>OZ010788.1:682498107-683840440 GCA_963932465.1 Maratus speciosus
AATGTTTGATAAACACGCTGATGTAGACAGTTTTCAAATCGAAGAATTATTTTAAGAGATATTTAATGCTAAAGTTGGACAAAATCGTTCCATTAAAAAAGTTTTATAGGAGCAAAAACTATACATCGGAATTTAATACTTTTTAGATCATTTTATACGTTATAATTTCCCGGTGTGCAGAAATAATTTATTTTTTTAATTTGACTGATTTTTCGAGGTTTCATTTCTATTTTAAATTCAAATTTTCAGCATTTCGAGAGATATTTTTTTACTTATTTCAGAAAATTGTACTAATTTAACCTGTTGCCAAACTGTATAAACAACGGAAACAATAATGTTTGTTTCAAATTAAAAATTTATTTACGCGTGACTATTATAAACAGAAAAGAAAAACTTTCAAATTAGAATTAAATAATTACGTATAAAAAGCAGGAACTTATTGAAAATTACTTCATCTATAATTACACGTGAATTTTAACAGAGAAAGGATATTGTAAAGTAACAAATTCATTAACATGCGTTAGAAGTCTTAAATAGGAGAAATTACATCACATTTACGTCACATTACACTTATTACGTAAAATGAACAAAAAATAATATTGCAAAATAGTAGTTTAAATTTAAAAATAGCGCGAGACATTTACTTGATATTTTGAGATGAACTTTTCAACTTTTTTTTTTTTTTTTTTTGACAGCGCAAATAATATTTCATTTCTAATAAAAGCATTTTCACGTGAATATTAAAAAGGGAAAGAAAAGTTTGGTGAAAATTACGTCAGATTAAAAACGATATATTTAAAATGTTTTATTTAAAAGGACTTTCTTTTCGCTTTGTTAAAAAATACCCGGAGACAAAGACTCTGTTTACTTAATTCATTTTATATTAGATGATTTTGAAATGCCATTGTATCTTTTAACAGCAGCTGATTTTTCCGTAAAATTCCCCAATCAAAGAGAAATGAATAGAAACCCGTTTATAGGGCGATCGCCTTTGTTTTTTTAATTATAATTCAATCTTCCAAAAAAATTCAATTAAAGCCGATCAAATTAGCGTGCTTTTTGAGACTGCAGTGTCTGAACGTGGGGTTGGCGAGCGTAGCTCGTAGGGGGCCGAGCCCCCTAGTATTATGAAAAAAAGTTAAAGTTTAATTTTAGTTTTCGTTTTAACTTAATTAATTTAATAATGTAATAGAATTACTTCTCAACCTTTGATATGTTGAATTCAATAGTGTTTTTATGCTGAGAATTCAATAGTGTTTTAATGCTTATCTCTCTATTCTAAAAAAAAGCAACTTACGCTGCCACCGCCGCCGCCGCCGGTTTTGAATTTTTTGTGACCGGAGGTCTTTCTCCTTTAATATTAAGAAAAATATTGCATACAAAAATAGGAAGATCGGCGGTATTATAGAGAAATGTTTCATAAACACGCTGATGCAGACAGTTTTCAAATCGAAGAATTATTTTAAGAGATATTTAAGGCTGAAGTTGGACAAAATCGTTCCATTAAAAAAGTTTTATAGGAGTAAAAACTATCCATGGGAATTAATTCATTTTTAGATCATTTTATACGTTAGAATTTCCCGGTGTGCGGACTGCTTTTTTTTTTTTTTAACTTTACTCTTTTTTTGAGGTTTTATTTTTATTTTAAATTCAAATTTTCAGCATTTCGAGAGATAATTTTTACTTATTTTAGAAAATTTTATTAATTTAAACTGTTGCCAACTGTATAAAAAGCGCAAATAATAATGTTTGCTTCAAATTAAAAATTTATTTACACGTGACTATTATAAACAGAAAAAAAAACTTTCAAATTAGAACTAAATAATTACGTATAAAAAGCAGGAACTTATTGAAAATTACTTCATAAAAACTATATTTACACGTGAATTTTAAAAGAGAAAGGATATTGTAAAATAATAAATTCATTAACATGCGTTAGAAGCCTTAAATAGGAGAAATTACATCACATTACTCTTATTACGCAAATGAACAAAAAATAATACTGCAAAACAGTTTAAATTTTAAAATTGCGCGAGACATCTATTTGATATTTTGAGATTATATTTTCAAATATTTTTGTTAGGAGAGCGCAAATAATATTTCCTTTCTAAGAAAAGTATTTTCACGTGAATTTTAAAAAGAGAAAGAAAAGCTTGGTGAAAATTACGTCAGATTAAAAACGATGCATCTAAAATAACTTTCTTTTCGCTTTGTTAAGAAATACCGGGAGACTTTTTACTTAATATTATATATTAGCTTATTTTGAAATGTTTAACTGATTTTATTTAATCAAAGACGAAAACAGCCATTGTATCTTTTAACAGCAGCTGATTTTTCCTTAAAATTCCCCAATCAAAGAGGAATGAATGAAAACCAGTTTATAGGGAGATCGCCACTGTTTTTTAAATTATAATTCAATCTTCCAAAATCTTTTTAAAGCCGATCAAATTAGCGTGCTTTTAGAGACTGCGGTGTCTGAACGGGGGTTGGCGAGCGTAGCTTGTAGGGGGCCGAGCCCCCTAGTATCTTTGAAGAATGTAAGATGCTACTGCTTAATACATGTGTGGAATTTAAACAACCAACTGGTTTATGAACTCTGGGAAAATCCTTGTCTATACGATATTTTTTTTCCTATTTTTGCCGCTACAGGTTATTTCTGTGAATTCAACTTTTAATAGGAACGTGGATCTCCTGATACTTCGACAGCTTTGTAGCATCACGAAAATAGGACTGTGGGAGAATTCTATCTACTACTAAATCTACTTCACTGAAGTAAATCATTACAAATTAAGAAGCTTGGTAGAATTATTACATCGCAAAAAGAGATGATGTGTCAAATCAATGAAATCGTCATTTCAGAAGATCATTGATGATGTCTTCTATTTTCCCTCAAACTCTGTAAAAGAGTATTAAAATGAAATTCATAAAAGCCAAACTGTGACAACTCAGAAAACCAATTTTCTTCAATGATCAAAAAACTTTTTTTGAAATCATTATGATCGGTTAATGAACAATTCGATTAGCGAACACTGCTTTGGAACGGATTAAGTTCGTTAACCGATCACCCACTGTATAGCGTAATAAAACGATTTTCCGTCTATCTACACCCATGAAACATTTGCTGTAGAAAGACAGATCTATGAGTGGAATAAAACGCAAAATGAATTCTTGTGAAGTGTGTCACTTTTCTTGCGGGTGAGCGATATGTTATAGAACTGAGAAACCTCCCTTTTTTGAAGAAATAGAATATTTTCACTTTGCCATTTCTCACTTTCATTCTTTTGTATTCTGCATCTGAATTCAGAAGTCTCTATTTTGAGAAGTTTTTCATTTTAAAAGGAAACACTTCTATGAAATCGTCACGAAAAAAAAAGCAGTTGAATGCGAAAAATTTCGAGCACATCCAAACGACCGTAAAAATAAAACCGGAGAAAGGAATATATAGATTTGGAGGAAAAGAACATTTCCAGTTTCTTTGTCGGGATGTAAAATCGGGTGTGAAAGTGAAAGTCGATCGTTTTTCTCTCTTTTCGTTTTTTTCCCTCTCCCGAATGTCAGGTAACATCTCTCACCTACAAAGACAGAGATATTTTTTTCAGGAATGTATAATACTTAAAAGAGATGAGTGTAAAAGGTGAAAATCTGTCCATGGAAAATGCAAGGTAAACTTACATAAACATAAGAAAGTTTTTTAATTAATGAACAATTATAAAACTAATAGATAAAATTATAATAAAAAAAATAGACATTTATATTAAGGGACAATCCCAAAACAAATGAACAACCTTTTAAATCTTGAAAAGAGCATCCGTGTGTATCCAGTGCTTGACAGTTTGAGAATTCGAAAAAAATATGACTTAAGTGCGTAATGACTCTTGCGTATTTTCAATGAATAGTTTCTTCCACTGGTTTGGTAAAATGATCGTGGTTAATTTCAGACCTCTACGTGCCATGCATTTCTTTAGCCTCGCCCGCAGACACATACACGTTACACACACACACACATCTTCCTTTTATTAATATAGATTTGTTTTTTTATTGACATTTTAATTTTGTTATGGAATGTGAGCAGGAAACAAATGCTGAACTATTTACATTGTTTCCAGTTCCAACAGATTGATCTATTTCATTCGGGCTAATTTAATGAACGTGGATTAAAAAAATCATGCTTGGGAATTCTTTTAAAAATAAGAAAAACTGAGTCAATTTCGATACAGTTTTGAAACAAATTGCATCTGAACTGAAAGCACATTTTTTTTTTCTTTTTTTGTAAGTGTAAAAAATGTGTGCGATATTTTGAGGTTAATAATTTCGTGATAAAAATGTCGTTGCCACAGTGTGACACGCTGACCAGTTTTTCCTTTATAATGTCGATAGATATACTATTTACCATACAATAGATAAACAATTAACTGACCCATCCGGCCATGCCTGGGTCCATAATAATAACCTTACATAAAACTTAAATTTGTATCTCTATCATATATTTGCATCATCGGGGCTTCTAATTCATACGAAAATTTTCCCAAAAAACCAACTTCGAACGGAGTGAACCACCGTTTCGGGTTCTCGCTGCCGAGGCACCGTGTGTCCTATATTTCCACCTTCCACCACCAATGGGCGCATTCTGTTCTAAACGAACCTCCGACGCGTGTCGGAGGATGACAGTCCCCGCTGTCTGTGGCATTGTATAGCAGGCGTACTGCGCACCCGCTGCAAAATCTTTTAGTTCTACCTTCCACCGCCAGAGAACGCACCTTCTGAACAAATGTCTGTCATGTATCCCCGAAGTCTGCGGCATCTGTTTTCGATGTTATTTTAATTAATAACTCGACTAATTTTCAGTAAATTAAAGTTCTATGTCTCGGGTGCATCAGGACAGACCCTAACAAAATTTACATACTTGTATGTGCGGTAGATTTTCTTAGCCATCGCACTCGCACACACACACAGACAGAGAGAGCAAATTTTTCTTTTATTAGTATTAGATAGCCTAAATTTTAACATGGGTAAACGGCAGAAAATCAATTTTTTAATGAATATAAACGTACGTATCAGGTACGGTTATATTCATAAAAAAATCGATGACATAGAGTAGTTTTGTTTTTTCTTCTTCTGATACATATACACTTCTTCTGACATCTTTTGAACAAGAATTTTTATTTAATAAATAAAATCCCTTTATTACCACATGAAACAATAAAAATTTATGTTCTGGTAGAAAATATATTTATTTTATTTAGAGAAGGGAGGAGACCTCTATCACATAAAATAGGCCTTCTTTAAAAAAAATTAAACACACACGTGGCACAAGTAACTTTTTAATACGAATCGGCTCCAATTCTCATAAAATCGCAGCCCTATTTTTTTTAACTGGGCTTATTCAGCTTCTAATAAAGATGCAATGCATATGTAAATGAACATCGCTCGCGCAACAGCCTTTATTTATCTTCCCGCATGGATATACTGCTCTCCTTACTACAAAAAATCTTTATGGAAGATATTTTCATATTCTGAAAAAAAAAAAAATGCATCGTAAAAAAAGCGAGCTGGAAAAGGAACATCCATTATAGCTATACAGTTAAAAAGCGAAGTAGAATGCATCGTAAAAAAGGTCTCCTCTGAAAGGCAATTTATGAGGAAAAAGACCAACATGCGAGAACAAAGTAGGGGAATTCCAGTCCGAAATAAAGCCAGGATTCAACATTACAAAGCATTCGTCATTCAGCTATATGTAAATTAAGCTTTTAGTGCGCAGCTTTGTATATATGCAAACAACACTGTTTTGAATTTAATAGATTTTTTTTTATTCGCATATACCTAATTGTCACCAGAAAATTAAAATAGCAATATTTGCTTTAATTAAAAAACAGAGATTCCGTATTTAAATAAAGCGAAATGAACCCTTGAAACTTTTTGCTGTAAAGTCAGATTCTCTGAACGACGTCATTTCCAGAGCGTATTCTATCATGGGAATGAAAGTGTTAAAGGTTAAGTTTTAGAAAATAAATAATTATATAAAATAAGGTATTGGGAGCCATACTTATTAAAGTTTTTACTAATTTGCATTATTTTAGCGTAAAAGAAGCCACACGACAGTCGTTTTTACCTATATTGCAGATGTGCAGCGGAAGAAAAGATGGACGTAGTATATGAAAAGTGTATCTCTGATTTTTTTTCATTATTTTTCCTGTGTCATAAACCTTTCAGAGAATCCTATATAATTTTTTCGAAAGAAAATAAAAAAATCGCGCATTTAAGGGTTAAGATAAAAATGTCAGTTACAAAAAATAGGCATGTCAGTCATTTATATGGAACCCCATTTCTCCTCTTTTTTATATTAAAAGCACTTGTTAACCCATGGATGCCGGATAGCTGGAACTTTGATTTTTGGCAATGGGTTATATACATATATATGATACGTTTTTACTAGTATCATATAAACATGTCGGTCTTAAGCAATAGCATACCCTCGTTATGTAATTCAATGAAGAAATAATGTTTTTTGCAGTTGTAAAATAATGATTAAGAGCGACCGCCATCCATTAGAAGGTTTTCCGAACACTAATAATAATCGAAGCCTTTAGATTCATCAAACATTTATTATTTGACCCTATAATGCACCAAACTCCACTAGCCATATGTTATCCATATTCGGGCAGTTGCTACGTCGTAAAATATAAACACTAGATGTTACGTATTAGAACAACATGACGTGGATTCAGGGAAAAAGCTCTCCAGGTGACGTGGGTTAATTAAGACTCAATAATCGTAAATTTTTCTTTCCCATGCAACCGGTTATATATTTGCAAAAACTGCATGCGTATGAATACAATACACACGAAATGACAAATCCCGTAAAAGTAGCCGGAAGGATGCGAGAGATGCAGAATACGATAGGACCTAGCTCCGGGGGGAGGGGGAAGCACGTTTGATGACGATGCGAACTATTTAGCCTCAGCGTCAGAATTATTGTGCAAACAATGGCTGGCGGGATTTGCAAGGAATTATGGGAATGGAACACCAAAGAACAAATGCTATTAAAGCATTCGAAACAAAAAGAATTCATTTTCAGAATAAAAGTAAAAAGTAATTTAATAGGTTTTATAAGATTAGAGGAATGAATTAAGGTTTTTAGAATAATAAAAGAATACGCATTTAAAGCATAGGAAAAAGAAAAAAGATATTTAAGATTTTATTAAAGCTAAGTAAAAAAGGTAGATATTATAGTAATTTGGAATAGTTTAATAAAGATTAAAGCGCGAAAATTTTTATTGTTACATATATTAGGTAAGAAAAGGTAGTACTTTTAAAAAATATATATCATTTCGCTTCTGTGCTGTGTCGTCTCCCTACTCTCCCCCTAAAAAAGAAGCAAAAGCTCCCCTCCCCATATTAGTTATGAGTATGTTTTCTTTTTTCCCCACATTAGCATAACTATTACAGGAAAAAAAAACAGGTGCACGGATTAATACGTTTTCTGTTGACCCATTGTGTTATGACTCATTTGAAAAATGTCCTCGAATATTCAAGTCACTTTTCCCATAACTGTGTGTGTGTAACTTTATAAACAGAGAGATATAAAAAGCTCATTTTAAGGCAACATCCTTAAACTGGAAATAAAAATATTCAATCGGATTGCCGTTGTAACAATGAACTATAACCCATCATTGCACTATACATGGAGACCGAGAGCCTATTTTAAATTTTATTCTGTAGAATGTACAATTTATAAAATTCTCCCATTTTTCTAATTAAAAATTTAATGCAAAAGACGGGGGCTGCAATCCCATATTTTTTCAATACTAAGTCATCTATATTACTTTTAACATTTTAAATCTTTTCAATTATTTCTTTATTTATGTACTTGCTGAGCCGCTCGATGTTGTCTGGACTTAAGATCAGAAAATAAAATTAATAATCACACACACAAAAAAATAAATAAATAGCAGATTTACTATATTGCAGGGTTACAAAAACTCTGTACAAAGGCCGCTTTTTGATTCTTCGATTTTGATTGCAGATTTTTTTATGAGGATGCTTTCCCTTTCGAAACCGGTTTCAAAAATGGAAGTCTCCTCATTAAAAATACCTGTAGGCAAAATCGAAAAAGTCGAAAACGGCCTTTGTACAGATCGATCTTTCTATCCAATATGAAAAAAAAAATAAATAAAAAACATTTAAAAAATATTGAAATGCAAACGAGATACCTTTATAAATTTCTTCCACAGGATTAGCATTAGCGAGCGGGTCTTTTTCTGTGAAAAATGAATGAATGAGAGTGAAGAACAGTAGCATTAAAACACGTGTTCTATTGGAATGTGCAGATGAAAGGAGTTGCTCCTTTTAGGAAACCTTAAAACATGGGTATATTCCAGCAATTTATTACAACAACATTACTTTGGTTTTTGATATGCCATGGAATAAAAACTACTTTTTGAACCTGTAAAATGACGAAACAATTTATTTTACGAGTAACAAACAATACTGATGGGGTCCCAATATTGAAAACTCCATTTCTTGAAAATTCCTTTTTCCGTGGCATCCATGGAACTTTAAGCGTTGAAGCCGATTTTATTCAAAAGTGTTTCGTGATATAGCTTCGAAAAATGTAACAAACTGTAAGTGTACAAATCTGTACTCATGGTTGCCATTAACAGAGAATTTATTCTTGTCTTTCACATCACTCTTGAAGAAATTTATTTCACGGGAACGAGGAGGAATATCGCTTCGCCACGTGTGGGTTTAAACGATACTTGTACTACAACAGTCGATGATTTTACAGCGACACGCTACTGAACGATCTTGTAGGAGCAGGATGAAGCCCCTTCCTCTCTCCGCCACTGCTAGCCTCGGTTTAGTTCTCTTGGAAAGGTAATTTGAAAACTTTCGGGAAAATCCCTCGTTACCACCTCCTGTTAACAAGTGGGATTAAAAGGGATATTTCAGCCAACACATTATAAACTGTTTCCGAAAGCCTCTACCTCCCCCCCCCCCCATCCCTAAAAGCCCCCTTAGTCTGTAACGATTAAAATTTCAAAGATTAGATCCGTTTTAATTCGGTCGTCTTTCAGTTTCAGAAGACCCTGCTCTACGGTTCGCCCCATTTTCAACAAGATATAGAACCATGTATATAGAAAATAGAATAGGAGATATAAAAAATAGAACCCTATTACAAATTATGTTTGCTAGACATTATTATTAAACGAAGGTAAGATACATGGACGCAAGTAATCAACTCTATATTGTGTACATACATATTCGATAATTATATAAAACTTGTCATGGTGAAATTTGAAGAGAATTTTGGCACTTGTTTCACACAGTTATAAAAAACAAGAAAGAAAAATCATGCGTTAAGTATATATTATGAAATACTTTCCAACACTTCCTGAATGCTTTAACAAAACTTTGTTATTTAGGGAAATAAGGGAAATAAGATAACTAAGTAAACATTTTAGGACACGCATACAGTATTTGAAAAACTGATTTCAGCAGTTACCGTCCATAGCCAATAGTAATTTTGTTACACGCCACTATTTAGCTAAAATTTAATTCAAACTAAAACACTCTTAAAACTACTGAAATCATATTTCCAGATATTATCCTCCATAGACGGTTATGTATCCAATTCTTTGCATGACCCTGTTATCATTTTATCTATATTTTACAAACATTTCTCAGTAAACTAAATGCAGTTCAGCATAAAAATGCATAGCTCCTTTAAAACCAACTTTAAGCAATTTGCGCTCATACTCAGTAACCCTTACGAATTCTTTTGTGTAGCCCTGTATATTAACTATGGAATTTATACACACCGCATAGATAGAGTGAAATATAAAAGCGCATATCCCAATTAAAAAAGCATTTCCAGCAATCAAGGCTTATGTAGAATACTTCGGACACACTATAGTATCTGAAATATTCTGTGTGTCTCTGTAAATGCACTATGTCTATGTCTATGCACTTCTTATTATGCATGAAATAACTCATAGAAAACCTCAGCGAAGTATATCTATTTTATTATATATGAAATAGTTTAACATAATTAAAATACGCCGCAAACAATTCCCTCCATCCCTATATCGTTCTGTAACGGAATTCTTTTGTGTGACCCTGTCAATGAATAATAAGTATTCTTTGCACCCCTTATTCTTCATAATACTTATTTTAGTTCACTTTATAAATGCATATCAATTATTTTATGCTTGAAAGTGTGTAACACCATTAAAAATCATTTGAAACGATTTTTCCCATAGGCCGTCCTGTAACGGAATACTTTTGACTGTCAATGAACTCAACGTTCTACAAACTTCATTTGAAATAAGGATCATGCTAGGGTGAACCTTAATAACATCCTAAAATTTCAGTGCAATCCGAGTCTATTTATGAGAGCGCGGACAGACAAATAAATCATTAACACTTTTCAACTTTGTTATGAAGTGTTAAAAAAATAGGCCAGCTCAGACACAATAGTAAAAGTCATCCCGCTTGAAAAATCTATCCTTCCAGTCCAAAATCACTTCCAGTCTCAGGTTCTGCTCTCGAAGTTTGTAGACGGGAGGTGCTGGATTCGATCCCAATCGCGCCCGTCGGCCTAATCGTTCGAAGTTTTCGTGCTTTTCTTCGAACCTTGGTTTTCCAAACGTAAATACGGGTTAGGTTCCCTTAAAAAGGCCCCCACAGAGGACATCCCCCCCCCTTAGGGCCTATATCCCTCGTGCAGATAATTGTCCGTCATAAACACAACCAACCATCCAGTGTTAGGCCTGTCAAGTTTATACCTTTACGTTTAAAAACGTTTAAAGAATAAACAAGAAAGAAAAATCATGCTTCGGGACAGATTCTGAAACACTTTCCAACACAATCAGGATACTGAACCAAAACCGTAGAGAGAGTAAATCTAAGTAAAGAATCTGGAAAAGGTTACACATACTAAACACAAGTTCAACAATGACCCTTTAGAGTCTGAAAAGTATCCGCGTTTTTTTGTGCAACCCTGCATAGAATTGCCGTAAAAAAACTACGCTTAAATAGACTACCTGTAAACTACTTGCATGGTGCTAGTATAGGGGAGACCGGGAAGGGTTGACTCTATAGGAGGCTTGACCCACCCTTCAGATTTCATATTGTAAAGAATTTCAGAATTTTGAAAATAAATGGCAACCAAAGCTACTGAAATGCTCAAACAATAGTCTTTGTTTGTGAAAAATCAATTGGGAAGAGTTTTCAGCTTACAAAGTGTATTTTTTTAGCTGAAAATTGTAATTGTAAAAAAAAAAAGTAAGATTTTCTCAGGTAAAATATATCGTATAAATTTAAGTGAGTAGGTTTCAAGTAATGTAGAAATATTGAGCTTTTATTTCAAGCATAAAGATTGTACAGTAAATTAGGTTAAACATAACTCTGTGCTATAACTTAAAAAATGGCTGTGCGGGGAGGCTTGACCAGATAGTTAAAGCTCCTTAATTAAGTGTTTTTGGAAATCATTTTATTATACACTGTACATAATGAAGGGTTAATGTTTATATTTCTAAAATAATGTAAATTTTTTCTGTAAAACTACAGTAAATTGGGGTGATGGATAGAAAGGAAAATGTTTAAAACTGATTAAAGGAAGATGAGAAAAATTGCTATAGAAGCAAGAAAAAATTTAATACAGTATGATACTACACGTCGTTTAAACTGCAGGCTCGGAACTAACATAATAATATTCTTTTGAGTCGAGAATTCGAAGCTTTTATATAAATCAAATTCGAAAGGTTTCACTTATAAAAACGAAGAAAGGCACACTCACAACAACTCTAATAAATTCACACACTAGATCTTAAATTAAAGCACTTCCTTTAAAAACGTATATTTACAATTTATTTACAAATATATAGAAATATTAATATATTATTACTCTCATTTTCAGAGTTCCATTTTTACCGACAGACGGTTCAAATCAATCTTTACATCTACCTTGAAAAGAAAATCGGAAAACAATAAGAGGGGTTTGCCACAGCAGCCTACTGACAGAAAATGGCAAGTATCGCCAAGTTGGCATTCTCAACACAGTATAAATCGGAAAGTGGATAGGAAGTGGATATTTCATTTAAATAGTACCCATAGTAGATAAACAGAAAGAATAGAAAAGACTAAAAAAAAAGATGAAATCAGCAGCCTTAAGAAATGTACGTATTCATTCATCTGCAAAAGAACATATAAAATTTATCAAAACACTTTAGGAAGGTATGCAGGACACAAAGATGACCACAATGAGATGAATCCAAACTATTGTTGCCAGGTCGAATGTGAATAAAATAGGTGTTTAAAACGGATTTTTTCTAATGTGCCATGAATTTATTGGATGATAAAAAATGAGACTTACGTGATATAATAATAATCACATTAAATCATACTATAAAGATAAGGTAAATCTGCTTACCTTTTGCTTCATCATCGTCCATGTTAATACAGTAAATTTCTGTATATCCAATAAAAAAAGTTGGTTCAATTCATTATAAAGCTGAAATATCCTGTGTAGCTGCACCTATAAGAACTTTTGATTTTTTTATTATTGTGTGTATTTTTTACTCATATGTATCCCATGAATTTTGCAGAATATTTTGGTTTAAACTACTATTTTTATATATATCTTAAAATACAAAACAGGAGCGTACATTTTTGCTCCTATCTAGTTACATTACTTCACACACACTTAAAAAAAGTATAATATACAAAAACATTACTGATTCTTGATTAATAACATAAATAAAAAGTCTAGATTATATATATTAATAAAACACTTATTGTAATTTAAAGTCACTAAATTAATAATATAGTTCTTTAAGCTGTCAAAATTGCAGCTTCTTAATCTAAATGTTTATGCAGTTTTTGATTGACACATTAGATAAACAAGGAAGTCATTTTCTGTTTTCCTGACATGATCAATGAAAAAAGTAATCAAGTCTTGTTTATGACAGACATTAAGTGTTTTTTTTTTAAAAAACAGTTTATCTTGATTTATAATGAGTTTATCTAATTCTGAAAGAGATTTCCAACAGAATTCCGTCTAAGCAGGTTTGGTGACACATCCCATTTTCCCGAATATTTTTTAATGATAACTAAACCTTGTAGCACAAAGTTATTCTACAATTTTGACACTGATTTTGTTTCCCTTAAATATATTTCAATATAAAATAAAGTGGGTCAAGCATTGACCCATTATTCCCTCATGTTTAAAGTCAATCCTTTATCCAGTTTCTTATATATTACACTTATGTCTCAATTTTATTTTGATAACGAATAAAATTATATATAAAACTTTATTCTAGGTTCATTATTTAAAAAATAAAAGAATCATTTTGTAAAAAATTGGTCAACCCTCCCCAGTCTTCCCCTATACTACTTAGTAAGGTAAAATTTCGTTCAGTTTGGAAACGCGTAGCACAGTTGAAATTTCCCCTTCAGTATTTTTTCACAATAAACGGAAATGTGCTTGAATTCCTTTGCGCAGGATACACACAGGATTAAATAAATTAAAAAAAATTGTTTTATGTGTCCATGAACAACTAATGCTTTGCACACTCTGTTCTACAGTATCTAGTAATCTTTATCCATTTGAATAGTTTTGAAATAGTGTAACATCATTAAAATACATTGCAAACGATCTTTTTCCACAGACTATAATGTAACAAGATTCTTTTGAGTGTCTTCGTAAAAAAATCATATTGTAAAAAATGGGTCAACCCTCCCCAGTCTTCCCAGTCTGCATAGTATGGTAGGGGAGGGATAGAGTCAAAGACCACAAAGCTCCAAAGCTCCTGAATTAAGTGTTTTTGGAGAATCCTTTTATTACACACTGGACATAATGAAGGATTAATAAAGGGTTCTTATAACTGTGCGAGTTCAAAATATTCGGTCTCCAAGAAAATTCTGTCGTTTTTATGTTCTTTCACGCCTACTTTTTTTAAATGTTGATTTCTTCTTTGGCACCACTTTTTTGAAATGGTAAAGTTTCCATTGTTTTCACCGTAATGTGAAATGTGAAAACTATCGGAATTTTACCATTACAGAAAAGTGGTGCTAATGAAGAATCAGAATTTTAAAGAAGTAGGCGTGAAAGAACATACAAATGACAGAATTTTCTTGGAGACCTAATACATTATCCTCATCCACTGAACTGCTTTTATGAGGGGTTACATTCTGTAAACGACTTAATAATATTCTTCCTTTTTTTAAGTGCATTCGTAATTGAAGAGCTAAGTGGAAGAACATGTTAAGTAGCAAAAATTAGATTTCAAGAAATTTGAAGTGAAAGTTTTTGCTGTCCATTTTAATGATTTATTTTCTATTTGATACCATGTGTTTAAAATATGAACAGGTATGGTACTAAACTCTCTCAGAAAAACTTATTCCTATTTAATTTTCAAATATTAAAAATTATTAATATTATTGACATTATTAAATACTAGTAAATCTGCAGATCAGGAGCCTCAACGTCATCTTTGCAAGTCATTGTTTTTTAACACTCATTGCGTAATATTCTACTTCCTACAAATCGCTTTTTAAAGTTTTCAAATTACATAAATATTTATAAGCATACAAGATACTTCGTAAAGTTTCAGAAATTAAAAGTGTTAAACAAGTGGTTATACATTGATGTTCTGAAATTCTGATGAGCTACTTATTCTGGTAACTTTTTAAATCAAAAATTGCATTTCTTCAGGGTGGATCTGCCCCCTTGAACCCCCCGTAGTCTATTTAAATTTACATTCATAATTTTTTATTGATTGTGCGGATGGCTATAGTATATCTTAGAATTTTTTTACGCTGTGATTTCTAAGGATAAGCATAAGTTTTTTTTTAAATAAATTAATTAAATTTAAATTTAAAATAAAATATTCATGTTAACCGTACACAGATAATATATCTTGAAGTGACGCCAAAAATGTAACCCTAAAATCCGCTACATTCGGCACAACACAACGACGTGCTTAAAAAAAACAGAATAATATTTTTAGTAATACAGTTTTTAATTCATAATACAATGAAATGCTACCTTAGAATGCTTATTGCTTAAATATAAGCAGATCATTTTCATTTACAGAAAAAATGCACGGATGAAGTCAAAGAATTCGGTCCCTGTTCCACGTGCTTGTTTAGTTTGGGCCGAATGAGGGCATTTAAATCTGAGATTAACGCATATCGTATTGCAAACTGTTTTTACGACATACTGCATCTCCATCTATCTCTTTCCTCCGTGAATAATAGTTACTTTTATTTTACCCAAGATCTTTTTATTCCAACATCTTTGTTTTTGATAAATGACGTCTAATTCACCTGCTATGCGTACTTACTCAAAACTTTTCATCTTGTTATATTAAGAAATACTTGAGAGTTTTCTTTTTATTTCCAATATGCCGCCATATTAATTTTTCAGTTCTTAATTTTATTTTTCATTTTCCTGTTTCACGACAAAACATTTCAATTGAAAATTGTTTAAAAGAAAATATTATTCCGGGTTTTGATTTTCTAGGCAACAATTAAAGAAATATTGGTAAATGTTATGGAAAAATGTTACGTTATTCTCTATGAAAATAATGAACTTTTGTATTTTTAAGCAAAATATTTGAATAAAATAAATAAAATAATTGAAATATTGCCTTTTTTTATTTCTGGACTAAAATCCATCTATATGCAAAGATGCATATGCATTAATTCATTCGTTTTGACGTTACGTTGCTAGGCAACAGATGAAAGAAAAGGGGAAAAAATGAAATATGCATTATGTCAAATTGATAAAACAAAGTCCTTTATATTATTGGAAAACATGCATAAAATTCCCCCCAATATTATAAACCTAATTAAAATATCTCGCAAATATATTGACAAATTTTCAAACTAATTGGAATAATTTAATAATCTTATTTAAAACTTTCATCATAAAAAAATTACCATTTAAATCCATTTTTCATATGAGCCATTTCTTTCAACAAATGAAAATCAGAAAATCGTCTGACTTGCCATAGAAAAGCATTATAGAGCAAAATAAAATGTTCTATATATCCCGAACGAATGAACCAAATTTAACCAAAAACTATACAGCTAAGTCCGGGTACCTCATCAACATGCCCAGTGAATTTCAAGCCGATCGGATGCTTTTTGCAGCAGTTATCGCGGAACAGACAGACTAACGGAAACCAAAACTTTTCGTGTCTCCACAGTAAGCCTTCACTGACGTTTCGGCAACTAGTAAATCTGCAGATCAGGAGCCTCAACGTCATCTTTGCAAGTCATTGTTTTTTAACACTCATTGCGTAATATTCAACTTCCTACAAATCGCTTTTTAAAGTTTTCAAATTACATAAATATTTATAAAAATACAAGATACTTCGTAAAGTTTCAGAAATTAAAAATGTTAAATAAGTGGTTATACATTGATGTTCCGAAATTCTGATGAGCTACTTATTCTGGTAACTTTTTAAATCAAAAATTGCATTTCTTCAGGGTGGATCTGCCCCCTTGAACCCCCCGTAGTCTATTTAAATTTACATTCGTAATTTTTTATTGATTGTGCGGATGGTTATGGTATATCTTAGATTTTTTTACGCTGTGATTTATAAGGATAAGCATAAGTTTTTTTTTTTTTTTATAAATTAATAAAATTTAAATTTAAAATAAAATATTCATGTTAACCGTACACAGACAATAAATCTTGAAGTGATGCAAAAAATGTAACCCTAAAATCCGCTACATTCGGCACAACACAACGACGTGTTTAATATTTTTAGTAATACAATTTTTAATTCATAATACAATGAAATGCTACCTTACAATGCTTATTGCTTAAATATAAGCAGATCATTTTCATTTTACAGACAAAATGCATGGATGAAGTCAAAGAATTCGGTTCCTGTTCCACGTGCTTCTTTTGTTTGGGCCGAATGAGGGCATTTAAATCTGAGCGATATCGCACATCGTATTGCAAACTGTTTTTACGGCATACTGCATCTCCATCTATCTCTTTCCTCCGTGAATAATAGTTAATTTTATTTTACCCAAGATCTTTTTATTCCAGCATCTTTGTTTTCGATAAATGACGTCTAATTCACCTGCTATGCGTACTTACTCAAAACTTTTCATCTTGTTATTTTAAGAAATACTCCAGAGTTTTCTTTTTATTTCCAATATGCCGCCATATTAATTTTTCTATTCTTAATTTTGTTTTTCATTTTACTGTTTCACGACAAAACATTTCAATTGAAAATTGTTTAAAAGAAAATATTATTCCGGGTTTTGATTTTCTTGGCAACAATTAAAGAAACATTGGTAAATGTTATGGAAAAATGTTACGTTATTCTCTATGAAAATAATGAACTTTTGTATTTTTAAGCAAAACATTTGAATAAAATAAATAAAATAAATGAAATATTGCCTATTTTTGTTTCTGGGCTAAAATCCATCTATATGCAAATATACAAATGCATTATATCATCCGTTTTGACGTTGGCTTTACTCAAACATTATATACGCAATTATACTAATATTATTAGGACCAAATACGTTGCTAGGCAACAGACGAAAGAAAAGGAAAAAAATGAAATATGCATTATGTCAAATTGATAAAACAAATTGCTTTATATTATTGGAAAACATGCATAAAATTCCCCCCAATATTATAAACCTAATAAAAAAAATCTCGCAAATTCATTGACAAAATTTCAAACTAATTGGAATAATTTAATAATATTATTTAAAAATTTCAGCATCAAAAATTTACCATTTAAATCCATTTTTCATATGAGCCATTTCTTTCAATAAATGAAAATCTGAAAATCGTCTGACTTGCCATAGAAAAGCATTATAGAGCAAAATTAAATGCTCCATATTTCCCGAATGAATGACCAAATTTAACCAAAAACTATACAGCTAAGTCCGGGTACCTCATCAACATGCCCAGTGAATTTCAAGCCGATCGGATGCTTTATGCGGCAGTTATCGCGGAACAGACAGACAGACTAACAGACTGACTAACAGACAGACTAACAGAAACCAAAACTTTTCGTGTCTCCACAGTAAGCCTTCACTGACGTTTCGGCAATTAAAATATTAAATATTACTGAGTAATCTCTTAAATCTCCAAAACTATATAGAATCTTAGTATTTTAGCTTCACCCTGTGGTAGAATACCTCATAACGCTTTCATCCAAAAGATTAAAAAAAAAAAAATTGAAAATGTGACATAACATGTTCATCCACTCAGCTCTTCAATTATACTGGGTGCAATATGTTATCTATCGCCGACCTTTAATTTCTCAACCGTTGATCGTAGTAACTTACAATTACAAAAACGTTTCAAATGAGGTAAATATTCACGTTCTGGCATTATTTAAAGTAAAAAAAAAAAAAACAATTTTACAAAAATTACGAATTCTAACTTTTTATACTGTCCCCCAGTCCCTATAGTTATATTTAGTAAAAGTTTACACATGTCATAACAGATATAACACAAAAAGTTTGACATCTGTACTACAAAAATTGACAGAATTATTAAATTTCAAAGTTTGAGATTTTTTCGCATGATTTTGTCTTTCAATGAGGGATCAGTTAAACGATTAATTAAAGTAATTCGAGATCAAAATCAGGGTGCAATGTCCTTTTTACGGCGAAACCACCTTTAGCCGGTATCTCCAAATTAGGGTATCACCAAAGAGGGTTATTTTATTAAAAATTTTTAGCTGACTTTTAGGGGACGTATACAAAGCGAAGAATGAAATAGTGAAATTAAACTGAAAAATAAATATCAGTTTATTATAATATCAGAAAACGGTCTACTATAAAAAATGAATATGTCAAATGACGGAATCTACTAGCGATACTTCTCAAAGTGTTGTTTAACTCTTTTATGTGTCGAACAACCTTCAAACGTCAAAGTAGGTAGGAGAATCGACAACCGGAAAATAAAACATACTCACTAAGGACTAGATAATTGGCAGCGGAATAAAAACGACCAGCCGAGCTATAGTGAGCATGGAAATTGGGATTATGCAAATTACAATAGTACCGCAGTGCCGCCACACGTTCGGGATAAAACACGAGCCATCTAGCAATGGACATGCTAGCCAGCGCTGAGATCGTGATGGCAAGCTACGCATGCATGCAATATGCCGAAATGATGCATATTTAATGTAAATGTCAAAAGAATGCCATAGAGGCTGCGCGTGTTTATTCAGAACGTTTCCCTAATGATCTACATCCAACACATGAAACTGTAACTAATGCACCATAGTTATACACCATATTAGAGAGACCGGCTCTGTTTCACCACGACCCAGAACAAGTAGACAGGCAAGGTGTAATGTTCGAGTGACACCGGAGGAGGTGCTGGGATTCGACCTTTTAATTCCACAATTGAGCTCGGCGGAAATAAGCGAGGAATGTGGTCAGCATGTCTGGCATTTGTTACATGCACTTGATGAGCATCTATACCATATCCTACACTGGTGCAAGCATTGATGCTGGGTGACCGCACACGACGATTTTTTTATTGTAATTTCATGCTCAACACCTTAGAGGAAAATCCGTCATTCCTTTGTGACATTCTGTGTGACAGATTAGTCATTGTTTATACGGGGTGGCACTGTGAATGTGCACAATGTGGATTACTGGTCTCTGGAAAACCTCCACATCGCGCAGTACTACACGTGTGGTGCGGTATATGGGGAACCCAGATTGCTGGACCCATCTTCTACGATGGGAACTTAACGGGCGACCGTCACCTGCATCTGCTACAAACACGGTACGTGATTGGTATGAAGATCTGCCTCTCCGACATGCATGCCGAGTGTGGTTTCAACATGATGGAGCCCTCTCCACACAAAACATCAAACATTCGGGCGTATCTGGTCACCGAATTCCGTCAATAGATCTTTGGATATGGTGGTCCGGTAGAGTGGCCACCGCTTTCACCGGACTTGACATCCATGGATTTCTACCTCTAGGGTTACATCAAGGGATGAGTCTATGTGACTGAGACCCCTTCTCTGGTTTATCTGAAGCAGCGCATCATCCTTGATTGTCGCACTGTTTACACACCTGCTGAGTTGTTACGTATCCAGAACTCAGTACCTGTCACGCATTCAATTGTGCATTGCCACCAATGGAGAACATTATGAGCAGTATCTCTAGTAGATTCCGTCATTTGACATATTCATTTTTTATGGTAGATCGTTTTCTAATATTATAATAAATTGATATTTATTTTTCAGTTTAATTTCAATATTTCATTCATTGCTTTGTATACGACCCCTAAATGTCATTTAAATTTTTTTTTAATGAAATAACCCTCTTTGGTGATACCCCAATTTGGTGATACCGGCTAAAGTTGGTTTCGCTGTAAAAAGGACGTTGTACCCTGATTTTGATCTCGAATTACTTTAATTCATCTTTTAACCGATCCCTCATTGAAAGACAAAATCATGTGAAAAAATCTCAAACTTTGAAATTTAATAACTCTGTCAATTTTTGTAGTACAGATGTCAAACTTTTTGTGTTATATCTGTCATGATGTGTGTAAACTTTTACTCAATATAACTAAAGGGACTGGGGGACCGTATAAAAAGTTAGATTTTGTAATTTTCGAAAAATTGATTTTTTACTTTAAATAATGCCACAACATGAATATTTACCTCATTTGAAACGTTTTTTTTAATCGGGACTATATGTCTACGACCAACGGTTGAGAAATTAAAGGTCGGCGATAGATAACATATTGCACCCTGTATAAATACGTAGCAGCTAGAGTAGTCTAGGGTCCGCCTGTCCGCATAGAATCGCGCAAAAACAACTCAACAGAATAGTTCGAAATTTAATAGATAGGATCGTTGCAGAATGGTTTTCAGTCCTTTCAAATTTTATGAAAATCAAATCCAAACTTAAAAAGGTATTCATAAAAGTTTTCTTCATTCACTTAAATCCTATCCTGTGTCAAGAATTCAATGCTATCCTATGATGGGTAATGATTCAAGATTGCCGGGGTCATGACGTTCTATTTAAGAAGGAGTCCCATAAGTGAATTGAAAGTATAGAATCAATTTTGTATTCATGCCTTTTTACATCACAGTGCAACAGTTATAGCACCCAGATCTGACTTTTTATAAAACGAGTTAGAGTACGAACGCACCTCATCGGTCACAATTCGCGTACGATTTTCGACTTGTTCTTATAGGAAGGGTGTAAAATATAGTTTCCTGGACCACGTACTGCTGTTGCTGTAGTTTTTGTGAACAAGCTTCTTCCGTGTCGACTTACCCAGTACCATATGATGGGCAGATATACCATTCCTATTGATGGCTGCACGAAGGGATAGTGATACATTGTCTTCTAAAAATGCAATTCCCTAGAAAACTTTTTACTTGTTTGATGTGCTTTCCAGCTGATTTAATATTTAGCTTCACTATGGGGTATGTCTAAAACTCTATAGATCATAGTGTTGCACGAAAGACTTCGAATGCATTATCTGCTCTGAACAGCTACTATGAAAATGGATAACTACATTCTGTGTTTTTTAAATTGTTTATTTCGATATTTCATTTCATTGTATGAAAAAATGAAATTTCTTTCAAATAATGTTGGAAAATGTTTCATAATCTAGGACGAGTTTTCGTTCTTTTTTTCCTTCACTTGAAGAGGTAGAGTTTAAAATTTTCGAAATTTAATGACAATATCCATTTTTCAATTCTTAAACTAAAATGATTCGTGTACCCTAAAATGTATCACAAGATTTCAGAGTCCATTCCTATCAGATCGCTAGCTAACGGTTTTTTTCATAAGCTTTCTCATTAGTGGACGCCCTGATAGAAGTCTTTAAACTTATTTATCTCAACAACAACCCTAAACATTACAATCATATAAAAAGAATCTTCGAAAGGTTTTGCCAATTTTTTACTAAATTTGTTTGAATTTTTTTAGAATTGAACCTTGCATCAGACATAAGAGATATAACTGTCGTGTACTCCATATTTTTAAATGTTCCGTTAAATACATACAATGTGCAATTTTTGATCTTGCCTTTTGTTTTCTTATCCTGTCGAACAGGAAAATTTTTGCATAAATGTTAAAGCGTTGAAATATTTAATTTAAGTGCGCGTAATGGATAAATGGAGTATAAATTTGTACAAAAGGTCCTCGAGACTTTTGCACCGCTAGTTTTAGAGTCCAAGCTACGCCTATGTAAAATACGTATCGGTCAATAGAGAAACGTGCAGATTTCGCTACCTAGGGACGTTGGAAAGTATATCCTAAATGGATGTTCGAGGCATGATTTTTAGCTCACAGGCTATCAAAGTCTGAGAGCTAATGTGCCCGCCAGTTCTGTATGTACATGTGTACGCGAAAACCCGTGATAGAAATATCCGATCTGCTTCAAAAAAAAAAAAAATTTAGGTTAATTCTGATAAAGCACTTCCCTGATTAGTTTTGGGAGTTCATTGGTTAAGTATAAAGTACAGGAGCTAATTTCCCCCCCCCCCCCCTTAACTTTCAGAAATGGGTTTTTCATGCAGAATTATCAGATTTGCTTCAAATTTCGTATACCTGTTAATTCTAATAAGGCGTTTGCCTGATTAGATTTGGAGGTTAATTGTTTACGTATAAAAGGGGGGGGGGACAGGGGGATGCCCGCTTATTTTAGATAAATGGGTTTTTCTATCCAACTTCCTTCAAATTTGTTATACCGGCGCTGGAAAGGCTCTTCCCTGATTAGATTTGGAGGTTAAGTAGAAAGGGGGGACTTATGCCCCCTTAATTTAGACAAATGGGATTGTCTATTCGATTTGCTTCAAATTTGGTAGATCGGTTTATTTCGATAAGGCGCTTCCCTGATGACATTTGGAGGCTCATTGGTTAAGTACAAAAAGGGGAAAGGGAGGGGGCTAATCCCCTCCCTTCATTTATTTTTTGAGGGCCATTATTCTTTGAAATAGGGTTATAATATACAATTAGTGTGAATAGCCTGTGAGCTCAAAGCCACCAGTTTAACTGGGCACTTTTCTTTTTATTAATTGAATTGTGATTAAAAGTCTGGACATTTTCCGGAAGAGATTTTCTCCTTGGAAAAGAAACTCGTCGGAAAACTCCTTTCACAGGTTGGGAGGGCGCGGAAAGAGCTGGAGACATCGAAAACACGACACATCGGAAATCAATAGGGGGTGAGTGGGAGGGGGGCGGACACAAAGAGAAGCGGGTCGAGCGGCGCCGAACGTCCCATCCTAAAGGTCCTGAATCCCCGATTTACAACCCCTCTTCTCTTTTGTCTTTTCTTATAACATCGAAATAAAAATCTTGTCAGGAGATAACACGTTTTTCCGGGTGTCGTTTAAAAAGTTTTGGGAAATATTTTTCACTTGAAAGAGGAAAAAAAGAAAGAAATCTGACGTTTTCATAAATATCGGAAAAACATAGTGCGGTGGAAGAATTACACGTAAGTGGTATATTGCCTGTTTTTTTTTTTTTTTTTTTTTTTTTTTTTTTTTTTTCGTTTCTTTTTTTTTACTGCTAAGGAAGCATGAATAGAGAAATGAAAACAAAGAAAGCAATCAAAATTACAAACAGAATATATCTTTTATTGTACTTTTAATGTAAGCTTTACGACTGATACTATTTTTTATTATGGCAGGTAGCTTGTGTTCACCTTTGCATTAAATGTGGGGTATTAGGCTTTCCAGTTAATACGTTTTTTCCGTAAGTTGTACGTTTTGTAGCATTTTTTAAGCCTATCATACAGTGTACGTTTAAATTTGCTCCGTATGACGATTTCTTCAGTTTTTCTACCACATCTTATTTTTGAAAGTTTGAAGATTTTTTTCTTCTTAAGTTTGCTTCAAAATTTTGATTATTTGTATGACTATTTTTTATTAGAAGAATACTTTTTGGAATAATTCAAAAATTACAAATTAAGCCACAGTTTTACAAAACTTCATTATAAAACTGCAATAGACAGAAATGAGATTTATTTAATAAGAAGAACTAAAACTAATTCCATTTACATGATAATTTAGAAAGTATTTTGAGACTATTATTCTCATTTCAGTATTCATTTGCGGTTTTGAATTTTTTAGAAACCATCTTAACACATTTACATCTTAAAATTAACCAGCATGTCAAATTTCAAGCTTCTTGTCTAACAGTCTACCACCTCTCTGGTGTTAGTGACACCAACATAAAATGCCGAAACAGAGTTGAAATAGAATTACTCGAAAAATGTTGAAACAGAGACTGTCATCATTAATTTGTCAACATTAACCTTGAAATCGATTGGTATTTCCTAATATTCTATAGAAAACGGAATTGAGATGTTTTTAAAGGCTTTCTTGTCGTTTCTGCCAACCAGGTGGTAGTGATACCGGTATAAAATATAGCCCGTATAGGATCAGGGACTATCAATCTTGATTCGCAACTAATAACTTCTGTAATCGGTTTATTATTTCCTGAGATTCAGTAGCAATCGTAATTTAGTATTCATTTAGAATGCTTTTCGCTCCTTCCCTTCGCTTCACCCTTTTTTAATTTCAAATTTATTTTCGACTGTTCTTAGAGGACATTTATATTGTTTAAGTAACTACCGTGTTATATTTAAAGTTTCTAACCTCTTCAGTACTGCAGAAATCGCAATTTACAAAGTTTTTGGCTCTGCAACCCTTGCATTAAATATAGCTTATGTTTGAGCACGTTCTATCACCATCAATTTGCAACCATTATGTTTGAAATCGGTTTCGTCTTTCATACGATTGCATAAAAATCGTAATTTAGAACGCTTATAGAACGATTTTCGCTGACTTCATCCTTTTTAATTAGGAATTTTCTTTCGACAATTCTTAGAAAGCATTTGCATCTTTGAAGTAATTAACATTCAAAATTTAAAATGTTAGACCTCTCTCAGAACATTTTTTGCTCCTGTGCAAGGTGGGAGGGACAATAGCGAAAAAAATATAGACTATGTTGGAGCGGGGACTGTCACCATCAATTTGAAAACATTACTTCTGAAATCGGTTTATATTTCCTGAGATTGCGTAGAAATCACTATTTAGAACGCTTTTAGAATGCTTTTCGTTTATTTTCAACCCTTTTAAATTTCAAATTTTTAAGGAATTTGCCAGGTTCTGAGAAACATCTGCTATTGGAACTGGGGTATATATTATTCTTTTTACTTGTATATTGTATTCATGTCGCTTGGTCTGTGTACTGAGAATTTCAAAGTAACATTTTTTTCTTATCTAAAACTTAATCCGGGCTGGTGAGTTAGAGTGGGTGAAGGGAAGTAGTTATAATAGAAAGGGGTTTGCCCTGCTATTCAGGTGCCTGAATGAGATAAGGCAGACAAGGATTTCACCAGAGAGGGAAAGAGCTGACATTGGGGTCAGAGTGGAAAACCCGGTTTTATGTTGGGGAAAGAGGAGGAGTGCAGAAAAAGCAAGGGGTTGCTAGAAGCAGTCGCTTTGGCTGGGAGAGGGTCAGTAGAAGGCTGGTGCGCAAGACGCAAGGTTAGTTCCTGTGTAGAGATCTTGGATAAAGCGTAGGGTTGAGTGAAGCTCGCAGAGCTTAGAGCCCATGTGTTGGGAGATTGAGAGTAGTCTCCGGTAAAGCTAATTTAACGAGCGTAGATTGATAGTGATATAACGTAGTTTTAACAGTACACAGCCAGCATTTACTGTATTTAATTTAATGTTGAACCGGATCACCTACATCCGAGTTTTTAAGTGCAAATAGTATTTTGTGATTTGTAAATACTGTGTAAATAAACTGTTAATTTAGTTAATTGAACGAGTTGGGTTTTATTTAAATATTTATTATATATTTATTTAAATTTAAATTTAAATTTAATTATATATTTATATAATATAATTTTAATTTAATTATATATTTATTTAAATTATTTAAATATTAGGAAATACCAACAAATTTCAAGGTTAATGTTGACAAATTAATGGTGACAGTCTCTGTTTCAACATTTTTCGAGTAATTCTATTTCAACTCTGTTTCGGCATTTTATGTTGGTGCCACTAACACCAGAGAGGTGGTAGACTGTTAGACAAGAAGCTTGGAATTTCACATGATGGTTAATTTTAAGATGTAAATGTGTCAAGATGGTTTCTAAAAAATTCAAAACCGCAAATGAATACTGAAATGAGCATATGAAATGAGCATAAAAGTCTCAAAATACTTTCTAAATTATCAATTAATTGGAATTAGTTTTATTTCTTCTTATTAATTAAAATCTCATTTCTGTCTATTGCACTTTTATGATGAAGTTTAGTCAAACTGTGGCTTAATTTGTAATTCTTGAATTATTTCAAAGAGTGTTCTTCTAATAAAAAATAGTTATGCAACTATCACTTGGCATATTTCAACTATAGCGCGAGCAAAGCCGCGGAGTTTGCTAGTAATATTTATTCTTTGCAGCGCATATTCTACGGAATGCATATTTTAGTGCACTTGATAAATGCATATCGATTTTATTATGTTTGAAAGCATGTAACATCACTAAAAATCATTTTAAACGATTTTTTCCCATAGGGCGTAATGTAACGGAAAACTTTTGATTGCCCCTGTAAATTAACCAAACATGCTACAAACTTCATTTGCAATAGGGTTCGTGCTATGGTAGAGGTTACTAACATCCAAAAGTTTCAGAACGATCCGAGTATATTTATGGGAGTTAGAGCGCGTACAGACGACCAGACAAACCGAATGCATAAACACTTTTCAACTTAGTTGGAAAGGACGAAAGCGCGATAAAACCAAAACTAACTGATTATTAAGGTAATACTTGGCACAGAGTGATATAGATTTAAAAGCAACGTTAAATTCGCCAGAATATACAAACTTTGAGCAGACTATTGAGTTATACAACTCATTGGGTACGAATAGTACTAATTGCCAGTGCGGTCTTTCTTATATTGGACAGACGAAAAGGGGTATAAAATTTCATATTAAAGAACACCAACAATATATTGAACAAGTAAGAAAAATCATGCGTTAAGAATAGATTATGAAACACTTTCCAACACTTCCTGTATGCTTTAACAAAACTTCGTTATTTAGGAAAATAATGTATATAAAAGAACTAAGTAAACATTTTAGAAAACCCAAAAAACATTTGAAAAACTGATTTCAGCAGTTACCATCCATATCAAATATGTATTCCAATTCTTTTGAATAGCTCTGTATTTGATCTGTATGTTGATATATATATGCTATACAATGGAGCAAGAAAACGAATAACAGGTTCAAATTTCTCTTTCAGCAATGTATACTAATGGATGGAAACATACTTGTATACTTTTGTACAACCCTGTAGTTAACCTAGTACCTTTATTACACGCCACTATTTAGCTGAAGTTTAATTCAAAGTAAAACACTCTTAAAACTACTGGAATCACATTTTCAGAAATTATCATTTACAGACGGCCATGTATCCAATCCTTTGCGTGACCCTGTATATAATTTTATCTATGTTTTACAATTTTATCTACAAAAATTTCTTAGTAAACAAAATGCAGTTACTCATTTAACAACAACTCATTTAAAAACCACCTTTAAGCAATTTATAATCATACCCAGTAACCATTACGAATTCTTTTGTGTAGTACATCCAGTATATGAATAGTAGAATGAATATTATTATAGTATGAATAGTAGTTCCTGTATATGAATTACATGCATTTATGCACATCATATACAATGCATAAATATAGTGTAACATAAAAGCGCATAACCTAATTAAAAATGCATTTCCAGCAATCATCGCTACCGTGCAATACTTCGGATAGAAATATAGTATCTGAAATCTTTTGTGTGTCCCTGTCAATGCTATGCACTTCGTATTATACATAAAATAAGTTATAGTAAACGCCAGCGACATATATCAATTCCATTATACATGAAATAATTTAACACAATTAAAATGCGCCGGAAAAAATTTCCTTCACCCGTATATCATTATGTAACGGAATTATTTTGTGTGACCCTGTAAATGAATAATAACTATTCTTTGCACCACATATTCTACAGAATGAATATTTTAGTGTACTTGATAAATGCATATCCATTTTATTATGTTTGAAAGCCTGTAACATCATTAAAAATTATTTTAAACGATTTTTTCCCATTGGCCGTCCTGTAACGGAAAACTTTTGACTGCCCCTGTCAAAGAACTAAACATGCTACAAACTTCATTTGCAATAGGGTTTGTGCTATGGTAGAGGTCACTAACATACAAAAATTTCAGAATGATCCGAGTATATTTACGGGAGTTAGAGCGCGTACAGACGGACAGACAAACCGAATGCATAAACACTTTTCAACTTTGTTGGAAAGTGTTAAAAACAGGAAACCAATTAATCTTCAATTGCTAAACATCGCTGAGAGATGAACCACTCTTTTGACTTTAATTCAGCTAAAATCATCTCTAAACCCACTTCTATGCATGAACTTAACTTTCTTGACGCATTTCATATCTACAAAAATTATGACAATATTGTTAATAGTGAATTCGCTATTCCCCCTTTATCAGATTGCTGGAAATATTTTATAAAATCCTCTTTTGCTTAATGACTACCGGTATTTTTCGCATTTTTGGTGGCTTTACCAAAGTGTCATACTATTGCAATGCACTATTGTAATGCAATACTATTCTCTTATTGGCTGGTACCCGTATTTTCCTGATTCCCCATTGGTTAATGAACTTCTCAGTTGCATCCGCTTCTCCTCTATACAATTGAGCAAGTTTTTGTTATAATTTACACTGAGGACAGTACGCTAAATGTTACCGAAACAAGTCTGCTCAAAGTTTGCATATTATGACGTTTTTAAGGTTGCTTTTAAATTTATATCAAAATTAACTAGTGTCAATCAAAATCTTCCGTATTTTTCTGAGACAAACCTGGCAACCCTAGGTAGTCAGATTTCAGAGACAGAGGATTCACCTGAGAAGTTCATTAACCAATGGGGAAACAGGAAAATACGGGTACCAGCTAATTGTCAATCATGGTGTACATCTAGTGTGTTTTTATATTTGTTTCGAAAACAATGTTGACAAGATTTTTGCGCTCACTGCTTTCACTGCACCGTTGTCCATTGCAAACCTAAATTTGCAACTTTGTTAAAGACTTTGTCTTAAAGACAAACGGTGCACTATTTTATAATTACTTTTTATAATTACTTTTTATATTTTTGTGTGTTTCTCACAATCGACATTATCGGGATTTTTTCTTTTCTTTTCGTGAGCCTAGAGATCTTTTTAACACTTTCCAACAAAGTTGAAAAGTGTTTATGCATTCGGTTTGTCTGTCCGTCTGTATGCCCTCTAACTCCCGTAAATATACTCGGATCGTTCTGAAATTTTTGCATGTTATTGACCTCTACTATAGCACGAACCCTATTTCAAATGAAATTTGTAGCATGTTTAGTTCCTGTACAGGGACAGTCAAAAGTTTTCCGTTACATTACGGCCTACGGGAAAAAATCGTTTAAAAGGATTTTTAATGATGTTACATGCTTTCAAACATAATAATATTGATATGCACTAAAATATGCATCCCGTAGAATATGCGGTGCAAAGAATAATTATTATTCATTTACGGAGCCACACAAAAGAATTCCGTTACATAATGATATAGGGGTGGAGGGAATTTTTTCCGGCGTATTTTAATTATGATAAATTATTTCATGTATAATGAAATTGATATACGTCGCTGAGGTTTATTATAACTTATTTCATGTATAATACGAAGTGCATAGCATTTACAGGGACACACAAAAGATTTCAGATCCTGTATTGTATCCGAAGTACTGTACGGTAGCGATGATTGCTGGAAATGCATTTTTATTTTATATTATGTGCTTTTATGCTTCACTATATTTATGCTCCGTAAATGAATAGTAATTATTCTTTGCACCGCATATTCTACGGGATGCATATTTTAGTGCATATCAATAATTTCATGATAATGGTGTGTATAAATGCTGTAATTTATATACAGGCTACACAAAAGAATTCGTATATGGGTATACATATTCGTATTGGTTATGATTTTAAATTGTTTAAAGGTGGTTTTTAAATGAATTATGCATTTTTACGCTGAACTGCATTTTGTTTCTTAGAAATGTTTGTAGAACATAGATAAAATGATATACAGGGTCACGCAAAGAATTGGATATATGGCCGTCGATAATTGATAATTTCTGGAAATATGATTCCAGTAGTTGTAAGAGTGTTTTTACTTTGAATTAAACTTTAGCTAAATAGTGCGTGTCATAAAGATGCTAGGTTAACTACAGGGTTGTACAAAACTATACAAGTATGTTTTCATCTATTAGTATAATTGGCTAAAAGAGAAATTTCAACCTGTTATTCCATTTCTTGCTAAACTAAATGTCCCCATTATAGTATATATATCAAACTACATATCGAATACAGAGCTGTTAAAAAAAAACTTGAATACATATTTGCTATTGACGGTAATGCTGAAATCAGTTTTTCAAATGTTTTATGCGTTTACTTAGTTCACTTATATACCTTATTTCCCTAAATAACGAAGTTTTGTTAAAGCATTCAGGAAGTGTTGGAAAGTGTTTCATAATCTATGCTTAACGCATGATTTTTCTTACTTGTTTTCTTTGAATAGGGTAGTAACATTACTGCAGATGGATAAAAAAAATAGTTGTTATAGTATTCAGAATGTGTTGGAAAGGTCCCTATAATCTATGATGTATGCATCATTTTTCGTTCTTGTTTAAGTTGATATTGGAATGTGCTTTAAAAATCAGCTTCCTTTAAAAAGAAGTCGCCAATTTGATATCTGGGAACTGTTTATTGTTATTTCAAAGACGGGACATTTTGCTTTTGTAGACAGAGGTTAATATATTTTGCAAAAAAAGTACCGCCAACTGGAATAATATTGCACGTAGAAAACATCCAGTTTTCGGAATCTGCTTATGGCGTAATTTTTTTTTCTTTTAATGCTGAAATTTAAATTTATTAAAATTATTAGATCCATTTTACGTGAAATTTTGTTTAAAGGAAGTCCCTTTGGAGAAGAGATTTTTTTTTTGTTTTTTTGCTTTTTTTTTCCCTATAGCAGTCCAAAAAATAAAAATGTCTTACTTCGAAGCTTCTCATTACGGAAGATGTGCTGCTTCATCAAACGGTGATGTATTTTCGAAAGAAAATTAAAGAGGCCGCCCCTCCTGCACCAAGGGATTCTTTTTTTGAGTTTGTGTGTGTGTCATGGTGTGTCAGGGAGAGTGTGCAACTCGATGTATTCCCGATATTCCCACAACAACCTTGTTTTGAGCACCGGTTGTTGTACTGGAGGCGAACGTACTTGTCTGCGGTAATTGCGGGTTGAGGATCGGTGTTACGAATGTTTCGATTTGCATTTTACTTGCAAATGGGGAGACTACAAGACAAATGGGAAGGGGGTGAATTTATTTCTCATAGAAAAAAAGGAGACGTAAATTCTAGTATGAAAAAGGCGTGGGAGCAATGGTAAAATATATAGTTAAACATGTTAGAAATACTAATCTCTTCAGAAAAAAAAAAAAACCTTATCATAAGTCAACTGAATTTCTTTTGAAGGTACTTAATGTTTGCAATGTGAAATATGTTTAAATCATCTAATTCATCCTGATCCAAAATAGAACATTACTTCCTTGTTCAACAAATAAACTGTCAATCAAAAGAATTTATATTATAAAGCTGCAATATTGATTACATAAAGAACAACATATTTAATTTTATTGACTTTAAAAGAAAATAAGTACTCTGATTATAATTATAACCTTGAATTTATTTTTGTGTTTAATTTCATCTAAATAATGTTTTGTATTATTAATTCATTCTCTTTATGTATTTACAACAAGGTAGGAGCAAAAATGAATGTTCCAGATGTTAAACTGTACATCCTTTTTAGTCCTATATACATTTAATTAATACTAAAAGTGGTATAATAACTTGAATAATTAATAAGAATGGTAAGAAATATTAATAAAAACTAAAAACACCTTCACAAGATTTTATAGGTCAAAGCAATGGATACGTCAAATAAATAATCATAGGAGCCGCACATAAATAACCATTTCAGCCGTAAGCTGAATTATCTTACCGTTATTCAAATTATGATTCAAATGTGATTATTTTTATATCACATAGTCTCCCTTCTAATAATCTCTAATCTAATCAAAAACAACTCGTTGTAAATGATCCCGCCAAGCCACAAACGTAAAACGTCAGTCATAAAAAGAAGTGATATCACATAGAAAGAAGCGATATAAAAGTGCATACTCCGAGTGCCGTGTAAAAATCTATCACTACTCATAATGTTTCCAAAGGACTCGGAGTGAGGTACAGTATGTGAAAACTGCTTACCGACCTGCACTTACATATGACTATTTGTTTAACAATTTTCTTCTTGAATTATTGATCCCGTTAAACTGTGAAAAGTTGAAGCTTTTGGTGTTTACATGTCCATTCTTATTTAACATCATGGAATCGATTTGTTGATTTTATTTGCCATCATTTGAACAAGAAAGACCACCTTTTTTTTACGCGGAGGATTTTCTAAGTAAGCATGTAATAAACATTTTGAGTTTGTGAAATAATAATAAAAAATAATCATATGAATATTACTAACTATGCACCTAATAATAGACGTTAACTAAACTAAGATATATTGCAGTAAAGCTTGCGTTAACGGAATTGCACATGACAGGGGAAAAATCTGTTCTATTAAGGCTTTGTTACAATAGTATTTTATAATATTCATTATGTCGGAAACATGACATTTTACGTTTAAGAATTAATACTGTCATAAACAGTATTCATTTTACCAGTTTTCCCTTTAATTTTGAAACAGTGTATTATTAAACGTATTTATGTAATTAAACATTATGTTTAAAATATTGAAAAGTATAATTGTAAAAATCGATTATTACCACAATTACATACTATTTTCTGCTTGCCTTACAAATCTTTCTGATTTATTACAGATCTTCCTCCTACAAATATTTATAAGACTTATATAATGAGAATTTAATATTAATTTTTTCGACTTTCACAATTTTTCGAAATTGATGTAGGTACTGCATATATTAAATATACGCCTGCAGGTCGCCAAGCAGTTTTCACATACTGTACCTCACTCCGAGTCCTTTGGAAACATTATGAGTAGTGATAGATTTTTACACGGCACTCGTACTATGCACTTCTATATCGCTTCTTTTTATGTGATATCACTTCTTTTTATGACTGACGTTTTAGGTTTGTGGCTTGGCGGGATCATTTACAACGAGTTGTTTTTGATTAGATATCACTTCTTTTTGTAAGGTATTTCATTTGCATTATACATATTCCATTTTAATTCAGAAAAGAAAAGATAAACGAAAGACGATAGAAGTAAAAAAAATAATTTAATAGTGATGCTATAAACTTTTCAAAAGTGTAATATATCAAGTAAGACATAATGTTAGACTTTTCTAAAAATAATTCAAAACCATTTTATCGATCTTTCAAATCTCAGAAGAAATCATTTATTTTTTAGAAATGATAAAATCTGTCGAACTAACCGGGAATATTTATTTCTGTTGTTCAATAAGCTATATGGTGATTCATTAATTAACTCAGCAAAGATTTTATCCTAATAACTTTTCAAAAACTGCCTTTACATTCTCAAAATTGACATCATTTTACATAAAATATGTAAAGACTTAAAAACAGACTGAATAATGATCATTTGTTTTATCACCGGGCGTGCTTGAAGTAATTTTTAAATAAAATTAGTTTTTTTTTATTTCAGGAAATCCAACGTCCCTCCGAAAAGCGCGACAAAAACTCAGATTATCTGATTAAGCTTTTATTTTTTTATTTTTAAATATTTTCATAAGCTCTAACATATGTTGAATTCTCTGAATTTGCAATGCATGTACTTTCTAAATTCCTAATTGTTTTTTACGTGACTAACAAGACATACTAAGTCGTATGCTTTCCATGTATTTTCTCATGTATTTCGGATAATTCATCCGATAAATTACATTCATTTCAATAAAAGTTCAGAATTCGATATTCCATCGTTATGAAATGACTTTCCCTAATTTCTGTCATATTTGTAAATTTTTAAGTAGCTCTATAATCTGATTAAAAATTAACTAAAAGCTATTGGCATATTGATAGCATTCTTTAATTACCAAGTCGAATATATGAGTCGATTAGTTTAATAAATCTCCTTATTAATCTTTTAAAATGAAAAGTAAAACGAAAAATTTCAATAAAACTACCAAAAATTTATTTGATATAAAAGGATTAAAAAAAAAAAAAATTGTGTAATAAAAAACAGACTGACTATATTACCTTTGTAAAATAGTTTAAATTGAATAAATTGCAAAGTTTGGAATTTTGAAAAAAATATTTGAGTATATGTACGTTTTAATATAAAAGCAATACAGAAGAGAACATTTACCCGCTTATTTCAATATGATACACACTAGACAGTATTCCTAAAGTTCTGTGGAATTGTTTTCATGACTGTAAGTAATCTGTGATTCACTAAAGTGTTTACATTATCTTTCTAAGCACGTTCTGTGGTTCCTCCGAAGTCGGTATCTACCTATAATCTTTCCATAATCGAGGTCCACTGGGACGTTTCTATAATCTAGTTTCTCCTCAGATATCAGCAGAACATTCCGCGATGATTATTGTGCGCAGTAACTTCGTCAAAAATCATTCCGATTTCGTGCAAAATAAAATTTCATTTAATTGTGATCTAAATTTTGTGTGCAAAAATACCCATAGTATTGGAATTTTAAAAGGGTGTGTGCTAAAATCTAGAAGTATCTTTAATAAAGTGGATAATAGAAACATGTTTCATAAAGTAGAAACCTGGATCGGACCTAAATTACTATTAAATAAAATTTATTTAGTAGTTCAATAATAAGCTATTTATGTTTCAATTTTATGTATTTCAACTCTTTATTAACACTTAACTGCTGTTAGCGATCTCGCAGACCACTACATTTTTCAATTTTTGCAATTAAACTTGTAATTTCCAGTTAAGGTATGAATACTGGTGAAATTTTCTTTCATTCTGAGCTCTAGAACTATTGCTAGACATTCTGAATATTTTTAGTTTAATTATAATAGTCCTGTACTAGTTTAGTACAGAAACAGTACTTGTGAGTTAGCAGAGCTTTTCATTCATCTTTTAATCAAACGGTCTCGGAGAACACACGCAGTAGTTATGCGACAATTCCTGTCACAGCAGTTAATGGTTAAGTAATTCCAACTCAACTGCTGTTAGTGCTGCTTTTTTTTAATTTTCACAGTTTAACTTGTAATTTCCAGTTTAACTGTCAATACAGTAAAATTTTGCTTCATTTGGAGTCCAAGTACAATTGTTTGAAATGTTTGAAAAAGCAAGATTTTATTAGAAATATTACTCTACAAACAGTTTAGTGCAAAAACAGTATTTTATGATTAATTGCGACTTTTATTCATCTTTCAATCGAATAGTTTCGCAAACCTTTCTGAATTGTTATGTGGCAATTTTCTGCAACAGCAGTTAAGGGTTAAGTGAACTTTTTCAGATGAATTCTTATGTGTAAAATGCATTATTACATTTAGGACTATGGACATCTCATTCAGGTTTTAACAGTAAATGCGACAAAAATTACCTAAATGCGACCGCCAAATCGTATATTGTGGTGACTACAGATAATTATTAAATTTATACAAAACAAGTTAGTTTTGAACTATAGCTACAGTATTCAGTAATTTGCTGCTTAATAAAATGTATATTTATATAATAAAATGGCAAATACAGTAAAACCTCCCTAAAGAGACCACGTTCTCTTAATGGAGGTCATTTTTAAATCTAGATTTTAACTGTTGAAAAAAGGTAACAACTAATATTACTAAAATTTATTTTTCACATTAGGGAAAAATATGAAAATTTAAGCATAAGAACAAATGTTAATTAGATAAATTAACTACTACAGAGTTTAAAAAATGAATACATTTGCTTTGATTTTACTGTTTTATCTTTTATAATTTTTATTACCAAGTCCTTTCAAAGTTCAGTAAATAAATGTTTTTTTTATTTTTTTTTTTTCAACCATTTAAAAATGGTTGTTGTTTTCGGTCGAGGATGGGGCCAAATGATGCTCACATTTTATTTATTTATTTATTTATTTATTTTTTTTTAACGAAATTCAAAGATGTTCTTTACTTTAAAAAGAATTTTTATTTGAATAGGTAATCGAAAGGCATAAAATCGTTAAAAATTGTTTGAATAGGTAATCGAAAGGCATAAGGTCGTTAAAAATTGAAAAAGTTAAAAAATGGGTATGCGCAAATTATCAGATATGGAAAAATCCAAACCCAAAGAGCGACGCCAAAATGAAAATCGTCTTGCAAAGTAAAAATTGAGGTCTTCAACTGATTATGTAGCCCATGAAAATCGAGATCTTCAACTGATTATCTATCCCATGAAAATCGAGGTCTTCAACTGATTATGTAGCCCATGAAAATCGATTACAGAATAAAAGACGAACGCGAAAAAGGAAACAATCTAATGTTTAATCGATTGATAGTAAAAGGCCATGTCTTGAGGGGCTCCAATCCACTGGCCACGGCGTTTTACAATCGGTCGATTCTAACAGGGAAAAATTGAGCTCAACGTAGGTAATTTGTCGCAATCTATGGATGATTCGGTGGAACTGCTTTCGATTTGTAAACTGTTTTTCTTCTCGAAACGGGACTTGGAGAGTTTATCGATGAAGGTTTTGGTCGTCTGAAGTTTGATCTTTGCGATCTGTTGTTGAAGAGGAAGCGACGGAATTTGGTGGACGAAGTTCAGATTTTTTGGTTAAATTTTGTTACGAAGGTGATTTGTCGCGATCTGTGGATGATTCGGTGGAACTACTTTCGATTTTTAACCTCTTGTCTTTCTCGGCTTCTCTTGTCGAAATGCCCGAAATGCCCCAGAATTAAAACTAAGTAAATATTAAGTCAAAAAAAAAAATCCAAATGGTCGTTGTAATCTATTAAATTACATTTTTTTTTTTTTTTTTTTTTTTTTTTTTTTTTTGACGGGAACAAATAATGACGATTTTATTAATTTATCTATTTCTTTGAGAGTTTCCTCGTTTCCTGGCAGAATAGGGTAGGGGAGTTTATTGACCGTCATTCTTAATTGTCATCAGAGTTAAATTCATTGCCTAAAAAGGCATAAAGGTGTTTAAACACTTAAAAGTTATTGGGATGAAAAAAAATCTAAACTTAGTTTAGAAGTTTGATGAATAATGCGCTCTCCGGAATTATTTTTCTAATAAAACCTTCTTTAAGCGACCAGGAAAAAACGGAATTTGTTTTATTTCCTTCAAAGAAATGGGTCGCACATGGAGGGAGCTCTACTGGGATGGTCTCTGAATGGAGGTAAAATTAGTATTGAGCCTATGGGAATAAATTTCGTTCCATGAAAAAATGGTCGTTCAGGGAGGTGGTCGCTTAATGGAGGTGGTTGCACAGAGAGGTTTCACTGTATACCCTAAATGTGACAAAACTATGGCGAATCGCGTCTCATTTAGGCACAATGACCTTACATATTACGTACGCCACGCTGAGCTCACATGGAAATATAAGTAGTGATATTATTACGTACGCCACGATGAAATATAGGAGTAAATTACTTTAAACTGGTATAAATCAAAAACTAATTAATATTTTTACATGAAACTTTCAAAGGTTTGAACTACTCATAAAAACAGTTCAAATGCCGTAAAGCGCGTAAAAATCCGATGATTACACCTAGCTGTAGCCCTGTCAACAGATTTGGTCGGAACAAGAATTTAAAAAGTGCAAAAAACAGCACTTTTAAAATCGCATTTACTAAAAACCTATTCGCCGGATTCCACTTTACTTTCGTTTTCTGAGTCACGTAGCACGCCCCATTTCATAGGAACAAGAATTTTGCTTCTATCATAAATAGTTCTCGAGCTATAGATGTGTCAAAATCCCGTTTTGGTCAGTCCGGAAAATATAAACTAGACAGAGTACTAAAAAAATTTTACAAAATCGTTTGGCATTAATTGGCGGAAATTCCTTTCATTTACGGTTCATTGCACTGTTGTTTCTTTTGCTTGGCGAGAAACTCTGTCGAGTTTCTATGATAAAACAGACCCGCCATTTTTGTAGTTAATCTATTTTCGAATATTTTATTATTCTATTTTTTAGGTAGATTTCGTATGAAATACTACCTATTGGCGTCGTTCCTATGTTGGAATTTCTGCAGATCTACACCGATCATGACCCCTAGAACCCAAAACCACCCTAATAGGGTTAATAAACCAAAATAGGGTTTTTGGGAGAAAAAAATTCCTAACTTCGTCAATTCTCAAGATATCAAATCCAATTAATTTTATTATACATCTCCTTAATATTATCTACAACTTTTATATTCACAAGTTTTTGATAGAACCCATTCGTACCGCAAAAAAAATTATAAACGAAAACAAAAAAAGGGGGCTGAAGAAGAAAAATTTCCGTAACTCCGTCCAAGATATAATTAATAACCCATTAATACTAAAAGTGGTATAATAACTTGAATAATTAATAAGAATGATACAAAATCATTCTTTTGTAGACAGAGCAATTAATATACTTAACTTCGAAATCTACCTCCGCCTGTAGGCCGGGCCGGCAGGGATTTTTTTCTCTCACGTTTGTTGCTCACGGATAGAGAGCATAGTGATAGCCATGCAAATGGGCAGTCACTATGATAATAACCCATTCACAAGATATAAAATCCCCATGAATTTGCCATATATCTTCTTACTATTGTCTTCATCATTTATATAGACACGTTTTTGATAGGACCCATTCTTACAGCAAAAACAAATTAAAAATACATAGCGGTTGAAGAAAAAAAATCATCTTATTAAGGGTGTATTCAAATCCAAACTGCTTATTTTCTGACTCATTTTTAAATTCAATTTTGCTCTCAAATGCATCCAATTGATAGATTCTCTTCTTCAGAAACTATAAAATGTACTGTAATGATCGCTTTTTTGATAGAGGCAGAATATATTTCAAAAAATGATGCCAAAATGGGCATTTTGAACAGAATTTCCCGAAGCGATTGTGCTAGAAACGAAAAATATTGCCCTACTGAGAAAATAATTGTTTATTAATCAAGTTTCAATTAATTGAAAGAAAAATAAAACCACATGTCGCTTATAAATCTTTTCAAAAATCACGTCAGCAAGTTTCGTATTTTTTCTATTAAAAATGAATCTGAAAATGTGCCAGAAAATTTCGAGTTGTTGAACATGGAAAAGTATTTTTTTGAATGCCTCCTTAACATGATTCTGATAAAACCAGCTACTATCCAAAAATGAAATAAAAACTCGTGAAAAGCAGACAGATAAAACTGTTAAAGTGGATTTATATCTAATCATGATTTAGTTTTTGGTTGCGCAATTAATATACTTAACTTCGAAATCTACCTCCGCCTGTAGGCCGGGACGGCAGGGAATTTTTTCTCTCACGTTTGTTGCTCACGGATAGAGAGCGATCCTGTCACACACAGAGATGAAAGAAATATACAACCACATAAGTTGCAAGTCTCTATTAAACAGGAAAGAAAAATGATGCATCCAGTCTAGATTAGGGTGCACTTTCCATCCCTATAGGATACTATAAGAAAATTTTGCCGTTCGATAAGATGGAAAAAACCAAGTTGGAAAAAGCCTAAAACATTTGAAAACCCATTTCCAGAATCAGAACAGTTTTACGCAGCCAATGCATAGGATCTAAAGAAATTAGCCACTCCCAGTACTAGACGAACATTGATTTCATTTAAGAATACTTGCCACCCCTGAAAACGCACTTCTCTACATCATCGCTCCTAAACAGTAGTATAATAGGATATTTTGGGTATTCCTCTCCATGAACTCTCACTGTATCCAAACTAAGCGGAATGTATGCGGGTGGACAAAAGGACGCAAAGAAACCATTTACATAAATTTAATTTTTGAGTTTGGATAGCGTGGCACAAAGATAAATCAATTTATTCAAATAAATGGGGTATTCTCACAATCTTTTGACTTTTATACACTTTTCTCTCCCTGAATGATAATTTTTATTTTAGTGCATATTCTTGGGGGTTTTTATATTTCTTATCCTGGAAAACATCCCATTGACTGCATAACAATATTAACGAGATAAATATGTTTTGGACGATATTGGGGGTGCAAACACCAGGAAAACACCTATAACGTCCCGTGTCCCTGATGCTGATTTTTAAGTTTGGAGCGGTCTGTATAAAATTGTTTCAGTAAAAGTAATTCGATGTCATTTTTTTCCGAAACTGGGACTCTTGTTTTATATAAATAGGTAGCCCAAAATGAACCTGGACACATTTTTAGGGTTGTTATTATTTTTTCAAAATGTGTCCTTGTGTTTCAGATTTCTTACCGTACCTCTTGCTAAAATTATACAGAAAATCACTTCAGATGCAGCCACAGAATTTTTTTCAACTTTTTTGCCCCTTATCGTCCCTTCTTTAACACTCCTTTAAGACAATGTTGTACCAAAATTTTGTACTGAAAATACTACATTGTTATTATTGCTTATTTGAATGTCCTGTGGGTTATATGCAAATTCATTATAAGTAAAAATTTAGAAGAAAATAAAAAGTTATAGCGGTAAAAATGGTAAGTAAAATTAAACTCACAAGTTTAACTTAAATCTCAGTTAAATGAAAAAAAAAATTGCATCTGACCATAATTTATTTATTTTGAATCATTAAGGCATTCATATGTAAGTTTAAAACGTTATTTTAGTAAGTTTAATTTCACCAGATTTTTATTCCTGAAAAATCAAAAAAATGTGAGAATGCCCCAAACACATTTCAGTGTATTATATATATTCCGTGAAAGGGATATATAGAACGGTATATGGGAAAATTAAAAGTATTGTTCAAATGTGTAAATAATGTGTCCAAACCAAAAACAATTTAAAGTGAATTTTAAAATAAATCGTTTAAAAACACTCACTTAAACGGAGTCACTTAAATTTTGATAGCATATCTTTTTAAACTCATATTTCGAATCTATGAGAGACATGAATGATGAAGCATCAATGAAAAATTTTCAGTGCATCTTTTTAATTTAACATATTTTTTGATCACGCTATTAAAAATAAAATGATGAAATAAATAACATATATGTATATGTACACTGTAAACAAAACCGACATTTTTACAGTACAAAGTACTGTTCATCTCGCGCACAAACTCGATCACAGTGAATGTGCTGTATCTTTCTTTGGTTTCCAGACTATATAAACATGAAAAATACAGTAGGTGCATAAAATTGCCAGCAGAATGTGCTGACAATTCGGCCGCCAGCAGTTTGTGCTGGCGTCCAAATTGAAAAAAAAATTGCCAGCACATTGTGCTGTTAATTTTAAGCAACTACTGTATTTTTCATGTTTATATAGTCAGGAAACTAAAGAAAGATACAGCACATTCACTGTGATCGAGTTTGTGCTAGCAAATTTACAGTGGTTTTTTTACAGTGTATATTAATAGCATCTTCACTCAAAATTCGATATGATTATTTTTAAAATCTATATTTAAAATTCTTAGAGCCATAAGATAAAGTATTGCGTCGCAAATTTTTAACCCCTTAAGGGGTTTTGTATTGATATTTAACTACATGCAATTATAAATTTTCTTTTTAAGAAAATACAGTATGTAAAAAAGACAGCAAACCAACTCATTTTTTAATGACGTCATTTTCTTTAAAACCCTATTTTTAACACTTTCCAACAAAGTTGAAAAGTGTTTATGACATTGGTTTGTCTGGCCGTCTGCCCGCGCTCTAACTCTCGTAAATATAGTCGGATCGTTCTGAAATTTTTGTATGTTAGTAACCTCCACCATAGCACGACCCCTATTTCAAATAAAGTTTCTAGCATGCTTTGTTCATTTACAGGGACAGTCAAAAGTTTTCCGTTACATTACGGACTACGGAAAAAAATCGGTTAAAATGGTTTTTAATGATGTTACAGGCTTTCAAACATAATAAAATTTATAGGCATTTATCAAGTGCACTAAAATATGCATTTTGTAGAATATACGATGCAAGGAATAGTTATTATTCATTTACAGGGCCACACAAAATTACAGACCGTTACAGAACGAAATAGGGGTGGAGGGAATTGTTTGCGGCGTATTTTAATTAACCCTAGAACTACCGAAAATTTTACTCAAGTTTTATAAAAACATTTTACACCAGAATTTTTACTTAAAACTATTTAATTTGTTTATTTAACTTATTATTATCTGATTTATAAATTTAGTTTGTTTTGAAGAAATTTCTGGTTTGAATAAATATTTTGAATGTACATGTCGGGTCCATTGGACCCTTCTGGTAGACAGAGGGTTAAGTTAAATTGTTTCATGTATAATGAAATTGATATACGTCGCTGAGGTTTACTATAACTTATTTCATGTATAATACGAAGTGCATAGCATTTACAGGGACACACAAAAGATTTCAGATACTATATTGTGGCCGAAGTACTGTACAGTAGCGATGATGAACCAGGTATTTGGCAGGAACGAATGGCAGGATGGCAAGAACGAAGTACTGTACAGTAGCGACAGAAATGCATTTTTATATATGTTATGTGCTTTTATGATTTACTATATTTATGCATAGTATATGGTGTATATAAATGTTGTAATTCATATACAGAGCTACACAAAATAATTCGTAATGGTTACTGGGTATGATTGCAAATTGCTTAAAGGTGTTTTTTAAATCAGTTATGCTTTTTTACGCAGATTTACATTTGGTTTGATTGGTAATGTTTGTGGAACATAGATAAAAGGATATACAGAGTCACGCAAAGAATTGGATACATTGCTGAAAGAGAAATTTCAACCTGTTACGAGTTTTCTTGCTAAACTAAATTTTCCCATTATATGGTATATATATCAACCTACAGATCAAATACAGGGCTGCTCAAAAGAATTGGAATACATATTTGGCTATATATGGTAACTGCAGCAATCTGTTTTTCAAATGTTTCATGCGTTTACTAAAATGTTTACTTACTTCTCTTATATATCTTATTTCTCTAAATAACGAAGCTTTGTTAAAGCATTCAGTAAGTGTTGGAAAGTATTTCATAATCTATGCTAAACGCATGATTTTTCTTACTTGCTTAGTTATTAAATTACTTTATTTTTTGAAAGTTACATTGTTATGTCATCCATTTCAGCTAATCATGGAGATTAAAATAATATTTGCAAGAAAAGACAAAATATAAGACATTTGGTCTCCAGCAATGAAACTAATTCTTAATATTACAAATAAAATCTGAAGAAGAAACGCAATTTTTCACCTTCATTCCACATAAAATATATAATGTGAACACTAAAATGTTCGTATCGTACAATATCCGCGGTTTATGGTTCAACATCCTGAAAATCAATTCTGAAAACCTGAGCAAAGTGACGAATTAAAATTTAAAGTACTAGGGGGCTCTGCCCCCTACGAGCTACGCTCGTCAACCCCCGTACAGACACCGCAGACTCTAACAGCACGCTAATTTGATCACCTTTAAAAAGATTTCGGAAGATTGAATTATAATTTGAATCTGACAATTATAATCTGACGTAATTTTCACCAAACTTTTCTTTCTCTTTTTAATATTCACGTCAAAATACTTTTGTTAGAAATGAAATATTATGATCATCTTAAAATGTCAAGTAAATGTCTCGCGCAATTTTTAAATTAAAACTGTTTTGCAATATTATTTTTTGTTCATTTTACGTAATAAGTGTAATATGACGTAAATTCTCCTATTTAGGACTTCTAACGCATGTTGCTGAATTTATTATTTTACAATGTTCTTTCTCATTTAAAATTCACGTGTAACTATAGTTTTTATGACGTAATTTTCAATGAGTTCCTGCTTTTTATATTTTTTGTTTATAATAGTCACGTGTAAAATAAATTTTTAATTTGAAGCAAACATTACTGTTTGAGATGTTTATACTGTTGGCAACAGTTTAAATTAATACAATTTTCTAAATTTGTAAAAAATATCTCTCGAAATGCTGAAAATTTGAATTTAAAATAGAAATAAAACCTCGAAAAATTATTCAAATTAAAAAACTAACTGCAATCTGCACACCGAGAAATTCTGACGCATAAAATGATCTAAAAATGATTAAATTCCTATGTACAGTTTTTGTTCCTATAAAACTTTTTTAATGGAACGATTTTGTCCAACTTTGGCATTAAATATCTCTTAAAATAATTCTTCGATTTGAAAACTGTCTGCATCAGCGTGTTTATTAAACATTTCTCTATAATACTACCGATTTTCATATTTTTGTATGCAACAGTTTTTTTAATATTAACGAAGAAACACCTCCGGTCACAAAAAATTCAAAACCGGCGGCGGCGGCGGCGGCGGTGACAGCGGTAGTTACTTTTTTTTAGAATAGAGAGAGAGAGATACGGAAGTTAAATATATTTTCTACCCATGGAAAGTGGCGCATGAGAAACAGAGTGATGTCATAAAATAAATGGAACTGCAATTAGTAATAATAATAATATACACTGCTCAAAACAATTAGGGGAGCACATGGTTTTAACGAAATTACGCAAATATTTACACCGATAACTAACGTAAAATAAAACATCCATAATTTAAAGTTTTGTAGAAAACAGATAAAGAAAACTTCACATGAAAATTAAAGTTTATGACGTCAAAAACTAGAAAAAGGAGATAAGTGCAGAAATCGGGATTTTGCAGAAACGTCTGTTTCACTGCCTCGGTTGTAAAATTCAATTGCTCAGCTTGTGTTTTGAGAAAAGGTGGCTTGAAAATGTCACAACAACATGATTTACCGCAATCCCAGCCTTGGTGTGTTATCGGGACAGTTGAATGTTGGAGTCGCAAGAAGTGTCCATGAAAGGCTGTGGAATCGATTCCAAGACACATGGAATGGTAGTCATCGACAAGTGTAAGGTCGAAAATGTGCTAATACAAAAACTGATGACCGATATACCCTGTTAACAGCTCGTCGAGACGGAACGGACAATGTTACTCAGCTGCAAACACAGTTGTTCTTGGCCACAGGAACAACTTGGCAGGACACAGGGTGTCCAGCCAAACAGTCCGAAACAGGCTTCATCAAAGTGGTCTCTATGCACGTAAGCCAATGTTCTGTATTCCGTTGACCTCAAGCCACTGTGCCGTCCAAAGAAGTTGGGGAACTGAACATCAAGTTTGGAGGCAACGTTGTTGCAGTCAAATTCCGTTTACAGATGAGTCTCGATTCAGTCTGGATGTGACATCTGATGTGTTTTGGCATGCAGAGAAAGAGGCACTCAAAATAATCCCACATTCGTTCATGAAAGATCACATTACAAAGAAGGTGGGTTGATGGTATTGGCTGGAAAGAGCATAGGTGGACGAACGGGCCTGCATATCATTCGGAATGACACTTTGACGATCCGAAATTATACAGACGAGATACTGAGACCTCATGTCGTATTTTATGCTGCAGAAATTAGTGAACTTTTTTTTCCCATGCATGCTAATGCCAGACTTCATATAGTTCGTCTTGTGGAAAACATGCTTGAAGCTAAAACAATACAGCGTATGGAATGACCAGTATGCGCTCTTGACCTAAATTCAATCGAGCATATTTGGGGCATACTCAGACGACGCATTGCTGCGAGACCAAGGCCTCCTTTTACTGTCCAGGACTTAGAGATTGCAAATATTGAGCAGCGGAACAGTATATGCTGCTCAATATTTGCTCAATATTTGCAATATTGAGCAGCAATATTATGCTGCTCAATATTGCTTCCCCAAAGTCTTATCGATAACCTCATCGCATCCATGGAAAACAGGTGCGCAGCAGTCTTAGCTGTTCGAGGAGACCACACGCTATACTAAAAATCTTGCATCATTTCTAAACAATTCTTTTTTTTAATCATTTACATAAATACAAATTGTTGCCCTAAACCATCTTTTCATGTTCTTTTCATCTTTTCAAAGAATAAAAGCTCCCTTACAATTTTTTGCGTCTTTTTTTCTGTATTGCGCGTTGATACACGTGTACTATCCATTTTATGCCCATACATGGCTGTCTTGCACTGTTCTCTTCATTTTTTTGCTTGCTCCCCTAATTTTTTTGAGCAGTGTATATTTTCTCTAATTAAATTCAATCCAAGAAACTGCTACTGCTACTTCTACTTTCAACTCTAGTAATTATTGATGAAAATACGTGGATTAGTTCTGGAGATTGAGCTATTGTGGAAATCGTGAAAAATACTGCACAGCAGAGCCACCTGTTGAGCGGTTTACACCAAAAGCTAATCAGCACCCATTTGTATCAGGGACTATAAATTTTTATTAAATTCCGTGCATGAGTTCTTGAGATAGAGCGCCCACAAAATTTGTGTCACATACATACAGACGGACAGACAGACATTTTGTAAAAACATGTTTTTTGGAATCTCTGGTCCCTAAAACGTGTCAATCCGTCGTACCGTCCGTATCCGTCAATCCGTCCTAGTAAATCCCCATATGGGATTTACTAGGATTATTTATGTTTAGATGGTTACGTGTCCCTTTTGTGAAGAAATTCATTATGGGGCTAGTAGGCGCAAGTTGGCTCGATGCCTGGTGTGTGCTGGTAGCTTGAAAAACAGAAAACACCGAGAAAAGTGGTTGCAATGTAAGATTTTGGGCACCAAACGGAAAAACTCGTTTTTTTATTTGTGACAACTGTAACTCTGATGATGATATCGAGTAGGATAGAAGTTACTCATTGTTAATGTTTTATTAATTATTTTTATGTCTGTATAATTTAGAATTTATATTGAACGGCGATAATGCGTTTGTTTAAACTTACTGGTAATAATGAAATCGATTTCTCTTAACTGCGTGTCTTATTTAAATTTTTATAAAGCGTGTGCCAACTTACCCCATAGGTATGGGCAACTTGCTCCGTGACGGGTTAGGTTGCTGCACAATTTTCCTTTTACTTTAGGCTTCCGCTAAACATAAACTACAAAAGCTACAAACTCAAAACTCCAGGTATTTATAGCGCAATGGCTGTTCTTTAAAAGTACAGTTAAAGTTTCATAAAAAACTTAAACAAAAAATTAATAAAAAGCAATAACTGAAAACTGCGCCTACTAGGCCCGGTCTCTCCTACAATAGATTTCCTGTCTCAAAACGCGTCTAATTGAACAGTGTAATTAGTTAAGTATAGTTTGTTAAGTACGGTTAAGTATGGTATGAAGGGAGACTTTGAAAGAATGAAAAACAACAATAAATAAATTCTTTATTTCAACTGCAAATACATTTTTCTTTTTCACATCTTCATTTCTGGTGAACTAAGGCACAGTAGAAACAATCCTATGGACGTGTGCAAAAAGGGGACAGACCCTGACCGAGAAAATAATTGAATTGGAAAGATGGAAATGCCATTCATCGGATAGTCATGCGCAACTTTTGCAATGTTGACACAATTTTTTTTAATTCAAAAATAGCTACCAATTTTTTTTTAATAATGACAGACAATACATAATTTAATGCAACACAAATGATTATTCGAAAATTCTGGTGGCTATTTTTGAATTTAAAAGTACCGTGCTGAGTGGGCTATAGTGAACCTGCGCATTCTAGATAAACAGTCCATGAATTCATTATCCGCGGTTCTGTTTTATTAAACAGTCATAAATCTGTAATTTCTACTGGTATTTTTTTCTTTGATTGTGAGCTTCTTGGTTAGCTCTTTTAGCATTTTAATGATACAACTTTTGGCTTTCTTTTAACGGGACTTATAAAAGAATTTTAAAAATCCTCAAAGAACTTGTAGACTGAACTTTTTTGTGAATGTTTGTTGTTTGACTTTATGCGAGTTGTGCTTTTTTAAAAAATCACTTTTTATTACGTTCGTAGTACGTAAATTATATTTGGGATATTATGTAAGTGTCGTTTACGATATTTACGATGAAGACGTACAAAGCCTAGACTGGTAAGTTAGAAAAAGTGGAAAAAGACTGGTACCTTTTTCGAGAATAAACTGAATTTTTTGTGTCTTAGGAAAGAAAGCGGGTCTTTTTCAAAACTACTTTACAGTGACAGACATATTTCTCCGGGAGGGATTTCTTCCGCTAAGGGGGGTAAGGGTCGTTTAGATTACTAATAATCATAAAATCTCAACTCTATCTGGGAAGATATTTTGCCCTCCCGGGCAACATCCTGAATTCAACACTGACTACCTATGAACGAAAACAGTGGTATTTCATCCTAACATGAAAGTGGAATAATCATAAACCAAAACTTTCCGTTACTACGCGTGGTAAAACAGGTTCATTAAAAAGTATATTGTAAGATAGTGTGCAATTCAGGACATCGTCTTGCACATCAAGTGTCTTTGCATGGATGAAGTGAGATGAAATCGTTAAGCTTGAAAGTGATCTTTATGCAAAGTAGTTAAATAAAACAGTGCATTGTCAGGATTTAAGGGACGCTCTTGAAAGTGTTTTTCTGCTTAACCGAGTGTGTGCGTTAAACTTTTTCACAAAATAAGAATTTTTTTAAGAATGGATCAATCGTTCTCCGACACCCTAAACCACCACTCGCGACCGATTGTTTGAGAACCGTTGATATCGAATGTAGTTTCGCCCTTTAAAAATGAGTCGGTGCTATTGAAGGCGTTCTTTAAGGGCTTAAAGGATTATTTTGTTTTCTACGATTTCGGTTCGGAATCTCCTTAGCGAAGTTCCATGGTTTCGATCAGGAAGGCGATGACACGTCTTGCATGGGGTTGGTTTGGACACGAATCTGCGGGTCGAATGCACAACTGCCAACTTTCTGTAATTTTAAATACCCCTCTTTTCTAATAGAAATATTAACTTTATGAATTCATTTTAAAATTATTTTAACCATAGATCCAACAAAAATGTCTCGCATGTCTCTCTACATATATTTAACGAAATTGAAATAGGCGTAAAATTTTGGAGACAAAACGTGAACGGGTGGGTCAAAATTTTTCTTGATTTTTGGAATGCTTTGCACCCCCAAAGGATGTACGTTCTTTTCTGAAACTCCTCAATAAATAATTAATTCAAAGTTTTATTTGTCAAGTTAGACCGATCCCATTTTAGATACTAGCAGTGCTATTTCTAAGACCGTGGATCGCCTTCTCACTGTAAAAAAAAAAACGGACTAAAAAACGAAATACTACTGGCAATCTAGACGCCAGTACTATTTCGGGTTTTTTACGGGAATTTTTACGCATAAATTACAGAAAAATTTCCGGTTTTCTGATTAAAAACGGAAATTTTTCTGTAATTTATGGGTAAAAATTCCCGTAAAAAACGGAAATAGTACTGGCGTCTAGATTGCAAGTAGTATTTCCGTTTTTTAGTCCGTTTTTTTTTTTTTTTTTTTTTTTTTTTTAACAATCCTAGATTACGAATTGGGAAATGGGTACGTTGCACCGCAGCAGTTTTCCAGCCTACGTTATAATGAAAAGAAGATATTAACAATTATTTTGAAATGTTGCATCGCTAAAGCCTAAATAAACAGGCTAGCTATTCTTTGGATCTATAAAAACTTCCATTTAGAGTTATAAAGCGTATTTATAATGTTGGCAGTTGCATAAAACTTAATAGTTGAAGGAAGGTAGGAGAAGGGGGTTAATCCTTATATGTCTATACATGGATTTTTCTTTATAAGATATAAAATAGATGTTAGAAATAGAATGATGGTCTTTTTAACCCTTATGTCATATTAAAATAGGCATTCATTTTACCCCCCTTTGGGTGAAAGCGTTTCCGGGTCGGATGGGCTTCGAAATGGAATGTTGTGCTCGACCCGTGCCGAATTTGTAGGAGAGAGAAACAGCAACAGGAACGATGATTTGACAAAATTTCGAACTGAAATGGCATTTTTCTTTCCATCCAACGACTCTCAATCGAACCATTGAAAAAAAAAATCAATAATATTGATTGAAAGATAACTTTTCTTGGATTAGAACCAGAAAATAGGATTTTCACTTTTTCTTACAATAATGAACAAATAATTTCCATAATAATTTCCCACAAATAATTTCAATTTTGAACAGCTAATACTAATTTGGAATGAAAGTAAAACTACAGTAGAACCTCGATTATCCGAAGTAATTGGGACCAACCCTCTGTCGGAAAATCCAAATTTCGGATAATCGAGAATGCTTCAATTTTAAGAAGATGGAAAAATATAGGCGCTATTTCTTTTTTGGTAACAACCGCTTAATAAAAATAAAATAGTAACAAAATAGAAACAAGAATAAATTACCTGAATTTTAATTTTGAAATGAAGTACCTTTTACATATTTTACAAGGGCTTGAAAGTTTTATTTGTGGCAGTTTCGATTGCCGTTGCTTTGCAGCTCTATCAGTTTTTTGAAATAGTATGTGAATTCTTTTGAAGGTTATTCACTTATTAAAATTTCTTAAGTGTATTTTACTATTGATATAAACATAGCATTCATATAACAAAAAAATAATGAACAAGAGGACTTGTGCATTTTTTTCATGATTAGCAAAGCTATTTGTTATCATCTTTATTTTAAATGCAGTTAAAAATGGATTTTGCACATAAGGAATAGGATCGTAAAAAAAGCTTAAAAATGGATTTTGCACACGAGAAATGCGATAGTAAAAAAGAAAGAAAAAATCTTTAAAAATAAATTTCGGTTAAACGAGAATTTCGGTTAAAAGAGTTTCGGATAAAAGAGGTCCTACTGTATAAAAAATGTCTTACACCAGAAATGGTATTTCTTTTAAAAGGCATGAATCAAACTAGTGATATAATAAATAGGGATAGACGACACCAAAAAATGAACATGTGACCTGCTTGTTTCTGGAATTTTCTAGAATTCTGGAGGGTTGTTCTTTGGCATAGGATTCGCTGTAGCGCGTGGGGTATTCAAATTTTTCGAGGACGCGTTGGTATGGAATTCTTGTTTACAGGAAGCGAATAAAAATGTTTCCTATTTCTTCTGCAGCGTTCATTCAGTTGGCGACACTGAGCTACACAGAAGAAGGGAGCGCTCACTCCCCGAACCATTTTGTGCCTCGACCGCGTCACCTCATTCATGAGCGCAGAGCGAGAGTTTTCTTTTTAGATCATTTTGAGTTCTATCTACTGTAGGGATGCACAACCTATGGCCCTCGGGCCAAATGTGGACCGCGATGGGTTAGCGGGTTGCCCGCGAATTTCGTCCATTTATAACAGGAAAAAGAGCAATTTTTTTCATAAGTTGCAGAAAAAAAGTCGTGAATTTCAACAATTTGCCGCGGGAAAAATTGAAAAGTTCGTTAGCCATTTAAAAATCCCGAATTTTGTCGATCAGGCAGGGAAAAATCGCAAATTTCGTTGATTGTCTCTTCTTCATAAAGTTCGCATTTTTTTCGCTACTAGCCACTTTCATGCCCACGTTTTTTAGCACTTATAATGAAACAAAATTTATTCCCCAAAATAAAGTAAAGGAATATTATCACTCCTTGAAAACAATGAAAACTATTGATATAGCCTTGCCAATTGAATTGGATATGTTGACTGGGTAGGTGACCTAGAGGGGTAAAACACCCCCCCCTCCTCTGACACCCTATTTTTTTTTATCTAATTGTAGGCCTCAGATCACCTTCCCGAAATAAAATTCTTTTTGTGTAACTGATGGGGTCCCCGACAACCCAGACATTTTTGTAAGCGGCCCTTTTCTAAAAAAGGTTGTGCACCCCTAATCTACTGGACTTATAAGCTATACTAATTCCATTTCACAATTCCTTGTTAAGCTTGCATGATATTACGACTGGTATTAACCATTCGTCGGTTAGTACCCAAAATATCTATCCTAATCTCAGTGCAGAAATATCAGCCTTATTAAATGACTTATTAAATGACGCGTATATGAGTATTCAAAAATAGCGCTAGATTTTTAAATGAAAAAATGCACAGAGGATCACCTTCATTTTTTTTCTTACTTTCTAATGTAATAAAACGGATTAAAAATCGTAATTTGTTTGTCAACAAAAAAAACTAATACTTCAACAAAATTAGGAGGATGATAGTACTAATCAAGACGAACAGAAAATGCAATGGAGCATGGGGTCGCAAATGACATCTAAAGGATGAAAATCGCAAAACTAATGAAAATATCGAAATCTTGTAGGCTGCTTTTCTGCAGAACTGGCTAGTAGCGCGAAGCTGGTTTTCCTTTCACTTTCTGCCTATCCAAAGAGATAACAAAAACTTGGAAGAAAGCCAAACAAATCTGTGATCAGGAATCCACGTATGCAGTACTCCCGAAGTCTTCGAGCGTGTCCGCCAGTCGTTCCTCCGTAGATGTACTCTGTGTAATAATGTCCGCGGTCGACACTTTGAACAATTGTTGTAAAATATTTGTTTTCTCTGGACATCACGAGCTGTGTTGTACCTATTTTGTGCAATAAATATTTTTCTGGAGTGTTTCTTTCTTGTCTTACTTTGTCCATTTCCAGACGCATTTTCTCGATTTTCATCCTTCAAACGTCCTTTGCGACCCCATGTTCCATTGCATTTTTGGTTTGTCTTCATGAGTACTACCATCCCTCTACGTTTGTTGAAGCATTTCAGATACACTTTGTATATAAATCGATGCATATCATCGAGATATTTTAAAAAGAAAATCTAATTTGAAAATATCGTCACAGCATGAATAAAATCAGTGTTCTGACTACTGAAAACCCTACTCTCTCTCTGAAATTTACAATACACTAGACAGCAGAATCTGTTTATAACGGAATCCTGTTTTTAATGGACAACTTTCATGATTTTGGTAAAACGAGTGCTATACCATTGTACCTGCTAAAATGAAAACCTGTCTGAAACATTTTTTGTCCTTAATGATTCTGTAAATCAGGTTATACTGTATTTTGTACTTGTGCATGGATTCTGTACAGTGCCCGCTCCGTCCTTTTACGTAGCTCAGTGGTTGCAGAGGAGCTGTTTTGCAGAGTTGTGTTTTATGAAAATACAAACAACAGTCGATCACAGTCCGTTGAAATACAAAAATATAAAAAGGAAGTGATGCACAGTCATTTAGAAAGTCTTCCCCTTGGAATGTATCGAATCACCTGGTTCATTTTTTATACAAGTTCGACCGGGAGTTGACTAAGGCACATTTGGATGACACGCATGAACAAGGAGGTTGGGCGGTGCGTAAAAGATCTGTGCTGTTTGGGGTACTATATGTAAAAACGGCTCTCTTTAAAAAATCAATAAATACAACTCGCCAGATTTAAAAAAAAAAAAAAAAAAAAAAAAAAAAACATCATTTTTGAATGATAATCAAAACATTGTATTGAATCGCAAATTTTTGTCCTTCAATGAAACAAATTTTCTTTTCGGAAGTAGTGGTATTCAAAAATTTGGAAAATTAGCAGCAAACTTTATTAAACGCACATGTATAGAGAATACCACCATGCATTCATTAAAATCCCGTAGTTATTAAGAATTAAATATTATATGCAATTTTTTTTTTAAGTTGTCATTCTACGATTATATTCGCAAATTTAACAAATAGCGTAAACGGTGGGCGCATTTTGAAATCTTACATGAGTCATTCGCAATTTTATGTTAAACCAATGGATTTGAAAGGATTTTTTTTTCATAGGATATCGGAAGATGATGTCGAACGTTGTATCACCTTTTCTTAATCCCTTCGGGACGGGAGCCTTTTACGAAATGTTTAGTCTTTTGTCACCGTTTTTTAAAAACAGAAATTTGTGTCTTCTTGAATCGATAAAATGCTCTGATTAAATAAGGCAAATTTTACAGTAAAATTTTACTGGTGAGGAAACACAAGGATTCTGAGTGCTTCATGCGGCACGTATACGTGTCGCTCGTCCCCAAGGGGTTAACATTTGGATCACAGTTTCGTGTGAGTGGAACCCTCTTTCAGGAAGTAACAGTGTACTTAGAGAAAAATAGCACAAAGGTGAAACCTCCTAAGCAAAAAGAATCGTTGACAACGTTAAAATATTAAAACGTTAACCCTTTATCTACTGACGGTACTCATAAGTACCATTAAAATAATTTGTTATAAAATTCATTTAATACACCGATTAGTTGTAATACAGTTTAGAACGAGTTATAGATATATTACTTTACCTTGTTCCAAAAGCATTATGGGTTACATAAAACACAAACATTTTTAAAAGTATGATTTCTTTTGCTTTTGCATTTTTTCAGCTTTCTGGGCAATGCAAATTGGGGGGGGGGGGGGGGGTTCAATTCGGAAATATTTCTATATTTCTATTGTAAGAAAATTATAGTATTTGTACACTTCCTAATTCTACAAAAACATATTAAGAAAAATATTTAAAATATAAGATTTGAGTGGGGTTATAAATATTGCACAAAATTCTTATAAATTCAAATTTAATGAATCCTTTTAAATCCTTCAACCCTTCTAAAATCCTTCTAAAATTTATTAAATGAATTTTTAAATCTTCTAATGTACTATAAACAATTCACGAAAAATGCTTTAGAAGATAAGATTTTCATGAATTCATAATTCAATACATAAAGGTTTAAAGTGGCAGCGAAAGTGCTCATGGGTGAATTTGGAGGCTCATAGGAAGCTAGCGAGTTTTTTTTCGCCTGACTCTTGGGTCCGATCGAGGCCAATTCGGTACAATAAAAATAGACGGCTGAAAGGGGTGGCGTTGATTTAACACATGTGCATCATTTCAACACATCGAGAACCTCCTTGTTCGCACGCTGCGTCCGCTTCCTATGCTGAAATCAGCTTGGTTTTTTTCCCGATCTTTTCAAGTAAATATATATATATTTATCTTTATCGGATATTAACTCAGCCTTCTCTAAATTGTTCGAAAATATCGGATGAAGGGAGCTCTGCCGGAGTGACGTAGGAAGACTAGAAGACGGTGGACTATAAGAGTTTGGAGGGGTCATAGTTCTGGAATGACCACTTCTGGAGGTCATTCTGTCCGCTGCACTCGGTCATGAGGAGGCGCTGTTTGTCCGCGGATATCTCCAGACACTTGTGGCTGCTGCCGTGCTCGATCGAGTGCGTCTAGTGGGAGAGAGAGAAAGAAGTATACTACAAGTTAGAATACAGGGTGCTTCAAGAAGATTTCAATAATTTATTTCATATAAATATTGATTCAATAATTGATTCAATTAATATTGATTCAATAATTTATTTCATATAAACATTCGTATATTAATAGTCGGTTCAGCTATTATGCTATACCGACTTCAGGAAACCTGTAGTAACAATGATATGTTATTACGAACGGAAAAGCCAAACATACCAGAAATAACAATAATGAAAAATAATAGGCATTCTTGCAAATTATAATTATTTGTGATCAAGATGAAAAAAAAAAACCTAATTAACGTTTTATACTTATTATTGAATGAATGGCACTTTTATAGATATTTAGAATATTTTGAAAATCTGAAAGCAACCAGGGTTGTGGAATCGGCGGAAAAAATAACTAACTCCAACTATAATGTACCAGTGTTGCCTGTTGTGTGGATTACTTTTATTCAGATTACTGGATGACTACCACTTGTTTCGAAATTGATACAGTCGCCTTATTAAATTTGTCGTTAAATAAAGGAAATATTACAGCTATTTTAAAAGAAGTGGTAGCAATCAAACAGTCTGAATTAAAAAAAAAAATACTTGACTGGCAACACTGCATCCCGCTGACACATTTCTGTTTGACCTTGAAGCACGGGAAAATAAGAAAAAAAAAAGGAAAAAGGATTCTATTACAATGATATTTCTGGTTCTATGGACTCCAAAAATAGCAGAAATCTCCAATATTCGCATTACCTCGTCTTCCGCAAACCCAAAAAAATTCGAGGGAAAGGGCTGTTCACCAAATGTAAAATATATACTAGTGTTTTTAAATAAAAACTGTTTTCATAAATGTTGTGTAGATTATAGACTATAGACTATAATATGTAGATTATAGTGTTCTTACTACATATGTCCAGGCCGGTCCTCGAACCTGGATACCTTGGCTTGCCGTACCAATGCTGTACCTATTGAGCTATCCGGACGATACCGGGTTGACAGAATTCACTCTCATTAGATGGCTCAATAGCTAGAGCGTTAGCGCGGCAAGTCAAGATATCCAGGTTCGAGGAGTCTGTACATATTTCACTCTGTTGGAAAGAAACTCAATTGTGCTACTCCACCCTTCAAGATGATTTATAATTTGAAAAAAAATCCTTCTGTTCATTCGGAATAACGAGGTGGAAAAACGTCGAATTTCGCAGAAAGAAAATGCTTAAGAAGGTCAGTCAGGCTTCAGTCATTTTATAATAAAACGACAAAATTATTTACAATAAAAAATGCATCCTATATTGGTTCAAATATTCTTTTAAATACATTTTTGAAATCAAATACTCTTATATTGGTTATATTATTATTTAAAATCAAATACACTTATACTGGTTCAAATGTTCTTTAAAATACATTTTTGCAAAGAGAAATAGACGTATCTTTTGTAAAGCAAGTTTGCAATAAATAAAAAATAATTGTCGGAGCACAGCTCCGGCTACCCTGCAAAAATTACACTTATTGTTCACACGATAGCGTCAAAAATATTTGTCGTATCGACACAAAAAATTAAATGGACGTTGGTAGTGCCAAAATCTCGGTGCGTATTGAAAATCATAAATATTCGTCAACCCTAACGACATGAAATGTCTGCTCAAAATTTTCCCATAGAGATAACATTGCGGGTTTAAATCTATATATTTGAAAGATAAGGCTTTTTTTTTTAGACATCTACCTTGAGCTTTTTTCTGAACCAATTTTAATAATTCTTTTTTTAAATGAAAGCTGTTTCTTTGTAGATTTGCGGCACTAGCTATCTTTTTTTAATATTCCCATTTTTATATTTAAATTTAAAATTTAAAAATTTTCTATGATTTTTTTTTTCAAAATGGTCGCAATTGGATTACTTCCATTGTTGTAAAGAAAAGAAAATTAATAAAGTATGTTTATCTTTCTTGATGCCAATTTCTAATAAAATTCAAAATTAATTTTGTAAAAAAAAAGGGAACAGAAAATGACGCCACGCTTTAAAAAAACGCTAAATTTTCCTTCAAAAAGTTATTACAATTCAATACTTTTTCACTCCACTGAGTTTGAGACGCTATGTGTAATGCTTCAATGAGGCAAAGTGACATCATATTTAAATGAAAACCATCATTTTCTCTGATAAAAAGAAATATTTTACTACGAACGCCTCAAAAAGATATAAATTTCTGGAATTTTACTCGCCGATCACACAAGTCAAGAGTGCGAATGTTCACATTCAAAGTCGTGGTTAACAAACTTGATTTCCAGTTTGGAAATATATGTATTAATGATTTCTTGCATACTGCGATATTTTTGAAATGGTGAATGTAAATTTGAGAGATGTGTATGTAAATTTTGAGACGATGAAAATGACGTTAACTTTAGGTTTCACGCGAAAAATAATTCTATGATTGGCTCATCCTGAAATCAATTTTGCTGATTTTCAATCGGTAATTACAAACATAAGAGCCTCAATGGGTAATTTCATCATAATTACTTATCTTGGTTAGGTATACTAATACATTATTATTTAATACGTTGAACAGTCGAAGTTTATGGAATTAGTATTTTGGTAACTTTAAATTAAAAATAATATTTGTTGAGAGTAAGTATTAACTAATGTATGAGTTCCTTTTTAAACAATTTCTTTCGTGTAAATACGACGGGTTTCATCTCGTTATTAAACAAAACATTAGCTCCATTGTTGTAAATTATGCATTTTAACCTCATCCGAATCGTTATGGCGTCGTTAATATTTGTGTCCTGAGATATAGATTGACTTTCAGAAGTTTTACTTTCTACGTCCGTAACGACCACTTTTTCTTTTTTTTCAGAGCGAACCTTTTATTCTTCATAACCTACCAAATCGATGCAATTCATTTTGAATTTTAAATTAAGAGGAATGAAAAGAAATCGAATACGAGGAATACGATTTTGGGTCTTGCCGCATGGTAACGGATTTCGTATTAGCCGCATGGCTAAGAGTGATAAATCAAAGAAATCGAGAAAAATATAACAGGGTTTTGTACGGATCAGGGTATTTTCCAGGAGAGTTTCCAGTATTTTTTTTTTTATAGAAAAAGTAATCTAGGCTAAACTGGTGAAATTTCGCATTCTTGTAAGTAGAGGTTTTCTGTAAGAAAATAGCGGCGCAGAAGAATTTCCTGGTCGCAAAATTGCAGGAGTCGTACGAGCCCTGATATAATGTCATGTATGTATTACTTATATGTATGTATTCTTATGTATGTATGTTTATATTCAGATGTATGCATGTTTGTATTGGGAAATTTCCGCAATAGGGTTTGTAGACAATTTCATAATTTAGCGAGCTTTGTTTGTTGCGCAAATTTAACCATTTGGTGGCGGTCCCAATTACAGAAGGTTGGTTACTCATTTTTTTTTTTTTATTCACTGTAAGTGAATGTGCTGCAACTGAAATGCACATGGACATTATCCGTAACCTTTCAAATCGGTGCAATTCATTTTTAATTTTAAATTAAGAGAAAGGAAAAGAAATCGAATACGGAGAATACGATTTCGTTTATTAGCCGCGTGGTGACGATTTCAGTATTAGCCGTATGGCTACGAATGATAATCAAAGAAATCGAGAAAAATATAATGTCATGCATGTATTACTTATATCTACGTATGGTTGTATTAAAACGTATATATGTTTGTATTGGGAAATTTCCGTAATCGGGTTTGCAGACGATTTCATAATTTAGTGAGCGTTGTTTGATGCGCAAATTTAACTATTTGGTAGCGGTCCCAATTTCAGAAGGTTATTAATTTTTCTTTTTAATTCACCGTAAGTGATTGTGCTGCAACTGAAATGCAAGTGAAAATTTCCGAAACCTACCAAATTGATGCGATTCACTTTGAATTTTAAATTAAGAGAAATAAAAAGAAATCGAATACGGAGAATACAATTTTGGATGTTAGTTGCATGATAACAGATGCAGTATTAACCGCGCGCATGGCAACGAATGATAATAAATGAAGTCGTGAAAAATATAATGTTATGTATGTATTACTTATATGTATGTATTCTTATGTATGTTTTTATGCAGAGGTATGTATGTTTGTATTAGGAAATTTCCGTAATCGGGTTGGTAGAAAATTTCATAATTTAGTGAGCGCTGTTTTATGCGCAAATATAACCATTTGGTAGTGGTCTTAATTACAGAACGTTACTCATTTTATTTAATTCACCGTAAGTGAATTTATTGCAACTGAAATGCGAGTGAACATTCTGAAGTGAATGAGATAAGCAATTTTGGCCTAGATGTACACTTGAAAAAAGAAATATGTAGATAACAAAATAAAAAAGTCCTAAAAGTGTAAAGAAAAGGTAGCTTACTTATTTCTTGATTTTAATATTTTAGCTAATTTTACGGTAAAACGCTAAGCTAAAATGTGAAGAACCCGATTAGAGAAGATTCATCAGTGCTGAATTTCAGTGGAAATTTCGAAAAAATTTGGCAGCTACAACCAAATTCGCTGCATTTATATCAACCTATTTTTGGTCGCCAAATTTGGCGAAATTTCGCGAAATGTCTCCAAGCTTGGCGAAAATTTTGACGTTAATGTATATGACTATATAGTTTTATGCTTATAATCTGAAAATGGATACAACAATGAAAGATAATTCGTGAAAAATCAACTTCACTAAAAGTCATAAATCATTCCGTGATTTTTTTTAACCTGTTGCCTAGATGTAGTGTACATTTTAAGAAATGTACATATTTTTATATGTGTAACATTATACACAAAAGTTTCGAAAATGCCGGTTAAAAGGAAGCAATTGAGATGAAAAGAGTTATTCAGCGTAATTGTATGTGGAAAAGTCACATAAAAATAACCCAGCTGCCTACGAATAATTGCGCAAATAGCGATATAACAATAACTCAAATGAACAAAAGTATCAAGTTTGATAGAGGAGTATAGCAGATTACCCATGTGTGCGTGTTATATGCGTGTTATATACGTGTTACAAACCTTTCCCTTATAGCATATTAAATAAGTCTGGGCTATGCCAGACATGCAAGTCTTTGAAGGGGCTTTGAAGTTTTCTGCCGTTAGCTAGATGGATCCAGTTCAATTTTTGATTGTCTCAAAGATCGGAACTACATTAAACAAATCAAAATCGCTCAACACATCCCCGGTGGTTATTCTTTCTCTTTACCGTAGACTCTGTTATTCAATGAATTCTCTTTACTTTTAACATTTCTGAATTATTTTAAAGAACAACAAATCACGCTGCATGAAAATTTTGATAATTCTGACATCAGATTTTCAGATGAGCAGCAGAAAATACTTCAGTTATGAACAGAACAGCTTTCGTCATTGCAAACAAAACTAACACTTCTTTTGGCACTAACAGGTACTGCTGCGCTTAATGTCGAAGGAAAGTTAATTCACTCAGTGCTTAAAAAACCACCGTGTTTTAGATAGTTCGCTGATTTAAAAAGTCAGGCAGAACGAAATCTACAGCTCAGCATGGATACAGTATTATTTTCCTTAAGTCAACTTTTATTACTGGAAAAGCAAGAGCTGGAAAAAGTAGGATAATCAAAGAACGTAGTAAAACAATCATAGAGCAGTTAGGATCAGAAGCTGTCATTCTTTTGGCACTAACAGGTACTGCTGCGCTTAATGTCGAAGGAAAGTTAATTCACTCAGTGCTTAAAAAAACACAGTGTTTTAAATAGTTCGCAGATTTAAAAAGTCAGGCAGAAAGAAATCATTCCATGCATACAGCTCAGCATGGATACAGTATTATTTATCTTTATTGACGAATTTTCAATTATCGTCTTATGGCTGAACTTGAACAAAGATGTCGCGAAGGTACTTTGTTTAAATCCTTGGAGGTATTAGGTAGTTACATCGCGTAAAAGATATCCCCCTGTATAAGAGACATTCTATAAAAGACATTTTGGCTCTTCGCAGACAAAAAATGCTTAGAGCTTTTGAAAAAAGGCTTCACATTAACAAACTCATTCAGACAAAATGACGATCAGCAAAGACAGTATCGAAAGACTCTATATTCGCTTTGCGTGGGTCAAGTTTCAGACTACACTCATCCCTTATGCAACGGTGGAAAGCTACACTGCTTCCGGCTCAACTTGAAGGATTTCAAGATGCTACATGTCTTTTTTCCAAAAACAAGCAAGCGAAAGAATATAATCAAGAAGTACTTCTTAAATCAAAGTGGTCAATGACAAGAACGTTAGCAGACCACAATAATTAAAAGTAAAATGTAGTAAGATGATCACGTGTTTGGACTTCAGGCTGGACTTTTTTCAGCAGTTGGATGCAGAGTTATGTTACATACCAATATCTGGATGGAGTGGGGATTGATAAGCGGTGTACTGAGTACAGTAAAAGATACTGTCTATGACCCAAAATTTCAACCCCTAGACTTGCCACAGGCTATAATGGTTCATTTTGTTGATTATCATGCCACAAATTAGCATTTGAGCGTTATCTGAGGCAACTGATGGCTGAATTAAACACTAGAAAATTAGGATTCAACGGGTGTTATTTCAAATTTAATTTTGTACTATTAAACAGTAATCTTGAGAATTGAACTTTTTTTTTTTTTTTTTAATGTTATGTGTTAAGATTAAACGACTCCATGCTCCGACATTTCGGCCTGACGGATACTAGTTTAAATGATATATAAAACGAAATAAAATCAAAATTCAGCGAGTTTTATTGCCGACGGTATTCTTGACGTAGCTGCTATTTTAATTACATGTTTTTTTAGGTTACTATCAGAAAATGACAACAAAAATATACAGTAATCTGCTATTTTCCATTTACTTCCTACAGAAATGGAGTAATCAAGTTGCCACCATTAGTGAAATAGAATTAAAAACTACAAAAAGATTAATATCTCAAAAGTAAATTGAGATACAACTTTCAAGCAAAATGTATTTAAAAGTACATTTTCTTCACTATACGATGGTGTAAAGATTGAAAATGTGCGATGTCTAGAATTTTAAAAATTTGCAGCAGTAAAAATTGCAAAACCAAAATTTCACCGTAAAGTGTTGCCTTTCGCAAAATGACGTCAGCGTTACGCACAGATATGTTTGTCCTTTATAGATAGATAGATAGATAGATAGATAAATCAATTTATGAATTTAAAATTACATATAAGTTGTTTAATTTTACTTCAAACTGTCCAACAAACAAGGTGGAGTCGGAGCCGGCTTGTTCTATCTTTTCAACTCCACAGCCCTGAAAGCATCGTATAGTTTTTTATATGTGTTTTGTTATTTTATTTTTTCATTATGAACTCACCTAAAAGTATGATGCTCTTCATATCAGTTATAAAAACTGTGTTTTAAAAACTTCTTCCAACTCGCTTTTACATTTTCTAAAGATTTCAGATTTCAAGCGCGACTTGCAATTTGTTTTGCTAACACAGGATAGCGTCATGGGTGGAACGATTTTTCATCTTAATCTATCTAATTATTACGGTGAGTGAATGATTCTATTTTAAAGTTCGGGTACCTTTTTCGAGACCAGAGACAGGGTAGGGCCCTTTCTGTTTGAAGCTTTATTTTTTTTTCTGATTATTTATTTTCTTCTTGTTAGTCCTTTTGTTTCTGCGAATCTATTAATTGCATGTCAATAATATATTACAACAGTACTCTGCGAACCTAATTCAGCTCCGTCCGTATATATATTCCGATGCGACTAGAGAATGAACGACTGCTTGGCGGGATTTTAAAAAATCGCCAAATAGGCGATTTTATTTAATTACTAGTTTATATTATTTGTTACATTATTTGCTTACGTAATTTGTTTACGTTATTTATTTACAAACATTAATTGCGCTAATATAACTTTTTACATCCTTCAGCACACCTCAAAAAGAACAGAACAACATTTCTATTCGGCGAAGCTCACGCAGGCCGCTCACGTGATGCCCGGTAAAGTCTATTTTTTGGAACTGGTAGCCCGCGGAGTTACAGTCTTAGTATAAAAACATTGCGGCGATATTTTTTTCAAAAAGTTAACGTATATAAAAAATTGTGTGTAGGGTGGGATGATAACATTTCAGTTGTTGCATCAAGCTCTTAAATAGCTATTTAGGAAAAGGTTTGAAAAAGAGTTGTGAAAGTGTGTAAGAGTTGTTTTTCGTTCAGTTAAAAAAAATGATTCATATAATAACTTTACCAATCAGTATGATTGAGGTTAAAATAATAAAATATCATTCATTCAAATTATTGCGTTCATTCAAAACTTTCACTAAAAATATTAAAACAACTTCAAGCTTTCCCATTGTTACGTAATTTCGAATTCAACCCCCTGACCACTGCCTGTGAGGGGCAAAAAGATTTGCAGGTTGTGCTGTTAGACTTGCTGACAGACACGCTAGTTAAAATTTTACCACTTAACTTTCAAAGTAAAATTTGGAAGAACTAAATATGAAAAGGTTTATGTGTCCTAAATAATTCACGTGCAGTAACATTCTATGTCAAAAATGACACTAATAATACATTATTGTTGCAAATTCGAATAATATTAACGAAATAATGAATAAAAAAATCATTCCCATTATAACAATACTCTTTCTAACAATGTTCAAAATGAACGAAGTGTGCAACCATGGTTTTAACGGAATAAAACCTAAATTATTCTGACTTCAGCAATGCATTTCCCAACAATGGTCATAATCAACAAAATGTACAACAAAGTTTTAGAATCAATCAATTTTAGAATAATAATGATCTACTTATGTTTGTTTCATGCGTTTTATGAGCGTTTAAAAAAAAAGTACTATTTACGTTTTACTCTTAAGTAAGTTATTTTATTCCAATTGGTGTTTGTTAACATCCTGACAGAAGAAAAAATTAATCAAAAACTTGCTATGAAAAAGATGAGCTTTAAATCTACTTTAAAATGCCTCCAAGAGATGAGTATGTGAAAGACGTCGGAATTGGAAAATAATTTGGGAAAGTTGTTGAAATGAATATCCCAAAACTAAAACCCACATGCGCTATAAAAATTCTTAAAGAGGAAAGTATATTTGATGGTGAGTTACATATAGGGTCTACTCTATGCCATGAAAATATATTGCCATTGTTTAGCTTTAATTATATAGCTCAAGATCGCTCATTCATATTCGTCACAAAGAAATGTCCATGCTCATTAGATGAAAAACTAGAAGATGTGGAGTTAATTTTCGATTCAAAAGCATTAGATAGAGCTATTTCGTGGATGAAAGATGTTGCAACCGGTTTAGCTTCCTTGCACGAAAAAAGATTTCGCATATGGAGATTAAGATCCACAATGTCCTAATTTTAGATGATGGGCGAGCTGTTTTGACAGATTTTGGATCTTTGATGTCAACTGAAACAGCAAGTTCTGCATATGCGTCACCATTACCCTATCGTGCCCCTGAAACGTATGCTGTAGATGAAAGTTGGGAAACAGTGGATGGTTTAAAATAGGATTCTTGGTCATTTGGAATGATGTGCATCCGAGTTTTCATTCGAGAAAATTTCTGCCAAAACGTACACCAACACAAAAATTTCTGGCCTAAAAAAATGTATCCCGTGTTGTTTGACATTCTTTGACAGAGAAAAAGTTTTGCGTCAAAAACAGGGTTGGAAAAAAACCAGATTTTTAGGAAAACCACCCAAAAAACCGGTGTATTTGGTTTAAACCGGGTTTTTTAAAGTCTTTTCTTATTACATATACATGCATATTTATTGATAAAAATAGGCATTGTTGGATATATAAGTAGTAAAACTTCATTTGAAAATAATTTAAATTAAATAATTACAGTCAATTTATGTAGAAAATTGAAAATATTCATATTTTAATTTAAACAGCATCAGTAAACAGTTAGTTTCATAGAACAAACTGCTCTCAGTGAAATATTGATACCCTGATAATCTTTATAAACAATCTTTTGATTGAAGATTATCAGGGTAAAACATTTGACGTAGATTGACGTAGATGACGTCAACAAACATTTGACGTAGTTTGTTGAATATAATATTCTTTTTCACAGTTATTCAAAAAATAAATTTCAAATACTTCTTGGGGTTGACAATTAGAGTGACAATTCGGAATCAACATTTTTGGTGATCAGCAGATAACAGAATATATATAGAGAGAGAGCTACAGCAGATTGGTATTATTAAAATGCTACAACTAGCATCCAATTTTTGAATACTCTCTTATTCCACTTCATATTTTGATTTTAATTCTTAGAGATAATTTCCCCCAATCGAGAAATTTCTTTTACAGCTTGACCAAAATCTTAAAGATCATTGTGCCATATGCAGTTATGTGGCTCCATATTCAAAATCACCAGGCATGTTATGACAGATTGCTTTAAATAATCTCCATTTTTTTTTTAAATGAAAATATTTTATACTAAATATAGAATATTTTTAATCTATTTTAACTTTGAAAAATTCACATGTTTTAAAATTTCTTCTTTAGAGCAATAAATATGTTCGTTAACACACACTGATTTTCATCCTATACATGTAAACATGATCTAGACCCACTATATCTAATGCTTATTGCAGAAATAAAGTGTTAAAAGTAGAAATTTTATATATCCGATAATTTGAAACATTTAAATTATAAAGAAAAAAGAGAAAATGTCATTAGATTTCTTCTAAAAAAACCAATTGTTTTTTTTTTTTGAGAAAAAAACCAGTTGGTTTAAACCGTGGTTAAAACCAGTTGGTTTAAAACGTGGTTAAAACCAATTAGTTTAAACCGTGCCAACCCTAGTCAAAAATGAAAGCTTGTTTTCCCCGATCACAAAACTGCTCACTGAAAGTAGACGACATATTGAATCTAATCAAGGCGTGTCATCCATTAGATGCAAAGAGGCGCATCACAGTTAAAGAAGCCTTGAATCACAGATTTTTTGGCGGTCAAGTTTTTTACGAATTGAAAGAGAACAGACCATGGAATGAAAAAACTGGCTACCAAGAAATTGAAGGATTGATATATAAGTTGAAAGCGGGTCCAAAAAATACATATGTCCATAGAGAAGAGTGTTATGAAAGTGATAATGTGAAGGAAAGAAATGTAGATGCTAAAGAAAAATGGATGGTGAATGCCAAGATTAGTAAGAAAAAAAAATATTGGTCTTGTGAATTAAGTTGAAAAATTTTTTACTGCTAAAGAAATTGAAATTGATCTTGGAGAAAAAATGCATGTTTCAACGAAAAAAGTAGCAAATGGTCATAGAAATATTAAAGATGAAAAAACGCTTTGTGATTCTAAAATACATAAACAAATGCCAACTGAAGTAATTTTTAGTGCGCATACTTTATTCGTAAAAAGTTACTGAAAAGTCAAGGTCGTGTTGGAATATATTTGAGAGAAATGGATTCGAGAGAGAATCAAATCCATGAATTGAAACGCATGAATAAAATTTTGGACTGGGCAAGAGAAAAAAAAGAACAGTTTTTCTAGGATGTTTGCCCGCAACCATTCATCTAAATGAGAACAAGACATTCGAAAAAAAAATTAACTTGTAACCTTTTTATTACAATATCACTGAATTCCAATGGGAAAACTCAGTGGAGAACTACCAAGGGAAACTCAATAGTATGCATGCAAGGCATAGCACCTATGAACAATAGAATTTAACAGAACACCTCCTACCGGATACTGTTTTAATCCACATCATGCTTTACAGGAACCTATTTATTTAAAAATTCTCTTCCATACTCATAACGAAATTGTCATTCCGTATAGTATAAAAACCTTCACATGTATTCTATTTAGGCTTACCAAATTAAAGCTGTTATCCGGCTCAACCATAAAAAACTTTGAGAGGGGTTTGTTATTATCACTTTAAGTATTATAAGGTATTAAATAATAATTGTTGAACCTAATGTTCACCTTGATTACTAAATAAAAATATGCGAGATTAAAATTCGGATATAATTTACTTAAAAAGTGCTAAAATATACATAAAAATGTCTTTATAGAAATAAAAACTGTCAAAAGGTGTTAAAAAACCCCAAGCGCTTTTATTTGTAATACTAGCAAACCCCGCGGCTTTGCTCACGTAATAGTTGAAATATGCCAAGTGATATTTGCATGACTATTTTTTATTAGAAGAACACTTTTTGGAACAATTCAAAAATTACAAATTTAAGCCACAGTTTGACTAAACTTCATTATAAAAGCGCAATAGACAGAAATGAGATTTTAAATTATTAGAAGAACGAAAACTAAATCTAAATAAATGATAATTTATTAATTTATTAAAACGAGGTTGCTGAACTTGCACACACTTTTTTGAAGACGTCTACGCCACGCTTGATTCTGCCTCAACCACAGCCAGCAGGCAACTGGCGAGTAGAGCGTTATCAAGGTCGAAGGCCCCACTACCGACTCCAACCGATCGGAGCGCCCTCTGTCGTATAGCCGCGTCAGTAGAAAAATATTCTCATTACTTAAAATACAAACCCTGTACTTATTACATTCCTCATAAGCTGAAAACTGATTTAAAATATCAGCTTTATCAAAATTTCATACCCAATTTGGGGTACACTAAAATCAGGGGACAGAGAAGCATCCCACTTTCCCACGTTGCAATCAGCTCAGCTTTATGGTAACAAATTATTCCCGTTTATAAAAAATGATCCAATGTGGTCAAACATGGCTGCGTATATGGCTTAGAAAGAAAAGTGGTCAAAGATGGCCTCATATTGCCCCCCCCCCCCCCCAAAAAAAAAGGCTCAAAGATGGTCGCAATTAAAACATTTGAAATGTCTGAAATTCAGACGTAAGAAGTGTCTGAAAATTTCAAGACATTTTAAAACGTCTGAAAATTGAACACTGTGTTTCAGACACTTAAATGTCTGAATTTTAGACATTTCAGCTTACACTGAAGAAACGAGGTTGCTGTTTTAGATGCGCTTTCGTCTAAACCAAAGGGACTGTGCATCTATAACGTTATTACTTTAGGGGGGAGGGGAAGGGGTAGTATTTTGATATCGTTATCATTTTTGATGGAACCAAAGTTTTCTCTTTTTGTTTGTAAACTTGTTCTTTAAAGTCTCTTAGCTTTTTTTAGTCTGTTATCTATTCTTATGAAAATAGAAGGTTAATATTAAAATCATTAATTGATTATAAAATCATTTAATTTCAAAATGCGGAATACCCTATCTTTGACATTCCTATTCTTCTGTCATGTAAATATGCATATATCCGCTGTTCGACAAACCGGGTCCGAAGTATGTTTTAAATGATACTTATTGTGGTTACTACGTGAAGAAAAGAGAAAGACTGTTGTCTACCTGTTTTTTAATAAGAAGTTTCGAACCCTACTCTCCTCCCCCCCCCCTCCACCAAGTGAAAGAACACATTTTTACTGTTGAATGCATTACGTAATAAAAAGCTAAAAAACTTTTAATTAGTAGCTATTTCTCTTTTTGAAGTATTATTTGATATAAAGTTATTTCATATATGTTAGTGATATTTTATTGACTTTTTTTCATTTGAATCAATAAAGTGTGCGAATAATAAAAGTTTAGTGATAGCTGTATATCACTGAAAACAAAAAAAAAAGATAAGAAAAGAATAATAATAATAAAAAAATTTAAACACTGAAAATTAACACTGAAGTCGTTAAAAATTTAAGACATAAAAAATCGCACGGAGTTGATCCTACTTTACGTACGCCATGAATTAAACATTAATAGTGTTATGACACGTACAAATTGCAAGCGACAAAAATCGCCTGCGACTCGTACGTATTATCCACCTGAAACTTAAATATTATCCAAGCATTTCATTGGCTGTTCGGGAAAAGGCTTTTCCATCGACCCATTTTAAATGAAATTTCATTCTTAAACTTCTAAACATCCCACACTATTACTTTTTACACCGTCGTATAGAGAAAAAAAATGTACTTTCAAATGCAATTTGTTTGAAAGCTGTATCTCAATTTGTTTCTGAGTTATTCTTTTTTTTTTTTTTTGTAGTTTTTATTACTTTTTTGTCATAGTGGCAACAGAAGTATCCATCTCTTTTAAAAGTAAAGGTTAGAATCATCAGAAAACGAATAAAATTCGGATTCAACCCATAAAACGCTTCAGATATGCTTTTGATTTCCTACCATGACGAGGACAATAACCATTTTTCCAAATGGTAAAAAAAAAAAAATAAATAAATAAATAAAAATCGGTACTTTTCGGTTCGTCGGGCGCCAGTATTATATTTACAGTCATATATACATATATATGCACATATATATACATATACATATGTACACACACACACATAAATATATGCATACATATGTATATACATATGTACACACACATAAATATATGCATACATATGTATATATGTATGCATATACGTATATGTAATACATATAATATGTATATATGTATCTATGCAAAATCTTGCAATTTCGCGACAGTTATTTGGTCGACGGGATAACTAAAAAGTACATTTTTTATTATTATAGCTTTATCACATATAAATTTAATATGAAGTTCGATGATGCTTGTGAAATACAGTACTAAATATCAAAGCCGTTTTCTTTTCAATTATTCAGTTGGAAAATGAGTCTTTATCAAAAATCAGTACTTGCCAATACTTCAGTACTTGTCAATCAGTACAATCAGTACTTGTCAGTCTCGCCAATAGCCGGGCTCAAATCTGTTCAATACCAGGGATGTAGTGGAGGGTATACGGTGGTATACGCCGTATACCTTCTGGATTTTTTTAATGACCACCTTATACCCTCTGTTTCTCAAAAAAGCTATAGTATATACACTGCAGGATATACCCTCTGCCTTGAGCGTATATCCTCTGCTTAGAACGTATGCCCTCTGCTTTTTGTACGACTACACCAGCACAGTCCAATAAACTGTTAAAAATATCGTGAAAAATTACCTCTGTTTTTAAAGGCTCTCTATTTTCTGACCAATGAGAACGCTACATTTATACCTATGAAGAGTTCTCATTGGTCAGAAAATAGATAGCCTTTAAAAACAGAGGTAATTTTTCACGATATTTTTAACAGTGTACCACATCTTTGTCTCGCCAATAGCAACTTTTATTTTTCGCGTTTGTAAATTAAAAACAAAAATTCGCATTTTTTATTATTTTTTTCTTTCCTTTAAAATAAACAAACAAAAATGCAATTTAACAAATTACAACGACCCTTTGGAAAATGATTTTTTCAAATTTAAGATATAAAAAATAGCATGGAGTTGATCCTACATTCCGTACGCCATGAATTAAACATTAATAGTGTTATTACACGTAAAAGTTGCAAGCGACGGAAATCGCCTGCGACTCGTACATATGATCCATCACCTGAAACTTAAGTATTATCCAAGCATTTCACTGGCTGTTCGGCAAAAGGCTTTTCCATCGTCCGATTTCCAAGAAATCTGACGGCCCATTTTAAATGAAATTTATTTCTTAAACTTCTAAACATCCCACACTATTACTTTTTATATCGTCGTATAGAGAAAAAAAATGTACTTTTAAATGCCATTTGTTTTAAAGCTGTATCTCAATTTGTTTCTGAGTTATTAATTTTTATGTAGTTTTTATCACTTTTTTGTCATAGTGGCAACACTCTGTTGTCCATCTCTGTTGAAAGTAAAGGGAAATACAGATTACTGTATAGACCCATCAGAAAAAGAATAAATTGCAGATTAAACCAATAAAAAGCTTCAGATATGCTTTTGATTTCTTACCCTGACGAGGACAATAACCATTTTTCCAAATGGTTAAAAAAAAAAAAAAGACATTGATAACGATATTATTATGGGGGGGGGGGGGGGGGTGTTCGTGGGATGATATCGCATGATATCGTATGGGGTGTAGAGGGCTCAAAATTACGAGAAAGTTGATAACGTTATATAAGTACAGTCCCCGCAGCTTGAAAAAAAAGCCAGTATATATATATATATATATACTCACGTCAGCGTTGTACATCCAGAGCTGGTTCCCCTTGGATCCGTGGCAGGGGTAGAGGATGACGTCTTTGCCCGCGTAGTCCAGGCACGACTCGTCCCGCCGGATCTCGCCCTCTTTGCTCAGCATCCAGTACTGGGGAAAGAAAAGAAAACACTCACTGGAATGGCTTTTATTTTTCTGTTCTAACAATTTCATTCATTTAACCTGCGATAAAGCAAAAGGCGACTACTTAATTTTATTATCACTATTCACAACTCATCTTCGTGGTCATTATCTTCTGGAATTTGATCTCGAAGATGATTGTACATTGTACACTGTGAAAAAAAAAACGGAAATTGTACTGGCAATCGAGACTCTATTTCCGTATTTTAGCGGAAATTTGCCTAGTAAATTACAGAAAATGTTCCGTTTTTCTGAAATTTACGGGTGGAAAATTCCCGTTAAAATACTGAAATACTACTGATGTCTCGATTGCCTGTACAATTTCCGTTTTTTGTCCGTTTTATATATATATATATATATATATATACAGTGTTTGGAAACAGTGGTAGCAAAATATTAAAAACGCAATCGCCTGGGGCTATGTTGTACGACCCGGTGTAAAAAGAAAGTTGTATTCCAAGGATTAAAGCATTCGATTGAAGACACATTCGCAAGTTTGTGACCGCCATCCTCAATCGCCGCAAAATACTTGCATCGTCAGACTTTGAATGATTTTCAGAAAGTTAAATATACAGAAAAGAAAACAGATGGAACTGCTTCCGTAAAAACATTTCGTCCTATTCCAGGTAAAAAATGTCTCTTTTAAATAAATTTAAGAAAAAGTAAATCGTTTTATTCAAAACAGTTTCTACTAGTGTAACCTTTATAATCTTGACATTCATTTGAAAATAAAACGGGTCATTTCATACTATTTAGACGATTAAAATGAATATTTTCGCAATCTTATTTCATTAGGATGCGCGAAGCGAATCCTCTACTAGGCTACACAAATTACATTTTGTCGTACACTTTACAAAAAATCTATTCAGTATTTTGACTTGAAATTAAACATAAAATTAAATTAGGACCTGTAGATTTGCACAATATCATTTTTTTTTTTTTCAACAGAATAACCTCAAAAAATTTATTATTTTGACTAATTTATTTTACAGGTTTTTCCATGACGGACACATTTTCGCAAATAAAAAATGAAACACGTCTATTTTCAGAAGAAAAAAATAAATCATGCAGTTAGGGATAGAATCGTGATTCATTAAATAGTTTCACGAGTTCTTTTATGAAATTTTTAAAATACCCTTTTTATGAAAATTATAGCCTATTTTTTATGAATTAAAATTTTTGAAGATTCAATGATTTACATTCAATTATAAAAGTATTTTTCAGTGTTAAGAATTCAAATACACAATTTATTCTTATTATGTGAAATCATTTACGCAGACGATACTTACGCATTTTAAAAGAATTATATTCTGATTTTTTTTTTTGTAAAGTGGCAACAAAAGAATTGTAAACAAGTAAATTTAATTGTTAAATTCGTTCTATCATAAATAAAAAATTACGAGGAAATTCTTAGTTATTGGGCTGAATTTACATTTCTAAAATTAAAATGTGCAAAACATAAAATAACGTTTTTACTTAATAAAGATGCAAGAATAATGTAAAAAAAAAAAATAGTGTTACTTTCAAATATTTATCTTATTAAATAATGCTTCGAGAATCCAAACAAAACATGGCTTCTGCTAGTTTTAAATGTAGCTGCTAACTACATTTGCCCTATACTATGTTCTATCACGCAAGCAAACAGCGTGATTTGTCCGAATGGGCAATATGACCGAGAGCATTAGGAAAATTAAAAAATTGATATGTCAGAACAAGTTGTATAAGAAAAAGTTGTGGTTTTCTTCATAGATAAGCAGCAGTACCACTGCCGAGCGGCCCCTTTTGATAGATCACGGCTGCGAGGTTAACAAAAAAGACAGAATCCCGCACTACCTTTTGTATCAGACTTGGAATAACTTGATGCTGTTTTCGGGCCTTCGAGCATCACGTAACACAAGCGGTCTGAAAAAATGGACGAATGAATAAGCTCGAAGCCGCTAGGGTCGTCCAATGTATTAAACGGTGCAGCGAACAGCAGAGCAGTTCAATGGGATCCCTAGTAGCAGTGCTACTCCACTCCCTGTAGATGAGTAAGTGTATAGCAAATTCTAGAGGAGCCATGAGAAAAAAGTTTAACCGTAGCACATTAGTACTACAATGAAAAAGAGTGAAGTTAAAAATTTAAATATGGAGAGGCTGAAAATTTATGAAAGGGTAGTCCGAGGACTACAGTATAAGTTAAACGGTGCAATCCTAACGGTCTTTAACTGAAGGAAAATCGCTTTTAAGTTTTTCCGGTGTGAATTTCCTTGTTTGTGCTAAATTGTGTTTTTATAGACCTGGATACCTTCTTATTACGATTAAAGTGGTGCAAATAGTGCTTTGAGGTATCATGCGAATGAGGGATTTCAATACCTCTTTTTTTTCACAAATCGGATATTCTTTATCGAGCTGAGTTTTTATTTAATATAACGAGTGGATATGTCTGAGTTGGATTGTTAAAGAGTAAAATCTTCCATAAATTAATTTTCGGAAACGACGGCAGCAAAAAAAAAAAATCACCAAAGAATTTGCGAATGGGCTATATTTCTGTTTCAAATCAATACTGGTGAGTAGGAGGCGAAAATTCTTCCAATAAATACGATTTTTCAGTCAAAGAATTAAATAGGAGATGCAGTCTTATATATTGATAATTTGGATTCTTTCGACAAATTCACTGCTAGAATAATTTACATGAGTTAAATTTCCATAATATTAGCATTGCACCTGATAATACTAGTGAAATAGAACTTGAGATTTCAAGGGAAACTATAAATGGCTTGACCAGTTGAAAATTCCAATATGAAAAATACATTTGTTAAACTAGAAGTGAAGTTGAGTTAAAGACTAAAACTAAACCACTTATGTCTGGTGTCCAAGTTGTGTAACTTCGGATATAATGATTATAAATAGCAAATTGTAATAATAAAGATAAACGTTCCCTGTTTTTTCAGATGCGATCGATACAACCACAAGTCCTATGAATAAAATAAACCAAAACTCTTAATAAGGAACATTAACAAATAAACAAGGCAAATAGCTCTCCGAATTTTATATTTAAAAACTTTATTAAATTGAGTTTCATTTGTAGATAAGAATAGCCAACGTACAATTTTTAAAGCAATTTTGCCAAAATTAAACATTACGAACAATGTCAGAGGGGCGTCTTTTTTACTGCTTTTTTGCAGTAAAAAAGTGTATTATCCATTCACAATGCTATAGCACTGTGAATGGATAATACTTAAGCAAAAAAGTAGCAAAAAAGACGCCCGCCTGTCATTGGTCAACGTAAACCAGCAGCGATGCCTTTAACTGGATTCTTTCAGACCCATTGCAAGCAGAAATCGAAATCGATGATTCCAAATTGGAAACGTTCTATTTTTGTTATTGATTTAATTAATTAGTACTGATGACATACATTAAGGCACTTTAGCTATTTCTGGTAATATACATAAATACATAAATCTAAAAATGAAACTCAAAACTCTTTGGCTAGCCCCCTCTCTGACAAGCCCGTGTTAATACGTTCATTAAGCTCCTGGTTTCACTGCAATACAAGCAATATTTAAAGTAATATAATTCTACTGATTTAATGTATTTTTAATACATTGAACAATGATTAATACTTCCAAGGATCGCATTCATATTCGTTATTAGCTACTTTTATAAAATGTTGAAAGAATCCTCTTTTTTTAGCATTTAAAACAAAATGCAGAAAAAACATTACGATTTTGCCCTTTTCCAAAACTGTCAGAGGTTTAATGTTACACATTCAAGTTAAGTGGCTTTTGTATCTAAAGTTAAACCTTTTTATTCATCTTCATTCAAAAACAGTAACTAGTAAGTTCTAAATCAAAACATAACTCCTCCATTTAATCAATTTCATTATTTTAGAACAGAATTGCTACTAAAGAAGAGAATTTAATCGCCGAAGTTAAAAAAGATGAAAGTAAACAAAAAGGTCTTAGAAACTGAATGAATTGATTGAAAAGATCCAGTGATATCAGAGAAAAATAAACATTACTAAAATCTACATTCCATGACATGGAAACACAATCAGAACAACTCATAAAAGGAAAACTAAAGATCGCTAAGTCGCACAGAAAATAGAGAAGCGTTGGAAAGAGTTCATCTACCCATTAGATGAAGAACGAATACAGATAACGTTAACAACATCTCTAAACAAATTAGAAAAGCAGTGAGTAGAATCGGAAGAAGAGTGTTGCAGAGTAAAAGGAAAAGTTCAGAGAAACTTAGAGGATGATGTTGAGTGCTTTCAAAAGAGGAAATCAAAATTAAAAAATAGTTCTGCATTCTCTTAAAGCGGATCCCATCCCGCTATTTGCGAACGCTTGTATTTTCAAATAAAGTTGTAACAGTTTTCATGGTAGATTATTTCTAGAAGGCTGGTTTACTCAATGACGTTCGCCAACATTGAATGAAACCTGTTCTATTCCTGGTGAATAGCCTTTGTTTTAAAAAAATAACTTTAACTGTACTTGATTTGTTCAATTGTTTGTTTTTACAATGATTCAATTGTACTGATGAGGCCTTGCGTGAGGTTTGGCGAAATGCGTGTATTTTTAATATTTTTAGTAAACCTGTATTCAAGTCTGTCTTATTTTATTTATTTTATTTAGTATTTTAAAAGTTTCAAATTCAGACGTTAAATGTATGTCAAAGATAGGTTAGGTCATCGGCCGATAGCAGTGATGCATAACACATCCAAAAACAGCAAGCCCATAGCGTAGCAACAATCAGAGTCAGCATTAAATGGCGCTGATATAACATAAGTTTCTTATAAAGAAAAAGAGCAATATCTGCGTTTGGCGCCATACCAGAAAACTAGAAACGCTGCACAATTTCCTTGTTAAGATGCAGCATGATCAGCCTTTATTTTGCTCAATCTGAATCAAAATGCTTTGTATTGTAGCGATCTCATCTCACATGATCAGTATAAAGCGAGTTACTAGCTTAGAGTAACTGGCTTGGCCTTTTGCTCGACGCTAGCGTTCTCGCCTCCTGATCATGAGATCCGTGGTTCGTATCCCATCGGCGCCAATCACTCTCCAAAGTGGTGACCCGGATAAACACGCAAACAACAACCTTCAGCAACAATCACCTCCTCTCATAACCAACCGATGGCAGCACCAAATAAATCATCCCCTGCAGCCAAAGCCTGTGAACGCTCACAGCACAAAGCCTGTCCTCACGCGCATCACATATGCGTACGACAGCATCATTCACGAGTGCATATCGCTCGTCAGACGTCAACAATACGTCTTTCTTACTGGGGATGGAGTGTGTAGCGATCTCATCTCACATGATCAGTATAAAGCGAGTTACTAGCTTAGAGTAACTGGCTTGGCCTTTTGCTCGACGCTAACGTTCTCGCCTCCTGATCATGAGATCCGTGGTTCGTATCCCATCGGCGCCACTCTCTCTAAAGTGGTGACCCAGACAAATACGCAAAAACAACCTTCAGCAGCAATCATCTAATCTCATAACCAACAGATGGCAGCACTAAATAAATCATCCCTTGCACCCAAAGCCTGTGAAATGCTCACAGCACAAAGCCTGTCCTCACACGCATCACATATGCGAAAGACAGCATCATTCACGAGTGCATATCGCTCGTCAGACGTCAGCAATACGTCTTTCTCACTGGGGATGGAATGTGTAGCGATCTCATCTCACATGATCAGTATAAAGCGAGTTACTAGCTTAGAGTAACTGGCTTGACCTTTTGCTCAACGCTAACGTTCTCGACTCCTGATCATGAGATCCGTGGTTCGTATCCCATCGGCGCCAATCACTCTCTCTAAAGTATCATCAGACTTCTCCTGTTGCCAGGATGAATGCGGTCATCGACCCCAACTGCCCAACTCATACCTCACTTGTAAATACTTATATTTAATCTAGTTTTAATTAAATAAGTAAAAGAATATGAGAGTGGCCATTTGGAAAGTATATATATTCCAGATTCTTAAGAGGGATGCGGAAATTTACAGTGAGAAATGGTTAAAATTAAAACCAAAATAAACAAACTAAAATCCCCACAATGCTTTAGATTCCACAAATTGTATGTATGCCTCTGATTCCGTAGATAAAGAAAGGTGTCATGATCCTCCAAAAATGTAATGAAGCCGAATTTAGAAGTAAGAAGAGAAGAAAATTTTGCAAAAACTGATCCCTAGAAAATGGCCAGCTGTTGAGTTCTAAGAAAATGAAAGATGTCCGTAAAACATGAGATGAAAACGAAATAAATTAGTATCAAATAAAAAAAAATAGAAAACAGAAGTGAAGAATAGGGAAACCTTGTCATGAAAAAGAATTTCTTGAAGAAAATGAGAATTCATAGGACATGCATTCCAAAGAGGACACCGATTACGCCAATGATGCCGATTTTGACACATACTGTCTCGATCCTCAAAACTCTTTTCATTATGATAAAGTTTTAGATACACCATAGGAATGAGCTTATTCTACCTATTTATGATTATGAAATATCATAAAAAAAAGATACAAGATTTTTAATGACGCTATACGACGAATTTTGTGGTTTTAAAAGACGAACTCTTGCTTCTTAAGACGTAGTTTAAAAGTGTTTAGTTGGAAGATGTTTTCAAAGATAAATTTTGTGCTACGTGAGTACTGATTGGATTGTTTCATAATGAGTTGCCTCCTGAAAACAATTACAAACTGTATTGTAGTTATATTTTGTTATAACAACAACAACCTTTTTACCCGACTGCCAAGAAGGGTTATGTGTTTCACGCGTATCAGAGTATGTGGATTTCGTTATACCCTCGAAACCTCCCAATGTCTGGAGGGATTTTAATGAACGAGGTCTCTATCGATTCGTCTTAACCGTCCGATAGTTATAGGCTAGATTTTGTTTTTATAAATTCAAAAGGGCGTCCGTAAAATACAAAATGGCGGTAGAGACGAATAAAATTAAAGCACCCTATTGAGTGGCCTATCATTGGATAGGTCTTTTAAAACGAAGACGATGTTTCATTGACTATTTTACAGTCAGAAGCTCCGTTTAAATATTGCACAAGCTAGAAGTTGTGTCGGTAGGATCTCTAGCTTTACTGACACTCTATCCTTCCTAGACATCTAGAGGCCTCATCAAAATAGTGTTTATAGATAGGAACTAACCATTAAACACAATTTAAAAGTCACCAATAAGAAAAAAAAAGTAAATAGAAAAAAAAATAGGTAAGTCATATGAAAGGCTTTACATTGATGAGAAATAATTAATCAGTTTGCTTTTTATGCAGCAGGGTTTTTTTATTTTTTAAATTTAATTTTTATTTGTTTGCTATTCCGGAATTCCGGACTGCTTTCTTTAGTGGGCGGTCGACTGAAGCCAACCGGATTATCAAGATCTCCGAAACTGTAGTAGAGAACGTTAGGGAGTTGAGGTACAGCTTTTAAGCACGTTACCAGCTGTAATGCCATAACCCACTGGATACAAAGACTGCGGAACGATTTTTTGTTGTCACTGTTCGACAATCGACGACCAACGACCTTTTTCCCCGGTGGAACTCCGCCTTTTTTTTGCGCGATAGAAAAATATTAATTGTTACTTATCTTATGAATTATTTCACTACGTGATACTTTTTAAAAGACAAGTTAAACATTTATTTTTTATTTCGTTCCTACTTTGTAAACAAAGAAAGATATTGTAAAACCTTCGACTAACATGTGGAAGTGGTAGCGTGGAACTTCAGTCAAGCGGAGGCCCAAGTAATAATTAAATCAAACAATTTATTTAAATGCATAAGATAAATGAATATTTCTTGATTAATTTCTTGTATTTACAACTACATTATATTTTTGGGTACTTTCAGCTGATGACAATGTTCATTAAAGACTTAATGTTCAGTGTATAAGATTAACATTCAATTTCTATTAGCTTCTTTCTCGATACAAATCCAAAATCTTGTCACGATAGTCTGGTAAGAAACAGCTGCCTCTGTTTTCTGGTGTATATCAGTCCTTGTCAACTACACAATATCTCGCGGTTTACACTGGAGAAATCTTACCCAGCCCGAAACGGCGGATTCTTCTATCCCTTCGGATCTTTCCGAAAACTCAACTCCCAACTCAGAGAGCAGCTCTCTCCTTGGGATTCAAAAACGCATCTCCCTCCTTTCTCTGTTCGTTCAAATTCACCTTTTTAAAACAAAGGCTATCTATGGCCCAGTCAGAGTCTAGGTTGAATGACATCACTAACAAGCTTCAATCTCATAGGCCAAGAGAGACCTTCGCTGCTAGCGTGAGAAAATTTCGCATTTAGTTTCATTTTTAAATTGTCCTGGGAAAATATCGGCAAACTTGCTACTTAAAAGGAATTCCATAACTCCTATTCTTTTCACGCCATTCTCCTTTTCAGTCAACCTTTAAGATTGGTTTAGATGGATTGATTCTTTTTATCATTTCCTGCAGAACCTTGAGACTTAGAAATATTTTGAGCTGGTATGCTTATACATTGCTCTTCCTATTTAGAGTTATATTTGAAAATATATGGGACTTTTTTTGTGAATCCCATTGGATTCTTCACAATACCCCCCGCCTTTAAATGATATTTCGGCTGCAAGACGTAATATCTGCAAAGAAAAGGTTAGCTCATATATTAGAGTGGCCCCTTTTTATATAACTCCCTCACCTTTTTCACAAAAAACTTTTCATACAATTTACATTTAACTTACTAATGCTGAGTACCTTTGATTATGAAATTTCACTTTTAAAAGTCAAAACACATTTAAAATTTTACACTATGACATTTACACAAAATAAGATAAATTTAATATGTACACCTAGTTAAATCGAATTCGACTCACTTATGTACACTTAGTTAAATCGAACTCGACTCACTTGATCCGGCGCTAAATTTCTAACTGCTAGAGCCTGTCATGTGAAGGCCTATTTCCATATTTAGGATAGTGTCTCGGACGTGAATCTTCGCTTGTCAACCTATTTATTTTCTCCGCGTTTTTTTCTTGTGGTTTTTGTCTATTTACACGATAATTTTGCAACTTTTCGTGTCTACCTGTGGCGCTCGCCACACAATAAGCCGGGGACATTTTAGAGTCGCCCGTCCTCCGACTAATCCGTCTCGTAACACTTTCGCGCTCTTTATTCCCGTCCAAATCCTTTACTAGATTTTCTGACCTGAGATACTTCTTGTTCTCGTTATTTCTAAACCAAAATTCTCTTTTGTTCCTTCTCAGTGTTATTTTCACCGACGTATCCCTTTGATTATCCGATCTATCTATACTTTGACACGTCCTATTTGCTTGTGTTAAATCCTCACACTCATGATGCGATTTTTCTAACCCCTTTTTCAGTTTGACTTCTCGTATGGGGCAACCCATCTCATGATCCCCTTTGACATCTTTCTTTTTTCTTTTATTCGATCCTAAAACCTGATCTTCCTTTTTCGTGGGTGATACAGTAATATCCTTCCTTCCCTCCCAATTCTCATATCTCGTTTTTGACCGGGTACCTCCCATTTCCTTCCTTTCTCCCAAGTTCACGCTCGTCAATTTTGAGTAGTCCTCTCTCATCTTATTCTCTTCCCTTCGGGATGGATTTCCGTTTTCGTTTTTCGCTTTCGCTATGTTATGGATGACCACTGCATCTGAAATCTGCATTTTTTTCCTTTTAATATCATCAATTAATTTTTGAGTTTTGTTACCCAAAATATAGTAAGACAAATTCGTCTTTCTGTCCGTCACGATAGCTTTTGTTTTTAGTCTCCCGAGTCCTTCAATTTTTAAAACAACTTCGGCGGTCGGTAAGCGACGAGTATTGTTCATTAACGGATGTCTAACTCGAATGGTGCCACCGTCTAATTGATTGCGTTTAATAAATCTCCTCGAAATTACATCATATTGACTTCCACTATCTCTTAATGTTGTGCATTCCCTTCCGTTGATTAGCGCGCGGCTTAGATAGGGCTTAAAACTTTCTTCAAAATTTGTACTTCCGCTAATATGATGAACGCTGGTAATTTGCTCTCCATTTCTTTTGTTTTCGGGACAGTTAACCTTCAAATGGTTTGGGCTCGAGCAAATGAAACACCTAATAGCCCTTTTGCGCTCAAAGATTTTTTTCCTTTCTTTCTCTATATTTCGTTCTCTCCAGTTAGTTCTGGTTTCGGAATGCCCCCCTCTCGTTTCGTCTTCATTTTCCATTTTCTCATCCCGCGACTTTTCTTCGATTTTTAGCTTTTTGTTCCACGATTTTTTTGACGCCCCTTTTATAGTTTCGTATTCATCCAGATCCTTAGCTAGTGTTCCTGGATCTTTATATTTGGCCCACGAATCTATAAAGTGCTCCCTTAATTCTGCTGGAGCACGCCTCTTAATCTGTTCGGTGATTAGCAAATCTTTTAACTCTTTAAAATTAGTAACCTCAAGATCATTTAACCACCCTTCTAGAAAGCTATTTAGTTCAAAAATGAGGTCTTTTCACGGGCTATTCTGGTCTCGCAAATGTTTATCTAATTTTTGTCTATAAGCCTCGCCACTCAATCTAAAACGAGCTAACAGGATTGACTTCACATGCTGAAAGTTGTCAACCCGGTCTGTCGGTTCGCGCAAGATCAATTCAGCTATCTGTACGGGCAACAAAGCTAATAAATGCGTGACCAGATCCTCATTTTCTATCCCAGACCTTAATGCCTGTCGTTCAAACAAGTTTAAAAATAGAGTTATGTCCGAACGCTCTGGATCAAAACGATGCATTATAGCTTTCAGCGCTAATTTAGGTCTTTCCGATCCGTTACTGGAAATCGAGTTACGCCTCCCTGTATTTTGCGTTAATTTTAATTGCTCTAATTGAAAATTTCTCTCTTTTTCTTTCTCTTCTTTTTCTTTTTTCTCTCTTTCTAAAAGAAGTAGATCTTCCGTATCTTTCACTATATATCCCACTTGTGTTAATGCAAAGTCGGCATCATAATCGTCCGCGCCCTCTATCTTTTGGATAATCGTCGCGATTATGTCACTTTCTTCTATCTGAACTCCTAATACCTCTGCTAAATTTTGCAGATCAGCCTTTCGGCAATATTTCAATGCCGTTATTTTCGCCAGTATCTATCGATTTTATATTCCTACCGATACTACAAAGATAACCTAACGATTTCCCTCTTTATATATATATATATTTATTTATTTATTTATTTTTTTGAAACTACCTCAGAAGATGTGAATTTGACACTTCACCGAGAATATTCTAACCTTATCTACCGTTATAAAATGTTTTCAAACGTATTCACAATATACATAAATAAATTAGCAATACTATAATAAATTTCAGACATTCTACGTTTTAGTGTTAGTTTCGAAAAGAAAGTATAATTTTTCCACTTTTTACATTCCTTACACGCACAAAATATAGAACATAAAAAAAAATATTTCCAAATGCTATAGGTAAACAATTTTCCCTATTTTACTCAGAATTGAACACTCCTTGCAAACTTTTCATATGCTTTTTCTATTTTGAATATAAGTATATATTTAGGAAAATCAATCATTAAATAATCCAAATTGATTCTAAAATATTTTTCAAGCAAACTTTCCTCAGAATGGTACTTTTCTTACATAACATCTAATTTCTTTTTCTTTTTCTTTTTTTTTTTTTTTTTTTTCTTCTTTCTTTTTTCTTTTTTTTTTTTTTTTTAAGAATCTAGTTCGATTTTAGTTTTCTGTATTCTTAATTTTAAAAAAAATTTCAAAATTTAAAGCCAATGACAAAGGGTATCAGCTTCCTTGTGCTATAATTAATTAATAAGTTAATAATTTTCTATTTTAACTAACCAATTTTTCAATTTTAAAATTTTCATTTACCTCAAAACAAAAGTTTTCCTTCAAAATATTAATTTCTTATCAACATTTCAATTAATTAATAAATTAAGAGCCACTCAAAATAATGAGCTTACCTTTTGTTTTGCTGGGGCATTTTCTCTCGGGAACTGTACTGCACGGCACTGCACTGCACTGTAGTCTCCTTTCACTGCACACAGTCTTGCATCTGGATGTTGTCTAAAGCACCTTTTTGGGGAACTGTCCGGCACGATACTGGTGTCACTTTTCTCTACGCACAGTCTTGCGTCTGGAGCACTTTCTTAGGGGAACTGTCCGGCACTATACTGGTGTCGTTTTCCTATGCATACGGTCTTGCATCTGGAGCTCTTTCTTAGAGGAACTGTCCGGCACGATGCTGGTGTCGCTTTTTTCTACACACGGTCTTGCGTCTGGAGCTCTTTCTCTTAAGCTAGTCTTTTAATGTTCAGAGTCCTTGCTGTGCATACCACCTTCTGCCACCAAGTTGTAAAACCTTCGACTAACATGTGGAAGTGGTAGCGTGGAACTTCAGTCAAGCGGAGGCCCAAGTAATAATTAAATCAAACAATTTATTTAAATGCATAAGATAAATGAATATTTCTTGATTAATTTCTTGTATTTACAACTACATTATATTTTTGGGTACTTTCAGCTGATGACAATGTTCATTAAAGACTTAATGTTCAGTGTATAAGATTAACATTCAATTTCTATTAGCTTCTTTCTCGATACAAATCCAAAATCTTGTCACGATAGTCTGGTAAGAAACAGCTGCCTCTGTTTTCTGGTGTATATCAGTCCTTGTCAACTACACAATATCTCGCGGTTTACACTGGAGAAATCTTACCCAGCCCGAAACGGCGGATTCTTCTATCCCTTCGGATCTTTCCGAAAACTCAACTCCCAACTCAGAGAGCAGCTCTCTCCTTGGGATTCAAAAACGCATCTCCCTCCTTTCTCTGTTCGTTCAAATTAACCTTTTTAAAACAAAGGCTATCTATGGCCCAGTCAGAGTCTAGGTTGAATGACATCACTAACAAGCTTCAATCTCATAGGCCAAGAGAGACCCTCGCTGCTAGCGTGAGAAAATTTCGCATTTAGTTTCATTTTTAAATTGTCCTGGGAAAATATCGGCAAACTTGCTACTTAAAAGGAATTCCATAACTCCTATTCTTTTCACGCCATTCTCCTTTTCAGTCAACCTTTAAGATTGGTTTAGATGGATTGATTCTTTTTATCATTTCCTGCAGAACCTTGAGACTTAGAAATATTTTGAGCTGGTATGCTTATACATTGCTCTTCCTATTTAGAGTTATATTTGAAAATATATGGGACTTTTTTTGTGAATCCCATTGGATTCTTCACAATATTAATGTTTTAAAAACAAATAATGTATAATAATCTGTTAAATGATTTTTCTTATCGGATAAATTCTAACTTTATCAAATACATATTAGTAAATAAAAATTTTAATATTTTGCTAGAGATTTTATTTACACTAGGCAAATAACATTAATTAAGAGAAAATTAATAAAATGTGAATGCTTTAAATAAATTTTTAAAAGAGCAATTATGTCAATTTGTCAATTTATTATTATTAATAATTCCAGCCCCGATATATCTCATAATAAATCACTTACGAAAAAATTTTTTTGTGAAAGTAAGTCGTATTTTCAACTTTTTTGTTTCTTTTTCTCAAAATTGTTAAAAGTACAATTTATTTATTTAAGTTTCTAAGATTTTAGCTCATGTTTAATTATCATTTATTTATCATTCATTATTCATCTTTATTCACTTATGGAAAGTAATCATTAAACCTGTTTTAGAAAAAAAATATATCTCATTTTTTATGAAAATAATTTATATTTTGACATTTTCTTCATTTATAAAACTTATTGAAAAGTGATGTTTTTATTATGTAGAAGGACATTGATTGCTTTAAGATTAATGTTTTATTTTAATAATTCCCAAATATTTCCGTGTCTTTATTTACATAATTTTGTTAGTTTACTTGCTACTTTGTAAACAAAAAAAGATATTAATGTTTTTATTAAATATATAAGAATTTGTTCATATGATTATATATATAAGATTTTTCAAATCTTATAAATTTAAATTTCACCATGTACATATTGGTAAATAAAAGTTAAATATTTTTGCTAGAGATTCTTATTTACAGAAATTAAATCACATAAATTATTGTTTAAAGCGAAAAGGAACAAAACAATAACGCGTTAAAGAATAATTTGAAAAGATTAATTAAGCCAATTTATAAATTTATTATTAATAATTTTAGACTTGTATCTCACAAAAAACTGTTTAAAAATAATCTTTTGTGAAAATAATTTGTATTTTCAACATTTTTTTCCTTTTAAAAAATTAATAGAATTTCAATTTATTTATTTAATTATAAACATAATTTCTGAATAGTAATATTTAAATCCATTATTGAAAATCTGTTTTTGTTTTCTTTTATTCCCTGAAAATAGTTTATATTTTAAGCCCCCAGTTATGCTATTTCTTTCTCCTAGCTTATTTTGTGCCGTCTTCCAAAAAATAACGTTAGATTGTATAAGCCAGCCGTAAAACAAAGCATTGTACGATTAAATATTCTACAGCAATTTTTTTAATTTCTAAGCATCGCACATTTTCAATTTTTATGCCGTTGTATTGTGAAAAAATTACTTTTTAATGCAATTTGTTTGAAAACTGCATCTCAATTTATTTTTGAAATATTTAATTTTTTTGTAATTTTTAGAGTCATTTGCTTAATACTGGCAACTCAAGTACTCCATTTCTATAGAAAGTAAAGGAAAAATTGTTGTAAAATAGTAATTATATATTTTTGTTGCCATTTTCTCATAACAACCGAAAAAAATGTAATTAAAATATGTGCTGTTTTGAAAAAAATATAAGTGAATGATTTCTGTTAAAACATGGAGCTATTATAAACTGTATTTCATTTTAAGTAATCTATATTAATGTTACAAACATATAAAGGCATGTGAATCATTAGAAAGCCGTGTTTTTTTTTTGTTTTTTTTTTGGTCAAATCTCTTTAATGTGGGCATCATTTTGCTGCATTTGTGTATTATTTTGCGATAGTGACATCCTTATGCATGCTTTACTGTCGATGTTTAAGAGTGGATCGTCCATGTGGAATCCTTAAGCGGATGCGATGACGTCATTTTACATAAAATAAAAGTGTGTGTGTTTCAAGTCTTAAAATTGAAATATGTTTTGTACTATTTATATATATATTTATTTTATTTTTCTACACCGGGGGCAACACTCAATTCTGAAATTTGTCTTCTTTTATAATTAATTTATAAAACTAACAAAGTGTTGTTCTTGTCAGGTTGCAGAATATTTATTATAAATTTAGTGCTTTATTTTGATAATTCTCAAAATTTTCTGTGTATTTACTTAATCACTTTCTTCAAATATTTTTAGCTTTGGATAATAGTGAACATAAATTATCTTAAAATATCTAAGTATATATTGCTAGGTTATTAATCTTAAATCTAAAGATAATCATTTTTTTAAATCCGAAATTTTTTTAAAAATCCGATATTTTGATTAAATTTGAAAAGCTCTAATAACAGTTATCTTAAGTATTGCCTAAAGTGCCTTATAGATCTAGAAAATGTTAAATAAGGCACTAATAAATAGTTAAATTTTATGCATTATTTAACTTTGATTATATGCATATAAAAATGCGCAGTTACATTTACCTAACTGACTAAAAACCTATTATTAGTATTTATTCTATAATATATATAACTGAAATCTATAGAAGTTAATCCATATAAATTGGCAATAAACTCAACATAAATTTTATATAATACGAAAATAATAAATTTATTTACATTCGATAAGTTAAAATATTTCCAGAGCTAAAACCTGTAAATTACTATATCAACAATTTAAAAATGATGCATTTAGCAAAATTTAAAAGTGATAAAATAATCAAATTGCAATACTAAAATATTCATTACTTAATGTAGTTTAATTTTATTTTTAAATAATCACACTAATTTTATTTATGTGATTATTATTAGTATTGATTCTAAAACTGAAACAATAAAATTAATTGCCAAATGAAATATTGTTCACTTAATCTTCAAATCATTGTTAACTAGGCAATCCCAAAACTTTCTTCTATCTCATACATGTTAATACTTCCTGAAAAATGCAATACATCAGCACCACTGGTTAGATGATTGACAGCAAAATCTAATCAGCAACAACTTATGTCAACTTCTAACTTAACCTGAAGTTTGGTGAAAATCTGTGCATTAGATTTTGAGAGAGAGCTATTGCAGATATCGTAAAATATTCTGCATAGCAGGGCCACCTGTTGGGCGATTTACGCCAAAAACTAATGAGGAAAGTTTTTGAGATATGAGATTGCGCATCGTTGAAACGGTCAGAGAACCATTGAAAACCGGAATTCGAAAATTTTCATGAATCTTATATATTCTTCTTGTAAAAAAGATAGAATAAAGTAAAAATACAATACAACCTTTTCACGGTGAAACTGAACTTTGAACTGCATTAAATATTTTACAATTTTACTATTATTATTGTTATTAATTATAGTTAAAAATTTTGACTGCATAATTTAAAACATAGTAAAATAAATGAATTACAATAGTAAAATTACACAACTGTAATCAAGTAATAACAGCTTTAGTTCAATGGTTCAATTGATTGTTATATAATGCACATTAGATTTATTTATCAAACTAAATAGCTATTTTTAAATGAAGTCTATAAAATAGTTAAAACACAGAAAATTTGTCGAAAGGTTTTGAAATTTGAAAGAACAGAAATGCATGCCAAATCCGAAGCAATAATTATGTTTCTGAAAAATATATTTGTTAAGAAATCGTATATTACATAGCACTTTCATTCCCAAACACGTGGTAAGTTATAGCTTATATTCAATATATCAGAAACAGGCAAAAGTATTACAAGACTATGAATAAGTAAATGCATACACATACTTAAGATTTGTCAAAATAAAACACTTACATTATTTTAAATTGTTGAATTATCCATCTCGAATTATGCTTTTAAGTATTGCACAGAAAATGTTGAAAATAGCGTTTGGGAAAAACGCGCGGATTCGACTTCATGCCCTATGAAAGGCAAGAATTGCTGCTGTGTTTGTGTGGTGGGGGGGAGGGGGTTAGAAAATCAGTTCAGAAATCGGTCTACTGTGCATGACGTCAGAGGGGTGCGGAGGGAGTCGCCTGGTGGCTTTGTACAGTATCAAGTAGGTGTTGGTGTCATTGCAGAGCGGCTCCTTTTCATACGTCACGGAAGAGGTGTTGCATCCGTATTAGGTAGCAGCAGCAATAGTTCGAACAGAGGAGATGAGATAGATGGGATCGTACGAACCCGCTAAGAGTCCGCTTCCCTTATACAACCCGATCTCTCAATCCCATGTTAACCTATGATAAAACTTAAATGCGTGATGACTCATTACCTCAGAGAATGACAGTTTTCAACAGCACAAAGTACACGTCACATGTCGACGACGTGAGTTCTCGAAAATTGTCTACTTGAATTTTAAGTATTTTTTAGAATGTGATAAACTGAAGTGTGTTCGGCACTATTTCGCAGCACAGATGAGGAGATAAACTTTTCCGTGTAACCATTTCCCCTTCTTTTGAGTAAAGAATGAAAAGAAAAAGAAAATAAATAAAGAACGCTTCCAAAGTACCGCAAAATTATGCTGAGGTACAGATCTAAAATTATTAATAATTAAGTTTATAAATTAATCTTTTTAAATTATTCTTTAACGCATTAATGTTTTATTCAATTCCTACTATTAGTTCACACTCTCCCTATATTTATTTATTTATTTATGTATCGTGTTCAAATTTTCAATAGCTAATAAAATACTCATTATTCATCCTGTCAAGTTGAAATAAATTTGTTTAAACTGGTACTGGATGACGATTGATGTTAATACAATTTTTTCCAATTTTAATTCATTCATTAAATTTTAATTCATTAATTTTAGTTTTAAAGGGGAGACAAAATGGCGGCCGTTGGTTATTGAAGCATTTAATGCATCTTCATATCTTCATCTTCATGCAATTTTTTCTTTGATGACCTAAGTAGGAATTAACTTTAAAAACAAAATAGGATATCTATAGGAAACCTATAAGGAGGGTACCACAGGGGGGGACCCTGTTCTGCCGCCCAATACCGCCAAGCTTGTCGCCAACTTGGCGATATCTCTAATATTTTGCCAAATTCCCATAGACTTCTATTGTAAACCTCCTTGCTTATAGAAAATCAACCCATTGAGATATTTTAATGCAACAAAAACGAATATTAGCTTAAGAGATTCTATTATTTTTTTCTTTGATGACCTAAGTAGGAATTAACTTTAAAAACAAAATTTTTATATTACTTGTTCTTATTCTCTTTAAAGATTAATTAATGTAATTTAATTTCTGTAAATAAAAATCTTTAGCAAAAATCTTTAACTTGTATTTACTAATATGTACATGGTAAAATTTAAATTTATCAGATTTGAAAAATCTTTGTACAAATTCTTATATATTTAATAAAACCATTAATATCTTTTTTTGTTTACAGAGTAACAAGTAAGCGAACAAAATTATGTAAATAAAGACACGGAAAGATTTGGGAAATATCAAAATAAAACGTTAATTTTAAAGCAATAAATAATGTCCTTCTACATAATAAGAACACCACTTTTCAATACGTTTTATAAATGAAGAAAAGGTGAAAATATAAATTATTTTCATATAAAAGGAAATATTTTTTTTTTCAAAATAGGTTTAATGATTACTTTCCATAAATGAATAAAGATGAATAATGAATGATAAATGAATGATATTTAAACATGAGTGAAAATCTTAGAAAATTAAATAAATTATACTTTTAACAATTTTGTTGAAAAAAAAGTTGAAAATACAAATTATTTTCACAAAAAGATTATTTTTGAAAGAGATTTATTATGAGATATATTTGGGCTATTATTATTATTATTAATAAATCCACAAATTGTCTTAATTGCTCTTTTTAAAAATTATTTAAAGCATTCACATTTTATTAATTTTCTCTTAATTAATGTGATTTACCTAGTGTGTAAATAACAATCTCCATCAAAATATTAAAATTTTTATTTACTAATATGTACTTGGTAAAATTGGAATGTATCCGATAATAAAAATCATTTTACAGATTGTTATACATTATTTGTTTTTAAAACATGAATATATTTCTTTGTTTACAAAGTAGGAACGAAATATAGTGAAAAATAAATGTTTAACTTGTCTTTTAAACATTTCAAGTACAACAAAAAGCTCAAACAAAAAGCACCGCAAAATTAGAATTACGATTTTCAAACCATTTGATAAGTATTGGATAAAGCCTTGGAATTTCAAAGGCAAAGAAAATAACAATAATAAAACCGCGATGTGTTCTTTGCAAACAATTGATGTGTACCGTACCTGATTTCCTCCTTGTCCGTGACAGGGCCACAGTCCAACGGGCTTGTGCAGGTCGTCCTTTCGAGCCGGACTGTCCAGGCAAGTGTCCCCGCCTGCACCCAGATTACGGACCTAAAGAGAAAACGCAACCAGAAGACAAATTAAAATCTAGAACGAACACTATACTATCACATGTTAGACTGAATCGAGGATTCGTATGTATCTGTGAAATCTAGTGAATCTAGTATTTGTCGAGAATTCAATAAAAATCTTGCACTTGCGACATCCTAATTCACTTTTATATTTTAATTTTAATTTGTGAATTTAGTACTTAGCTTCGAAATCTCCCTCCGCCTGTAGGCTGAGCTGGCAGGGTTTTTTTCGAATTCTGTTGCAGACCATTTTTTAGGGGCTGAGGATACTTTCATATCCTACGAGGGGAAAATCTCTTACTGTAAGCGCCGTACTGAAAATGCGAATGAAAATTTTGAAAATAATGCTCCCTTTTGGCTCCCTATAACATTAGTTTGAGAGTATTTTCATGTTATCAGCGTAGCCACTTAAACAGGGCTTCTAAAACTGAAAGACGACCCGGATTAAAAGAGACCCAATCTTTGAAATTTTAATCGTACACACACAGGGAAGTTTGGGGTGTGGGCCGTAGAGGCTTTCGGAAACAGTTTATAATGTGTTGGCTGGAATATCCGTTTTAATCCCGCTTGTTAAGAGGAGGTGGTAACGAGGGATTTTCCTGAAAGTTTTCTAATTACCTTTGCAAGCGAACGACACCGTTACAGGCAGCGGCGGAGAGAGGAAGGGACTTAATCCTGTCCCAACGAAATCAGTAAGTAGCGTGTCGCCTTAAAATCCTCAGCGGTTTTAGAATAAGTGTCGTGTAGACAGACACGTGGCGAGAAGAATGAATGTTAATCACTCCCCTCCCTCCACACATAATAATTTTTCGTCTTTAAAGGGTCTCAAGACTCTTAAATTTGGAAAAAAATGAAAAAAGCGCCATTTTCAACCTTTAATATCTTAAAATGTATATGATTTAAAAACACAATTTTAATTGGGATGAACGGTATAAGTATATTCTGTCATTTCATGTATTTAAAAAATTTCAAGATGCAGAATTACTGCTTCTAGGGGCCTTCAAATTGTCAGACATTTGCCGAGAAGAAAATGGGTATGACAGTTTACGCGCATTATTACAAAGTAAATTTTGAAACTATAATGAAAGTTTTTGTGCTTAATTATACTTCAGATTGTAATAACTATCTCGAACCTAAAAGTATTTGTCTTTAAAGTATTTTTATGTTTTTAATACAAAGTTGTATTGAGCTAATGCAAAATTTAGAAATTTTCACCAATCTAATAACCTAAAAAAATATTTTTTTGAACAATAAAAATGAAAATTTAAGTTCAATTTAGACAGAATAACATGAAACACATGTTTTGAAAATTTCATGAAAAAATATTCTGAAGTTTTTGAGAAATCCTGTGCGTTATGCCCCAAAACGTCATTTGGAGAAAAATAACTTTAAAGTTTCGGAAATGCCGCTTCATCTATTCCGCGGGTATTATTCTAAAAGCCATCACTTCTATTTTAATGGGTTTGGTTTGGTTTGTGTTTATGACGGCCAATTATCAACACGTGGGATATAGGCCCTGGGGGGGCAGTGCCCTTCGTGGGGGTCTTTCTAAGGGAACCTAACCCGTATTTACGCATGCGAATCCACGGTTTCGAAGAAAACCACGAAAACTCCGAAACGGTTAAGCCGACGGGAGCGATTGGGTTCGAGCCCAGCACCTCCCGTCTACCAGGTTCGAGAGCAGAACCTCTCAGCCACTGGTGGGGCTTCTATTTTAATGGGATTTTCAAGAAAATAATTATATCAAAATGTTCAGAAAAGATGAAAGTTTAACATTTCGAATGTTTTTAAGAATCCTTAGACCCTTTAATACTGCTATAGAAAAAACAAAATTTCGATTGGGTCTTCTTGTAAACGATCTATATGAGCTACATACTTCATCTTCAATGGGAAACAGCATATAGTAAATATCAATACCATATCCCAATTATGTGACAATCGAAGTCTATTTACGAAAATAAGTGCATGGCCAGACGGAGGAACTGAAGTCGAACGCTTTTCAGCTGTGTTAGAAAATCCTAAAAATGATTTAAGCCAATGAAAATCCTGAAATGAAGCCCCCCCCCCCCATACACACACATTTTAACCCTTAAAGGGGCCGATCACTCAGCTTCCGATTTCTCCTCACTCGTGTAAAGTCTATGGGCATTGTATGCATTCGTCTATTTAAAACATCTCCTCGGGAAATGAATATTTAGGTCTCTTTTCTGCTTCGTTCTCAAACTATTTCTAAAGTACAGACATTATTTTATAGGAAGTGTTAAACTCTGACTCACAGTTCGCCCGCTTTTAACACATAAAATATTAAATTCAGCCTAGATTTTAGAAATACACGGCTCAAAACAATTAGGGGAGCGCATGGTTATAACGAAATTACGCAAATATTTACACCGATAAGTAACGTAAAATGAAACATGGATCATTTAAAGTGTTGTAGAAAACAGATAAAGAAAACTTCACATGTAAATTAAAGTTTATGACGTCAAAAACTAAAAAAAGGAGATAAGTGCAGAAATCAGGTTTTGCAGAAACGTCTGTATCACTGCCCCAGTTGTAAAATTCAATTACTCAGCTTCTGTTTTGAGAAAAGGTGGCTTGAAAATGTCACAACAACATGATTTACCGCAATCCATGGCTTGGCGTGTTATCGGGGCAGTTGAATTTGGGGAAACACAACGAAGTGTAGTGGACGCTGTTGGAGTCGCAATAAGTGTCCATGAAAGGCTGTGGAATCGATTCCAAGACACATAGAATCGAGACACACATCGACAAGTGCAATGTCGAAAATGTGCTAACACAGGAACTGATGACCGATATATCCTGTTAACAGCCCGTCGGGACGGAACGGGCAATGCTACTCAGCTGCAAACACAGTTGTTCTTGGCTACAGGACGAAGGGTGTCCAACCAAACAGTCCAAAATAGGCTTCATCAGGGTGGTCTCTATGCACGTAAGCCTATATCCCGTTGACCTCAAGAACATAGACCCATCAAGCATGTTTTCCACGACGAACTGTATGAAATCTGGCATTATTAAGCATGGAACAAGTGCGGCCCAAAGAAGGTGGGCAACTGAACATCGAGTTTGGAGGCAACGTTGTTGGAGTCAAATTCTGTTTACAGACGAGTCCCGATTTAGTCTGGATGTGACATCTGATGTGTTTTGGCATGGAGAGAAAGAGGCACTCAAAATAATCCCACATTTGTTGGTGAAAGATCACATTACAGACGAGGTGGGTTGATGCTATTGGCTGGAATCAGCATAGGTGGACCTGCATATCATTCGGAATGGCACTTTGACAGTCCGAAGTTATGCAGACGAGATACTGAGATCTCGTGTCGTATTTTATGCTGCAGCAATTAGTGATTTCTTTTTTCCATACTTAATAATGCCAGATTTCATACAGTTCGTCGTGGAAAACATGCTTGAAGCTAAAACAATATAGCGTATGGAATGACCAGCATGCTCATTAAATTTAAATTAATACTTTAAACTTAATTAGACTTAAATCCGATCGAGCATGTTTGGGGCATACTCAGGCGACGCATTTCAGCAAGACCGAGGCCTCCTTTTACTGTCCGGGACTTGGAGATTGCAATTCTTGAGCAATGGAACAGTATTCACCAAAGTCTTATCGATAACCTCATCGCATCCATGGAAAGCAGGTGTGCAGCAGTCTTAGCTGTTCGAGGAGACCATACGCCATATTAAAAATGTTGCATCATTTCTAAACAATACTTTTTTATCATTTACATGAAACCAAACTGCTGCCCTAAACCATTTTTTCATATTCTTTTCATCTTTTCAAAGAATAAAAGCTCCCTTACAATTTCTTTCTTTTTTTTTTTTTTTTTTTTTTTTTAGTATTGCGCATTGATACACGTGTACTATCCATTTTATGCCCTTACGTGGCTGTCTTGCACTGTTTTCTTCACTTTTTTGCTTCCTCCCCTAATTTTTTTGAGCAGTGTAGTTTGAAAACTAAGAAAAAAAGAGACCTCCTTTAAGAAGAGTACACAGAAAAAAGATTTTAAAAATAGGAATTTCCCGAGACAATATTTTAAATAGACGAATGCCTTAAAAGTCCATAGACTTAATATTACGGAGGAGAATTCCGAAGCTGAGTGACCATCCCCCTTAACTAATGTTAGCGGTCTCATAGACCGCTGCTTTTTTTTCAGTTTTCACAGTTTAACGTGTCATTTTCAGTTTAACCCCCACTAAAAATAATCTTAAGATTATCTGAAGAAATCTCTAGTTTCTCCAAAAATTCTACAGAAATCTGAAGACATTTTGCAGGTTTAGCTTTGCCTTCAAAATATCTGCAGATATTCCAAGAAATATCTGCAGAAATGGGCCAATTACCTACAGATTTTCTGCAGATTTTTTTTTAGTGGGGACTCTAGACCGAACGGAAATTTTGTTGCTTTTTGAGTGCCAGAGACACTTAAATAGGGGAAATTGAATTAAAATCTCTATAGAAAGTTTAGTACAGAAGCAGTATCTAAGAGAGCCTTTTACTTATCTTTTGATCCAGCGGTCTGAGAAACCGCTCTCAGTATCTATGTCATAATTTTTGTCAAAGTAGTTAAGGGTTAGAAAAACTTATTATAAATTTTTAAAGGGATACAGTACCTTTTAAACTATTTTTCAGTTTCAATAGTATTGTAATACAGTAATATCTATGGTGGAATTATGTTTAATACTATAATGCAAATAAAATTATAAAAAAAAAAATTCTTGCAGAAATGTCTATTTAATTAAAATTTAAATTTTTTGAATAATTTTTAACTTTTTAAAAATCCCAACTACTTTTTTAAATATGAATACTTTTGCTTCAAAATTTTGTCCATAATCCTAAAAACATACTACATAAAATTGTGCATGGATTTAACATTCAAGGTTATAGTTTTTTTTAAGCATTTCAATTATGAGTTTGTTGAATTTCCTTGATTTTTTACTATACAAAAGAGAAAAAGATTCATATTAAATGTAATATCCCACACATCTAAAAATCTAAGGAATACGGATAAAATGTGAAACGAAAATATTGATATTTAAAAAATTAGTAGGGATTTAAAAAAAAAAATGTAAAAATTTCTTTAAATTTAAATTTTTAGTTAAATAGGCTGTTCTACAAGATTTTTTAAAAAATTATGTGAAATGAAATTATATTTGCTTTATAGTATTAAATATAATGTCACTACAGATATTACAGTATATACAGTATTATTCAAAATTGAAAAATTAGTTTAAAAGGTACTGTGTTCAGGTACTGGAAATCAGGTTCATTTCACTACCAGATAAGAGTGGATTCATAGGAGGCTTGATTGGGAAATATATTAGCCTCCGGTACGCTATTTCTTTCTCCCGGGTATTAATGTGTCGTCTCCAAAAAATAACGTTCCGTTGTGTAAGCCAGCCGTAAAACAAAGCAGATGTATCATTGTATTGTTAAATACCCTACTGTCATTTTTTAAACTTCTAAGCATCGCACATTTTCAATATTTATACCGTCTTATTGGGGGAAAAAAGTGCTTTTTAATGCAAGTTGTTTGAAAACGGCCCCCGGTACGGTATGCTATTTCTTTCTCCCAGCTTTGTGTCGACTCCAAAAAAAAAAAAACGTTACCTTACAGAAGCCATTCGTAAATGAAAAATAGTAATTATATGTTTTTGTTGCCTCATAATAAACGAAAGAAAATCTCATTAAAATACGCGCTATTTTAAAAAATATATAAACGAGTAATTTCTGTTAAAACATGGAGCTATTATAAACTATATTTAATTTTAAGTATCTATAGATGCTTTCAGTGTGACGTCAGTCATGACATTTTGGCTGGAAACTGACTCCAAACAAACGGTTGCTATGCGTCATTTCTTTTTAAGTATAAATCGTGGAAAATGTTACCTGTGCATATCAAGTATTAAAACACTTATCTGTGAGATATAGATATAAGATATAGCTGCAACACACAAGCAAAATAGAAAATACAACATAGCAACCGTTTGTTTGGAGTCAGTTTCCAACCAAAACGTCATGACTGACATATTAGATGTAAAATTCCAACTGGGCGAAAAATGTCCGGACCAGGATTCGAACCCGGGATCTCCTGGCTGAAGCCGCCAGTGCTCTGCCATCTGAGCTATCCCGGACGATTCTGGTCGAACTTTTTCACCCAGCTAACCTTGATGATTACAGCATCTGGTCTGAAACCTGGTTCAGCTCAACAGAATAAATCTCAGGTAATGGAACTCCAGAAATCGCTGGATACGAAATTACACTAGATTAATATTAACACAATTATTCTAATTGGTAAACAAATCATATTAGATGTAAAATGATGTCATTATATTAGATGTCATGACTGACATCAAGACTGAAATCGTCTATATTAATGTTACAAACAAATGAAGGCCTATGAATCATTAGACAGCCGTTTTTTTATTTTTTTTTATTTATTTTTTTTTGTCGAGTTTTTGAATGACGGCATCTTTTTACTGCATTTGTGTATTATTTCGCGATAGTGACGCCCTATGTCTACTTTACTGTAGATGTTTAAGAGTGGATCGCTCATGTGGAATTCTTAAACGGATGCAAATGACATCATTTTACATAAAATACCGTCAAATGTGTGTGCTTTAAGTATTAAAATTGAAATATGTTTTGTACTATTTATATATACATATTTTTTTTTTCATCGGGAGCAACACTCAATTCAGAAAAAGCAGAATTCCTGTTTTCTAGGTTTTAAGATATTCTTTTTTTTTTTTTTGTAGTTTTTAGCGCTATTTGTTTCATGGTGTCAACTCAAGTACTCCATTTCTGTAGAAAGTAAAGAAAAAATAGTTGGAAAATAGTAATCATATCTTTTTGTTGCCATTTTCCCATAACTACAAAAAAAATGTAATTAAAATACGTGCTGTTTTGGAAAAAAATGCAAATGAATGATTTCTGATAAAGCAGGGAGTTATTAATAAACTATATTTAATTTAATTATCTATATTACAAACAAATGAAGACCTATGAATCATGAGATAGACAATTTTTTTGTCGAGTTTCTTGGGTGACGACATCTTTTTTTGTGTGTGTGTGTGTGTATTATTCAGCGATAGTGACGTCCTATGAATACTTTACTCTATATGTTATTTAAGACAGGGTCGTAAATGAGGAATTTCTCAGCGAATGCGAATGACGTCCTTTTATATAAAATAAAAGCGTATATTTTATGTCTTAGAACTGAAATATGTTTTGTGTTATATATATTTACTAGCCACATTCGCCCGCTACGCTGGTCAGTTTTTCTAAAGAAATCTTGAATGAAACAAAATATATCTGTGAATTTGATCATGCGTTTTAAAGCAAAATGGACATTTACCTGGTGTATCCAACCGATTTTCTGAAAGCAATATGAATGTCATTACGCTATTATATCTTTTATTGAGTCATACAAAATTTAGACTGTTAAGGACCAATTTCTTTAGTTGATCTGTTAGTGTAGGATTCGGTAAAGAACAATAGAACAATATGTAATATACTAAAAGCGTTCATGAAAAATTACCAATGCAAGTCTCATCAGAATCTTTTAATTGGACTTATTGAAAAGGCTGATCGTTCATAATAATTGGGTCCGCCTGATTCTAGAACTTTCATCTATAATTCTACAATCAAGCAACCTAACAACCAAGCAACAGCAAATGATATGTGCTTTATACTAAAACATTCACTGGAACATTAACTAACCGATCAAGTTGCATCAAAATACACTTAGCAGAATCTTTTAAACTGGAAAATATACCGAAACCTTCCCTAAAAATGATCTAATTATTAGTTTAAATCCCATAAAAATTCATTCAGTGAAACCTTTAAAAAAAGCAAATCTTTCAAAATTAGGTTCATCTGATTTAGAACTTTCCCCATAATTATTTAACTAAGCAACGTAGAACGTTATGTTTTATACTAACATCTTTTCTGAAAAATTATCTAACTAACAATGTAAGTCCCGTTAAAATCTATTCAGCAGAACTCAATATATAAGCGGCCGGAATGAAATTTCTCTTTGCATTACATATATATTGAGATAGTTAAATATAACTTTCATAATCGCGTTAACTTGATTATAGAACTCTCTGGGAGGTAGGGGTAGGTATATACTGCATCACTTCTGAATTTTTTAAGAAACTCAGCTCAACTTCCATAACTATAGCATATATACTCTCTAGTATACCCTATCTCTGTAGCGTATATCTTCCAATTTTCTTTACTGTACCACTGAGAACTTTTTCCGCATAGCTCCGTAACTAAACAACACAGAATGATATGATAAATATAGAATAAAAAATCCCTGAAATATTATCTAACTTACTATGCATTTAATTAGTTGACTTGAAATCTTTCATAATCGAGTTCACCTAATTTTAGAACTCCCGTAGCAACTTAGAATGATGGTTTTTACATTAAACCATTTATAAACCAAATTTACTATTTAACAGTGTAAGTTCTACAAAATTCTGTTCAGTAGAATCTGAGTTATAGTCATATTTACAATATTTATTGTTCATTAAACCTTTTTTCTTTACATTTGAAATAAAATCAGTAACTGTTTTGGTATTTCCATGTTATGCCAACACCATTGTCACCAAGCGTATTAGTTGGCACAAAAATGAAATGATACATTTGAAAAAAAAATAATTTTGTTGATAAAAAAAAATGAGCATTTAAAAAATATAACTTTTGAAAATTACAGACTTTGACCTACCATTTTTTTTAAATCAATAAAAATAATGGTACTACTTGGTTATCCCGTCGACCAAAAATCTATTGCCAAACTATAAGATTAAATGCCAATAATTGTTGATCGTAAATGTCACATTCACTTGACTTTAAGCAAGTTACACGTATTTACATCATCAAGTGATTTTTATTTCGACGTTTTAAATGTATTTTTATGAATGTTATACTAATTTATTTGTTCTTTCGTTATTTAAAATAAAAATTATGTGAATTTGTATAATTTGGCGAGTGGTTTGGCAATTTATATAATTTGGCGAAATTGGTCGACGGTTACCAAAATAAATACTTAAAATATAAGAATAAAAAAATATTTTGCAAGTAATAAAATATAGTCAATTTAAACTGCAGTCTTGAAATTGTAAATGTCTTTTACTACTGAAGCAGGGCGTACGTAATACGCATATCTCACATTGTAGTAAACATTTCATCCTTTCAATGAAGACATTCTCTGCGGCTGAGTGGTCAAAGCACCAGTCAGCTAATCGCTTGTGCGTAAGAGTTTGTGGGTTCGATTCCCGCTAGTTCCATTGCACACACACTTTGTGTGAAACTCCCAGGGTGTATTTATCTTGTGTTGTAATATTTCCTTGTGCTATCTTGTCTCCGACTTATAAGCGGGCTTTATGTCAAGCACACAAGTCGTATGTTTGCTATTCAGTTAAATAAATTCATGTTTTTTTGAACAAAACATTTTTATATGTATAATTTCTAACTTCTGAAATAATTTTATTGTAGCTTCCTCATCATCAGATAACTGCGAAATGGTAAAATCTATATCAGTATCAGTAATAAATATTTTCAATTCAAAAAATAACAAATTAAAAAGTTTTGCGAGATTATGATGAAATAAAATAAATTCCATCGTTAAAAATTCCTGCATAAAAATATTCACGTTCAACAATTAGCAAACGTTAATGTGTGACACGGTTTGTAATAAAAATCGTTTGCACGATTAGAGTTGAAATAAATAGCGGGATACCATACATTTTGGCATGATATCGCGACGAAAATTAGAACGAAAAAGAACCACAGTTTTTAGTTTTAGTTTTAGTTTTTGAGGCGTTTGAATTTTTTTTCTAATTGACGAAGTTGTTTTTATTTAACCAAAAAGATTGGTTAAAAAATTATTCAATTTGAATTTTTTCCCTTGCTATAGTAACAGAATGAAAAGAATGAGTTTTTAGAAATTATTACTTGAAAAATTCAGGTTTTGGCGCCAAAGATAGTGCCAAATTAGAAAAATATGAAATATCTTTATTGGGCTTAAAAGAATTTAGTTAGTAACATTCGATTCAGCATACAAAAATACACCAAAATATGTTATCAGTTGAAAAATAACTATAAAATCAGATTTTTAAGGAATTTTTTTAAAGTTAGTTCTTTTTTTTGCCCCCCTTAGGGGTGGAATTTTGGAAAATCCTTTCTTAGCGGCACTCTATATCATAAGAAGTATTTTTACCCCGATTTTCAAGATTTTAGGTTCAGTAGTTTTGGCTGCACGTTGATTAATACAAAATCCAGACTTTCTTATATATATATAGATATACATATATACAGGGTGATTCATAAAAGATGGGCAGAACTTTAAGGGGTTATAGTACACTTAAAGACAAATAATATTAAATAGGAGACTAAGGGTCCCAGACGTATTCCCAAGGAGATAGGGGGCATAAAAGTTTAGGGTCCGAAATTTCAAATGATTATAAAACATGGAAAAATTGGTCGATTCGTTTGCGGTTTTTGCAAAAAATTTTCTTTATGCCAGTATTTTCTTGAAATAAAATTTTAAAGTTCAATTTCAAAAAATGCCGATAGGGGCACTTTAGACTTTGGAGTAACAAACAACTATTTTTTAACGTTATTTTTTGTATTTCTTTAAATGATTTCGAAAGCTTAGACTTAAACTTAAATTTTGATCTAAAAATCTGAGTCCTAACGAGTAGTTAAGTAGCATAAACTGAAATTTGAAATTTGAAACCCTTCTCCCCCCAGAACAAAAATCAGTTATTCCCGATCTTTGTGTCGTAGATTAGGCTCTAACTACTGCCGCGTTTTGCTAAAATTATTCTTTATGTCAGTATTTTCTTGAAAATAAATTTTAAAGAAAATTTTCAAAAAATTCCGCTAGAGGGCGCTTTAGACTTTTGAGTAACGAACAACTATTTTATACCGTTATTTTTTGTGTCTCATTAAATGCTTTCTAAAGCTTAGACTTAAACTTAAATTTTCAGCTCAAAATCTGAATCGCTGAGCGTGGTTCAGTAGCGAGGGGAGGGGGTTCAAATTTCAACTTCTGAACATAGTTCAGTTTGCACTACTTAACCATGCCCAACGATTCTGTGCTGTGATACGAGGCAAAAATACAACTTTCGTCAAGGACTGCATAGTCGGAATTCACTCATAAAGGCACTGGCACAGTTGGAAACGTCGCTCATGCAAACGTTAAAGCTCCATTCCTGACGCTAGTCACCGGGTGAAGAAGGAAACAGAAAGTATGCAAATGTCAAATGGGGAAGAAGAAGAACACGTATGCAAAATTTCGACACGATTCAGGCATAAAAACCACTGAACGGTGAGTCAAGTGTAAGTCGCTGTAGTAATGAATCGGAAGATGGTGCCCTTCACGAATAAGGAAAAGGCTGAGATGCATTTAATTTACGGAGCGGCAGATGGAAATGGTGCAGAGGCACAACGAATGTACGGAGAGCGATTTACCAACAGGCGGTTGCCTTACCGCAAAACTTTCGAGCGCTTGCACAGACAGTTGTGTGAGACGGGATCATTTCTCGCTTCCCGGTCGAATGCAGGTCGTGCAAAAAAGGACGAATCAGTAGTTGTTGCAGAAGCCATTCTGGATGTAGTAGCGGCGCAGCCAAGTACAAGTACACGAACAGTGGCTAGGCAGGTGGATACCTCACACTCCATGACTTGGAGGGTACTGAAGGATGAACATTTGCTCCCGTTTCATGTGCAACGAGCCCAGAAACTGTCTCCAGGGGATTATCCAAATCGTATTGAATTCGCCCGCTGGTTTCTGCAGCAGAACGCGCTAAATCCACATTTTGGACGAACTGTGCTTTTCACCGATGAATGTACCTTCACACGTGAAGGTACATTTAACACACACAATGCACATGTATGGGCGGATGTCAATCCACATGCTACGTATCCACATGCTCATCAGAGACGCTTTTCCATCAATGTTTGGGCAGGAATCCTCGGAGACCACCTAATCGGACCGTACCTTCTTCCTGAACGCCTCAACGGTAAAACATACCTCACATTTCTGCAACATGTGCTGCCAGACCTGTTAAACGTTGTTCCTCCACGCATCCGGCGGGTCATGTGGTTCCAGCACGATGGAGTGCCAGCCCATTACGTACGAGACGTCCGCAACTATCTGGACATCACATTTCCAAACAGATGGATTGGTCGAGGTGGTCCTGTTGCTTGGCCTGCTCGCTCGCCAGATCTTTCATCCCTCGATTTCTTTTTTTGGGGACGATTGAAGGCTCTTATGTATGAGACACCCATTGAATCCCCCGAGGAACTGGTCGCCAGACTTTCCGCCGCTGTAGGGGAAGTGCTCGAAAAGCCTGATGTTTTCGCGAATGTTCGCCGTTCCATTCTTCGCCGTTGTTCTGCGTGCATAACCTCTGGTGGTCACAATTTTGAACATTTATTGTAATTGCATGTTAATAAATATGCTTTGGTAACATAATCCTAATTTGTGTCTTTTTACCTCGTATCACAGCACACAATGTGTGGACATGGTAAACTGAACTGTGCTCAGGAGTAGAAATTTCAAACCCCTCTCCCCAGAAACTTAACCACGTCTAACGATTCAGATTTTGGGCTGAAAATTTAAGTCTAAGCTTTAGAAAGCATTTAATGAGACACAAAAAATAACGGTATAAAATAGTTGTTCGTTACTCCAAAGTCTAAAGTGCCCTCTATCGGAATTTTTTGAAAATTTTCTTTAAAATTTATTTTCAAGAAAATACTGACATAAAGAATAATTTTAGCAAAACGCGGCAGTAGTTAGAGCCTAATCTGATCGGGACGCCACAAAGATCGGGAATAACTGATTTTTGTTCTGGGGGGAGAAGGGTTTCAAATTTCAAATTTCAGTTTATGCTACTTAACTACTCGTTAGGACTCAGATTTTTAGATCAAAATTTAAGTTTAAGTCTAAGCTTTCGAAATCATTTAAAGAAATACAAAAAATAACGTTAAAAAATAGTTGTTTGTTACTCCAAAGTCTAAAGCGCCCCCTATCGGCATTTTTTGAAATTGAACTTTAAAATTTTATTTCAAGAAAATACTGGCATAAAGAAAATTTTTTGCAAAAACCGCAAACGAATCGACCATTTTTTCCATGTTTTATAATCATTTGAAATTTCGGACCCTAAACTTTAATGCCCCCTATCTCCTTGGGAATACGTCTGGGACCCTTAGTCTCCTATTTAATATTATTTGTCTTTAAGTGTACTATAACCCCTTAAAGTTCTGCCCATCTTTTATGAATCACCCTGTATATATATATATATATATTTATAGGGGGCGACAATCGATTCTTAAAAAGAAGAATTCCTGTTTTCTAATCTTTGACACTTTTTTCGGTAATGTGCGAGAGAAGTTTTCTGTTCGTTTTCCAGACGGTTTCTTGGATCTCAAGGAAAACAGGAGGCTTATTAATGATTTTACGTTTAACCTTTTACGTTGGGTGTCCAAAGTATAAAGGATCCTGAAAGAAGGATCGAATAACTCTCGATCTTAATTTTCGAATGATTGTAAACGTTATGCCGGAGTTGATTTGTACTTTTAAAAATTCACTCCTTCTTAACAGTATTTAGAACCCTTAACTGCTTTTTTTTTTCCATTTTTCACAGTTTAGTTTGTAATTTTCAGTTTAACTCTAGATGCTGGTGAAATTTTGTTTCGTTTAGAACCCTATTACTATGATTAGAGACCTCTGAATGGGCGAATTTTAAGTAGAATAGTCCTGTACACAAAGTTCAGTACAGAAATAGTGTTTGGTAAGTTAACGTAGCCTTTTATTCATCATTAACCCTGCACTGCACGCCGTGTCCTATCTGGCACATACCTAAAAACATTATAACTTTCATTATGTGCCATGAATTTTGAAAGTAGGATCACTGTAACTCCTCAAGAACAATCCAAATAAAAAGAACTTATTTTGTCCATGTCAGATGGCTGCATTAGACATAAAATTAGAATTTTGTGTTTTTATCCGAGATTTGGAAGCCATCCATGATGTCTAGCGAACAGAGATTCCCGCATCCATTTTCGAAGATGAGATTTTCCACGATGAGAGAGGTGGAAAAAAAAAAGAGGAGAAACCCTATCGGCCGGAAGTGCGCGTGAATGGGCACGTCCTCCATCCTGAATCGAGTGAAAGGAGGAAATAGATTCTATTTTCGAGGTCTATCACTGACTCGGACGGACAAACATACTACGGAAAAGAAACTATTCCTTAGAGGGGAATCCTTCATTTGGAATCCTTCCCAATAACGTTGCTGCATTTTCATTCAGTTGACAGCTTTGTCAAAAACATTCAATCTAATATATAAAAATGAAAATTTGTCTGGCTGTAATGCTATAATACAAATCCACAGTTTGGAAGCGAGAATTGTGAAATGTTATGTACATGTGTATTAAAACACGGCCGAGGCAACTGAAGTAATCCGGAATCGAAATAATTTATAATTCATTTTTAATTAACCCTTCACTGCACGATTTTCCTTTTCTTTACGAAAAAAATAATTTGACTACTTTAGGTAGTCACAAATACAGGAAAAATAACTACAGTAATTACTAACTACAGTAATAAAAATGACTACAGTAAATAACTAATTCAGACTTCATATATTTTTTTTAAATATGGATTTTTGTGGTATGTCCCACAGCACACAATTAGATATTTACTGTTTTGTACTAAATGTGATACAAAACTCATAATACTTGTGTATTACATACACAAAAAAGCGTATAATATGTATTAAAATTTTATAGCAGATATTTAACCCTTTGAGGAGCAAGCAATTGTGTCTCTGTAATGTTGAATTCACACCGGAATATTCGAAAAAAATTATTTTAAAATAAGGAAAAGAAATTTTGCAACTTTTTTCTTCCAAAGTTAGAAATACAAAATTTAATTAAAAGTTTCTGCTACGAATCTTGGTTAAAATTAGTGTGATATACTATATCCCACGGCCCCTCAAGGGTTAAAATGCGCAAAAAAGTCAAAAATTAATGTTACAAATTTCAAAATACAGATTGTAAAAAGACATGAAAGGAAAAAAATGTATAGAAAATTATTTTACAATAGAATAAAGTATCACGAGAAAGCAAATCAAAGAAAAACAAAAGAGCAAAAAAGTTCCAAATGTTCATTTCAGGTGAAACACAGAGTAACAGTTTCTATGTCGATTTATACATAAGGCTACTCCACATTTTGAACACTTTATGAAAGTTTTGCGAGTGCAGTTCGGAATTCCATGTAATCCGGCCAATGGCACACTCCATCTAATCTTATATCTTTGACTGGCATTGCAGATACAGGACCTTTATGTTTCTTGGCTATAAATCCTCTTTCTACTTCATACATTCTTGGGCGTCTTCATTTAGCATTTGGTGTTTCGCTTCCAATCTTACAAAGGCAGATTGCAACTTCTTTCCTGAATTTAGCCAAAGTCATTTTTATTAAGGAATTATTTTCGTTCACTTTTTTTATATAAGATCCATGAATTTATCATAATAACATCCAGTAGATGGTAGAAAACTCAAACTTTTTAGATATCATTTTATTTTATATCAATCTAAATAGCTGTCTAGTAAGTCTACCCCACCCATGTGTTTGTTGTATTATTTTACCACAAAAGGACAAGCTGTATCAGTCTTTTGATTCACATTTTTATCGAATCGAGAAATATTTTCTATAGAGAGACCCGCAGCAAATGTTGACAGGAAATTAACTGGCTTATTATTCAACCATGTAACACATGATATTTGTGTACTGCTAATGCATGCTACTTGTTCTAAACTATATCATCTTTTTTTCTTTTTTTTTTTTTAATCTCAGATTCCAAAATAAGTTTACAATTAGGAGTTCTATTGCGTCTCACTGTGGCCAATGAAAGCATTCCGTTCTGTAATAAAAATTCAAGCAATGGTAATGAATTGAAGTAATTATCAAAAAACAACTTTTGGTTTTAATTTCGTGGAATTAACCTACTGAGACACACAGGAATATTGGATGCAGACCCTAAATCTGGCTCATTTGGCAGTCGTATGTTAACATTTTCCTGGCTGCTATATAATTCAAAATCATAGGCAAAACCACTTATACCACATAAAACGAAGAATTTAAAGCCCCATTTATGCGGTTTATAGGGAAAATACTGTTTCAAAATGCTTCGAGATTTTGTTGCGCAAATTTGTTCATTTATTGACAAACACTCTTCCATAGCAACTTGTTTAAAGCGTTTTCTGATACACTCTGTTAGAGGGCTTACTTTGAATAGTCTATCAAGGCCATTCACGCCTCTACCAATTTCTTTAGTATTGTCATTAAAAATTAAAAATTGTCGGATTTTTTCAAATTCTTTGACAGACATTTTCTCTTTATTGTTTGGTTACCTAAAATATCACTCCAGTAATCTCTTGCAGATGTAAATGTATAAGTAACATTAGATAACAAATTCCCATACAACAAATTCCCGTAATGAAAACTTGTAAAGGTTGAGAAGGATCCTTTTGTATGCTGTATCTATGTGTCTCTTCTGAAATAAGATTCAAAAGTTCATGGTTCAGAAAAAGGAGAAAAATTGACAGGGAGACTCCAGAGCCATAATTTCAGAACTTAATGAGTTACTTCCTCTATATTTTATTTGCGCTACAGGAACTTTCAAATTTTTATTTTTCCAAATTAGTTTTTTTTTATATTCGTCTTTCCTTTTTGACTTTTTTCTATTAACACTGGGTCCAGCAGGAGTATCTGCAGCATCTGAGAGAATAAAACAATCTTTCTCTAAATTGATGCTTCTCAATCTATACATTCAACATTGAATTCAGGGGTGTCCCGGAGGCGGACATTCAGCAGGAACATTCAGATGTACTCCCTAGATAATTTGAAAATTTGTATCGTTTAGAAATTCAATCCCGCCCCGCCCCCCCCCCCCCTTCACCCCCCCCCCCGCACACACACACACACACTCCCGGCGCATAAAAATATTCCTCTTGCGGAAAAATGTATAAATTCAACACTGTTGAATTTTATTTATTTATTTATTTATTTTTTAACTTTTATACAGGGTGTCCGGTCTCAACGGTGTCCAATGGCTAATTCCTAAACCGTTAGTCATAGACATATAGTTCCAATTGCAAAAATGTTTCAAATGAGGTAAAGAAATATTTTTAAAGCGATTTGGGTCAAGAAAAACATTTTTTAAGAAATTACGAAATTTAAATTTTTATACGGTCCCCAGGTCCTATAAGTGAGATTTAGTAAAAATATCCTATTTCACTGACAAGTAAGACAAAAAAAGTCCCATTCCTCTGCGATTAAAACTGACCGAGTAATAGATGTTCAAAGTTGGAGTATCTTTTTTGCTGCAAAATAGGGGTCAGTCACAAATTTACTAGAAATAAAAATAATCGACAGATATAAAATTTAACATTAAACATTGATAGTAAATTAACATTACAAATATATTTTGAGATTTTTGTTCATTCTCACATATTAAAAATATATATATATATTTTTTTTTCCAACCACATTTTGCCATTTATGCTCTATCTCGTAATTTGATTGGTCAGAGTTTCAGCATCAAAGTGACAATTCTTGGCAGGAATCGTGCTTGACGAAAGCCATCAGAGGATAGAGTTTCGATAAAAAAAGGGATTCATATGAGGACCAGGAGGATTAGAAAAACTAAACTATCTTAGAATTAATAGAATTATATTAAATTAGTTTTCTATTTGGATTTTTTTTTTAATCCAATCAATCAATTCTAAATATTAACTTACGTTATTTGAACTTTTAATGTGTAAATATCGCTCCCACGCTCGAACAACAAAAAAGGGTAATCTGTATCATGTACAACAGAAGGGGAGGGGGGGAATATTCTGCGACGAGCTATCTTAAAAAATATACTTCCATGGGATTAACAATAGCGAACGGGTGTTTTCGCGTGAGTTGGGGGAAGAGGAGAGTAGAATTTTTAGGGGGGTTGATGTGGTAGATTGGTTAGTTATTTCTTGCATAATAAAATAAAATATAGGGAAAAATACATACATAATATTAGACAGTATGTATTGGCACGAGCAAAAGTTGGGGGGGGGGGGGTATAAATTTTAGGGAGGATTGAGATGATTAGTAACTCCCTATAACTATAAAGTTGAGGCTAACTACAAAGACAAAGTAGAAAATTTTCCTAACATTTTAATAAAGTTATTAATTTTAATAATTTTAAATTTAATATACTTTTTTATAGTTTTAATTTAAGAGTATGTCTATATATTTTTAATTTAATCAGTAATTTATACTTAAATAAAATTATAATTGAAATCTATAATTGCTTACATAAATTATAAATTTGAATCTTTTTTTAATGATTTTAAATTTAATAATTTTTAAAATTATTACCTCTTTATGCTCTAATAATTAAGTGTTATAATTAAGACTATAAGAAATAAAATTTTTAATGGGCGTGGAGTTTTAGAAGATGCATTATTTAATTAAACAAATAGAGTAGAATAGTAAAAAAATATATATAAACCTCTATAGATTTTTAACTTTGCGTGCAGGTGAAGCAAAAATGGGGAAGTAGAAATTTAAGGGGCCGATTAATTTAGATGAAGTCTTCAAAAAAAAAAAAAAAAAAGCGAAAATCTACTGATGTGCAAAGAATTGTCACGCTGTAAAACTTGGCGAAAAAAGGTCCGTCTTCTTTATTGCTGCAATAATTAATAAGTAATCCATAATCTAAATTCCACCTGAAATTGCAATTTAAACTTTTCTCTCACTGGCTCTCATACACACATATTTTATAATCCTCAAAACTACATTTTTTTTATGCAGCAATATATGTTGTAGTAATGAACACTAAACAGCCGTATCAATTCCCCCTGAAATCTCCGCTCCAAATTTTGTTACATCTCCCCCCACCCCCATCCTTCCCGTCCCAAGCACAGACACCAAAAAGCTCAATTTGTAAGTAATTTGTTTGTACCAGCTTAATGTTTTTTTTTTTTTTTATGCATAACTTTTGAATGGCTGCTCTGAATATGTTAAGAAAATTAATATGTCCATTTTTGAAAATGATCCTCGTATCACTTTTATTTTCTTTTACAATAAACATCAATTATTTGAATTATATGATTTAACCTGTGCGATTACTGCAATGATTTAAATAAACATAACAAAATTGTTACAATATTTTAATATTTTGATCTAATAGAGCACATATTTATCCATTAAAGGACGGACATCATATAACCGCCCACATTCTTTCTTTATAATTAACTTTTCTTTTTTTAAGATTTTGTTCCATTTGTCATTTTATCGTAACGATAAAAATAATAATAATAATTATTATTTTTACATTACCCCTTCTGAAAATTCCACTGTCTCTCCCCTCAGCAAATGTTCATTAGATCAGTTATTTTTTAATTAAAAATTAGGGAAAAAATATTGTTAAATCAAAACATATATTAAATTATTGAGGGCGTCAGTTTCGAAACTGACCTTATCCGAAATTTTAAAAATCGTGTTTCTCTATCAATCTATTCTATTGGTATAACTGTACCAATCAAACACTACAATCTCCAAATTTTCAATGAATACCAATGGGCGCATTTAAAGGTTTTACGCGATTTCCCAAAATTTGATTTTCTCGGTAAGGCGAGTTTTGAAACTCACTTCTTCAATTATTTTAACCAATCTGAAAGTTAATTACTAAAAATTAACACTACCGTAATATTTATACGGGGGAAGCACCTTCTGTTAAATCGCTTTAAAAATGTTTCTTTATATTATTTAAAACCTTTTTGTAATTGGAACTAATGTCTTTGACTAACGGTTTAGGAATTAGCCATTGAACATCGTTTGGAGTGGACGCCCTTTATAATACTTTATGCACTTCGCGTACGACCCCTGAAAGCTTGGTCCAACTCATTTGTTTTCAGTTACAGAAAAGTGGTTTAAGTCATAAAATTGAAAATGTCATAACCCGGTCAATTTTAGGGTTAGATGAATGGGACTTTTTTGCCGTACTTGTTAGAGGAATAGGAAAATTTCACTAAATATCACTTATAGGACCGGAGGACCGTATAAAAATTTAAATTTCGTAATTTTTAAATAAATGTTTTTCTTGACCCAAATCGCTTTAAAAATACTTCTTTACCTCATTTAAAACATTTTTGTAATTGGAACTATATGTCTATGACTAACGGTTTACGAATTAGCCATTGGACACCGTTGAGACCGGACACCCTGTATAGTACTTTTAGTAGATCATGTTGCAGTTGAATCAATTTCTTGGATCACATTTGTTATTATCGTGCAAGTCAACGTCTGATTCAGATGAAAAAATAGCATTTTCAGTTCTATTTTTTGCTGGGTTATATGTTGAATCTTCCCAATTATCATTAGAAAGTCCAAAAGATTCGTCATCAGTATCAGATGCAAATAATATTGCTTTGATTTCATCTTGCGTTAGTCCTTTGCGCGCCATTTTTCATTCGAATGGACTATGAGCTTTATGTTCAATATCCAGCACAAACACAAAAACAAGATTTCAAGCTGAAGTACTGAAATATTTTAGTTTTAAGCAGTCTAAATAACAAATATGTGATATACTTGAAAGTCTAAAATTTTATCTTGCGATACTTTTAAGATTTTTTGGTGAAAAAGTTGAAGCAAATCATACTGCTGTTTACGATGCTGACGGTTTTTCTTTTTTAAGAAATTCTAATAGATAGCTATCCAGTACTGCCATCCAGTGGAAAAAAAACAGGTACAAAACTCTTTGTTTAAATGTTCTATATGTGGCACAAAGCTCAGATAAGCTATATTTAGGATCCATAGGAAAATAGAAGGGTTTTATTGGTATGTGCCAAATATGGCACACCGTGCAGTGAAAAATTAATAAAAAACCACACATTTAACAGCAATTTCCTATCAAATTGAAGCATTTTTCGTTATAACAGTTGCTAAAAATTGAAAATCCACAATAAAATTCTGACCACAACAATTACTTTTCCAAGATTTTCTTTTGTAAGATTACCACGTAAAAAATTAAAAAAAATACTAGAAAACAAGAATTCTGCTTTTTCAGAATTTAGTTTCGTCGCTGATGAAAAAAAAAATATATGCATATATAAATAGTACAAAACATATTTCAATTTTAAGTCTTACAGCACACGCTTTTATTTTATGTAAAAGGACGACATTCGCATACAATGCAAGAATCTTTTGACAGTCGAATTCCACTTTCACAATTTTGACTATCTAATTATAATGAACTGGTTGAGTATAAATAGTGTGGATTTTTAAAAAAAATTGCAATTAAGATGTTGCCTGAATCCAAACAAAACGTAGGGTCCATGCACAGAGAGGAGATGGTGTGTGTAAATGACTCACCTCTCCAGACGCGAGCGCTTCGCCTGGAATGAACAGTTCCGGGTAGATGTTCTTCAGGTACCACTCAAAAGGCTTGCACTGAAGACGCTTCCTCAGCTCCCGACGAGACTCCACGTCTCCGTACTCGCCCTGTATACATACAAAACATCCTTCTTATAGTATGGGCCTCAAAAGAGCAAAAAAAAAAAGTTTGCCGTCATTTTTTTTCTTATTTACCAGTTCGTTCCCGATCCTCTCGTAGTAGTACTTCTTGTAGTCGTCCAGCCAGACTTCCGCCAGCCGCACCGAGTTCCTCCTCAGCACGTTCACCCCCGTCCGCCATTTGTAAGGGCTGCGCTTGCGGAAGATGTGGCCCACGTGTGAGCAAGGCACGATCTCCAAGGTGCCACCACACATCCACGTCTGTGCGAAGAGAGAAGAACAACATCATAAATACACTGTTAAAAATATCACTGTAAAATTACGGACAGAGGCCGTCAGCAGAGATTCCAGTCATACCCCGTAAAAAAAAATAAATCACCCGCGACCATCATTTTGCGCAGCTCGTAATTTTACGGGGCAAAGTAATCCAATTCCTTAAAACAGGATATTATACACTTTAACCCCTTGAGGGGCGGTGGGATATAATATATCCCACCGACGATTAATGAATATTCGCACCAGAAAAATTTCATTACATTTTACTTTTCTAAGTTTGGTGGCAAAGAGTTGTAAAATTGCTTTTCCTTATTTTGCAATAAAATTTTTGAAAGATTCCGGTGTGACTTCGATATTACAGTAAAGCAATTACTTGCCCCTCAAGGGGCTAAAACACAATAACACCTTACTTACTGTTCCACAGCATTTAGCACGTTAGATAATCATCACAGAATCGCTTTTTTGGCGGGTTAAAAATAGGTTACGGTCGCGGTTAAGTGACATTATTTTTTTTTAAATACGTCTAAAATGAAGGGTTACACCCTAGTGGAGGAAAATGTATAAAGTCGTACCGCATTTTTGCTAACAGATAGGCTAGAACTGTAAGAATATATGGACTGCTCTTACTTTTCTAAGTAACAAAGGGATAAGGTCGCTTATTTAATGGATCAGACTATGTTTCATCAAATAATAAAGGCAATAAAGCAATAAAGGCAAAAGGTTTTTCATCAAATAATCCGTGAAAATGGAAGGGCAAACGCTCATAAATTTACAGATTTTTTTCGAAGGGTGTAAGTATTTTAATCCTTCCGTAGTAACGCCCGTATAGACTTTCACAAATTTGTATGAAAATGATTCACGCGACCCAGCAAAATCGGTCAAGTTGGTTAGTTTTTAGGAACTTCAACGCGCACTTTAAGGGAAAAAAAATTGAATAGTACAATACACTGAATTTTCCAGTGAAATAAGCTAAAATGTAACTATTTCTTGATGTCATATGACTATCAAAATGAACAGACTCTTCTATTATAATTAAGCATTAAACGTTTTATAAAAGCGAAAAGCAATATTATTTTTCCAAATGCAATATAAGATGGCAATCTATAAGAAAATCAATAAGCCATTTTCCTTTATTACTAGTTTGTCAGGTGTTCATTTTAAACATTCACTGCATTTTGAAATATCACAAAGTCAGGTCTCGATCCTGATAAGCCGAAGCAATAGGAATCTCCTCGTCTAAATACAAAATACAACGACTTGGGGGCGTCTAACATGTGATGTCCCTGGTTAAGGTCCCGCGTTGATTTCCTCATGTTGTGATTATTGTTTCGATGTGTTTCGATTACTTTTTCAGCATTTACTTGATTTCTTTCGAGTAATCGGCTCGTATCGATTATTTTTTCATAGAGATTGAAACAGGATTGCAACCGAAAAATACATTTTTCGCGATTTTTGCAAGAGCATTTTTCGCGATTCCTTCAATCGGCATTTAATTAATATTACTTAGAAATGAACTGATCTCCAACTTTCAAATTTTCTTTCATTACTACGAACTTGTTTTCAATGGTCACCATAGGGTTTTCACTAATGAAAATGATATGCATAGTTCTTTCACAAGATCGCAAAATATTATATAGATACATGTTGGTAAAAATGTGGAAATTATTGGAGAAGACCATTGAATTCCTTTATATAAAACTGTTACTAGTACCTTCTTTTGAAATTATTATAGAGATACAATGGGATCGATAGAATCAATGTATTCAATAACCTAATTACAGTGGACTCTCGTGAACGACGGACGAAGCTTTTGTTCCTTTGATCATTTTCTATTTGCTCATAATGTTAAGGACATCGCTTCATGCGATCGGATAATGCGGACAAACAACTCTGTCAACTCTCCCGGTAGAATCGAAGCTAGTTTTGTACATTATTTCTTCAAAAACAACTTTTTCATATCTTTGGTTATTGTGGTATGGAAATACTTTCACTGGTTGTGAAAAAAAGGATAAGAAAATATCTCATCAACCATAGTGGAGTCAAAACCACATCTCATTTTTTCCGCACAGCATTGTTTTGGTCCAGCGTAAAATCAACGAAATGGACAACTCAGTAACGGATGTGTGTAAATAAATATTTTTCCAGAACATTAATATTTCCGAATTGTATTGAGGATGTAAGTTTTATTTCATTTTATTTATAATACGGTTTTTGTATTTTTTTTTATGGTTTTAATTGAACCATAATGTTTAATTTTATATAATTATTTCAGCTATGGCGACCTAATGGCGAGCTGTTATCTGATATGGATATTGAACTTGGGAGCTTTATGACTTGCTTGTTTAGGACGGGTTAAGATTTCTGGGATGATGAAACAAGAAAAACGACACATCTCACAAAAAGTTTTCCATCAGCTCATACTGGAGAAATTTATAATGATCTTTATTCCCTTAGTAATAAAAATATGAAAAATTCCTTACTTGTCGAAATACCGCTCTGTTGGTGATTAATATAATTCAATTGATTAATATTTAGCCCATAGACTAATAGTTACAGCTTTACAATTTATCGGGTAAGTAGTGATGTTGTGGAATGTCCTTTTTGGAATGAATATGAGGATCAACGCGGAGTAAATAAAATAGGTACTTATTTGTGGATGTATTTACAAGACATTGCTTCGCGTGTTGATGGTGAAAATGTGGAATCAACATTTTACTGTGATAACTGCGACGGACAAAATAAAAATAAATATATTATCTCATTATTCGTGCATGCTGCTAAGACACTAAAAATCTATTAAATAACAATAAATTTCTTCATCTGTGGACACACGGAAGGCGACGCTCTCCATTCATAATAGAGAAATAAGTTTTAAAAAAAATGCGGCCAAATTTACATTCCTCAACATCAACAGTATGTGACATGGATAAGAAAGTCAAAGAGACAAAGTCATTTTTCAGTGAATGAGTTAGTTCATTCAGATTTATAGGTTTGAAACGATTGAGTGGCGAAATGGGCTGAGCTTGGAAATTATTTGAAAGTTAATGAAGGTAACGTTCTTCAGTTTTCCATAATCAAAATTTCAAGATTTGATAAATTAATACATTTTTCAGACAACGTAAAATATTCTTATGACCAAGGCGATTTTTCTGAGTTTGAAATTAAAGCTAGAGGTAAAAGAGAGCTTTTACTTTTACATAAAGTATATTTGAAAACCTTTCCTTTGAGTAAACGTAAGAAACAGATAGCTTCTCCTTTAATTGCTTCCAAGTATATTCCTCAAAGTTATGCCCTTTTTTTCTACATTATAACATACACAATGAAGATAAAGGATTGTGTAGCATCCATACAGAACTTTTCAAAATAAAGTTCCAATTTGAGAAAGTCCTATAAAATGGAATATTAATTTTTATAGGAATAACAAATGTAACTAGTATGTTGTGGCCAGCACAAAACTTTCTTCTATATAAATCACGTCAATTAAATCATTTAAATAGTACAAGAAATTACATAAATTTAGCATAAATTCATATCAAATTATATCTGAATTTGAAGTTTGATGGAAATTCGTGCATTAGTTCTAGAAATAGAGCTATAGCGGAAGTAAGTAAAATGTAGCATAGCAGCGCCACCTGTTGACAGATTTACACCAAAACATAAATAACACTAATTGATATCAAGGTCCTACCTGAATCTGAAGTTTGTTGAAAATCCAAGCATTAGTTCTTGAGATTGAGCTATTGCAGAAATTGAAAAAAAATGCAGCATAACAGCGCCACCTGTTGAGCGATTTACACCAAAATCTATAAAACCTCAATTCATGTCAACGTATACCTGAATCTGAAGTTTGATGAAAATTCGTGCATTAGTTATTGAGATAGAGCTATGGTGGAAATTCTGAAAAAATGCGGCATAGTAGCGCCACCTGTTGAGCGATTTACACCAAAAACTAAACAACACTAATTCATAACCATGTATACCTGACTCTGAAGTTTGTTGAAAATCCAAGCATTAGTTCTTGAGATAGAGCTGTTTCAGAAATTACAAATAATGCAGCATAGCAGCGCCACCTCTAGAGCGATTTACACCAAAATGTTTAAAACGTCAATTCATGTCAAGGACTAACTGAATCTGAAGTTTGGTGAAAATCCGTGCATTAGTTCTGGAGATTGAGCTATTGGGGAAATTGTTGCATAGCAGCGCCACCTGTTGAGCGATTTACACCAAAACCTAATCAGCACCAATTTATATAAGGGACTAACTGAATACAAATTTTTATTAGATTTCGTGCATCAGCACCAATTTATATCAGGGACTAACTGAATATAATTTTTTATTAAATTACGTGCATTAAGTTCTTGAGAGAGAGCGCCCACAATATCTGTGTCACATACAGACAGACAGACTCACAGACTCACAGACAGACATTTTCTGAAAACATGTTTTTCGGAATCTCTGACCCCTAAAACGTGTCAATCCGTCGAAAACCGAAAGTCGATAATTTTCACGAATCCAATACTTTCTTCTTGTAAAAATAGAAGAAAGTAAAAAAAAAAAAAAAAAAAAAAAAAAAAAAAAAAAAAAAAAGATAAAACCACTTATCTAGTTTTTCATTTTACATTAAGTATTTTTTTTTAATGTGATAATTATGTGTTATACTTTTGATTTGAATAACCTTTTTTTTTTTTTTTTTTAAAGTTTGAAGAAGCTACAAAACAAACGTAGTAATCAGGTCATGCTTTCGAAAATAACTCCGAAAACGGAAAAAACGTATTTGATTTTGAATTATTATTAAACAACGACCAATAATTATTGTATTTTTTGTTCTCCCATGTAAGGTTCCTTTTTATAATAACGTAGTTTATAAATATATAGAAATGTTTTGAACTAATAAGTAGTGAAGCATGAAAAATAACTTACCCACTTCTTCAATTTTTCAATTGTTATAGAAAATATTGTAATGACGTAATTACGTCTCTGTGATTTATAAATTTTATAAGCAGTTCTTGCAAACTTATTTTGTATATATTTTTTGTGTACAGCCCTGTATATGATATATTGATTTGTATGTATACTACATAGCACGCTAAAAGCTAGTTCGGTGAAACGCATAGCACAGTTGAAAATTACCATTCTGCCATTTCCGTGAATGAACGGAAATGTACTTTGGAACTTTTGTGGAGTCCTGTATATGATAGTCACTCCAATTAACATTTAAAAAAAAAATAGTTCACTGTAAAAATGCGTACCAGAACTGCAAACGCACTTCCAGCAATTATTTTTCATAGACTTCAATAGTTAAATTTCTTCTTCAGCCAAATTCTTTTGTGTGTCCCTGTAAATGAACGATAAATTCTATGCACACCCCATTCTACAGTAAATGCTATAGTACATCTCAGTGATACATATAAATTTCAGTATGCTTAAAATAGTGTGATTTCATTAAAATACACGACAGACGATTTTTTTCTCCATACACCGCAATGTAACGGAATTCTTTTGCATGTCTCTGTAAATGAACCGTAAATGCTTCTTCATTTACGGTTTTCTTCAGGTAGACTTCATTTACAATAGAAAGCATGCATAGTAATTCCCAATAACAAACAAGAATTTCGTGACAATTGGACTATATTTACGCGAGTTAGAGCTCAGATAGACATTTAGATAGACAGACAGGCATATACAGAAAGACGGTCAAAAAGGCCGACAGACAGACAAACCGAATTCATAAATACTTTTAAACTTTGATGAAAAGAGTTAAAAATCTTCATTTTTATACGTACTATTTTGAAAAGCGACTGGAATTTGAGAAATTGTGCAACAAGAAAAGTGACACAACTTCAACATTTATTAGGGTGGGGGATATAAATTTACTAAATGCACCCTATCTCTTTTATGTTTTGATTCTTTAAGATTTTACGCATTTTTTGTATACTTTTATAGCTGCATGCAGATTTAAGAACCATCGTTTTACATTGCACTTAAATACAATTACTTTTAAGCTTAGCGTATTTTAAATGCTAGTATGCTCTATCCCCCCAGGACAGAATTACATGATCACGAAATGCTTGCTGTCTCCACCGCCTAGAATATGGGATGCATCGTGATGATATAAATGAAAATTATCCGCATGGATCCGCGGTTGTCACATAAAGTCTCAAAAATTTTAAATTTAAATTACTTTAAAAGATATTATTTATTTTGTAATTTTTAATGACATTTCCGTAATGGTGGCAACTAAACTTATTTCATTGTTGTGGATAAAAGAAAGAAAAGGGGGAAAGATAAAGGCTATTGGAATTGTTTTTTCACATTTTTTTTAATTGAAAAGATAAATTAATTTCTGTTTAAATAGTTTGGCGGGAAAAATATGGAATAAAATAAATTTCCCACGAAAATTCGAAGAATTAGAAACATATTTTCACATATTCAAGCTTCATGAATCAATTTTTTCTACAATACTGTGTGCGTTGTGCCACTGTTGTCTCGGCTTTGAGAGTAATTTAGTGACCTACTATGTTATTTCAAATATTAAGAACGAAAAGTTTGCAAGGGTATCGAAAAATTTTCGAAACGTCTTATTTGGATGTAAATCCACAGCTACTATCTTTTACACTCTTTTTTTGCTCCAACGTGTTTTCAACCAGAAAATTTATGCAATAAAATGTTTATTGTTTTCATCTGGCACTCACTTGATTTCACTTATACAGTAAAATTTCTTTTTTCAAAATGTTTATTCAACATTCAAAAAGAAAACTTAAAATTTGACAGGTATGCACTGTAAAAATTAATCCAGCAAAATAACAGAAAATTTCTGGCAGCAAAAGTTGCCAAGAAAGTTCTGTATATACCAGAAATATCTGTACATACATTTTTTGATATATATATATATATATAGGGATTTCTGGCACACACAGAAAATTTCAGCACATACAGGATTTTTTTGTCTGTAAAATAAAAATCTGTACATACAGAAAAAAAAATGTTCATGTCAGTCTTTTTCTGTACATACAGATATTTTCTGGCAACTTTTGTTTCCAGGATTTTCCCGCAAGTACAAGAAAAGTCTGTGGAGACGCACTGCATTAAATTTTCTGTCCAAGATACAGAAATACTATAGAGATGTTTCATTCCAATTGTTGCTAAAAAAATTAACAATTAAATATTAATTATGAGGTTTTAATTTGAAATCAGATTTTATTCATTAAATAAAATATCAGATTAAGTAAATTCTCTAGTATGTATTTAAAAAAAAGCAAGAATTTGGAAAGTATGAACCACATTCAATATTGCTTATAACAATTTTTGTTTTACAGTACATCCTAATTTGAGATTTTATTACTACAGCTTCATATCTTTTTAAAAGCATAATTCCAAACTCATTAAATATATATGAGTATTGGCAATATATGTGACGAGATTAATAATTACACCCCTTTTTAATCTTAACTAAAATGTTTAAAATTATATATTTCCCAACTAATTTACTAATTGAGAAAAACAAAATCATTTTTTTTTTCAAATTATGATGTACTGTAAGCAAAATTTGTTATAAACCATACTGAATATGATCCATACTTGCCAATTTCTTGCTTTTATTTATTTATTCTTTTTAGTGCTAGAAAATTTACTTAAAATCTGAGATTTTATTTAATGAATGAAATCTGATTTCAAATGGCTACCCCAGAATAAATATTTAGTTGTTAAATTTTTTTTTTCAAAATATATTTAAAAGCATCGAGGTCAGAAATATTAGTAACAATTAGAATGAAATATTTGTATAGTACTGGTTATTTCTGTAGCTTGTAGTACGGCACAAGTACTGCTATAAATACAGTATTACTTCGGTAGTTGTTAATTACTATAAGTTTAAAGCTCTATGCTATTTTGCACTAATTTTCTTTTACAGCCTAATATTTATTATTTTCTCACTTCAAAATTGTATGATCCAAGTATATTTGAGTACAACCGAAAGTAAGTTCACTATACTTTTAATTTCTGTATAGACATTTATGTAACCAGTAAAAATAATAGAGCGGGTGGCGGCGAGCAAATGACTACGTCATCGAGTTACGAGATGAAATCATGATGTGGGGCAAGATTATTAGGAGTAGATTAACCCGAGAGAACTCGCTAGTGAGAATGCCCAATTGCTTTTCTTTTACTTTACATTAATATAATATTAACTTTTTTTGGTTGGCTTAGTACTTTTATTCACAAAATAGGTAAAATAATTGAAAAACATTTTGAAATTTTAATTAAAATGAAAAATGATTTAAATAAGAGTCTTAAAAAAGTACGACTGTGAGAGAAAATCTCATGCAGCGAGTTCTCCCGGGTTAAAATATGACTGGTCTGCCTCGGCATTTCTTGGTACGATATGAGCAGCAGCGGGTGCCAATTCATCAATTTGGCGTCACTATCATGTCATCGAGTTACGAGATGAAATGGGTGCAAAGGTAAAATAAAGTGTTTTAAGAATATTTTGGTCTGCCTGCGCATGTCCTGGTAAAAACCCGCGGCAGACTAAAATTTAAAAAAAAAAAAAAAAAAAAAAAAAAAAAAAAAAAAAAAAAAGACGGCATAATGCACTATTGAAACCCTATAAACATACTATTTTACGTTGTATTGCCATATATATTACATTTGCCATCAACTTTCAAGATGAATTAATGGTTTAGGAAAAGCTTATTAACAGCACGTGAGAAAATGACTGATTCGGCAAATCTGTTCTTACAAATAATAACAAGTCAATGCAACTTCTTTCACTTTCTTGGGTGGTAACCGACATATTATCTCTATCAACAACTATTGCTGTTAGATCAAGCAATTGTATAGTAGAAGTTAGGCGAGTATGCATTCCTTGTTTACATTATTGGATTGAATAATGGTTCGTCCGCGGAACTTTAGAAATTTATAAATAAGGCCTTCGGTTGATGACCCCTATTCTTCAGAAACGAAAATCATCTGCAGACCTACTGATATTTAGAAATCGTTACATCTTAGATTTTTTTTTTTTTTTTCAAATTTATATTCAACCAACGAGGAAGAAAAAGGGAAGATAGATGGACATGAAAAGTAAATTTAAAGAAAAAGCGTCTACTTGTTACTTTCTTCTATCTTTACAAGAAGAAAGTATTGGATTCGTGAAAAATTTTGACTTCCGATTTTCGACGGATTTATACGTTTTAGAAGATCCTGAACACAATTTGGCAATTTTTAGAAAATGTCTGCCGGGCTTTATATTGCACACATTGTGTGGGCGCTTGAAGGAAATTTAATAAAACTTTTGATTCAATTATTCCCTGATATAAATGGATGCTAATTAGTTTTTGGTGTAAATCGCCCAACAGGTGGCACTGCTATGCAGAATTTTTCACGATTTCCGCAATAGCTCTATCTCAAAAATGAATACACGGATTTCCATCAAACTTCAGATTCAGTTAGACGTTGTTGCTGATTAGGTTTTGGTGTAAATTAACCAAAAAGTGGCGCTGCTGCCTTTACAGGATTGCCTTTACTGCATTTTACAGGATTGACACGATTTTAGCGATATTGATATCTCAAGAACTAATGCACGGAATTTCATATCTTTGGAATCCTTATTATGGGCATACGTTTCCGTTTAATTTTGGTACTGTGAAAGCAAATTTTGATGTGTGGGTGTATGAGATAGAAAAAAGTTTTGAGATTGGCCCATCCGATTAGTTTCAATTAATTTTGAAAAATGGCAGTTCAAAGGTTTCACAAAGTCACTAAAAGTAAAATGGTTTATTGTTAAAATTGACACATTGTTTTTAAAATATTTTTTTACAAGTTTATCAAAGCGACGTCATTGAGCTCCGAAATTATAAACCAAATCTTAAAACAACACTATGCGCTTCATAAGAAATTGACAAGAAGCAAGAAATTGAAATGTGTTTCACAAATTTTGCATCCAAAATCCCGTAATCTGCAAAACGAAGTTTTCGAAATTCATTCCTTTCAACCTTGAAATTGAGATTTTAATAATATCGGTATTATGAGGTTTTCTCTGAACTAAACGCAATTTTACCTCAAGGAATCGAAAGATCTCATGCCATGTAGATGCAACATATTAGTTTACCACGCAGCTACTATACAATAAAACAAATCATAGCCTTTTACACAAACTATTTAAATAGTACACTAATCTAAGTTATGTGATACTTAGCACTTTCTTTATGAGTTTGTGACACTTCGATCTCATAATGTGTCAGAACACAGAAAAAAAAAAAAAAAAAGGAAATCTCGATGTTGTTACCTTAAAAGAAAGTTCTAGATTCTCTCCTCCCCAGATATCGAATCCGCTGTCATACGTCCCGAGTCTCTCGAAGAACTTTTTGTCGATGGAGAAAAGCCCGCCGGCCATCGTCGGAGACCTGGAGATAAAAAGAATCGATGAAAAACAAAAATATTTCTGCTCCTAACACTAATGGACTCTGGAGAGAAAAACATCTTCTTTTCATCCCCCTAATAACAAAAGTACATTTCTTACCCTAGATATATATTTTATTTTTATCATACGATTTTAACTGAACTTGGTTCAGGTTATACAAAAATGGAAATTTGTAAAAGATTTTGCATTCGCTTCCTAATGACCTGAAATGATTAAAAATATACAAAGTTGTGTGTTTCCAGTTATGATATTTTCAGATTTTAATTAACTTTTAATGAGAATTTAATGAAAATTATAAGTTGAGAAAGCAATTTAGAGATCCTAGAGATCATTTCGAAGCACGATTTTAAATCTATTAACACCTGACTTAACCCTCACTATTTGCTATGGGCAGCCTTATAAAAATATTTCTTTTGTTCTTCGCTGTTCACATTTCATAAAAAAAAGAAAAGGAAAAAATATGTCAGTTTTATTTTTTAACAACCTATTGCGGATGAATCCTCAATTTTTTTAGCGTGTGTCTAAAAACTTGTTGTCGATGGAGAAAAGGCCGCCGGCCATCGAAGAAAATCCCGAAAGAAAATAATCATTGGAAAACAAACTATTTCTGCCTCTAACCCTAATGGCCACTTTTCTCCAAACATTAAGAAAAATGCAGGATTTGCCTCTTTTCCCACATTTCACATCCTAACAAAAGTACATTTCTTAGTTCTTTCTTTTATTTCAGAAACAAAATAAAGTAAGATCAATGTTCTTCCGAAGTGATAATTTTCAGATATCTGTGAAACGTGAAACAGAAGTATTTTTAGACTCGAGGGACGGTTGCTTCCTAAAATGTGCATTAGAACTGTTGTTTTATTTTGGACAGTCGAATAGCAATATTCACATATAAACAAGAATAATAAAGCTGAAAAAATAAGAAGCACACTTTTAGTTCTAAATGAAATGCAGTGTCATAAAAAGTGCACTTGTGTACAGGGGAATTCCACAGAAAATTATCCTTTTGGGGAAAAAATAAAATTAATAATACATTTTATTTAAGGGTATGATTAGAAAGCTTGAAACTTATATTTTTATATTCTATAAAAAAATTCCTGATGATACCCAAAGTGCTGCCCTCTATACACCGTGTACAAGTTGTCTGGCAATACAAGCACAAAAAGTGTACTCGTTTGCAGGTGCGAGCAGCAACTCCAAGACAACAATAAGATGATTTTTTTTTCTTTTGCAAGAAAATTATTTTTGCAAGGTAAGAGATTATTTCAAATATTTTTGTAACTTTATAAAATTATTTCTCGGAATAAATTGCCTTTTAAAAGTGAATTTTTATTGTTACGTCAATTACAAATTTTAGTGAAAAGTTAAGTCTACTCAGAATATTTTATTTTAAGAAAATTTTTAATCCATAAACCTTCTGAAGCATTCAAAATCCTTTCAAATGGTGTGTAAATTCTTAATTTCATTTGAAATAAAGACTGTCTAAAATATGTAACTGACGCAACCATAAAAATGTAACTGACATAACAAAGCATTGGTTACGCCAGTTACACATTTTCTTTTTTGTTTATACATATGAATATTCAGGTGAAAATATCTGTGGCGACTCCTTGCAAAAGGCGCTCTGATTGTAGCTCTATGGACAAAGGGGAAAATGGACAAAGTAAGGCTACTCGCAAATATAAGTGCACTTTGCCAAGTATTCGACACCTCCTTCGATATCGTGGGCATCGATGCGAACTTTCAAGGATTGTGTTTCCAAGATTCTTTCCAAGAAGCAAGATCTTGATAGGACAATGCAATTTTTTATTTCGCCGGTAAATGGTAACGGTTATAAGCATTGTATTTAAACTCTGTTGCTTGAGTATGAAGACAGAGCGACAGCGAATGTGTGTTCACAGTAACTTTACTAACTGTTTAATTTACAGATTTTAAGCAACTGTTTTCTTAGTTTAATAAAAGTTGTTTGTTTCACATTTACGGGGTTTTAACCTTGACTACAAATGTCTTAGTTCACCAGTAAGCACAAGTTAGATATTAAACTACACAGGAAATATTATATAGAGGAGATAACGTTCTTCACTTCACACGCTTCCCTTGACCCCTCCTGCAAATCTATGATGTATGTATTTATTTTTAATTTATAGTATATTTATATTTAAAAAAAACATTAAACATTTAATATAACTCATCACAATAATGTTTATAGATATTTATAATTGTTTTTCTTTTTAGAAATTAGATAATGGCTTCAGTCAAATGCTGAAAGAATGAGAGAGTATAGGCAAAGAATGACTGTGCAAAAGAAAATTGAAATACAGCAGAGGAATGCTGCACAACAGAGAAAGAGAAGAGCAAATTTTAGCATTCGTAAGACAAAAGCTGATTCTATAGACTCCAAAATAAGAATGAAGAAAATGAGGGAAAAAAGAAATGCACAAACTGAACACTCACAAGGTACACCTACTTAGGCTTTTTCCAATGTGCAGTCATTTGGACGAGCAATGTCAAGAGTAAATATATCACTTCCTAGTAGTCCTAGAAAAAAATGAGCTGTTTCAACCTCATCAAAACCTAATAAGGATGAATAGGGTGCTTTATGAGAAGACACTATTGAAGCAATAATATCCCACTATAATAGTGACTTAATGTCAAGGCAATTAGCTGGGAAAAAAGATTTCAAAAAAGTAAAAAATGAGAATGTAATTGAACGAAAGCAAAAGAGAGTATTATTGATGACAGTTATGGAAGCATATTAGCTCTTTAAAAAAGAGAATCCGTCCACAAAAGTTGGAAAATCTAAATTTGCTGCGCTTCGACCACTACCAGTAACACCTAGTTCTGAGAAAGATCAATCCGTATTTTGTTGCCGTTATCACAAGAATGGAGATCTATTAATAACTGGTATTAGTAAAGTCGTGCAGAACTTGCCAGTTGACACTAATGCGTTAGTTGTCAAATCAGTATGTAAATGGGACAAAAATTGCTTAATTGGGGTATGTGAAGCGAGCGGTGATATCAGTAATTTTCTTGATGATCTAATTCCAACATCAGACGCAGAAATTTCAGTATTCTTTTACCAATGAAGTACTGATAATAAAAACGTTTTAACTGAAACCACATTCAAAACAAGAAGTTTTAAATCAGCTGCCAATGTTAAGGAGACACTGTTTTGTTGCAAAAACTCAACTTCAATAAATCAAATTTTTGAAAGAGAATCTTTCAGAAGATGAAGCTATTCTCCATGAAGATTTTTCTGAAAATTTTATTCGGCAGCAAAATGAAATCATGTCAGCTCATTGGATTTCAGAAGATCTTACCCTTTTCACAGCAATAGTCTACCGGAAACATCTTAATGTTTCTTATGTAGTTGTCAGTGACGAGTTGGCACATGACAAATTAACAGTTCTCTGCTTTAACTCAGCTATCTAAAATCATAATGTGATTACAGATGAACTTTTTGAAAACATACACTTTTTTTCTGATGGAGCTGGAAGTCAGTTTAAGTATAGATATAGTATTCTTTCTTCAATTTTGAAATCACATGAGATCCACCCATCTCTTAAATTTGCTGATTGGATTTTCTTTAGTATAGCCCATGGCTATACTAAACGATCAGCCCAGATTATCTACTTGTGAACTAAGATACTAAACAATTACCAGGTATTGTAGAAGAAGTTCAAATGTGTGAAGTTAAAATAAATGTGATGAATCCTTGCCGCCGTGGTTGGCATTGGCCATCTCGTCCAGACTGTAGATGGTCTAACATTGATGACATTAAGAAAAAACTTCCAGAGCCACAACCCATTAATTCCAGGGGTACATTTAAGTTATTAGAAGGCGTCATTTAAATTACTGTTAACAAACTAAATTAAGTGCCTAGTATTGTCTTTGCAAAACGATAGTGTTACGTCAGTTACACATTGAAGTTACGTCAGTTACATGTCTAAATGCCATTTTTTGTTTTTTTTATTGTTGAAAAATTAATTTAAAAAGTTATAATTCTAATTTGTCATTTGTTAGTGATGTTAAGAACATAAAATAAATTTTTTAAATAATTTTTACGCTTCAATAAAGGCAGAAAATACGCTTGTCTGTTTTATGTTACAAAATTTTGAAATGTAATTTTAAGAGATTGAAAAAATTTTCAAGTTCTTGGGTATTGAGACCTTAATAAGAAATATTTTAAATTATAAAAAATTTGTTCTAGCCTAAATTTTCTACACAGTTTAGAAAACAATAATTGATCATCAAATGTTACGTCAGTTACGATGGAATTGACCTACAGTAAGTGTAAAGGTAGATGAAGGATACCTCCTCCACCTTTCCCCGACAGGGTAAACAAATCAAATTTGCAAAATATTTTTATCGTTTTAACAGGTTCACAGTCCCATCACTTTTTTGTATCCTGCCGGGTCCACGTTTGAAATAAGACATTTACCCCGAGTCCAGTTTAATACGATCCGGTAAAATCAGCTAGGCGGACAGCCCCTATGCGGATTGTTGACTCATGGCCAATACTCCATAGGTGGGCTGGGGACAGAGAACCTGTTAAATATAACTTATTGTTCAATGGGTTAATACAAGATGAGAAACATAGCTTTAGGGAGCAAGTTTAAATACACTGGAATGGAATAGGATTTTTTTTTTCTCTGTATGAAGTGCCCATAACATCACCATAGTTTTTTGTATATGTTTATAGGTGTATCAACAAGTCAGAAAACTACACCCGGATCAATGAAATGGAAGCCTCGTACCATACTGGATCCCATGAGTGCTGCCTCCTGTTCTTCTCCCTCTCGGGTATGCTGTGCCAGTTGAACTGCAGGTTCCAGTCGAATCCGCCCACGTTGATCCCTTCCGAGTCGCGGTAGTGGAACTCGAAAGTGTCGTCGTTGATGACGTCGATCACGGGACACACCACCGTCGTCCAGTTCAGGGAGATGCGGTGCAACAACGGTTCCAGCCAGCCTAACAACGAGAACAAACAAGAACAATTAGGAACACCTAAAACCCTTGATACGGTGATTATAAATGGAAGGCAAAAAATGAGTGTTTACTCTATGACAATCAAGCAGCGGCATGTTTTATGAAGCCATATCACTAAAAGCTGGTCTGCAAAATATGAAATGGATCTTACTTGTTATTCCATCACGAAAACAGCTGTCACGACATCGGTGGATGTGGCTACGAGGGTTCGTATCAATAAGTTTTTGCCCTCACATAGAAATAATTGAGTGACATTTATGAAATGGCTACATAGTATGAGTCCTTTTCTACAGAGTCACCGTGCACCGTAACACATTTCTGCAAAGGGAATTTCAAAGAGAGGGGGAGAAGGTGCAATAGTAGACCCAAAGGGAGTCATTTTTCTAACCCGACTCACACATGTGACATGGGGTTGGAAAGGCTTGTGACCGCTTATTCATGCTATACACCTCCCATCCCCCTCCCCCAAAATTTGCCCCTCGTGGGAGCATGAATGATGTCCATAAAATTTAGAAAAGTGGTCCCCGGAAGTCAAATTTGGGGGCGGGGGGATGGCTCGAGAGGTACACGGCAGCAAACCTTTTCAACACTATGTCACATGTGGGGGTCGGTAAAAGTTAGGAAAATGCCCCCTTTGTGTCTACTATCGCGCCTCCTGGAATACAACCTCCCACCCCTCTCTTTGAAATACCGGTTGCACAAATGTATTACTGTACACACTGATTCTATAGAAGAGGACTCCTAAAATGTAGCCATTTCATAAATTTTACTCAATTATTTCTGTGTGAGGACAATAACTTATTGATACACCTTCGTATTAAGTAATCCTATATATATATTAGTATAAAATTTTCTAAATGAATGCTGTTCCCTTTTAATGCTTTTAGGCTGAATTAATAAATAAAATCCCCTTTCTTCTTGTCCAAAATTCAATACATTTTAAATTCTTTTTTGCAGCCGTTTATTCGTGTAATTTAACTTCTTACATTCATGATCATACTTTCAGTTGTTTGCGGTTTCTAGATGTAAAAGGGTAACCTATTCGGTTTAACACGTCTCTCACGTAAATGATTTAAAGGGGTCCGCGACACAAAAATATTCAAATTTTGCAAAAACATTTTATTTCATAAAAAAATTCTCTGTTTTTTCCTGCTTAAAATGACATTCAAATCATGTTTCTATCAGAATTCGAACAAAAAATATTAATTTTTTCGTTTTGGTTTGTTTTCAAAATCTTGCTTTCAAGCAATGGTGGTCATGGAAACGACTTCTTGTAGAAATGCGTTTTTCTTCATGATAGGTTTTTTCACCATTTCTCATATTTAAATTGTTATAACTCGAAAACATTAAAGATACAGGGTTCAAACTTGGGACATATCTTTTTCAATTATTTTACTTTAATTTTGATTCAGCATATTTGAAAAATACTTTTGAAAATATGATTTTTTTTTAAAAATTGCACTACTTTTTTTGAAATTTTTTTATAAATTAATATTTTTTAAAATGCTGAATCAAAATTAAAACTTATATATTTCTGTTTATTTAAATGAAAAAAAAATTGAAATTCTATAAATAATATTTCGAGTTATAACGATTTTAAAAGACCCCACTTTTTGAATAAATTTTAAATTAAATTTTTTTTAATATTCTGAGAAGTTTTATCATGTGATTTTGTTTACAAATGATAAGGTTAACCATCACAAAAAAATTCAGAATTTTAACTCACTAAATAAAAATTATTTTAAAATGTGTCCCGGACCCCCTTAACGTAACAAAATAAAAGCCATTTTTCTGATTCTTTCGGTTAGCACAGTCCAGAGACCTGCTAGTTTTAAGGGGTGCCCATTAAATTGTAATCTATCCATCGCCAGATCTGGTCAACCACGTGTCGGATGTCGTTTTCAAAAATCAACCTATTCATGAGGCTAACGTAATTTTCTGTTCAAGCCATGCCTCGGTGCATAGTAGATGCTGTTGGCAGTACTAAACCGACACTTCCTTCCTAATTGCCGTTGCAAAGCTGTGTCCTTTCAGTACTGGAGGGCGGTCCACCATTATATCTTTCCTCCGAAAAAAAAAACAAAACTCTTGGAATATCTCGACTCCTGCATATTTCTTCCGAAATACCTTTTCGAAATAAGAGCCTTCGGTTTCTTGCAAGCAGCAGTGACGTACCCTCTTTCCAGTTGTAATCTCGAATATTTAAATAACGGAACAATAACTGGCTCCGGGGAAATGAACGGGTTACGGATGTTGCCGTGAACGGTGGCATCACTCATTTCGGTTCCACTCATCTCGCTATGACTGGCAGACAGTGCGGCCACCTCCACCCGACAGCTGTTTTCGTGATTGATAAACAACCCTCCAATCTATATTTTGAAAATCAGATTTTAATGAAATGGCTCAAGAAAAAGGGTCGCTGCTTCCCAGACTATAATGATTTGACTCATACGCTAACAGATTAAATAAATGCCAGCTTTATTCCTCTTTTGGTTTCTCTAAACCAATTAGCCGAAGTTGAGAGAAGATTGAGTTCTGAATGATAAAGTGTTCAAAAATCAAGTCTCGGATAAGTGCTCCCTGGCACTATGAACACCAACATCTTCATTTCCCAACTCTATAGAGCTGCCAATCTCCCGATTGTTTCTTCTCATGCCCAATAAACATGTTTTGAACGAAACATATTACTTAATAAATGAAATGAAATAGTACGGGATAGCCATAATACCCCTCTACTTCGACCTCTCTATATATTGAACTAGTGCATGACCTTCGAATTTTGTGTACGTGCTATTGAAGACATGGGGAAACGAATTACGCGAAAAGGAATTAGTTTCAGAATCCACCGATAGATAGCGTTATACAACTGGTCATTATGCCTCTCTGCAACTTTATTTGAACGTACAAAATAATAACGTGACAAAAGCCTGCATGGAATGCTGGTTAATATGGTTTTATTCATTAAGAGGAGATTCATCTGCAGTCTGTGTGCAGTTTGTTCAACGACCACGAGTCGAATAAGATGACTAGCTTGTCACAAGTGGAGTGATACCTTCTTTCAGGTATGCCAAGGTTAATAGAAGTCCTTGTTAACAAGTTTTTAAGTGTCCCCACAGCAAAAAATCGCGCGGGATAAGATCCGGAGAACAAATTGGCCAGGTTGTCAGAAATGCATGAAGGGTTCCTTTGTCATGATTGGAATATTGCAGAAGAAATAACATTCTCCCCATTGTTTATCGTCTTTAATACACAGAGAATGGCTACAAACAATGGGTTTATGGAAAATTTTGTCCTTACAAAGTAAAATTGCAGTTACAATAGTAGTTAAAGCTTATTTATTATTTTTCCCATTAGGCCGATAGAAATTAAAACGGAAAAAGTTTATTTCCCATATGTTTTGTTTTTAATTATTATTTGTGTCTTTTTTCCCTATTTCTTGCAGTACAGCGCCACTTATTGGTGTTCCTGGAACTAATTTTTTTTGCGTAATCCATTTCCCCAATAGTGTGTCAACAAAATTTGAAGCCTTTGCACGGAGTAATGCAAGTAGCTCCCTATGTAGGTAGGTCAGAGTAGGGGTGATTTAATTGTGGCCACCCGGAACTACATAGTAACAAAATCCATTTCTGTCAGTAAATGTTCTGGCTCAAAACACGTTTAGTTGTCTGGGTGAAGATTAACACACTGGTATCTATATTACTGCGTCTGTTCTGTTGTACTGTTAAAATAGCTTTCTTGCAGCAGATGCCTATCAGAAAAAAAGCTGAAAAATCATGCATCAAGCTTAGATTATGAAACATTTTCAAACACTCCCAGAATACGTTAATAAAATGACACTGTTTAATAAGGTTAAAGGAAATGTCTCTGAAACAAGGTTCAGCTAGGCGAGGAAGGCTACGCAAGGGTCCCACCCAAATGCCCAAGAAGCAATTTGGAAAACGCAGAACGCATTTGAAGATCGGATGTCAGTAGTGACCCTCAAGAATCAGGAAACTCATAGCGCAGATGTAAATTCTTCGTCAGTCATTTCTGTCTATAAAAGAAATGCACTCGAGACCTCATGCACGGAAAAAAAGACTTAGTTAATATAGCCCCAGCTAAAATGTTGGTTCGACTGATCAAATGATTTTGTTCGTTCAATAAAATTTTACTGAACTAACGAAAGTATTTTGTCAGTCCAACAAAAAATATTTGATGGGGGCAAAATTTGGTTGGCACAACTATTTTTTTGTTGTTTTAACAAAATCGTTCTTTCCGTGTGCGCTGCTCTGTATATGATTTATAGAATTTATGACAATTCTACCAAATTATACAATTCTATTGGAAACATCGGTATTTGTATATGTAGGAAGATGTTCAAATTCAAATGATGAAATTTCATGGATTGCGTGACTTTTGGCATGCATAAGGGAAAATAAGGAATGGGGCTCACCTTTTGCGCATTCGCAGTGCGAGTCCAGGTAGGTGAGTATGGGCGCGGTGGCCACCGAGGCGCCCAGCAGCCTCGCCCTGATCAGCCCCTCTCGCTTCCGAGCCCGAACCACCTTCACCTTCGGACTCAACCTCGCCACGTACTCGTCCAGTTGACGGCCCAGGTGAGCTGAAAGGAAGAAAGAAAGAAAATTCACCATTTATCGTTTCAGGGAAATTTTCAAGGGAACGTCCATTCATTATTCTTGTGACCATTAGAGCAATTTTTTATAAATAAGTCCAATTATTTTATTACAAAATACAATTAAGGAGGCTGGTCACTCAGCTTCGAAATTCTCCTCCGTCCTGTTAAGTCTATGAAGTTTTGAGGCATTCGTCTATTTAAAATATCTTCTCTGAAAATTCCTATTTTTAGCATCTTTTTTCTGTAAACTCTTTTCAAAGGAGGTCTCCTTTTTTCTTACTTTTCAAACTATTTCTAGAATCTAGGTTGAATTTAATATTTTCCGTGTTCAAAGCGGACGAGCGGTGAGTCAGATTTGAACACTTCCTATCAAATGAAGTCCATACTTTAGAAATAGTTTGAGAACTAAGAAAAAAAGAGACATATTTCAGGAAGTGTACACAAAAAATAGAAGTTAAACATATTCATTTCCCGAGGAGATATTTTAAATAGAAGAATACATCCAATGTCCATAGACTTTATATGAGTGAGGGGCAATCGGAAGGTAAGTGGCCAACCCCCTTAAGATAAAAATTGATATAACCAGTTAAATACCATGGTGCTTCCACTCACATAAAATATATCTAATTAGTAACAAAAAGCATTTTGCTTGTCTATATAATAAATCAAAATTTTGTTGCAAATTAGATATATATTACTTGAGTGGAACACAGTGGTATTTAACTGGTTATATTAATTTTTATCTTAGTTATATTTTATAATAATTAGAATTATTTATAAAATATTCCTCTAATGGTCACAAGAGTAACGAATGGACGTTCCCATGAATCTTTCTGTAATAGCCAATTGCTAACAGTCACTTGGCTGGATAAATATTTTAACTCTGTACAGAGAGCGACAGCTAATCTGCTGAATGTTTAAATTAATAAAATAAAATAAATTGTTAATTAATAAAATAAAGCTAAATGTTTCTGAAAGCAAATTATAAAAGGTAACGCAGATAGGGATCTAAAATAAGTTTGATGCTTGTGAGGTATCTGTAACTATAAACTTAACCTAACTGTAACTATTAACTATAAACTTGGAAAAGGGCCGCGTTTTAAGAGAACAGGGGGCATTAAAAAACAAATCTTTTAATTTTCAACAGATTCATTTAAAAATTGGTACACTTATTGATGACAAGTTCAAACAAATTAAAATTTAGTGTTAAAATAATGAAAAGTTTTTAAATTATTAAAGTTTTAAACATTCAAAACACCGAATAATTGTTATATTTTAAAATGCCCCATGCACATTTCTTTTTAATATAACAAGACCTTTCTTTTTGGATCGGGCACTTTTCGGTTATTAGAAAGAAAGTTAGCATAAATTGTAAAAGTTCACTGAACGTGTAAAAACAAAAAAATATTTTATAAGAATACTCTACTTTTTCTTGTAAAATAACGATAATTTTTATATTATGTATCAAACTTGAACATTAAAATGGAATTTAATGTTAAATGGTACTATTTATGCTAACATTCCTTTATTTTTATGTCGGGGGTGCACAGTAAAAATTTTAATAGAATCTGATAATTAGGAAAGAGCATGGAACATTTCAAATTTCATAAATGTGTGAAATTTTCAATTCTGAGAAAACAGCGTTTAATGTATAAAAATTTATTTATACATTTATTTATATTATAAATTTATTTTATTATACTATTATCGATTTATTTATTTATAAACATATTTAAAACTATATTTTACAACTTAAACTATAATATACTAATCAAACATTATTTACTATACGTATACATATCTATTTAAATAAAACATAATTGACTTTATTCTTAAAAATTGAAAAATTTATTTTTTAATCGAATTGGATGTTTTTTCAGTGTCCCCTTAAATGTGTACTTTTCAAGTGAACGAGGAAAATGTTTCTGTACTGAAAAGGTACAGCATGAATGCGTCAAGGGTAGGTCGTTCCAATCAGTTACTCTCTAAAATAGAACCTTTTGACTGTTCAGTACTGTCGCGTAACTAATGGCATCCTCCATTTTAATTGGGATTCCTGAAAATATCAGATTTTTTTTTTTTTTCCCCTGTCAGAAAACAGTTTCCTTCTCGGGCGATGTTTTACACTAAAATAGTACTACAGTCCAGCTTTACAAACTGGAATCGCAAAGGACCTGGAAGAAATAATACCTTTTGGACAGTTTTCCGTCTTAGCAGATGCTGTTGCATGGTATTTCTTCCGACGGACCGTTTAAAACAGGATTCCGATTGGAACATTTTTTGCTTTCCCCCTTGCCAGGATCATGAGTTTCTGTTTAAAGAGAGGTACTACTTCTTTGGCCTAAAATGTACTTGAATTCTACGCATTTTTTTTTTTTTCTGTTAGAAAGAAGAGAGATATCACCTTCGGAATTTTTGATTTCTATTTATTAACATTTCAATTACATATTTAAATTTTTGTGCAAAAAAAGTTAATAATATGTTTTGTGTTGAAAATTTTAACTTCCCACCGGCCTCTCAGGACTTCCCATCGGGCGACCGTTTTTCCCCGGTCAAAAGCATGTCCAACACATTGGGTCACCCTATCATGAAAGGGCATTGCATTCTCAGAAGCTTATACCAACATTTAGTTCATAAAGTTGATTTTTTGACAAAATGTCGATACTTTTAACTAAAAAGATCATTTTTCCACATTTTGCTTGCTCTGAAAATTTTGTAAGCCATGAAAATTTAAATTTTCTGAGGTATAAGCTCGGGAAAAAACAATTCGCTTTCTTTTAAATAGAACAAAAAAAAATCTGTCCAACACTGTTAAAAAAAAAAAAAAAAAAAAAAAAAGGACTAAAACACGAAGATTATACTGGCAATCTAAACTTCGGTACTATTTACGTATTTTAACGAAAAATCCCCCCCCCCCCCATAATTTCCAGAAAAACGGAAAATTTTCTGTAATTTATGGGTAAAAATTTCTTTAAAAATACGGATTTCTGGAATTTATGGGGAAAATTTCCGTTAAAATACGAAAATACTACTGGCGCTTCGATTACCAGTAGAATCTCCGGATTTTTTTTTCTTTTTTTTTTTTTTTCTTTCATAGTGAATCGTTCTCGAGAAAAGGGATCAGTTTAAAAGATAGGGTTTCGAGACAAACAAGTTCAAAATTTTACAATAGCGTTATATTCATGCAATGGAAAGTAAGAAATTGAAATATCACGGTAACCGCTTTAGGCAGCAATCCAGGCATTTGAGGATGCAGAAATTGAACGTTTTTAACCTTAAGAAGTAGATAGAGACAGTTTTCGATTTTCCTGCATTTACAGTCTTTCACTTTTTCACCCAATTTATCTTCTCGTGCCTTCCGAACTCTCAATAACAAATTGGTACCTTAATAACAAGAGGATTCCGATTCCGTTCGTAACCCATAGATCTTCAAACAGCAATAGTTGTTGGATCGACACCCTGTATTTCGAAAAATAAGGGGGGAAAACTAGAAAACAGGAATTCTGCTTTTTCAGAATTGAGTGTCTCCCTGGACGAAAAAAAATATTTGTGAATATAAACATAGATAGTATAAAACATATTTCAGTTTTAAGTTTTAAAACGCACGCTTTTATTTTATATAAAATGATGTTATTCGCATTCGCATTCGCTGAAGAATTTTACATTCACGATTCAGTCTTTAAACATTATCTACAGAAAAGTAGATAATGTTCTTTATAGGACATCACTATCGTTAAATAATACACAAATCCAGCAAAACCCGATGTCGTCCTATAAGAAACTCGACACAAAAAATCTCATGATTCATAGGCCTTCATTTGTTTGTAACATTAATATAGATATTTAAAATTAAATAGAGTTTATAATAGCCCCCTGTTTTATTAGAAATCATTCTTCTATATTTTTTCAAAATACCACGTATTTTAACTAACTTTTTTTCCTGTTATTATGAGGAAAAGGAACAAAAAGACATCATTACAATTTTCCAACTATTTTTCCTTCACCTTCTACAGAAATGGAGGTTGCAAAATTAAAGAAATGGCTCTAAACACTCTAAAAACATTATTTTTTCGGTTTTTATGGGAAAATAGCAACAAAAAGATATAATAGTCTACTATTTTTTCTTTACTTTTTCCAGAAGTGGAGTACTTCAGTTGTCTACATAAAAAAAATTTCGTTAAAAACTAGAAAAAAATTAATATCCCCAAAATAAATTAAGATGCAACTTTCAAACAAATTACATTTAAAAGTACTTATTTCCTCCTATACGACGGTATAAAATTTGACAATGTGCGGTGCTTAGAAGTTTAAAAAATTGAATACAGATTATTAGTTTTTAACAGTACAATGATACACCTGCTTAATTTTACGGCTGGCTTCTGTAACAGAACGTCATTTTTTAGAGACGACTCTTTAATGGCTGGCCGAAAGAAATAGGCATATCGGGGCATAATACGGAATAATGCAGATGGATGCGATTTTCAAAGAACTGCGTGTAACACCTTACGGAGAATCGTCTCGAAAACGAGCTGACGCGAAAAGGTTCGGATGCTGATCCAGTCCAGGAAAAAAAGCCCCAAAATGGTGCCACTTTAAAAACACAGAAAAAAAGAGTTAGTTCTTTAATGGCTTTCTTTGACCTGGAAAGATAAAAAGACCGCGCCGTTGTACAATGGAGCCTTCAGAACGAAGAGCTGACAAAACTAAGCTCTCAAAGACAAAAGGGAATTCTTCTTAAACGCAAAAATGACGTTTCGCTGATTCCTAAAAAAAAGGCGCGGGAACGTGTCTAATCTAAAGGGCTTTTCTGCGTGATAGGTGTTTTAGAAAGATACCGCCCTTGAATGGCTAACATTCCTGACAACGCCCGGGGGCTTACTTTTTACGCACGACGTGAATGTACAACTGTATACGCCGAACGTGTTTAAAAAACTGCAAACCGCCTGACGCAAAATGGAATGTTTTCTTTCTTACGATGAAGTTTCATGGAAGAGGACGTTATCCAGGTTTTCTTCCCTATTAGACCGGCAGCACAGACACGTGGTTCGTACGGATACCGCTATTTCTCCAGAAAACGACCCGTATATCTTTAAAGAAAAGGAAATCTAGGTTAAACGCGCAAAATTTCGCCTTCTTTGAAGAAGAGATTTTCTATAAGATAATACTGGGGCCGAAAAATTTCCTGGTCTGCAAAATTCAAGGAGGCGTACGAACCATGAGGCAACCACCTCATCGAGTTGGAGGCTCAAATTCCAGAATGAGCTAAACTCGATTCCCATATTAAAACGCAATCGGTCTGCCAAGTTCCATCTGGGTGGAAAACAGCTAAAAACCCGATTTTACGGGTTGACTCGTAGGTTGACCCTTGTATTTTCCTGCACCCAGTCCGCCCTGTTTTCATATCTTTGGGTGCAGGAAAACGCAATGGTCAACCTACGAGTCCACCGCTCAAATCGGGTTTTTGTGTGTTTTTCCACCCAGATAGAACTTGGCAGACCGATTGCGTTTTAATATGGGAATCGAGTTTTAGCTCATTCTGGAATTTCAGCCTCCAACTCGATGAGGTGGTTGTCTGTGCTGCCGGCTCCCGGTCTAAATGGGTTTGATCGAGGTGTTCGAGGAAAAAAAATATTTGCCCTCTTCCATGAAATGTTGGGTGAAACCAAAGTCCTGTATAAGGACAGTGTCTCCTACAGTAGGTTACGCGTTATAAGGATTATGCGACGCGTCAAAGGAGTTGACGACTCCACTTCAGCAAGCCAACACCCATCATTCAAAATAAAAGGCAATGGGTTAAGGCAGTTTGTTATGGACGCTTTGGAAGGCATGAGAAGATGAATTCGGTGAAAAAAAATAAATGACAGTAAAAGGCGAGAAAATCGGAAACTGTCTATATCGAATTCTAAATCCTATCTATATCGTTCCTAGAACATTGAACAGTGTTCTACGATTACATTGTGTGAAATGAAATATTATGTTTACTTCAATCCATTTTTTATTTGTGGTTTTTCATTCAGCACCCTTACAAACACAAAAAATAAAGAGTATGCGATTCTTGAGAGTTTGAGATGTTCTATTAAAAAGAAAGATATTAGCATGCATTACTACACAACTATCGAAATTAAAAAAGAAAAAAAAGCACATTGAGAATGCTTTTTCTGAGATCCGCAAAACAACGCTTCCCTTTTGGAAACTTTTGTAGCTAAAACAAATGAACTGAATGTGACAGCATTTTATTATTTAGACATAGCAATAGATAGAGATTTCAGTAGGAAAAAGGGACCCTTGAGTACAAAAGTTAAGGAAAATTAATCCGGAGTCCAAAGCCTGAATCGGTAGTAAAATGGATTACACCCTTATTTTTCGTGTGCATACGTGACTGCAGAGTCATGACGGACGAATAGTGCTCAGTATTCAGTAAAAAAAGGCAGAAAAACTTTAATGATTTCTGTGACTATCTTTTTCTCGGAATCAGCTTCCTCACCCTTCCTTCATGCATGCCATCAAAAGTCTAAATAGATGGATCAAGATTGAACTTTTAAGCATTTAGATACATTGCGTCATTGGGTTGCCAAACTCGGAAATTCGTTTCCTGGGAAGCTAAATTAAAGATATATCTAGTAGATGAAATTCGCAGCGAAAGATTTTATTCTCAGGATAACACAGGTCTATCAAGAAACATAAGAATTGGCTGCTTTTGGTGGGCTGGCCTACGTTACAGATATCATCAGCAGCAGGGGTGTAAGCGAAGTGGGGAACGAACAATCTTACATTTTTAACGCCAAGACTTTTCAAGGTCAGGCCATGGCGAGCCTGAAACAAAACTAAAACAAAACAGTTGTCTGATAACCTAGGAGAAAGTTTAACCCATTTGTGCCTGAATTTTTGTTTTCTCAAATTTGTTGATAAAATCAATTTAAAATGTTGCAAAATGGAAAAATACTAAAAAAAATTACGCTAAAAATTTTTGGTAATTATTTGATAAAATGTAAACCTACTAAATAGGGGAATATGCATAATATTTGTAACAATATTACATGCATAATTATACGTTTTGTCTAAATTTATATAAATTAAGCTTTTAAATTGCATATTATATAATATAATTAGTCTTTTTATGAGCTACTAAATAAATTTATTCATTTCTTTACAGAGATGAATAATATTATAAGTATTAGTGATAATGAACTAGGAATAAGCGTATTGGAGGCTTAAAAATAATTCGTTTCACAATCATCTTGAAAAGAACTGTACATAAATAACCGTCCTCTAAATGGCAATTAAAAATGTGTACCCATTTGTACCCAGTGCCGTATATTTGAACGTTACAAAAACACATAAAAAATAGACTTCAACCTATAATTTCACAATTTAAAAGAAAAATGCGTATTCCAAGAAAGTCTACAAGCTAGAGATGGGCATTATTTAACGTATTAGGATAAATAACAATGTTATTCGTTTATAATGCATTATTTAGTAACAGATTAACGGAAAGTCCCTGTTAAATTTGGAACGCATTACCTGCAAAGTATATTAAAAAAGAAAAGAAAAAGCTGAAAGAATAGTTTTTTAGAAATAGATATTAAAATTATAATAAAAATAAAATTTCCAAAATTTGTTTTCGATATTATAAAAAAAAAGAGCTTAAAAATGTACTTTCAAATAAAAAAATGTCCTATTTTAAACTCTTATGAACGTTTATTATGACGCGCCAAAGCTCATAGAAAGAAATCAACAGCGGCATACAGTCAAAAATCTTCCTTTCCTGTCTTTAGTAGCCTCCGTTGGCTAGAATGTATCGTTCACTGCAAAAAAAGGGTAAAGCTTAGTAGCTATGAAGCAATTCGCAATCAACCAATCAGAGCCCAATTCACTAGCAAACACCTTGCTATTCGCTAGAAAAAGAGCTCACTGTTAAAATGTTCTGAGAAACCGCATAGAGCTTGACAGTTATTTTATTACAAATATTCATTACTGTTGATTCTAATACTGTAACTGCTTTAACTCAATGCGAAGACAAAATATTTTTTAACACATCACGCTGATATACGTTAAACTGTTGTAATTTGTTGCACAGATAAATAGTATTGAATAACATCATTTTAGTGATGAGATTTATTGGAATGAAAAGTAAACGTGTTTTTTAATAAAGGATATCAGAGAATGGTAATAATTCCGCATTCGTTACGTTGGCTGGGTTAGCTCGTTAGCCATTTTTGACCTGGTAGTGCTTTATTTGAATTTGAATGATTAAAAGGGATTAGAGGACGGGAATAATTTTGATTTCGATGCATTTTTGACACAGTTATTGCGGTAGCCATTTTTGATTGGATAGTGCTAGTGGTTTCTTTGATGTTTAAAAGGGTAATTGCTCATGAAGTTTGACAGATTTTTTTATTATTTTTTTTTATTTGACAGTAGATTTTTTTTAGAAAGGGGCGGGGGGGGGGGGGCATGTGTTTCTATTATTTATTTATCAGTTTCTCAATACTGTGTTTTTAGAAAATAAGAGCTAGAAATTTCAATACAATTGTAACTAATTTGAAAAACGTAATAAAAATCTGTTCGGATAAATTGCTTTTAATTAAAAGTGTATAAATAACATTTTCAGGTTCTTGTGGATTATCTTTGGATAGACGTTGATAAATATAGCTGCAATGAAGTCGGGGATCATATTTCGTTTTTTATAAATCATGTTGTTAAAGAAGTGTTCATTTTTATATATCATGTCTTTTTTTATCGTTTGCCAAAAGCTAATTTCTAAACCATTAGTTTTAGAGGTGTAGTTCTAATTGCAAAAGTGTTTCAAATTTTGTTCTGTATCATATAAAAATCGATTTATGTTAAAATAGCTGATTTTTAAATACTTAAAAAATTAAAAAATTTTTACAGTATCTGGGGCTTATAAACTTCTCTATGTTTTAAGATGTAAAAACAGTAAAAATTTATTCTTCTATGGCCAAAACTAACTGAATTAAGATACTTGAATTTAATGAATTTTGTGATTTTTAGTCAGCAAATATTTAAAAACACGTTTTTAGTATTACATTGATAAATTGCTTCTGACTAAAAATGTATAAATAATATTTTCATGTTCTCGTGGTTTTCGCTATGCATATGCGTTGATACACATAAAAGCAACGAAATCGGGAATAAAATTTCACCTTTTTTTTTTTTTCCTTTTTTTTTTTTTTTTTTTTTTTTTTTTTACAAATCATGTTGTTATCGTTTAGCAAAAGCTAATTTCTAAATCGTTAGTTTTAGCGGTATTGTTCCAATTACAAAAATGTTTCAGATTTTGTTATGCATCATTTAAAATCCAATTTACGTTAAAATAAGTGCTTTTTAAATAGTTCGGAAATTAAAATTTTTCACAACGTCTGGGTCCTATAAGCTTCATTCAAAAAAAGTTTCTCCATGTTCTAACCACTAAAACAGTAAAAATTTTATTTTCCTATAGCTAAAACTTATTGAGTTATGATATTTAGAACTTTATGAATTTTCGACGTTTTTGTCACCATAAACAAAATACGTGTTTTTAGTACCAGAAAAGCTGAAAATGTATAAAATTAAAAGTATCATAACTAGGTCAGTTTTGTCCTGTAAAAAGTAAGTTTTTAAACAAAAACTGATTTTAATGGTGTGAATTCGCCTTAACAAGAAACAGTGTCTATACGTACGTCCCAAAATTATTTCAAACATTTTGTTTAAAGGCCTTCTAATTAAAACACCCGTTGACATCATACACAGCCATTAGTTATACGTTAAAAAAATAACAGGTTGTTGGAACCTGTTACTTGTGCAAGCGTGGAACGATGCAACCTGTTAACCAAAAGTAACTCTATTACCCATATCTACTACAAGCTAAGATGGTGACTTATTTATTTGGATCCTTGGTAGGAAAAACAAACACAAATAAACTTATTTTTTTACATTTCGCCAACTTGAAAAATGAAAAATCTATAAACTCCTAAAAGCCCAGTGGTGTAGTGGTCAGAGCATCTGACTGCCGCACGGCAGGCCGCGAGTTCGACTCCGGGTTGGGCAAGGTTCACTCGGCCTTTCATCCCTTCGGGGTCGGTAAAATGAGTACCAAGCTTGCTTGGGAACTAAACACCGAGGGTCTCGCGTTAGGCTGACTACCTGGCAGGGACGCATACTGCATAGCACCTCGGGCCCAGGGTCAAGAAAATAGAGATGGGCACTGTCGGCCCAGATCCTGCATGGATTGTATAGCCACAGAGTTTAGTTTTAGTTAGTTTAAACTCCTAAAAAGACCTTTATTTAAAAAAATAAATATTCATCTTATGCTGTCCTCTTTCGGTAACAGGTAAAGACATTTATAGATAATCATTTCATATAATTTTCATGTTAAAAAAAAGGAAGAAAATTATACAAATGTATTAAAATTCGAAGCGTCCCAAGAATGGGACGCTAGGCATAAATGGGTTCAATCATTTAGCACGAAACAGGGATGGGAAAATGCAATCTTACTCTTCGCATGACTCTGGCAATCCTGTATGGGAACGGCTGAAAGGCATCTGGGGAAATTAAGCATTGTTTACGTTAAAGAGTGCAGATGGCCTGCCACTACTTCTATAAATCGCATCTGCGACCAGACTGAACATTAATTCTTTCTGTCTTTTCTTTCATTTATCTTACTTTTTCCGATAGTTGAGAACTGAACTAATAAAATTTAACGGCTGCTTAGATCTAGAAAAGAAAGATAATTTTAAAAACTTAAGCAATCTTTTAAAATTTGGAAAAAGAGGGATACATAAATCAAATAAAATTTAATTAAAATTACAAATATAGATCCCATCCCATAAGCTAAAAACGAGTCTATGAGAAGAAAGTTTTGTATAGCCTACTCATTTTGTAAATCTGAACTTTTGCCGCATCAGTTGGAATAAAAAGGATCTTAACTTTTTCCGATTATTTTCTTTTTTTTTTTAATTAAGTCAATGTGACTCCCACCCTCTCTCCCAACCCGATGAAATTATCCTGGAAATGACTTTTCCGTTTTTTCGTTCGGTATGAGTACAGCTTCTTCGCTCCACCCTAATTCTGTGTTTCCAGGGAGCTATTAAAGTCGCGTTAGTCCCACATTCAATTATCCAGAAAGTAAGATTCTTTTTTTTTTCTTTCTCGAAATTTTAAAAGAAGAGAGAAAGTTCTCCTTAATTATTTTCCGATACTTTTATCGCCTCGATAAGTGGCGTCCCATCGGCCGCAGACAAAATGTTTAACTTAAAACAAGAGGGTCAAGAGGGTTGTGACTGTTCGGATTGGAGTTCAGACACTCCTTATTATTGATTTCAGTCAGGGGAACGTCTCAGGTCGATTTTATCGGAAGAACTTCTTTCCTAACTATGTAAAACGTTCCAGAAGAATGTGCTTAAAATTTTCTGAACCTCTTGATTCACAGCGGCTAATTTTACTCCCAAATGTCCAGAAACAAATATTAAAAAAAAAAAAAGAAATTTATTAGATGTACAGTCGTGGGAAAAAGTAAACACCCCCTACTCACTCCTCAACAAATTATCGTAGAAGAAAGTGGAACGTACCAAACGATTGGAAATAAAGCCTACTTTTAAAGGATGTCTATCAAATTTACTTAGGGGGCCATCTACAAATCAAAACGAAACCAAACTTTGTTTTTTTTCAGTGGCAATACCCCATTTTAACGAGATATTTCAAAACATCGGTCCAAACTATGCCTAGACGCCCAATTCCAAGTCATTTCAATGATAAGTTTTTGAATGATAAACATTCAACATGGAGTGCTTCTAGTTTTTTTTTTTTTTTTTTTTTTTTTTTTTCAATAGTAATACCCAGGTTGGGTGCCCTCAATAAATTCTACGCCCTTCCATGCGCCTAAATTCACATTTTCATGAAATTCGTACGATTCGTTTCCGATGAATTCATTATTTTAAAATGAGCCTATTTTAGGGGCTGTGTCCAAATTGAAATTCGGCTACAGAATGACACTTCTATTAAAGTATTAGTTCTTGATAATAGAGCCATTTCACTCGTGTTAGATGTAAATTTCCAACTGGGCGAGAAATGTCCGGACCAGGATTCGAACCATCAGGGATCTCCTGGCTGAAGCCGCCAGTGCTCTACCCTCTGAGCTATCCCGGACGAATCGGGTGGAACTTTTTCACCCAGCTAACCTGAATGAAACCTGGTTCAGCTCAACAGAATAAATCTCAGGTAATGGAACTCCAGGAGTCGCTGGATACGTAATGACACTAGATAAATTTTTTAACACAATTATTCTAATGGGTCAATAAATCATATTAGATGTAAATTTCCATTTGGGCGAAAAATCGAAAATTTTTGCCCAGTTAGAATTTACATCTAAATATGATTTATTGACCCATTAGAATAATTGTGTTAAAAAATTAATCGAGTGCATTTCACTCGCTTAATGTGTTTCGACGCATGTCAAAAAAATGTTTCAATAAAATAAGTAAAATATATTCTTTCAAATGATACTTTTTCGCACATCCTAGACGGCCACCATTTTAACGTTTTTCAATCATAATTCGAAAACTACTTGGAATAAAAATTTGAAATTGATAATTTCAATAAAGCAGAACGTACTAAATATAAATCCATAAAAAAATGGTGGGTTGCAATTCATATTTTTTTTTTAAATATTAATTTCATAACATATTAGATTTTTTTTTAATTACAAATGCAACGTATTTATGCTTGTATATATATATTTTTTAGTATAATATCCACACAAAAAATGATCACATTAGGATTATAATTTCAGGAGATATTAATAAATATATTAAAATGTCATTTAACACGAGAAGCTCTAAATTTTGAATGTTTATAATTCAAAAACTTATTATCCAAATGACTTGAAATTTCGTTTCTAGGCATAATATGAATCGCAGATTTAAAATAGGTTGTCAGAATTGGGTGTTGTCAATTAAAAAAAAAACAATGTTTGGTCCGATTTTTATGTTTAGATGCCGCCCTAAGCAAAGTTTTTATACATAATTTAAAAGTAGATTTTATTTTAATCGTTTGTTACTAGTAAATGTTTTCTATGATAACTAGTTGTTGATCAGAGTTCGTAGAATTTGTTTTCTATGACTGTACCTATACACTGTTTCATGGGTTAGTCATGCGAGCTTAATACGTACTATTTTTAATTTTAATAGCCCAATTTTAGAATTGCCACCTTCTCCTTATTGAATAGCAGAAAGTGTCATTAAATAAAGCTAATATGCGGAAAAACTGGCACTCCGTTTCAGCAACCCCGTGTTACTATCACTGTGAGGAAACTCTTTATACACTAAATTATTCCTAATTTTTAAACAAATGATTTCCATACTCCTAGAAAACAGATTTTTTCCGTTAATACGTCCCGAAATTCTAAAAAAGGGGACATTTTCTGTTCATTCCTTGCAAGCATGCATTTTGGCTCTCTTAATACTAAAATTCGAATTCATTTTTAAAATGAAAAACCAAAAAATCAACAAAGTAAAATTTCTAATTTATTTAAAAACAAACAGACAAAAAGAATGCTTTCGAATTGAATAAAGTAGCAGTTTTCTCATTCATTTAAAATTATTCGCAATTTGTTTTTAGGGTAAGAGTATTTATTAGAGGTAAAAAAAAAAAAAACAATAATGAGCGTTCTGGAAAAAAAATCATAATTTTTTATAATTACTTCCGAAATTTTCCTTTAATTCAAATAAAAAATTTTGAAATTTTTTTAACTAATAATTATTTTAGGAAGTTTGTAAATTTTTCTTGACTACGTATGCTGTGACTCATAAAAAAATATTCGTATTTAAAATTTATTCAAAACGAACACATTTAAAATATATATAATATTTCAATTAACTTTAAAAAATCGATTTTACTCAAAAAAGCAAACATATCGTCTCGAATTCTTTTTAAAATGCAGTATTCATATTTTACATCTGACAATCAAATTATGTTTGATTAAAAAGATGTCTAATTTACATTTTTATCCTCTATTATTCTATGAGTATAAAAACCCCAATCATTATCTCACAACTACGAAATTTTCCCGCAAAAAAAGCTAATGTTTGTGAACTCTCTGAACAAAAACTTTATCTAGCCTTACTCAAGCCACGCATTGAACAAAACAACCTCATTCAATTCCTACTATTAGTTCACACTTTCTCTATATTTATTTATTTATTTATATATATATATCTTGTTCAAATTTTCAATCGTTCATAAAATACTTATTATTCATCCTATCAAGTCGAAATAATTCTTTTTAACTTGTACTGGATGACAATGGATGTTAATACAGTTTTTTCAAATGTTAATACAGTTTTTTCAAATGTTAATACATTCATTCAATTTTAATTCATTCATTTTAGTTTTACAGGGGAGATAAATGGCGGCCATTGGTTATTGAAGCATTGAATACATCTTCCTATCTATAAGCGGGGGGGGGGGGGGCTGTTCTGTCGCCCAGTTTGTCGCCAACTTGGCCATAGATCGCCCAGTTGGGCGAACCAAATGAGTCGCCAAAAGGGACGCCCACTGGGCGATATCTCTACTATTTCACCAAATGCCCATAGACTTCCATTGTAAACCTACTTACTTATAGAAAATCAACCCATTGAGATATTTTCATGCAACAAAAACTAATATTAGCTTAAGGGATTCTATTAAATTCTTCTTGGATTCAACTTCCAGTAAGTGATCGTTTGCTCATTGGCTGATACTGGATTCGAAGCTGTCAGTCCCAGGTTCAAAGCGAGAAAAGGCGAAACTTTCTTCAACTGAAGGATATTTTCTCTCTTGTCACAGAGAGAAATAAAAGAAACAGGCATTCTTCAATTGACGGAACTATTCAGGTAGCAATGCTGCCAGGAATATTTTCGTAAATGACAGTAAATATTTCTCAGAGTGTAGCTTGAAATATATAATTTTACAAATATGACCTCAGATGGGGATATTTCTTTTAACGGTGTTATTGAGAACTTTTATGAAATGAAGGGTGGAAAAGCTTCCTTAAACAGTTGAGTGATAGAGTAGGTTCAGAGCAGATTATTGTTTCAATCGGTGAAAAAAATATCGTGTTATTTTGGACAAACGGGTTCCACGTTCCATAATTCTGTCTTTGTAGAGAGCTATTAAAGGGTCGTTAACGCCCCTCCCCCCACAATCCATTATATAGAAAAACTTCCCTTCCTCTGCTTTTCGAAAAGAAACGTAATTCTCGCTGCCTTAATCCCTTTTCCGATAGTTTTAATGCCTCGATAACAGACTCCGAGTCGTAAGTTAAATTCTTTTTGGAAAGAAAAGTGGTCGAGGGTTATTATTGAGGCTCGAACACATTCCGAATTACTCTCTGTGTGGGAGAAATCTCTGACGTAGATTTCAATTGAATGAAATGTGGAAAGAACTTTTTGCTTCACTTGTGGAAAAATATTTCTAACCTCTTTAGCTAGTCATGGGAAAACACTCACAAACTATTGTTAAACCAATGGCAGCGTTCTTTTCAAAATTAGCGTTTGAATTTGACATTTTAAACTATTTATTCTATTAAAAATGAATCGAAAATTTCTAGTTTAAAAAAAGAGTAGGGAGGAGAGGGGGAGTTACCCTATAACATTAACCGCCGTTGGGTCTCCCTTAAAAATGATGTTTGGGAAATCATGCTAAGCATTGTACCATGTTACTTTTATTCATCATTTAATTTACCTGGACCCCCCTTAAATATAATGAATAGAATCCCTTAAGGGTGTTCTCAAATACAAAAGGGCAACCTTCTGACATAAGTTTTAATTTATTTTTGTTCGAAAGTGCATGAAACCAGCCGGTGTTGTTGTTCAGAAACTATGTCATTGAGCTGTTTTTTCCAATTTTTTGCAAACGCAAAAGATCTTTCAGAAAATAACGTCAAAGTGGACGTTTTGAGCTGAATTTTCGTGCGAATGGAGAAAGAGCACTGAAGAGCGGGCGAAAAACGACTTTGTCACGTGATCGAATTCGCTTCTAACTCAATAGGTAATGGATGGATCCAAAAATGGAGAAAACAGTTCGATTCTAAATCGCTTCCACGTTCAGGCTTTCCAATTTTATATTTTTCCGTTAAAAAATGAATTTGCAAATATGTCAAAACGTTTTGCGCTTGTTGAGCAGAGCAATTAAGAACAGCCTTAAGCTAATATTAGTTTTTGTTGCATTAAAATGCCTCAATTCGTTGATTTTCTGTAAGCAAGTAAACACTATAGGTTTACAATGGAAGTCTATGTGAATTGGGCGAAATATTAGAGATACCGCTAATTTGGCTTAACTTTTGGCGACTAATTTTGGTCGCCAAATTTGGCGATATATCGCCAAGTTGGCGGTATTTGGCGACGGAACAGGGTTTCCCCTATGGTAAACCCCCCTTATAGGTATGGAGAGGCATTAAATGTTTGACATTTACGATAAGTCATTATTGGCATTTAATCTTATAGTTTGGCGATAGTTTTGGGGTCGGCGGGATAATCGAGTAGCACCGAATTGCGTAAAAGAAACATCCTTAGAACTCGAAAATTATAATCCTATTAACTAACAGTTTACTGCGTCGGATGAAGCGTCTCATTTCCAACTAAAATGTATCTTTGAATTGAAATTTGAATGAAATACAGGGTCGTGAAAAATAGGATTACAAATATCTCAGCAACTCATGATCCGATCGACTTCATTCTTGATGCAAAATTTATGGTTTATTATTGTCTTTTATATTCACTCCTTCAAATATACAATTTCGAAAATTTTTGTATACCTTTTATCAGAACGAATATTTCGAGAGTCCGAAAAAATAGTTCCGGATAATCGAGGTTACTGATATTCAATAGGCTTCTTAACATTGTTACTTCCTAAGTACACACCGAATTTCAAGTCTCTATCTCAATATGTTCGGGAGATATAGCATTTACAGACACACACACACCCAGACGGACGGCAATTTTTTTTTTTTTCTAAAAATATGTTTTTCGGAATCTCCAGTGTCTGAAACGTGTAAATGCGTCAAAATTTTTTTTTCGATTTTTAAAACGATTACAAGATTTACCCTATACTACGTATGATGGGTAAGTAATAAAACATGTGATATTTGCTAAGGATTGTATCCTGTTACTTTTATTCATAATTTCATTTACTTGGACTCCCTTTAAATATAATTAATGGAATCCCTTAAGCTAATATTAGTTTTTGTTCCATTAAAATATCTCAATAGGTTGATTTTCTGTAAGCAAGTAAACCCTATTGGTTTACAATGAAAGTCTATGGGAATTGGGCGAAATATTAGAGATACCGCCAAGTTGGCGGCATTGGGCAACATAACAGGGTTTTCCCTACGGTAACGATTATAGATAGGGGGATGCATTAAATGCTGTTCAATAACCAATGAGATGCGTTTCATTCTGGCATTGCCATTAAACAATTAACAAGTAATCGCGATTTCTGTGCCACATATAATAGCATAATATATATATATATATCATTATAAATTGTAACTCGTCTTATAAGATGGTTTAAATTTAATCTCTAATAAATAACCCACTTCCGCCCGGAAATTCCTTATCGAAACACTCTTCTCTTATAGAGCACCCAACATGCTACATTTACAGATGCTATTCTGATATCCTACTATAACAAAAGGAGGGGGTTGCGCCTCGGGAAGTCAGATTACATTTTTGAGTTTAAGTGCAATCCCGAGTGGAAAATGCATGCTGGAGCAGAACTGTTGTTTTCCTACTACTCAAGTTAGAGCGCGAACGGACAAACGAACGGCCATACAAACCGAATTCCTAACGACTTTTCAACTATACTGAAAAGTGTTATTAATAGTAAGAAATAAATCAATAAACTAAAACACTGATTTTTCGCTCACAAACTACCAAAGCCTGAGATATGTTCTGTATGTACGTGTGTATGTATGTATGTACGTAACGCGATAACTCTTGATAGAAATATATGATTGGCTTCAATTTTTATTTCTACGTTGATTGTGATAAAGCGTTTCCCTGATTAGTATTTAGAGTTCATTGGTTCAGTATAAAGGGGGGGAACGGGGGACTCATCCACCCTTAACTTAGATAAATAGATTTTTCATGCAGTATTTTCAGATTTACTTCAAATTCAGTATACTGGTTTATTCTGATAAGGCGCTTCCCTGATTAGATTTGTAGGTTTATTGGTTAAGTATAAAGGGGGGGGGGGGGATGGAGGCTACCTCCCCTTAATTTAGGGTTTTTCTATCCGATTTGCTTCAAATTGGGAATACCGGTTTATTCTGATTAGGCACTTCCCTGTTTTGGACTCATTGGCGAAATATACAGATCGGAAACAGAGGAGTGGGGCTAATCCTCTCTTAATTTATTTTTCGAGAGACATTGTTCTTTGAAATAAGAGTATACTATACAATGAATGTGAGTGGCCTGTGAGCTCAATGCCATCCGTTTAACCGGGTACTTTTCGTTTTATTATCTTTTTTAACCGAATTTTCTTTGTTTTGTTCAATGTAAGTCTAGTGGAATGGTATCTCCTACTTTCAATGTTTCTGTTAAACAAACGGGTGTCGCACGAGTTAAATTAAAATCTGACAAAATTCGGAGACGCCGATACCCCCCCGCGTCGTTTGTTAAATGAAGACGTTTCCAACGGGACACCCTCTTGCTTTATTAAATCATCTTATTTCGGATATCTTTTCATTCTCTCTCATTTCCATCTGACGGGGAACGATAATATATGTTTAAAGCGCTTTATTGCGCTGGCAACAGGTCAGAGCCGATAAAAAAACATCTGCTCCAATAACACCGAAATGAATTCCTATTACAACTCATCCGAAAATGAAGTTTTCTCGACGACACAACGCACAAAAGAAAGTCACTCGAAGATATGAGGTGGGGGAGGAACTTAACTCTATCTGTTTTTTGGCAAACTCTCTCGACATAAATAACTGAAAAAGATACAATCCGTTTTCCTCGCGACATTGCGTTGCGACTGGATGTTCTTATGGAATGCGACCCTCCCCTCCGTTTTCTGTTGTTTGCATTTCTTTCGAAATGAACTCTCGAACATTCCGAAGTTCGAAATGAAAGCGATGCTGGGGAAATGAAATTTTACGAAACTGTTTACAGTATTTAAATTGAAATGGATTCACGACGGGAGGAATACTGTATACTCAAGTCGGGAAGCGTTTTGTTGGACCAATTTTATATTGCTTGCAAGCGAGTGCCTTTTTTGAAAGAGATTATCTGCCTTTTTAACAATCGATATACAGTTATCATTTTCAGTTCTTTTTTTTTTTTATTACTTTTCTTGAATTATGAAAAAAAAAATCGAACGTTCGATAATTTATTCTTTCAACAGCTTTTGTGGATGAGACAGGGCCCAGAAGATTGTTTCATTAACCCCTTGGGGGGCAGTGCGATATCTTTTATCCCGCCTACGATTCATGAAGATTTGCACCAGAAAAAAATTTATTAAATTTTACTTTTCTAACTTGGGTGGAAAAAAGTCGTAAAACTGCTTTTCCTTGTTTTGCGATAAATCTTTTTGCAGATTCCGGTGTGAATTTGACATTACAGAAACACAATAACTTGACCCTCAAGGGATTAACTGTCATATCCCAACCCAACAAGAATACGAATAATAGTAGCGATCTATGTTAATAGATGGCAGCACCATACACAGAGACTCTGAGATGGTAAGGTTTTGCATGCACCCAGTGGTATCGATGCAGTTGTTAGGAATGACTTGCTCTGAGAGCTGCGTTTAGCAGCTGTTGTATTTGTTGTAAATAAACTATAAGTAGTCTTATAGTTATGCCTCATTGCTTAGTAAACAGTAATAATAAAAGTGCGGCGATGTAATATTAACCTTTTGAGTTATGGAGGTGAATTTCTTCAAGCTGACCCAGATGTCACATTGGCACCCGTATTTTGTAAACAAAATATTCGGCTTATAATATACACGAAAAAATACATTAATGTATTTTCAAAAAGTCCTTCCGGCCAGTGCCGGGAGGAAGAGGTAGCTTTCAAATTCCTTATTTTAAAAATGCCAACTTATATTATTCAAACACAAGAAGCTCAATTTTGTGAAAACCGAATATAGGAGATTCAATACTATTTTTTATCAATACTAAATCATTATGAATGAGAATTTCGTGAAATTGGTCAGCTTTATCCAAGCTGCTTTTATTTAAAGTAACTTATATTTGGCTGAGATGTTGATGTATACTATCCACATGCCTTCTTACATGGAAATAGGCGAATACGTGTGTTATCGCGTGACAAATAAAGATCGTTTCAAAATGTTAGCCATACTAGAAATTCAAAGTGCTATAATCCAACCATTTTTTAAGATATAAACAAAAGAACAAATTTTCAGAAACAAAATCTACTCCGGAATCTTTGTATCAACGCCAAACACATAAAAAAATCTTTTTCATTTTCCAATTTTTTAACACCTCATTTTAAATTTTAAATTTAATTTTTTTTAAATGGCAACCCTTTTGAAACAAGATGGCGAAAGAAGCTCGCCAACGAACTCGGTCGAGACATTGGTATGTACTATGTACAGACCAAGTAACATCCAAATCGGTTCATAAATACGCTTGTTATCGCGTGACAAAAATCAGGTCGTTTTAAAATGTCAGCCAGAATAGAAATTCAAAATGTTATAACTCAACCATTTTTTTAGATATGGACAAAACAGAAACTGTTCCGGAATCTTTGTATTAACGTCAAACACATACGAAAAAAATCTTTTTCATTTTCCAATTTTTTGGTATCTCATTTTAAATTTTAATTTTTTTTAATTTTTTTAAATGGCCGCCATTTTGAAACAAGATGGCGGATGAAGCTGGCCAACAAACTCGGTCGAGATATTTGTATGTACTATGTACACACCATGGTACATCCAAATCGATTCATAAATACGCCTGTTATCACGTGACAAATATCAGGACGTTTCAAAATATCAGCCACGCTAGAAATTCAAAATGCTATAACTCAGCCATTTTTTAAGATATAGATGAAACAAAAACTGCTCCCGAATCTTTGTATCAAGGTCAAATAAATAAGAAAAAAATATTTTGTCACTTTTCAATTTTTTGGTACCACATTTCAAATTTAAATTTTTCTTAAAAATTTAAATGGCTGCAATTTTTAAACAAGATGGCGGATGAAGCTGGCCAACGAACTCGGTCCAGACATTGATATGTACTATGTACAAACGAAGTTACATCCAAATCGGTTCATAAATACGCCTTTTATCGCGTGACAAATTTCAGGACGTTTCAAAATGTCAGCCACGCTAGAAATTCAAAATGCTATAACTGAGCCATTTTTTAAGATATAGACGAAACAAAAACTGCTCCGGAATCTTTGTATAAAGGTCAAATACATAAGAAAAAAATATTTTTCCATTTTCAATTCTTTGGTACCACATTTCAAATTAAAATTTTTTTAAAATTCTTTAAATGGCCGCCATTTTGAAACAAAATGGCGGATGAAGCTGGCCAACGAACTCGGTCGAGACATTGGTATGTACTATGTACATACCGAATTTCATCCAAATCGGTTCACAAATTTGAGAGTTACAGTATGACAAAGGTCAGATATATATATATATATATGGATATATATATATATATATATCAACTTTTGAACGGAGGGTGGTTTCGGGGTCTGGGGGTCATGATCGATGAAAATATACCAAAATTTTTTGAAATCGCTTTCCTCCGAACGGCTGCAATAGGTAGCTTTTTGTAATGAAAGCTACCTAATAAATTTTGCTGAATATTCCGGTGCCAATGTGATATTTGGAGATTAAAATTAGGTGGGAAGAAATTCATCCATCAGAACTCAAAGGGTTAAAGAGATTCGTGTTGATTATAGTCCATTTTAAAACAGTCCTTAAGATGACATTCCTTTTATTTCAAGAACGTCCAGAGAGAGAGAGAGCGGGAAATGATAAGAGCCAATCGTCACCTAAACAATTCCAGTGTCACGCAACAGTCATTTCAAGAAAAAGTATTCCCTATCAGCCTTCGAAAGACAGCTTCGCAGATGCACCGAGCTTCAAACCCACTCGGCTATTTCTTCAAGTCCACACATTGCACCGTCGGCTTTATATATTTTAGGCTTTATAGGCAGGGTGTTTCATAAAAGATGGGCAAAACTTTAAGAGGTGATAGTGCACATCCAAACCTACAACTTTCATCCAAGAATGCAGTGTCGGAATTAAAACTCAAAGGGCTAGAGGGCGCCGAAGGGGAAGTTGTTATACAAGTCAAAACCACACAAAGAACGATTAAGTGGCAAAAACAAGTTGGGAAACCACTCTCCATACAATTGCTGAGCTTCTGAGCCATTTTCACTCGCAGTTCTCTATACAAAATGCATATCAGCCTTTTCCCTAATACTGAAGGGCAACATCTTCCGATAGGTCCCCACCGCGATTGACAGTTGCGCTATCGGATCAGTGGCTTTTATGTATTAATCAAGGCGACATTTTGCATCTGCGTTCTTCTTCCTCACTATATCACATTTGCATGCTAATCATCACGCTCTTCTTCCGACAACTCACAACAGGAATGGAGCTTTAACATTTGCATGGACCAAGTTTACAAATGCGCAAGCATTAATGCTTCATATTTTTGATCCTGCATTCTTGGATGAAAGTTGTTTGTTTGGATGTGTACTCTTAAAGTTTTGCCCATCTTTTATGAAACACCTTGTATATAGAGGACAATAGATTAAGAAAATTCATAAACATTTCTATTCAAAAAGCTCCCACCGAAGTTCTAATGACTCATGGATGTGGTACTAGACAATAGATTGATACTAAATATTTTTGGCAGAGTGAGTAGCGGGTCATTACTATTGTTTCTAGCATGTAAATTCGACAACAATTACTCCACGGGGTCAATCCTTAATTAGTTCACACTTCAAGTGAGGAGTCTACAAACTGTGATGACAGGTTGTGACATCACATCTAAAATGTGAAAACTGGCAGGCATTAAAGAGCACATCACATCGGAATATTTTTAAAGCAGTAAAATACAAGAGAGAGAATAGGAGGGATGGGGCGTTTTAATACTTGGGTAGCGGAGTGTATTCATTGCTAGCTGGGTGTCGGCTTGGGGAGAGTATAGGGAAGTCGACCGACGTCTCTGCAATACGGCAATGCCTTGCCCGACTCCTGTAGACTGTTGCACAGCACAAAGGATTTTGATCTTTTATTATTTATGCCACGGATCGAATCGGGCCACGTTATTACATCTGTCTTACTGAGATCTTAGTTTGTGTCAAATTGCATTGTAATGGACAGACCTTCATAGGAAGTACGATTATGACTTGTACACAATTGAAGACAAAAACTTTCATTAAATAAACAATAATTATCATTTTTATGTTTTTAGTTTCAGCATTTTTTTTTTTTTAAGGAAAGGTTTTTTTTTCCCTTTTTTTTTTTGCGTATAAGTATCATTATTATTAAACACACACACCTAACAAAAGCCTACACCTATTGTGTGGGTGGCGAACAAATTTCAAATTTTAAGGTGAGTACATAATACATCGTGTGTATTACTCACGCATGTCTGAGAAGTCGTCTACGAGTATGATTTCGTGTATGAGGTGTGTCGGGGACCGGTCGAGGACGCTGTGCACCGTTCTCAGCAGCACGCTCCAGGCCTCGTTGTGGAAGCAGATGATGACGCTGGTCGGAGGGAGGTCGTCACTGTAATGCTCGTCCTGGCACCTGTAGGAATGAAATAGATGAAGATAAGCATGACTACCCGAAACAAAAAACTATACATTCTTATTTAGCTTCACTGGATTTTATATTGCCTTCATTCGTGGAAACTTTTCAATCGAAAATGTTTTCCTGAAGGCGTTTGGCAAGTTTAAAATTTTTTCGCATACTTTTGGGAGAACGGCACCACCCAGTTTGCATTTTCTTGAACCCATTCAGCACTCTTTTCAACCTCACCTTTAGGGAATCATTATACTTACCCAGCATACGTAATATTGGGTAAGTCTTGTAATCGTTTAAAAAATAATAATAATAATAAAATGTCGGATTTACACGTTGCAGACACTGGAGATTCCGAAAAACATGAGGCCCCACCAGTGGCCGAGAGGTTCTGCTCTCGAAGCTGGTAGACGGGAAATACTGGGTTCGATCCCAATCGCGCCCGTCGGCCTAATCGTTCGGAGTTTTCGTGGTTTTCTTCGAACCTTGGTTCTCCAAGCGTTAATACGGGTTAGGTTCCCTTAGAAAGACCTCCACGGAAGGCACTCGCCCCTTAGGGCCCATATCCCACGTGTAGATAATTGGCCGACATAAATACAACCAACCAACCGAAAAACATGTTTTTAGAAAAAAAAATTGCCGTCTGTCTGTGTGTCTATAAACGCTCTATCTCCCTAAAAAATTGAGATGGAGACTTGAAATTGGGTGTGTACTTAGTATGTAATAATAGGAAGAAGCCTAATGAATATCAGTAACCTCGATGACCTATTTTTTTCAGACCTATTTTTTTCTGAGCTATTTTTTTCAGACTCCCGACATTTTCGTTCTGATAAAAGGTATAGAAAAATTTTTGAAACTTTATTTGAAGGAGTGATATAAAAGACAATAAAAAAGCATAAATGCTGCAGAAAGAATGAAATCGATCGGGTAATGAGTTGTCGAGATGGTTGTAATCCTATTTTTCACACACTTCGATTTTTCATGATCCTGTATTTCATTCAAATTTCAATTCAAACATATACAATCGGACCCCGTTATACCGACACCCGGTTTTGACGTCACTCCGCTTATCACGTCAGCTTTTCAAAGTCCCGGTTTTCTGTATATGATTTTAATGTAAATAAACTCCGGATTTTACGTCATTGAATACTTTTCAACTCCGGATATCCCGACGGTTTAGGAAAATTGTCCCTTTTTCATAATCCATCTCATAAGCACGGAAATTAAGCAGTAAGAAATGCCTTAGCCAAACTTTTCACAAAAGTGTCTAAAATACCCATTGAGATAAAAGAGAAATTTTACTTGAATCCTTTATCTGAATAATTAAACCCACACACTATGAATGACCCACTTAAGCTCCAGATAGACGTATCAGTCTACTCGCGGTCTTTTTGTTCTGGTAAGGCGGCGCTTTACTGTGGTTACATGGCGTTTTTCATCCGACTCAAACCGAAGCATTGCATGGCTTGAAATGATCAGAAATTATCTAACATCCATTTCTGAAACAACAAATATTGATTACAATTCATTGTATAACATTGAAAAACGAATTGTAGGAAGCACATCGAGGGATAAGCAAAACAACACTCATTCATCAATATTTCATTTAACAGTAAAAAAAACATGTGATCATAAATCTAATTTTCATTCTTTTCAATTTTGTTTTTGTGTTTATTTTGTTTAATAATAATGTTTTATTGCTTAAAACTGCAAAAACAGTTATGAATTTAAAATTGCTTTAACTTAATTAAAAATACAGCTTTTTATAAACATATTTTTCTTCAACTCCGGTTACCACGACACTCCGCTTATGACGACACTTTTTTCTGGCCATTAAAGTGTCGGGATAACGAGGTTCAACTGTATTTTAATTGGAAATGAGACGCCTCATCCAATGCAGTAAACTGTTAGTTAATAGGACTATCATTTTTGGAGTTATAAGGATGTTTTTTTGTTTGCGCAATTCGGTTCTACTCGATCATCCCGTCGATCCAAAAACGATCGCCAAACTATAAGATTAAATGCTAGGAATGGCTTATCGAAAATGTCACATTCACTTGACATTAACCCCTTTCCCCTTTTTTTCACATCCTCAAGTGATTTTCAATTCGACGTTTTATTTGCATTTTTATGAATCTTTTACTATTTTATTTATTCTTCTGTTATCTAAAATAAAAATTATGCTAATTTGCATAATTTTGAAAGTAGTTTTTCGATTTATACAATTTACCGAAATGGTCGACAGGATAATCAAGTAGTACTCGCAATTCAGTAATACAGCATTACTGCGTATTAAAAATATTGAAATATACGTTCAACTTTTATTTTGGAGTTGCAATGCATTTTATAAATAGTTTACACATGTTTTATTTTCATATTTTATAGTATGCATATATCATTACGGTGGCCCCAAACGACTCGTTTTCTGATGTGTTGGTAGAAATAAACGAATTATATTCAATTCCACGATTTCATGTTTCTGAATTTCCACACACACACATTTATACATATAATATTTACCTTTCACTTTCGGAATTTTCCATTAAAATTGACATTTTCTGTTGAGCATGACTGACTATAATAAAAGTGTCTAAATTTATTAAGAGGCAATCTTAACCTGAAATGCCTCCTCCTACACTCTGTGAACAAAAGTCATCGTTAGGCCCATTAAACAATAAAAAAAAAAAAAAAGACAAGTGGGTAAGTGTGATCACAGATCGCATAGAGGGTTTCGTATAATATTCCTTTCAAAACCCTTTACCCTTTTACCAAATCTGTTAGTTCCACATTTCGCAACCAGTGGTCTCTATTCTAAACAAACCTCTATCCGAAAAAAACTCCGTTTTACAACCTATCCATAGATATATGAGTCGGGGAGATTTTGTCCATAGCACCTGAGATACGTAAGCGACCCCTGGTGGTAAAAATTGCAAACTGAAATATGTTCGGTTATGGTGCATACTATAAAGAGTGGTCAAAAGAGTGTCGGCAAAAGTTAGAAAAGTGCGCCCTGGGTGAGAAGTGTCGAGGTTAAGAAAACTGCTAAAAATACAGAAATTAAAGCTCGGAGGGATAAATAATATAAAACTGTTTGAAAATTTTATGATTTGTCGAGTGATCGCAAGTGTTCTGCTATAAGTTTGCAAAATTTCACATCTCCAACTTAATGAGGGGCTCAGTTAGAAGAAAAAAAAGGTTAAAATTCGCAAGTTAGAGCCCAGGCTTTTTCAAAATTTTATGATTTGTCGTTTGATGTGAAGTGTTCAGCTATAAGAATCCAAAATTTCAAGTCTCCAACCTATATAGTTTCTGAGTGTTGTCTAATAACGGGCTCTGTGACAGACAGAGAAATGAGATGAATAGGGCTTCATCAGATGAATGAATCCTATATTACGATGGGCTTTCATTTCAAATATAAATTTTATTCACCTATTTCAACAGAGTATCCAAAAAAAAATAGGTTAACGGCCCAATGGAAAAAAAAAATAACTTACAAAAGCATCCAATGCCTGTATGGGTTTAATTTGGAAAAGTTTCAGGTTTTACTGGTGACGAAGTTAACATAAACAAGTTTGTAATATTTTAAGCGCCCGTGTGGCAATGGCAAGGAAACTTCCAATTTGAGTAAAATTGAATTTTTGGACGAAGGGAAAGCGATCCCATCGAAAGAAATTGGAATCAAAGGGCATTTTAAAAAAGAGACATTTTCCTGTCTTTAAAAATGAAAAGGCGAAATCAATTTATATTGATAAGATAACTGGAAAAGTGCCGCCCTAATAGCGGCGCATTCCTGAATCCATTTAATTGACTCATCTCATTCAAATGGCTCGTCTAAAGTTTTGAGAGGGAAGCAAAAGGGTATCCATGGATTCCTTTGACTGTCGGAATGAAACTGAATACAAAAGGACTCCCCCCCCCCACCTCCCGATCGCAAATGTGCTGATCAAACTTTGCCACGTGCTAACGCGATTTAAATGGAACGCGTCGACTTTAATCAATACTCCCCTTTTGTTTCTTTCAAAGACTCCGAGCTCCATTCCATCGACGCCCTTTCAATGCACGCAACAGTTCGATCCTTTCTGCAAACTTCAAACTCGGGAAAGTCGAAATCTTGTCTGGCACACAAAACGGGTAACAGCCGAGAAAACTTTGTCCGAGTCGTTCTTTCTCAATTGGATGTACAGTCGTGAGAAAAAATAAATAAACACCCCTTAATAACTCTGCAAAACATTATCGTAGAAGAAAATTACTGATACCCCACGATTGGTAATAAAGTCTACTTTTAAATGATGTCTATAAAATTGGCTTAGGGGAGCCATCTACCTATTAAAACAAACCTAAACTTCATTTTTATTCAATGACAATACTCAATTTTAACAAGGTATTTCAAATCTTCGGTTCAAACTGTGCCTAGACACCCAATTTCAAGTCATTTGAACGATACGTTTTTGAAGTATAAACATTCAAAATGGAGTGCTTCTCATGTTAAATGACATTTTCATATTTTTATTAATATCTTCTGAAATGATGCTCCTCATGTTCTCATTTTTTGTGCAGCAATAATACTAAAATACTCAAACATAAAGACGTTCAATTTGCAATTTTTATGTTATGAATTATGAAATTAATATGCGAAAAAATTATGAATTGCAACCTACCATTTTTGCGATGGATTTAGATTTATTACGTCCTACTTTACGGGAATCCAAAATTTCACATTTTTCTTCCAAATAGTTTTCCAATGATGCCTAAAAAATGGCAAATTGATGGTTTAAGGGGTCTATGATAAAAGTGGCTACATATTTTGAAATTTCTTAGGCTATCCTGTAATCTAGCTGTCTTCAATGACTGCTTGGGTTAGCGCTTAAGGGTCCTGTCCCTGCCGGCGAAGACACTCACGAGCTAATGCTAATCCTATGGGGAGGGATTTTTCTAATATCTCGTTTGTATTTCGACATTTTTAAATAATTTTTTTTGCATTGGATAGCCGAGGTCCGTCTCTACAGCGCACCTTGGTCATTTTTTCGATTTTGGTTGCAGATATTTTTTTAATGACACTTTCGTTTTCAGAACCGGTTTTGAAAATGAAAGTAACTTTATGCTCGTGAGTGTCTTCGCCGGCAGGGACAGGACCCTTAAGATGCCTTGATCAAGAAGGGGACTATCTCGGTCAACAATCGAGTACCGAACTTCCATTTGGATATAGACCCTAAAAGACGCTCGTTTTTAAATGATTAATTTCTCGGAAACTTATCGTACGAATTGCATAAAAATTTGTTTTTAGGCTAATGGAAGAGTGTAGAGTTCATTTATGCTGTCAGAATTGTGTACTGCTATAGAAAAAAAAAACAAAGTTATGGTCCGTTTTAATAGGTAAATGGCCCCCTAAGCAAATTTTATACACGTCATTTAAAAGTAGACTTTATTATCACCCGTGTGGTACCAGTCACGTCACTTTCTTCTACGATAATTTTTTGTAGATTTAGTAAGGGGTTTCAAAGGGGGTCTAAGGGTAGATACTTTTTTCCCCACGACTGTACAGCGTCCTCTGAAACTGTTCCAACACTATGAGTAGGCCTATGAAGATGAAATCAAATTCACAATGTACTTTTTTAACTAAAGCGATAGAGTCTCACTGCAACCCGAATACAAATCAGGGTGTGGTGGAGGGTGTACAGAGTATACCTTCGGAATTTTTTAAGAAGTCCTCTGTTTCTAAAATAAAGCTATTGCGTACACCCTTTCGCGTATACCCTCGGGGTGTTTTACGACTGCGACACGGATCTAAATATTCGTACAGGATGTGACCCATCATGAAGATAGTGAAGTGATATTTTCAATCTGTAAAATAAGATGACATCATGGACTCTTATACTTTCTAAATCAGGGGGAATTATCACATTGTGGGCATGTAAAAGATTTTCTGTACTTTTAAACTGTTTCGTCTGATGGCGCTTTAAAAAGCAACGTAGAATATTCCTTTACATAACAAGAGTTTACACAAAAAAAAAGACAAATATTAACAGATGCGGGGACAAATATTAACTATGGTGAGATTTACATTTTTTTTAGATTTGTGAAGGTGGTTTTAACGAAAGTTTCAAATATCGACTCAATTATAAGTTGAGGCAGCTGAATAAAAGGGTTAGAGCCTACTATCTGGTCGCACAATCATTTAGGATGATGCAGGAAGATGAAGAAGTGAAACTGTGTTTATACATTAAAAGAACACAACCTTACCAAAAAGAACATTTGTATACGAAATACAAATTATCTGTGTAGATATAATTGCAAACACTTGCAGCTCAAAATGTAAAGTGCCAGGAAGTTAGATCGGTTGCTAATAGCTAATCATTTTTGTCGTTATAAATCGCTGGTCATGCTGAGAATAATAATTTACATTTATTAAATTCATAACATCTGTTTTGTGGTTTATATCGATAAAAGATAGTTACCATTATTCCGGCAGGTTGCTATGCACTCCGGAATGAATATAATATTCATATTTCCTATATACATACCTATAAATATTATATTTATACTATATCCTATTATATAGTTGTATTTCTAAAATTCACTTTTAATTAGACAATTATATAATACTATCTATAAGTATTTACATTGTACAAAAAATAAGGATTCCTGTCATTAGTACTATCAATGCTATGGGTATTAGTACTATTAATGCCCGATGTATCCGACTGGCGTTACTGAATTTGACCCAATTATGAGAAATGATTTTCTAGTAATCTAATGGGTACAAAAAACTTACTTTATTGAAATCGGCGGAACAGTTTTCGATTTATAGCAGTATTTTCAGCGCTGAGTTTGTTTTAATCTATCCAAACGAATTATCCTAAAATTGGGATTTAGATTTTTTTTATCGCGATTTCATTAATACAGTAAGAGAGTCTCCTGAAAAATTTTAGCGTCATTTTCGAGATCGTCCATAAGCGTGCTACTGATCAGTGGGCAATGGTTATTAGTACTAGAAAGAGCTCTGATTACGAAAGATTAACAACAAAAATTATGGAAACTTATCAAAACAAAGTTTTCGAGTTTAGATTTTTTTTGTCTAAAAATAGTACATAAGAAATGCTTCATTTTTATTTATTTATTTATTTATTTATTTTTTTTTTTTCAGCATTTTGAGCGCTGTTTTTTTTCCTGTTAAAACGAATTTTCTCATATTGGGGTTCAAGTTAGATTATTTCATCGACCCCGAATTAGCAAGTTCCGTGAAAATCGTTCTAGTCGCTTTCGTTCAAATACACAAAATTTGCTTGCTTGTTCAATACCTATGATATTGGAAACGTTTAACTGAATGATCCTCAAAACGGCGTGTTCTATTCGAAAGTCAACAACTCTAATATTTAGCAGAGAAATAACTTATCTCAAGAAAGTTGCATTCTAGTCATGGACGGTTTATTAATTTATATTTTAATATTTCCAGTAAACAAATGGTACTTTTAAATCCATTCAATAATTTTCATCTAGCATGAACTAAAAGGAATTCTGTTCTAAAGGTTTCAATCAGATTTAAAACGTAGTATTCATTTTTTTACTAGAAAACAAAAAAAGTAAAGGGATGTAACCCTACTCTACTCTGCATGAGTAGTGGATGTAACCCTACACAGCAAAAATACAATCTGCATTAGGCCTAATTTATTTGGCAGTTGATTGGACAGTGTCTTTCATGTAAATCTAGATGAACCTACGAAAAAGGGTGTTAATTTTGGCTTTCCCAACATGAGTGATCTCCGTCAATAATGGTCACCGAGAAAGGAAACTTGTGAGATGGGCTAGTTGTTTTCACGGGTCCAGTTTTTAAGCCCGGGGCTTTTTTCATCTCGCCCGGCCTGTTAAGAAATACAAAAATTCGGGCCGATCCTCTAGGTTTCTGCAAAACCTATATTTCTGAATGAATCGACAGTTAATGTTATTCAAAAAGCACACTTACTTATGCATAGAACTTCATTTACGATTGTATGTTTGCAGTTCATACCATTCGGCTATGGTAACTATGGTAGCTATGGTAACAGGCTATTATTGGCAACTTAGATAATCGCTTCACAAACTGCTATAAAAAATAATACTGATTTAGTCAACTGCATTCAAATAACACTTCAATGACAAACTCAATGTAATTTAGAACAGAAGAAAAAGAGGGTAAAAGAAAATGGCAATCAAAAATCTCTACAAAGAAAAAAAGTAGTCATTTGAAAATATTTTCTGTCATTCATTAAATCAAATTGAATTTTTAAAAATTTCGTTAGCAAGGGGAACATTGCATTATTTTTACAAAAATAAATAAATAAAATGCTAGCCCAGCATGGGCTCAGGGGTAAGGAAAAAGACTCCTCCCGGAAAAGAAAATCTGGCTCGGCTCTGCCCCAGCTTGCAGAAAAAAAGGCCCGGGTCCGGCAAAGACGTCCAAGATCGTACTGGCACAAGTTTCATGAAAGGAAATTGGGGGTTGGGCTTCGGACCAGGCCCGTACAGAAAGGCTACGATATTTATCATTAAAATATAGTGCATATTTATTTCGAGCCATTTTATTTCTCCCGTTTCTAATCCTCTCGCTCGTTAAAACGTCGATTAAACTGGGTTTTAACGAGCTCATTAAACTGAACGAAAAAAGAAAGAACGGAAGAATGCCTTTGTTGCGGCGGCGCTGATTCTTCCTTTTTGTAAAATGCCTTTGATGCCTTTTTGGAGTCTTTGATGGCGAAGGTGAAACTTTCAGAAAATCATTATCGAGTTGCTCATCGACGGAACATTAACCGGTGGGAACAATCACATCAGGCTACTGGAAATTTTCACATAATAATCATGAATGCTATATCCTATGCCCTGTGTCAAGCGATAGATACAAAGTCTCAAAAAATATTGGAGCGATATTACTAACATTAGTTAAATATGAGTTATAGTGTACCCTTATTTAAAATAGGGATCCAACAGGAGGACTTTTCCAATGATTAATGTATTACTGGCTGCAAATCAAGAGCACTAGCAATTAAGGGAAGGGGGGTGAAAATGTCCTCTATTAAACAAAACACTAAAATGATAACGAATAAGCCTGTGATCGTCACAAAACTTCTTTTCATATTATTGTAATATATTAGTTTAAATACCACTGCTTAGAGGTCTGCACGGGCCCGGGCTTGGCCTGAGGGCCGGCAAAAAAAAATTGAACGGTCCTGCAAGGCCAAGTCGGGCCGACAAAAGAAACTAATCGGGCCTATCAGCCCGATATAAGAATTTAAGCGAAGCAGATAAAATACGAGCCATATGCAATGAATGACTTTCTCGAGAAGTATAAATGAGCGTCACGAGCCGATGCGAGTTTAACAAACATCAATACAGAAATGTAACATGTCCGTCGTAGAGATCGGCATCGTACAGTTACACGATGCCTGATCTCGTGTTTCATTTTTTCAGCAGACTCGTGCCGAGACGGAACAGGTCTTAGTCGTTTTCAGGACAGGCATTATGTTTTGTAAAAGTACTAATAGCGATCACGAACTTCTGTTAACAGTATCTTTAGAAATATACTTTAACGTGGTTCTCATATTCACTGCTCAACAATGCGAAGCTTTCAGACACATTTTCTGACTCATTTTTAACTACAAAGGCATAAAATTGAAAGGCCTGATTATTGAAAGCATTTGGAATCGAACAGTTTTTCCATTTTTGATAAATTAACTTACAGAGATTACAGAGATTCTTGTCACGTGACTGTACGGTTTTCTCCTTTCCTGTGCTATCGCTTCCGGAAATTCGATTCAAAACACTAACTTTGGCAGTATTTACTGAAAGATATATTGCTTTTATCTAAGAAAAAAACGGCATTTACATAGTTTCTGAATAAGAATACCTGCCAATCTTACACGTTTCCGAAGAGAAATGAATTCATAAATGTGCTCCTTTGGATTTGAGAAAAGCCTTAAAAATGAGGGAAATATTTTGACAAACCTACTTTTTATTATACAGCTTCAAAAGTTATGTTTTTAACACTTTATTCGAAACTATATTAACTTTTTAATGGATTCTTATTTGATTTTTGAAACGTCTGTAGTCCGTAGAGGTGATGACTAAAACACTAAGTAATCGTTCCTATACTATATAAAGTTCCTATACTATTGTGTGTTTTCTGTTTTTCGAACACATAGTAATCTAAAATATACTGTAAAATGTTCCTATAAATATGTATGTAGTATTCATTAAAAGAATCTTAATTGTACGTCGAGAAAAAGACGGAATTTTTTATAGAAATTGAGTCGGGCCGGGCCTGCTTTCACTAATTTTTGTACAGGCCGGGATGGGCTCGGGCCGAACTTTTAATTTTTACACCGGGCCAAAGTAATTAGGAAAAACATAAAAGGAAATATAAAAGCAGAAATAGTTTTTTACAAGATCTTTTATCAGCATTCAATGTTACTCACGTATCCGTTCATGTTTCCTCAAAAACATATTTTACTATCCATTCGTTGGGCAACGAACTCGATCGTGGAAAACCCAGTGTTATTTTTGTGCTTGGTAGAAAGCTCAAACGAGTGAAGTTATGAAACAAATTATATTTTTTGCTTTAAAAAAGAACTTTCTGTAAAAAGTGCTCCTTCGTTCGTTTCGAAAGATTTGCGCCTCATAAATGTGAAATCATGTAAATTTTGTTTGAGAAAATGGTCCTGAGTGTACTGACCACGGTCGGTGTACACCCCAATTTTAGTTCATTAGGAAAATTTTTCTTTTAAAAATATAAAATGATACAAATTCGAGGGCTTAGACTGCCTAAAGCAGTGGGGCCAACACTATTCGGTTCATTTAGAAAGATGTTTTTTCTAAAAATATAAAATCAAAACAGATCGGAGCTTGAGTAGCACGAGCGGTGTACGCGATGTGAAATTAGGATGAAATTTCGTTTAAAAGTATAAAGTCATACAAATTCGAGCGTATACGCTGCCGAATGTATGCCGAATGCCGGGTATCTTAACTCTAGATTCGTTTGTGTGGATTTTCATATAAAACAGCAATCGTTGTTGAAATAAAATCCTACAAAATCGACGTTAGTTTTCAAAATCAGGTTGAATCATGCATAAAACGCCCGGTGTACGCTGCCGAAGGCAGTCTCCGTATTAGATTATTTTGGATATTTTTGTTTAAAAATATAAGATCATTCAAATTTAAGGGCAAGGGCCTCCACATTAGGTTTGTATGGCAAATTTTTTTTTTCTGAAAATATATAACTCAACACTGATTTTATGTCCATTTAAGATCATTATCTAGAGTCCCGGCAGCGGGTCAGCTCATTTTTATACACCTCCTTATTTTACTTTTGCCCTATTTCGCATATTCCTGTTATTCTGTAGTTTTCTTATTTTTTACATCCTATAGTTCATTCATTTCCTTTTTATCCCACGTTTTATTCGACATCCAAAGCAAAGTTTTATAGCATAATAGACGTTTAAAAATGCATGCTTGTCAATCTGCCGATAGGGGGATTTCAACGTCAGCTGCGGAAGCCACATTTTTATTTGGATCTCCCATTACATAATATCTAATTTACAACCATCCGACATTTCATTATCTTAAGTAAAGTTATTTTAAGTAGTATTTATGAGCCTATAAAATTTGTCAAAGACTCAGAAAATGTAACTTTTAGATACTGTTAAAGTGTGTTAAATATTAAACACTGTTTATAAAATGATGTTCTTAAACTGATTATTCTTGTAATTTTTAAACTAATATGAATTCAGGAAGGTTGTATGGAGTTACTTAAAAGAAAATTAAGAATGTATACGGTAATACCATACAAGTAAAAAAAAAAAAAAATCATATCTAAAAAGTGCAGAAAATTTTCAGTACACTTTTACAGAATAGGTTAATTTTTCTAGAAAACAGTATACAATTTCCGTCCGATTGACATTTTGAAGTTACAAATCTCAAAAAATATACACTGTTAAATTTTTTTATATGAAATTACAGAGAATCTACGGGTAATCCATTATCTTAAGTCTTATGTAAAATTACCGAGATTAGAAAAACCGAGGTTCTATCAAATAACAGAGAAGTTACAGTACATATACATCTAACGTCTGAATTTAAAAACCATTGAAATACCAAATAAAATAAACTAAGACAGACTTGAGCACAGTTAAAAAATAAAATTTATAAAGACAATAAAAAACAAGTCTTATAACGTATTCTTTTTTGGAGACGTTATGTCGAAGATATTTTTTGGATAGTGAAAGAAGCAGACTTAAATGATATTCTCACGATTTCTAACTCTGTTGGTAACCCTATTAAGTTTACTGTTGAAATAGAAAATAATGCTGAATTACCATTTCTCGACATTCTAATCCGCAGACTCACGACTGATATCTCTCAATCTGTCACCACTACTGTTTACAGAAAACCTACTTCTACTGGTCAGTATACTAATTTCCATTCAATATGCCCTTTCAGCCATAAAATAACCGTTATTAAGACTTTAGCCTTCAGAGCCATAAAATATTGCAGTTCCAGTAATGATTTTGAAATAGAGAAATGTAAAATTTATCGTGATTTGATTAATAATAGCTACCCTATTGGTCTTGCTAAAAAAATCTTTAAAAATACTTTAAATTTTGTAAATTCTATTCCCCCCTTCCTTTTCAACGTAGTAAACCTAGCTCCTTTATCTGTATCCCTTATTATAAGAACATTTCTGAAAAAATTTCTGGCATTCTAAAATCATTCAATATTGGGGTTTCTTTTAAACCTATTAATAAATTGAGTTCCTTTTTCAATAAGCATAAATTTCAATATGATAAGTCTAAATTACACGGTGTTGTTCATATTATTCCTTGTAAAGATTGCAATAGTGTTTATATTGGTGAAACTGGTAGATCATTGGAAATTTGCCTAAAAGAACACATTGGTGCTTTAAAAAAGAGTAATTTGACTTCAAAAATTGTCCAGCATTCACTTCAAACGAATCACATTCCGCTCATTGCGAACGCCAGTATTTTGAAATCTGGTTGCAACAACTACCATGGTAGATTGCTCCTTGAGGCTTGATTCACTGAATTGCGGTCGCATGCTTTGAATGATGCTCGTTCTGTCCCTAGCGAATATTGTTTGTTTTTAAAATAGCTAACTGTACTTGTTCTTGATTTGTTCTGACGTTTGAAATGCAATGGATATTTTTTGTATTGATGATGCCTTGCGTGTCACTTGGTGAAACGTTTACATATTGTATTTTTAATTGTTTTTTATTGTCTTTATAAATTTTATTTTTTAACTGTGCTCAAGTCTGTCTTAGTTTATTTTATTTGCTGTTTTAACAGAGAAGTTATTCGGTAAATTTACATTAGACTCTGTAAATTAATATCGTTAAAAATACACAAGATTCTGTAAATTTATTTTTCATGAAATTTGGTTTTCAAAACTAGTGAATCATACACTATAAAAATTTTTCAGAAACGTTTCCGAAAGTAAAGGAAATCTGCGTGATACTAACGGAAAGGTTTCAGATTCGAGCAGAAAATTGTTTCGGTTATAGTACGGAACATTTCCGATTCGTAATGAAAAGTTTCTGAATATATCGGAAACCTTTCATTACGGATCGGAAAGGTTTCTGAATACATATGGAACCTTTCTGAAGACAAGGATTATTTTAAAAATCATACAAAAAAGCACAAATAATTGTACTAAAATTACTTGCAGGTGCATGCATATAATACAAAATCATTTAAAATACATTTGAAATATCTCAAACATACATTAAAATTTTTTAATGTATTTTTAAGATATTTCTAATATATTCTAAATAATTTTATATTATGTGTAATGCACCTGCAAGTAGTTTTAATACATTTATGTGTGTTTTTTATATGAATTTTAATTATTTACTCAAGGTGAATTTTAACTGCCATTTATTGAAGATTATTTTGTGAAAGGAGCTCAGTTTAGTGAAATGGATTTTGTGAAAAAGCCAGTTTTATTAAGTAAATTTTTATGAAGTAGCCTTATATGGAGGTTCGTTTATGAATGATCTTTTGTTCCTGAGGTTTTTTCTTTTTTTTTTTTTAATATCCGCTTGGTTTTATTCTGAAAAAAAAATCAATATTATTATACCTTTTTCATAATGTAGATAAAATTTATTGCGTTTTAACATCTTACAGTAATAATTTTTTTAACCATGCGGATTAACAGTTAACATTAAAGTTCCTTACGCCGCCATACTCAATACAGGCGGATTGACTTTCGGCGCTTCTGGTTTCAGCGTAAAGAGAAATAGTGGAGAAATACTTGGAGCGCATGCGTACAGGCATTTCACTATTTCCCGGAAAGTAAACCGAACCATTCAGGAATGTTCCGGCTTGTTTCGGAATATGAAAATAGCTCTGACATATCCTATAGTATCAGAAACGTTCCTGTTAGAATACTAAACGTTCCAATTATTTTTTATACCGTACACAATCTTCAGAGAATTAGATTTTTTAGAGTAAATTTGAACTGCTGTATTATTTAATTTAATTTTTACACAATTTGTTTCTAGACGTCCTGAGGTTTGAACGCGAGACTTCTTGACAGTGGAAGAACACCTTACTGACTAAGCTATAGGAGCTGTTGTTATTGAGTACAAAGTACCAATATGGCCAAAGGTGACCGGCCACTTGCGATTTTTGACGTTTTCTTAAATATCTAGAAAAATACATGAGGAATATCCGGAAACTCCAGGTGTGTAAACAGAATAGTACAGGTCATATATTTTCGCGAAGATTTTTTCCCTAAACCTCATAGGGGACCGTTAACAAATTGTGCACAATACCCCGCATTCAAAATGAAAAAATATTAAAAATTGGATGAAAAATGAGCAGTTTTACTAAATAAAGATTCACTGCGCATGCCCGAATGTAAACAAAATATAATGTGCATAATGTGTTAGATAAATGTATAGAACAACTTTTGTAAAAGTCTCAAAAACATAGCTTGAAAATTCTGAAAATGGTCGTTGATAGAATAAGCTCAAAATCCGTTGTTTCCAACATGAAGCAAAAATATGAGGGATCCATATATCCATTGATTAGTGTCAGTATAGCATACACAATACTGTACGTACTACTGTATTTTGATACAACACTCATGTTTTTGCTTTCTTTTTTGGAATAACGGATTTTGAGCTTATTCTATCAACGATAATTTTCAGACTTTTCAAACTATATTTTTGAGATTTTCATAAAAGTTGCTCTATACATTTAGCTAACACATTATGCAAATTAATTTCTCTACGAATATACATGCTATTCTCATAAATATGAACACAATTTATTACATTAAGGCACTTAATCATAATCTACAGTTTGAACGCCTTTACTACGTTAGTTTTTACAGGGTTATCCAAAAGATATTCGTTCTTTTTCACTTTGTTGACGGTCCCCTGTGGGTTTCCGGAAAAAACCTTCACGGAAATATATGACTTGTACTATTCTGTTTGCACACCTGGAGTTTTAGGATAATTTCTCATGCATTTTCCTAGATATTTAAGAAAACGTCAAAAATCGCAAGTGACCGGTCACCTTTGGCCATATAGTGTATGTCTTTTATGATTCAGCGGGGCGGAAAATCTATTGTACTTGTGCTTTTTAAAGATTTCGCTTCAAATATACGCTTTAGAAAATTCGTAAATGGTTTATCTTAATTTATTTTAAACCAATACATAATACCTATTATTTTTTTTAACCAAAATTTTAATTTTTTAACTATAAATAAAAAATTCAATGGAGTTTTTTAATGAAAAAATTTGAATCCAATTCATTTTTTGCAACAATAATGTTTTAGAGAATTTTTCAAAATTGCCGCGCACTATTTAATTTTTAATGCGCTAATATTTTTAAAAGAATTTTTCAGCAAGAACTAAGAAAAATAAGCAGAAAAATGTAATTTGTTATTTAAAAGTGATTTTTTTCACTTTCATTATTTTATTCATGTTGTGTAATATTGTTTTAGATGATTAATATATTTTTTATAACGTATTTACCACTGAAATAATAATAATAATAATACCAGTTTTGAAATAATACTGCGCAGTTTACTTTTAATATTACCAAACTTCTGGCATAGGGTGAAGCAAACAACTGAAAGTGATTGTCGATAGAAATCTTCACAACTCCGAGGAGATGATTTTTCCCTTTCCAAATTATTCGAAGTTTAAAAAAAAACAATTTTTAAACTAAATCTTCTTCTTTAATATTTCTAATAAAATTGCAAAAGAAATTTGAAAATGTGTATTTTGAATTACAAGTTTTAACAAAGATAAAAATGTCTTTAAATAAAGACATGGAAATCCCTACAGGGAATTAGATACAAGATAAGGGAAATGTCTGTAAAAGACGACCGAGAAACTCAAAATCTATAGAGTGTCTCCGGTTTTTTTCTGTGTTTTGACAGAAACTTTTAACAGTGTAGGAAGTTTTCAGTAAATTTTATGGAATATTTCCGTACAGATTTCAAAACAGAGCAATTTCCGTAAATGATATTTAGAGCTTTGCTCACAGACGTTGCTGTGTCTGGATGGCGATGTAATGGATTGTTTTACTATTTTTACATTATAAATATTGCTGTTGGAATGCCAACAGTATTAAATATTGGATTTTCATTGCAAATATATTTAATGAAAAGCAAAAAATATAGAAGTAGTGGCATTAAACGGGACCTATTTCAAGTGAAACACAATTTTGATTCTATATTGGAACTATTTTAAATGATGCGTCGATATTTTTAAAATCTGATATCTTCTTATAAAATTTGTGGGGCCTTATAGTAAGGATGTCTATTAAAACAATACACAGTAATATTTTCTTTTCTTTCTCTATCTTTTTTCAAATAAAAAGCTAAAATTTTTTACGACGTTTCATATCGTAATTAAAATGCTATTGTTTATTCTTATGTTGGAGGCAACTGAACAGAAAATACTGCAACATATTTTTTATTATGAGTTTAAACCAAAGTTTGACTTTTTCTAATATCTAATAAGTAATCTTAAAAATTGTTTTTAAAAATCCATTTTCCATTTTATTATTTTTCAAATCATTCCGTTTAACAGGATGGTACGCAAAAATTTAAAACGTTTTTCAAGTATAATAATTTATTACAAATTCATTATTTACTTTTATCTATTTAAGTTATTCTTAGCATTTTTTTAACAGAATGTAGAAAATATTTTTGCTTAAGATAATTTATGATGATATAATTTTACTACAAAGATAGAAAGTGTGCATGCCAAAATCACACAGATGCACACGTCACAAAAGAAGACAGAAAATACTGATATTCTTAAAAAAAAAAAATCGTTTATAAAAAAAAAAAAAAAAAGATCTACATTTTTTTACGCGGCAAGCTAAATTTTATTTTACGAATCCTTCAATAAAAAGGTCACCTATTTAACATTATAGAAAGAGAATATGTAAAACCTCCTGAATTATTTGGGGGGGAAAATGTAGTATCTACCGAAAAAACTTTTCATATTTTTTTCACATCTTGGTGAGATTCATAAAAAAGCCATCAAACATCAGTAACACTGTAAGAAGAAGTGGCTTGCTGTGGGTCCTCTTAGCAAACTGAAGTCCATGGTTCGAGTATCAGTGTTGACTCTCTCAAACAGAGAATTTCTTCCCGTATAATGTAATTTTTTTTTTTTTTTTTTTTAACCATTTGGAAAAATGATTATTGTTCTCGTCAGGATAGGAAATCAAAAGCATATCTGAAGGTTTTTATTGGTTTAATCCGCAGTTTATTCGTTTTCTGATGAATCTATACAGTAACCTGTATTTCGCTTTACTTTCAACAGAGATGGACAACAAACTACAAAAACTACAAAAAAAAATTAATAAATCAGAAACAAATTGAGATACAGCTTTCAAATAAATTGCATTTAAAAGTACTTTTTTTTCTCTATACGACGGTATAAAAAGTAATAGTGTGGGATGTTTAGAAGTTTAAGAAATAAATTTCATTTAAAATTGGCCGTCAGATTTCTTGGAAATCTAACGATGGAAAAGCATTTTACCGAACAGCCAATGAAATGCTTGGATAATACATAAGTTGCAGGTGGATAATACGTACGAGTCGCAGGCGATTTTCGTCGCTTGGAATTTTTACGTGTAATAACACTATTAATGTTTAATTCACGGCGTACGTAATGTAGGATCCACTTCGTGCGATTTTTTATGTCTTAAATTTTAGTCTTCGAAAAAATCATTTTCCAAATGGTCGTTGTAATTTAATAAATTGCTTTAGTGTTTTTTATTTATTTATTTATTTATATTTTTTTTTGTCCTATAAAAATTATTTTAACGAAATGAAAATGTCTAGAAGGTAGCTGTTAAAAAGCGGAAACTTAAAAATGGATAATTCAGAAATCACGTATTTTTTTTCCGTTAAATGTGTACTGATCTTTCGATGGCGAGTAACACTTTCGTATTATAGCAGTTCTTTTTATAGAGTGTTAAGACCCTCCATGACATCCCAGTTAGTCTATCCTTTAATAAATAATTTTCCATAGCCTATAATGTGTCGAAATTCTTTTGCGATTCTTTTTTTTTTTTTTTTTTTTTTTTTTTACTTAAATGCTACGCACACCGTTTTCAGAAAAGATACAGATCCTCTAGTTACATTTCGTAGTCATTCATATCCATTTATGAAAGTTAGGATGCGGACAGGCCGTTATTGGAACGGAGGCTCTAGAAACCCTTTTCAACTTTGCTAAAAAAGTGTTTTAAAAGAAGGCGAGTTTCCATACGCTACTGTAGGCTACGTCCTCTTTTTTGAGCTGCTTGTCATTCATAATAGAAATAGGGTGGAGACAAATAAATAAATAAATAAATAAATAAATAAAATAAAAAATAAAAAAAAAGATAAGAGGTTACTTTGTTTAAAATAAAAATAAAGTGTGTGGCATGAAAAACGATCGTGGAGATACTAGAGTGAGTGTGTCTATGTATGGACTTTCAAGGAGAGATAACGTGTCAAGTAAAAGGGGATTTCATTTTTTTAATGGAAATATTCATCTTTGTCCTCCTCAAGATAAGAAATGCCTTTAAGAAAGGGGCGAGCATTTTGTAAAGGCATCCAGTGACTATCAGCACACTGCCGATGAAATCTCTTTCAATTTAAATATGAACAGGATTTCTTTTCGTTTCTTTTTTACTTTCTTCTATCTTTACAAGAAGGTTATTGATGAAAGTCGATTATTTTCAGGAGGAACATAGACCCCTATCTTTGCGAGAAGAATACATTAAATTCGTGAAAAATTTCGACTTCTGGTTTTCAACGGATTGGGGGTCAGAGATCTCGAAAAACATGTTTTTACAAAAAGTCTGTCTGTATGAGACCGAAATTGTGTGGGCTCTCTATCTCAAGAACTAATACACGAAAATTTTTATTTCCGTAATAATAAAATTTTAGATTCAGTTAGTGGACGGTATAAATAGGTGTGGATTACTTTTTGGTATAAATTGCCCAACTAGTTTTATTACTATTACTGCTAGGCTGCATCTTTTTCCGCAATAGCATCTCAAGAACGAATGCACAGATTTTCGTGAAACTTCAGATTCCGTGAGTCCTTGATATAATTGGCTTCTAATTACTTTTTGGTGTCGATCGCCCAACAGGTGGCGCTGCTAGGCAGCATGATGCAGGATTGTTGCAATAGCTCTATCTCAGGTACTCATGCACGAATTTTCAGTGATTTTGTTACACTCAACTCTTTTGTTACTACATTTGATTCACTCAACTCCTGATTTTGTTAGTCCCTGATATAAATGGGTCCTGATTCGTTTTGGGTGTAAATCGCCCAACAGGTGGCGCTACTATTTAAAATAGTCTATGATTTCTGAAATAGCTCTTTCTCGCAAACGAATGCACGGGTTTTCCCCAAACTTCATGTTCAGTCAGAAGTTGACATAAGTTGTTGCTGATTAGATGTTGCTGTCAATCACCTAGCCAGTCGCGCTGCTGTGCTGCATTTTTCAGGAAGCATTAACATGCATGAGAAAGAAGAAAGTTTTGGGATGGGCACATCCGACTAGTTATGTTTGTTTTTGTTGTTTGAAGAAGCACGTTTCGTTCAATGTCGATTTCATCCCAATCCAGAATGGTTCCGTTTGTCTGCTCGATATTTTGTTTTTGCTTATTCTTTCTATTTTTGTTCCATTTTCTAGGTTTTTCTAGTCGTCTACGAAATTTGAATGGGTTGTATAAAGAAGCACACTATCACAGCACATTTTTTAAACGTCGCGCCTCGTTTTTTAAGTGAGGCACGTCCAAAACCAAATCCTCCGTGACATGTCAAAACGAGTGATAGGGCAATTCAGTGACTCAAAAATTAGTAGATATAACACTAAAGGCCTCCCCCCCCCCCCAAAAAAAACCAATCCGTTGTGCAAAACCGCTCCTACTAAAGCAGGGCTGCTACAGGCGATTTTTTTTATATTCTATTCCCACCACTATTTTAAGAGAATATATTTTGTAGTATATTTCTCTTGCAAATCTTATCAAAGTGTACGTGAAAAAATTTTGTTTTATTAAAGTGGTGAGAGATAGAATTAAAAAAATAGTCGCTTGTGGCAGCCCTGCTAAAAGAGTCGAACGGCGGAGTAAAAAATAGGTATATGCGTAAAATGAGTTAAGTAAGGAGTTTTGGAAAATGCGGGAATCATCCTTTAAAGTGGATTTTATGTTTCTCATTAAGAAAAACGGTACTTGTTACTTATCCCGTCGGCTAAATTACTGTCGCAAACTGCAAGATTTAAATGCCAATAAGGGTGGATCGTAAATGCCACATTCACTTGACTTTAAGCAAGTTACAGGTGTTTACGTCATCAAGTGATTTATTATTTTGAAGCTTTATTTGTATTTTTATTAATGTTATACTCATTTACTTGTTCTTTCGGTATTTAAAATAAAAATTATGTGAATATGTATAATTTGGCGGGTGGTTTGGCGATTTTTATAATTTGGCGAAATGGGTCGACGGGATAACTAACAAGTACCAGAAAAACTTGTTCTTTCTTAAATCCATTGAAAAAATGAAAAGAGAAAATTCACAAAAGAGAATGAAAATGAACTTCTTGAACGAGTCCAAGAGAAAGTTCGAAACTGATATAGCATTGTTAAAATGACCTTCCACGCGATATTTGTTTCGGAGAGAGAAATCGTCATTTCTGAGCTGCAGACTCTTCGGGAGGTCACTTCCTGGGGGATCGGCAGATAAATTTCGAAGATTCGATTTTTACTTCCTGGAATTCTTTTTCTGTTTCTTCTTCTCCCACAGTTGCCGTTGACTCCCGGGACCCTAAATTAAATTCTGTAGTAGCCAAATTATTTTTTTTTTTAGGTGAAACTCTTCCTCCCATTGGAAAGAGTGAAAAACAAATCGATCCCTTCTTCAGACTCTCTCCAAACAAAGCCCTCCATCCGAACCGAATTCAAAAATTTTCACCTATCCAATATGTTTCTGGCGTCTACTCTGGCTGCCACTTTTGTCCCTAGAGTCGGGACGCTACGAAATCGATCGTGGTATATGTAATTATCTATACCATGATTGTTAAAGTAAAAAATGAAAATCCAAGTTCGGTCTCGAGTGAGATGAGATACAATGTATTTATGAATAAGTTGATTAAGATTATGGTTTCCAGAATAAAAATTGTTTGTTTTGATACCTATTACCAACCCCAAAAGTTTTTCCATTTTGTTTGTAGAAAATTGGATAATGGTATATGTTATTGAGAAAATAAATAGATAGGGTGTGTCCATTTTGGATTGGACTACTCCACAACAGGCACTATTGAGATACACTCTCTTTTCACACTCCGTCTATTAAGTTATGTAAAAGAACGGCTGCAAAATGAATAAGTTATGGAGTCCTTTCTCTGCTTAAAATAAAGCGTGTCGCACTTGTTAGACTTCGTGGGCACGAAAAGGAATTTGGATTCGGTTTGGTGTCGGAGCCATGCTTGTTTGAAATACATGAGAAAATGTGGCTCGTAGCCCTGTGGAAAGGCACTCGAACCCGTTTTCTTTCAGAAAAGGGCGTTCGTAGTAGGGATCCTTCATGGACACTTAAAAGTATAGGTGCAGATTCACATGTCACCAGTCGTCACGTGGCGACTAAATTTTTTGCTTTGGCGGCTAATTTTCGGCGTCTAAGTCTCCATACTTTGGAGAATTTCGAGTTCTTTAGACGAAAATTGCTTTTTTTTTCGCGATCATCTGATGAAAATCGCGTTTTTTTTTTGCGATCCTTTGACAAAAACCGCGTTTTTTTTACGTGATCCTCTAACGAAAATTGCGTTTTTTTCCTTTGACAAAATTCAGCTTTTATAGCGATCGTTTTATGAATGTTGCGTTTTTTTTTTCGCGATGCTTTGATGAAATTTGCGATTTTTTGTGCGATCCTTTGATAAAATTCTTTTTTTCCCTGCAATCTGTTGACGAAATTCGCGCTTTTTCTGCAATCTTTTGACGAAATTCGTGTTGTTTCTGCGATCCTTTCACAAAATTAGCGTTTTTTCTGCGGTCCTTTGATAAAATTAGTGTGATTTTGTTCGTTAGCTTTTGACGACGTTGACGTTTTTCTGCAAAGATTGGCGAAATTCGCGTTTTTTCGGAATTCTTTGCCGATATTCACGTTTTTTCCTGATCCTTTGATGAAATTTGCATGGTTTTTTTTTTAGATCTTTTGACGAAATTCGCACTCTGAATTTTTTCCCATACAAACGCTATTTATTTTATGGGTTTCTTTCACAAAGTGTCCACTGGATTATTTGGGTTTAGGAGCCACTGGCAATTTTGGGAATCTGCACTTATACTTAAAAGAATTCGATGGCATGTCTGCAGGCACATGTTTTTGATTACCATTTTCCAACCCAGCTTAAAAGTGTTGATGACTTCGGTTTCTCTGTAAATGCTCTCACTCTCACCCATAGACTCGAATGGCTAACAGGTTATCGACACTCACTCTAGCATGAACCCTATTGAAAATGAAGGCCTTTATAGTATGTGTACAAGGACAGGCCAAAGTACAGGACGGCCCATGGTAAAAAAATCCTTTCAAGTCTATTTCAAAGAAGTTGCATCCCTTCAAGGAGAATGAAAGGGATTTAGGAAAGGCATTCCTATAGGAATTCTGTGGAATAGAGGATGGAAATAATTTATGATTCATTGAAAGAGCCACATTAAAGAATTCCACTACGTAAGGGTGAAACGATGTAAAAGTGTATTTTAATGATGTGACATTCTTTCAAATGAATGACTGACGTTTACGAGAACAAGATACTTGCTGTAGAGTAGGATGGATCGCTCATGGACACGTAAAAGATTTCGGATCAGAAGGACTGTCTGGTGGTCATCCTGATTAGAAATTCGTTTTATGATATTCTTTGTTAAGTTTAACTCAATTTTGCACATTATGGGGTATGTCTATAAATGCTGTGCAGGGCTACATAAAAACATTCGTCAGCATTATTGAGTAGGAGCGTGAATGGCTTAAAGGTGGTTTTTAATAAAGTCGTGCCTTTTGAAGCGGAACTCCATTGAGCATTCTAAGAGGTGTTTCTAATATATATATTACCCTATCGTAGGTAGCACACAAATCGCGATTATTTGTTAATTGTTTAATGGCAACGACCGAATGAAATGCATCTCATTGGTTATTGAACAGCATTTAATGCATCTGCCTATCTATAAGGGGAGGAATAGGATACAATGGGAGTCACATGATACAATGCTTAAGAAGAATAAAGTAGGCTAAAGTTGGTACCATAGGGAGGACTCTGTTCTGTCGCCCAATGCCGCCAACTATGTCGTCAACTTGACGCTATATAGCTCAATTTGAAGACCCAAATGAGTCGCCAAAAGTGACGCCCACTTGGCATTATCTCTAATATTTCGTCCAATCCCCACAGACTTCCATTGTAAACCAATAAATAGGCTTTACAGGCTTATAGAAAACAACCCATTGTGATATTTTAATGCAACAAAAACTAATATTAGCTTAAGGGCTTATGCTATTAATTCTATTGAAGGGAGTCCAAGTAAATTAAATTAGGAATAAAAGTAACATGATACGATGCTTAGCATGCTTTCCAAAACCTTAATTTTAAGAGAGACCAAACGGGTCACGAAGAGCAGCTAGTATAAATAAAATCCTATATACAAAGTCACACAGCGAAGTAGTGTTAAAGTAGTGTTGGAAAGTGCTTCATAATCTAGACTGGATACATGATTTATCTTTCTTGCACCTTCAATCAATCGACTAAGAGAATTAAGAAAGAAAAATCGTACGAAAGAAAGAAAAAAACAAAAGAGCGACTTGTGTAGGACGCGAAGATAACGATAACGAGTCTATGGAACGGCCTTCTACTTCTACGCGTTATTTATGATTGCTTGGAGAGAGAAATCGTCATTCGTCTTCGAAAATTGCATTTCTTTTTTGTCGCCGTCCCAGTTTGGAAGATTGGATTTTCTTCGACACCCCCTTCGGGTGAGACGTGTCTGTTTCTCCTGTCTTTTTCGCCTGGAATTCTTTTTCTCTTTCCTTCTTTATACAGAAGTTTCTGCCGACCCCCGGGACAACGTGTTTCATTTTAGAGCGGTAGAAGCTTATCGTGATTTCTGATTTTTTTTTTTTTTTTTAGTATTATGAGTAGGGACCTTTTGAAGGATGAAAAATTATCCTTCGTGATTGGGACCGTGACGCCATTCTATCTCAAGAAAGTGAAATTTCTTGACAAATAGTGTAAAAAAAGAAAGAAAGAAAGAAAGCAAAGCAACGACTTCCCATGAAACAAATGTTTCTTATTTTATGATTTACTACCAAACCCCGCGGCTTTGCTCGCGTAATATTTGAAATATGCCAAGTGATATTGATATGTCTAATTTTTATTAAAGAAAATTATACTTTTAGAAATAATTCAAAAATTACTATTTAAAACATAGCTTGACTCAACTTCATTATTATACTACATTAGACAGAAATGAGACTTAAACTAATAAAAAGAAATAAAGCTCAATAAATGATAATTGCCGAAACGTCAGTGAAGGCTTACTGTGGAGACACGAAAAGTTTTGGTTTCTGTTAGTCTGTCTGTCTGTTAGTCTGTCTGTCTGTTCCGCGGTAACTGCCGCAAAAAGCATCCGATCGGCTTGAAATTCATTGAGCATGTTGATGAGGTACCCGAACTTAGCTGTATAGTTTTTGGTTAAATTTGGTTCATTCGTTCGGGAAATATGGAACATTTTATTTTGCTCTATAATGCTTTTCAATGGCAAGTCAGACGATTTTCAGATTTTCATTTGTTGAAAGAAATGGCTCATATGAAAAATGGATTTAAATGGTAAATTTTTTATGCTGAAATTTTTAAATAACATTATTAAATTATTCCAATAAATTATGTCAAAATATTTGCGAGATTTTTTTAATTAGGTTTATAATATTGCGGGGAATTTTATGCATGTTTTCCAATAATATAAAGGATTTTGTTTTATCAAATTGACATAATGCATATTTCATATTTTCTTTTTCTTTCTCTGTTGCCTAGCAACGTATTTTGTCCTAATAATATTAGTATAATTGCGTGTATAATGCTTGAGTAAAGCCAACGTCAAAACAGATGTATTAATTCATTTGTATCTTTGCATATCGAAGGATTTTAGCCCAGAAATAAAAATAGGCAATATTTCATTTATTTTATTTATTTTATTGAAATATTTTGCTTAAAAATACAAAAGTTCATTATTATCATAGAGAATAATGTGACATTTTTTCATAAAATTTATCTATGTTTCTTTAATTGTTGCCAAGAAAATCAAAACCCGGAATAATATTTTCTCTTAAACAAATTTCAATTGATAGATTTTGACGTGAAACAAGAAAATGAAAAAAATATTAAGAATAAAAAAATTAATATGGCAACATATTGGGAATAAAAAGAAAACTCTCAAGTATTTCTTAATATAACAAGATGAAAGGTTTTGAGTAAGTACGAATAGCAGGTGAATTACACGTCATTTATCAAAAAAAAAAATATGTCGAAAAAATAAGATCTTGGCTAAAATAAAATTAACTATTATTCACGGAGGAAAGAGATAGATGAAGATGCAGTATGCCCTAAAAACAGTTTGCAATATGATGTGCGTTATCGCTCAGATTTAAATGCCCTCATTTGGCCCAAACAAAATAAGCACGTGGAACAGGGACCGAATTCTTTGACTTCCTCCGTGCATTTTTTCTGTAAAATGAAAATGATCTGCTTATATTTAAGCATTCTAAAGTAGCATTTCATCGTATTATGAATTAAAAACTGTATTACTAAAAATATTTTTCCTTTCTTTCTTTCTTTTTTTAAGCAAGCCGTTGTGTTTGGGTCGAATGTAGCGGATTTTAAGGTTACATTTTTGGCGTCACTTCAAGATTTATTGTTTGCGTACGGTTAACATGAGGCTTTTATTTTAAATTTTAAATTTATTAATTTATAAAATAAACTTATGCTTATCATTATAAATCACAGCGTAAAAAAAAATTCTATGATATACTATAACCATCCGCACTTCAGGGGGGCAGAGCCCCCCTGAAGAGATGCAATTTTTGATTTAAAAAGTTACCAGAATAAGCAGCTCATCAGAATTTCAGAACATCAGTGTATAACCACTTGTTTAACACATTTAATTTCTGAAACTTTACGAAGTATTTTGTATTCTTATAAATATTTATGTAATTTGAAAACTTTAAATGCGATTTGTTGGAAGATGAATATTACGCAATGAGTGTTAAAAAACAATGACTGGCAAAGGTGACGTTGAGTCTCCTGATCTTCAGATTTACTAGTTGCCGAAACGTCAGTGAAGGCTTACTGTGGAGACACGAAAAGTTTTGGTTTCTGTTAGTCTGTCTGTCTGTTAGTCTGTCTGTCTGTTCCGCGATAACTGCCGTAAAAAGCATCCGATTATCTTAAAATTAAGGATGCATGTTGGTGAAATCCCCGGATTTAGCTGTATAGGTTTTGGTTAAATTTGATTCATTCGTTCGGAATATATAGAACATTTTATTTTGCGACTTAATGCTTTCCTATAGCAATTCAGACGATTTTTCCATTTTTATTTGTTGAAAAGAAATGGCTCATATGATTGAAGGATTTAAATGCTAAATTAAGGATGATGAAATTTCCTAATTAGAACCATACATTATTCATATTAGTTTGAAATTTTGCGTATACATTTGTCAGAGTTTTAAAATTCGGTGTATAACTTTTATGGAGGGATTTTATATATGTGTTTCAATAATATAAAATATTTTTTTTAATATAAATTTTCTTTTTAAGCACATATTTAATTATTTTTATTATCCTTTAACTGTTACCTAGCAGCGAACTACACCTAAAAATATCGTAAATGTGAAAGTATGTGTAATTGTTTGAAGTTAAATCAAAGTCAAAAGGGACGAATTAATGCCTTTGTGTCTTTACATATAGATGGAATTTACCACAGAAATAAAGAAAGACTATGTTCTATTTGTTTTGTTCAAATATTTTTCTTTTAAATTAAAAAGTTCATTATTTTCATAAGGAATAAATCGATATTTTGCTATGAAATTTAACAATCATTTTTTTTTTTGCCGTTGCCACGAAAATTTAATCCCGGAATAAAAATTTATCCTAAACAGTTAATTTTGATTTGAAAGATTTTTATGTGCGAGAGGAAAATGAAATAAAAAATAGACATGAACACGCCTTCATATTAGAAATAAAGTGAAAATACGAAAAGAAGGTGAATTTGATCTCATATATCAAAAATAAAACGAATACGCTTTGAGGTTGAAATAAAAGGGCTTGTATTATGATATTAATTCTTATTATTAAAAAAAAAATGTTACTAATATATCATGGTTTATCGTCTGCACACAGCTAACAGAAATGTTAATTCTTAATCGAAAATTCCAATGAGAAAAAAAAAAACTTTTGAAAAGCAAATATATAGTAAATATCAAAATTATGCACCGCAAAATTATCGCTGTCGAAAATGACGTCATTGTATCGGGAAATAAATATTTTCATCCTTAAAAACCAAGCATTAACTAGATTGCCAGAAAAAATGTTTTTTGACAGGTGTTACTTCTTAATGCCGCCTCATTTCAGGAAAGATGAATGAAAATTATTTTATTTTTAAAGGAAATTACATTTTCATTCATAAAACCTAAACGTTTAATATAATTGCGTCAATGTAAATCATTTTCTGTGTTACCAGTATTGAAAAATAAGGCTCGGAAGTGTAAAAAGGAATCTAAGATTTGCGCTAACCATTAGCGCAATCAATAAAAAGTTACGTATGTAAATTAATCAGACCACGGGGGGTTCAGGGGGGCTCCGCCCCCCTGAAGAAATCTACTTTATTATTTAAAAAATATACCAGAATTAACAGCTCATGAAAATTTCGAAATATCCTTCCATAACGTTTTTAATTTAATGCTTCTAATGTCTGAAAACTTCGTATTTTTTATTCTTATAAATAATTACATAATTTGAAAACTTTAAATTGCGGTTTGCAGGAAACTGAATATTACCAAAGTGTGTCTAAAAACAATGACTTGCAGAGCTAACGTTGAGGCTCCTGATCTGCAGATTTACTAGTTGCCGAAACGTCAGTGAAGGCTTACTGTGGAGACACGAAAAGTTTTGATTTCCGTTTGTCTGTCTGTCTGTCTGTCTGTTCCGCGATAACTGCCGCAAAAGCACCCGATCAGCTTGAAATTAATTGGGCATATTCGTGAGATACCCGGACGTAGCTGTATAGTTTTTGGTTAAATTTGGTTCATTCGTTCGGAAAATATGGAAGATTTTATTTTTCTTTATAATGCTTTTCTACGGCAAGTCAGACGATTTTCAAATTTCCATTTGTTGAAAGAAAATGGCACGTTTGATTAATGGATTTAAATGTCAAATTATGGATACTAAAATTCCAAATAAGGGTTTTAAATTATTCCTATTATATTGAAGTTTTATCAGTATATCTATCAGATTTTTTTATTTACGTGTATAATGTTTTGAGGACATTTATACATGTATTCCAATAATATAAAGAATTTTTAAATTAATTTTCTTGTTTTACATGATACATATTTCTTTTTTTTTCCTTTTCTTCGTTGCCTAGCGACTGTTATTCGTAGCCTATCATTGCTTCAAATATGAATGAAGTTAGTAAATTACGTTAATTTTGTTGCAGGTACTATTAAAAGGCTATCACAAAAAATATTTTATCGCGCCAAATCGATGCAATTTATGCAATTAACAATGGGCACGATAATGAATTATTTTCCAGTAGATTTATAGATCTCCAGATATGCATATTTTGGGGGGCTTTTAATATGTTATTGCTATCGCATGGATTAGGATGTTTAAACTAATGTTTAACCATGCTATAAGTGAAAAAAAAGTACAGTTAAAGGCATGTAAATCCTTTTTAACACTTTCCAACATGGATGAAAAGTATTTATGACTTCAGTTTTTCTATCTGTCGCCTGCCGTGTTTCTCTACGTGCTCTAACTCGCGTAAATATAGTCGGGATTGCATGTAATTGATATACGTTATTGAGGATTTCCAAAGTATGTTTGGTATTAAAAATGAAGAGTGTAGCATTCATAGCTTAATTACAGGAGCACTCAAAACTATTCCGTTACATTATAGTCTTTGGGAAAAATCGTCTGCGGTGTATTTTAATAATGTTACACAATTTTAAACGTAATGAAATTTATATACTTTATTAAGGTGCACTAGAACCTGGTTACTATAAAATATGTTATGTGTAGCACTTACAGCATGCGTACAGGGAACTCAAAAGTATTCATAATATTACAATCTTTGAAGAAAATCCTTTTGTGGCGTTTTTTAATGATGTTACTCTGTTACAAAATAATAAAATTGATATGTATTATTGAAACATTTTTGTAGTATATGGGGTGCAAAGCATATGTTTTTTTCAGGGTCACACAAAAGTGGTCGATTAAAATGTGGTCTACGGGTGGGAAAAAACTCTTCACAGCTTATTTTAACACATTAGCGACGGGAAACGAGAATTCTCGTTTTTATTCAGAATACGTCATTGGCTAAGGGAGTGACTTCTACCTTACAGAAAAGACATTTATATTGTGTTGTCCATATTTTTTATAGATTGTAAGACATTATATATTACATCCGTACATTGAAAGATATTCACTGCTGCATAAACACGAAAAACATATTTCAGAAACCAATTTTCGAGACACTTTCAGAAGACGGAGGAGCTTCTACTGTTTTTAAACCCAGATTTAATTAAATTGCCTGTCGTCAGTGTGTTAATTGTGTTGCACTAATTCAAACATTATGAAATTAAATTACATTACTGTGGTTGACTACAAGAAGCTTGAATATGATTTGTATCGTATTTATCGTTCATTTATAGGGTCACATAAAAAATTTCGGATGCAGTTATGGTCTATTAGGGATGATTGCTGAAGAGCATTTTCGATTATGGTGTGCGTTTTAACGTTAAGTAAATTTGTGCTTAATAAGTAGTGCTTAAATACTGTATAGACCATGTACAGGGATACACAAATGAATTCGTAAGTATAAATGAAAATAGCGCAAATTGCTTCAGTGTTTTTTTTTTAGTTATGTATTTCCCAGCCCAATTACATTTAGTATACTAACAAATGTTTGCAGAATTTAAATAGAACCATATACAGGACTCCGCAGAAACTGGATATATGGTGCACACTATGCATACTAATCCCCGGAAATGTGATATGAGCAGTTTTAAGAGGGTTTTTTGTCTGCATTAAATTTAAATGTTATAGACGACGCGTAAAAATCTTCACGTAATATACAGGGCTGTAGAAAAGAATTCATGTACGTTTCCGTCTATTGGTAGAATTTACTAAAGGACAATAACACAATTAATTGATAATTACAAATGTAAATTAAATTACACTACGAAAGGGTTCAGGGGGGCAGAGCCCCCCTGAAGAAATCTACTTTATTATCTAAAAATTACCAGAATAAGTAGCTCATGAGATTTTCAGAATACCATTACATAACAAGGGGTTTAATTTAACGCTTCTAATGTCAGAAACCTTCGAAATATTTTTTCGTTTTATAAATGTTTATGTAATTTCAAAACTTTAAATTTCGTTTTTTGTAGAAAGATTAATATTACTCAAAGGGTGCTAAACACAATAAATTGTAGAGCTGACGTTGAGGCTCCTGATCTGCAGATTTACTAGTTTAGAAAATATTTTGAAACTTTTATGCTCAATTATTACGCTCATTTCAGTATTCATTTGAAGTTTTGATTTTTTTAGAAACCATCTTCTTACATCTTAAAATTAACCATCATGTCAAATTCCAAGTCCTACTACCTCTCTCAACATAAAGGGCTTGGAGGAAATAGGAACTGTCACTATTTGACAACATTAATTTTGAAATAGGTTTGTTATTTCCTAATATTCCACAGAAACGTAATTTAGAAAGCTTTTAAAGGTCTTTTTAGAACGTTTTTTGTTCCTGTGAACCCCAGGTGTAGAATCATCAGCATAAAATATAACCTGTGTAGGATCAGAGACTTCTACCATTGATTCGCAATTATTACTTTTATAATCGGTTCATATTCCCTGAAATTGCATAGAAATCGTAATTTAGGACTTTTCTAGAACTCTTTTAGCACCTCCCCATCGCTTCACCCCTTTTTAATTCGAATTTATTTTCCACATTCCTTCGAGGGCATTTATATTTTATAAGTAACTGCCATGCCATATTTTAAGTTTCTAGCCTCTTCAGTATCACAGAAATCGTAATTTAGGAAGTTTTTTGCTCCTGCAACCCTCTAGTGGTAGTGGTACAGATATAAAATATAGCTTATGTTTGAGCAGGTTCTATCACCATTGTTTGTCACCATTATTTTTTAAATCGGTTTGGTATTTGATAAAATTGCAATTTAGAATGATTTTAGAACGCTTTTCACCCACTTCATCCTTTTAAATTTGGAATTTTGTTTCGACTGTTCTTAGAAAGCAGTTGCATCTTGTAAGTAAATACCATGCCATATTACAAAATGTTAGACCACTCAGTTGTGCAAAAAGAAAAAGAAAGCAAATTAGAACATTTTTTGCTTTTGCACCCCCAGATGGTAGTGACAGCAACATAAAATATAGCCTATGTTGGAGCAGGAACAGTCACCATCAATTTGCAACCATTACGTTTGAAATAGGTTTGGTATTTCCTGAGATTGAGTAAAAATCGCAATTTAGAACGCTTTTCGCGCATTTTCACCCCTTTTAAATTTCGAATTGTTTAGAAAATGTTCTTAGATGTCATTTATGTCTTATAAGTAACTACCATTTCAAATTTCATGTTTCTAAGTCGTTCCATATGACAAAATTGCATTCTTAGAACGTTTTTTGCTCCTGCCACCTCCAGGTGATAGCGACATCGACATGAAATAGCGTTTATGTTAGAGCAGATGCTGTCAGCATCAATTTGCCTACCATTACTTTTGAATTCAGTTTGATTCTTCCTGAGATTGCTCACAAATATAGCTTTTAGAACGCTTTTTGCGTTTATATACCCCTTTTAAATTTCTTACAGAAATGTTCTTAGAGATCATTTATATCTAATAAATATATACCATGCAAAATTTCATGCATATAAATCTTTCCATAATCCAAAAATCACATTTTCAGAACGTTTTAGTTCCTGCATCTCCTTCTGCGGTAGTGGAAACAGACATAAAATATAGACTACCTTAGAGCAAGAGCTGTCATCATCATTTTTACAACATTATATTTGAAATAGGTTCAGTACTTCCTGAGGTTGCATAGAAATCGTAATTTAGAATGTTTTTTACAACGCCTTTCGCGCATTTTTCCCCTTTTTAAATTTCGATTTTTTTATTTACTAGGGGGCTCTGCCCCCTACGAGCTACGCTCGTCAACCCCCGTTCAAACACCGCAGACTCTAAAAGTACGCTAATTTGATCGGCTTTAAAAAGATTTCGGAAGATTGAATTATAATTTAAAAAACAATGGCGATCTCCCTATAAACGGATTTCTATTCATTTCTCTTTGACTAGGGAATTTTAAGGCCAAATCCGCTGCGGTACTACTCTATTAACCCGTCGACCCATTTCACCAAATTATATAAATCGCCAAAGCACTCGCCAAATTATACAAATTGGCATCATTTTTATTTTAAGTAACGAAAGAACAAATAAATTAGTGCAACATTAATAAAAATACAAATAAAACGTCGAAATAAAAATAACTTGATGACGTAGACACGTGTAACTTGCTTAAAGTCAAGTTAATGTGACATTTACGATCAACCATTATTGACATTTAATCTTATAGTTTGGCGAATGATAGATTTTTGGTCGACGGGATAACTAAGTAGTACCAAAAATACATATGTCAATCGCTGTTTTCGTCTTTGATTAAGTAAAATAAGATAAACATTTCAAAATAAGCTAATATAACAGGAATTAAGTAAACAGAATCTTTGTCTCCCGGTATTTTTTAACAAAGCGAAAAGAAAGTTCTTATAAGACATTTTAAATTAATCGTTTTTAATCTGACGTAATTTTGACCAAACTATTCTTTCTCTTTTTAATATTCACTTGAAAATACTTGTGTTAGAAATGAAATATTATTTGCGCTTTCCTAACAAAAATAGTTGAAAAGTATCCTCTTAAAATATCAAATAAATGTCTAGCGCAATTTCTAAATTTAAACCGTTTTGCAATATTATTTGGTGTTCATTTTATATAATAACTGTAATGTAACGTAAATAGGACGTAATTTCTCCTATTTGAGACTTCTAACGCATGTTAATAAATTTATTATTTTACAAATTCCTTTCTCTCTTAAAATTCATGTGTAATTATAGTTTTTATGACGTAATTTTTAATAAGTTCCTGCTTTTTGTACATAATTATTTAATTCTAATTCCAATTTTTTTTTCTTTTTGTAACAGTCACGTGTAAATAAATTTTTAATTTATTACACGTATAAATATTTTTTTTTAAACAAACATTATTGTTTCCGCTGTTTATACAGTTGGCAACAATTTAAATTAATATCACTTTCTAAAATCTGTAAAAAATATCTCTAGAAATACTGAAAATTTGAATTTAAAATAGAAATAAAACCTCAAAAAATTAGTCAAATTAAAAAAAAAGAAAACAGTCTGCACACCGGGAACTTCAAACGTATAAAATGATCTAAAATTGATTAAATTCCTATGTACAGTTTTTGCTCCTATAAAACTTTTTTAATGGAACGATTTTGTCCAACTTTGGCATTAAATATCTCTTAAAATAATTATTCGATTTGAAAACTGTCTGCATCAGCGTGTTTATCAAACATGTCTGTATAATACTACCGATTTTCATATTTTTGTATGCATTATTTTTCTTAATATTAACGAAGAAAGACCTCCGGTCACAGAAAATTCAAAACCGGCGGCGGTGACAGCGGTAGTTACATTTTTTTAGAATAGAGAGATTTTTTAGGAAATGTTCTTAGAGATCATGAATATCTTATAAGTAACTACCATTCCAAATTTCACGATTCAAGGCCCTTCCATAACACAAAACCGCAATTTAGAAAGTTTTTTTCTCCTGCAACCCCAGGATGGTAGTGATAAAAACATAAAACAGAGCTATGTTAGAGCAAGGTCTGTCACCATCAATTTACAACCATTATTTTTGAAATCGATTTGATACTTCCCAAAATTGAGTAGAAATCACTTGATCACAGATGTCACGTTCTAAATGATGACATTTAGAATGTTTTTAGAACCTTCTTCGCGCATTATCACCCCTTTTAAATTTCGAATTTTTTAAGAACTGTTCTTAAAAATCTTTTATATCTAATAAGTAACTAATATTTCAAATTTCATGTTTCTACGCCGTTCAGTAACGCAAAAATTGCATTTTTAGAATTTGTTTGCTCTTGCACCGCTTTGGGATGTGTCACCGACATAAAACATAGCCTATATTTGAGCAAGGGTTGTCACCATCATTTTGACACCATTATTTTTTAAATCGGTTTGGTATTTCCTGAGATTGTGTAGAAACACCCATTTAGAACGTTTTTTAGAACGCTTTTTGTGCATTTTCACCCCTTTTAAATTTCGAATTGTTTAGAAAATGTTCTTAGATATCATTTATATCTTATAAGTAACTACCATTCCAAATTTCATGATTCTAGGCCCTTCCATAACACAAAAATTACATTTTTAGAACGTTTTTTGCTCCAGCACCCCCTTTGGGTTAATGGCACCGACATAAAATATAGCCTATGTTCTACTAAGTAGGACTAACACCATCATTTTGATAGATAGATTACTTAACCCAGCAGCCGTGGCCTGTGTCCGTACCTAAAATAACGACACGATACATATGTTTAACACATATGTATATATGATCATATGTTTAACATAACACATATGTTTAACGATCCACGTCGCTTTAAACATATTTAAAATAACTTTTGTATGGTTTTATATTTTTAAATGCGGAGTTTAAAAAACGGAATTCGTGAAAATGATTTCAGGTAACGGACGTTTTTGAAAGGGGAAGGGTTACGAAACAGATTGCAACATTCTAAAGGAAAATGGACATAGATAGGCTCTAGTATTTTTATTTCTTTCGTATTTTGATCAGGAGCCCAGAAGCAGATTGGCAAAGATTACAGAAATCGTGAATAAGTCCGAAAATGCCCCCGGAAAACACTGATTTTTAATGATAAGTTTAATCTTTGAGTAAGATTGAATCTCAGTAATGAGTTTGTCGTTGAAAGAAAGAGAAAAGAATATCGATAGCATCCGTAAATTGAGGCCTATTTATAATGTGGGGCCCCACAGCACACTATTTTTAAGACCAATCTTCTCAAATCCAAGAGGGCAACTTTATGACATACGTTTTAATTTATTTTTGTCCGGAAATGCATGAAACTAGCAGGTGTTGTTGTTGAGAAACTATGTTATCGAGCTGTTTTTTCCGTTTTTTTTTTTTATAACGCAATACATCTTTCAAGAAAATAGTGTCTAAGTGAGCGCTTTGAACCGAATTTTCGTGAAAAGGTAGAATAACTACTCAAGAAAGGGCGAAAAACGTGTTTGTCACGTGATCCAAATTGCTTATAACCCAATAAGTAATTTAGTTATAAAAAATGGAAAACACAGTTCGATTCCAAAGTCAAGCTAATTTTATATCAATTCGCTGAAAAATGAATTTGTAAATGTGTCAAAATGTGTGCGCTTGTTGAGAACAGCCTTAAGGCACTCAACACAATCACAGAAGCACATTTCTTTCTCATAAAATGAATAAATAACAATTTTTTCGCCGTTTTTATTTTACGTACAAATAAATAAATAAATAAATGCAATGAATCAAAAGAATAAATGTTTTATTTTCTATCTGTTATTTAGATGTTTGTTTTTTGTGACTGTTTTTTTTTTTTTTCCATTTTGCCGGAAAGTAAAGAAATAAAACTAATAAAGTCGTTATTTCTGTTATCTTGCTCTTTTTTTTATTCCTCCAAAAATAAGGGAAATGGAGTGAAAAAATGTTTCATTTTTATTTTTACATTTTCCTTCGATTCCGGGGAGAAAATCGATCTTATGCGTTTCTTTAGATAAGAACAACTAGTGAAAGAACAAATGATTCGGGACTTTCAAAATACACCAAAAAGGATGCGTTGACATTTAGTAGGATTCTCGGAATCTTTATCGCTTCCGAAACAAACGCATCAACAAATAACACGAGTTGCAAAAGCAGAGAGATTATTTTTCAGGGAATGAAAATACTCCACGAATTATTGGGCAGTCACGACGGGGAAACAACGACAGGCAAAAAAATTTATTATTACACTGTAAAAAAAAGGACTAAAAAATCCCTGCCGGCTCGGGCCTACAGGCGGAGGTAGATTTCGAAGTTAAGTACTAAATTCACCAACAAAACTTAAATCAAGATAGAGATAAACCTAGTTCCTTCAATAAGAATGAAATCTAGGGAGCTAAACATTTTGTGAAAATCCTAATAGACACGAATACACACACGCATGTATATGGAATAGGTTTAAAAAATAGCTAAAGCAAGTTCAGAGAGCCTCAAAGTGTTAAAATAAGTTAATATTTCCATAGTCGGGTTTTTATCATGTTTTAATACGTTTCTTCAAACTCACATGGCGTTACCTATTCACCTGCTGAGGTCCATTTAATTTCCAATATAACGCAATGTATATATATATATTAATTCGTAAACTATTTATTTCATTTTGAGTTTTCATGCGAAAATCTTGCTCTAGAAAACTTATGATGTAATATTCAATTTGCTTTCAATTCCTCTAACTATTTATTTGTTTTAATTTTTCGCGTGAAATTCTTGCAAAAGAAAAGCAATTGTTGTGGTGAGAATTTTATTGATTTTTTTTTTATTGTTGGCAACTGCTATAACGAAAAATATTTATTTTTTCCTGTCATTGTTGTGTAAGAGCTGGTTTTATCAGAATTAGGGCTGGACGATATCAGAAATTTAATATCGCAATATTAATATGGCAACGAGTTAATATTGATATTTGTGATATATCGCGATAACTACCTTAAATTGTGCAAGAATAGAAATTTTACTAATTTCGAAACATAAATGGCATAGTAGCAGCAATTTAAGTAAAAACAGATGTAGAGAGCAACTACTCAATGTCTTATACCTATATGTTCACACAGCAACATTAAAATAAGTATATATCTATATTATAAAGGACAAACATATCTGTGCGTAACGCATACGTGTTTCTGCGAATGGCAACACTTTGAAATTTGAAATAAAATATTGGTTTTGCAATTTTCTCTACTGCAAATTTTTAAACTTCTAAACATAGCACATTTTAAATTTTTACACCGTCGTATAACGAAAAAAATGCTCTTTTAAATGCAATTTGTTTGAAAGCTGTATCTCAATTTAATATTGAGATATTAATTTTTTTGTAGTTTTTAATACATTTTTAGTAATTGTGGCAACTGAAGAACTCCATTTCTGTTGAAAGTCGTGGAGGGTTGAAAGTAAAGGGAAACTAATCACGGAAGAAAGAAAATAAAATATTACTGTACATTTTTGTTGCCATTTTCTCATAAAAACTGAAAAAATAAATTGAAATTAAAATGCGTGCTATGTCAGCGATTTTTTAAATTTCTAAATATCGCACATTTTCTATTTTTAAACCGTCAAATAGAGAAAAAAATCTACTTTCAAATGCAATTTGTTTGAAAATTGTATCTTAATTGACTGAGTTATTATGGTTTTTAAAATAACTAGTCACCCGTGGCGACCAATTTGGCCTCCCTTAAATGTATGCTAGGCATTGTATCATGTTACTTTTATTCATAATTTAATTTACTTGCTCAATCCTTCGCCAAATTTGAAGATTCTGATAAAGAAATCGAGAACTCCCTACAGTTATGTTAGTCAGGCACAGGTGGTAAATCGCCAAACATTGTACCAGTCGCATTTTTTTTTTCCTATTTCGTTAATTCAGATTGAAATATAATCCTTTCACTCATTTTATTTAGAATGGATGACTTTAATTTTAAAATAAAACCTTTAAAATTCATGACTTTCGCTTAAAAAAAAATTCTTTAAAAAAAGAAAAATAATAAATAATACCACAAACCATTTCATTTCAACATCAAAGCATTGTTTTAATTTACCCCTCGAAAAATAAAAAATGCTGCTGGCGAGTTAAAAAATGCTATTGGCGAGAATTGCACCCAGCTAATATAAAAGTACGAACTCTTTGGGATCATGGACACTTTTGTGTAGTTTTATTTGAAAATAATATTTTGATGAAATCGGTTGAGAGAAAAAAATTTCTTTTCTCGCCATGGACCTTTTCTCTATTTCGCCAAGTACCTATACTGGAAAAGCGCTTTCATTAATTTTTTTATTTATTGTATTTTAAATTAGATAAATAAAAGACGGCACAGGTGTCATATACGCACTACGTTGGCACGACTTTTTTTCTAACGCCAATGTCATATACGCACCGGGGTACTTAACTGGCGCCAAAGTGTCGTTATGTTGCTTGATATGGTAACCCGGATGCTGTTGTTTATTTATTAATAAATTGTTTATTTACTTTTATTTTATTTTTTTAAATTATATAAATTGTTTTGTTCTATAGTTATTAATTAAATTTTTTATTTATTTATTGTTATTCACTTTTTAAAAATATTACACAATAACCAATGAGGTGCGTTTCATTCGGGCGTTGCCATTAAACAATTAACCGCCAATTGTTTACAATTAACTAATTGAACAATTAACCAACAATTAATCGCGATTTCTGTTCCACGTACGATAGCGTAATATATATATATAGATTTTCTAGCATAAATTATTTTTTAATTTATCTCTGTCAAGTGTAGCTCGATTACGGAAGGTTAATCCGCTTGCCCTTAAAACAATGTACAAAGTTCAGCATATGTTTCCGGCTAATGTTCCATACAAAGTTAAAACTTCCTCTATAGAAAAATAAATAAATTAATGTAAATAAGAAACAAATTTATCAGACATGTGATTGAACCACGCGCTTATGCACCGAAATGATGGGAAAGACTGACGTAAGTCGCAAAATCTTGGGTTAATAACTCCTGGCATGTGGTGACATGTGAAAGTATCGCTTTTAATAAATTTCAAAACTTTATTTGATTGCATAATTCATGTTTTTCATATAAAAATTCTTTTTGATATTAGTGGCAATCTAAAATATATATTACACGTAAAAAATAATTAGATTAAAAAAAAAATTGGTTTTCAGCTATATTCTGTAACCCGAGGAGCTCGGGTTCGATCCCCCTAGTATTTATAAAAAATATTTTAGAAAAGGATGTTTGATATCTGTTTGCACATTTGTTGCAAAGTATTTTCCTTCAATAATAGTATGTTTCCTATTCTTCCTACTCTATGCATTGTTTATTAGCGACATCTTAATTATTGAAGTACTTTGCGAATAACTGACAAAATTGTAAAATACAAACTAAAATACAACATTCTTAAATTTAGGACTTTGACGATTTTATTTTAATTAATACAGGACAAGAGGAACCTCGGGGAAAAAACTAAATTTAATGCCACATGTCGTGCTATTATACTTGTTATTAAATAGGTTTAGTGGTGACAGATGCAACAGAAATGTTGCTTTTCAATCTTTCTCTAAAAAATCAATTCATTCTTGGCTGTTCTCAAATACAAAAAGGCAACTTTATGACATGAGTTTTAATTTATTTTGTTTGGAAATGCATGAAACTAGAAGGTGTTGTTGTTCAGAAACTATGTAATCGAACTGATTTTTCCGGTTTTTTTTTTTACAAACGCAATAGATCTTTCAGAAAATAGTGACAAATGAGGTGTTTTGAACTAAATTTCCGTGCAAAAGAAGAATAACCATTCAAGAAAGGGTGAAAAACGTCTTTGTCACATGATCAAAATCGTTTTAATCAATAGGTAATTTATCAAAAAATGGAAAACACAGTTCGTTTCTAAATCGCTTCCAAAGTCAGGCCTTCCAATTTTGTGCCTTTACGTTTAAAAATGAATTTGTAAATGTGTCAAAACGTTTTGCGTTTGTTGAGCAGAGCAGATGAGAACAAACAGCCTTAATAGAAAAAAATCCATGTATGTCTTCCTACCTATTTACTACAAGAAAACAACATTGAAACATTTTCAAAAAATATATAAATACTTAAATCACACTTGAGAATAGTTTTATAACTAATTTAAATTTTGTTTTTGTTTTGATAAATATTCATAGCTGAAAAATATCAATACAGAATATATTAAATACATTCCAGAAAACTTCGCTCTAACAAAAATACGACAAAGAAGAAAGTCAATATGAATAAACATTACTGATTGGGAAGCTCTTTTTAAAAGCAACCAATCACCACCGTGAAAGACTGCTTTGACCTTGGGCTTTTCGCCAAATTTCATATTGCAACTTTGCTATAAACAAAGGGGAAACTTATAGCGGACTCTGATTGGTTGCTTACAAGCCGAGAATTCCATCTGCCTAGGTATAGACTCGATGATCACCTGTTATCTTCCGTATTAAACGCGACAATGAATAACCAATGCTCATATGGCCCCACCAGTGGCCGAGAGGTTCTGCTCTCGAAGCTGGTAGACGGGAGGTGCTGGGTTCGACCCCAATCGCGCCCGTCGGCCTAATCGTTCGGAGTTTTCGTGGTTTTCTTCGAGCCGTGGATTTTCCATGCGTAAATACGGATTAGGTTCCCTTAGAAAGACCCCCACGGAGGGCACTTCCCACCCGGGCCTATATCCCTAGTGTAGATAATTGGCCGTCAAAAATCAACCCAACCCAACCCAATGCTCATATGTTATTATTCATAACGGATCAATTATCTGGAGTTATTGGAATACGTGTAGGCTAATCACAATTGATATGAGAAAGGATGATAAGTGTTATTCAGTATTACGCAGAGAGTCGAACGAACTTTAGGTTTACAGAGAAGGGATAGATGTATTGCAATGATTGGGATAGTTTTTCTATTGCAGATAATCAGCGGAAAGGAAGATTATCCATGTAGATTTTCTGTTTTGGATGAGACAGAAGGAAGAAGACATTGGAATAGATTTTTTTTTTTTTTTTTTTTTTTCAGGAGCTCTGGCGGTGAGCGCAAAATATTATTATTTTATTGAGTTCTGAGTTATTTGGCGATATTTTTTTCGGTGCTCGTGTTCGTAATTGCAGTGTTTGTTAACATGTTAACACTGTTATATTATTGGGATATATCAACCGAGTCAAAGTTTAGATATTGTTATTGCGATAGTTAAAAAATATCAAAATCTGTCGATATATTGATAAATAATCCATCCCTAATCAGAGTCATGTTAAGGCAGTATTCAAAATTTTGAACTCTCCCCATTTCCATTTCCTTGGGCCCATTTTGCCCATTTTCAATCCCCGCCGAGATATTAGCCATCTGAAAGTTGTTGGCGAGTTTGAAGACGATCCGTGCATAATTGCGACTTTTATCGTGCGGACAAAATTTACTACATACATACATACATATATGTATGTGTGTATGTAGTTTACCACCTAAAAAGTTTATGTATACTTATAAACTTTTTAGGTGGGGGTGGTTTTGGGTTCCTGGGGTCCTATAAGAAAAAGTTATGAAGGAATTTTTCAAAAGTCGCACCATGGTAACGACTGCAATAGGTAGTATTTCTTACGAAATCTACCTAAAAATGGAGATTCTACTGGCGATCGAGACGCCAGTACTATTTCCGTAATTTTAACGGAAATCGCCCCCCCCCCCATAAATTCCAGAAATCCGTATTTTTACGGAAATTTTTCCCCATACATTGCAGGAAATATTTGGGTTTTCTGGATTTATGATAGAAAATTTCCGTTGAAATACGGAAAAAGTAATGGCGTCTCAATTGCCAGTAGAATCTGAGTTTTTTAGTCCGTTTTATTTTACAGTGTACGAAACCTAAAAAGCTTTAATTAATGGAAATTAATTAAAACTTCAGTCAGTATATTCAGTGATCATCAGATGAGATGCCGAATAAATTTATTCCAAGTTTTCAACAAAACGAGCTTTCATCCTATGCAGCCAATATCTCCATACACCATGAATATAACAATTATATCATTATAACAAATTAATTAATCTATTAATTATAACAAATGTAACGATGCACTGTCATAGGATATCCGTGGTGTATGGCGATATTTGCTGCATAATAGATACAAAGCTCGTTTTGTTGAAAATTTGAAAAAAACAATATCTGGCATCTCATCTGACACGCAACATTTAAATTTAAATGACGGTGTTTTCTTCTGGACAATTATCGAATAAGCGCAAAGGAAATGACAACAACATTTAAACCCTACTGAAGACGGCCTTGTAAGGGTTGAAAACGTTCTAGGTTTTTCTCATGTATTTTGAGATATTTTAAATGTCTTTATGTAGTGGCGAAACAATACCGCAGACCAGATGTTAGGAAAACTCAAAGTCCAGTCCGCATGAGAAGTTGGTGAGCTCAGCGAAAACGAAAGGCTGGGCGCTGGAATTTAGAGAGATGCGTTTCTGTGTTGGGGAGAGAGGGGTGCTCTGCTGGCTGATCTTTCGATAGCGCGTTGCACGCTATTATTATTTTATTTAACGGGATCTGTGAGCAGACCCGGGATTGAATCTTTATCAATTAATGTTTAAATGTCGTGTCCTTGTATGTATTATAGCCAAGATGAATATTGGTATTTTTTGTAATAATCCAGAAGTTTTAATTAAATATTTGCGAGTTTAACAGCATTAGTTCCTGTTGCCGTTTTTGACTGGAATTCCCCCCACATTTATGTTACATTTATTCAACTGAAAATAATTTTTGTGCAATTATTTGTGCTTTATGTATATTTTAATTATTTAATAACCAGTTTCAGTTCAACACTGTCTGTAATGTCGAATCACATATATTTTTTCTTAAATTACTCCTTTTCTCTAAATTTCAATTAAAACTAGTCTTTCATTACTTATTCATTTTATCCTAACCTTTATTTCAGTTCTAACCCTATCAGTTTTTATCAGACGTCTCAGTTAACCCTATCCAGTTCTGTATGAAATGTTTTAATTATATATTTCTACTTCAAATAAACATATTTCGTAAAAAGCAATTTAAAAGCATTTATTTTTATAATGATCACAGCCTATAGCTTTTTATAAAATCCAGCGAATGCATTAGGAAAGAACCTGGTCATGCATATAGATCTGCAAATAATTTAAATTACTGAACTACATTATACTGTCCATTTTAGAAAAGGACACAAAATCGGAACTCAGATTGTTTATATTAACTAGAACTACGTACCTGTATACATGATTATAAATGATAAAGTCCATGCAATAGGTGCATTGAACCCTTTTCGAAATAGGGACTGATACTCTAAAAGGCAGATGCTATCATAAAAGAAACAGAAAACGGTCGAGAATGGGCGCACATTAAACAAGAATTTCTATCAAGCCCTGTGAGCAATGCAATACGAGTGATGAGCCATGATTTTGGATAATGGCATCTTATTTGAGAGTGACCGCATTGTAATACAGAGAAGCCTGCTTTCACCTGCATGGTCTTTGGACAGTGACGCTCCACACATGTTGAAATAACCGAGATGAAGCTGTTCTTTCGACGCTGTTGTTATAGAAAGAATGTCGATACATCTTGCCAAGAGTCAGTCAAACATAGTTTTTCCAAAGCACGCTTTGATGACTGGGATACCCATAAAGAACAGGGATCGAACGCCTGTCGATGATGCAGGAGTCTTTCAAGAATTTTATTATGAATTCAAAATCCTGATCGCAGAAATTAAAATATTGCAAAATGCACCTAATTCAGAAAGTACTGTGAAATAACTCAACGACATTTTTGAAACCCATGTGTATCCTGTAATGATGGTTTCTCACAACGCTTCAATGTTCAAAAATGTCTGTAGATGAATGAGATAGAACAAAAATTGATGGCACTAGAACATCCAGAAACTCACGGACTTGCCAAACATAATGTCAAAATATTGAAAAAAATAAATGGCTTCAGAAAATATTTCCATCCACTCACGAAATTTAGAAGATTCTCTTTGGATATCGGTCGGAAAAAAATAATGTTAAATTATGTACTATGCTTGATAAAACTCAAGCATTCGTTCATCCATAGGCGCGGGTTTCAAGCCATCCCAGATACAAAACGGAATGAAATAGATTTGTTGGGCTGTTTCATGCTTTCAGTACATTTCAATATTTGTATTTTCTTGTAGCATTTTTATTTCATTCAGCAAAAGCATAAAATAAATACCGCTCCAGACATTATAAATGAAACTAAATGTAAATTCTTGCGCTTCATCTCACCGAAGGAAATAAAGAACAAAAGAACTTCCTGGGCACCTGTTTCAAAACTTTATGTACTGAATTATGAATTCATGAAAATTTTATCTTCTAAAGCATCTTTCGTGAATTGTTTAAACTACATTAAAAGTTTACACAATCATTTAATAAATTTTAGAAGGATTGAATGATTTAGAAGGAATCAATAATTTTTAATTTATGATGATTTTGTACAATATTTATAAACCCACTCCAATCTTTTATTTTAAATATTTTTCTTAGTATTTTGTAGAATTAGGAAATGTACACATATAATGCTCTTACAATAGAAATATAGAACTGTTTGCGAATTGAAAAATCCCCCCCACCCCCCAACGTCAAGAAAACTGAAAAGATGCAAAGTCAAAATAAATCATCCTTTTAAAAATATTTTTGTTTTGTGCTACCAATAATGCATTTGGAACAAGATAAAGTAATGTATCTCTAACTCATTCTAAACTGTATTACAAGTAATCGATGTATTCAATGAATTTTAGAAGTTATTTTAATGGTATACTTATAAGTACCGTCAGTAGATAAAGGGTTAATGAACATCCAACGCGGCGCATGGATCCAGCTTTTAGTAACTCGTTCAGGAAGATGCAAGTGAGCGATGGGAAATCATTCTCAGCCTCCCTGGGAAAGAAACACTCGAACAGCGAAATAAATGACCGTGAAATAATATTCGTGCCTTCGTAGTCACGCTCTAGAAAAGCGACATTTTGCGAGAAGCCTTCGATCTGGTCTCAACCGACACATTTAACCCTTATGTCAATGACCAAAATTTGCCCTTGTGCCCAATGACCGGGGTTCCTGCTGCGGTTTTAACATACGCGAGCAATAAAACACCCCTATTTCATACAGTGTAACGGTTTGCCTTTAGAGAAGAGGAATTTGGACATTTTTATAAATTTTAATTACAGTAGAATCCCGTTAATCCGAACTAATTGGGACCGGTGCCTGTTCGGATTACAAAATATTCGGATTAGCCGGATTTTCGATAAAAATAGAAAAGAAAAAAGATGTGTGCTAAAAAAATGTAAGTTGTTAGTACTCAGTAGTAGAGTAAACATCCTCTAATCCGGCATCCTAAGGTCTGGCATGCTGGGTAATACGGCACTATTTTCGGAAAAAATATTGTTCCTTGTTTAATCACTCCTGATGTTTATAATAATCCAATGGAACTTCAGGATGAGAAATTGCGTAACAACCTATTACAAACGGTTCAAATCGCGAATCTGCAAATAGCTCAATCACCACTTCGACGAGGGGTGTGAAAAAAAAATTCTGTATACAGTGTATCCACGTATAACCTGACCGACCTTTATTTACGCAACCGTTGGTCCTAGATGCATACTTCCAATTACAAAAAGGGTTTAAATAAGGTAAAGAATTATTTTTAAAGCGATTTGAGTGAAGAAAAACATTTATTAAAAAATTACGAAATTTAAATTTTTATACGATCCCCCGGTCCTATAAGTGATATTTACTAAAAATTTACTGTGACACTAACAAGTAAGACAAAAAAAGTCCCATTCATGTAACATTAAAATTGACCGAGTGATGAAAATTTGAAATGCATGACTTATACCATTTTTTTGCCTATCAAAACAGATGATCTCGACCATGCTTTCAGGGGTCGTACTTAAACGTATTTCACGGTATCTGCGCTTTGAAATAAATCGTACAAATATTACGATTAACTTTTATTAGTTAAGTTTCAGATTAGTTAAAATAATTGTATTTTAACATATGTTTTATTTTGTAAGGATTTGAGGCTATGATTTCTTTTAACTAAAATTATGTTATTTTCAAAAGGTTTTATTTAACTTGCAATGATCGTCTTTCCAGTTTAAAATTTGTACTCGAACTTTAGCTTACTTTCAAATGTCCAATCGAAGTTAAATTTTACATACTGACTTAAATCTGATGACAATGCAGTATTATTATGATTTTCAACTCTTACCATCTTATACATACTTATATTAGAGGATAACAAAAAAAAAAAATTCGATAGATTACCATCAAGAAGTTTAAGAAAGAGTTTTAGATTAGATAACATAAACCTGCAATGGTTGTGTTTTTTAACTTTTATAATTACATTTTATGTATTTTTTAACTCTGAATCAAAAAATTACCTTCACTTTTAACAATCATGTCAAGATTTTTCGCAAATCGTAAATTTCAAGGTTAAAAAATAGCGAAAAATCTGATACTATAAAATAGATGTAAGACTTTTTATTCAGGTTAATTTTAATTAATTCAATAATTTATTAGATTTTTTGGCTTATACTGGGTTTCTTAGAGCTAAACAGCTCGGAGGTCCGATGAGGTTGGGAGGGGAGGGGGTATCAATTTTAACTTTTAGCTTTTTAACTTTGAAATTTGCGATTTGAGAAGATTCCTGACGTGATGGTTTAAAATGAAGGTCATTTTCGGATTCAGTGCTAAAAAATGCATAAGAATCAATTTTCAAAAGCTAAAAAACATGCCACAACCCAAAATTTGAAAGACAGTGTAATCTAACAGCATTTTAAAATATGTATCATTTTGTAAAGAATTGAGGCTGTTGTTTCTCATCCTTTTATTTAACAAAAAATTTGTTATTTTTATCCTCTTATAATGTTCAGTACAAATTGTACATTTTGCAGTAATATGTCAGAATGATTAAAGATTTTAAATTTATATTGCAATGCTAATTTTACTCTGAACCATTTCCTTAATATATCTGATGAAATTATATTTCTACTAAATTTGTGAATGACCCCTAATATGCAGCAAAAAATATATTCCAACTTTAATCAGCTATTACTCGGTCAATTTTAATCCTAGAATAACGGGACTTTTTTGCCTTACTTGCCAGTGTAACAGGGAAACTTTACTAAATATAACTTATAGGACCGGGGGACCGTATAAAAATTTAAATTTTGTAATTCTTCACTAAATTGTTTTTTCGCTTCAAACTTTTTTTATCTTAACCCTGCACCTAATTTTGGCCATTTTTGTAATTGGAAGTATCCATCTAAGACCAACTGTTACGAAAATAAAGGTCGGTCAGGATATACGTGGACACACTGTATAATTTGCGAAATCAAACTGTTGAATGGAAAAATAAATTTTTACCATCCGAATTAAAAGTTTTTTTGCATTTTAGAAAATAATTTTACAGTACTGGCAAACAAACTGATATTCCAGATTTTTTTAGGATGGGTTACAGTGCACGTTTTCATTTTATATTTGAGTACATATGTTGAGTATTTTGTTAATTCTATTCAAGATGTTTAAAAAAAAAAAAAAAAACTTGATTTACTACCATTTTTTGTTTAATTCTAACTTCTACACGTTTTTCCAGACATTTATTCGTATATAGACCGATTCTTGAGTATTCTTAAATTAATCGTTTTGACAACCAGAACACACGAGTGGAATGTCTTCAAAATGTTAAAACTGCAGCAATTCGTGATTTATGGACTATGCTAAATCCTAACCTATTGAAAAAACACATACCGACGGAAGAGTAAACGCATTGATGAGCAGTTATTTCCGCTTTGAGGAAGAAAAAGATCCCCCAATATATTCCGTCTCCGTCTAAACCGGCTAAATATGGGATAAAAATATGGTGAGTATGTGATGCAAATAATTATTAACCTCTTAACAGCCAACTATGCACCCGAAAAGCAGGTACAGACCGTGAAATAAACCAAGATGAAATAGTTGTGAAAGACTTCGCCTCTCTATTCAAGGATTCTGGACAAAACATCACCATGGTTAACTTTTTTTCTTCCTTTTCTTTGGCCAATCATTTATTATAATGGAATCTCACAATGGTTGGCACTTTGTAAAGAAACAAACCTTATATTCCCGAAGAAATAAGGCTATGTAAATCGCGCACGTTTCAGCTACATAATTTGGATTTCATGATGACATAAGTATTTGTTCGTATGTTCCAAAAAGGAACAAAGCTGCCATTCTAATGCCTACTATATATCATGATAAAACCATCACAGGACCGAATGATAAACTCGAAATGATTCAGTTCTATAAGGAAAAGAAATATGGAGTTGATATAATGGATAAATTAGTGGGGCAATATACAACATATAGAGTCGTACAACCACATGATCACTTGCGTTATTTTCCTATATTGTGGATATAGCAGCACTTGCTATTTACATTATACATACTGCAAATAATGATATGGTCATAAATAAAACAGACAATCGTCGCCTGTTATTGCGAGAATCAGGTGAGATCTTGAGGCTTCCCAGCAATTCAAGATCAATCGCAAAATGCACAAGATATGAGACATTTTTCGACCAAATCCGGAATTGAAAGTAAACTGAAAAAAATCTTTGACCGTATTTGAAGCTGCCACACGTTCAGAAACCAGTCCTGAAAGCTTGCGAGATAAAACGAGAAGGATAAAAGCATTTTGTGTTAGATGTGCTAGTTAGAACCTCAAAATCGGCGCAGAAAAACCATAAAATCATGCAAACAATGTGGAAAGTCAGTATGTGATGTACATTCCTATACCTTTTGCTATTGTACAGCTTGTTCACAAGTTTCACGTAAATGAAATATTTTTTACCTTAACAAAATATGTCTAACCCTTTATTTCTAATTAAATTCAAGTTTTATTGATCTAAATCTAAATAATCTATTATTTTCTGTATTTTTCCACAGAAAATTGGCATGGGTACCCTGGTCATAGAGGACAGATATACAAATGTTTAACGTCCCGAAAAAGTAATAAAAACAATTCCAAATTTTAAAGTGATTATACCAATGGACAGTGAATGCTACAAATAATGGGGATCTAAATTGATTTTAGTTTCATTTGATATTAACGCACTGAAAACGGGACGAAAAGAGAAAAAAAGGTACCCGGGTACCCGGTCATTGACATAAGGGTTAAGCTGATCCTCTTGTTTGGTGCCAAGATGAACCGATAAAACTGCTCAGCAAAGGATTCTCGATTGCCTCATTCAGGGGGCTCAGGGCTTGGTCGATACCGAAAATCATATAAACAGAGTCCATAAGTATTCAATGTCACTTATTTAAACTTTCTGATATTTTTAAGGTATGTTTGTAGTCTTATAAAATTATAAAAGGAAGTACTTAATTGTAATAAAATGAAAAATATAGCAAAAATTATGTAACACAATTTTCGAAAAAAAAAATTAGGTGCCCTATCACTCTCCATAAGATAGCTTAACGTTGAATGGACATAAGAACCTAATTTTGGCTTTAAAAAGATCAGAAAACTTGACTCTTCAGAATGAATTAAGACTATCACTCAAAGTAACCTTAATAAAAAAACTCTCAAATTTGAAAATTTAAAAAACCCTAAAAAATACAATTTTTTTTCATTGAAAAAACTCAAAATATTAAATTATCTAAAATATATTAATTCATTCTATAAATAATCTTATACTATAATGCGAGCAAAAATTGTGTATGTATGTGTGTGTGCAAATTTTATCTTAAAAATGGCTCGAACGATTTTGACGAAATTTTGTATTTTACCCTTTTTGGGCACGAGAATACAATTGGGCTAGGTTACGTGTTCGAGAAAATTCGATTAGTGGGTCATTCTGGGTCATAATGGGTGAAGGTCAAGCTAATTGTACCTAAAAAACGGCTCAATCGATTTTGACTAAATTTTACATCCAATCGTTTTTCGACACGAGAAAACTACTGGGCTAGGTCACATGTTCTAGAAATTTTGATTAGTGGGTCATTTTGGGGTCACTATGGGTCAAGACAATGATATCTAAAAATCGGCTCTATCGATTTTGACTAAATAATGTATTTTGTCGTTCTCAATTATGAGAAGACCAATGGGATAAGTCACATATTAAAGAAAATTCGATTAGTAGGTCATTTTGGGTCACTGTGGGTCAAGCAAAGTTTATCTAGAAAACGGTTATAACGATTTTGACGAAATATTGTATTCAATCGTTTTCGGGAATGAGAATACCATTGGGCTTAATCGCATGTTCAAGAAAATTTGATTAGTGGGTCAATTTGGGTCACAATGGGTCAGGGTCAAGCTAATTGAATCCAAAAAAGGCCTAAAACATTTCGACAAGATTTTGTAATATACCGTTTCCGGGCATGAGATGACCATTGGACTAAGTCACATATACGAGAAAAATCGATTATTGGGTCAAATGGGTCAAGGTCAAGCTAATTATAGCTAAAAAACGGCTCAATCGATTTTGACTAAATTGTACATCCAATCGTTTTTCGGCACGAAAAACTATTCGATTAGTGGGTCATTTTTGGGTCACTATGGGTTAAGCCAATTTTATCTAAAAAACGGTTCTAACGATTTTGACTAAATTTTGTATTTTGTCGTTTTCGATTACATGAAGACCAATGGGATAGATCACATATTAGAGAAAATTCGATTAGTGGGTCATTTTTGGGTCACTGTGGGTCAAGCAAAGTTTACCTAGAAAACGGCTCTAATTATTTTGACGAAATTTTGTATTTCGTTGTTTTCGGGAGCAAGAATACCGTTGGGCTTAATCGCATGTTCAAGGAATTTCGATTAGTGGATCATTTTGGGTCACAATGGGTCAGGGTCAAGACAATTGAATCCAAAAAATGCCTAAAATATTTCGACAAAATTTTGTAATATACCATTTCCGAGCATGAGATAACCATTGGACTAAGTAACACGTACGAGAAAAATCAATTAGTGGGTGAATTTGGGTCAAATGGGTCAAGGTTAAGCTAATTACTTCTAGAAAACGGCTCATTCGATTTTGACTAAATTTTATAACCAACCGTTTTTCGACACGATAAAACTATTGGGCTAGGTCACATATTCGAGAAAGTTCTGTTAGTGGGTCATTTTTGGGTCCCTTTGGGTCAAGCCAATTTTATCTAAAAAACGGCTCTAACGATTTTGACTAAATTTTGTACTCTGTCATTTTGGATTACAAGAAGACCAATGGTCTGAGTCACATGTTAGAGGAAATTTGATTAGTGGGTCATTTTTGGGTCACTGTGGGTCAAGCAAAGTTTTAGAAAATAGCTTTAACGATTTTGACGAAATTTTGTAATTTACCATTTTCGGGCACGAGAATACCATTGGGCTAGGTCACATGTTCGAGAAAATTCGATTATTGGATCAAGGTCAAGCTAATTACATCTAAAAAACGGCTCAATCGATTTTGACTAAATTTCATATCAAACCTTTTTTCGGCACGAGAAAACTATTGGGCTAGGTCACATGTTCGAGAAAATTCGATTAGTGGATCATTTTGGGGTCCCTTTGGGTCAAGCCGATTTTATCTAAAAAACGGCTCTAACGATTTTGACTAAATTTTGTATTCTGTCGTTTTGTATTATGAGAGGACCAATGGACTAGGTCACATATTAGAGAAAATTCGATTAGTGGGTCATTTTTGGATCACTGTGGGTCAAGCAAAGTTTATCTAGAAAACGGCTCTAATTATTTTGAGGAAATTTTGTATTTTGTTGTTTTCGGGCGCAAGAATACCATTGGGCTTGGTCGTGTGTTCAAGAAAATTTGATTAGTGGGTCTTTTTGGGTCACAATGGATCAAGGTCAAGCTAATTGTATCTAAAAAAGGCCCAAAAGCTTTTGAAAAATGTCTGTAATATACCGATTTCGAAACCACTTGATCAATCGATTGAGAAAACCACTGGGCTAAGTCACATGTTCGAGAAAATTCAATTAGTGGGTCATTTTTGGGGTACTTTGGTCAAGCTAAGTATATCTACAATAATGGCTCAAAACATTATGGCAAAATTTTGTTTTATATCGTTTCTGAGCATGAGAATACCATTGAGCTAAGTCACATGCTCGGCAAAATTCGATTAATGGGTCATTTTTGGGTCACTGTCAGGGTTGTAAAAAACCCGGGGTTTTTATAAAAAACCCAACCCGGTCGGGTTTTATTGGGTTTTTTAGGGTTTTAGCGGGCTTTATTGAATTTTTCGGGTTTTATTGGGTTTTAAGTGAGGGCAGGGGAGTCCCTTATCTTTTTAAAATATATGTGTTAAATTAAGAAATCTTATTATATTTTTATTGATTAACTTAATATACAAGCAATTTGAATTGAAGTAACACAAATAAATCAGTGTAAAAGTCTGTAAAAAAGCTTTTACTTCTGACATCATATAATATTACGTAATAACCACATATCACATATTTAAAAGCTACTTTTTATCACTGTATTCCTCACTAAGAACACATTTTTGAAACAAATCTTTAATCTTTTATTATATATTAATCAAATAATGCTTGATAATATTTTCAAGATATCTATGGTTCAGTGTATAGAACAATTTATTCTTTGAACATAATATATAGCAGTTACTAAAAATATTTAAATTACAAATGATTTCAATTATCTGCATAACTGATAGTAACTATTTAATTTGAATATTTTGAAATGAAGTTAATACTTATATATAATATCCAACAATATTTATTTTATCAACAAACATGCATCTATATGTATTTGGAAATTATATTTAAGAAAACGAAAAAAACCCAGGTTTAAACAAAAAAAAAAAAAAAAGGTTTAAACAAACAAACAAAAGCTGGTTTATTTGGGGTTTTTGAAAACAGCCCTTTTTTTGGCCAATTCTGGCCAAAAGTGAATCTCAAATTTGTATCCAGTTGAGAACTTATATTATGAAGTTTTAATTTTTAAATCTTGATATAAAAGACTCATTTTTGATCCATGCAAAAATGTTATGATTAGCTATGCATATTGGTTTTGGCTTTTTTTCTTTTCCATAATATTAACAGGCTTTTAAAAGACTTAAGCACATTATTTCATTTTGGCTTTGTCATATTTGGAAGTGGCAGTACACCCACAATATGTTTTAATAGGATACTATAACTCTTTAGACACAAAGGTTTAAAAAATATAAGAATTACTTAATATTAAATAATAATATCATGGATTTTAAAAAACCCAATAAAACCCGCTTTGAAGTGGGTTTTATTGGGTTTTTTAGTGTGAGTTTTACACAAAAAAACCCATCCGGGTTTTTTTGGGCTAGGTGGGCTTTTTGCAATCCTGGTCACTGTGGGTCAAGCTAATTGTATCTTTAAAAAAATTCTCAAACGATTTTGGCAAAATTTTGTATTATACTGCTTCCGGGCACGAGAAGATGATTGGGTTAGGTCACATGTTTGAGAAAATTCGATTAATGGGCAATTTTTGGATCATTGTGAGTCAAGTTAATTTTATCTAGGAAACAACTTTAATGATTTTGGTTAAATTTTGTTTTCTATCGTTTGCGGGTTCGAGAAGACCATTGGTCTTGGTCGCATGCTCAAGAAAATTCGAATAACCAGTCATTTTGGGTCACTATGGGTCAAGGTTTAGCTAATTTTATCTAAAAAATGGCTCAAACGATTTTGGCATAATTTCGTATTACACCGTTTCCTAGCACTAGAAGACCATTGGGATAGGTCAGATGTGCGATAAATTTAGATTAGTAGGTGCTTTTTGGGTTACCGTGGGTCAAGCTAATTTTATCTATAAAATGACTTTAGCGATTTTTACTAAGTTTTGTATTCTATTGTTTTCGGGTTCCAGAAGAGCATTGGTTAGCTCGTGTGTTCGAAAAATTTCGGTTAGTGGGTCCCTATGGCTTAGGATTATACAAATTTTATCTAAACAGCAAGAATTATACAGTGAGACTGAAATGTCGAATTGAACACAAGGCTAATTTTGACCGAGCTTAGCTCGGTCATGCCCGCTAGTGATGTTATAAGCATGCAAAAAAAATTTAAGCCATTCCATCAAACAGTTTTTTTAACACTTTCCAACAAAGTTGAAAAGTGTTTATGCATTCGGTTTGTCTGGCCGTCTGTCCACGCTCTAACTCCCGTAAATATACTCGAACTTTCATGAAATTGATAAAGGTTATTGAGGGTCACCCAAGTATATTGGGTATTGTATAGGAAGTAGGTAGGATTAATCGTTCATTTACAGGGGCATTCAAAAGTATTCCATTACATTATGGTATAGGGGGGAAAAATCGTTTGCAGAGTATTTTAATGACATGATGCTATTTCAAATATATTGAAACGGATATAAATCACTGAATTTCACTACGATCCCGTTAGAACAGGACATTCATAGCATTTTTTATTCATTGACAGGGACACACAAAAGAAATCGGTTACAGTGCTTTATTACAGTACTATTACTTACTGTCTTTGAATAATAATTGCTGGAATGCACGGTTTAAAATTCGGTATGCGCTTTTAAATTTAATTAATTTTTTGCATCTTACCCGTTATACATAAATTCTATACCTTAAATACAGGGCTGCACACAAGTATTCACGTACCGTTCTCCTTATTAGAGGAAATGGCTGAAGGTAAATTTTCAACTGAATATATGTAGCTCTTAAGTGAACTCAATTTTGGCTTGCACGTAGCTAATAGATTCAAATCTATAAATCCTATACAGGGCTGCAATTCGCATCATTTTCCGATTTTGGATGGGAATAGCTGAAATTGGTTTCTGAAATGTATTATGCGTTTCCATAGGGTTGAATGAGACATAATATTTTAATTTTTTAAACAGTGAATTTTTGTTACATTATTGTGAATGTGTTGGAAAGTGTTTCATAATCTGTGTTTGACGCATGATTTTTTCTTACTTATTTCTAAATCCTATGGATAGTCGTCAAAAATCAAGTTTTGAAAAAGCACGACTTAAAGTTGCAATTAAATGGCTTTGAAAGTGATTGTTACATAAATGCTTATAACTCCATTAAAAATTAAAATATTTTAATGCGGTTTTTTGCACTGTGTTCAGAATTAATTGAATAATCAAAATAGATACTAAAACATAGATTTTTTGAAAGTTTTCAAGCTCTGAGCCCCCAGGTGAATTTTCAGGATTCTTACGGTTCTTTTACGGTTAAGCAGAGCATTTCGGGTAAACACAGTGAAACTAAAAATGCTTTAGTACTTCATTATGTCTGCAAATTTTATGCATTTAAAAATTAATAAAGGGCTTGTAAATGCATTTCTTTTGCAAATGAAAATGAATAAAGGAAGCCAATTGGATTGTATAGAAATCGCTCCTAAATAAATGTCTGTACTTAGCATTTAACTCTTTTTCGACCAAATTCGCTCCTTAAACGCTCCAATTCAATAAATATTTTTTTATTAAAACTGTGACGTATATTGTTCACTAACTTTATTTTTCTGCCATTTTTAAGAGTTCTGAAGACATTATAAAATATTATTAATTCAATTGGAGTAAACACTTTCTGATGAAATTTTTTTTAAAATACGTTAGTTTTTTTAACTTGAAACGGTTATAGACAAATTCGACTTTTTGAAAATGTTAATTATTCACTTGAGATGAATCATATAGGTTTATAATGTATTAAAGTTGCAAGTTCTGTAAATAAAATAAAAATAAAACAAACGTCATAAAAAACTTAAATTTTTTAATTTAAATTTAATGTTGCGTTAACGCACTATTGTCCGAATGCATGAAAAATAGGCAAAAAAAAAAAAAAAAAAAAAAAAAAAAAAACAACTTCTTATGCAAGGTTTCAGAGTTTTATTGCAAATTTAGTGTGGTTTATTTGTGCCTCAAATACCAAGTCCATTTGCATCCAACATGTTTCGAAAATTTACATAAAAAAATATAAAAATTTAACCTTAATTGTTCAACTGAATGATTTGGCCAATGGTGCGTATACGCACCATTTTATTTCTTAAATAAAATATTATTTTTCATGCACCAAACCTTTCTTGTGTCTTAATGAATGTAATTTAAGCCTATTTCAATGAAAATATTACCACATTTTATAAAATTTCTATGCTGGGCCTAAATTGGGTTAAGAATAAAATGAATGAATTGAGAACAGCCTTCGTCACAAAACGGCATTTATCATTGCACTAAAGGAAAGAAAAAAAAAAAAGAAAGAAACACCTGTCATACCACCCTCTCTTTTTCCTTATAATTATGTATTTTTCCTGAGACTTTTAGAACCCTTCCTCCTCCCCATCCCCAAACATTAAAAGTAGGTGAATGTTTGAAGAAGAGAGAAAAGATCGCATCCTCTTCCTCCACTTCTGTCAGGTGTATTTCAAAAGAGGAGGAGGAACTCCGGAATGAGTTAAGATTGTCATTAAACTTCTCCGTCTTCATCATGGCTGGATCATTTATTTTCATTATTTAACGCTTATGATGGGGTAGAAAAGAATATGTTCTTTCCAACAGAAGAGGGTGTCTATTTTGCATAAGGTTTAATTGAGTTAGCTGTTCCGTAATTTACCACAATCTGCCCCATTTCAGAAGTCATTTTTACCATGATAAAAGAAATGTTACTGGGGATTCAAGTAGAGATCTTTGAGAGAGATTGGACATTGACGAAATGTCCGCCATGTTCGTTACAAAGTAGATGGAACGTCGTACAACGCAATGTATTTCATGGGGCACCATCATTCAACACTTTTTATTCTATTAAAATTATGAAAATTTCATTTTAATTTCCTTCAAAGAGTCTCTCGGAACATTTAGCGTAAGCACGTTTGCATTTTAATGGGTAAGAATTCCCAGAAAATGCATTTTTTACTGTTATTTATTTATTTATTTATTTATTTTTTACTAATTAAAATAGTGGGCAGAGGAAGATTGGGCATGTAAGAACTTTATTTTAATTTCACAATATTTGAGAAAATGATTTTCAGCGATTAACAGATAGAAAATGAACTATAGAATTCAAATTTTTTTAAACTATCTATAATTTATTACGTATTTTAAAACATATAATTTTCCCCATCTTCGCATTGATAATTTCAGAAACCTTAAAATTTGGACATATCCTATATCACTCCTATTTAAGTATGTATGTGATTCAAAGTTAATTTAATATGTGCGCTGAAAATATTTTATTAAAGTTTCTACGTACTGCTATTTCTCTTTGATATTCTTTTTAAATATGGAAGTCTTGTAAATATATTATATTAGAATGAGTATTGTTATTAAAACATTAAATGAAAGTTTAGAAAAAAGTTAAATAGAAGTTTTGCGGTTAAAAGAAACAAATAAAAAATATGAAAAACTAATTCTACAAATAAATCAAAATTCGATAACTAAGTAAAATCGCACTGCTGCATAGCGTAAAACAGCTGAGTAAAAAAAATGCATTTTCTGAGAATTCTTACCCATTAAAATGGAAATGTGCTTATATTTATGTTCCAAAAGACTCTTTGAAGGCATATAAAATGAAATTTTCATAATTTTAATAGAATAAAAAGTGTTAGACGCTGATAAAAATACATTGCGTTGTACGGTGTTCCATCTACTTTGTAAGAGAATTTTTTTTTAACAAATTTAAAACATTTCTTCAATGTCCAATCTCTCTGTAATGTAGGATCTCTAGATTCAAGTAGAGAAACTCCAACTTGTTACCCATTGTAGGTTCTCTAGATTCAAGTGCTCGAATACGCCATCTGGTGGAGAAAAAACATAACTTCTATTTTCAGAAAAATCCAATGCGAACAGGTTTAATTACATATATTTTTCACTTGTTCAGAATGACTATTTTTTTTTATACAATTTCACAATTTTAGATTTCATGTGACATTTGTGTTCGGTGAAAAAGTAAAAATTATCCGAATTTCAAACAGCTAAAACTTTCAAGTTCATTTACAATAAAGAATGATGCACTTTAGCATTGGTTAAAGGAAAAATGTTCCTGTACCGATGACTGCGATGAGCGCCTCTATAGGCCGTTTTAAGTCCCAATTCTAAAGCCTCTTGTTCGATAGTCAATGCTTAAAACATAGATGCCAGCACCTCTTCATTATTCCGGAGTCTGATCCAAAACAAAAATGTTTCCAACCGGAAATTTTGTTTAATAAAGGATTTTAAAATGAAATCTAATAAGTACCATGTTGAAAGAAGACACATTTTCTTATAAAAATTTTCCGTTTTTAAATTTTTTTGTCTTGGATCAGACTCCGGAATATTTAAGAGATGCTGGCATCTAATGCTTAAAACCGTCCGTTTTCAAATGCTGTTCTTCATCCGAATAAAAGTTCCATTTATGTCGCAACAGTTATTTATTTATTAGCCCCGGGTATGCTGTTTCTTTCTTCCACCTATTCATATGTCGTCTCCAAAAAATAACATTCTGTTCTATAAGCCAGCCGTCAAACAAAGCAGATGTATCAATGTACGGAATAATCTCTACTACCATTTTTTAAACTTCTAAGCATCGCACATTTTCTGTTTTTATACCGTCATACAGGGGAAAAAAGTGTTTTTAAATGCAATTTGTTTGAAAACGGCATCTCTATTTATTTTTGAGGTATTCATTTTTTTTTTGTAGTTTTTCGCACCATTTGTTTAATGTTGGCAACTCAAGTACTCCATTTCTGTAGAAAGTAAAGGAAAAATAGTTGAAAAGTAACAATTATATCTTGTTGTTGCCATTTTCTCATAAAAACTGAAAAAAATAAATAATTAAAATGCGTGTTACTTTGAAAAAATATAAATGAATGATTTGTAATAAAACATCGTGACATTATAAACTAAATTTAATTTTAAGTATCTCTATTAATATCACAAACAGATGAAGGCCTATGAATCGTGAAATAGCCATTTTTTTTTTTTTTCTTTTTTTTTTTTTTTTTTTTTTTTTTTTTTGTCCAGTTTCTTGAAGGACGAAATCTCTTGTTTTGGATTTGTGTATTATTCAGCGATCGTCACGTCCTATACCTATTTTACTGTAGAGGTTGTTTAAAACTGGATAGTCAAAGAGGAATTCTTTAGCGAGTGCGGATGACGTCATTTTATATACAATAAAAGCACGTGTTTAGCGTCTTCAAACTGAACTATCTATATTTATATACATTTTTTTTTTTTCATCGGAGGTGACACTCAATTCTGAAAAAGCAGAATTCCTGTTTTCTAGTTTTACATTTTTTTCTTTTACAAAATTGAATGTCTTCTTTTTATATATTACTACTTTTTACATATACAAATAAGCAAAAGAATAGGGAATTCATAACTCTACCACCCGACGAATTTTCACAGTGGCTCTAAGAACTTGAATTGGCAGGAGGAGGAAAGCGAAACTCGAATGTTCCAACGAAGAACAATTTTCCTTATCCATTCATGAATTCAAAAGCCAATGAAGGCGTTTTAAGCCGTGGAATGCAGAAGAAAAGACGCTGAGAGTGAAAGAAAGTGATTAACGAAATAATTAATTCTTAATTAGGTAGCCATCGACGGCAAAGGAAGATTTCACAGATTATTCCCCGATCGAAAATAACAGATGGAAAAGCGCTGATTCGTTTCTTTTCACCTAGAAAAAATTGATTCGGTACTTCTCCTTCTACTTCCTAGGATTCTTTCCTTAAGGCTGTTCTTAACTGCTCTGCTCAACAACCGCAAAACGTTTTGACACATTTACAAATTCATTTTTTAACGGAAAGGTATAAAATTGCAAAGCCTGGTCATGGGAGCGATTTGGAATTGAACTGTTTTTTCCATTTTTGGATCAATCCATTACCTATTGAGTTATAAGCAAATTTGATCACGCGACAAACACATTTTTCGAGCGCTTTTGAGTGCTTTTTCTTCCTTCGCACGGAAATTCGGTTCAAAACGCCCACTTTGACACTATTTCTGAAAGATCTGTTGCGTTTGCAAAAAAATGGCAGCAACAGCTCGATGACCTAGATTATGAACAACAACACCAGCTAGTTTCATGCATTTTCGAACAAAAATAAATTAAAACTTATGTCAGAAAGTTGCCCTTTTGGATTTGAGAACACCCTTAAGGTTGTTCTTAACTGCTCTGCTCAACAAGCGCCAAACGTTTTGATACATTTACAAATTCATTTTTTAACGGAAAGGTATAAAATTGCAAAGCCTGGCCATGGAAGCGATTTGGAATGGAACTGTTTTTTTCCATTTTTTTTTATCCTCATTACCAATTGAGTTATAAGCGATTTTGATCACGTAACAAACACGTTTTTTGCCCGCTCTTGAGTGCTTTTTCTTCCTTCGCGTGGAAATTTGGTTCAAAACGCCCACTTTGACACTATTTTCTGAAAAATCTATTGCGTTTGCAAAAAAAAAAAAAAAAAAAAAAAAGGAAAAAAACAGCTCAATGACATAGTTTCTGAGCAACAACACCCGCTAGTTTCATGCATTTTCGAACAAAAATAAATTAAAACTTATGTCAGAAAGTTGCCCTTTTGGATTTGAGAACACCCTTAATCGTACGCATCCACGAAAGGGTTATAGAAACCCTTTTTTCGAATAGCGTTTTTCATTTTCCGATTAAAAAAAATAGCAGAAAAGGCATTTTGAACCCAGTTTCTGGCCGTGAAAGACCGTCGTCAGAAAGCAATCGCTTATAACTAAAGATGAAAGCGTAAGTTTAAACGTGATTTTGGACTCATGTGTCAAAAAATGGAAAATCCCATTCGATTCCAAAATCATCATGCCTGCTGGTTACATGTTTTTTGCGTCTAAAAATGAATGGATCAGAAAGTTTCCTTTCAATGCACTTGTTAAGGAGAGTCAGCAACGAAATGAGAAATACTTAATTCCAGCATCCTTCGCGGCGTGAAAACAACAAGCTGATTCACTTACAAAAAGAGTTTTCATTTTATCTAAAAATTAGTTGGACATGACAATCCTAAAACTTTCTTCTATCTCATGCATGTTAATACTTCCTGAAAAATGCAGGATAGCAGCACCACCGGTTAGATGATTTACACCGAAATCTAATCAGAAACCACTTATGTCCACTTCTAACTGAATATGAAGTTTCTTTAAAATCAGTGCATTCGTTTTTGACTAGAGCTATGGCGGAAATCGTAAAAAATTCTGCATAGCAGCGCCACCTGTTATGCCATCTATACCAAAATCTAATAAGCAACCACTTAAGTCAACTTGTAATTGAATATGAAGTTTGATGAAAAACCGTGAGTTAGCTCGAGATAGAGCTATTGCGGGAATCAGAAAAAAATGAAGCGTAGCAGTACCGCCTGTTGGGGGATTTACACCAAAAGGTAGTCAGCGCCAACTCATATCAAATGCTAACTGAATCTGAAATTTGTTGAAAATCCAAGCATTCGTTCTTGAGATAGCGCCATTGCGGAAATCGTGCAAATTGCTGAATAGTAGCGCCACGTGTTGGGCGATTTATACCAATACGTAGTCAGCGCCAACTCATATCAAGGAATCACTGAATCTGAAGTTTCATAAAAATCAATGCATTAGTTCTTGAGATAGAACCATTTCAAAAATCGAAAAAAAAAGCATAACAGCGCCACCTGCTGAGTGATTTGCACCCAAAACGAATCAGCACCCATTTATATCAGGAACTACCTGAATATAAATTTTTATTAAATTCTGTGCATTCGTTCTTGAGATAGAGTACCCACAAAATTTGTGTCACACACAGACACATAGACAGACATTTTCTAAAAGCATGTTTCTCGGGATCTCTGACCTCTAAAACGTGTCCATCCGTCGAAAACAGGGATTCGAAAATTTTCACGAATCCAATACTTTTCTTCTTGTAGAGATAGAAGAAAGTAAAAAAAGGAAGTATTGGCCAGATAGTGAAAAGAAAATTTTTCGTACGTGGTTAATCTATTCACTAGTTGTTGTTTTTTTTTTAGACGTTTATTCAAATTATAATTCCATGCAGCTCTTATAACTATGCCTTCATCTAACTTTTCAGACGCAATTTAAACGCCCTTCTTACCAACGAATTCCGTTGTCATCCTCCTAATAAGCTTTTCTCGGGGTCAATTTCCTATTTTAATAAAGGTTTTCATGTGATAGGTTTTTTTATGCTAGTAGCATGGTGGAGAATTACATAATTACTGAATTCAATCTCATTTCCTACGAATGATTTGGGCTCTCACCTTCAGAATAAGTTTAGTCAAAACCAGCACCATGGTCAAATTTATGTTTTAGTAAATACTTTCCTGGGATAGGTTTTTTTGAACGGTGATCGGTTTTTTGAAAATGGTTATTGTCCTCTGTCAGGGTAGGAAATCAAAAACATATCTGAATCGTTTTATGGGTTGAATCCGCATTTTATTCGTTTTCTGATGGGTCTATACAGTCATCTGTATTTTCCCTTTACTTTCAACAGAGATGGATTACTTCTGTTGCCACTATGACAAAAAAGTAATAAAAACTACAAAAAAATAATTAATAACTCAGAAACAAATTGAGATCCAGCTTTCAAACAAATGGCATTTAAAAGTATATTTTTTTCTCTATACGACGGTGTAAAAAGTAATAGTGTGGGATGTTTAGAAGTTTAAGAATGACATTTCATTTAAAAAGGGACGTCAGATTTCTTGGACGATGGAAAAGCCTTTGTCCCGAACAGCCAATGAAATGCTTGGATAATACTTAAGTTTCAGGTGCATAATATATACGAGTCGCAGGCGATTTCCGTCGCTTGCAACTTTTACGTGTAATAACACTATTAATGTTTAATTCATGGCGTACGTATAATGTTTGATCAACTCCGTGCTATTTTTTATATCTTAAATTTTAGTCTTTGAAAAAATCATTTTCCAAAGGGTCATTGTAATTTGTTAAATTGCATTTTTGTTTGTTTGTTTTAAAGGAAAGAAAAAAAATAATAAAAAATGCCAATTTTTGTTTTTAATTTACAAACGCGAAAAATAAAAGTTGCTTGGCGAGACAAAGATGTGGTATTGGACTGTGCTGGTGTAGTCGTAGAAAAAGCAGAGGGCATACGTTCTAAGCAGAGAATATACGCTCAAGGCAGAGGGTATATCCTACAGTGTATATACTATAGCTTTTTTGAGAAACAGAGGGTATAAGGTGGTCCTTAAAAAAATCCAGTGTGGATAATACGTCAGTTTCAAGAAATCTGACGTGTCACAGACGATTTTTGTCGCTTGCAATTTTTAGGTGTCATAACACTATTAATGTTTAATTCATGGCGTACGTAATGTAGGATCCACTCCGTGCTATTTTTTATGTCTTCAATTTTAGTCTTCGAAAAAATCATTTTCCAAATGGTCGTTGTAATTTGTTAAATTGCTTTTTTTATTTTTTCTGTCAGTAACGACCCCAGGAGAAAATCAATTTAAACACATTTCCCAGGAACGAATTTCACTTAATTTTTCAAATTAAATTTCTGTCTTCGTCAAATTTATCTAATATATAAAAATGAAAATTTGTCTGTCTGTAATGCTATAGAAATCCACAGTTTGAAACCCAAAATTGTAAAATGTTACGTACATGTGTATTCAAACACGGCCGAGGCAACTCAAGTAATCTGGAATCTAAATAATTTAGAGTTCATTTTTTATTAATAAAAAACCACCCATTGAACAGCCATTTCCTATCCAATTGAAAGATTTTTTGTGATAGCAGTTGGTAACAATTAAAATTCTTACCAAAACAATTATTTTTCAATTGCAAGATTTCCACGTGACAAATGAAAATGAAATAAATAGTTTGACGAATTAAAAACAAGTGGGTAAGTGTGATCACAGATCGCACAGAGGGTTTCGTTTACTATTTCTTTCAAAACACTTTATCCTTTAGAAAAATTTGTTAGTTCCACATTTCGCAACCAGGGGCGCACTCTATTCTAAACAAACCTCTATCCGAACGAAACTCCGTTTTACATACTATCCGTAGATACATTAGTCGAGGGGATTGGGCCCATAGCACCCGAGATAAGTAGGCGCCCCTGGCGGTAAAAAGTGGAACTAAAATATGTAAGGCTATGGTGCATAATATGAAAGAATGGTCAAAGAGGTGTCGTCAAAAGTTGGAAAGGTGCTCCCCGGTGAAAAGGGCGGAGGTTACAAAAATTGCTTATTAAAATACACAAGTTAGAGCCCGGAGGAGTAAATAATATAAGACTTTATGAAAAGTTTATGATTTGTCGTGCGGTCTGGGGTATTCAGCTATACGTATGCAAAAATTCATGTCTCCTACTTAATTAGGGGCTCTCTTAGAAAGAATTGCTTAAAATACATATGTGGTAGCTCAAAGGGTTAAACGTAAGACTTTTTCAAGATTTTATGATTTGTCGCCTGTCCTCAGGTGTTCTGCTATAAGTATGCAAAATTTCAAATCTCCAATTTAATAAAGGGCTCAGTTAGAAAGAATTGCTTAAAATACGCATGTGGGAGCCCAAAGAGTTAAATGTACGACTTTTTCAAAATTTTATGATTTGTCGCATGATGGTGTTCAGCTATAAGTATGCAAAATTTCACGCCTCCAACCTAATTAGGGGCTCACTTACAAAGAATTGTTTAAAACACACATGTGGAGCCCAAATGGTTAAATGTACGACTTTTTCAAAATTTTATGGTTTGTCATTTGATGTAAAGTGTTCAGCTATAAGTATGCAAAATTTAACGCCTCCAACCTAGTTAGGGGCTCACACTTAAAAAGAATTGTTTAAAATACATATGTGGGAGCCCAAATGGGTTATATGTACGACTTTTTCAAAATTGTATGGTTTGTAATTTGATGAGAGGTGTTCAACTATAAGTAAGCAAAATTTTACGCCTCCAACCTAAATAGGGCCTCACTTAGAAAGAATTGTTTAAAATACACATGTGGGAGCCCAAAGGATTAAATGTACGACTTTTGAAAAATTTCTCATTTGTCGTTTGATGTGAGTGAATAAGTATGCAAAATTTCACGCCTCTAACCTAATTAGCGGCTCACTTTGAAAGAGTTCTTTAAAATACACATGGGGGAGCCCAAAGGGTTAAATGTACGACTTTTTCAAAGTTTTGTGATTTGTCGTTTGATGTGAGGTGTTCAGCTATAAGTATGCAAAATTTCGCGCCTCCAACCCAATTAAGGGCTCACTTAGAAAGAATTGCTTAAAATACATATGTTTGCTCAAAGGGTTAAACGTAAGACCTTTTTCATGATTTTATGATTTGTCGCCTGGCTTCAGGTGTTCTGTTATAAGTATGCAAAATTTCAAATCTCCAATTTAATAAGGGGCTCAGTTAGAAAGAATTGCTTAAAATACGCATGTGGGTGCCCAAAGGGTTAAATGTACGACTTTTTCAAAATTTTATGATTTGTCGCATGATGGTGTTCAGCTATAAGTATGCAAAATTTCATGCCTCCAACCTAATTAGGGGCTCACTTAGAAAGGATTGTTTAAAAGACACATGTGAGACCCCGAAGGGTTAAATTTACAACTTTTTCAAAATTTTATCATTTGTCGTTTGATGTGAGGTGTTCAGCTATAAGTATGCAAAATTTGAGGCCTCCAACCTAAATAGGAGATCACTTAGAAAGAATTGTTTAAAATACACATGGGGGAGCCCAAAGTGTTAAATGTACGACTTTTTGAAAATTTTATCATTTGTCGTTTGATGTGAGGTGTTCAGCTATAAGCATGCAAAATTTCACTCCTCCAACCTAATTAGGGGCTCACTTAGAAAGCATTGTTTAAAATACAAATGTGGGAGCCCAAAGGGTTAAATGTACGACTTTTTGAAAATTTTATAGTTTGTCGTTTTATTTGAGGTGTTCAGCTATAAGTATGTAAAATTTCATGCTTCCAACCTAATTAGGGGTTCACTTAGAAAGGATAGTTTAAAATACACATGTGGGAGCCCAAAGGGTTAAATTTACAACTTTTTCAAAATTTTATCATTTGTCGTTTGATGTGAGGTGTTCAGCTATAAGTATGCAAAATTTGAGGCCTCCAACCTAAATAGGAGATCACTTAGAAAGAATTGTTTAAAATACACATGGGGAAGCCGAAAGTGTTAAATGTACGACTTTTTGAAAATTTTATCATTTGTCGTTTGATGTGAGGTGTTCAGCTATAAGTATGCAAAATTTCACTCCTCCAACCTAATTAGGGGCTCACTTAGAAAGCATTGTTTAAAATACAAATGTGGGAGCCCAAAGGGTTAAATTTACAACTTTTTCAAAATTTTATGATTTGTCGCTTGATGTGAGGTGTTCAGCTATAAGTATGCAAAATTTCACGCCTCCAACCTAATTAGAGGCTCACATAGAAAGAATTGTTTAAAATACACATGTAGGAGCCCAAAGGGTTAAATGTACAACTTTTTCAAAATTTTATGATTTGTCGTTTGATCTGAGATGTCCAGCTATAGGTATGCAAAATTTCAAGTCTCCAACGTATATAGTTTCTGCGAACGGGCTCTGTGACAGACAGACAGACGGACAGACGGACAGACAGAGGAGCGAGACGAATAGGGTTTCCTCAGATGAACGAAACCCTAAAAAAAGTTAATATTACGTCCTATTGGGAATATAATGGACGTCAGCAGGTGAATACGTAACGTCATATGTCCCCCACGTGACATATGTTTTTTGGCTCGGTTCATTTTTGCTTGTTAGAGGTGTAGTTTGAGGCATGGTTTGAGAGCCATTTTCTTTAGTATGCTGTAATCAAATTCTTTAATACGTTTATGCACAGTATCTTTGGACACCTGTACACCGAGATTGTGTTTAATTTGCTGTATGAGCATTTTTTTTTTATCTAAACACCATTCTCAAATTCTCCTATCCGTCTCAACAAACGTAATCGTGCATACCTTAGTTTCTGGTTGAAATTACCATTTCTAAAAAGTACTTGATATTGATACATTGCTTTGATCAATTTAATTTTTATTTTATTTAAGAAACAGTTTTACTTTGTAATTTCAGTTTTCAAACTTTTAAAATCTCTCTTTTTGTGAATTCTTTACCCTTCGTTGTTTATAAAAGAAGTAGAAATAATTTTTTCACTTTTATATTTTCATAAAATTGGAAAATGACGTCATACGACCTCATTACACCCATCGAATCCCTTGTTTCTAAAAAAAAAATTGCATAAAGTCTTCAACTTTTGAGAGTGTGTTTCTTCAAGTAAAAAAGTAATCCTTCTATATATAAAAAAAAATAGTTTTGATTTGGAAATGGACCAATGAAAATCTGCGTAGATATTCCGGGTAGATTTTCGTATTCCGGGTATTTAGTATTCCGGGATCCAATTTGAATGCTTAAGCATGGCCTTTCATTGTTAATATTTAAAAAAAAAAACTGTTGCATACAAAAATATGAAAATCGGTGGTATTATAGAGAAATGTTTGATAAACACGCTGATGCAGGTAGTTTTCCAATCGAAGAATTATTTTAAGATATATTTAATGCTAAATTTGGACAAAATCGTTCCATTAAAAAAGTTTTATTGGAGCAAAAACTATACATGAGAATTTAATCACTTTTAGATCATTTTATACGTTATCAGTTCCCGGTGTGGAGATTGCATTTATTTTTCTTATCTGACTCATTTTTTGAGGTTTTATTTCAATTTTAAATTCAAATTTTCAGCATTTCGAGAGATATTTTTTACAAATTTTAGAAAAGTTATTAATTTAAACTGTTGCCAGTTGTATAAACAGCGCAAACAATAATGTTTACTTCAAATTAAAAATTTATTTACACGTGACTATTACAAACAGAAAAAAACTTTAAAATTATAATTAAATGATTACATGTTAAAAGCAGGAAAATTACGTCATAAGAACCATAGGCACAGGTGTCATATACCAATTTGATGCAATTTTTTTCCGACGTCAATTTGGCGAAAACATCAATAGCATAAACAACTACATCCGGGTTACCACATCAAGCAAAATAACGACACTTTAGCACCAGTTAAGTACCCGTTGCGTATATGAAATTGGCGTCAGAAAAAAATTGCGCCAATGACATCTGTGCCGAACCATATTTACACTTGAATTTAAAAAGAGAAACGAAATCTTAAAAAAAATCATTATTATGCATTAAAACTTGTAATTTGAGGAAATTACGTCCTATTTAAAATGGCAAAAAATATAGCAAAACAATTTAAATTGAAAAATATATTTGCGCGAGATATTTTGAGATAATCTTTTCAACTATTATCGTGAATTCGAAGACAGCGCAAATAATATCAACTATTATCGTGAATTCGAAGACAGCGCAAATAATATTTCCTTCTAACAGCAAAAGTATTTTCACGTGAATATTAATAAGAGAAATAAAACTTTGGTGTAAATTACGTCAGATTTGAAACGATACATTTAAAATGAATTATTTAAAAGAACTATCTTATAGCGCTGTTAAAAAATACCGGGAGACAATGACACTGTTTACTTAATTCATTTTACATTAGCTTATTTTCAAATGTTTAACGGTACTTCTTAGTTATCCCGTCGACCCAATTACTGTCGCCAAATTGTAAGATTAAATGCCAATAATGGTTGCCATTAATTAATTAATTGCAAGATTAAATGCCAATAATGGTTGCCATTAATTAATTAATTGCAAGATTAAACGCCAATAACGGCCAATAAAACCATTAATTCGACGTTTTATTTGTATTTTTATTAATGTTTTACTAATTTATTTGTTCTTTCGTTATTTAAAATAAAAATTATGTCAATGTGTATAATTTGGCGAGTGGTTTGGCTATTTATATAAATTGGTGAAATGGGTCGACGGGATAACTAAGAAGTACCAGTTTAACTATTTTTTTTAATTAAATACGAAAAAAGCCATTGTATCTCTTACAAGCAGATTTGGCCTTAAAAATCCCCAATCCAAAGAAAACGAATGGAAACCCGTTTACAGAAAGATCGCTACTTCTTTTTTTTTAAAATTTTAATTCAATATTTTTAAAGCCGGTCAAATTAGCGTGCTTTTTGGATTTTGGTGTGCCTGAACGGGGGTTGGCGAGCGTAGCTCGTAGGGGGCAGGTCCCTTAGTTTAAATACAAATTAATGTAATTTTTATTTTAACCAAGAAAAACTGCTTATGGTACTACTTGATTTTGATTCAATATCGAGTATGTATTGTAAATTGGCTCCAGATAGTATCTTCTTTTATTATTCTTAACCCTATTTGAAGAGTGCATAAACTGTACAAGTTAAGGTGCACGATAGCACCTTAAACGGGTTAAAAAGAAATGTAACATAGAATGTAGCATAGTCACACTTCTATGAGCTATTATTGCAAAATTTGTGTTATCCGTTATGAGTTTCCATATTGAATGGTGTCTTGGTAGGTTACTTATTAGGCTTATAATGAATGATATTTAGTAACGATTAATGATACTAATGATTAATGGCAAACTAATAATGAATGATGTCTTAGTAGGCTATAGTGTGTATAAACTTTATAGCAGTTATACAGGGTGTTTATATGTTACGTGATGGCGTTATTATACCCTTTTGCGTTCGAATTCGTGATAGTGTGTATGGATTGAATGTGCAAAAATTTTTCAAGGGTGTTACTGGTTTTTCAACGGAACACAGCATGAGTACTCTACTATGAGGTGTGAGTACACTATAAGTTTATAAACTGTGTCGCATAAGAGGATAAGGATGGATGGGATGAGGATGATTTTCTAGCCATTGCCAGAAAATGGGTTTCGTTTTGGACGGTAGGACCCCTATAAAAAATTCTATGTACGGCTTTAGAAAAGAATTCGCATACAGGGCTGCCCTTTCTGAATATCAGTTTTAAACTGTGTTATGCATTTTCTAAATTGTTTATTGACAGACCCCTAAGAAAGAAAAATCATGCTTCAAGCCTAGACCCTGAAACACTTCCCAACACATTCCGAATCCTGTAAGAGAACGGCACCGTTTAATAAGTCTGTATCTATTATTCCAAAATGCAGTTCACTTAAGAAATACATATACCTCAGTTGAAAATTCCCCTTTCATTTCATAAGGAGAAGGATACATGAATACTTTTGTGCAGCCCTGTAGAGGAGGTATAGAATTTATAGAGAACGAGTCACATGAAAAAAATGAGTTCAATTGAAAAGCGCCTACCGAATTTTAAAACACACACTCCAGCCAGGATGACTCAAAGACACTGCTGTACTGTAACCGATGTCTTGTGTGTGTCCCTATAAATGACTAAAAAGTGCTACGAATGCCCGGTTCTAACGGGATCGTCGTGACACTCTGTGATGGATATCCGTTTCAATCCATTTGAAAGAGCATCCTGTCATTCAAATACTCTGCAAACGACCTCTGTAACCCCTTATACCCTAATAGAATGGAATTTTTGGAGTGCCCCTGTCCATGAACTATGAATCCCCCATACTTCCTATACAATAGCAAACAGGCTTAAAGGCAACCCTCCGTAACCTTTATCCATGGCATGGAAATCGGAGTCTATTGAGAGGGAGGGAGAGCGTGGAAGGAGAGACAAGCCGGATGCGCAAACACTTTTCAACTTTGTTGGAGAGAGTTAAAAATGAAGGTTATTGAGTCTGGGTGACGACAGATTGTTTCATGACGTGACACAGGATGAATTGCTGTTATTTTGTCTTTAATAAATGTATTTACATTTATTTTTGTTCGGAACATTTTCAACATTTTTTCGAAGCTATACACTGCAAATGAAAATGTCTGAAATTCAGACATTTAAGTGTCTGAAACGCAGTGTTCAATTTTCAGACGTTTTAAAATGTCTTAAAATTTTCAGACACTTCTTGCGTCTGAATTTCAGACACTTAAGTGTCTGAAACAGGAGTGTTCAATTTTAAGACGTTTTAAAGTGTCTTAAATTTTTCAGACACTTCTTACGTCTGAATTTCAGACATTTCAAATGTCTTAATTGCGGCCATCTTTGAGCATTTTTTTTTTTTTTTCCTAGCCAATATGAAGCCATCTTTGACCACTTTTCTTTCTAAGCCATATACGCAGCCATGTTTGACCACATTGAATCCTTTTTTATAAATGGGAATAATTTGTTACCATACAGCAGAGCTGATTGCAGCGTGGGAAAACTGGGGTGCTTCTCTGCCCCCTGATTTTAGGGTACCCCAAATTGGGTATAAAATTTTCATAAAGCTGATATTTTAAATCAGTTTTGACCTTATGAGGATTGTAATCAGTATTTTGTAGTTTTAGAATAGGATAATATATATATTTTTTTTCACCTAAATATGTATTTATGTGTTATCATATATGCCCTACGGCATCAAAAATTTTTATTACTTTTAGTGAGAACTTCAAATTGCTGCTAGTCCAAAGACCTAGTATTCATTCACCCCCTCCCCCCATTGCCTACATATACTGTTACAAAAAAAATTAAGCCTATTCTATGCCGTCAAATACATATTTGGATAAATATACCATTTTCTTTAGCCTAATCATGTTCTAAAAGTGCAAAATATTTATTAAAATAAGTGTAAGATCAAACCAAATTTAAAATATCAGCTTTATGGAAATTTCGTACCAAATTTAGGGGCCCGTACAGCTAAAGGCCCATAGAAACAGCCCAGTTTGCCCATGCTGCAATCAGCTCTGCTTTATGGTAACAAATTACTCCCATTTATAAAAAATGATTCACTTCTTCAGAAAGAATCCCATCCCTGCTATGTTATGCAATTTTTTCCCATTTAAATAAGATATTCCCAGTAAATTAGTTTAAGCATTTTTATTTCTGTGTTAAATAAAATCTAACACTGGATTCCCCCAAATTTACAGTATATGAGTATTATATTGTAATATTTATTAATCAATATTTATTATTAACCTATATTATGAATTTCTAGAGTAGAATAAGGTTAAAAACAAAATATATTTGTCTTAATACAGTAAAACCTGTCAATAGCGGGTACCTCGGAACCGTGGAATTTGTCGACGTTCGAAAGTGTCTGCTTTTCTGAGGTTTAAGTGTATAAAAATTTTGCATATTTTCAATAAAAAAATGTGTTTCCTAAATAGTGGCGTCCTTTATTTAGGAGTGTCCGTTATGGAGATTTTACTGCAAAGCCTTCATACGAACAGTTGTCTTTAGCGAACACTCACCTTTATCAATATACAGTAAAACCTCCCTAAAGCGACCACTTCCGTTCCAATAAAAATTGGTCGCTCCGAAAGGTGGTCTCTTAATGGAGGTCATATTAAAATCTAGATTTTAATTGTTGAAAAAATGTAACAATTAATGTTACTAAAATTATATTTTTGAAATTAAGAAAACATATGAAAATTTAAGTATCAAAACAAAAGTTAATTACATAAGTTAATTACTGCAGAGTTTAAAAAACGAATACATTGGCGTTTGCTTCGCTTTTATGGTTTTATCTACTATAAATTTTATTTCCAAGTCCTTTCGAAATTCAGTAAATAAATTCTTTTTTTTTTTTTTTTTTTTTTTTTTTTTTTTTTTGGTCTGGAACAAATTAAGACGATTTCATTACTTTATCTGTTCCTTTGAGCGTTTCCTGACAGAATAGGGCAGGGGAGTTTATTGACCGTCATCCTTAATTTGTCATCAGAGTTAAATTCATTGCCTAAAAAGGAACAAAGCGGTTTAAACACTTAAAAGTTACCGGAATAAATAAAAATTCTAAACTTAGTTTAGAAGTTTGATAAATAATGCGCTCTCCGAAATTATTATTCTAATAAAACCTTTTTCAAGCGACCCGGAAAAAACGGAATTTGTTTCATTTTCTTCAAAGAAATGGGTCGTTCATGGAGGGAGTTCAACTGGGGTAGTCTCTGAATAGAGGTAAAATTAGTATTGAACCTATGGGAATAAATTTCGTTCCATGAAAAAAATGGTCGTTCAGGGAGGTGGTCGCACAGGGAGGTTTCACTGTATGTAGGCAACCTCATAAAAGCTAACACAATCGAATAGCAGACAGATTCAGCGTTCTGAAGGTGCCCGCGATTAAGAGTTTTTATTGTATTTAAAATTTTTTGTACTTAACTTTTAATCTTATTCTACTTTTTAAGTTCAAAATACTGATTATAACCAATATACAATGTCCAAACATATTTAACGTATAAGCTTTAAAAAAATTGCATATCGAATTTGGGGCAGCAAAAATCGTAGGTGATGGTGGTGGGGGCGGGGGTGGGGGACGTGCCAAAGTTTACCCGTGCTTTCATCAAGTCCTTCTAGAAAAATCCCAAATCTGCATTGTGATTCGGTAAATATAGAATAATTCAGCTTTAAGTGCAAAATCTAGTAGTTATGCTCAAGTAAATATAGTATAAAATTCTATCTTTTTACTGATATTCATTTTAAATTTCAGATTTCTTTTTTACTAAAAATAATCAAAAAATCAATATTATAATTGATTTCAAATGAAATATAGCTGTATATATTTACCGTATTTTTACAATTATGTTAACAGCACATAATTACATGAATTTAAGAATCTACAAATAATCATGACTAATACAGAGATAAGGCGAGAACATTTTCTAAATCGTTAAATAAAAAGATTTATTGGCGACGCCAACAAAATTTTCTCCCCTTCTACGTCTACAGATTTCAGACGATTTCTGATGAGTCTTCAAATTGCGGTGTGAATCACCGGGCTTGAAAATGAAAACATCTGAAGTTGACTACTTTCATTATAGCAAATAGAATAGTTCTAAAATGCTCGGAAACAACAAAAGTATATAGCAGAAGGAAAAAACAGATTCCATGACCGGATTTAATGAGTTTTATCAGTCAAAACAGTTTAAAATAAATAAATGAACACAAGTAATTCGCTGTATGTATGCGGGAATTAATGATATGGGTAAATGGAAGGATTTTCGAACTATATTCTTTTAAATAACTTAAAATTTATCGCGGTGTATAAAATATGACACGCAAGAAAACGTCATCAGACATGAAAAGCATACATAATAAATAAAAGCATACATAATAAATAAAAATTAAATAAGGATGTTTACTATAAAGAGTTGGGAATTTCAGTACATATCACATATTAAACCTATGGGAAATGTAAAACCGATTTGAACGTTACAAATGCTGTCGCATTAAATGCTTATAAAAATATTGTATTCATAAATAAAACCCATATAAAAGGTACTCCGGTGTAATAATTACTCTAAAAAAACACTGTTAAGATAGTCTTGATGGTAGTTAAGAAATTATGAGCCAATCAACAGGTGCTGTCACTGCTATTTTTAAAGTAATGGCGTGCGAGTATACAGAGAAAGAAGGCTTAGGATGGTGTATCTCAGTAGATTCAGTAACCACTAATGCACCATGCAGACACGCCAAAACTTATTTTAAGGATAACATTGGATGGAAAATAATGCAGAAACATGATTGCAGATGATTTGAATAGTAGATATTTAAATTTTAGCAAAGTAAAATTTTAACATGGAAATACCATAGGCAAAATGATTTGAACATATTTTGGCATAACTCAGGAACTAATAAAGCTATAGACTCGTGTGAGGTATCCATTTAAAGATAACACATTTACAGAGAGTTTTAAATACATAGTTAAGACCCCACTTACCTGGGAAAAGGTCTGATTATTCCAAACGCACATTCGCCCAGAGGACGTCCGGATTGGAGGCTACGTTAGTATCCGTTAGTTAGGCAGAGTTTGATGTTTAAAAAATAAAATCCCCTTGCACATCCGGCTAGCTCTGTTAAAAGAACGGAAAATTTCCATCCTGAAAACATAGCCCGCCAGACAACAGTTCTCTTTACAAATTTGACGAGATGAAGAATACTATATTAGTGTTATAGATAAATATTAATACGGAGTACCACTATGTCGATAGAAATTAAATCCCGGAACTTCACATTCCGCAAAAAACAATCAAGTCAAAATAAATTATTAGTTAAAATGTACGCGTACATAAAAACAAACATTCAGTTTGAATTACAAACGAACATCGAGTTCGAAAGGAAGCCGCATGCGCAACTGAGAGTGCCCCCTAGTGAATGCGGAGCGGAGTTACAAAGTGTCTTAAAATTAGACACTTGCAGATTTTTTAGACACATTTATCAGTTCGTTTACACTATGATCATAGTAAGACACTTATATGTTTTAAATTAAGACATCTATCATGACTGAATTTTCAGATTCAGATACTTAAGTGTCTTAAATTCCTTTTCAGTCACATATATGTCTTAATTTAAGATGCCTCTATTTGCAGTGTAGAAAAGAAATAGGTGAAGGAATAAGTAAAAGAAATAGTTTTAGCCGTGCTTAAAATTGGACCTATCTTCTCAACGAAACTCTTTCTGGATTCTTTTATTATTTTTATTGCGTACAGAAAAGAGACCATGTGTCTTTTGGATTGACAAAAAAATATATATATATATATATATATTTAAAAAGAAAGACTATCGGGCAGTTTGGAGGATACCGCCCATTTCGTTTTCTTCGTCGAAAGACATTTACAAAGGAAAAACGAGTTTTACAGTCAGAGCAACAGTCATCGCTTCACGGAAACGCCCTATCGCCGAATCCCGCGTAAACGTAAAAATGCAAAAAATTAAAGCAAGAAAGAAAAATCATGCATTAAGCATAGATTATGAAACACTTTCCAACACTTCCTGAATGTCTTAACAAAAGTTCGTTATTGAGGGAAATAAGGTCTATAAAAGAACTCAGTTAACATTTTAGAAAATGCATAAAATATCTGATTTCAGCAATGACCGTCCATAGCCAATAGGCATTCCAATTCTTTTGAACAGCCCTGTATTGGATCTGGGGGTTGTTATATATATATATACTATATAATGTGGAAACTTATTTTAGCAAGAAAACGCATAACAGGTTGAAATTTCTCTTTCAGCCATTATACTAATAGATGGAAACATACTTGTATACTTTTCTACAGCCCTGTAGTTAACCTAGTACACGCTACTATTTAGCAAAAGCTTAATTCAAAGTAAAACACTCTTAAAAGGACTGAAATCACATTTCCTGAAATTATCATTTATAGACGGCCATGTATCCAATTCCTTGCGTGACCCTGTATATCATTTTATCGAAGTTCTACAAACATTTCTTAGTAAACAAAATGCAGTTCAGCGTAAAAATGCATAACTCATTTAAAAACCACCTTTAAGCAATTTGCCAATCATACCCAGTAACCATTACGAATTTTTTGTGTAGCCCTGTATATGAATTACAGCATTTATACACACCCTATACTATGCATAAATAGAGTGAAACATTAAAGCACATAACAGAATTAACAGTGCATTTCCAGCCATCATCGCTACTGTACAGTACTTCGTATACAATATCGTATCTGAAATCTTTTGTGTGTCCCTGTAAATGCTATGCACTTCGTATTATGCACCAAATAAGTAATAGTATCCCTTAGCGACGTATATCAATTTCATTATACATGAAATAATTTAACATAATTAAAATACGCCGCAAACAATTCCCTCCATCCCTATATGATTATGTAATGAAATTCTTTTGAGTGGTCCTGTAATGGAATAATAAGTATTCTTTGCACCGCATATTCTACAGAGTGCCTATTTTAGTGCACTTGATCAATTCATATCCATTTTATTATGTTTGAAAGCCTGTAACATCATTAAAAATCATTTGAAACGACTTTTTCCCATTGGCCGTCATGTAACGGAAAACTTTTCACTGTCCCTGTCAATGAACTAAACGTGCTAGAAACTTCATTTGCAATAGGGAACGTGCTAGAGTAGAGGTCACTCACATCCAAAAATTTCAGAACGATCCGAGTTTATTTAAGGGAGTTAGAGCGTGGACAGACGGGCAGACGGAGAGACTAACCGAAGTCATAAACACTTTTCAACTTTGTTGGAAAGTGTTAAAAATAAAAGCAATCAGCACACTGGGAGTTTCTAATGGGAAAAGGTTTCTCCTTAGGAAAAATGATTCAATTCGTATGTATAGTTTTTGCTCCGCTAAAACTTTTTGAATGGAACGATTTTTACCCACTTTAGCATTAAATATCTCTTTAAATTATTGTTCGATTTAAAAGAGGTCTGCACCAGCGTGTTTATCAAACCTTTCTCTATAATACTACCCATTTTCACCTTTTTGTATGTAATGGTTTTCGTAATATTAACGAATAAAGACCCCCTGGTCACGAAAAATCCATTGACTGCGGCAGTGATAGCGTTAGTTACTTTTTTTATATATATATACAGGGTGTCCGGTCTCAACGGTGTCCAATGGCTAATTCCTAAACTGTTAGTCATAGACATATAGTTCCAATTGCAAAAATGTTTTAAATGAGGTAAAGAAGTATTTTTAAAGCGATTTAGGTAAAAAAAAACAATTATTAAAAAAATACGAAATTTAAATTTTTATACGGTCCCCAGGTCCTATAAGTGATATTTAGTAAAATTATCCTATTGCACTGGCAAGAAAGACAAAAAAAGTCCCATTCCTCTGCGATTTAAACTGACCGAGTAATAGACGTTTAAAGTTGGAGTATCTTTTTTGCTGCAAAATAGGGGTCAGTCACAAATTTACTAGAAATAAAAATAATCGTCAGATATAAATTTAACATTAAACATTGAGAGTAAATTAACATTACAAATATATTTTGAGATTTTTGTTCATTCCTAAACTGTTAGTCCATATTAAAACAAAATATCATATTAAATACCATATTAAATACATTACTAAATATCATATTAAAACAAAATATACAACTTGTACTAAAAATATAAATTAAAAAAAAAGTAACAGAAATTTTGTTAAATGATTATAAAAGCAACAGTCACAACTCTTTAGAAAATGATACATAGTTAGATTACCTAATCTAAAACTTAATAAAAATTAAGGTTATCTTAAAACGTGCTAGAAGTGACGTCCCTTCAGCTACAATGCAGAAATGTACACGTGAAATAAATTCTTCTTCTACTTTTTTCAACATCGTAGGTGTTACAGATCAGCACGCCATAGCAATACGATTCCACAAATCTCCTCGACTAGTGGATTCTCTTTCATATACCTTACTTTTCAGAAAACTCCAAAGAAAAAAATCTAAAAGATTCAAATCTGGCAACCTGGGAGGCCACTTAATACGACCTCCATAACCGATAATATTATTTCCAAAAGTACTGGTTTGATTTTGGTCTCTAAAATATTTTTTTCAAACAAGTTTTAATAAAGAACTAAAAAGTTGAATTTGAAAAAAGCATAATATCATAAAAATGTATAATGAACAATCCCTTCTCATACATCGTAATGTATCTGACTTCTTTTGTGCAAGTAATATAACTTTTTAAAATAAAATCATCAAAAGAAACACACTCATTTCCTTACCAAAAAAAAAAAAAAAGTCAAATTTTAATTGAGGACACCTATTTCGAAACTTGCCTTATCCGAAATTTAAAAAATCGTGTTTCTCTATCAATCTATGCTATTGGTACCAATCGGACACTACAATATCCAAATTTTCAATGAATAGCAATGGGCGCATTTAAAGGTTTTATGCGATTTCCCAAAGTTTGATTTTCTCGATAAGGCGAGTTTTGAAACTCACTTCTTCAATTATTTTAACCAATCTGAAAGTTAATTATTAAAAATTAACACTACCGTAATATTTATAGGGGGCAGCCCCTTCAGTTAAATCGCTTTAAAAATACTTTTTTACATTATTTAAAACCTTTTTGTAATTGGAACTATATGTCTTTGACTAACGGTTTAGGAATTAGCCATTGAACATCGTTTGGAGTGGACGCCCTTTATAATACTTTAAGCACTTCGTGTACGACCCATGAAAGCTTGGTCCAACTCATCTGTTGTTGGTTACAGAAAAGTGGTTTAAGTCATAAAATTAAAAATGTCATAACTCGGTCAATTTTAGTGTTAGCTGAATGGGACTTTTTTTGCCGTACTTGTTAGAAAAATAGGAAAAGTTTACTAAATATCACTTATAGTACCGGGGGACCGCATAAAAATGTAAATTTCGTAATTTTTAAATAAATGTTTTTCTTGACCTAAATCGCTTTAAAAATACTTCTTTACCTCATTTAAAACATTTTTCTAATTGGAACTATATGTCTATGATTAACGGTTTAGGAATTAGCCATTGGACACCGTTGAGACCGGACACCCTGTATAATAGAGATATACACAGAGTTTCACAAGAGGGTAAAGATGCATGGACGTCTAAGAGTAGCCATGGACCGAAAACGTGTTTAGTTTTGGACTGTATGACCTCTATAAACGTCTACAGAGACTATAGAAGGCTTTAGAAAAGAATTCGCATACATGACTGCCAATGGACAGTCTTTGTGAAATTGAGTTTTAAACTGTGTTATCTATTTTCTAAGTTGTTTATTTGTTCATAGTATGAAACCTCATTGAAGGTCAATGAAGGTGCCCAATGCAGACTTTATTGTGTATGTTTAAGAGTGGATCGGAAATGTGGAATTCTTAAGCGGATGCGAATGACGTCATTTTATATAAGATAAAGGCGTTTTTCATCGGGGGCCATTCTGAAAAAGCAGAATTCCTGTTTTCTTGTTATAATACATTTCTTTTTATCTGTAAAATTCTGAATACGTTTTCAAAAATTAACTTAAATGAACTATTGCCTGGATCCAGATAGATATTTCGCTATCAGCGAAATAAGATTGAATAATGAGAAGCCTGCATTTTTTTTTTAACTCTTCGCTTTTTAAACTTTTGCCATTCAGTTTTAGCCATGTTTAAATTTTGACCTATCTTGTCAAAAAATCACTTTTTGCACTTATTTATTTATTTTATTGCGTACATAAAAGAGTCCATGTGTCTTTTGGATTGACATAAAATATTTAAAAAGAAAGGCTATCGGACAGTTTTGAGAAAGTAGCCTATTTCGTTTTCTTCGTCGAAAGACAGTTTCGAAGGAAAAACGAGTTTTACAGTCAGGGGAACAGCCATCGCTTCACTAAACCACACCATCGCCGAATCCTGTGTTAACTGGCAGGGTTGGCGCACCTTTTTATAGTCGCGTGCCGATTTTTTTTTTTTTTTTTCAAAAAAAATGTTTTACATGGCCTTGACATGCCAACTAAAAAACAAATTTAATGGATTGAAAGATAATGAATCAAAACTACATGAAAATTGTTTATTAAGATCTTTTCTAAAGTGGGTAACACATACATGTATTACACTGTTATAATTATAGAAAAAATTATATTTTAGAAATTAAGTAAAAAATAATGTGATTAACTGTTCAGTATCTTTGATAAAAAATAATTAATATCATGTTCACGATCAGTTAATTTAAACAGAATGCAAACTAAAATGGATATATCTGGCAAGTGCTGTATAGTTGGATTTTTTATATTACTAGGGGCCTCGGCCCCCTACGAGCTACGCTCGCCAACCCCCGTTCAGACACTGCAGTCTCTAAAGGCACGCTAATTTGATCGGCTTTAAAAAAGATTTTGGAAGATTGAATTATAATTTAAAAAAAAACAAAAGCGATCTCCCTATACACGGATTTCTATTCATTTCTCTTTGATTAGGGAATTTTACGGAAAAATCAGCTGCTGTTAAAAGATACAATGGCATTTCAAAATCATCTAATATAAAATGAATTAAGTAAAGAGAGTCTTTGTCTTCCGGTATTTTTTAACAAAGCGAAAAGAAAGTACTTTTAATACCTTTAAATCCCTTGAAATAAAAGAACTTAACACAAACACATACAACAATAAAAAATTACATAGATGTATAGTTTAAATCTCTAAATAGAGATAGTTGTTAAAATTGGCAAACGTTGCATAATTTAAAAAATCATGACATACTACAAAAGAAAGGAAAAAAGAATTAGCTTGAATAGTTCGCTGTTTCTTAACTAATCGGTTTTCATTTGGAAGTATGAACTAATATCAAGGCATCTAAAGTATCATCTCAAAGTCGAATTCTCAATTTGTTCGCAATAAAACTCCTTCATTATGGAACTGAGGTTGTATTAAATTCTTTCTAAACTTTAGTACCACGTTTCGTAGATAAATGTGTATACAATCCCTTAGTCGATCCATCTAATTTTTTAAGCACTTGCGCTACATATTTTACATTAAGTGCTTTTTCCATCTTTAGACGTTAAATAGTAGTCCCATAGTGATGATGTACCGTTATCTTTCCTATGAGCTATAAAGCCCTTTTCATTACACATCTTTAAGGCAAAATAAGTATTAACGCACGAAAAGGAAAGAAGTTAGCCCATAATAATTACTATGATACACAAATGCGACCCTATGGGGTCGCATCTGTGTATGTTAGAGTACTTGTGCATTTTCGAATTAGAATTGACTGATATATCAGTCAATTCTAATTCGAAAACGACTTACGAAGTGAAAGATATTTTCTACACAGGCAGCGAAATCGAAATAAATAAATGATTTCATTATTTCTGACTAGCTGTGCGCGTTGCATCTGTTTTAAAGTCAAAATATTTTCACGTTAAACAATTTAATCGCTTAGAAATATAAGTAAAAAATACTTCAGATATATATTCTTTTTCAATGTTATATAAATTGCATAAAAATTGATTTTTTCTCCGAAAACGAAAGCAGTTAAATATATTTTTTAATATCAGCTGAACATTGTTCCATTAAAAAAAAACAGACAATTCCGAAAATCTCGGGATTTTCGGGATTCAAAATGAAGCGGCAACCCGGGGATCGTGTTCCTGGGGATTACAGGAACACCGTTCGCTTCTCGATTTGGACGAGGTTTACTCCTTTTCTTATCCCTCTTCGGTATCGATCAGCTTTTTATTAGCGTGTTTGGAAACTAAAGACTATCCCATTTTCAGCCATGAATCATGCCTTGTCTTTTTATTTCCAAAGTTTCCACGATTATCCACAAAAAAAGTGGCGGTGATCAACATGTCAGGGATCTCCTTAGCTGACTTATGACCTCTAGACAAACTTTAAAAATCGTACCCTATCCAAGAGAGCGACTGGCTTCATAAAAGATTCCGCTGGAAGCAAACCTTAAGGCTCCTTAAACCTTGGGGGTTCCGCGTCCAGTTAATCAGGTGATCGATACCTAGGGTACAGATACACGTAAGGACCGGGTTCCCTATTTTTAATTTATCCATAAAACGAACGAGATTTTTTTTTTTATAGTAATCATTTTTTTTTCATTCAGAAATTCCATAATCCATTCTGGTAGAATATATGAATAAAATCGCATTCTAAATGAGCAACAGTAACCACGGTAAAAAAAAAAAAAATAGTTGGGTGTACCAATCCCAAAACTTTCTTCTATCTCATATACTTTAATATTTCAAAATGTTGTTGCAGATGTCAATATTTCATTTTTATGAGTTCAATACTCTATCCACTTTGACTTTCATCTTAAATTTCTACTTCACTCAATTAATAGGAGTAAAAATGAGTTCATCTCGATCATGATATTTATTAAAATCACGAATAATCGGCTTATCAGGATGGGAAGTTCCTGTCCATTCACGAACCATTGGTGTACAATAGAACTAAGAAAAATTAAGGAGATTACATAAAAATCGCTATGACAGCGCCCCCTTCTGGCGGATTTTTCCAAATGAAGGTAGGACCTGCTTGCCATAACCAAAAACTTAAAAATTTTTGGTTCACTTCTATGCGTCACTTCATACATTTTCTGATGGTACAATGGCGACAGACACACGGATAGACAGACATTCTCTATAAACATGTTTTTTGGACCGCGTTCATCCGTCGAAAACCGGAAGGCGAAAAAAATTTCGATTACAATACTTTCTTCTATTGAAGATAGAAGAAAGTAAAAAGGAGTGAGATACCGCAGGTCATGATCCGAAAAGGGATGGAGCGCCATGGAGGGATTTTCTCTCTCTTTCTCTCTCTCTTTGATTTGATTTTTAAGTGGCGTAGCCAGTTTGCAACACACTCTTCACCGTGTGCTACGAAGATTTCTAAATAGGAATTGGGATGTCATTGGAGCACGGCCAGAGAGCAGTCAGTCCACCTACGGAGAACAGAATCTCTTAGAATGGACTGTCTCTTTCCATAATAAGCAAAGGGATGTGTGTGAGAGAGGACGATCTTCAGGTTATTGATTCGCATTCCTTATTCAGAGGAGCGCATCATGAACGCGCTCCGCTTAATCACCGGCAGGCATTCAGGATCGCCCGCCGCTTATTAAGGGGGAAAACGATATTCAGTCTATTTTGTTGCGAAAAGTTTGTTTGTTTCATTTATTATCTCATTCAAGGTGCACACTATTCATTCAGGGAAATCTCATTCTATGTCTAAAAGGATCTTTTTAACACTTTCCAATAAAGTTGAAAAATGTTTGTGCATTCGGTCTGTCTGTCCTTTCATGCGACGGATAAAGGTTATGGAGGGTCTCCAAAGCATGTTTGATAGGGTATAGGAAGTGTGTGGGATTAATAGTTCATGGACAGGGGCATTCAAAAGAATTCCGTTACATTATTGTGGGAAATTTCGCAAGAAACACTTGCATTCAGACTGAATGTTCCCGACGCTCTCTACGCTTCGAGATTAAAAAGGTAACGAAGCTGCGTGAAGTGGAAATGTAGGAAAAATAAATAGAACGAGAAAGAATTCGACGACGGCGGTTTTGTAAAAAAGGAACGGAATATTTTCGACGATATAAATGAGAAGATTTCAATGACGTATAAAAACCATAGAAATATTCGACGATGCTAAGTAAATGAAGCAAAGTTTGTTGCTTTTAAGCTAAATATAGATTGAGAAGAGTGCTATTAACTGTATTTTTGTTTTGTCTTCGTCTTAATTAATGTCAGCGTTCGTGTTAGATATGAGTTATGATTTATAAATAGAGTCTCATCCCACATTATAGTCAAAGAGGAAAAATCGTTTGCAGTATTTTCATGACAGGATGCTATTTCAAATGGATTGAAATGGATATAGATCACCGAATTTCACTACAAGATTATTACTATACACTATATACAGGGCTGATGAAAGAATTCGGATCATTTCCCGATTGCAGAAGGGAACAGCTGAAATTGTTTTTTCAAATGTGTTATGTGTTTCCATAGGGTTGAATGAGACATACCATTATAACTTATTAAACGGTGCCGTTTTGTTACTTTATTCTGAATGTGTTGGAAAGTGTTTCATAATCTAGGCATGATTTTTTCTTTCTTGTTAAATCTGATGTTTTTTAATCCTGCGTGAGTCGCATGTCTATCAAAGGGAAATAAGCAGCATTTTCCTGTCGTAAGTTTTGAATGCGAGGGCCACTGCCGTAGGTGAAGAAATAATTATAAGAATTATTTTTTAAATTTGCAAGACTTAATGAATTATAAAAAATCATTTAAGAATTTTAACGCAGAGTTAATAAATTAAACCATAAATAAGAAGTTTTTTTTCTTGAAATATTGCATTTATAAATAAAACATTTTATTAATAAGATTAAAAAGGTACATAAAATTAATAAAATGCGTGTAAAAAAGATTAATGTGAGCATCAAGAAAAGACGTTCTAATACAGATTTCATCAACGTTACCATTAATTTTATTAATTGCGAAGTTAGGAAAACACGAAATTATTTAATGTCGTGATTATTACAGGCCATGTAGGAGCGCTTCGTGCACACGAAAACAACAAATGCTAACAAGTTGGAAATTACACGTCCAACGTGGCCAATGAGATGCGTTCGTACTATAACTAGTTTTATAAATAGTTTTTGCACCGCACTTTGTACTGAATGTATATTTTAATGCCTATCCATTTCAGACCATTCGGAAGGCTGTCACATCATTAAACGGCACTTGAAATCAATTTTTCCCGTGGGCCTTAATGTAACGGAAAACTTTTGACTGTCCCTGTCATTCACAGGGGGAGCCCAATCGTCCCCGAAAAGTGAAGACAGGGGTGATGGCTGATGACGTAGAGTGGTTCCCCTAGTGTGCGGTTGGACTGAGGATAGGATAGGTAGGATAAGAGAATTCGCGGTTTTCAATATATTTAGTCGTGCTTTCTCTGAATATGTCAAATTTAATATGAAAAGTGAAACTTTGAAAGAAGATTAATAAGTGAATTGGACTTTGAATGATTGGTTTTGTATTTTGAATAAATTGGTAATTTTTTTTGCAATGCAAAACCATCTTAAATACATTTAGTTTATCTATCGTTAATATCAAAATAAGCAAACTAGAGATGCACCGAAAGGGTTTTTTTGCCGAATACCGAATATTCAGTTTAATTTTGCACTGGAAATTCGGTATTCAGCTAATGTTTAAATTTCAAGATTAATATTTCTGCCGGATGCAGACGGATTTTAAAAAGCATTGGCGTATACTCAATATTTGAAAAAAAAAAAAAAAAAAAAAAAAAATAGAAACTTCATTATGAAAATTAAGTATTATAAAAATAAAATAAAGTAATTTTAATATAACTTTTAAACTCCAGATAGAAATACAATAACTTATTTCTAAACACTGAACTTAAAAAAATAATTTGAAGGCTTGAAAATACTAATTTAAAAGAAAGAATATTTTTTTCTTGATTTTGATTATTATTATTGTCGTTGTTAATTTTAAGACTTTGTAAACAATCTTTCTTAATCCCATAGATAGATATAAAATTCTTTGTTCTACGTTTTAGAAAAGCAGCCTATCGTCTACATGTTATAAAAGTTCATCTAAAAAAAAAAAAATTAAACCATAACTTAATTGTAACCCTTCTACTATTAAAAAAAGATAAATTTTTCACCTTTGAATTGTAAATGACTTTTATACTAAATTTAAATTCAATGAGGGAAAACTGTTTTTGCTGCAACATAATTCCATAATATAAATTACATTAAATAAGCAAAAATGAAAAATTTTGTATTACAAATTTATATATATATATATTTTAAATATAATGTAAAACTATCCCATAAATGTGAATGCAGTATTCTTTAAAGGAATCTTAATTATTTGTTAAGAAAAATCTGAATTTTTTGTAGAAATTGAGTCGGGCCTGTTTTCACTGATTTCTATATGGAACGGGACGGGCCGAACTTTTAATATTTACACCGTGCCGTGCTAAGATAGCTTTCGTTCAGGCCGGTCCCGGGCCTGGAAATTCCGGCCCGTGAAGACCTCTGATTCTCCCTGTAAACGGGTTTAAATTTTTGATTTGAAGGAAATATTATTCTTTGCGCGGTTTCTACAAGTGGGAACAATTTAAAATAATAATATTTTCTAAAATATGTAAAAAATCTTGAAATGTTAAAAATTTGAATTTAAAATGAAAATAAACCCTCAAAAAATTAGTCTAATTAAAAAAAAATAAATGCAGTCTGCACATCGGGAGCTTCTAATGGATTATCCTTAGAAAAATTTATTAAATTCCTATGTATAGTTTTTGCTCCAATAAAACTAACTTTTTTAATGGAACGATTTTGACCAACATTAACAATAAATATCTCTTAAAATAGTTATTGAATTTAAAAACTGTCTGCATCAGCGTGTTTATCAAACATTTCTCTATAATACTACTTATTTCCGTATCCAGTAGTTTTCTTAATATTAACGAAGAAAGACACAAAAAATTCATTGACAGTGTCGGTGACAGAGTTAATTACTTTTTTTTAAATAGAAAGATTCCATTTACCTTAATTTTTCAAAATTTTCACTCAAAGTATTTTTAACATATAAAGAACAAGAACTTTAAATTCACCAATTTTCAATCTGTTAGTTTCATTTTATGTTAATTTTTACAAATTAAACAATTTTTTTTTATTATTTGTGTGTTCTCTTTCTCTTTAACATGCAACTTTCTCTTTATTTTTTTTATTTCAGCTATTGTTTCTCTTCTATAACGCTGAGTTCTTTTTATATTTTCTGCCATAATTTTAAATGTGCGATGTTTTTCTTTCTTCAACATCGATAATTCAGATCTTGTACATCTTAACTAAAAATTTCATTTCTGTACATCTTTTAAGAGCATTCCACAGTTTTGGCAATCTTCCCTGTCATTGTTTTCATTTGCATCAACTTCACTGATAATATTTGCAATGTATATTTTTACAGGACTCAAATCCTTTAATGGGTCTTGAAAATCTTTCCTAATTTTTCTCTTTTTCGTGTTTCTAATCTATATGTTATTTGCTCCTCCGATTTTGTGAAAAGGCATATTTATATTCGGAACTGAAGAATTTTTTAATCTCTTCTTGATAGGCAAGCCTAATAATCTGTTTTGCATATCATCAATATCTGCAATAAAATGACCAGTGTAAATTCGTGCTTTTTTTATTATTGTTATTATTATTATTATTATTATTTATTTACTGCATTTTTTCTTCGGGATCTGCCAAACCATTCTCTTTTTAGTTTAAAATCTTACAGAAACCGATGAAACAAAACATTTTTCTCTTTAGTTCGATACGTATTCCTACTAGTAGCAATAACAAAAGAAGACCATTTTTTAATTGGTTTTAGAACCCTTTTATATTAAAAAAAATATATAACCTTAAGTAGTAACCTTTTAAATAGAAAATAAGATTGAGATATCTCTATAGCCTTGTGTCATTCAACCGGTGTCCGATTTTCATAAAAACTGAAATGACGCGACAACATTTTGCAACAATATTTAAAATTTCAGACCCTTCGGTTGGGTTGTTTTTGCTCTGTTATATGCGAGCGGACAGACGGATCGACCGACGGCTCTTGGTGCTACGTATTTATACAATTGCGAGCCAACCACAAAAAGAACATCAGTGAACGCAGAAACGTCCATGTATTGGAATCTCAAAAAAAAAAAAAAAAAAAAAAAAAAAATGCAATTAAATTTAGAAGTCACCCAATCACGCAAGCGTCAACGTAAGTAACTTTCAACAATAAAATTTATAATACTTTAAAGAAAACTGAAATAAACATCCTTGCCTATTTATTTATTTACATTATTTTTCTTAATGGTCGCTTTCGATTCGTGGATGAACGTTTGTGGCAAAAGTTGAAATGGATGTATTGTACGCAACTATGCATCGAAACATTTTTCAATGCTTTTATTCTTTTAATATCATGTCGTCACCGTTCAGTGACGTATTTGTTATTTTAATGAACAAAAGAACTCATAAATGAGTCGGACATTATTGAAAATACAGATAAACGTCCTAAAAATTACTCGATGGCGTAACAAACCTGACTTCAAGTGAATGCGACTTTTTCATGCATTTTTGTAATTAAATCCTACAGTTAGGGGATAGTTTTCTTTTAACAGTCAATGGAATAATGAAGAAGTACCTAAAATAGTTTTGGACGAAATTACTTAGGCTAACTAATATCCTTAAAGTATCAGCTTTAGGGCATTATACCTTATGTATGTAAGAGTTCTAGAAAAACCTTTTTCATCATGGCTAAAATCTAATTTTTAAAAAAATGTTCTTGTGTATATCTGTACCTTCTTTTCTAGTAAGTCTGCTCTTTTCTCAAAAACTAAGGTAGTACTTTGGTACTGTGGATATCCTCAGTACCAAAGTACTACCTTAGTTTTTCTGCTTCGTACTCATTGACTAAACGATAGAAGGGAATCGCCATTAGATCCCCCAGTATGGGTGCTTTCGGTTACCAGTTAAAAAATTTTGGTCGCCAATATCGACCTGGAGAACTTATTTCTTGACCCCAGCCTATAATGTTCCATTTACTTTTCCATCGCCGATAAAAAAAAAAAAACAAGTCTCCTCTGTTGCTATACAGGCTATAAGATCTTAAATCTAAAGATCATGTCGATCTAAAAGGCTGAAACAGACTATGAAGTATTTAATCCAGTGATTCAGTGACGACATCTATCTGGAATGGGTGATACTACGAAAAGGGGCAGAACAACCTCGATTGAGACGAGGTCATTTCCATTTCCAACCTATATAAGAAGGAGTCATACAAAAGAATGTGTTGATTGAGGCACATGTTATGGGTTCAAAGGGAGTCTTCCCTTCGATCCACCCTCGAACACGAAGAGTTAATTTTCAGTGTTCTGTCGTGTGAAATTCGTTCTCCGTTCACGGCGACAAAGCCATTGTCTCTCGCGTAGGTTTTGTTCGAGTCTTTAGAATTGATTTCTTTTCTCAACTCCACTTCAGGATGTGTGCTTCTATTGTTGCCGAATGTCTCGCATCTTCTACTTCTCTTCCACCCTTCGTTTCTCTCTTCTAACAGGAACTCTTCTAGAACGAAACTTTTAGCGGGAGAAAACTGTTTCATTTTCAAGCAGCCAAAACTCAAACGTGGCTTCTTGTGGGGGGATTCTTTGTCAAAGGAAATGTCTCAAAAACAGCCAATTAAAATTCTTGCATTATTTTGGAACGACGGGAGGAGGATTATTGAGGGAATACAGGGAGGTGAAGAGTCAGTGACTCCACTGTGAGTTTTAGACTTTCTAAATACTATTTGTAATTTTCTTATTAGTTCGATATTTTCATTTGTTCTTCAATATATTATACCAGTATCTTTCTAGGAAAATAATAAAAGTAAAAATAATTATTTTGCAATAATGCAAGTGAATGAGAGAAAAACACTAGTTCATTCCAAAAGGCCGGAATGCGAAAATAATCCTCCCACTACCCCAGCGAAATCTGTTTAACCCTGCTGCTAAATTTTATGTCTAGTGTATTGTCAGATCCGTTTCGAATGAATGTGTTCAACCATAAGCAAAAAAATATATATATATATTCACAAATGCCTGTCAATAGCTTTTACAGCAACTCTAATGCCTCTGTCGCCAAGTGGTCATTTTTTGCATGTTGTCATTCCATGCATCCTACTCCTCAAATCGCCTTCATTCGGAAGCGAGTACATCAGGAACAACTTGTATGTTGTGGCCATCACAAAACTTTCTTCCATATAAATCACGTCCATTAAATCATTTAAATAGTACAAGAAATGACATCCATTGAGCACCCATTCATATCAAAGTATATCTGAATTGGAAGTTGGGTGAAAATTCGTGCCTTAGTTATTGAGATAAAGCTATAGGGGGAATTCTGAAAAATGAAGCATAGCAGCGCCACCTGTTGAGCGATTTGTACCAAAACTCAAACAGCACTCATTCCTATCAAGGTATACCGGAATCTGAAGTTTGTTGAAAATCCAAGCATTAGTCATTGAGATAGAACTATTGCGGAAATCACAAAAATGTCGCATAGCAGCGCCACCTGTTGGGCGATATACACCGAAAACTAATCAGCACCCATTTACTACTTGAATATAAAATTTTTATTAAATTCCGTGCATCAGTACTTGACATAGAGCGCACACAAATTTTGTGTCACATACAGACGGATAGATTCACAAAGTCACAGACCAGCAGACAGACATTTTGTAAAAACATGTTCTTCGGAATCTCTGACTTCTAAAACGTGTCCATCCGTCGAAAACCGGAAGTCGAAAAATTTTACGAATCCAATACTTTCTTCTTGTAAAGATAGAAGAAATGAACAAGCCTCACCATGCCTTCGAGAATGCGACCTGAAAATGTATAGAGTCGAACTCTCAGAAAAAGAAGTTCCAATGTTCCGATAAAAAAGACTTTTAATCTATCCCTTACGAAAAACTAACTAACATGAAGAAAAGAGACATTTTCCATATTTCGAATCGATTTAAACCTATTGAAGAGTACAAAATACATATTACTTTCTACAATGATGAGTAAAACGATGATTCCACACGCCTTCCAAGAACTCGTTTGAAGTCCTTCTCGTTTCTAGACCTATTTCGGCATTAAAATAATGCAACCGAAAGGAAGACGTAATAAAAATGGTTTCTTACACACAAGTTAGTTAAATACAAAAATATCCTGTTTCATTGCATACACTCTCAACTAGTCATGATTTGTTCCGTTAAGCATCACGGATTTTTAGATCTTACCTCATTTCATTTTATTAAATCCATATTAATAGAAATGAAAAGAAATTTTCAATCTCTTGTTATTGCTTTTACTTCTGCAATAAAACAGTTATTATGCTATAAAATTGTATGTCCGATATTCTGTCATTCATAAAGTGAATATTTAGGAGGAGAAATTCACAAACAGAATGCAAAACTAGGTCAAGAAGGAAATTGAAACTTAATCTGCGAAACACGTTATTAATGGACAATATTCCACACTATAAGTTAAGACACTTCTGTCTGAGCAAAGCATCCGTCAGCATAACTTACTTGACTCAAATGGCTCGATCCATTGCGATACCCAATTTAAAAGAAAACATCTGCGAATGGAGTAAGCATTTAAATCAAAAACTGAGACAAAAGAACCCCAATAACCCACAAAATAGATTGATTGACAAAATTTATGAACAGAAAATGGATATAAAAACATGACTCACCCTTTCTATTCGGACGTAAAAATCCTGCAAACTATCCAGCACACAGGGTTATTGTATAGTTACAATTGTCAAATTTATTCAATTGTAAAATAACCAAATATATATATATATATGTGTTTGTATGTATTATTTAATGTATTATAATTAATATATATGTAAAAATTATATAGGGGAGCTAGGGGATGTATGGGACAAGGGATGGATGGGACATTCTCAATATTTCAGGCAATAAACATTTATTTTAAATTGCTTCCTAACCCCATATACCTCTACCACAGTGTGCTTCAGAACTAAAAGTAGGACCACATTGCTGTTTTCATTTTCCTTCAAAGTTGCATTTTCTGAAATCTCTGCTTAAAAGTAAGTTTTTTTTTTTTTACATTTGAAGATGTGAAATATCTTATACAATATAAAAAATTAAGCTATGTTGTAGTTATTTATTTTAAGGTTCAATATCAATAATTAAAATGAATGAATAGTAACCATTGTGACAAAATAATTTTTGAGGTAAAACGGCTGAGAAGGGATATTATGCATCATGGGGAGGATTGGGACATTCTCACTCCTCCCTAGAGATGTTGAAAATTTTATTTATTAATTAAATAGTATTATATAGGATGATAAATCAATAATTTACGTCAATTAATAGTATTAAATGGTATTATATGAGTTGTTATTGTTTAAAATTTCTGAGTGTTACTTATTGTATTGTAATATTTATTAATGGATTATCAAAAAATTGGTACTAAAACTTAATCAAAATAGATAAAATTGATAAAAGTAGTATATGTGTATTGATCAAATGGGGGAAATTATATTGAATTTTGAAATGTTGCACAAATAAATCCCCACCCCTAACATATTGGGTCAATCGGAAAGTCGGGTCGTGTTGGGAAAATCAATTCGTACCGGAAAATTCAATCATTTAATTATTAGACATTGATTCCGATATCTAATGTCTAATAATTATCGGGCAGAATTTTCCGGTACGAATTGATTTTCCCAACACGACATGACTTTCCGATCGACACAATAATTTCCGTTATGCATGTTTCTGCGATACATTTAATTAATATTAATTAATAAGTTATTATTGAAAATTATTAGCTATGCTATATTTAAAAGACATTTTGCACTTTCATTTCAAATCTAAAATGCCTCATAAGTGGAAAAAAAACCAGGTTGATAGCCGAAACCCGCATTAAAAGTTAAAACTGCAATAAAAGAAGTTATTGAAAAAAAAAAACATATCGATTCGTGCTGTAAAATCATATATTACAAATATAATTTTCATATAAGGTTATAATTATAAATTTTAATTTGGTAAAATTGAATACAGGGAGGAAAATCTTTGTGTCCCATCCATTCCTATTAGTGTCCCATTCATCCCTGCTGTGGGGATGATTGAAACAGAGAGGAACGTTTTTTTGATTTCATAATATTTTTATGAATAAATCATAATCTAGAGTAAATATTGTTCATATATGTTGGCAAATACCTAATGTATGAAATGTGATATATAATATTGATAGTAACTTAAATAAAAAAATATAAAAAAATATTTTTGTGAAAATGTCCCATTCATCCCCCACCTCCCCTATGTGTGTATATATTATTTAGTGTATTATAATTAATATATATATATATATATATATCCAAAACCAAAACCAAAAATTCGAAACCACGGAACTGAACCAACAATAAATAAACTAAACCAAATGACAACTACAAAATAACTAAAAACAACTAACTTTAAAAACAACATACTTTAAAAACAACATACTTTAAAAACAGCAAACTTTAAAAACATTCAAACTAAAACCAGAAGAAATTGAAACCATGGAGACAGGCCGGCATGCACTTGCGACATGCAACTGCGGGGTTAAAACCAGTTTTTATGTGCACAACGCTCCCCAAACAACCTGTCAAGACCAAAAAGAAAAAAAAAAAAAAAAAAAAAAAACTAACAAATCGAATGAGCTGCCTAAGACCCATCGAAAACAAACAACTGAACATGAAACACCAAACAATCGTGCACGCAAACCCTGAACAGTCAAAGCCACGGTTACTCCTCTCTTCGCATCCACATTACCTCTAAATCTCTGCGATAAGTCTTACACTTTACGAAATTTCGTAGCAGACTCTTCAAAAATCTCTCAGGATAGCCATGGCGCAATGCCAGAATATACCAATTGTAAAGTTCTTCAATTTTTTCCCCAGTATTTGATGTCAATCTATCTATACGGTTTAACCCGTTAATAAAAATATTTCTATATATTGAGATATGCACATTTGATCCAAAATTTAAGATTTTCATAGTTTCAAAATTAAAGCCTTTTCGTTTATCATATATATCTGTTTTTATCTCACCATTTTTTATCTCGATATTAATGTCTAAATAGTTGACCATGTTTTTACTTTTTGACTCCAATTTCAAATTTAAACCTCTAGGATAGCAATCAAATTATATATATATATATATATTAATTATATATTTATATGTAATATGATATATATATCATATATATATATATCAGAAAGACGAGAGTTTAAATCAATGACAAGCCTTTAAATGTTTTTTTCTTTATTTCTTTTTTTCCATTAATTGCTTCAGCAGCTAAGATCATTTTGGCTGGTCTCCCTCACCGAGTTTTTAAATAAAAAAGTCGTTTTTTATTTAAAGGTATTGTTATGGGTGGTCATCTCTAAGCGGGATGACATTTATAATTATTATTTATCCCGGGGTTCATGAGAATAGCTACTGAAGCCATTCATTGAACAGGTAATTTTATTATTATTATTATTATTATTCATTCCATATTCCATGTTAGGTCTCCCACCCATCGCATTCACTCTTCTCTGATATATTTAGGAAATCATTTTCATCCATCACAAAGAGGTGCGCCTCCCTCATTAAAAGGGAATGAGTAGCCAGAACGTCCTAAAAAGCTGAAAGATTGATCACAGAGTAAAGAGGATTTCGCTGCTGCCTCCATTGGATCGATCTCGTTTAATCGAAAAAATCCAAAAAGGAAATTCTAATGAGGCGCCCCCGGCGGTATTCCAGTTTCCTACACAAAAATCGTTTGTTGGAGTTCACCTTTTAAAAGTGACTCCAATTGTTTTGAATGACCCTCTCTACGTTTATTGGATAGAATAGGTAACGCAATATAATGTGGAATGCCATCGTCAAAGAGGATCTCTCATGGGTAGCATTAAAAAAAGATCTAGTTAAAGTTAATAAATATTAATAACTAGCAAAAGCCATGCTTTGTTTGGATTCGCAAAGCATTATTCAATAAGATAAATATTTGAAAGTAACAATATTTTTTTACATTATTTTTGCACCTTTATTAAGCAAAATCGTTATTTTATGTTTTGGCGGTTTTTAATTTTAGAAATGTCAATTCAGCTAAATAACTAAGAATTTCCTAGGAATTTTTTATTTATGATAGAACGAATTTAACAATTAATTTTATTTGTTTACGATTCTTTTGTTGCCACTTTACAAAAAAATAATCATAACATTTTTTTTTTTTTTTTTTTTTTTTTTTTTTTTTTTTTTTTTTTTTTTTTTTAATGCGTAAGTATCGTTTGCGTAAATGATTTCGCATAATAAGAATAAATTGTGTATTTGAATTCTTAACACTGAAAAATACTTTTATAATTGAATGTCAATAATTGAATTATCACAAATTCTAAGTCACTAAAAATATTCTATAATTTGCATAAGAAAAGGTATTTTAAAAATTTTATAAAGGAAATCGTGAAACTATTTAATGAATCATGATTCTATCTATAATGACTAATTCCATGATTTATTTTTTCTTCTGAAAATAGACGTGTTTCATTTTTTATTTGCAAAAATGTGTCCCTAATGGAAAAACATGTAAAGTAAATGAATTAAAATAATAAATTTTTCGAGGTTATTCTGGAAAAAAGAATAATAGTGTGCAAATCTACAGGTCCTAATTTATTTTTATGTTTATTTTCAAGTCAAAATACTGAATAGTTTTTTTGTAAAGTGTACGACAAATGTAATTTGTGAAGCCTAGTAAAGGATTCGCTCCACTTATCCTAATGCAGCAACCAAATTTATGTCTCACTAAGTCATTCTTGCCAATTGATTGCATACATACGTACTTAAGTATAATAAACTTTTTGTATCTGTTAAACACGAAACAAATGAAAAATCGACTCTCAATAAATGAAACAATTATTGTACTATAAAATTGTGTATCCGATATTCTGTAATTCATAACGGCAAAGAATGAAATATTTAAAAGGAGAAATTCGCAAACAGAATGCAAAAATAGGAAAAGAAGAAAATTGAAACTTACACTGTAACACGTTTTCAAGGGCAATATTCCACACTATGAGCTAGTTGCAAATGATTTCTGTCTGAGCAAAGCATGCGTTAGCACAACTTACTTTACTCAAATGGCTCGATTCATCAGGATAACCAATTTTAAAGAAAATATTTACGGGTGGAATAAATATTCAAATCAAAACAAGAGAGAAGCGAAAACCGAGACAAAGAAAACCGATCAACCCACAAAATATAGTACTGATTAACAAAATGTATGGATAGAAAATTGATATAAAAACATTTCTAACCAATTCTATTCAGACTTAATAATCTTTCAAACTATCAAGCACAAGGAATTATTGTATAGCGATTATAGTAGCCAGAATGTCATAAAAGCTGAAAGATTGAGTACAGAGAGAAGCCGTCTCCTTGATTGGGTAAATTCTAATGAGGCGCCCCCGGAGGTCACCTAATTTCCTACACAAAAATTGTTTGTTGGAGTCCACCTTTTAAAAGTGACGCCAGTTGTTTTGAATGACCCTCTATACGCATATTGGATAGAGGAGGCAAAGCAGCAGGATCGCTGGGTTATAGTTAAATAAATAAATAATTTTAATGAAGAACGCAAATCTAACAGCGGCTTCCGTTAAATGTATTGAAAGGGATTCACGTTTTTTTTTTCTTCGGAACATAATAAATAGAGTGCCATTCAGGTTCAGTGAGTGGATGAGGGATAGAATCGCAATAAATAATATAATAATAAAACGTCGAAAGATGAGCTCGAAGTGGGGGATGAATGGGACATTTTTACAAAAATATTTATTTTTAATACTTTTTTTAAGTTATTATCAATATTATAGATCACATTTCATATATTAGGTATTTGACTACACCGATGCACTATATTTAGTCTAGATTATTGTTATACAGTAAAATATTATAAAATTTAAAAAACTTTACTCTCTGTCCCAATCATCCCTATAGCAGCGATGAATGGGAGATCAATATTTTTCTCCCTGTATTCAATATTACCTAGTTAAAATGTATAATTATGAACTTATATGTACTTATGTTTGTAATGTATGATCTTTTAAAATGGCTATTATATGTCAGCGTTGCTAATTGCTTCTTTTAGTTACTGCAGTTTTAACTTGCAGTGCAAACTTCGACTGTTTCCTTTTCTTACTTACGAGACATTTTAGATATAAAATGAAAGTGAAAAATGTCTTTGAAATACGGCATAGCCAATATTTTTTATTCACAACTTAATAAATATTAATTAAATGTACCTTAGTTATCATGCACAAATGAAATTATGTTAGGGGAGGTGCGAGTGAGAATTTATTGAAGCACAAGTTTCAAATTCAGCATAATTTACCCCATCTGATCCATAAACATATACTACTTTTAACAATTTTATCTAGTTTGATAATATTTCAATAACAATTTTTTGATAAACTATTTAACCTTTATTACAGAACAATAATTAAGATTCAATATAATTTTTAATAATAAACAACCTATATAATACGAGTACAGTTTAATACTAATAATTAACATAAATCATTAATTTATAAACCTATATAATATTTTTTAGTTAATAAATAAATGTTTTAACATCTCTAGGAATGAAAAAGACTGTCCCATTCATCCCCATTTAAATTGTCCCAATCATCCCTATGATAAATAGGTTCAATCGTCCGCCCTTTTGCCTCGGAAATTATTTTGTCACATTGGTTAATATACATTCATTTTAATTACCTATTGAACCTTCAAACAAATAACTACAACAAATTTTATTTGTTTACATTGCATAAAATATTTGACAATTTCAAATGTGAAAAAAAGTTACTTTTTAAGGAGAGTTACAAATAACGCAACTTTGCAAAAAAAATGAAAAGAGGCATGTGGTTTTGCTTTTTGTTCTAAAGCACACTATGATAGGGCGATATATGAGAATAGAAATCAGCTAAAAAAAAACGTTCGTTGCATGAAATATTGTGAATGTCCCATCCTTCCCTGGTCCCATTTATCCTCCAGCTCCCCTTCCTTAAATGAATCTCGAGGAAAATAATCGAAACTGGAGAAACAATTCATTGATAAAGAAAATATTTAATTTGAAAAACTGCTTAAACTTTCTCATTTAAACTCTCTCTTTTCTGATTTTCACCCTACTTTTGTGGCTCTCATTAAATGAAACCTTTTCTATCGTTTCACATTTTTTTCTTTCTCTTTCTTAATTTAGAAATAACATCTTCCGAGGATTATTCATAAACGGGACGTCAAAGGATTTTTTTAATTTACACCGATTCATTCAATTAATTGTAGAATATTCCCAGAGGGGAAGCCATTTGTCCAAAAAAGGAGGAATTCTTTTGCTTAATTTAAAATATCGCTTCAAGGCTGTTTCGTCTCGCTTTTAACTTTTTAAATTTTTATTTCACATCTTATAGTGTCAGTGGGTAAAAGTGTGTGACAGATGATGATTTTTTAATTTATAGCAAAGATGGTGATAATGAATCCAGAAGCAATGAATCGATTATTTTTTTAAAAAACATCCTTCCATCTTGAGTCTCCAATCCATCACATATGCTATTTTTTTTAATTTCACCCTCTGTTTTCGATCTATTTTAACTGATTTTCAATTCTTTAATTATGTAAGCAAGGCACTTGTTATTATTAAACCAATGTTATTACTAAAAATGAAAACAATACAATTAAAGCCTTATCCATTAAAATCTATAGGCGCAGCGAGAATTACCCAGAATTTGGCATGTGACGCTTTACAAGAGGGAAAAAAAAGAAAAAGAAAAGAAAAAAAAAGCAATTTAACAATTTACAACGACCATCTGGAAAAGGATTTTTTCAAAAACTAAAATTTAAGGCCTAAAAATCGCACGGAGTTGATCATACATTACGTATGCCATGAATTAAACATTAATAGTGTTATTACACGTGAAAATTCCAAGCGACAAAAATCGCCTGCCACTCGTACTATCCACCTGAAACTTATGTATTATCCAAGCATTTCATTGGCTGTTCAGGAAAAGGCTTTTCCATCGTCAGATTTCCAAGAAATCTGACGACCCATTTTAAATGAAATTTAATTCTTAAACTTCTAAACATCCCAAAATATTACTTTTAACACCGTTGTATAGAGAAAAATATGTACTTTTAAATACAATTTGTTTGAAAGCTGTATCTCAATTTGTTTCTGAGTTATTAATTTTTTTTGTAGTTTTTATTACTTTTTTGTCATAGTGGCAACAGAAGGTATCCATCTCTGTTGAAAGTCAAGGGAAATACATATTACTGTATAGACCCATCAGAAAACGAATAAAATGATGATTAAACCAATAAAAACCTTCAGATATGCTTTTGATTTCCTACCCTGACGAGGACAATAACCATTTTTCCAAATGGTTAATAAAATAATTCACGTTCACAGATGATCTTTTTTATGAATCTGCTTTCATGATATCCGGTTTTGTGTTTATTGATCAATATTGCTCGTGATAAAGTCGCCGATTGTGCTTACAAAACTAGTAGATAAAGGGTATTTATATGCCTTTAAATGTGCTATTTCTACTTTTAGCTAGTATAACTTTAGTTTAATGATTTTTAATTATTATTATAATTGTTTTTAATTGAAACTTGACATTTTTTTTTTTTGTGTCATGCATCAGAGGAAAGGCAAGACGTTTTGTAATGGATACACAATGATCCTATCGCCAGAATCCATTCATTTGAAAGGTATTTTATAAACATTTAAAACTTGTTCAATGTTGATTCTCCTATCTATATCTTTAGTCAACGAGGCACTATCGGCTGATTAATTCAGGAAATCATTTTCATCCATACCCTGATTTTCAGCCTGTCGTTAGAAATGAATGAGTTAAGAAGAACACTCCCCCCCCACCCCTCCCCCCCCCCCAAAAAAAAAGCAATTTAACAAATTACAACGACTATTTGGAAAACGATTTTTTCAAACACTAAAACTGAAGACATAAAAAATTGCACGGAGTGGATCCTACATTACGTACGCCATGAATTAAACATGAATGTTATGACACGTAAAAATTGCAAGCGAAAGAAATCGCCTGCGACTCGTACGTATTATTCACCTGAAACTTACGTATTATCCAAGCACTTTATTGGCTGTTCGGGAAAAGGCTTCCCCATCGACCCATTTTAAATGAAATTTCATTCTTAAACTTCTAAACAGCCCACACTATTACTTTTTACACCGTCGTATAGAGAAAAAAAAGCACTTTTAAATGCAATTTGTTTGAAAGCTGTATATCTCAATTTGTTTCTGAGTTATTAATTTTTTTTGTAGTTTTTATTACTTTTTTGTCCTAGTGGCAACACTTTGTTGTCCATTTCTGTTGAAAGTAAAGGGAAAATACAGATGACTGTATAGACCCATCAGAAAACGAATAAAATGATGATTAAACCCATAAAAACCTTCAGATATGCTTTTGATTTCCTACCCTGACGAGGACAATAACCATTTTTCCAAATGGTTAAAAAAAAAAAAAAAGCGAAATCATTCAGAACAGAAGGAGAGTATTTCGCTTTTACATTGTCTGTAGCCTCTTCCCAAATCTCCATTTTCGGATTTTCGACCGTTTTCTAGGAGTGTTTTTGGCCGATTTTTTAATGTTTATTTCTTTTTCTTTGGAAATTCGTAGAAACGTTTTCGAGGGTCCCTTCTGAGCGGGATGAGAAGAGGTGTTTTTAATTTAGACTTTAAAAAGATCTAGTAGTCATTCATTAAAAAGAAAAATATTTTCTTTAAAAAAATTGTTAAAGTCACTTCTCAAAGTACATTCTCTTTTGTTATGATTTTCGCGTTGAGATCAATTTAAAAGTCACGTTTTCGGGAGTCGTTGCATGAGAGATTTTTCTGAATGGATCCTGATTCATTCAATTATTTATGGATTCGTTATAAAATAATCGCCTCCCTAGAAGCAGTCAATAAAGAAAAAAGATTCTTTACTTTCTTTTTAAAATAAAAAATCGCCGACAAATAAAAATAATCGTCTGATTATTATTATTTGTTTTACTATAAAGATCATCTAGGGTCAGAGATAACGGATACAACGAGAGATTTTCTAATGGATTACAATGATAATGATGCAGGAGTCATCAACTGAAAAGTTTTTTTTTTTCTTTTACATTCAATTATTTTAAAAATCCATTTAATGTTGGGTTTCCAACACACACTATTCGCTTCTCTCTGGTTGCCTCTCCGAAATCAGTTTCGCCCGGTTCCTTTTTTGTTAAAAATTAATGGGTAGTTAGACTCCGTCAAAGCGAAAACATCCCTCCTTCATTGTGCCCGGAACAAAAGAGTGCCCCGCAGAAATAAGGTAGCCCTCCATTTTCTTCCATGTATCTCGGAAGTGAATCATCACAGTTCGAGAAGCAATTCATTCAAAAATGATACATCAATTTTAGTCCAGGCAATAGAGACCATATAGGGGCTCTACCTAGCAAAATTCATGGTAGATCTGGAAAAAGGCTTACTATATGTTAACTTAATATGCAAATATGTTTTTAACTTATATTTCTTATTGTTTTAGGGGAAAAGCATTACGAAATTCAGAAACTAGACAAAATTTGCAACAAATAGTTTGCATTATTGCATACATGGCATTATGATGTAGGATGAACGGGGAGGGGGATTTTACATGGAAAAATTAATAATAGTTCTGGATTTCGACTCACCTTATGTTTTTTGGGTCGCTGAATCCGAATTTGTAACTTCCCACCAAAATTTTACCCGGCAACCCACCAAAAAATTGATTTTTTAAAAAACTTTGGTTTTTGAGAAAAGCGCACGGGGAATGTTCCGAGGCAGTCCCCTCTCTCCCCGTTTATCCTATGTCATAATGTCATATATCCTATTTGTTGCAAATTTTGTCTAGTTTCTGAATTTTGTAATGCTTTTCTCCTAAAAATATAAGAAATTTAAGTTAATAACAACTATTTTGGGGGGTTTCGAGGGGGGGGGGGAATTTTGGGGCTAAGTTAAAAATTCGGATTCAGCGACCCAAAAAACTTAAAGTTAAAACCAAAAAACTTATAAGGAAAGTTCGTAGGGGAGATGGGAGGGCGAATGCAAACGTGTGAATGGTTAAGTGGAATTGCGCAACTTAGTCCACGCAGCATCGCGCGCATGTTCCGAAGCAGATCCCCCCTTCCTTTTTATCCTAAGTCATAATGTCATATATCTAATTTGTTGCAAATTTTGTCTACTTTCTGAATTTCTAGATAATTTTCCCCTAAAACAATAAAAAAAATTGATTTTTTTAATAAAAACCTTTTTTGGTGGCTTTTTACCAAAATTTGGGGAGGTTGCAGGGGGAAATTTTGGTGGGAAGTTACAAATTCGGATTCAGCAACCCAAAAAACATAAAGTAAGCCGATTTCCAGAACTACCATTAATTTTCGATTTAAAATTCCCTATTGCCCGGACTATTTATATATTTAAAAACTGTTTAAACACTGTACTCAAATACAAATTTTTGATTTTCATTTTTTTCTTTAAATGAAAGTCTTTTTTTTTTTCTAATTTAAAGATAATATTTTCGAGGGTAGTCTCTAAGCGGGCACCATTTTTTTTAATGGATTCCCAAAATAATCATTTTTTCTCCCTCAGTAAGTTACTTTGTTATCATGGAAGACGGTAGTATTCCGAGTGACGCAGCCTTAAGCCTAAAATCGTATCGTATCGTATCGTAGAATTCGTAGATGGCGGAACTCATATATACAGCTAACTCGACATCAAAGAAAACGCGAAAAGCGGCCTTTTAATAACTCAGCAGATATAGGTCCTATTGTTCTGAATTTTCTAGAACAGTCTTATATGTGCAGTCTAATCGTATACTGAAATTTTTACATTTCTACGTGCAGTGTATTTTGAGATCTAAATAGCCATTTTTAAAGTGAAAACGTTGGTATGGTATCGAAGAAGATCCTAATTTGAAAATCTCGAAAACGGTTCTAACGATTTTCTTTAAATTGATATATAATATAAATCTGATTAATACGAGGTGAATAACACTTTTCTTTTTTCTGGGAAAACTCGTTTTATTTTAAAAATCGTTATTTTAAAAAATCGCTTTTTTTTACTTTTCTCGTCTGTGATTGGTGAATAGGTTTGACGTCACTTCGTATGTAGGAGGAGTCTTAATCCATCTACTGTGGGTATAAAATCAGAAACAAAATTTTCAAAGTCATTTTAGGTATTCTAAGTTGAGTTAACAATCTGAATGTAGGCAGTAAATCTTTTTTTTTAATATTAAAATTTTAAATGTTAATTATTATGTGTTTTAAAATATTAAATATATTAAATGAAATTTCGATTGATATTATCTTTCTCTTTTGTTATGAAGAAATTATTATTCCATATTACTGCTTTTTGTCGAAAAAATATTTAGATTCATTTTTAAAAAAGGGGAATTTTTTTTAATTATATGTATTCAATATAATTGTTATTTATAATTTTTTTTTCAATTTTCAAAAAAAATATTTTCAATTTCTTGTTTATGAGCGTAGCTCGCGTCTTAAATCGTTTATTGAATCCATAAGATTGAATCTTGTTGAACTGAATCCTAAACCACGTTTGTTTGTTTACTTGTTAACGGGCAGAAATTCGCTATAATGATGGATTTTGTGATTAAATTCGTCGTTTCCTTATCGATTCGTCGGTGCGTAGCGACAGATATTTATTGGGGGGGGTGGGGGATTAAAAAATATCCCAACTTGAAACAAACTAATTTTCAACTCCGATGATATGTGCAATGGATATTCAACTTACTTGATTGCTATTTGAGATCAAAATGAAGGGGAAAGAGACATCTTGTTTTTGTTTTTTTTTGTAGCTTTAGAATAGAATGCTATTTTAAAAGAAAATTTGTGATATTTGCAGATTATGTCTGGCAGGAAACGACCTATTTCTATAACGCCAATCGGAAGACACGTGAATAATTTGTTCAGAGCACACGATTAGCTCAAAATGAATCATATTATCCCGACTAGTTGTTTTGAACTTCTAAAAGTAAAAATTTTCTTCATGTTCTTTTTGTTTATTTAGTAACTAAAGGTTATAGGTAAATAAGAGATATAATAGCTTTTTTTGCAAAGATAAGATACTTGTTTTTATTTAATTCTAAAGTTAATATTCTTAAAAGAAAGCTTTAAATAATTTTCTTTTGATTTTTTTTCATATCCTGCTTCAAAGTTCGTTTTTTACAATCATGTTCCAAAATGTATTTTTGCTAGCAAGGAATATGTAAACAACGCTCTCATAGGATTAACATTAACTTGAAGGTTAGGAATCTGCACTAGTCATGAGAAGAAACTGGAATTGCTGACGTTAAACCTGTGGGAGCGTACATTTAAAAATTTCTTCCTTGCATATTAATAGTTTTAAATGATTATTTTTCTTGCTTAGAATGGCTGAGATTGAATTCTAACTAGGTTAGTGTTTACTTTTTCGATTTTGGTTGCAGATTTTTTTTTTTTTTTTTTTTTTTTAAGTTACTTTCAATTTCACAAATTTGAAAAGAACGCTCCCATAAGTTTAACATGAGCTTGCGAGTATCTTGTTACTTCATATATATACATACATTTTTGTATGAAACTATAAACAATCAATATCTTCATTTGGCACCAACACCCCCCCCCCCCCCCACCCTCCCCCTGAAGTATGTGCTGGTTAGCATTGTTTTGTTTATAGGGTATGTTTTATTCACTTTTACATAATATTAATTTTGCTTGAAATTTCATGAACATTCTATTTTTGGGTGTAATTCTACTTCTGGGCTGCTCTGTCAAGCTTGTCGATAAATGTATAAGTAATTTGGCAAACACATATAATTATTTTGGATTGACAACCTTGGCGTAGAAAGTGATTGCATGTCAAATCGGCACCGACTGGCTGACCATTTCTACGCCATGTCATTCATATCATTCCACAAAAACACCCATAAGACAAAAAATATTTCTTCTAAATTTATACCTACTTTAAATTTCATAATGATATTCCAATAACTTTTTGAGAAATCATGTTTTGCGTATGGAATTTTTACCGAAAATAACTTTTCCAAAAGAAGACGAATTCTATTTTTTTTTCATTATTTACCTGTAAAATTACATAATATTGGATTATACATGAAATTAAAAAGTATTGAATAAACCATAAACAATCCAAGTCTCTTAAAACTGAAGAACATTGTGTTTTCGATAACGGTTACATCGATGAGAAACGTCATCTTTTGCTTTGTTGAAGAACCGGGAGGGGGGGGGGGGGATATGACCTTCTAAAGATAAAGAAAGGGTCAGTACTTAAAAAAATGAGTATGACTTGTAAAAACAGTGAAGTTGGATGTATAGTACTGTAAATTCTTGTAGTAAAGCATAAATCTAAACTTTAAATGCATTTCTTGGAAAAGTTATTTTCGGTAAAAATTCCATACGCAAAACATGATTTCTCAAAAAGTTATTGGAATATCATTATGAAATTTAAAGTAGGTATAAATTTAGAAGAAATATTTTTTGTCTTATGGGTGTTTTTGTGGAATGATATGAATGACATGGCGTAGAAAGTGATCGTGTATAAAATCTCCATAGCGGAAACTGTGCAGCACGGCAGCAGCGCTGCAGATTATTTTAGACCTTGCAGATCAATCTACCAGCTTAAAAATAAATATTGAGCTTAAAAAAAAATCACAAATTTACTTTGTTTTAGGAGTTATTGTGTTTGTTATTAATTTTCTTTGTAAAATGTAAATTTTGCTTATTTTATGGGTTACAGTGAGTATTTATTATAGTAGCTTGGTTCAGTATTGTTGGGTCGCAGATACATTTTGGTTTGCTGCAGATTGATACTGAAAATTCTGCTTCTGGGTACCAAATCATCACTGACTAGCTTAGATACAGAAGACGAGCTCTGTTTTTTTCATTATTTACCTGTAAAATTGTATAATATTGAATTATACATGAAATTAAAAGGTATTGAATAAGCCACAAACAATCCAAGTCACTTAAAACTGAAGAATATGGTGTTTGTGATAACGGTCGCATCTTTGATGTGAAATGTCATGCTTTGCTTTTTAAAAAACTGGGGAGGGGGGGGGGCAAAATATGGCCTTCTAGAGATTAAAAAAGGGTCAGTACTTTTAAAGAAATGAGTGACTTATAAAAACAGTGAAGTTTAGATGTATAATTACTGAAATTCTTGTAGTAAAACAAAAATCTAAACTTTAAATGCATTTTTTGGATAATGTAATTTTCGGTGAAAATTCCATACGCAAAACATTATTCCTCAGAAAATTATTGGAATATCACTATGAAATTTAAAATATGTTGTTTACACTATTATGAAGGCAATGAACTAAGGATTTAAATTTAAAATAAATATTTTTTGTTTTATGGATGTTTTTGTGGAATGACATTGATAAATTTTATGAAAATTAACATGTAAACAAGTGCAATATGCTATAAGTTTTGAAACATTTAAAACGTTTCTTAGATTTTAGTTCATTGCCTTCACGAATGTCATAAATATGAAATGTACAAAGGAAACTAACATACAGTAAAATTTTCGGTACTTTTCGGTTAGCCGGGCGCCAGTGTTATAAATACATGGATATACATACATATATATGTATATATACATATATTGTATATATACACATATATGCATGTGTATGCACATATTTGTATATGTATATAGATGTATATATATATACATATATTGTTAAAGTTTCATTGGTGCTTGAGCAAAGCATAGGTTTGAATTAAGCATAACCAAACAAACGTCAATGCTTAGCTGAAATTATTATTTTCAAATGCACGGTACAAAACTCACCAATTTCAATATATTTCATACAATGTTGAAAAAATTTAAGACTTTTTGTGTATTGCAATGCAAGAGTTCAAGCAATTAACAATATAAAGCAGAAATGAAATATCTTTATAGTAACTGTGTGCTTTTCATAGAAACATGTAAAAAGGAAACGTAAAATCTTAAAAACATGGAACGCTTAAATTTACAAATATCGCTTGTTTTACACTTACTGATTGAAATTTTCGCTAAAACGGTTTCATTTGGATAAATTATTTTTCTATTTTCACGGTTTAAAAAGTTGAAATTTTAAAAGATTTCTTTAACTCGATTTTAGTTAATGAAATCTTGGAATATGCACACACAAATTGTTTTCATAAATTCTTGTGACACTTTGATTTGTTTTATTTATTTATGGTTGTTTAATAAACCAAAGGTGGATCTTAATGTGAAAAAGTTTTTACATGTATTTATAAAAAAATAAGAATTTTTCCTATCAATTTCAACATATTTCATACAATGTTGAAAAATTTTAAGATTTTTGGTGTATTACAGCGCAAGAGTTCAAAACATTAAGAATATAAAGCAAAAATGAAATATCTTTATAAAAACTGTCTGCTTTTTGATAGAAACATGTAAAAAGGAAATATAAATTCTTAAAAATATGGAACGCTTAAATTTCCAAATATTGATTGTTTTACACTTAATTATTGAAATGTTGGCTAAAACAGTTTCAGTTAGATAACTTATTTCTATTTGAATCATGTTTATGAGTAACCTATAGTGTTAAATAGTTCAAATTTTAAAAGATTTCTTTAACTTGATTTTAGTTAATAAAATCTTGGAGTAATGCACACACATTGTTTTCATAAATTCTTGGACACTTTGATTCGTTTTATTTATTTAAAGCTGTATAATAAAACTAAGGTGGATCATAATGTCAAAATGTTTTATTTTACATGTATTTATATATAAAATATATATATATATGTCGTCAATTTTAGCATATTTCATACCATGTTGAAAAATGTTAACACTTTTGGTGTATTACAGTGCAAGAGTTCAAAACATTAAAAATATAAAGTAAAAATGAAATTCTTTTATAATAACTGTCTGCGTTTTCATAGAAACATGTGAAAAGGAAACGTAAAATCTTAACAACATGGAACGCTTAAATTTCCAAATATCGCTTATTTTACAGTTGATAATTGAAATGTTGGCTAAAACAGTTTCAGTTAGATAAATTATTTCTATTTGTATCATATTTATGAGTTATCTATAGTGTTAAAAAAATCAAATTTTAAAAGATTTCTTTAAGTCGATTTTAGTTAATGAAATCTTGGAATAATGCACACACATTGTTTTCATAAATTCTTGGACACTTTGATTCGTTTTATTTATTTATAGTTGTATAATAAACCTAAGGTGGATCATAATGTGAAAAAGTTTTATTTTACATGTATTTATGTATAAAATATATATATATATGTCGTCAATTTTAGCATATTTCATACCATGTTGAAAAATGTTAACACTTTTGGTGTATTACAGTGCAAGAGTTCAAAACATTAAAAATATAAAGTAAAAATGAAATTCTTTTATAATAACTGTCTGCGTTTTCATAGAAACATGTGAAAAGGAAACTTAAAATCTTAACAACATGGAACGCTTAAATTTCCAAATATCGCTTATTTTACACTTGATAATTGAAATGTTGGCTAAAAGTTTCAGTTAGATAAATTATTTCTATCTGTATCATATTTATGAGTAATTTATAGTGTTAAAAAGTTCAAATTTTAAAATATTTCTTTAACTCGATTTTAGTTAATGAAATCTTGGAATATGCACACACAAATTGTTTTCATAAATTCTTGTGACACTTTGATTCGTTTTAGATGGAGGATTGTAAAGGTCAATGGAAATCACAACTATGAATTTATTGCATTGGTCTTTAATATTTTTTTTTTGTGGTTTTATCTTTTTATAACTAACCTAAAAAAAGTAATAATTAATCAATACAAAAACCCTTAACGGGTTAAAAGTTTGTGACGCAGCACTTTATCTTTAGCTCTAAGAATTTTAAATTTGGAACTTAAAAATAATGATATCAAATTTTGAGTGACGCAATGCTATTAATTTACCTATACATATATATATCAAAATTTATTCATTGATGCTTTATCATTTACATCTCATAAATTCGAATTATGAATTTTAAAAGATATGATATGAAAATTTAAGTGACGCCTTGATGTTGCTTAAAACGATTAGTTTTAAAATTCAATTTAAATTTTCTTTTGGCTAAATACATTTACACATCTAAACAATACTTTTCATTTTCAAATGCACTGTTGAATATATTACTTTCACTGAATCTATATAATGCACTGAATTGTATTCATTTGAATAAATTGATTTATCTTTTGTGCCACGCTATACAAAAATCAAAAGTAAAATTTATGTAAATAGTTTTTTGCGTCATTGTATCCAAACTAAGTTAAATGTATGCAAATGGATAATATGACCAAAAAACTATTTACATAAATTTTACCTTTGATTTTTGTATAGCGTGGCACAAAAGATAAATCAATTTATTCAAATGAATACAATTCAGTGCATTATATAGATTCAGTGAAAGTAATATATTCAACAGTGCATTTGAAAATGAAAAGTATTGTTTAGATGTGTAAATGTATTTAGCCAAAAGAAAATTTAAATTGAATTTTAAAACTAATCGTTTTATGCAACATCAAGGCGTCACTTAAATTTTCATATCATATCTTTTAAAATTCATAATTCGAATTTATGAGATGTAAATGATAAAGCATCAATGAATAAATTTTGATATATATATGTATAGGTAAATTAATAGCATTGCGTCATTCAAAATTTGATATCATTATTTTTAAGTTCCAAATTTAAAATTCTTAGAGCTAAAGATAAAGTGCTGCGTCACAAACTTTTAACCCGTTAAGGGTTTTTGTATTGATTAATTATTACAGAACAATCGCCGTTCGTGGAGCAATTACTTAAAAAAGTGTACTTGTGTATTTGTATAATTAAATTTGTTTATTTAGTGTGTATTAGGTAAAAGTGTATTTATTTTAATTTTAAACAATAGTTTGAAATAGCTTCTTCATCTGATTTTTATAGTTTTTCGAATAGGTAAGGGTAATATCTTCTAGAATCCTCGATGACCCTCGCACAAGGAATTATTTCCTAATTGATGTAATGACCTCAGAAGACCTTCAATTTAAAATCTTCAAAATCTACTCGGAGTTCGGTCTCCTCAAATTTTTTGAAATTAAAAAAAAAAAATTGCCTTTATATTCAAATATATAAAATTCAATGCACTGTCTTATTTATATATATAAACAAAACTTTTATAAAAAATATTGGGGATTTTCATTGATATGGAACGCGCAGGGGGCATTTCGAAGATTTCTAAGACGCATAAAATTCCCTTTTTCTCTCAAAAATAAAATTATTTTTATTTTTATTTTTATTTTTATTTTTATTTATTTATTTATTTTCTGTGATAAATGCATGCCATAATGCCTATAATGTACCCTTAAGTAATATTTAAAGTGAAATTTACAAAAAAAAAATTCATTTTTAAGGTTTTTAAGGTCCTTCGTCCCCTTAAAAATGAATGATGAACCAGAGTGTGTCTTAAAAGCGGGAAACTCTGAGTACAAAAGAACGTCTTGACTTGATACTATACCCTTCATTTTGGGAAAAAATAAATCATTTTCCCATTTTTTGTTAATGAGATACGCATCCACTGGATTCACATACAGGACTACACAAAGAACCAGATACAGGGCAGCGCATGGATATGAAAATAGGCTTTCAGGTGTGGTGTGCGTTTTTAACCTGAATTAAATTTCAGTTTAATAAGAGGGGCGTCTAAAAATCTGTTCAAAATGATTCGATTGCATGAGTATGGGAGGAAATGTCTCGAAGTGGATTTTCGACTGTGTTTTAACTAAGCAAAATCTTAAATTACTATGTGTGTATATACAAACATACAGGGATGGACAAACAAATTCAAGCCCCTTTCCGACTATAGACGATCCTTTCTGAAATCAGATTCCGCTGTAGTGTTCTGGAAGTGTCGGAAAATGGTTTTTGCTTGCCCCTTCCCGTGATATTTTTATAGGCCTCTTTCGTAAGATTTTATGAATGAAACATTTTTTTTTACTTAAAAGTAACATTTTCGATAGGTGACAAGAGATTTTTCCAATGAATCTCGAATATAGTTGTTTATCACAATTCTATCAATTATTCATTATTTCTAGAATAATCCTCTTGTTAAGAATGCCTCCTTGACGATACTAGCCAAATCTGTCAGTAGGTTGCTGTGGCAACGCTTTTATTTTGTTTATCTGATTTACCTTTTAATATAGATGTAAAATTGAATTGAACCGAGACTGTCGGTAAAAGTGGAACTCTCAAATGAGCGTAAAAAAAATATTAATATTTCTATTATGTAAATAAAGAGCAAATACATTTTAAAAGAGAACATTTATTAATCTAAGCATGTGTATATTTATTCAATTTATTAAGAATTTGATACTTTCGAACTGATTTATGAATAAGTTTTTATTTTTCGACGAACGAAAGAATAGTTGAAGTTTCGTACCAGCAATTTTATTGATGTTACATATAATAATATACATCCATCATCTCTAACTAGAAGCAATTAATATAAAAAGGATTCGTTGATTATAAAATATATTTTAAAGACTGTTTCATCTAGTTTAATTTTTCTTCTTTTCTTTTTCAGCTATCCTCTCCTTGGTTCATCCGTGAAAGGTTCGACTGATGATTTTCTAATGGATCCCCGAGAATGAGGAGGATGGCTCTGGAAGCAACAAACAGAAAAGTATTCTTTTAAACCTTCAAAATCCATCCAATGTTGGTTCTCCGACTCATCGCACTCGCTCCTTTCGGGTCCATTCACTGAATCATTTTCATTCGCGTCATGATTTTTCGGGCCCCTCGTTGAAAATGAATTAGCCGATTTCGAGCTTCCATAAAAGCGAAAACATTGAATACAGAAGGGGGAGAATTTCCATCTTGTCTCATGAATCGATCTTTTTATATTGATATTTATCACACTTGTAATACTCTCATAAACAAAACTCACTCTCGCTCTAAGTGATGTCGAAATTCGCTGCCATGAACTCTGAACCCATTGATGCCTAGCGTCCCATTTTTGGGACGTTTCGAATTTTAACACATTTTTATCATTTTCTTGTTTTTTACAACATGAAAATTGTATGAAGTGATTGTCTATAAATGCCTTTATCTAGTACCGAGGGAGGACAGCATAGGATGGATATTTATTGGCTTCATGAAGCCCTTTTTTAGGTGTTTATAGGTTTTTCACTTTTCAAGATAGCGAGATGTAAAAAGTAAGTTTATTTGCGTTTTTTTTGTATCAAGGATCCCAATAAACAAGTCATAATCGTAGCTTGTAGAGTTCTTTGAAATACGTATTTTTTAAAATTGCGAAATTATATATGCAAGCCAATTTTTTAGGCATGCTTGTAACGTACAGAATAGAGGGCGCTAGGCGCGAATGGGTACCTGTTTCTATTAGCCAGTTAGGACACAGTTATTGATGTAAAGTCCTTTTGAAGATGATTTGAAATAAATTGTTTTCTACCCTTAAATACGATTATTGTTAATTTATTCTTAATAATGCTTATAATGTTATTAGTCTCTGTAAAGAAATAAATATATTTTTTTAATAGTTTATAAAAATACTAATTATAGTATCTAATATATGCAATTTAAATGCTTTATCTACATAAATTTAGACAAAACATATAATGATGCATTTTTCTACATACGGATATTCCCCTATTGATTAAGTTTACATTTTATCCAATAAATACAAAAATATTTTAGCTATTATTTTATTATTTGTTGTTTTAGCGTAATTCTTTTTAGTATTTTTCAATTTCATTTGGCAACATTTTAAAGTCATTTCACCAAGAAATTTGATAAAGTAAAAATTCAGGCATAAATGAGTTCATTTTGCCGTATTAGGGTCAAAAGCTCTTTGAATCTTAGACCTAGCTATAGCAATAGCTTTATCTTTAACACGTTCACGCCGGCGCGGTGGATCACACTCGACTGTCTCAGAGTTGTCAAAGTCTCCGGCTTTTTCCACACCACTGTTATTTTAGAGAAAATGTTGTTCTTTTTAAATCGCCCAATGGTTCTAATTAAATAAAACAACATTTTCTGTATTAAAATACTGGTATCCAAAAAGCCGGAGACTTGGCAGCTCTGAGACAGTCGAGTGTGACCTACCGAGCCGGCGTGAACGTGTTAAAACGAATGCACGGTTTTTCATCCAACTTCAGATTCCGTTAGACGTTGACATAAGTTGTTGATGATTAGGTTTGGGTGTCAATCCCCCGCAAGGTGGCGCCGATAGGCTGCATCATGCAGGATGGATACGATTTTAGCGATAGTCCTATCTCAAGAACTCATGCACGGAATTCCACCATTTTTAGAATCCTCGCGTTGGGCCTAAATTGCCATTTCATTTTGGCCCTGTGCTAGCGAATTTTGAAGTGTTACCATGTATGGTATAGATGACACAGTTTTGGGATGGGCACATCCGAGCCGTTTTTCATGTTTTAAATTTATAGGGACGCAGAAATCCAATGAACCAGTGACTGAGAAGTGGTGTCTGACACCGATAGAACAAGTTAAATTTTAAGGGTGTTCGCTACAAGATAAATTTTTTTAATGTTTTTTTACCCGACTGAAAAGAAGGGTTATGTGATTCACGCGTATCTGTGTATGTGGATTTCTTTATATCCTCGAAACATCCCAACGGCTGGATGGATTTTAATGAAGGAGGTCTCTGTCCATTCGTCTTAACAGTCCGATGGTTATAGGCTAGCTTTGTTTTTATAAATTCAAAAGGGTGGTAGAGACGAAAAAAAAATGTACGCATTCTATTGAGTGGCCTATCATTGGATAGGTCTTCCAAAATGAAGACGATGTTTCACGGACTATTTTACAGTCAGAAGCTCCGTTTAAATAGGACACAACCTGGAAGTTGTGTAGGTAGGATCTCTAGCTTGACTGCAGCTCTAACCTTCTATAGACATTTAAAGGCCTCATAAAAACAGTTTTTATAGATAGGAACTAAAAATTAAACACAACTTAAAAGTCATCCATACAAGTAAATAAAAAAAATTGGTAAGTAATATAAACAAGTAATACAAAAGAAATATTTTAAGTCAATAAGAGAATTTTTTTTTCTCCCATTCTTCTTTCCTCTTGAGTGGCGCTTAAAATGACTTGATCAAGAAGAGGGCTCTCTCGGTCTTAAAATACCTTGATCAAGAAGAGAGCTCGATTATTGAAAATTAATTAATTTAATATAATGAATGAATTAATATTTGAAAAAAAATTGGATTGACATCAAGTGTCATCCACTACAAGTTTAAAAAAATTTATTTGAGGTTGATTGGATGAATAATATATATTTTATTAACGATTGAAAATTTTAACAAGATATATATAGCGAGAGTTTGAGCTAATAGTAGGAATTGAAAAAAACAAGTAATATAAAAATTTTGTTTTTAAAGTCAATTCCTACTTAGGCCATCAAAGAAAAATTTAACATAATCTCTTAAGCTAATATTAGTTTTTGTTGCATTAAAATATCTCAATTTGTTGATTTTCTATAAGCAAGTAGGTTTACAATGGAACTCTATGGAAATTTGGCGAAATAGTAGAGATATCGCCATGTTGGCGACTCATTTTGGCCGCCAAATTTGGCGTTATATCGCCAAGTTGGCGACAACTTTGGCGGTATTTGGCGACAGAACAGGGTCCCCCCTATGGTAACCCCTTAATGAAAATACTTTCATTGACCTTCAATAACCAATGGCCGCTATTTTGTTTCCCATGCAAAATTAAAATTAAGGGGTCTCAGGACTCTTAAAATTGGAAAAAATGAAAAAAAAAGGACCATTTTCAAAATTTAATATCTTAATATGTATTTGAATTTAAGACACAATTTTAATTGGAATAAAATATATAAGTATGGTCTTTCATTTCATGTAGTTAAAAAATTATAAGATGCAGAATTAGCATTTACAGGGGGCTCCAAAATTTTAGACATTTGACGAGCAAAAAATCGGCATAACACCTTACGCGCACGATTACAAAATAAGTATTGCAACTAGAATGAAAACTTTGGTACCTACTTATACTTCAGATTGTAATAATTACCCTGAACCTAAATACATTTGTATTTAAAACTTTTTTATATTTTTAATACAAAGTTGCATTAGCTAAGGCAAAATTAAGAAAATTTCAACAGTATAATCACCTAAAAAATATTGTTTTGTACAATAAAAAAGAAATTTTAGGTTCAGTTTATACAAACTAACATGAAACATATGTTTTGAAAATTTCATGAAAAAATATTCATAAGTTTTTGAGATATCGTGCGCGTTATGCCCAAAAACGTCATTTGGAGAAAAATGGCTTCAAAGTTTCCGAAACGACGCTTCAGCTATTGAACGTGTATAAATTTAAAAGCCATAACTTCAGTTCTAATAGGAATTTCAAGGAAACAATTACATCAAAATGTTCAGAAAAGATAGGAGTCTAAAAAAATTAAAATTTCGAAAATTTTAAAGCTTTAAGAGTCCTGAGACCCCTTAATTAATTAAAAATTAATTAATTAATTAATATTTGAAAAAACTGTATTAACATCAATTGTCATCCAGTACAAGTTAAAAAAATTATTTCAACTTGATAGGATGAATAATGAGTATTTGATTAACGATTGAATATTTGAACAAGATAAATATATAAATATATAAATATATAAATATAGGGAGAGTGTGAGCTAACAGTAGGAATTGAAAAATAGTTTCACATGGATGAGAAATAATTATTTCTTTCGCTTTTTACGCAGTCGGGTTTTTTTGAATTTTTAAATTTAATTGTTTATTAAAGATTACAAATAATAGATCTCGATTTTCTATAACATAAACAATAACTGACACTTCTGTCGAAGACTAGTGATATGAAATTCTTGGAACCCACAACAAGCACCACCTCATTAAGTTCAATTAAATAGCTATAAAACTTTGTCCTAGTGGTACAGGGTCCCTATCTTAGGCATCTTTAATACCTAATTTCTATAATTTTAAGAAATATTTTAGGAGGATGGCATTCAGAGCCGAAACTAGCCTTTTTTGCGGCCGGGGAAAACATGAATTTTGGCGCCCCCCCCCCCTTTTTTTTTCTGAAAGTATATTTGCAAAGAGAATTTTACTAATTTTCTAATGGCCGATTTATTTTTAAATTTAATATATGTAATCATAAAATATGTAATACTGAACTACGTAAATTGAATGTGACGTTTGTTGCAATTATAGTTTGTTCACATAAAAGAATTCGCATGTATTACCGGCTATTTACAGAGTTTGCTTATACAGTAGAGTCCCGCTTAACCGAGTTTTCGCTTTAACCGAGTGATTTTCTTCTGATGGATTGATGGCTTTCATTATTATGAAACAGCCATTATAAATGAAGTGTTAGGTGAAGAGGGAAGAGCAGCCGTAGAAAGTTTGAACTCTGATTTTCTGGTCAGAATGGGGGAAAAAATGGCCATAATTTTTGGACTGATGGCTTTCAGTATTATGAAACAGCCATTATAAATGAAGTGTTAGGTGAAGATGAAAGAGCGGAAAAAATTATGGTCATTTTTTCCCCCCATTCTGACCAGAAAATCAGAATTCAAACTTTTTACGATTGCTCTTTCATCTTCACCTAACACTTCATTTATAATGGCTGTTTCGTAATAATGAAAGCCATCAGTCCATCAGAAGAAAATAATCGGTTTCAAAGGTATAATTTTTCATTTGGCGCCCCTTGGCTCTGGCACCCGGGCACATGCCCCCTCTGGTCCGCCTTACTTTCGGCCCTGATGGCATTACAAATAGATTAAAAATACCCACTACCTTAATTTAAAAAAGAAGATTGTAGCCTTAGAATTTTGTGTTCTAAAATGTAGCTTCCTCATTGAATATATTCTTGGTCTACTAGTGATGGATAAATGGATTCTAAAGTAAAAATGACTGTCTAAGTTAGCGCTAGATGACAATACTTTCCAGAATTTTACAAGAACATGCTTATATAAGTTATGTTATTGTGGAAGTGCCTGTTATTGGTTGGGTGTCAATGACTTGGGAATCGAGTCTACACAGTCATTGCTTTTGTACCCACAAAATGATACCACAGATGACAGAATGGAGCCTTTCTTCTGAAATGAATAACTTTAATTCACGTACGAGGGCAATTCGGAAACTAATCTTCGTTGTGGCGTGGCGCTAGTAGTAGTGGACGGAGCGCAACCATTGTGTACGCCAAGCAATCTGTGATTCAGTGTGCTTCCAGCTATTCTGGTGAGAGTGTGGTACTGCCGCGCATTTGCTGGTTATAACGTCACAAAATGTGCGCTGCCGTTGAAAATCCTTCCAAATGTGAGGTACGAAGAGTAATGAAATTTCTTTGGGCAAAAAACTGTCAGCGGCAGGCATTCCTCGTGAATTGTGTGTCGTATACGGCCCAAACATTATGTGAAGGTGTAGTGATAGACGAATACAAGACTTTTTGTGCCAATTGAAAGAGACGTGGTGAATCATACCACTTACAGCCCGGACTTGGCTCCTTTTGATTACTATCTGTTCACTGAATTGAAGAAGTGGCTAGGGGCACAGCACTTCGCTGACGATGAGGAACTTCAAACCTCTGTGACAAGTTGGTTGAATTCGCAGACAGCTGAGTTTTATGCAGAAGGGATTGATAAGTTGGCAAAACACTATGACAAGTGCCTGAATGTACATGGCGACTTTGTTGAAAAATAAAAGACAGCGGTACCTTTCAGATGTAAATAAAAAATTTGCTGAATGTATGCGTGTTTTTTACTTACAGTGAAGCGGGGGTTAGTTTTCGAATTGCCCACGTAATGACAAATTGGAGGGCTTTAAGCGAGTGAAATATCTACAAACCCTGAATTTTTTTTTATTCTAAATTGCTTAAGTTAAATAATTATGGAAAATTCTTACGTTTTTGGCCCTACTGTTTTAAAGGCCTTTTGCAAACTCAGACGAAAATAACGTTTCATGAAGAAATAAGCCTATCGGTGCTACGATTTAAAGGTTTTGTTTCAAAGCAAGAAACATTCAGCTCTATAGAAGTGAAATAAAAATGTGAAAAAATCAAGCAGTTTGGTTTTTATACAGAAGCAGCGAATAAAGGTCCAAATGTGCGGGTCTGAGGTTCATTGAAGTGTTTTCGAGGCTCATCCCTGAACGGTACGACAAGAGGTATTTAAAAGGATCCAGACAATCATAACGATAATCACTGAAAAGATATTTTTTTAATCTTTCAGGATCCATTCAATGTCGGGTTTCGCCTCCATTACTCTCTCTGTTCTGCGACGCATTCATGAAAATCGTAAAAATAATCTCCTGCCCTTCGTTAAAAATTAATTAGTAACCTCATAAAAGCGAAAACATGGAGCGCGGAGAGAAGGGGATTTCGCTCTCGCCCCCAGAATGGATCGATCTCGTTTCACAAAAGAGCGCCTCGAACAAAAGGTGATCTTAATGATGTGCCCCGACGACGACGGTCATTTGCAAGGGGCTGGGGGTGGGGGGGGGGGATTTTAAACCTTAAATGCCTGATTTTTCAAAAATCATTGTAATAATGTTTTTCGGCTTTCATTTTTTAAATAAATCATGGGAAAAATACTTTAAAAAATCATATTTTGTTTTAAGTATGGTTTACGGCTAAAAAACAGTTTGTTACTAATCGGCAATACTGGTCTTTAATTGAAAAAATAAATTTCCTTGATAAAATTCTATAATATTAAACACACAATAATTTTAGGAACTATAATAAGAAATAAATGTTACTGGCTCATTGCAGAACAAAATAGGGTATTTCGCAAGCTTCCAAACAAAACGAAAAGAACAAGTAGCAACCATTGAAAAAATAAATCTATCTTTATTCTTAAACAGCACAAGTGTTGCCATCTAAATGTTGAAAATCGATTTAATATATATTTTCAAATTGTATTTTATTGGCAACATTAGGCATTATAGCTTCAACATTATTCTAATAGTATTTTAGAGCCTAAATTGGGTATGTTGCCGAAAAGCAACACCCGGCATTTCAGGGTTAAACAGGCCCCGAAGACATCATCCTACAACAGTTCCGAAAGCAATTTATTGAAACGAGTTTTCTTTTTAGGACACCTTTTATTCAAACTTACTTGGTTTTTAGAGGTAATGATGGAATTTTGTAATTGATTATTTCATTCTTTTCCTGGCTAGAATTATAAATAAACGGTCAAGAGCGAGTATAACTCGCGCTCAGAGGGTTCCGTACAATAAATGTATTAATGAGTGACTGTATTATTGTAAAAATGTCGTTTCTAAAAGAATAATAAGACTTTGTAAAAAAACTATACAACATAGGGTTGGGTATCTACAAGAAAAGTATAAATGGATATACCATTAACAGACCATACAGAGAATATGAAGTGTCTAGTGTGTATAGTGTCAAATATCGCTATTCTGTATGATTATTTATTAATCTTATTAAAATCTGTTTAGGATGAAGTTAATTCGGTCCTGGCAATAAAAAGGGTGCCTATTTATACTTCATTTGGCATTTCATAAACCCAAATTCAGCAAAGCCTTTTCTTTTTACAGTGTGTCTAAAACCAAACCCTTGTTCAAAGTTTAAACTTGACATTATGCTAAGCCCGTTTCAAAAGGAGGTCGCAAAGTTGGAACGCCACCTTCGTCCGTGTCGCGTTTTTCCAGATAGGTTTGGAATTAACCGTTAAAGAAACGAGTGGCGCATTGAAAGAGCCAATCAATGGAAGCTAGTGGCTAATGCCATACTAATTATGCGATTAATTCTAAATAAATGAGTCTGTTTTTAACATTTTGACATTTATTGCTTTTATAGTACTAATGGGCATTGCAGTATACAAATATATCATTAAAAGTTGTTATCAAGGCTTTGAAAACAAAGTACGCAGCGGGTGTGTTTATGTAATGGTCCCGTTTTCACTTTTTAAGTACGTAACCCTAAAATTATGTACACAGATGTGTTTCCGATGGCAATACGACATTTTAATAATTTTAGAAATTCATTATAAATGAGCACACTCATTTTAAGATACTTTTCTGCTAGCTGACCACAAGCGATAAATCGATCCATAGCCTTGAGCTAGAATTGCATATGAGTTGTAAAAGTAATGCAGTTACGGATGCACCAAACTACGCTCACCACAATAGGCTAACTGCCTGTAAAACTGTAAAAACGAAATATTTTAAAAGAGACTAAAAATGGAAAAACGCATTTTTATTGCAAGAAAATGATATTGACATTAACCCAGGAAGGCGGTTCCTGAAGTTTTTGATCAAGTCGTTTCCTTAGAACAACTCATCGCCCTTTGAAGCCGATGACTTTATCAGAAGTTAGATCCGAGGGTTTCGTCACGCATTCAGTACCCACACTTTTTACAGAGAGCTTTTCGGTAGCTATACGAGTAAGTCTTCTTGAGTAATAATATTTCTGAAGTACCAGGGAGTGTGATTAAAAGCCCAAGTTATTTTTGTTCCATGGCATTTCAATATTTTTGGCCTTTAGGCCATAAGGCGGCCGGCCTTATCAGAAGGCTTAACAGCATAACTCTAAATCGTTTTCAAGTGCAGAAGTACGGGGGGGAGGGTCTAAAGAAAACCGAACAGGATATGAAAAGTTCTGTGACCGATAAAAACAAATGAACCGCGTTAATAGAATTTCGTGAAGGTTTTATTTTGAACACCCCGGACCCCCGAACTACTCTACAGCTCACAGTGAGGTATCTCTTCGATCAGGTTTTGCTTTGTTTAGTATATAAGTATAAATTACGCATTCACACTTTTTCTCTAATGTTTGTGTACCTTTAGGTGTAAAACTAAGAAGAGAAGAACCGCACCAGGATCAAAGGATCTATTATCGACGGCAAGACCTTGAACGAGGCTGAATCGAAGCGACCACGAGCCCCTCTATTCTGACTACCCCACTGCCGAACGTCAGTCACACCGTCCAACCAGGCGTCAGGCAAACCAAGAAGCATCTTAGGAACCAGCCACCACCCGCAAACGTCTAAGGATATCCACTACAAGAGTCGACCGCAACCACGGCCGTGGCAGCTTCTTCCAACATCCATATTGTAAAGCAGTGTCCGCGGAGTACTATCAGATAACGATCTAAATTCTCATGACACAAAAGGAAAAACCTTTCATGGTCACCCGTCTGAAGCATATCTCGATAGCGGCTTCCGAGTACTCGTGTAGCGACCAACGAGATGCAGCGTGTTTTTTTGGACTCTACTCCCGATCATCTTCCACCCTAAAGTACCTTTAGGTATAAAGAAAATACAGCTGCTTATCGTCCAAAATGAAAACAAGTTTTTTCACACAGTAGCATTTTCATATTTAAAAAATGCCACAATGGTGTTTTTAGAATGGAGATCTGTTTTGGGCAATTTTTGATTTTTGCAAATGAACTGAACCCCCGAAAAGAACCCCATCCAATCCAAAGAGAGATGGCGCAACCAACACATTTCAGTAAAATGAAAAGTATAAATAAACATTTAAGTCCGGGAGGCAGCGTTCTACTGTTGCAATCCATTTCAGCATCCACGATTTCGGTATATAGGATAGATTAGAGGATGGTTCAGGTTATAGACTAGTCAGTGGAAGCACCTGTAGGGATGTTGCCATAACAACATCGCACAGATCGCGGCAAATTAAAATAAATGGTAACTCGATGAAGGATTCTACCTCTACCATCCATAATGGAGATAACATTTATTGCATGCATGCGGGATGTTTCTGTGGCAATCCCTCCCACGGGTACGTCCGCTGACTAGCCACTATTCTTTATCTATACCATCCCATTATATTAGATGTCAATCACCACTTACCCTTTCCCTCTGACGTCTGGCAAGCTCCTGTGCAGCGAGATCATGTCGCTGACGTACTGATTGAAGGCGTTCTTTTCCCATCCCTGCTTCACCAGCTTCTGCTGCTCTTCCGTCAGGTTGGTGAGACGGACTGGCTTGCCCAGTTCGCCCAGACCCTCGGGTTCCCGGGGGGCCGGGATGACACCTCCACCTGTTAAATATAAATTTGTAAGACTTTGTAAGACTACTTAAATACTATAATATAATCATACTACACGCGAATGAAATAAATGTCTTAAACAAAACATGTCAAACTGTAATAGAACAGAATTTAAAACCCATAAAAAGTGCTTTTTTGTGAGCCGGGCGCAGGTGATCAATAAATCTTTAAATAGTGTTTTAATCACCCTCATTTGACTGAAAATGTGACCTGACCTTCTCCACACAGATATCTGAAATGGGATACCTCGACTTGCGTCAGCAATTTGTTCCAATACTAGCGACGTAAGCCGAGGTACACTTAGATAAGCAAAAAAAGATAAGTAATAAAAATTCTCCAAAATCTAATGAACCCCTGCCCCCTCTATGGTAGAGGGGCAGTGAATGAACATATACTATTGTATTTAGGGTATTAGTATTACTTGTTACATACATTTAACTTTAGCAAAAAAATGCGTTTGCAATACAAGAATTTGGAATAAATCAATAAGTTGTTCCTTTCAATTTATTGTTCTTCTAGCTGCCCCGTTCGAGTCTTTGAGGATGCGAAAAAATCTTGAAGTTTGAACGGACAAATTTTTCTTTTTTACTTTTAGAAGCTTTTGGTAACAGCAAAGTGAGTTTTCTAAGCTTTTTCATGTAACTTTTTTTGTTTGATTGTCGCTATCGTTTGACTGTCGCTGGAAAGTTTCCCTTCCTGGAACCAAAAGTCTTCAAAAAAGTTCAAAGTGCGACTTAATTAAGGAAAATTTTTTTTCCAGGGCAGACGACGTCATTGCGGATTGACGAAAGTAGAGGGGACCTAAGTCGGTGTGGCTGTAAAGAACGCTGCTTGGGTGTTTAAATGAACTCTTTGATTACGGGGCTGGGAAACATGTCGTCCCAGTGGCTATTTTTTAATGCGTATCCGTACCAGTTTTTGAAAAATATATTTCTGTCATACACTTATATATTAGAATATTTTATAAAGATATCTAACACAAAGAATTTTTTTTTAAACTGTGGTTCGATTGAATATAAAAATAGTTGCCAATCCCGGCCCATGATCAAAAGGTCAAGCTTCAACAGTCTCTGCTATAACTTGCGAAAAAAATAATTTCCTTCTTTCACGTTCTCTTCTTTTGAATAAAATTAAAAGTTGTTTGTATTTTTCTTACTGATGTATACATTTTATTGCCTTCAAAAGAAAGAAAAAATATCCCTGCCGGCTCGGCCTACAGGCGGAGGTAGATTTCAAAGTCAAGTACTAATTTTACAAACGAAAACTAAATCAAGATTAGAGATTAACCCAGTTTTTTATTTGGCCGATTTTGACGAGTTTTTAATTTCCCTTTTCCGTAAGAGCTGGTTTTATCAGAATCGTGTTAATAAGATAATTTTTCACTTTTTCTGCTTTTTATTGCTAATCATATTTTTTTTTTTTGTAATAGGACCCACAGTTAAGGTTATATATATAAAAGGTTGCAACAATAAAACAGTTTTTAATCGAACCAACCTCACTAAAATGTACAGGGCTCCCACCCCATTTTAGTCCTCAAAAAGGGGGAAAGGGGACCATTTTTATTTAAAAAGGGGACTTTGGGGAACCATTTTTATTTAAAAAGGGGACTAAAAAAGAATAATGAGTAAAAACATTCATTCATTTTCCTAAATAGGCAAGTAAATTTTTAAAATGACCCCGGAAAATAGGTTAAAAGGTTATCTTTATAAGATGTCATTAAACAATGTACACAGTTTTATAGAAACACATTTAAATATCCTACTGCAAGAATATAGAAAGTATTCAATATTTCGGCATTCACCTAGATAATTCTCTTTAAAGGTAAAAAATAACAGTGATCAGTGGATAAAAAGAACACAGCATAATAACAATTCTTGTTGAACATTAAAATTAAATTAAGATATAATTTATTAACATTAATAACCTCAAACATAATAATTTAGTTTCTTTCTACACAATAGAAGCTAGGATAAGCTCTAATGTTCATAGGAAAAAGCCTAGTATGGCAAAGCTCCGTGGGGATTGATCAAAACTAATATTGAATCATCAGTTATTCATACTCATCTTCCATATCAAATGTGGTGAAATTTAATCCCAAACATGCCGTGATCTGTCTTTCACAGAAATCATCAAAATTGCAACCCAAAGAGTGCCTGTCACGAAATACACCAAAATCTAATCAGTGCCAATTTATGTCAAGGATTCAATGAATGTGAAGTTTGATGGAATTTCACCCTAACGATGCTAAGGAATAATTATCATGTAAATTGTGAAAAATGTAACATAGCAATGCCACCTGTTGGGCCATATACACCCAAACCTAATCAACACCTATGTGTGCTACAGTCTCATTAAATATGGAATTTGCTGAAATTACATGCTTTAGTTTTGAGATACGTAGCTACAAATTTTGTATCACAAAATAAATTTTTAAAAAATAGTCAAGTCGTATTGAAGGTCAATCTAAAACATGTAAATCCATAAAAAAAAATGGAAATCTTTTTTCATCATTCCCAAACTTTCTTCCGATAAAATAGGGGCTCTGCCCCTTACGCGCTAGGCTCGACACATTCCATTCAGACACTGCAGACTCTAAAAACACGCTCATTGGATCCACATTAAAAAGATTATGGAAGATTTGAATAATGATTAAACAACCAGTGATCATCTCACTGTAAACAGATTTCCATTCATTTCAACTTCACTGAGGGATTTTAAGATAGAATCAGCTGCTGTTCAGACATTGAATGGCTGTTTTCGTGATGGATTCAATAAGTTCAGTAAACAGCATTTGAAAATCAGCCTCTATAAAATGAACAAATCAAACAGAATCGTTGACTTTTGGAACTTTTTAAACAACGTTATAAGAAGATTGTCCTTAACACATTTTAAAGATATCGTTTTAAATCTGACATAATTTTCGCCAAAAATTTATTTCTCTCTTTAACGGTCACGTGAAACACTTTGTCCCTTTCGAACATTTGTTGTTCGAAAGAAAGAATTATTATTTGCGCTGTCTTAGAATTGACAACAATAGTTAAAAAGATCATCACAAAATACGAAATAAATCTATTTTTTAATTTAAACTGTTTGGAAATATTATTTGTGCATTTTAAATGTTATAATAATTTCTTCTATTTATTGCTTTTAACTAGGATATATTAATGTTAATTTTTAAAACTTACTTTCATTTTTAATATTCCTATGTAAATAAATTTTTGTGACGAAATTTTAAATATTTTCCTGCTTTATAAACGTGATCATTGAATCCTTATTTTAAAGTTTTATTTCTATTTTTAATAGTCACATGCTAATATATTTTTAATTAAAAGGAAATAGTACTTTTGCGCTGTTTTTACAATTGGCAACATGTAAAAATAATAACTTTATCTAAATGTGAATAAAAATATTTATTAAAATGATCACAATTCAAATAAAAAAAATTGAAAAAAAAATCAGTCAAAAAATAAAGTAAAATAAATGCAGTCTGCGCACCACAGGCTTGTAATGTATATTCTAGGAAAAAATGATTAAATTCCTATGCATAGCTTTTGTTCAGCTATAAAACTTTTTTAATGAAATGATTTTGACCAACTTTAACATTGAATTTCTCTTAAAAAGGATTCTTCGATTTAAAAAGTGTCTGCACCAGCCTGTTTATCAATCATTTCTGTATAATATGAGTACTACCAATCGTCATAACTGCAGTAGCGGTGACAGAGTTAGTTACGTTTTTTTTAAGAATATAGAAAGATGTACTGAAGAGAGCCCAATGGGAAAAAAAACAAGAAGACATTGTAATTAAGAGTTCCTTTAATAGATTGGATATACATCTCCATCAAAATCGAAAGAAAAAAAACTACATCTATGTGAGTTGTGGTTTTAGATTCCCATAAAACTCTACTCCTAGCAACAGGATATGATCAGCACTTTTCCATGAGAACTTGTAACCGCAGAACAGCAGATGTTATTGAATTTGCTGATATGCAGCTTTGCACTCTCTTCGCTTGGAAACAAGTAACAACTAAAAGCAGATTTCATTCTGACGCGGCTGATGTTACACATATCTTTCTCGCTCTAGACAGAACAGAATTCCATATCGGCCTCTGCCGATATGGAATCTCCGACGATTCTGTGAGCGCGTAAGCTGCAGAAAACCCCCTTACCCTCCCGTACTTGTAAATATAACGTCCACTTAATATGTACAACTATAATCCACAATCATTAAACTCCTTTTTTCATAACTACGGCCTTATCCTTATATCATCCTTATATTACATCTATAATAATAAAGGTAAAAGTTTGTGTACTAAAGAGATTGTTGTACGTAGAGCTACAGGATTTGGCAGGAAGATACCACCTGGATGTCTAAATTAGTTTTTGGATTTTTTTTATTAAATTTTTTTTTTTTTTTTTATTTTTATTTTTTTTATTTTTTTTTTTTTTTGTAATAATTTTTTTTCCCTCTTTTCAGTAAAGTTTATTCGAAATTTGTACAACATTTTTAAAATCTTTCACAAATTTTTAATGTGAATTTCAGCCTTTTGTTTGCATTCTGCAGCAATTGTTTGACATTCATAAAAGAATTTCAGTTTCAAACTTTTAGCCCTAATGTAATAAATTTTGTCCTAATACGATTGCGTTGTCAGATTTCAATTTTAAACTAATTTTAGCCCTTTTTTGTATGTATATATGTGTGTTCTGCAGCGATTTTTTCACATTAGTAAAACGAATCCGGTTTCAATGTTTTAGCCTAATATAGTAAATGTTGTCCTCCTTTTAATGAAGTTTATTCAGAATTTCTGCAGCAATTTTCGGATTTTTATGCAATTTTTTAATTCTTAAATGGAATCCAGTTTCAATATTTTAGCCCAGTTTAATAAATTTTTGTCATATTTTCAATACAATTTATCCAGAATTGGTACAGCATCTTTAATTTTTTTTTTTTTTTTTTTTTTAAATGCAGTTTGAGGGGTTTTTTTTTTATGCAGTTTGAGGGTTTTTTTTTTTTTTTTTTTTTTTTTGCATTTTACAATTCTTTAACATTCGGTTTCAAATACTGGTCCTGTGAGTAACAGGTGTGGCTAAAACAAGTCTATCCTTGATAAATGGAAAGTGGATAATAGAAAAGTCTCCCCTACATTTTGTTTTGTGGAGGATAAATAGGAGAAGTCTGACAATTTCGTATTGTTTCCAAGGTAATAAGCTGTTACCAAGGCTGGCGCAATATTGCACAAGGAGGTTGAAGTATTTTTTTTTTAGGTAGATTTCGTAAGAAATACTACCTATTGCAGTCGTTACCATCGTGCGACTTTTGAAAAATTCCTTCATAACTTTTCATTATATGACCCCAGGAACCCAAAATCACCCCTACCTAAAAAGTTTATATATATATATATATATATATATATGTCTGTATGTACTAAATTTGGTCCGCACGATAAAAGTCGCAATTATGCACGGATTGTCCTCAAACTCGCCAACAACTTTGATATGGCTAATATCTCGGCGGGGATTGAAAATGGGCGAAATCGGCCCAAGAATGTGGAAATGGGGAGGGTTCAAAATTTTGAATACTGTCTTAACATGATTCTGATAAAACCAGCTCTCACACAACAATGGCACAAAAAAAAATAAAAGTTTTTCGTTATAGCAGCTGCCAACAATTAAAAAAAAAAATCCCTGCCGGCTCGGGCCAACAGGCGGAGGTAGATTTCGAAGTTAAGTACTAAATTCACCAACAAAACTTAAATCAAGATTAAAGATAAACCCAGTTCCTTCACTAAGAATGAGCTCTAGGGAGCTAAACATTTTGTGAAAATTCTTATATACACGAATACACACACGCATGTATATGGAATAGGTTTAAAAATGGCTAAAACAAATTCAGAGAACCTCAAAGTGTTAAAATATGTTAATATTTCCATAGTCGGGTTTTTATAATGTTTTAATACGTTTCTTCAAACTCACATGACGTTACCTATTCACCTGCTGAGGTACATTATGTATACAATATGACGTAATATATATTTTTTTTTAATTCGTCAAACTATTTATTTCATTTTGTGTTTTCATTCTGAAATCTTGCTCTAGAAAACTTATGACGTAATATTCAATTTGTTTTCAATTCGTCAAACTATTTATTTAATTTATTTTTTCACGTGAAAAATCTTGCAAAAGAAAAGCAATTGTTGTGGTGAGAATTTTTTTGGTTTTTTTTTTTCATTGTTGGCAACTGCTATAATGAAAAATATTTATTTTTTCCTGCCATTGTTGTGTAAGAGCTGGTTTTATCAGAATCTTATTACGACGGTATTCAAAATTAGGTAGATTTCGTAAGAAATACTACCTATTGCAGTCGTTACCATGGTGCGACTTTTGAAAAATTCCTTCATAACTTTTCATTATAGGACCCCAGGAACCCAAAACCACCACCACCTAAAAAGTTTATATATATATATATATGTATATATATATATATATATGTATGTACTAAATTTTGTCCGCACGATAAAAGTCGCAATTATGCACGGATCGTCTTCAAACTCGCCAACAACTTTGAGATGGCTAATATCTCGGCGGGGATTGAAAATGGGTAAACTCGGACCAAGGGAATGGAAATGGGGAGGGTTCAAAAATTTGAATACCATCTTAACATGATTCTGTTAAAATCAGCTCTTACACAACAATAACAGAAAAACAAATATTTTTCGTTATTGCAGTTGCCAACAATTAAAAAAAAAAGCAATAAAATTCTCACCACAATAATTGCTTTTCTTTTGCGAGAATTTCACGTGAAAAATTAAATAAAATAAGTAGTTTGACGAATTGAAAACAAATTGAATATTACGTCATAAGTTTCCCAGAGCAAGATTTCCGCATGAAAACTCAAAATGAAATAAATAGTTTGACGAATTAAAAAAACAACAACAAAATATTGCGTCATATTGGAAATAAAATGGACCTCAGCAGGTGAATAGGTAACGTCATGTGAGTTTGAAGAAACGTATTAAAACATGATAAAAACCCGACTATGGAAATATTAACCCTATTTATCACTTTGAGGTTCTCTGAATTTGCTTTAGCTATTTTTAAACCTATTCCATATGCATGCGTGTGTGTATTCGTGTATATTAGAATTTTCACAAAATGTTTAGCTCCCTAGAACTCATCTCTAATCTTGATTTAAATTTTGTTGGTTAATTTAGTACTTAACTTCGAAATCTACCTCCGCCTGTTGGCCCGAACCGGCAGGGATTTTTTTTTAACCCTCCCCATTTCCATTCCCTTGGGCCGATTTTGCCCATTTTCAATCCCCGCCGAGATATTAGCCATCTCAAAGTTGTTGGCGAGTTTGAAGACGATCCGTGCATAATTGCGACTTTTATCGTGCGGACAAAATTTAGTACATACATACATACATATATATATATATATATATATAAACTTTTTAGGTGAGGGTGGTTTTGGGTTCCTGGGGTCATATAATGAAAAGTTATGAAGGAATTTTTCAAAAGTCGTACCATGGTAACGACTGCAATAGGTAGTATTTCTTATGAAATCTACCTAAAAACAATAAAATTCTCACCACAACAATTACTTTTGTATTGCAAAATTTTCACGTGTATAGTTAAATATTTTGACAAATTGAAAAGAAATTGAATATTACGTCATACGTTTTCTAGAGCAAGATTTCAGCATGCAAATTCAAAATAAAATAAATAATTTGACGAATTAAAAAACTATGTATATTGCGTCATATTGGAAATATAATGGACTTCAGCAGGTGAATATGTAACGTCATGTGAGTTTGAAAAAATGTATTAAAACATGATAAAAACCCGACTATGGAAATATTAACATATTTTAACACTTTAAGGTTCTCTGAATTTTTTGTAGCCATTTTTTAAACCTATTCCATATCCACGTGTGTGTGTATTCGTGTATATTATAATTTTCACAAAAAGTTTAGCTCCCTACAGCTCACTCTTTGTGAAGAAACTAGGTTTATCTCTAATCTTGATTTAAGTTTTGTTGGTGAATTTAGTACTTAACTTCGAAATCTACCTCCGCCTGTAGGTACGAGCCAGCAGGGATTTTTTATTTTGCGGTGATTTTTTCAGTCACTGAAAAGGGGACTAGGGGGTAAAATGCATAAAAGCGGACTAAAGGGGGCCTTTTTTTAAAAAGGGGACTTTGGGGGGGAAAGGGGGATCGATTATGGAAATTATGAGATTTTGCCGGTTTTCACAAAATCCCTTCCTACTTCCACCCCCTTGGACCGATTTTGCCCATTTGCAACCCCCGCCGAGATATTGACCATCTCAAACTTTTTGGTGAGTTTGAAAATGATTCGTGCATCATTGCGACTTTTACCGTGCGGGCAAAATTTAGTACATACATATATATATAAAAGTTTTAGGTGGGGGTGGTTTTGGGTTCCTGGGGTTATATAATGAAAAATTAGGAAGGAAGTTTTCAAAATTTTCACCATGGTCACGACTGCAATAGGTAATATTTCTTATGAAATCTACCTATAAATAAATAAATAAATAAATACTGCACTGAGACCTGGCTAGCAGAAAAGTACCCTATAAAAATGCCATCCTTCAAATAAACATTTATACGTCAGATTGCAGGTGTACCTTGTTCTTGGTTCTGGTCTTGTATTTTGTTGTTGTTGTTATCTTCGAGGGACTGCCTGGGTTTCCTGCCTTCGTGTTTCTCGATCACTTCCGTCTCCATGTTGTTGCTTTCGAGATGTCCGTTGATGACTTCGAGTGTCTCCTTCTCCAGGCGGAACCTGTCCGTGACGGAAAGGACGAGCGTGACGAGTAGCCAGGAGACAGGGATGAAGACGAGCACTTTGATGACGAGGGAGCGACGACGGTAAAGGAGCATGACGGGAAGACTTCAGGGCACCCACAATTCAGGCACGGAATCTGAAATGACACAAAAAAGGGATAGTTGTTCAATCTTTTATATACGATCGCATGCATGGCACTGTAAATTACATTATAAAAAAACAAGAACAAAATCTTTCGTCAAATATTGTGAAAAGTACTGGCAGCTCAGCTACTGGAACACCTCCGTGATTCGAAGAAATTTTCCTGTCATTGGATTGAAGAATTTCGTGAATTTTTGAGTTTAGCTTAATTTCTTTGCTTTGAAGTGAAAAGGACAAACATAAAACTTTTGCTCTGACACGGAGAAGGGTTTTCTGCACGATTACCTTCACATCTATGTGATTGGATGAAAATGTACCTTAGATAAAATGGATATCTGGCCATTTCTAGCTTAGTTAGTGATGGACATAAATCATCAAGATGAATAATTGAGCTAAAAATAAACTAATTTCTTCAGTTGCATAAACAATATAACTTTTCAACTTAGCCACAAATCTCTTTATAGTGCTAATGAATTTGACCTTGAAATTCCTGTAAAGATAATGACTTGTTGAATGGCTAAATTAGACTCATAAACTTACAGTGAACTGACTTATTGCTATTATTGTGTGTCTTGTAATGTAAGCATTTTCTTTCATTCTGAAAAATGCAGCTAACCAGGAAAGAGTATATAAAAAGCTCTCTTATTTACAATCTAAATAGTGTTGATTAAATAACGTAAAATGTCACTACTTCTTCACTCGACAATGTACAAATAGTCTACAATTTCTTTACTTAAGGCAGGCATGAAAAGTTAAAGAGAATATAATTAGATCTCCAAATATAAAGTGAATAATATAGTCAACTAATACGTTTTGGATTAGAGGTAAAACGTGGATTTAAACCATTAATGGATAAGTATCCTGAAAAAGGGTAAGTCTAAATTTACATTTCTTACTCACGCCTATTTAATGGGATTCAAAATCCTATCAATTAGGAGAAATTTAAGGAAAAATGCGCAAATAAAAACGGAAAGTATTCTTGAATGAACAGAAAAATACATGTTAATTTACGAATTTTTTTAAGACTGTAAAATAATTTTCTCCGCTCTGTATCATTTATTGATAAAAATTGCCAAATTTGATAAATGGGATAAGATCCCATTTTACCATTGAGACGTTTAAACACGCTGAATTCCAGAAGCAAAAGGCAGCAAGGTCTTACTTTAGGACACGTCAGTGATTTTAATAAACGATTAACCTAATAGATTTTCAAGGTAAGAGAGTGGTGTCATTGCTATGTGCACAAGAAAAGTTTCAGAATCCATTTATACCAGTGATTCATGCCAATATCGTGCGCATTTGAATTCGAACAGTGCTGAAATTTCCCCTTTTGACAGTATAATTTTTTCACGGAAAGTATCTACTCCTCTCTTAAAAAGTGCGCTGAACAGATGCTGAATCAAAGTGATACACGATAGTAAACGAAAGAGAAACTCATACACAGTGGTTAACTCATGGCCTGTATGCGGCCTTTCTTCCTCCAGTGTTTGTCAGCTGACCTCCGTAGACAAAGACATTTTGAGTATCATTATAATTTTGAAAATATCATCCTCTACACTATTTTAAAGCACCTTACGTCATAATATACATTTATATACTAAATAGGAAACCATCGCCGTATCTGTAAATAAATCACTATTTATAACTATTCTCGAATTAACGCCCTTTCTTGTTTTAGTCGTCGTCTCTACAGGCGTTTCAAAACTCAAATAAGGATTCATTAAAATATTAATGACGTTTAGAATAAAGGGTTAAAAACATGATAACTTTTGAAGCTGTAAAAAAAAAGTAGATTTCTGAAAATATTCCTCTCATTTTTAAGGCTTTTCTCAAATCCAAAGAGCTACATTTCGACACATTTATGAATTCATATCTTTACGGAAGCGCGTAAGATTGGCAGGTATTCTTATTCAGAAACTATGTGAATGCCATTTTTTTCCTTAGATAAAAGCAATATATCTTTCAGAAAACTCTGCCAAACTTAGCGTTTTGAATCGAAAGCACAGGAATGGAGAAAAACGTACAGTCACGCGACAAGAATGTGTGTTATCTCTGTAAGTCATTTATCAAAAATGGAAAGAGGTATTCAATTCCAAATACCTTCAATAGTCAGGTCTGTCAATTTTATGCCTTTATAGTTAAAAATGTGCCTAAAAGTGTTGCATTGCTGAGCAGTGAATATGAGAACCACCATAAGGTATATTTCCAAAGATAGTGATAGATAACAGTATTATCGTTATTAATACTTTTACAAAACATAATGCCTGCCCTACACATCCTAAAGAACGATTAAGACCAGTTCCGTCCCGGCACGAATCTGCTGAAAAAATGAAACCCGGGATCAGACATCATGTAACTGAACGATGCCGATCTCTATGACGGACATGTTACATTTCTGTATCGATGTTGTTAAACTTGCATCGGCTCGTTACGCACGTTTAAGACGATGAGAAGGTCATATTCATTGGTCATCTCGAGAAAGTCATATTCATTGAAAATGGCTCGTATGTTATCTGCTCCGCTTAAATTCTTATATGGGGCCGATAGGCCCGATTAATTTTTTTTATCGGCCCGGCTCGGCCCTGCAGGCCCGTTCAATTTTTTGCCGGTCCGGTCCTGCCCGGCCCGTTTGAAAATTCGCCTTCATTTCGCCGGGCCTCGGGCCAAGTCCAGGCCCGTGCAGACCTCTAATTGGTTTGAAAATATTCCAAAAATGATATATTAAAAGGAGCTGGGCAAAAAAACTTTTTTTCGAGGCGAGACAAAACAAAAATTCGATTGGGATACGTTGTCAACACTGTGTACCCTCTTCTAAATGAACGCCGCTCTTCCGATTTCTGGAATATACTGCCATCGGCATCTTGTTAGGTGGCTTCTTCGGCCCATTACTAATCATTACCTCGGCAGTATCGGGTCCCATTCAACTCAGTGTTTTTCACACTGGTCACAAAACGAGGTTTATGGGTTTGATAGCAGCATGGTCTAAGCTGAATGACTGTGCCAAGTTTTCGGGCGTTGTCTTATACGAAGAACGATCATCCGGGGCCTCTTTCCTTTCAAAAGTGCACCTTGAAGGCATCCCTCTCATACTAATAGGGTCAAACTAGGCCCCTGATTAAACAAATACCGCCCTCACAGGATCGCGTGGTGATGACCATTACCGGCACTCTTTCGTAAGGTTAGAGGATTCTTAAAAAAAAAAGTATTATTTACAACGTGATCATAAACGGATTACCCGAACACACGTTATTGTTGGTGTAAAAGCAGATTTACTCTCATTTGTCAATAATGAAATCATGTACAGGCCGGTACAGAAGCAAATACAGCCGCTGTCCTTGGGGTGGTCATTGCCTCTCCCTTAAAAAACATTCCTCTCGGTGGAAAAGTAGTTTTAAGTAATCTGTATAGACATTTTAGCGTGACACCTCCACTCCAGGCTCTCCTAAAAAATAAAAATCCGAATCACCATAACCCACCTCTCTACGTAAGAGGCCGAGATCGCGTCTCTGCAGGCCCTTAAGCTGCGTTTGGACTATCCTGCGAAAGATCGTCTAGAAAAAGCCATAAATTTTATCGTTGAAGTAAGGAGGAATATACTTTTTCTACGCGATTTTCTCCCCAAACAACAGTCATAAAACTGTCAACATGGGTTGGCGTCCAGTTTCGTCATGCAATTCCCTATCCTTGTCCTGCAAAACCCATTAGCCATCAAATGCTCCGACTACCGGGAACAAACGTGCCGAAGGGTGACTGCATGAAACTAGATGGTGCGTACGCAGCCTTAATGTTACCTTAACGTTAGAGAATGCCCTCTCATTGGTGCTTTTTAACAAGAAAAAAAATGCTACCCAACCCATTGAAAACACTCCCTAAATCAAAAGCCTCTCCAGTGCAGAAATAATTTACTTCATAACCGAGTCAGTCGGAATGGACTCAATATGTTTTCCGTCTGGAACACAGCGGTATAAAAGTGTGGCACTTTTCTTCTCCGTGCCAAAAAGAAAGTACGACTGTGGATGCCGTCCCATACGATAGGTCATCTCTTTGAATTCTCCAAAGGGGAAGAACAGAATGACGCCATACTCTGCCCCATTGTTATTGGTGTTACCATTTCCATAGCTCCCTCTCCAATTATTGAGGGCGGAAAGAGAACATGCGAGATAAGTCCCGACATAAAAGGAGGAATGAAAAATATCACAGACACCCCATTTTGTCTTCTTAAGATTTCCCAAGAAACTAATAAAATTCCAGAAATAAAGTATCTCTGATGCCCAAAATAATACACTCAATATGAATAGGCTCAATCTGTTTCATGGATGTAGTACGGTGATATAAAAGATGAGAACTGTGGTAGAAGAAAATACGACTCCTTCATGTCGTCCCAAATGACACGTCGTCTGTTCGAATCCTAAAAATGGTAACGGGAAAAGGACCTCACACTGTGTCACTGCGATTTGTACTTATAGAACGTTATCAACTTTTTTGGTATTTTGAACCCCCCCCCCCCCCTTACGATATCATATGTTATCATCTCTCGAACCCCCGCCCTCTGTAATAATATCTTTATCAAAGTCTGTTTTCTTTTTTTGGAATTCCTTTTTTTGTTTGGAATGATATTCAAATAGGATTACATTTTCTTTTCGCGTACCTTATTGATTCAAAACGAAGAGAAGTCAATAAAATATCACTTTATACATGAAATAACTTTATATCGGATAACACTTAAAAGAATTGTTTGTATTTAAAAAAAAAATAATAATAGCTTTTTGTTACATAATGCATCCAACAGTAATAATGTCTTCTTGCACTTGCCCCCTCACGGAGGGGGGAGGGGTAAACAGAATTTCTTGTCAATAAAACAGGTGGATAACATTATTACTCTTTTATTTTACTAGTAAGCACAAGTATCATTTCAAACATGCTTCGCATAGGGTTTCTCCAACAGCGGATTATATATGCATACACATATAACAGAAGGATAGGAATACTAAACTTGGGGTATTCCATATTTTGGAATTCAATAATTTTATAATCATTTAATGATTTTAACAATTTCTTTGTATCCTCATAAAAATACATAATATACAGACTAAAAAAAGATACGTACTATTTCGATGTAAAAACCAAGTTAAAAAAAAAAAAAAAAAAAAAAAAAAGACTGGTTGGATCAAAAACGATAACGATATCAAAAGACAAATCCCCCATTCCCTTACCGATATCTTAAGATATCACGTAAGGGTGGGGGGGGGGCTCCCCCCTAAAATGATAACGTTATACATGCACAGCCTTTTATTGTATACCCTCCTTCGAAATATTGAACTCCCGAAATAAAAAGAGGTATGAAAGGTGGCACACTTTCTCTTTCAGGATCATTCCCGAAGCTCACTTTTCAGGAAACTCTCCTCATTTTCTTTTTTATGGGCGAATCACTCCTTGTGTACTGTCAACCGGGAAAGGTAGAAGAATATATTTCTCTTCCTTTCTCCCTGTATACTATTGCACAGAACCTTTATTGATCCTTGTTGTTACAGGATGACGAGATAAATAAAAGTTATGAAAGGAATGTTTTTAATTTGATTTCTACCAACAGAAAATGGCACATCATGATAAAATACAAGAAACATAATTTAAAAAAATTCCTGCCGGCTCGGCCAACAGCCCGAGGTAGACTCCAAAGTTTATTGCTGATTTCACCAACAAAAACTAATTCCAGATGAAAGGTAAACCCAGTTTAACAATTTTGTCTGGCCGCTTTGGGCGAGTTTTTAATTTCATTTTTCTGTAAGAGCTGGTTTTATCAGAATCATGTTAATACCATCATTTTTTCTTCAATCCCTATTTTTGTTTAATTTGTTATTGCTGTAAGAGTAGGTTGTATCAAGAACTTGTCAATATAAAAGTTGTAGGTAAAATTAATAAGAATTATAATAAATTTAAGCGGATTGGATATCTTGTGAATGGCAGAAGTTATGGATTTTTTTTCTTCTTCAATCCCCCCTTTTTGTTTTCGTTCAAGCTTGTTCTCCATTCAGTGACGCAAGATGGATGCGCTCCATTGGCAGTTAAAGAACGTATTTCATACCGACGTTTTATACGTATATCGGTTAAATGTACAACTGAAATAGGCATCGCGTCGGCAGCACTCCATAAAACGTCTCTGACGACTCTTTTACTCGTTCTCCCCTGGAAACCGGCTTCCCCGGTGTTGATTCTACCAACACTTATTGTTTGGAGTTCTGAAACCTAACAGATTTTCCCGCATTAGAAAAAAAATGAGCCTTTTTACTTTCTTCTATGTTTACAAGGAGAAAGTATTGGATTCGTGAAAATTTTCGACTTACGGTTTTCAACGGATGGACACGTTATAGGTCTCAGAGATTCCGAAAAACAAGTTTTTACAAAATGTCTGTCTGTGACTGTGTCTATCTGTATGTATGCGACACAAATTTAGTGGGCGCTCTATCTCAAGAATTAATGCATGGACTTTAATAAAAATTTATATTCAGTGAGTCCTTGGATATAAATGGATGCTGGTTAGTTTTTGGTGTCCATCGCCCGACAGATGGCTCTGCTAGGCTACATTTTTCAGAATCTAGCTCTATTTCAAGAACTAAGGCTCAAATTTTCATCCAACTTCAAATTCAGATATACTTTGATATGAATGGCTGCTCAATGAATGCCATTTCTTGAACTATTTAAATGATTTAATGGACGTGATTTATAGAGAAGGAAGATTTGTGATGGGTACAACATACTAGTTATAATCAGCTTCAGAAAACAGTGCCATAACTAAATATCGGTCATGAAATATTGAACAGACATCGTGTCACTTTTTTTTTTTCATTTCCTTTTTAACACTTTCCAACAAAGTTGAAAAGTGTTTATGACTTCGGTTTGTCTGGCCGTCTGTCCACGCTCTAACTCTCGTAAATATGCCCAGATCGTTCTGAAATTTTTGGATGTTAGTGACCTCTACCCTAGCACGTTCCCTATTTCAAATGAAGTTTGTAGCGTGTTTAGTTCATTGACAGGGACAGTCAAATTTTTCCGTTACATTAAGGCCAATGGGAAAAAATCGTTTCAAATGATTTTTAATGGTGTTACACTCTTTCAAATATAGTAAAATTGATATGCATTTATGAAGCCCACTAAAATATGCATTCTGTTGAATATGCGGTGCAAAGAATAGTTATTGTTTGTAAACGAAATGGTTCTTTTCCGTAAAAATTCATCCTCCAACGTGATTTCAGACCTTCCAAAATAGGATCCTGAAACAAACTTTCTCGGCTTTCTTTCTGGTGATAAAGTACCGGAAACTTTATGGTTCGTCATGATTCAAAATCACTTCCCTACAAAGAACCTGGCTGCGCCCCGGTTGACTCGTTTGATGAACGAGGTTCTTCTCAAAGGGTACGCGCTGCACGGAGGATGAAGAGGACGCAAATCTATCGGAGAAGGAGCGAGATTCCATGTGCCAGATAAATGACTTCCCATTCGCCGCAGGAGGAATTCCCTCAATTCCTTCTTCGCAGCGTGTGTGTTTGGAGGGGCTCTGTCTCTTCCACCCTCGATAGATTATCGCTCCCGTAGAATCCTTTCGTCAGAGTGACATCCGTCCCGGGACATCTGTCATCGCACAATGAATCTGCCTGTCAGACGCACGAGAGAAAAGAAGCTCTTTCCGTCTATCGAGAACGAAAATCGATTTCTTATAAAGCACCCCCCCCCCCCCCACCGTTATTGAATGACAACCGAAGGAATCCATCGAGTTTGGCGGCGCATCAGACATCTCTGGGCGGAGGAGATTTCCGAGAAGGGAATGATCCGTCGAAGATAATGATTATTTTTTCAATAAATGTCATTTATCTTTTTTATCTACCGCCGTTTGGAAAGGGTGGGCGCTCCTCCAGGTATAGACCGAGAGCGACAGCACAGTCCATCACCTCATCGAGTTCACGACTGAAATTTCAAAATGCGTTAAAACTCGATTCGTATATTAAAACGCAATCGGTCTGCAAGTCCTATCTGGGTGGAATACACCTGAAAAACCAATTTAATGGGTTGACTCGTAGATTGACCATTGTGTTTTCCTGCTCCCAGCCCTGACCTTTTTTCATACCTTTGGGTAGAGGAAAACACAATGGTAAACCTACGAGTGAACCCATAAAATCGGTTTCTCAGGTGTATTCCACCCAGATGTGACTTAGCAGGCCGATTGCGTTTTAATATGCGTATCGAATTTTATGAGATATTATTATCGATTAGTTTTATTATGCGAATAGTTTTAAGTTAGACGAGTTCTGGAATTTCAGCCGTGAACTCGATGAGGTGACTGTTTGTGCCTCCCGCTCTATTAAATACGAATCCTTGCTGTCCGAAGATATAAAATAAGACCCTCGGCGATTCTAGTGTAAAAGTGAGTTTAGCCATTTAATGATGGCACTATGACAGCGAATTTTGAAATATTAACGTGTATGAGACAGAAAGTAAGGGATTGCCGCATCCGACTATTTAAGTTTTAATTCGATGTTCATCCAATTTGAAATGACTCGACACAATTCTGCAACAATTATACATATTAAATTTGAAATCAGTCAGTTGGCTCGTTTATGCAGACAGAAAGATGGGCGGATCAGACGATGACTCAAGATGCTACGTATTTATATAATAACCTAAAAACCCTTTGTACTTAGATAAATGCGAGAAGATGAATGCCTGCATGTCGAAAAACTATATTTATAATGTACAGACGTAGAGGGAACCAGCGTGTGCAGTGGAGAGTACACGGTGGTATATCCGAGATACCTTCTGGATTTTTAAAAGATATACCTATACGATCTGTTTCTGAAATAAAGATATAATAGTGTCCAGACTATACTTTCTGACTTTAGCATATACTCCATGTGTTTACGTTATAAGAACACGTTTGGCGCCTTTTTGTTAACGACTTAGTCAATTTTTTGATGTAGAGTATTTCCAACATAGCTTTGTATAAGTATTTAATAGAGTTATTTTTGTTTTAAATACGAAAATACGAGTTTCATGCAGTGCTGTAGTCGTAAAAGTACCAAAACTAACAAATGTAATATGGAAGCTTTAACACAGACCTTCACTAAGTTATAAGCACATACAAATAAGTTGAAAGCACAACGATACTTCGATTGTACTACTTATGAGTACCGGTTCATTAAAAGAAATTTTAAAAAAAGGTGAAAGAAGACAAGGACATGACTGTAATGGAATAAATGTCAATAGTTGTGAATGAAAACAGACGAACAAATGTAGACTCTTTTGTTATGAATCCATTTAGATTCTTTTAAATGGATTTGAAAGATAAAACATAGACTGAAACTAAGTTCGTTGCGATTTTTAAAGCAAAACTAGATTACCCGACCTTCATTGAACCCTCCAACGCCCATCAGTAAACTTGGATTTTTTTATATTGATAATTTGTATTGTATTTTTTTCATTAAGAAAGAGTCATAAAAACAAATTGTATCAAAAGGTAATGGGAAGTATCTTCCATGGATGACACACCTATTAAAGATCGCATGACAGCAACAAAGTGAAGCAAATATTCGATATTCTACCGATATCCATTCAACAATAAGTTCACCTTAGCAGTCAGGCAAAAATAAATAAATAAATAAAGAGACTTACTGCTCTTATTTTTTTTTTTTTACACTTTTATCCCCAAACAGGAGACCCGTTCAGTTACTTTCTGGCTTTGAGGAGGTACAAAAATTTTGAAAGCCTATCAGGCAATCCTTATAGTATTGCCTTATCCTCAGGAATTACTGATAAGGAATCTGGCTTAAGGATTGCCTTATCCAGGCAATCCTTATCCTCAGGATATCTTACTTTTTTTAAGATTAGGCAATTTCTTCTAAATCCCAATAAAGGCACCACGGTCTCTAGTCGCTCAAAATCTAAGCCTAGAGTTCCTTTCAAAGACTTGTCACCCATTGTGATGGTCTTGGGGGCTTTGGTGGGTTCAGCAGTTTAAGATTTTGATATTCAACCGAATCCTTGAGTATGTCCACATGATTCTTTTTTAACTCTTTTAACCTAGCTGAAACTTATGCGTGCTCTCACGCAATGTATATGTATTATTGCGGTTTACCATGGTTTGTTCTGTATTGAGAGGGAAGTGTGTAGCTGTAGCATGGACGATTCGTTTACAAGGAGACTCAAAAGAACTCCGCTTGATGGCGGTCTAGGGGGGGGGGGGGGGGATGTTTTGCGGTGAATTTCAACGTGGAACCCTAGACGTTGCTTGCGACAGATGAGATGCGATTGAATGTTCCATTCTTGGATTTGAAATGTATTCGTTCTCTCCAAAAAGCAAAGTTTACAACAAATATGAAATTCTCTTCCGTTTATTGTTTTCACAGAACCAAAAGCAGTGTCACTTACGGGGCTGCAGTTTGTAAAGAAATGGACGAAATGTCGTGGAAACGTGGCTCATCCGCTGGAAGAGGACATTTTCTAGATATCACATGGTTGATTTGTCAGTGCAGCCAACTCATAGTGAGTCCCAGGACTTTTCATTCCATGTAATATACAGAATATATCCTCTCTTCCTTATCATCCAGAATCTCTTTTAACAGGATACTACAAAACACCCGAAATCACGGATTCAGAATTTTTTTTAGATAGACTCCTTTAACAAAAAGTAAAAAGCTACCTATTGCAGCCGTCCGGAGTAGAGCATTTCCGGATAATTTTGGAATATTTTTCTCAATCATGACCCCTAGACCCAAAACCACCCTCCGTTCAAATGAATCTTACATAAACATATATATTATATATTATAGTGTCAATATTATCTGCAAGGTACGATGATTTGAAACCGTGTGGATTCGCTTTTAACTGTTACCATTTAATTAGGCGGGATTTTCGCTGTGTTAAACAGGATACATTTTTGCGGTTTTGATAAGGTCATAGAAATTCTCTTACTGTGTAAGTTTTTATTTACATGTTCCAATTTTGTTCATGTTGTTCATTATTACGGATCTTGCATTGATTAATTATTTATTTCATTCAGTTCATGGTAAATTTATACTTTTTGGATTATAGTCGATTGGTTACATAAAGGAATTCCATTTTTAGCTTATAGCTGGATTCTTTTACAGAAATCGACTATGTATTGCTTATATTTGCATTTCATGTACCCCTGATGAAGTGAAATGCAACATGAGCTTCCTGATGCATCCATCCAATTGATCTTTTATTTGTTTATTACACGTCTTTTAATGGTTCAACATTATTTCGCTGGTTATTTGTATCTTTTGTCTTTAATTGGTTATTGCAACAAATTTGATGATTTTTCATATGTTTTAAATGGATTAATCGTGCGCAGTATTCCAGTGAATTAGTGGTATTGTACTTGATTTTGTGTTACATGTCATAGGTTCCATTTTTATTTTTTATAATGTCAGTGTAATGTATTAAAGCTAAATTTATTAATTTTATTTTATTAAATGGAAATAGATGATGAATTGTAATTATATAACGGTTATATATATGCATATATATATGATACGTATTCACTAGTGTGATATAAACATATCGGTCTTAAGCAGCAGCCATACTAACTAACTCAATCGAGAAATCAAAGTTTTGTAGTCGTAAAATCATGGTTAAGAGTGGAAGATCAGGTTGAAATTTATTGGAAGTCTCCCGTAAATAATAACTGAAGCCTTTAGATTCATGAAATATTTTTTAGATGATGATAAAATACACCAAACTCCACTAGCAATAGGCTACCCATGTTCGGGCCGTTGCTACTTCGTAAAATGTAAACCAGTATATGTTAAATATTAGAACAACATGACGAAGATGCAGGAAACAAAGCTCTCCAGGTGACATGGGTTATTTAAGCAACTTAATAATCGTAAATTTTTCCCTCTCCTAGCCAATGCAGCAGGTTAAATACTTGCGAAAATGCACGCGTATGAATACTTTACAAGTGAAAAAACCAACCCCGTAAGAATAGCCGGGAGCACGCCACGAAAGGCAGACTACGATAGGACTGAACTCCGTGGCAAGAGGGGAAGTACGCGTGATGTCGATGATGAACTCTTTGATCTCAGCGTCAGATTAATAACGTAAACAAATGTTGGCGGGCTTTGCAAGGAATTATGGGAAATAGAACATCAGAGAACAAATGCCATTAAAAACATTCGAAGCAAAAAGAATTTAGTTTCAGAATAAAATGAAAAAAAGTAATTTAATGGGTTTTATAAGATTAGACGAATGGATTTAAGGTTTTTAGAATAATAAAAGAATATGCATTTAAAGCATGGAAAAAAGATAAAAGATATTTAAGATAGTATTAACTAAGTAAAAAGGGTAGATATAATAATTTGGAATAGTTTAATTAAGATAAAAGGGCGAAAATTTTATTATTACACACACATATATTATATATATGTGTGTGTGTGCATATATATATATATATCTGATTTTTGTCATGCGATCACTCTTGTATTTATTAACCTATTTGGATGAACATAATTGTACTTACCAATGTCTCGACCGAGTTTGTTGGCAAGCTTCATCCGCCATCTTGTTTCAAAATGGCGGCCATTCAATTTTTTTAATTTAAAAAGCGGTGCGAATAAATTAAAAGCTGAAAAATATTTTTTTCTTAAGAGTTTGGCCTTAATACAAGGATTCCGGAGCATATTTTGTTTCGCTTTTATCTTGAAAAATGGCTGATATATAGCAGTATGAATTTCTAGGATGGCTGACATTTTAAAACAATCTGATTTTCGTCATGCTGTAACTCTCGTATTTATAAACTGATTTCGATTAGATTGATTGTACATACCAATGTCTCCACCGAGTTCTTTGACCAACTTCATCCGCCATCTTGTTTGAAAATGGCGGCCATTTGCAGCGTGCACTGCCGCGCAATGCTTGAATATTATTAATATCCATTACCTTCAAATTCTCCGCAAGCTTGGCGAAACTCTGCGAAATATCGTTAAATTTAGCGACCAAAATTGATGCCAACTTAGCTATGGCTTACTAATTTGATGCAATTCTCATTCAAATTCAGTATTGACGAATATTCTCTTATCGGGTTCGTCGCATTTTAGCTTCTTAAAATTTGAGTAAAATTAGCTTCGAGTAAAACTTGCAAAATTTTAAAACCAAGATATATGAATTTTAATTACATGTTTTTCAGAAATTCCGGTCGAATTAAAAGTCTCCTGGCTCAAAAGGGTTATTGTTCACTGTCCGCAATTTGTCTAACTTTAGATGTTTAAGGTTTCAGGGGAAGAAATGACGATATGCATTTCTTTTGTCAATTTTGCACGCTTCCATTCTCCGTTCCTAACCCCCTTTCCCACACAGGGTAAAAAAAAAAGCTTTTTTGGATTTTTTCTTTGAAGCCATTTGTTTGTCAATAAATATTCTAAAATTCTGTATATGTCAGAAACAACTTTCATTCCATAAATGTTTCTGCGTTATTTTAACTAACCATTCATTTGTATTTATAAATGATAAATGATCTTGCCGGAAAATAAAATACACTGGGAAAAATAAATAGATTACGGCTGCATTCCTTTTTTATAGATTCAAGAACATGTTTTTGCCGTTTTAAAATACACAGCAAAGGCAATTGTTATTTATTTATTTATTTATTGCTGACGTCTCTGTAAACAATGATTTTTTCTTATAAAAAAACACAGTTAATCACTTATATTCCGGTTCTTTAAACTTTTACATAGGGTTTTCCATTTTTTTCAAGCCACACGTTTAATCATTTTCCCTTTATCTGCTGAAACAGATAAAAACGTTAAGCACGATTAACCCATGTATATGAACGAAATAGATGACTTCATTTTCCAAACATGCCTTTTTTTCTTTATTTAGAATTCATAACAATCTATTGCTACGAACTCTCTTTCAACGCTCCCTCCGTGTCATTGGATATTTACGACCGCAGCCAAACAAATGGATTCCGTAATGAGAGAGAGGAAACCGAAATTAACTTTCTGGAGACGGGAGAGGGGGAGGGGGGGAGTGAGGAAAGGAATGAAGATTGAAGTTTGATAAGAAAGTTCAAATAGATGGCCGCTCGATTCGTGAAGGGGTTCGACTTTAAGGTCTCAGGACTCTTACAGCTTTAAAATTTTCGAAATTTTAAATTTTTTTAGATGTTAAATTCCTATCTTTTCTGAACATTTTGATATAATTGTGTCCTTGAAATTTCCATTAGCACAGAAGAATTTAGAATGATACTGGCTCCATAGCTGAAGCGGCGTTTCCGAAACTTCGAAGTCTTTTTTCTCCCAATGACATTTTTTGGTCTAACGCGCAGGATATCTCAAACACTTCTAACTATTTTTTCATGAAATTTTCAAAACATAGGTTTCATGTGAGTCTGTACAAACTTAACTTAAAATTTCCTTTTTAGTGTTCAAATAAATAGATTTTTTAGGTGATTATACTATTGAAATTTTCTAAAAGTTTTCATTAGCTGAATACAACTTTGTATTTAAAATATAAAAAGGCTTTCTAAACAAATTTATTTAGGTTCAGGTTAATTATTACAATCTGAAGTATAAGTAAGCGCCAAAATTTTCATTCTAGTTGAAAAATTTATTTTGTAATCCCGCGCGAAATATGTTCTGCTCTTCCAATGTCTGACAATTTGGAGCCTCCTGTAAATTCTAATTTTGTATCTTGCAATTATTTAAGTACATGAAATAAAAGGAAATATTTATATCTTTCATCCCAATTAAAGTTGTGTCTTAAAATCAAATACATTTTAATATATTAAATGTATATAATGTATTAAATGGTCTTTTTTTTCCAATTTTAAGAGTCCTGAGACCCCTTATAGAATGAAAACAAATCTGGAAGACTCAGAACCTAGAAAGACTTTACACAGTTTTGCGAATGAATGAAAGCAGTAGACCCCTCTGATACATTTTTCCTTTATTTATAATGCACTACAATTTTCTTAATCAAACAACTTTTTTCACGAAATAGTTTAACGAAATAGAAGTTTAGTATGTCTGATCAAAAAGTTTTCGTAACCTTTCAAAAACCACATTCATCGTTGTGCGATTTGTAAGTGCGTAGAGAAGGGATTGCTGACATTCAAATAATATGTCTGATGACACTTAACCTTGAAGTGGGATTCTATCCAATGATACCTCATTCGTCGTTCTTTACTATTATTACGATTATTCTTATTATTAGTTGAAAAATTCCCCTTCAGCAATTTCCTCTTATAAGGAGAATGGTATGTGAATACTTTTGTGCAGCCCTGTATAGGAGGTATAGAATTTATATAGAGTGAATAACACGCAAAACATTAATTAGATTTAAAAGCGCAAACCAAATTTTAAACCGTACACTCCAGCAATGATGACTCAAAGACAGTACCGATTTCTTTTAGTATTGCAACGGATCTCTCTTTTGTGTCCCTGTAAGCGAATAAAAGGTGCTATGAATGCCCTGTGCTAACGGGATCGCAGTGAAATTCAGGGATTTATATCCGCTTCAATCCATCCATTTGAAATAGCATAATGTTATTAAAATACTCTGCAAACGACTTTTTTCCCCTATACCCTGATGGAATGGAATACTTTTGAGTGCCCCTGTAAATGGCATGTATTCAACTTTGTAGGAAAGTGTTAAAAAAGGGATGTTCACATACGGGATAGGTACATTTTATGAATCAGTATGAACTGCCAACACAACTGAATATTTTAAACCGGTCCTAAAACATTGCATTTCCATCGTGGGACATACAGTGGCTCACAACAGTGTTCGTACACTTAAAAAATTCAATGAAATAGTGCTCTATCCATTCATTAAAATAAAGCTTTCGAAACGGGTATTTCATAATAAGATCTATAACGTATTCTTAACAAAACTACATAAAGTATTTTAAAAACAAAAACTTTATTTTGAAGAAATAAATAATCAAAAAATAATAAAAAAGTAAACCCACAAAATTCTAACACAAAAATTTATCCAAATGAAGATAGAATCGGGATCTTACTGGCTTCGGTGAACGAAAAACCCTGGCGCAATTCTTTTAAAACGCGAAATGATTTCTCCAAAGGCTCTGAAGAAGAAAAAAGTGTCCTGGGCGATTGGGATAAATGAATTCCAGAATTTTTTTTAAAAGAAATATATTACTATTTTTTTTAATGGAATGTACTGTTGAAAACAGAAAAAAATTGCTATAAGTGGATATTTTTTGTTTTTATGTATTTCTATTCAGGAGACCGTGATGACAGTTTAAAATGGCAGAAAAAAGGAAAACGAATATGAAATCGACGTTCCGAAAATGTGTGTATTTTTAAAATAGTAAATATTAATATTTTTATAAACATAAGATACTGCCACAACCAGGAAGGTACCGTGAAAAAGTTCGTTCTTTTTTCATTTCTAGTAACTTTATAAAGTACATGGCGACTGTGATTTAAAAATTTGAAAAAAAAAAACAAAATTTTCAATGAAGCCTGCCCTGACGGATTCCCCGGAAATGCACGGAAAATATCTTAATGAACGCTGCTGAAAAGGGTGACTCATTCCTCAGGGTTTTTAAATAATAGTTCGACTCATTATCAAAAAATTAAAAATCTGAGTCTCAACCGCAATCGAACATGTCTTCGCCTACGAACAGATTTCCATAGGCCACAGCCAACAAACAAAAAGACACATTTCTATTACATAAACCTATTTATAATTTTTGTAGACAATTTCTCACCTCTTTAATTTAGTGATTTGAAATTCTTAATTGTTGAATCCAACTTGCTTAAGAGGCGTAAAATCAACAGAGTGAAAAAGTATCCAACCCCGGGATCGAACCAGAGTCCACCATTTGTCAATGATTCTGACACGTCAATGACCCTGGTTCGATCACTTTTTCACTTTATCGGTTTTACGCCTCTTCAGCCAGTTGGATAAACATTGGGCAACTAAGAATTTCAAATTACTTTTCTGTAATTAACATACATTAACCACAAATTCTGTTCCATCAAACGGCTATTTGTTAGTTAGGTCATAGGGGATTTTGACAATTCAAAGAGATATTAAAAAACCATGGCAGTTCGTATTAAAATTAATAACGGCGCTATAAAATGAGTTATATTTTTGGAAATAAAATTTTCCAAATAATGCTGCAGCCCAACAGTGTCGTGGAATGTGTTTTCCTTGGGTGTATCCTCGAGTTTTATAAAGGATCTTTACATGTATCCTTGTTGTAAACGTCTTTATGTGTTTGGTCGGCGCTGTTTTGTCAGTCTTTTAAAATCTAGATGATAACTTAATAGACTAGGTGCCGACAGCACAGACAATCACCTCATCGAGTTCACGGCTGAAATTCCAGAATAGTTAAAACTTGATTCTCATATAAAAACGCCTGTCAAGTCCTATCTTGATGCGAAACCTCAAGAAAACCCGTTTTCAGCGGTTGACTCGTAGGTTTACCATGGTACTTTCGTGCACCTAAAAGTATGAAAACAGGGAGGACTGGTAGCAGGAAAACACAATGGTAAACCTAAGAGTCAACCGCTAAAATCGGGTTTTTAGGTGTTTTCTACCCAGATAGGACTTGGCAGACCGATTACGTTTTAATATGCGAATCGAAATTTAAATAATTCTGGAATTTCGCTGTGAACTCGATGAGGTGATTGTCTACCGGCTCCCGGTCTATAAATGATGAGTATTTTCCTAACTGATGCGCATGGATGGGGACAAGTATTTTGGAAAGTAATGCTAGAGCTGATTTTTTGATGAATGGAGATAGGGTATAGAAAAATATAACTTATGTTAGGTGGACGACAGCGATCTATTTTTCTTTATCTCACACCTCTCCAGAGCGATCTCGCACCTCCTTCCTCCCTCCAAAAGAGAAGGAATATTAAGCGAAATTTCAATGCTTAAAAAATATTTTTTATTTAGATCTTTTTAAAATGATGATGTGATAAAAATGATCCCCATCTTTTTAAAATGATGTGGGAGATACCATGGATTAGTTTAGAAAGAAGAACGGGATGCGATCCATCAGACCTCCTCTAGAAACCTGGGTCAGCAGGTTACAGATGACCGTCCCAATAACGGAACACGGAGCCTTAGAATACGCCTTTTTTTCACAGTTTGGTACACCTAGGTACTACTGGTAATCAAAAGACTCGTTTTTTCCATTTTCATCTATTGCTGGAATAGAATTTGTAATATAAAGCATGTTTAACCCATATCCGTGTTCCTCCGAGATGTATTTTCGATGAACTCAATATGGGCGAAATAGTACGGTCCAGTGTAGCCCAAATCGGTTTCGGTCATCCGTAGGATAGTTGCTGACTCCATCGGAGAAAGGCCCTTTCCACTCATGCCACCCCCTCCTTTCGTGACGAATCTTAGTTCCGAAAAAGACGCTGAAATCGAACTCTCCGCTCTCTCTCAGCCACGTGGAATTGGAAATTCCATGAGAGTGATGTCGCGCCCTCTCTTCCCTTGCATCGATTTCCGAAGAGTGAACAGGGGCGCAAGGCCCGCTTTTCACCCTCGACACGTCCACGGAAATGAGAGATAGAGGGTGGCGTGTTGGAAAAGTGATTGTTGGAGAGAGAGGTGCCTCGTTAAGAGTTCGATCCGCTGAGGAGTGAGCGGATCAGTCCGCATCCGAGACAAGAAATCTCATTTGGAAGGTCGGAAATGAAGCGAGAGAAGGCGGAGTGCAGGGCGCTTCGGAGAGGGTTATTAGGAACAAGAAGGAACACCTGTGATATTGCAATTCATTTTTATGTTTTTATCCTGAAATTCATATCGAATAGATTATCCGAAATACAGTCAACCCCCGATAGACCGTTTCGAACCCCTGAAGTCATGCACGGAGTGACACTCAATTGCGACCCGGTGATCCTTTTTGAAAACTAGTATGTTGTGGCCATTACAAAACTTTCTTCTCTATAAATCACGTCCATTAAATCATTTAAATAGAACAAGGAATGACATAAATTTATCACCCAATCCTATCAAAGTATGGCTGAATTGGAAGTTGGATGAAAATTCGTGCATTCGTTCTTGAGGTAGAGCGATTGCAGAAATTCTGAAAAATGCAGCCTAGCAGCTACACCTGTTGAACGATTTGCACCAAAACATAAACAGTACTCATTCCTATCGAGGTATGCCTGAATCTGAAGTTTGTTGAAAATCCAAGCATGAGTTCTTGAGGAGATAGAGCTATTGCGTAAATTACAAAAAAAGGCTGCCTAGCAGCGCCACCTGTTGAGCGATTCACACCAAAATGTATAAAACGTCCATTCCTGTCAAGCACTCACTGAATCTGATGTTGGATAAAAATCCGTGCATGAGTCCAGGAGATTACAGCTAGTGTGGAATTCGTGGAAAATGTTGCCGAGCAGCGCCACCTCTTGAGCGATTGACAACCAAAACGAATCAGTACCCATTTCTATCAGGGACTCACGGAATATCAATTTTTATTCAATTCCGTGCGTTAGTTCTTGAGATAGAGCGCCCACAAAATGTGTGTCACACACAGACTCTTTGTAAAAACATGTTTTTCGGAATCTCTGACCCCTGAAACGTGTCCATCCGTTGAAAACCGAAAGTCGAAAATTTTCACGAATCCGATACTTTCTTCTTGTAAAGATAGAAGAAAGTAAAAACGTCTCTTAGAGGATGGTAGGTAGGGGCGAGGTCAGCCCACCGGGATGCTCGGGATCTTCTGAGTGGGTCACGGTTCCGTATGGAGTGATGTGCGATATGAACTGAGAGCTGCTTTCACCCAACAAAGTGACCGCTTCCGGGACACATTCACTGTCTTTGGAAACTTTGTCTGTGACGTTTCCTATCCTGGTATGGTTTTGTGGGCCCACTTTGGACGACATTATTAAATTCCTCTCACTGGGCACGCTTCACAAACTTTCCCACACGGCATCCTCTCGCCTCTTCCGCCTAAACGCTGTTGGTCAGTTCACACCCCTATGCCCCTCGCTCACGGTAAACCGATGGACATGGAATGCAGTCGAATTTTTCCAATACTTCCACGGGAAATGAATGTTTTTTGTGTGCTTTTCTTGAAGGATGTCTTTCTATTTCTGAGTTGCCAAACTATTTCTAAACTGTAGACTTCATTTTATGTGGAATGTTAAAATCTTGCTCGAGCTCGTCCTCTTTTAACACATCCAATATTAAATTAAGAAATAATTTGACAACTCAGGAATAAAGAGAGACATCCTTTAACACGTTAAGCGCCATGTCAGTCACCGGTGACTGACGGTGAACTTTCCGTTTAAAACGCGTCATTCACCGATCACTGACGTCTAAAATAGGATATAAAACTAAAAAAATATATATTGTTTTAAATAATTACTGAACATTTATTTAAAATTTACCTACCTTTTATTTATTACAGGGTTATACTTTCTTAAAAATGACTTAAAACATTGTAAATCTTTCAGCACTTCAGTGTCAGTCACCGTGGCACTCATATAAAAATTTTGTTTTTAAAGCCATTCCTGCTTAGGTCATCCAAGAAAAATTTAATAGAATCCTTTAAGCTAATATTAGTTTTTGTTGCATTAAAATATCTCAATTTGTTGATTTTCTATAAGCAAGTAGGTTTACAATGGAACTCTATGGGAATTTGGCGAAATATGAGAGATATCGCCCAGTTGGCGACTCATTTGGGTCGACCGATTGGGCGATGTATCGCCATGTTGGCGACAAACTTGGCGGTATTGGGCGACATAACAGGGTCCCCCCTAGGGTAACCACCCTTATAGATAGGAATATGCATTCAATGCTTCAATAACCAATGGCCGCCATTTTGTCTCCCCTGTAAAACTAAAATGAATGAATTAAAATTGAATGAATGAATTAATATTTGAAAAAACTGTATTAACATCCATTGTCATCCAGTACAAGTTAAAAAAAAATTTATTTCAACTGGATAGGATGAATAATAGGTATTTTATGAACGATTAAAAATTTGAACAAGATATATAAATAAATAAATAAATATAGGGAGAATGTGACCTACTAGTAGGAAATGAAAACATAGTTAGATATTATACAGTAGACCATGATCTATAGCAAAAACATTTGATCGTGATTAAATGTGTTAGTGATTAAGATGATTGTGTTTTTAAAAATAATCGTCGATGTTAATCCAGGTTCGTAGATCCTTGAATATTAAAGACAAGTACGAAAGAAGAGCTCTGCAAATTTGAAGACAGGATGGCTTTATTGGCTGTAGACGTGAAGAATGTAAGGGCCAGAGAGACCCATAACTGTTATCAGTTCGATATACAGAGATGGAGTGAATAATGTGTCAGAGAGTGTTGCCAATGTGTCCAGCCAAAATCTTGGTAACCTAGATGAACCCCAAATATCACTTATTAGAACCTTGAATTTAAAACTAGTCAAAAGGACCGTTCATTGGCGCTTTAACATTTCAACGTACAAATACGAAAGACAAAGCTGATTGATGTGAAATATGTATTTAGAAGCATCAACGCAGATGCCGGGGGCAGAATTTAAGATTTTCGCTGTCGATCCCGCGCCAGCGCGTGATCGGCAGCGAAAGTGATCAGAAATTTTAAATTGATACCGGAAATTTCGAAAGAAGATATTTTACTTTATGTTAAAAATAAATGTATTTTACTAAATAAAGCGTAAGATACTATTCTTTATTTCTGGTACGGACACTAAATTTCTGGATAAAAATGGAGACTAAACTGGCAGATCTGAAAGTTAACACTGAGTGCATGAAATATTGCTACAAAGGAGCATAGGGGTCAAAGAATATCTTTTTTATATATTCGTTAACCGAAGGAAAATATACTCGAACAGTTAATTATTTTAGGAAGAGAAAGAGATTTGTTTTTGATTTACTTTATTAACGGCTTTGGGCGAACTTGGGAAAACTTAATAACGGAAAACTAAAGCGCAAAAGAGAAGAAGAATTATATATATTCTTTTTAGAAAGGAGAGGAAGTTTTGATTCAGTTTATAATTATAAAAGGAGAAATTAAATTTCAAAATGGGGAATTAAATTTTAAAAAGGAGATAAATACTGATGTGTGATGATATGTTACTTTCAACATCACAGAGGCAAAGACAGGACAATATTGTTTTTGTAACTTGGACATCCTGTTTAATTCTTTTCAACTTGAACTACACTTTCATGTATCATTAACTGACCCGAGCGACGTTGCTCGTGATAATAATTATATATAAACCTCCAATTTGTATCATTTTATATCTTTAACCCGATTTTGTACGAATCTATGTGAGTTGTGGTTTTAGAGTTCCCAAAACACTCTCCGCCTAGCAACAAGATACGGTCAGCACTTTCCATGAGAAACTTGTAACCTCAGAACAGCAGATGGAATTGAAATTGCTGATGTGCAGTTTTGCATCTCTGAGCTTGGGAACAATTAACAACCCAAGTTCAGATTTCATTTCGAAGTGGCTGAGATTGGATGTATTTTTCTAGCTCTAGACGAGAGCAGAAGTCGCTACGAAACCGGACAAAAGTCCGATATGAAGTCTCAGATGCTGCGGGTAGATCCGCAAAAGCCCCCTACCCTCCCGTAACTTTGTAAATATAGTATTAACTTGATGTGTAACTTATAATCCAGAACCATTAAACTCCTTTTATTATTTAACTATGACATTATTCTTCTATCATATCTACTATATGCATTGTATTTGTAATTTTCCGTTATACATTCCGATGACGACTCAGTGAAGGAATTGAAACATGCCAATATAGGTTTTTAATTTACTTTTCATGTGTTTTTAGTAACGTCTTTTAAGCAAATATATATTTTAATATATGTTTAGAATTTTCCGTTTGGAATATATATAGTGTGATAGGGTTATTGGTGGACGTCACTAAGGCTTATGACTCGTACTTACTGACAGACGAAGACATTCCACGCCCATACGGTTAACAGGGGCGATGGGGCATTGATTGACCCGCAGCCTTAATGAACGCAGGTCGCAAAGTTCACAAGTTCACCTCGCATCGATTTGTGAAGCGTGTTTGGCTCCCTCTTTTCACGCTCAACACGTTCGCGGGAGTTGGGTGACCGAGCGAGAGAGAGAGAGAGGTCCATGTGGAAGCGATGACCGGAATCGTGCGAGAGCATCGGAGTGTGGGAGAAGCTGAGTGAGCCGTTGGTTCGCTTGAAAATGTGTGGAGCAAGATATTCGGGTGGAATCCATAGTGTTGCCACCTTCGCTCTTATCGGACGCCCCTTCTTGGTATTCAACCTTATAAGATCAACTTATTTATAATACTAGGTAGTAAGCCAGTAAGGTCAGTGCTACGGGGTTTTTATTAAATTTTCTTACTTTTAAGTTTTAGAAGTAAAGTAATAGAATTGGTATAACCCTTAATAAATGTCCTAAAGTGGGCAAAAATGAAATCTGCTGAAATGAAATAGCAACAAAATTATAAATAAATAGTTTCTTGAATTGCCATTTTCCCAGTAGTGGATCTATCGAAGAAATCAGTCGAAAATTCAAAAATGCATCTTTCAAATTTCATGCTCAGACTGTGATGAACAATAATTCATATAAAACTGTTATTTGAAATAAGCAAGATGGAGGTGGATTATTTTAACTGACCGTCATGGTCTCCAACTCATCAAAAACTAAATTTTTATATTTTCTAATAAAAAAATCATAAAATGGTTTCTCTTACAGCTAGCAGCTGACAACCATGTGACAACAGGTTCTCCAGCATACAAACAAAGAATTCAAATACACAATTTATTTTTATTATGCGAAATCATTAACGCAGACAATACCTACGCATATTACTTATTGTAATTTTATGATTTTTTGTAAATTGGCATCAAAAGAATTATCATAAATAAAAAATTCCGAGGCAATTCTGAGTTATTTGACTGAATTTACATTTCTAAAATTAAAATGCGCCAAAACTTAAAATAACGAAATTTTTGTTTCATAAAGATGCTAAAATAATATAAAAAAATACTGTTTTTCTATAATAATAAGGAAAGAAGTTTGTGTGTGAGTGAGTGTGTCGACAGTGTTCTGAAGGGACCGCTGCACGTAGAGCTACAAAATTAGGGAAAAAGGTACGACTATATATGAAGTTTTGCACTTTGAAGCCCGATTTTCGATTTCTTGATTAGATTTTTTTTAATTTAATTTTTTATGTGATTTTTAGCGCTTTTTTAAGTTTCGAGGCGATTTTTCCATATAAGTGAGAAGAATATGGTTTCTTTCTTTTAACCCAATATAGTAAATTTTGTTCTCTTTTCAAAAAAGTCAGTCGCCAACTTGGCGGTATATCGCCAAATTTGGCGACGAAAATGAGTCGCCAAAAGTGACGCCCACTTGGCGATATCTCTAATATTTCGCCAAATTCCCATAGACTTCCATTGTAAACCAATAGGGATTACTTGCTTACAGAAAATGAACAAATTGAGATATTTTATTGCAACAAAAACTAATATTAACTTAAGGGGTTATATTAATTATATGTAAGGGAATGCAAGTAAATTAAATTATGAATAAAAGTAACATGATACAATGCTTGGCATGCTCTCCCAAACATAAATTTTAAGAGAGCCCGCAAGTCAAAGGAATTAGATGTGAAACTTTTATCTAATTATAGTAAATTTTGGCTTTCGTGATTTTTGAACTTTTTGTGATTTTGAATTCGATTTCTACGTTTCTTCACGATCTGCTGCAATTTTTTGACATTCCATTTTTGGCCTATAACACTAAAGTAATTTCTGTCCTCATTTCAATAAAGTTTATTCGAATTTCGTATGGCAATTTTCGAATTTTTCGGGAATTTTGAATGGGATTTTTAGTGTATTTTAGCAATTTCCTACCATTTTTCCATATTAGCGAAATGAATCAACTTTCAGTCTTCGAACACAATATGTAATTTTTTTTCTCTTTTCGAAATTTGTGCAGCAATTTAATTTTTTTTTCGCGATATCTTATTGTGATTTTCAGAGCGTTTTCGCAATTCGAGCTGTTTTTTGACGTACCCGGGCAACGCCAGGCAAGTCAGATAGTTTCAAATATTTATCTTAATAAATAATGCTTCGCGAATCCAAACAAAGCAGACTTGGAAGAAACAAAATCCAAACTTTTGGTTAGAGATATAAAGGCACTGAATTCGAACTTTCTGACTAGCCGTTCTCTTTTCCAAGCCAAGCGGGTTTTAAATTTCACGAGAGTTCGTCGCGCCCTCTCACTGCGCATCGATTTTCGAAGAGCTCTTTTCACGCTCGACACGTCCGCGGCAGTTCGTTACGGAGCGAGAGAGAGAGGAAGCCGTGTGGAAGGGATAACTGTAATCGGAGGGAGGCTGCTCAGAGTCGAACAGGTGTGAAAGATCCGCTTGTACTCAGCTTTTGAAAATTCCAGCGTCAAATGGCGCACAGTGACGCTATTTCCCATCGTGGTGGCAAACCCCTATCACACTCGTGTTTCGACTCGCAATTTTTGCATCTAAAATTAACCCTTAAATGCGCGATTTTTTATTTTGTTTCGAAAAAACTATTTAGGATTCTCTGAAAGCTTTATGACACAGAAAAATAAGGATAAAAATCAGAGATACATTTTTCACATAATACGCCCATCTTTTCTTCTGTTGCCCATCTGCAATACAAGTAAGAACGACTATCGTGTGGCTGTTTTAAGCTAAAATAGTGCAAATGAGTCAATATTTTAATAAGTATGTCTCCCAATACCTTATTTTATATAATTATTTATTTTCTAAGACTTAACCTTTAACCTTTTCATTCCCATGATAGAATACGCTCTGGAAATGACGTAGACCAGAAAATCTGGCTTGACACCAGAAAGTTTCAATTCTTAATTTCGCTTTATTTAAATACGGAATGTCTGTTACTAATTAAACTAAATAGTATTGCTATTTTAATTTTCTGCTGTGAATTAGGTATGTACGAATAAAAAAATCTATTCAATTCAAATCACTGTTGTTTGCCTATAGGCAAAGCTGCGCACTAAAGGGTTAAACCTGTGGCGTTATGATCCATTGAAGATCAGGTTCTATAGTGACCCACCCTGTTTCGTTACCCAGGTCCCTGAGGTGCTATGCAGCCCCTGTTCCAGTGAGGAGGCCAGCTCAATGCGGGACCCTCCGTGTTGAGTTCCCAAACAAGCTTGGTACTCAATTTTTCGATGCCGGACGCATGAAATGTTGAGAGAACTTTGCAATACCTGGACTTGTTGGTGGGTAGACAGACGCACTGGGCTTATATTCGTATATCACTTTCCTTAAAATAGTTTTACCTCACGCTGAATGCGTCCAGTAAAGGTATATTTTAGTTCAGACCCTCGTGATGTCGAATGTTCATCGTTCCAATTCGAGCGATCCATTTTCAGATGCGCTCGTCATTACATAAATACGCATCGCCTAGAGCCGTCGTTCAGTCCGTCCGTCTGCCCGCAAACAGCGCAAAAACGATCCAACCGAATCGTATGAAATTTAAAATATATAACTTTTGCATAACGGTGTCGAATCCTTTCAAATTTCGTTAAAATCAGATGTAGAGTGGAATGACAGGGACAATCCAATGTTTTTCGTGACAGGACGGCCCGTGCGAGAAAAAGATTTCAAGTGCATTTGAAGGATGTGACAGTATTTTCGATCAGCATGAAATGGATAGGCACTTAGGAAGCGCACTAAACTATACATGCAGTACACTAGGCAGTGCAAAAAAATATTTATAAAGTTAGTTATAGGACGAAGGCACCTCATTGGCCCTGTTGGACGGATAATTTCCAACTTGTAGTGATTTAGGAGGGACAGAGAAGGGAGATCATGGACGATTTTTTTTTTTTTTTGAATAAACAGTTTTCTATTCCTGTCCTTGTGGTAAAAGCTGGCTATGCAACAGAATTCATACACGAGAGAAAGAGTTTGTCACCCAACTGCTACAATAGGATAATGAGTCATTTGAGAAGACGCTGTTTGCATATTCCATAGCGAAACCGGCCGTTCTGAACTGGATGCTGTTGTTGAAAGAGGCCCGTTTGTAGGATGGTGGCTACTCCCGTCAAGGAGAATGACACTGCTTCAAATAATTTTTAAGTAGGACTCCTGAAGTACTATTTTGAGGAAACTCCGTTCTCGTGCTGCATTAGAGGATAAGCTTTCATTCTAATCCAATTGCAGTCACATCCTTTAAAAAAAAAGCCATGTCAAATGCGAAAACTCTATTTATCAGCGTCATACGGTAAAAGATTTTTTTAAAGGGACGAGGGACCTTAAAAATAAATTTTTTATTTTTTGTAATTTTTTACACTTTAAATATTACCCAAAGATACATTATAGGCATTATGGCATGCATTATTACAAAACAAATGCTATTTCTGGGAAAAAAATGGAGTTTTACGCGTCGTCTTAGAAATCTTCGAAATGGCCCCTGCGCGTTCCATATCCAATAAAATCCCCATTTTTTTTATATATAAAAGTTTAGTTTATATATATAAATAAAACTGTGCATCGAATTTTATATATTTGAATATAAAGGTATACATTTTTTTTTCGAAATAATTTTAAAATTTAAAATATAAAGGTAGAGTGAAAAATTTTTTTCGAAAATTTTTTTAAATTTTTCGATTTTTTTTTTTTTTTTTTACCTTCCATATTCAAATATATAAAATTCGATGCACAGTTTTATTAGGTAGCTTTCATTACAAAAAGCTACCTATTGCAGCCGTTCGGAGGAAAGCGATTTCAAAAAATTTTGGTATATTTTCATCGACCATGACCCCCAGACCCCGAAACCACCCTCCGTTCAAAATTGATATATATATATATATATCTGACATATGTCACACTGTAACTCTCGTATTTATGAACCGATTTGGATATGATTTGGTGTGTTCATAGTACGCACCAATATCTCAACCGAGTTCGTTGGCCAGCTTCATCCCCCATTTTGTTTCAAAATGGCGGCCATTTAAAAAATTTTAAAAATTTTTAAATTTGAAATGTGGTACCAAAAAATTAAAAATGGAAAAATATTTTTTTCTTATGTATTTGAACTCTATACAAAGACTCCGGGGCAGTTTTTGTTTCCTCAATATCTTAAAAAATGGCTGAGTTATAGCATTTTGAATTTCTAGTGTGGCTGACATTTTGAAACGTCCTAAATTTTGTTACGCGATAAAAGGCGTATTTATGAAACGATTTGGATGTAATTTCGTTTATACATAGTACGTACCAATGTCTCGACCTAGTTCGTTGGCCAGCTTCATCCGCCATCTTGTTTTAAAATGGCGGCCATTTAAATTTTTAAGAAAAATTTAAATTTGAAATGTGGTACCAAAAAATTGTAAATTGGAAAAATATTTTTTTCTTATGTGTTTGACCTTGATAAAAAGATTCGGGAGCAGTTTTTGTTACGTCTATATCTTAAAAAATGGCTGAGTTATAGCATTTTGAATTTCTAGCGTGGCTGACATTTTGAAACGTCCTGATATTTGTCACGTGATAACAGACGTATTTATGAACCGATTTCAATGTACCTCGGTCTGTACATAGTACATACAAATATCTCGAACGAGTTCGTTGGCCAGCTTCATCCGCCATATTGTTTCAAAATGGCGGCCATTTAAAAAAATTTTAAAAATTTAAAATTTAAAATGAGATACAAAAAAATTGGAAAATGAAAAAGATTTTTTTTGTATGTGTTTGACCTTAATACAAAGATTCCGGAACAGGTTTTTTTTTGTCTATATCTAAAAAAATGGCTGAGTTATAGCATTTTGAATTTCTATTGTGGCTGACATTTTAAAACGACCTGATTTTTGTCACGCGATAACAGGCGTATTTATGAACCGATTTGAATGTAACTTGGTCTGTACATAGTACATACCAATGTCTCGACCGAGTTCGTTGGCCAGCTTCATTTGCCATCTTGTTTCAAAACGGTTGCCATTAAAAAAAATAATTTAAAATTTAAAATGAAGTATTAAAAAATTGGAAAATGAAAAAGATTTTTTCATTTGGTTGGCCTTGATAGAAAGATTCTGGAGCACTTTTTGTTTCTGAAAATTTGTTCTTTTGTTTATATCTTAAAAAATAGTTGAATTACAGCACTTTGAATTTCTAGCATGGCTAACACTTTGAAACGATCTTGCATTTGTCACGCGATAACACACGTATTCGCCTATTTCGATGGAAGAAGGCATGTGGATAGTATACATCAATATCTCGACCAAGTTCGTTGGCCAGCTTCATCAGCCATCTTGTTTCAAAATGGCGGGCATTAAATTAAAAAAAATTATATTTAAAGTGAGGTGCAAAAAAATTAGAAATTGAAAAAGGTTTCTTTCTGAAGTATTTGACCTTGATATAAGGATTCAAGAACATTTTTTGTTTGTCTTTATCTTAAAAAATGGCTCAGATATAGCAGTTTCAATTTCTAATGTGGGTGACATTTTGAAAAATCTTATTTTTTGCCTGCGACAGCACTCGTATATATCAACCGATTCCGATGTGAGTGAGCATGTGCACAGCAATTACTAAGGTCTCGACCAAGTTCACTGGTTAGCCTCATTCACCATGTTGTCTTAAAATGGCAGGCACTTTAAGAAATCGCCGAATTTGGCAGCCAAATATAAGTTATTTTAAATAAAAGCAGCTTGGTTAAAGCTGACTAATTTCGCGAAATTCTCATTCATAATGATTTAGTATTGATAAAAATTAGTATTGAATCTCCTATATTCGGTTTCCACTAAATTGAGCTTGGTGTGTTTGAATAATATAAGTTGGTTTTTTTAAAATAAGGAATATGAAAGCTACCTCTTCCTCCCGGCACTGGCCGGAAGGACTTTTTATATATATAAACCAAACTTTTATATAAAAAAAAATATTGGGGATTTTCATGGATATGGAACGCGCAGGGGGCATTTCGAAGATTTCTAAGACGACGCGCGTAAAACTCCATTTTTTTTCTCAAAAATAACTTTTTTTTTGATGTTGTTGTTGTAAATGTATGCCATAATGCCTATAATGTACCCTTGAATAATATTTAAAGTGAAATTTACAAAAATAAAAAATTGATTTTTAAGGTCTCTCGTGCCCTTAAATCGGCACAGTAGATTAATTATTTTATATATATATATATATATATATATATATTTTTTTTTTTTTTTTTTTTACAATATTAATGCTTTATTATATACATAATTATATGTAGCACTTCTTGACTCACCATTTTATTCCGCACAAAAATAACTAGTTGGATGTGCCAAACCCAAAACTTTCTTCTATCTCATACATCTTAATATTTCAAAAAGTACTTACAGATGTTTAACTTCAATATTATTAGTTCAATACTATACCAATTTTGATTTATTAAAATCAATAGTTTTACGTTATTCTGTTGTACATCAGCTGTTTGCGAATAACCGGCTTAGCAGGACGCGAGTTTCCTTCACTGCACGAGCCGCCGATGGATAAAAAATGAAACTATGAAAAATCGAGAAAATTATAGAAATATAGCTATCCCAGATCCCTTTTTCGGTGGAATATTTCCTAATTCAAGGAGATCTCTTTGGCCATAGCCAAAAATATACACAAAAAATTTGGTTCAATTCTATGCATAACTTCATATAATTTTCGAGGGTACAATAAAGGATTGCACAAAAATGACAGCGGCCCCTTCCGGCCGATTTTTTCCAAATTAAGGGAGGACCTGCTTGCCATAGCCAAGAACTTACTTTTTTTTTTTTTAGTTCAATTCTATGCATAACTTTATACACTTTTCGATGGTACAATATTCAAAATCGGACAAAAGTCGCTATTACACTACCCCCTTCCCGCGGATTTTTTGCAAATTAAGGGGGATCTGCTTGCCATAGCAAAAAACTTAAAAAACTAGTTGGATGTGCCAATCCCAAAACTTTCTTCTATCTTATACATCTTAATATTTCAAATACTAGTTACACATGTTAATACTTCAATATTATTAGTTCAATATTGTACCAACTTTGATTTTCATCTAAAATTCCTGCTTCAGTCAATTAAATGAACTAAAAACGAGTTAATCTATATCATGATACTTCTTCAAATTAATAGTTTTTCCTTATTCTGTTGTTATCAGATGTTTGACAATAGCGGCTTAGCAGGAAGCGAGTTCCCGCGTTTGCACGAGCCGCCGATAGACAACAGAACAACGAAAAATCAAGAAAAGTATACAAAAATCGCTATCACAGAGCCCCTTTACCGCGCGATATTTTCAAATTCGAGGAGGACCTGTTGGCCAAAGCCAAAAATATGCACAAAAAATTTGGTTCAATTGTATGCATAATTTTATACACTTTTCGACTGTACAATAAAGAAAATGTCACAAATATCTCTATTACAGTACCCCCTTTCGGCAGATTTTTTTCAAATTCAGGGAGGACTTGTTTGCCATAGCCAGCAACGTACACAAAAAATTTGGTTCAATTCTATGCATAAATTTATACAATTTTCGAGGTACAATAATGAAAATGGCGCAGAGATCCAATTATAGCGCCAACTTCTGGCGGTATTTTTTCAAGTTCAGGAAAGACTTGCTTGCCATAGCCAGAAACATACAAAAAAAATTGGTTCAATTCTATGCATAACTTCATACACTTTTCGATGGTAGAATAATGAAAATGGTACAGACATCGCAATTATAGCACCCCCTTCCGGAGGAATTTTTCCAAATTCAGGGAGGACCTTCGTATCATGACCAAAAACAAACACAAAAAATTTGGCTCAATTCTATGCATAACTTCATACACTTTTCGATGGTACAATATTCAAAATGGCACAAAAATCGCTATTACAGCGCCCCTTACCGGTGAATTTTTCCAAATTAAGGAAGGACCTGCTTGCCATAGCCAAGAAATTAAAATAAAAATTTGGTTCAATTCTATGCATAACTTCATACACTTTCGGATGGTACAATAGTCAAAATCGTACAAAAATCGCTATTACAGCACCCCCTACCGGCGAATTTTTTCCCAATTTCAGGGAGAATCTGCTTGCTATAGCCAAAAACTTAAAATAAAAATTTGGTTCAATTCTATGCATAAATGCATATACTTTTGGATGATACAATATTCAAAATCGCACACAAATCGCTGTTACAGCGCCCCCTACCTTCGAATTTTTTCCAATTTCAGGGAGGATCTGCTTGTCATAGCTAAAAACTTAAAATAAAAATTTGGTTCAATTCTATGCATAAATTAATACACTTTTGAATGATACAATATTGAAAATCGCACAAAAATCGCTGTTACAGCACCCCTACCGGCGAATTTTTTCCAAATTCAGAGAGGACTTATTTGTCATATCCGAAAACTTAAAATAAAAATTTGATTCAATTCTATGCATAACTTCATACACTTTTAGATGGTACAATATTCAAAATCGCACAAAAATCGCTGTTACAGCACCCCCTACCGACGAATTTTTTTCGAATTCAGAGAGGACTTACTTGTCATATCCAAAAACTTAAAATAAAAATTTGGTTCAATTCTATGCATAACTTCATACACTTTTAGATGGTACAATATTCAAACTCGCACAAAAATGGCTGTTACAGCGCCCCCTACCGGCGAATTATTTCCAAATTCAGAGAGGACTTACTTGCCATATCCAAAAACTTAAAATAAAAATTTGGTTCAATTCTATGCTTAACTTCATACACTTTTTGATGGTACAATGGCGACGGACAGACGGACAGACAGACATTTTCTATAAACATGTTTTTTGGGATCTCTGACCCCTAAAACGTGTAAATCCGTCAAAAACCGGAAGTCGAAAAAAATTTCGATTACAATACTTCCTTCTATTGAAGATAGAAGAAAGTAAAAAAATTTGGTTTAATTCTATGCGTAATTTCATACACATTTCGATGGTACAATGGCGATAGACACACAGACATTTTCTATAAACACGTTTTTTATGATTTCTGATGCCTAAAACGTGTCAATCCGTCGACAGAATAAATAAATAAATCGTGTAAATCCGCTATGACTTCTGGCGGAAAATTTCTATATTTAAGGAGGACCTACCGGCCATATCCTAAAAGATACGTAAAACATTTGGTTGAATTCTATACTTAAATTCATACACGTTTCGATGGTAAAATAATGAAAATGACACAAAAATCGCTAAGACAGTTCCCCCTTCCGTCAGAATATTTCCATATTGCAAGAGGACCTGCTTGCTACAGCCAAAACATTACGCAAAAAATTTTATTCAATTTTATGCATAGTTTTATACACATTTCGATGGTACAATACCGAATATGGCACAAAAATCGCTATTACGGCAACCTTTTCCGGCAGAATGTTTCCATATTGTAGGAGGACCTCATTGACATAGCCAAAAATATACGAATTTGGTTCAATTCTAAGCATAACTTCATACATTTTTTCATTGTACAATGGCGACACACGGACAGACAGACATTTTGTATAAACATGTTTTTTGGGATCTCTGATGTCTAAAATGTGGAAATACACCGAAAACCGAAAGTCGAAAAAAATTTCGTTTACGATACTTTCTTGTAAGTAAAAATTAAGTTAAATGATAAGTTTAAAAACATGGGTTTAGTACATTTAATAGTCATTTTTACACGTCGGAAGGCTAAATAGAAAGTACTTGCTTACCTAGTTGGCAATCATTTTCTCTATTGCAAACTTTTAATTGAATTATAAGAGTTTCATTTAAAAAGCTCACCTTTCTAATTGAATAGGACGCAGCAACGTTTTATTCTATTGCTCAGAAAAGTTGTAATCTAATACTAACATGACAAATAATTATTATATTTTTTTAACTTTTCAGGTTTCAATTTAGAAAAAAAATATCACCCATTCACCCTTTCTAATTAATGAAAAATATTTTTTTTTTAAACTTTTCAAGTTTAAATTTAGGAAAAAATACTCATCCTTTCATCGATTAATGTGCGCATCTACGTCCTATAGTTACAGCTAAACCAAACTTAAAATTTTTAGATTGGCATTTCTCGAGAAATTAAGAGTTTTTTTTTTCTGTTCTAAGCGTTATATTTTAAATTTAATAGCAATGTCAAACTTCAAATTTCTAGTTTCTACCTCTAGTAGTATCATAGAAATCGCAATTTCAAAACATTTTCCGTTCATTTCACACTTTGAAATTTAGTTTTCTTTTTTTATTCTTTTCTTTCTAATTTTTTTACCTTATAACCATAGAACGTTTTACTGGCATTTCATCCATTTGAAATTCGATTTTTTTTTTTTTAAACTTTTCTTTTAGAACATCCTGTTGTAATAGAATGGATACTTTAATTCCGTCCAAAATTAATCCAAATTAAAAGTATCTCTAATATTTCAACAAACGTTCTTAGATTTGAGACTTAACTACCGTATCAGATTTAAAGTTTTTAACCTTAACATATTCCAAGAAAATGAAATTTTAAATCATTATTCGATCTTGCACTCGTTTGAGGACTATATATACTGAGATAAAATATAATCTATTTTTAAACGGAGATTGTCATCATTATTATCTCGAAAGAAGGTTTGAAATCATTTCAGTAGTTCCAAAATAATCGTGATTTTTAAATATTTTCTGATTATTTCACCCTTTTAAATTGGCTGACATTTTAGAAATTGTTCTGAGCAAGGTTTTATTTCTTAAAAGTAACTCCCATGTCCAAATTTTATGTTTCTAACCCTAACAATTTCAAAGTAATCATAATTTAACCTTCACTGCACGATTTTTTTTTTCGGAAAAAAAAATATTTGAAATCTATATATTGGTCTAATAAAGGGAAAAATAGTAAAAAGAAAATTAAATTTAAAATTTTCAGCTAAAATTTGATATTTTATGGTGTGTACCCTATCTACACAATTAGGGTTTTTAAATATTGCATCGCTCTATTTTGCAACTCAGCGAGCTTAAATTAATTAACTTTATCTACTAAACACTGTGCAACTTGTATTATATTAATATTTCGGCAGTAGAAATGGATGCCCTAAGGAGATCATGCAGGATATCAAGAATAGAAAAAATAAGAAACTACAGAATAAAAAAAATGATGAAAATAAAGGGAAGATGATGATATTCAAAAAAGGAATTAATCTGGTATGGTCATGTCACAAGAATGAATGAGGAAAGACTACCCAAAATAACATTCAGTTATGAAACAAACAAAAAAAGGAAACGGGGAAGACCACGAAAGTGCTGGATGAATGATATTTCAAAGGCAATGAGGGATAGAGGTCTGGAAGAGGAATGGACCCTTGACCGGAAGAAATGGAAAAAGACTCTTGCAGATTCTTCGGATGGCGGCATCTGACGCCATAAACCGATTTTATATACATATATTTTTAACTTTTCAGTAAAATAGTGAAAGTAAATCTTACCTTAATAGCTTGGTCGAATTTTATTTTTTGTTTCCGAAGAACAAATTCTATTTTTTTGTGTAATGCAGCCCCCTGTTATGGACAAAATAAGTGTTATTCTATTCTCTGGTCTCGAAGCTGGTAGACGGGAAGTGCTGGGTTCGAACCCAATCGCGCCCGTCGGCCTAATCGTTCGGAGTTTTCGTGGTTTTCTTCGAACCTTGGATTTCCAAGCGTTAATACGGGTTAGGTTCCCTTAGAAAGACCCCCACGAAGGGCACTCCCCCCCTGGGCCTATATCCCTCGTGCAGATAATTGGCCGTCACAAATACAACCAACCAATCTATTCTCTGGATTGTTCTTGATCAGTTATAGTGATCCTATTAGCGAAATTCATGGCACATAATGGAAATTATAATGCTTTTAGGTATGTACCAGATATGACACGTGGTGTAGTGAAGGTTTAAAGCGTTTTTAGAATATTTTCGATTCATTTGCCACTTCTAAAAAGAGTTTTTTTTTATAACTGATTTTACCAAACATTTACATCTTCTATGTCAAATTTTACGCTTCGAGCCTCAAAATATTCAAAGAAATCGTAATTTTAGAATTCTTATCATCCTTTCACCTCTTTTGGAGCTTCTACACAGAGATAAAAGGTAGTGCAGTTATAAATAGAAGTAATTAAAGTGTCACCAGTATTATCCGGAAGGAATTTTTTAAAAATCGGTTTAGCTGCTACAAAGTAATTTCAATACTGCGAAGCAATTTTAGAACGCTTTTCGCTCATCTTCTTTTAAATTTCGAATTTCTGAGAAACCGTTCATAACGAGAATTTACATTTTTAAAGAAAACCATACCAAATTTCAAGTTTCTAGATCAACAGTTGTCGCAATTATAGAATATTTTTTCGGCACTTTTTTAAAGTTTTTTTAAAAGCTGTTCTGTGCTAACATTTACATTTTAAAAGTAGCAGCAATGTCAGACTTCAAATTTCTAGACCTAAAAATTTCAAATTTCAAGTTTCTACCACCAACACTATCATAGAAATCGCAATTTCATAGCGTTTTCCGTTCCTTTCGCCCTTTAAAATTTAGTTTTTTTTTTTTTTTTTTTTGAAACAATTTTTAGCGAGCATTTACATCTTAAAACTAACCAATATTCTGTATTTAAGGTTTTTAACCCGAACGGTATCACAGAAATAGTAAATTTCGAAAGTTTTTTATTTCTGCACCCTTTTAAATTAATTTATTATAAAATGTTCACTGCGAGCATTTGCGTCCTAATTTGCGACCTGTCAAATTTCAAGTTTTTGACCCAACAATCCTATTCAAAACATAATCTAGAATTTTTTTGGAATAATTTCCGCCCGTTTCACCTTTTAAAATTTCAGCTTTTTTAGAAATGGTTCTCAGGGAACATTTACATTTAAAAAGTAACCAGCATGCACTATTTTCCGTTTCCATATCCAGCAGTATCACAGAAATCACAATTTTAGAAAATGATTTTGCTCCTGCACCGTTTCTCGAACGTGGTGATATCGACATGGTGCTGATTTTGGAGCAGATACCATCAATATTCTTTTTCAAATATCTTCGTGAATTTCAGAAATGACAAGCTACAAGCATACATACAATACATACAAACTTTTTTTCTTTATGACATTAGAATTTATAGATTATTTAAATTTGGCGTTATATGTTGAGAACAACTTAAACGTTTAATACGATGACAGTGATTGAGAAGAATATTTTTGTAAGCTGTAATATGTAGACAGGAATTAAAGTATATAAAATTAGATTAATTGGAAAATCATTCCTTTTATCATAAATATTGAGTGTTAAATTTTTGTTAGGTAGAATATTAATATTAACAACTATAAAATTATTAGCAGAATTATCCAAATTGGTAATACTAAGTTCTTGATTATGAGACACAGTTGATTATCGTCGAGAGAAAATAAAATTATAACTCCGAAATATCTACACGGAAAAATAATATTGTTGACGAAATTTATTTGATAAAAATAAAGATATAAGTCCGATAATATGTTAGAAACGGCGGAACGCTCTGGTAAATTATCTTGAACAACCCAATACTTAACAATTCTATTTTCCCAGTGAACAACGTAACTTGATACTGAATACATTGATGCTGATTAAAAATAGCATTATTTAAAAAATATATATTCATGATAGAGTAAATATTAGTTAAAAAATTAAGGTAATCAATAACATTTGAGTTTTGGGGGGATTTTGTTATAATTAAAACTTCTGCTCCCCAGACGAATAGGATATTTAAAAGTACTTTTAAGAATGACACTGTGAAGTCGAAATGGACTTTTTTCATTGGGAAAAATAGAACTGTAAAGTATTGGTTTGGTCTAGGGAATAATTAATTGTGAATTACTTTTATGATTGTTAGCATTAAGGACATGAAGCCTAAAGTAGAGCAAGTCAAAAAAATGTATCACTTAAATGGGTGTTATGAATAAAAACATTCAAATATCGATGGATGTGTCACTTTAGAATAGCAAAAAAATTGCAAATAACCCACCCGTTATAATGAATGCAGAAAGCAAATTGTAGTGTTTTTAACGATTTGATGATATAGTTTATTCAATACTTCTTTAGATGAGGATGAGTGTCCTTTTTTTTTTTTGGTATGTATAGTTTGCTTCTGTAACTTATGGTTTGGCGTATACACTGTTAAAAATATCGTGAAAAATTACATCTGCTTTTCAAGGCTATCTATTTTTTGACCAATGAGAACGCTTCGTAGGTGTTTATGTAGCGTTCTCATTGGTCAGAAAATAGAGAGCCTTTAAAAACAGAGGTAATTTTTCACGATATTTTTAACAGTGTAGAGTGAATTGTAATTGTGATTAATTGTCAGGTCATGTAGAATACATAAAGTGAGGTGTACTGTTATTTATATATGCAGTGTGTATAATTTATTTTCCCTCATTTCTAAAAGGGTTTATTCTTTGTTTCGAGATAAAGCCCCCCCCCCCCCTCCTCCTCCTCCAGCACTAGGCCGATCCCAGAGGAAAATATCCTAATGATCCCCACTTTTCGATGTCGGCCTGCGGTGAAGTGCGCGAGGAACTGAAGTGAAAAGGACGAAACTTATAATGAGGCGCAAACGGTTGCCGTTCAATGGAGTGGATAGATTTCCCTAGCAAGAAACGGAATTTCTCTTTTAGAGAACTCATTAGGATATTTTCACGAGACACATAGGAAAGATAGGACCCTTTTCAAAGGGGACACATAGGATCCTTTTCAAAGATACTGTCTGCTTGAACGCGCCAGATAATTCAGTGCATTCAGTACTCCGAGGGGACAGTTCAATTTTAAGATGATAAAAAAAAAATTAAATTTCTAAATAAAGGACGGAGAAACAAGTGGGATTTTTCAACGTTATCTTTTCCAGTGACGTAAAGTGTTAAAACCTAAACACTATTTCAACTGTTGGTGTGCCGCATTCCGTTTCTGATTTAACCCTCCGTGTTGACTCCCGGGTTCAGGCGTAGTGCAACTGTTCTAAAATCGTCACGAGCGTTTATTTTTCAATTCCTACTATTAGTTCACACTCTCCCTATGTTTATTTATTTATTTATTTATTTATATATCTTGTTCAAATTTTCAATCGTTCATAAAATGCTTATTATTCATCCTATCAAATACATTTTTTAAAACTTATACTGGATGACAATGGATGTTAATACAGTTTTTTCAAATATTAATTAATTCATTCAATTTTAATTCATTCATTTTAGTTTTGCAGGGGAGACAAAATGGCGGCCATTGGTTATTGAAGCATTGAATGCATCTTCCTATCTCTAAGGGGGGTTACCCTAGGGAGACCCTGTTCTATCGACCAATACCGCCCAGTTTGTAGCCCACTTGGCAATAGATCTACCCATTGGGCGACCCAAATGAGTCGCCAAAAGGGACGCCAACGTGGCGATATCTCTCATAGTTCGCCCAATTCCCATAGACTTCCATTGTAAACCTACTTGCTTATAGAAAATCAACCCATTGAGATATTTTAATGCAGCAAAAACTAATATTAGCTTAAGGGATTCTATTAAATTTTTCTTTGATGACCTAAGCAGTCATTGACTTTAAAAACAAATTTTTTATATTACTTGTTTAACCTCAAAGTGCAGATTTTTTAAAAATACTGATTTGTCAGCCGACCTGCCAAGGCACTTGCGGCCTACGGCGAGTTGAGCTTCGTGCTGATGCGATCTGAACATGTGTAGGGTTTTATTCTCGATCCATTGGTGTGCTTTAAGAGAATTCGGTAAATGACGGAAATATAGATTTTCCTTTGCCTAATATGTATTTAGACTATTCCAGCAGTTATACGCAACGATCCGATGATTATAAATAACACTGATTAACAAATCTTAACGATTTTTCTGTAGATCAGGGATGGTGAACCTTTTTGAGAAAGCGTGCCAAAAATTTCAAAATTATTATCTACCAACATTCTAAAATGTGCCAGGAACATTTTAATGCAGATAAAATCCAATAATTAATTTATACCCATATTTATATCCATTAATTTATAACCATAGAATTTTTGCTTAAATATTTTTACACTAAATTCGATTCCTAAGTTATTTATTATGCTGTATTTTACTGTATTTTACTCAATAATATAGGCATGTTGCATAGAATTCCGTGTTAATAATCTATAAATGAGTTTTTCTTTTATTGTATACTTCCGAATCAAATCATTTTTAGTTGTAGAAACAGGTTCAATAGATACATATTATTTACAGTAACAGTTAAAATTCAATTTTCAAAATTAAAACATAAATACAATAAAACCTAAACTTACTTAAAACCCTAAACCTAAATAAAATAAAGTCTATTCTGAAGAAGAAGCTTGTCAATTAGATGTATTACTATGCAAACTATGTCTAAAAATTCAATTTTCAAAAACTTTTGAAATTTCATAAAGAAGCAAAATGATTTGGAAAACACTCTATCTTGAATGGCTTGGCGAGAAAAGGATGCTACAAGGCACTTTCATTGAAATGTATAATACCTTAATTCATTCAAAATTTACGGATTATTCTAAAGTAAAATTATATACCTGTTACACAAAATTATACTTTTTGTTAAAAAACATAAAATGGATTGTTCTCCATAAACTGAATATAATTCATAACTTTTTCCGCATGTCAAAGAAGTTTTCTTGCTTGCCAAGTTCGGCACACGTGCCATAGGATCGCCATGCCCTGCACTAGGGGTTTCTTATAGATTTCAAGGTGCTGAAAAAAAAAATATGTTTGTAAAAATTTTCTATCACCCTCCAATGTTAAGATATTTCATGAAGGAAATTCATAAAGAAATGTATGTGCATTATTGAGCTGCAGTAGAATACGATTTCCAAAGAATATATTTTCTGTAGAATTTACAGTATGTATACAGGGGAACTCAACAGTGCTCCGCTATGGTATGGTATAGGAAGATAATCTTGTTTGCGACCAATTTGAATGATGTTCATCTGTAACAAACACAATGAAATGGATATGATAGGCTGATGTGCACTAAAACATGGGGCTTCAAAGCATTTATCATTCACTAACAGGATCATATAAAAAAGTTCATTTATCTACTAGTCTTCGGATCAAAACCATTCGCATTTAATTATGTCTTTAATTATGTCATTAATTATGTCAAGGTGAAACTGATATGCACTAAGGTTTACTGTAGAATGCTTACAGCAGAATTTGATGTGCATCGCATTCGTAGTTCATTGGCAGGAACACATAAAAGGTTTAGGATACAATGCTGTATCCGGAGTATAGATCAGTTTCAACCACGTGATCACCAGCCCACCAAGTTTCATCGAACCAATCATAATCAACTATTTGTAGCCTGTGTTATGAGCCAACCAATCACAATCGGGCAAATTTGGGGGGGGGGGGCAAGCAAAAAACACATCTAGTTGCTAAGGTGGTTGCTTGGGTGTGACATCGGTTGAAACTGATCTATTGTTTTTTTAGAGAAGATGGCTGAAAGTCCGTTTTCAATTAATGTACTCGTTTTTAAGTTTAACTCAATTTTGGCATGCTACGTGTTGTGTATTAATCTTACAGACCGTATACAAAGCTACAGAAAAGAAATCATAAGCAATACTGAGCTTGAGCGTGAATGCCTTCAAGGTGTTTTACTTATTCATCATACCCTATACTACAGAGGGTAAGTCTTGTAATCGTTTTAAAAATCGAAAAAAAAAACATTTTGACGGGTTTACACGTTTCAGACACCGTAGATTCCGAAAAACATATTTTTAGAAAACAAAATCCCTTCCGTTTGTCTATGTGTCTGTGTGTGTGTCTGTAAACGGTCTATCTCCCGGACAAATTGAGATAAAGACTTGAAATTGGGTGTGTACTGAGTATGCAATAATGAGAAGAAGCCTATTGAATTTCAGTAACCTCGATGATCCGGAACTATTTTTTTTCGCATTCTCGAAACATTCGTTCTGATAAAGGGTATATAAAAATTTCCGAAATTGTTTATTTTAAGGAGTGAATAAGATAGACAATAAAAAAACAAATTCTACATCAAGAATGAAGTCGATCGGATCATGAGTTGCCGAGATATTGGTAATCCTATTTTCCACACCCTTCGATTTTTCAAGACACAGTATTTAATTCAAATTTCAATTCAAAGATGTATTTTAATTGGAAATAAGACTCTTAATCCGACGCAGTAAACTGTTAGTTAATAGGATTATTACTTTTGGAGTTATAAGGATGTTTCTTTTACACAATTCGATAATAAAGCATTGGAAGTTTATGACGTCATCAAGCCACGATGTTAAACTATCTACAGAACAAATTGGCAACAAATACGTTTAAATTTTATTTTGGAATTACAATGCATTTTATAAACACGCATGTTTTATTTTTGTATTTTGTATTATGCATATCCATGATGGATCGGTATTACGGTGGTCCCCAACGACTCGTGTTAATTTGAGATATGCATTTTCAAGCTCAACTACATTTCGTATTCTAAGAGACGAGCCACTCTTGGCAACCTGTTTGGTCTCCCTTTAAATTTATGTTTCGGAAAGCATGCTAAAATATCTCACTTTGTTGATTTTCTGTAAGCAAGTAAACCCTATTGGTTTACAATGGAAGTCTGAGGGAAATTAGCGAAATAATAGAAATATCGCCAAGTTGGCGTCCATTTTGGCGACTTATTTTGGTCGCTAAATTGACGACAAACTTGGTGGTATTTGGCGACAGAACAGGATCCCCCTTTATGGGTATGGCGATGCATTAAATGCTGTTCAATAACCAATGAGATGCGTTTCATTCGGACGTTGCCATTAAACAATTAACAAATAATCGCAATTTCTGTGTCACGTACGATAGCGTAATATATATATATAGATGTTTGTTGAATATTGATAAAATCATATACAAGAAAATGCAAAGACCTGGATACATGAACACCTATGGATGATAGTTTTTGGAAGTAGGTTTCAGTCATTTTAAGCATGTGTTTGTCTGAATCACATTTGAACTTAATGTGTTACGTGTATAAAAATCTATAGGTAATATACAGGACTGTACAAAAGAATTCAAGGATGTTTCCATCTATGGGTAGTAATTGCTGAAGGTGAATTTTTAACTGTGTTATGAATTTTCTTTTTATACAAAGTTTTAGAATACCACGTAGAATATTTTCAAATCTATAGATCCTATACAGAGATGTACAAAAGAATGAAAGTGCTTTTCCGGCTATAGACGGTCTTTACTGAAGTCTGATTTTCAAATGGGCTGTATGTTTTCTAAATGTTTTCTGGGTAGCTTACTTATACTATTAAACGGCGAAGTGTTGGAAAGTGTTTCATAATCTATGCTTGACGCATGATTTTTCATTCTTGTTTTAATAAAAACAAGGACAATTTTTCTACTCCTTCAAATGTCGGAGTGATAATCCTTTTTTTTCTTAATTGAAAGTTTATTATTGTTTTGTTTTTTAAGAAATTTATGTATTCTTGATTATAACTACTTGTTAGATATTATTTTGAAAATATACTGCTAATAATTTCAATATATCATGTCAATTTTAATCTATTGTTCTATTTTTGTCTTATATAAAGAAAAAAAATAGTGACTTAACCGAACTTTTTTCAACAAAAATGACATTCAAATGAAATGTTTTATGATTGAGTGAATTTATAATTGTATATATATGTGGGGCTGCATTTAACTCCACAAGTACTTCCTCATGTCCAAAGCGTCACCTGCGTGTCTGCCTTTCCACTGTCAACCGATTAAAGCGTCCTCATCCTGTTTGATTTTTTTCCCCACTGAGCACACGTACTGATACGTGAGAGACACAAGAGATTGCAGATATTTGTTTTGAGAGTGGAAATGCGAACTGGAATGAAATAAGAAACGACGACGGCTCGGGAGATGTTGTTTTCCCGCGACTGAGAGAAGTGATGGAATGATGTTGGAAGAACGACGTTTTATCAGAGGGTCCAGAATATCTGGTTAAAAATGGTGAAACAGCTATAATCCGTTGAAGCTTTTAAGCTGGCACGCTTTTGGTTGTAAAATAATACAGTAAAATGTAAATAGTATACAATACATATAATATAGAATTGACTTTTAAAGTTTTTGCTTTCATAGTGTCAGTCCTCCATTTCTACATATATATAGATATAAATTTTAGAATTGGGTGAACTATTTTGTTTCTTTTTAAGAAGTAAATAAGAAAGTAAGCGTAGAATCAATTGCAAGTTGGCAACATGAAAGGGAAATTATTTAAGGTAAAAATAAGTAAATGAAATTAAAAAAAAAATAATATTAAGACGTTATATTTATATATATATATAAATATGTATAAATATATGTGTGTGTGTGTGTGACATATTATCATTATACACAACAAAACATTTGCCCCTAAAATTCAGGTTATTTCAGGTCAACACCCGCTTATATATATAGGCCGGGTATTTTAATACAACTCACCTGAGCTTGAGCTACGTTTTTTAGCAAACCTGTCATGAACAGATTCCATTTTTCAGAAAATGAAAAATAAAATGAGGCGCCCTCTTTTTGAGGTTTTTACCAGCTCAATGCGTTGCCAGATTTAATTTTAATATTCTTTCCAAAACAGACGATATCTAATAAATTAAAAATCCTCTGCGTTTTATAAATAAATTTCTCCTTGGTCTTTTTTTACAGTCTTCATCTAGAAAATAATGAAAGAAAAGTGAAACGTTCTGTTAAATTTTAAGGCTTGGGTTAAAAAACTCGAAACGCGGACACAGTATTTTCCTTCGAAAGATCTGAATGAAATCGAGATTGAATTTAAAATGGAATGTGTATGAAATGAACCGCGAGATCAAAAGGAATCTAAATGGAAATGGCGAATTCCATTTGCATCGAAACCCGCTTTAATCTATTTTCGCGTAACCCGATCCTTCCTGGAACGAGACGTATAATGAGGCAGCGGGACGGAAAGACTCCTTATTGAAAAGGTTAATGGGTTTAATTGAAAATCTCGACCCATCTTTTCGGGAAGAGGCAATTTATATTTTAATTTCGATCGGGGAAGACAAAACACAACTGCGGAGGATATCTCACAAAGCACGTTTGGAAATCGATGAGCTCCCATGGTGGCTTTGTGGTGTTATTTTATTTTATGTATTTTCATAACTAACTAGGGGGCTCGGCCCCCTACGAGCTACGCTCGCCAACCCCCGTCCAGACACCGTAGACTCTAAATGCACTTTAATTTGATCGGCTTTTAAAAGATTTCGAAAGATTGAATTATAATTTAAAAAACAGTGGCGATCTCTCTATAAACGGATTTCTATTCATTTCTCTTTGATTGGGGAATTTTAACGCCAAATCCGTTGCGGTACTACTTGATTATCCCGTCGACCAATTTCGCCATTATTATATAAATCGCCAAACCACTCGCCAAATTATACAAATTGACATAATTTTTATTTTAAATAACGAAAAAACAAATAAATTAGTACAACATTAATTAAAATACAAATAAAACGTCGAAATAAAAATAACTTGATGACGTAGACACGTGTAACAACATTTCAAAATAAGCTAATATAAAAGGAATTAAGTAAACAGAGTCTTTGTCTCCTGGTATTTTTTAACAAAGTGAAAAGAAAGTTCTTTTAAATGAGACATTTTAAATTAATCGTTTTTAATCTGACGTAATTTTGATCAAACTATTCTTTCTCTTTTTAATATTCACATGAAAATACTTGTGTTAGAAATGAAATATTATTTGCTCTTTCCTAACAAAAATAGTTGAAAAGTATCCTCTTAAAATATCAAATAAATGTCTAGCGCAATTTCTAAATTTAAACTGTTTTGCAATATTATTTTGTGTTCATTTTATGTAATAACTATAATGTGACGTAATTTCTCCTATTTAAGACTTCTAACGCATATTAATAAATTTATTGTTTTACAAATTCCTTTCTCTCTTAAAATTCACGTGTAATTATAATTTTTATGACGTAATTTTTAATAAGTTCCTGCTTTTTGTACATAATTATTTAATTCTAATTCCAAATGTTTTTTTCTGTTTATAATAGTCACGTGTAAATAAATTTTTAATTTATTTAGGCGTATAAATATATTTTTTTTGAAGCAAACATTATTGCTTCCGCTGTTTATGCAGTTGGCAACAGTTTAAATTAATATCACTTTCTAAAATCTGTTAAAAATATTTCTCGAAATGCTGAAAATCTGAATTTAAAATAGAAATAAAACCTCAAAAAATTAGTCAAAATAAAAAAATTAATGCAATCTGCACTCCGGCAAATTCTAACTCATAAAATGATCTAAAAATGATTAAATTCCTATGAACAGTTTTTCCTCCTATAAAACTTTTTTAGTGGAACGATTTTGTCCAACTTTAGCATTAAATATCTCTTAAAATAATTCTTCGATCTGAAAACTGTCTGCATCAGCGTGTTTATCAAACATTTTTGTATAATACTACCGATTTTCATATTTTTGTATGCATTATTTTTCTTAATGTTAACGAAGAAAGACCTCCGGTCACAAAAAATTCAAAACCGGCGGCGGCGGCGGCGGTGACAGCGGTAGTTACTTTTTTTTAGAATAGAGAGATACCAACGAAGAGTCCATTTTTATTTGTGTTTTCTTCTTAACAAATGCATTGCCAGACTTACTTATCATTTTTTCCTCAATCAAACAATATCGAATCTATTTGCGTATTATAAGCAATTGTATATCTACCTATGCAGATACGTACACTTGCGAAAAAAAAATCCCAACACCAAGGAATAATTATTATGGAGTAATGAAATTTGGAAAATTCATTTGTCTAGTTACTATGTTTAATTGATTAGATTTTCAAGATCACAGAATTAATTTAATCTAAAGAAAATGCATTTCAAATGTGAAATGCTGTTACATTAATAGCCGGTGTAACCTCCAGAATTTTGAATGCAAGCCTGCAAAGGTGCATGCACTGTGTCGTATCGGTGCCGAATGTCACTTTGTGGTAGGGAGTTCCATGCTTGTTGTACTTGCTGTGTCAATACTGGAACGGTCAGTGCTGGCTGTGGATGAGGCTGGCGTTGTCGTCCAATGATATCCACTACGTGCTCAATGGGAGACAGATCTGGTGATCTCGCAGGCCAAGGTAATATGTCGGTACTCTGTAGAGCACGTTGCGTTACAACAGCGATAGGAGGGCGAGTGTTAACCTGCAGGAAAACGCCCCCTTGAATGCCGTTCATGAATGGCAGCACTAGATGTTGAATTACCAGACTGATGTACAAATTTGCAGTCAGTGTGTTTGGGATAATCACGAGAGTGCTCCTGCTGTCATAGGAAATTGCTCCACAGACAATGACTCCAGGTGTAGGTCCAGTGTGTCTAGGCCGCAGATAGTTTGGTTGCAGGAGTTCCCCTGGCCTCCTTCTGACCAACACATGGCACCAAGCCAAAACCTGCTTTCATCAGAAAACACAACAGATTTCCACTCCGTCCTTCAATGAGCTCTGGCTTGACACCACTGGCGTCGCAAACGACAATGGCTTGGAGTCAGTGGAAGGCACGCTATAGGACCCCTGACTTGGAGCTGTCCTTGAAGTAACCGATTTCTAACAGTTCGTTGTGTCACTGTGGTGCCAAATGCAACTCGAATTTCTGCCGCAGACGCACTACGATGCCTCACTGCCGAATTGGGCGGTCTTCCCTCTCAGTAGTGTCTCGTGGCTGTTCGGAACCTAGTCTTCTTGAGGCAGTACCATCCCTTGACCACTGTTCCCAATAATCATGCACAGTGGACACATTCCGGCCAAGTCTTTCTGCAATATCGCGGAAAGAAAATCCACCTTCTCGTAGCTCTATTATACGACTTCGTTGTAAATCGGTGAGCTGATGATAATGGCTTCCTTGTCTTCTTAAGAGGCTACTTCAGTCAGGCGAAAAGACCCGTTCGCTAATGCCTATAGAAGAAATTTATAAGGATATCTTTAAATGAATTCTTCAATATTTTTAAATGAATTCTTTTGCATTGGATAGTTGAGATCGGTATGTATACAGGCCGTTTTTTACTTTTTCGATTTTCATTGCATATTTTTTTATGGGGATGTTTTCACTTTCGAAACCGGTTCCGAAAATGAAAGTGTCCCCATAAAAAATATCTGTAAACAAAATTGAAAAAGTAAAAAGCAACCTTTGTACAGATCGATCTCAGATGTCAAATGCACAAAAAAAATCATTTAAAAATATTGAAATTCAATTGAGATATCTTTATAAATTTCTTCCATAGGATTAGCATTAGTGAACGGGTCTTTTCACTTGACTGAAGTAGCCTCTTAAAGGCAATCTTGGCTAATACGTCAAATTTCGAAGATAAGTACCGCTCACGAACTTTATAGCACGCATTTAAAGCAAACCTGATTTGCAAGTTCTGAGTGGCGCTACTAGTGGCACACTTATGCGCGAGGCGCGAAATTTAAATCGATGCCATCTTTCAGATGTATAAACACGCCTACCAAATTTCGTTTACCTAACACAAGTCTTTCTTGGTGTTGATATTTTTTCTCCTTCAGTGTACTTTAAGGGTTTTTTGCTATAAAAGCCTATAAATCCCATAAAATGGCGGTTAATAGCCTATTTTTAATTTTGAAATTCAACATCAGATCTTCCAAAGGGTCCGTTTTCTAATACCACTTTTTTTTAAATAAAAAACATTTTTTTTAGATTTTTCATGCCAATTTGGCTGAATCCGACACTGGAGATTATTTTTATGACATATGTTAGAGAAATCTACTGTGAACATTACTCTTCGGAAATTCGGGTGTTCCAAAAACGGACCCTGGAAAACCTGAATGGACCTCATCACTTAATCCTTTTTTTCAACACTCTATCCAAAATGTAATGCGCTTTATTCGATACTGCAATAAGATACGTCAGTTGATGTTGAAAGGCTATTTTCTGATTTTAAAAGGGATTTGGAAGAAAGGCAGACAAAATGTAAGTGCTGGAAATGTGAAATATGCGACAACAAAAATGAGTCCCGGTGATAAGAAAATGTGTAATAATGAAGATTTGTCTTTGAACAAAATTGCTATAAATAAGAGGCTTGTTTCTTAAGTGTCAATAGGATTTTGAAATTTTTGAAGGCAAATGTGCCCATTTTGGCAGTATTGAATTCCCAGTAATCTGACGTCAACGTTATTTTTATTGTTTAAATTTTAGAATAAATACTAATAATAGTCAGATATGAAATTTAGTGCAATTTCTTTAAAATAAAATTAAACATCATTAAATAATGGATATTTTAGTATTATAATTTGTTTATTTTATACTTTTTAACTTTACTAAACGCTTCATTTTTAAATTGTTGGTATTTTAATTTACAAATTTTAGTTTTGGACACATTTTAAAATTTGTTGAATGTAAATAAAATTTATTATTTTAGTATGTACATAAATTTTATTTTGAGTTTATTGAAAATTTATATGGATTAACTTCTACAGATTCCAGTTATATAAATTATTGAATCAATACTAGTAACAGGTTTTTAGTCAGTTAGGTATTGTGCATGTTTTTTATTTTAATAATTAAAGTGAACTTTAAATAATGCATAATATTGTTAAAAATTTTTTCTATTTAATTAATCTCTTATTTAATTTAACATTTTCTAGGCCTATAATACTATTGTTAGAGCTGCTCAAAATTAATCAAAATTTAATATTTTAGTTTCGGATTGTGAAAAATGGTATATAGAATTAATAGTAATAACCATAGTAATATCACTATATGCACTTAGATATTTTATATAATTTATGTTCAATATTATCAAAAGCAAGTAAAAATATTTGAAGAAAGTGTTTAAATAAATACACACAAAAAAAAAAATTAAGAATTTATCAAAATAGAAGACTAATCTTATAATAATAAATATCCTCCTACTTAATGGGAACAACGCTTTGTTAGTTCTATACATTAATTAATAAATGAAGACAAGTTAAAAATGTGAACCATTTTCATAAAAAAAAGACCAAAATCAGACTCTTTCAATCAATTATTTAAATATTACTTTTCAGAAATAAATAAAAAAACTATATTTAAACATAAACAATCTTAGAATATTGAATAAATTGAAATTCTAATAATTTTGCAAGAATTTTTTTTTCACAAAAAGGTTATTTTTGAAACAGTTTTTTGCCTTTTGGTATAACATTATTTTTAATAAATTTACAAATTATTTAATTAATTAAAGAATAACATTTCTTCGAAGGTTTTGCAGCATTTTCGAGAAAAAAAAGAAAGAAAGAAAAGAATCATATTTTCCCCGAAAACTCGATTTTAAAATGAACAAGCTTGTTCTTTTTTTCTTTTCTTTTACAATAATTAAAGATTACATTTAATAAAATTATTTATAATAATTATAGATTTCTTCATAATATTTACACATTTCTTCAAGAATTTTGCTGCATTTTTAATCAAGAGAGAGAAAGAGAGAAAAGAAAAAAAAAAGTCCTGTTTTTCAGATTATTCTAAAATGAACAATCCAGCTAAAAATATTTTTATTTAAAATATATTTTTGAAATTAGTAGTATTTATTACGATATTAAGAAAATTCAGCAAACATAAAAGTGATGATAAATGTGTTTCATGCTAAATTTTTTTAGTTATAAAGTTTAATTCATATATACGTAGCAATTTATTGATGTACAATTAAGCTTTCAATTCTATTATTCGTTTATTTTTTACCGCTTAGTGGTTTATATAGGAAAACAGGGCAATATTAAACTTTACTTTATCAGTGTGATACATAGATTGTTGCATCTTGCTGCTGACGTCGCCAGCCAGCCAGAAGGCTTTGTATTCTAGGTGGCAATGGCTGTATGCCAGAAGAACACTAAAATAATATTTTGAACGTGAGAAAAACGCATGAGAAATGCTTTCCAAACTACCATGGACAGTAGAAGAAATGTAGAAGATAAAAGCTAAGTTAATACTTGGAGTTTTTTCCAGGGAATATTCCAACTTTTCCAAGTATTAATATAGTTCCAATCGAAGCTGGATTTAATGACGTTTCGTGTTTGCCCCATGTCGATGACTCACGATAAATATCTCACGATCTTGTGCTGCGTTTGTAGACTTGCCAACCTGTACTATTTTAAGTTCCAGACTGGGTTCCATGTCGTTTCCATGTGGTTTAATCGGTAGAATGTCAGTGCGCTATACTGATGGTCCGGATTCGAGTCCCGGCATGGAATCTTTTTTACTAGGTTAGCCTTTTAAGCAATTAATTTGAAATTTGATTTTCATTTGAAATTTGATTTTCATTTGAAATATAAAAGCTAAGGACAATATTTTTTTTTTCTTATTTTAAGAAATTTTGATAAGATTTTTTTTTTAAATTTCTCCTTGTATTTTTTAATTTGTTTGTTTGCTTTCATTTATATGATTATTGTCTGGCATACAGCACATTATTATTATTTTCTTATGCTGTTTTTATATTTTTTTTACCATTCTGATAAATAATTATATATATATATATTATTAAAGTAACTGCCGCTCATCCTCCAAACAACATATATATTTTTAATTTATTGCAAAGTGTTTTCTGTGAAAGCTTCCTACTGTTTCTTGACAATTCTTGCCGGAATCTTGAGTGTAACGAAGGCTCGACGGGCGAAGCCCGGCTATTTTCTGCTTAACCGGTGTTATTCTCGAATAACTTTTATAACTTTACCTATAATTGTTAAAAATATTGGACATAGCAATAGAGATTTTAATTTCAATATCGTTAATCCTGTTTTATAAAAACATGTGAAAAAACTAAGTGTTTCCGGACAATGTCCCATTTCTGGAACATGTTATAAATCACATACAATTTTTTTTTTTTTTGAAAATACAAAAAATACCCATAGTGCCATAGTTTAGTACCATAGTTTAGTGCCATAGTAAGAACCATAGTTTTGAAAATACCCATAGTGCTTATGTTTGAATTTTAATGCGATTTTCACCAATAAATAGTTTGTGTTATTTTTCAATCATAGTGTGGCATTTAAAAGGTTAACATCCCAATGCAGAACTAGACTATTTCTCCCCCAAACAGACGATGCCTGAGCTATGAGCTATGACCCTATTACATGGCTAGCCATGGTCTGCGTTTTGTAAAAATAAATTCATTCTTAATCTTTTTTTTTTATTCATGTACAGGATTTGACAGGCTTTCGTATACAGACACGTGAAAGAAAAACGGCGAGTCTGTTGAAGACTTTAGATTAAAAAAGTCGAAATGCAGAAGATTATTTTTTCTTCTGAAATAAGTCGGAATGGAAACTTTCACAACCGATCGAGATTGAATTTAAAATGGAAAAGGAACCACGGTATGAAGAAAAAAAAAATCTAAATGGAAATGGAAAGGATGAATTCCGTTTACATCGAAACCCGCGTTAATCTATTTTCGCGGTCAACGTGCCTCGAATGAGATTGCAAGAATAATAAGGCGCCCGGCCGGAAAGAAATATCCCTTATTGAAAACGGGGGACTCGGTTAATGGATTTTAATTGAAAATTTGGATTCAACCTTCTGGTGAAAAGCCAATTTATATTTTAATTTCAGCCGATGGAGGGAAGGCATGGAGGATAATCTGGCAAGAGTGCGCTTTGAAATCGATGAGTTTCATTTTTTTTTTTTTTTTTTTTTTTTTTTAACTTCCATAATTTATTATTCGCATCTCAGCAAGAACTCGAAAAGTATTGAGAATCGACGCGACCCACTAAAAGTTGTTGGACATAAATGGATTCGTATGCATATTCATGTACAGTCGTCCCCGTTTAAGCGAATATTGGCAGCTCCAGAAATAATATTCGATTAAGCGGATTATTTGATTAAACGGGGAATCATAACTGTACTATTTAATGCGTAATAAAAAGGTAAAAGAACCATCTACAGTATATTTCATTACCAGCATAATAAATCGTTAATAGAATAACTTAAACTAAAATAAATACAAATACTAATATAAAGTAAATACGTATTAATTTAATGTCAGTACATACATTTATAGGGCTTACATCACACTTAAGGCAGCTCGTTTGAATTGGGTCAAAACTTTGCTACTTCTAATTTACGTTACTTATACTGCCTTAAAAAAATCGTTTAAAGTGGTTTGTTTAAGTGGAATCTTAAAGGAGTCAATATCGAGTTATTTTTCAAATGAGTGCATAATATCAGAATTACCATCTCGAATCTCGAAGTGACGGCGCATGCATGGTTACCAGCAAGACGTGATGTGAGGGGATCAAGGTCGGGAAATCACTTGACCTGTCCCTTATACGCCTGCCGGCCAAAATCATTGAAGGCAGAACTGAAAATCTGTTTTCAGCGTAAAGGAACTAAAAATGACAAAATATGAAAGGAAATTCCAGCTGAAACGTGCTTTCCGCGCCTATTTTCAAACTTAGGTCACACAGTTGTTATTCGATTAATCGGGGCCGTTCGTAAAAGGTGTTTGGTTGAAAATAGCATAGAACCATTTGGAATAAATTCTGTTCCGGAGGATTCCATTCAAATAAGCGGGGTATTCAATTATCCGTGACCCAATTAAGTGGGGCGGACTGTATGTTTTTCATTACGGGTTCACTGTAAAAAAAAAAAAAAAAAACGGACTAAAAACGGATATTCTACCAGCAATCGAAACGCTAGTACTACTTCCGTATTTTAATGGAAATCCCCCCCCCCCACACACACACACAAATTCCAGAAAAACGGAAAATTCTCGGCAATTTATGGGGAAAATTTTCCGTAAAAATACGGATTTCTGGAATTTATGGGGAAAATTTCCGTTAAAATTCGGAAATAGTACTGGCGTCTCGCTTGCTAGTAGAATCTCCTGTTTTTAGCCGTTTTGTTTTTTTACCGTGTTTCGTTCATCTCACGAAACCCTTATAGTCTCGCTTCTCTGTCTGTCCGTTCGTCCGTCACAGCCTTGTACTTAGAAATTAATTAAGTTACAGACTTGAATTTTTGTTTACATAGAGCCAATACCCCTGTCCTTCCCAAAATCATATATTTTTTAAAAAATCCTTATATTATTTTAAATAAGCGAATTCGTTCTTTTTCGATTTCAAAACATAGTCCTAAATTCAGCAAATATCGCCAAGCACTGATGGCACGGTGGTAACGCAAATATCTATGTATAGACATAGAGATCCATATATAGATAATCTATATATAGACAATTAATATATAGATTGTGGGTTTAAATCTCTCAGGCGGAACTTCAAAATTTTGATTTTTTATCATTTTCAGATGGATTTAATTAAAAGAAAATCCCTCCTTTTTTTTCAAATTTAAAGGCTTATTTTATCTTTTTGAGCAGCGGTAATTTCTTAAAATATCGTTTTTTCAGACACAGAAAATCTGGCATTTCAATTTAATATTTTTTTTTTTTTTACTGCTGCCATCTACTGGCCATTTTTTGAAATAATAGGCCAACTTTTTTCATCCTATCATTAGAAGAATTATTCAGGAATTGAAAGGGTTTTTTTTTTCTTTTTTTTTCGAATTTTAATAAATGTTAATATCTCCTTTTTTGGCGCTATCTAGTGAGTGTTTGGAAAATTAAACAATTAATATGGATTTTTTCTGAAATATTTGAGTATTTTAAATATATTTTAAACAATTTTTTGCTTTTAAAAATTTTATATTTTATTTGTACCTGAGCTCAATTTTTAAAATGGCTGAATTTAAAAATATTTGGAAATTTTATTTAATTAATTTTTCTTGAATATATATAATTTGATTAAAAAATATTTTTCTAATTATTTTAAAATTAAATATAATGGTGCAGCCATTTATGTAAAGATTTAATAATTAGAAATTAACAATTTTGATTTTATGCTTTAATTACTAAAATGATAATTAATAATTCAGCATTCATTCTAGAAAGAAAAAGGGGCAGGATTTTAGTTCTAAAAAAGGGCACTATTTCTTGAGGAAATATATTAGTAATGTGTTTAGTAATGATATAAGGAAAAAAAGGTTGATGAAAATCACGATTTAATCACTGATTTAAATCAACTGATAAAAATCGTTGACACCCTGCTAGTAATTTATTAAAAACAGCCAATATAGAATGAAAGAAAATATTTGTTTGAAAATACACTAATATGTCTAAATATAAATCAATTAAGTTATACTATGTAGCATCTACACATCCAATACAGGACTTCATAAAAGAATTCGAGTATTTTTGCGGCTACAGACCGTGATGGCCGGTTTTCAAACGTGTGATGCGTTTTCTAAAATGTTTACTTGGGTATCTTATTCACCTTATTAACCCTTCCGAGAGCGGTGTCCTTAAAAAAGGACACCTAATTTTAATTCCAAAACTGAAAATCGGCACCAAGAATATTTAATTAAAAATTTTCTTTTATAAGCAAGTTGGTATTTTCTAATAACTTCGTTTATAAATTCTGTTGTCAGTCCATTATTTCATCAGTTTATAAACAGAATGACTCCGTGCCGGAAAGGGTTAAACAGCGAAGTATCGTTAAAGTGCTGGAAAGTGTTTTATAAACTATGTTTGACTTATTGTTTTTCTTACCCTTTTTTTAGCTCACAGGCTATCAAAGCCTGAGAACTTATGTGCCCGCCGGTTCTGTATGTACGTATGTACGTACGTAACGCGATAACTCTTGATAGAAACATCTCATTTGCTTCAAATTTTTTTTTCTAGTTTCATTCTGATAAGGCGCTTCCCTGATTAGTTTTGGGGATTCATTGGTTAAGGATAAAGGGGAAAAGGGGGGTTAGTCCACCCCCCCCCTTAATTTAGATAAACGGGTTTTTCATGCAGAATGATTCGATTTGCTCCAAATTTGGTATACCGGTTTATTATGTTAAGGAGCTTCCCTGATTCGTTTTGGGGATTCATTGGTTAAGATTAAAGGTGGGAAAAGGGGGGTTAGTCCACCCCTCTTAATTTAGATAAATGGGGGTTTTTGCAGGATTATTCGATTTGCTGCAAATTTGGTATACCGGTTTATTATGTTAAGGAGCTTCCCTGATTAGATTTGGAGGTTCGTTGGTTAAGTATAAAGGGGGAAACGGGGTCTAATCCCCCTTCACTTATTTTTTGGTTCCGATTAAACTGTATTTTAGCCGTAAAATAAGAGTGTCATATATAAATTAGTGTGAATAGCCTGTGAGCTCAATGCCATCAGTTTAGCTGGGCACTTTTCTTTTTTATTTATATATGTCTTATTTTTTGATACACACACATATGTAATAGCTTTCAGATTCCTGTTTTTTTTTTTTTTTTTTTTTTTTTTTTTTAATCTTTTATAACCCATTTAAACAAAAATCCGTAGAGACGGTGAATACAGAACCTAAATGATATCTAAACTGTGAAAAGAGGAAAAAACAAATTGTTTTTATCGAGCCAGAAATAACCATCCTTCCTTTGTAAAGGGAAACTGTCGCTCTTCTCTTCCCCTCTTTATCCCTTTAACGTCGCTTCTTGTATTTTTAACACTTTCCAACAAAGTTAAAAAGTGTGATGACCGAATGCATAAGCATTCGGTTTGTCCGTCTGTTTATCCACGCTCTCGCTCCCGTCAACAGAGTCGGGTTTTCATGCAATGGGTAGTGTCACTAAGGCATGTTTGGTATTGTATAGGAAATAGGTGAGATTAATAGTTCATTGACAGGGGCACTCAAAAGAATTTCATTACATTATGGCATAGGGGGGGGGGGGATCGTTTGCAGAGTATTTTAATGACAGGACGCTATTTCAAATCGATTGAAATGGATAAAAATCCCTGAATTTCATTACGATCCCGTTAGAACAGGGCATTCATTCATAGCATTGACGGGGACAATCGGTTACAGTACTGTCTTTCAATCATCATGGCTGGAGTGTACGGGTTAAAGTTCGGTATGTGCTTTTCAATCGAACTCATTCTTTACATGCTTCTCGTTCTATATAAATTTTATACCTCCTGTAAAGGACTGCACAAAAGTATTCACTCCTTATTAGAAGAAATGGTTGAAGGGGAATTTTCAACTGGAGTATGTGTTTCTTAAGTATACTAAAGTTTGGCATGCATGTCTTTAATGCAGTCAAACCTCGTTATCCCGACACTCTAATAACCAGAAAAAAAGTGTCACCATAAGCGCAGTGTCGCGGTAACCGGAATTCAAAAAATATGTTTGTAAAAGCTGTATTTTTAATTAATTTAAGGCAATTTTAAATTCATAACGATTCTTGCAGTTTTAAGCAATAAAACATTATTATTAAACAAAACAAAGAATAAAAAACAAAATTGAAAAGGATAAAAATGAGATTTATGATGGCTTGTTTTTTTATTGTTATATGAAGTAATGATGAATTAAGGTTTGCTTATCCGAAGATGTGCTTCCCACAATTCTTTTTCTCAATATTATACAATGAATTGTAATCACTATTTCAGAAATGGATGTTGGATAATTTTCGATCGTTTCAAGACAATGCAATACTTCGGTTTTAGTTGGATGAAAAACAGCCGGAACAAAAAAGACCACGAGTAGACCGATACGTCTATTTGGAGCTTAAGTGGGTCATTCACAGTGTGTGGGTTATATTTATTCAGATAAAGGATTGAAGTAAAATTTCTCATTTATCTCAATGGGTATTTTAGACACTTTTGTAAAAAGTTTGGTTGAGACATTTCCGACTGCTTAATTTCCGTGCTTAGAAGATGGATTATGGAAAATAGACCATTTTCCTAAACTGTCGGAATATCCGGAGTTTAAAATTATTCAACGACGTAAAATCCGGAGTTTATTGACATTAAAATCATATGCAGAATATCGGGACTTCGAAAAATTGACGTGATAAGCGGAATGACGTGAAAACCGGATTTAGTATAACGAGGTCCGACTGTAGATACAAATCTATATATACTATACAGTTCTGCTGAAAAAATTCGGATCATTTCCGATTGTAGATGGCAACAGTTGAAATTGGGTTTTCCAATGTGTTACGCGTTTCCATAGGGACATAAAAAATGGGACATAACATTTTAACTTATTAAACTGTGCGATTCTCTTACATTATTCTGAATGTGTTGGAAAGGTGTTTCATAACCTATCCCTGACGCATGATTTTTTCTTGCTTGTTTAGCTACATTTAAAATCGATATTATGACTTACTTGTTTATGTATAATGTCAGCTCTCGTTTTTTAAAATATTGAAACCGGCGAAATTCCGTTCGATTCCTGTTCCTGACGTTTCCCACTTTCATTGTTCAAAATTCTGAAAAACAATTTCTGTTTTCCGAACCACCGGCGCGGCGGAGAAGAAAAGAGCGTTTCCGGTTAGCGGTCTACAGCGCTCTCAGGCTCATAAAAACCTATGTAATAAAACTTAGTTGATTTCTTATTCTCCTATTTTTCAATTTTTCTTTTTGAACACGATATTTAAGACCAAAGTACAGTGCGACCCTAAATGTTCGATTTTCATTGTTGTTGTATTTACTTACGATTATTAATCATTTGGAAAAAGGGTTATTGTTCTCTTCAGGGTAGGAAATCAAAAGCATATCTGAAGGTTTTTATGGGTTGAATCCGCATTTTATTCGTTTTCTGATGGGTCTATACAGTCATGTATTTCCCTTTACTTTCAACAGAGATGGACAACAGAGTGTTGCCACTATAACAAAAAAGTAATAAAAACTACAAAAAAAAATTGAATAACCCAGAAACCAATTGAGATACAGCTTTCAAACAAATGGCATTTAAAAGTACATTTTTTTTCTCGCTACGACGGTGTCAAAAGTAATAGTGCGGGATGTTTAGAAGTTTAAGAATGAAATTTAATTTAAAATGGGTCGACGGAAAAGCCTTTTCCCGAACAGCCAAGGAAATGCTTGGATAATATGTAGGTTTCAGGTGGATAATAACTAATGAAAATGAAAGAAAATGAATAACAATTTCTGCCAAAGAGTTAATTTTAATTTGTAAGATTTTCACGTGCAAAAGAAAAATGGAATAAGCCAATTAAGATAAATAGGACAGGAATGAATAGATATAAATATTTCACACCCAATACGAGTCGCAGGCGATTTTTGTCGCTTGCAATTTTTACGTGTCATAACACTATTAATGTTTAATTCATGGCGTACGTCATGTAGGAAACACTCCGTGCGATTTTTCATGTCTTCAATTTTAGTCTTCGAAAAAATCATTTTCCAAAGGGTCGTTGTAATTTGTTAAATTGCTTCTTTTTATTTTTCTAGTTGTTGTATTGACTTACGTTTATTGTCACTATTACTTACAATTTTGGTTAGTGGAAAGCGGAGACTTTGTTTCGGGCGGTTTGTTTGGAAAAACCTAGCCATGAAATATTCTGTAAATTTAAAAAAATCACACCGTAGCTTAAAGGTTGAACTTTTCTTTTTTGGGTGTGCTCGTCGTTCGTCTGCTTATAGCAACAAACAAAAAAAAAATACCCAAACAAACGGTTTGTTTGAAGTTTAGTATAAAGAATTGTTTCGAGTCTTTTCAAATTTTATGAAAATCGAATCGAAACTTAAAAAGATATTCATAAAAGTTTTCTTTATTCTATTCAATCCTATCCTACGTAATCAATTCAATGATATCCCATGATAGGTTATGATTCTAATGTTGTCATGGTGATGATGTCCTCTTGAAGAGGGAGTCCTGTTATTAACGTATTGCTGAATTTAATGTTTAAAGAATCGTCATCCATTTTGTATTCATGCCTTTTTGCATAACAGTGCAACCGCTATGGCACTACCCAGCAAAGAGGAAATTGCTGGCCAGCAGCGAGATAGGTGCTGGCAATGATGGAGAAATGCTGGCTCATGGTCTACCACTGCATGACCACTGCTGGACAGCTTCAGTCAACTTTGCTGTTGGAAATCATCAGATAAATTTCTGGTGGGCTTCCGTTTTATCTCATACGCTGCCCCACCACTACATGGAAGTGCACGAACTTTTGCAGTATTATTACTGGGAACCCTTACTCTAGGTGGCGTTGCGAATATCGAAGACACTGAGTATTGGAACACAAATCTGAAACGAATGTCTTAACACAATTTAAGCTGTGAAGCTAATTTTTTTTTAAACTGTAAATAATATAGCACCACTGCCACCCACAAAATAAATAAGTAAATGAATAAATAAATAAATTCTTTATTTCAACGCACTTTTTTTTCTCCTTAAATCTGGTTTTACTAAGTTACAAAGGATTTCGGTTTTCATAATTTGCACAATTTAGAATCAATAATAAAAAAAATTCGTATAAAATATATAGGATTCCTATACAATGCAATAATTTCTATACCAGTTTAATGATTGGGAACGTAAATCACAAAAGAAACAAGAAAACGACGAGCGGATGTAGCGTACGCTGAAAGTACTTGTTCATGTACGAAAACCAAACAACATCGAGCGCGGTTAGTACTTGGGAGGGTGACCACATGGAAACCGCTGCAAGTTCAAATATTTCTATAGACACTTCTGTCGATATTTCTATAGCTCTTGGTGAAACTAGCTTATAGAAAAAAGAGCCACAATACTTTGTTTTTTTATCGAATTCTATAAGAAATTTTTGTAAGGAAAAGTGCCGGGCCAGCAAAGGAATAGCAGTGGGATAGGTGCTAGCATTGCAGGAAAAGTGCCGGATTGAAGTAATGTGATGGCATGCCAATGCTGGCCTTCTGTTGGCCAACACTGATGGGCCAGTGGGCACTTTTGTACTGGTTTAAGTAATGGCACTATTGCACTTTACCGAAGATGGCAGTGCTGGCTGCCAACTTTTTTCCAGCTGATGGTCCACTGTTTTTTTCTTTGCTGGGTAAGAACTCACTATTTATAAAAGAGTTACAATATGCACGGACTTCATTGGCCACGTTTCGTGCACAATATCTTACTTGTTTCATAATGTTATACCTGTTAACCCATTATGCGACCAAAATGTCTAAAATCCCATTGTCATTTGTTCCGTAGCAGAGAGGCAAAGATTATTTTTGGAACTAGGACATCTTGTTTAATTCTTTTAACCTGAACTACACTTTCATGTATCACTCGCTGACCCGGAGCAACGTTCCTTGTGACATATAAACAAACAACACCGGCTTTATATCTTTAACCCGATTTTGTACGAATGTATACATTCAAACGAAAATCTTCGCAAGCCAATCTCGTATAAAGAACCCCTCAATATTTATATATTTTTTAATCCGAATGCGCCGTTTTAAAGTAAAATGTATGCTCTTTAAGTGGGGGTCCTATGCTTTTCATAATTTCGAAGAAAAGTAGCGGATTCAAACATTTAAAGTGTTTGGATTTCTTTTGTTATTTTTTCTACAAATATAAACAAATAGGTCTTTTTTTTTAATGGGATATGAGCCTGAGATTTTTATGAGTCATAAATATAATGGTATCGAAGTCTGTATACAAATATTGATATTGAATGGTAAAAAGCATTTGTAAGAAGACGTCGTCGTTTTAAAACAGTTTGGTTTTTAGTTCAGTTACGTAAAAGGGTTTGCTGAAGGCTCGTGAATGAAACAACTGAGTGGATAACGGGACCGTTGGAGGGGGGGGGGGGGTAAACAGATCATACTTTAATAATTTTTAATAATTTTCTTCTTTTTTATACCATGAAAATAGCGTTGAAATAATTATCCATAAATGTCTTTATCTGTTACCGAAAGATGACAGCATAAGATGGATATTTATTGGCTCAAATGTAGGCTTTTTTCAGTGTTTATAAATTCTTCATTTTTCAAGACGGGGAAATGTAAAAAGTAAGTTTGTTTGTGTTTTCCCTACCAAGGATCCTAATGAGTAAGTCATCCTGTTAGCTTGTGGACTTCTTTGAAATACGTATTTTTTTAAATTGCGAAATTATAGGTTCAAGCCTATTTTTTATGCATTTTTGTCAGTTACGCGCAACATACAGTTTATATATATATATACTATATAGAGTTTTGTCAGTTATAGAGCGCTAGGTACCTAATTTTATGAGCCATTTGAGGGGCAGTTTTTGATGTAAAGTCCTTTTCAAGAGGATTATGAAACAAACTGTGTTTGAGCCTCCAATACGATCATTCTTTGTTTGTTATTACTCATACTTATGATGATATTAGTCTCTGTAAAGGAATAAATATATTCTTTTAGTATTTCATAAAAATTCTAATTATAGTATATAATATACAATTTACAAGCTTATTTTATATAAATTTAGTCAAAACATATAATTATGCATGTTATATTATTACAAATATTATGCGTATTCCAATATTTAGTATGTTTGCATTTTATCAAATAAATACAAAAACAAGTAATATAAAAATTTTGTTTTTAAAGTCAATTCCTACTTACGTCATCCAAGAAAAATTTAATAGAATCCCTTAAGCTATATTAGTTTTTGTTGCATTAAAATATCTCATTGGGTTGATTTTCTAGAAGCAGGTAGGTTTACAATGGAAGTCTATGGGAATTGGGCGAAATAGTAGAGATATCGCCCATTTGGCGTCCCTTTTGGAGACTCATTTGGGTCGCCCAATTGTGCGATCTATCGCGGCGTTGGCGACAAACTTCGCGGTATTGGGCGGCAGAACAGGGTCCCCCTTATGGTAACCCCCTTATAGATAGGAAGATGCATTAAATACTGTTCAATAACCAATGGCTGCCATTTTGTCTCCCCTATAAAACGAAAATGAATGAATTAAAATTTAATGAATGAATTAATATTTGAAAAATTTGTATTAACATCCATTGTCATCCAGTACATGTTTAAAAAAATGTATTTCAACTTGATAGGATGAATAATAAGTATTTTATGAACGATTGAAAATTTGATCAAGATAAATAAATAAATAAATAAATAAATAAATAAATATAGGGAGAGTGTGAACTAATAGTAGGGAAACAAAACAAATTAGTGTGATTTTTTTTAGTATTTTTCCACATTTTGCAACTTTTTAAAGTGATTTTGCCAACCCATTTGAGAAAACAAAAATTCGGGCATAAATGGATTAAGAACTTCACTTCTTGGGAGAAAATATTTCTCTCTTCAGTCGCGAGCTCGTTATCTAATTGCTTGCAACCTCTCTTCCCGATTACAAACTCTAATTAAATCCAGAGAGAGAGAGAGAGAGCCCTCATTGGATACATTGAGTGGCCTCCATTGAACACAGAGCAGCCCGCTCCTCCGTTTATCAGCAGCAGGGGAATTTTCAGTCCATTTTTATGGTTTGTCTCTCCATCAAGGAAATCGACAGGTTGTAAATAAACAAGAAAGAAAAATCAAATATCCAGCATGGTTTAGGAAATCCTTTCCAGAAAACTGTCATGAAACTTTTCGATAAATAAGATGAAATTAGATTTGAAAGTAAACGGTTTAGAAAACGCTTATCCCATCCATGTTTCACTCAGGGCCGCCCACAGTCAGGAAACGAATCGAATTATTTTGCGCAGCCCTGTATAGAATCTATAGAGTTGCATCTACACTACACAGCATGCTAAAAGTAAGACCAGTTAAAAAAAAAAAAAGTGAAATACGTAGCAGAGTTGAAAAACCATTTCTAGCCTTTCTCGCGAATAGATGGAAATACACTCGAATTCTTTTGTATATTATTTGCACTTTTATACGCACTGTATACTTTTATATAAAAGTATACAGTATACAGTATACAGTATACAGTATACAGAGTAAGCTAAAACTGAATCCATTTAAAAAACGCATAACAAAACTCAAAACTCACTTCCAGACATTATAAACGGAAATGTATACAACTTCTTGTTAGCACTCTGCTACATAAAATTATACACAGTAAAGCCCGAGCGGATGATCCGCGGTGCGGTTTATCCGCGAAGCGATTTTTTTTTTTTATTCAAGCCAACAGGAAGGAAAATACAACAAGTTCTACTAATAAATATAAACAGAAAAACTCATGTATTCGAAAGTAATAGAAGAATATTTCTAGATTCGGTTGCCATATTTGAAATATCAGATATTAAGTCTTGATGTCTTTTCTTGATTTTATTAACCAAACGTAAACACAGCAATTAAAATATTTAACGATTAAATAAGACTATTATGATAAATTCCAGGAGAGCATATCAAGAATAACTTCATTTTCGAGATAAAAATCATTCCATACTAAAAGAAAAACAATAGTTTACAATTTAGAATAAAGAAAAGGTGTTTCCAAAGCAAGAAGTAAAAACAAATGACTGGTTTTTTTTTTTTTTTAAGTGTAACTCAGCTCTTTTTGTACAGTATGTATGGCACTGTTTCTTGTTTACTGATCTTTATTTTATTTATTTAGACATAAAGATAAAGCAAAGGTTTCTGATGTACTGTGCATATGTATGTATTTTAAACGTTTTATTATGTTTTTGTTACACTAAAACATAGTTTTTATGTTGAATTTTCTTTTTTTTTTTCGTGTTTGCACCCCATTTTCAGTCTTTTCCGGATTATCCGCGATTTTCGTTATCCGCGGTGCCCTTGCCACCTAATTCCGCGGATAATCGGGGCTGTACTGTATACTAGCAGACTAAGCCCGCTGCGCTGGTCTATTTTTCAAAACAAAACATGAATGAAACGAAATCTTGAATTTGACTTTTTATTTTAAAGCAATATGGACCTTCACCTCGAATGCCATTTTGCATTGCTGAAAACTATACGAACGCCATTGCGCTGTTGCATTGTATTATGCGTTGGGCAAAATTTGGGCTTTTTTAACACAAATCTTTTCGTTGAGCATTTTTAGTAGAATTTGGTAGAGAAATGAGGCAGTTATAACAACAGGAGTTTAAATATTCTCTAGTTACCACACAACTAAAATAGAGAATATTATAATAATTGCAGAGATTCACCATTGAATTCAAATTGATTCATTTTCATTTGATAGTTTTTGTCTTCTGTAATCTTCAAATATACAAATAAAAGTTTTAACAATATAGAAAAAAACACTATTGGCTGGGGACCAGAAGATTATAGAAAATTAGTCCAATATATTTTAAATACCTTCCTAAAAGAACAGAAGATATACAGAAAAAATTAAAAGGAAATGATGAATTAAAAACAATATAAAAAGTTTAGGGAAGAGTGGCGTATCTGGTTGGCGCAATTGGCGAAGAAATCCAAAGTGGCACAGATTTTTTAAGAGACGCTGTATGTGTATATATATACGGAATTTGTGTTGATTAGTGCCACGATAGCGTACACAATATTGCACGTACTACTATATTTGGATATAACCCCTCATCTTTTTGCCTCCTTTTGGGAACAACGGATTTCGAGCTTATTCTATCGACGATCATTTTCAGAATTTTCAAGCTATGATTTTGAAACTTTCAGAAAAGTTGCTCTATATACTTAGATAATACATTATGTACATTATATTTTGATTGCATTCGCGTATGCGCCGTGAAATAGTTTTTAGTAAACCTGATAATTTTTCATCCAATTTTTATTATTTTTTAATTCGGATTGCACAGTATTATGTACAATGTTGTTTATCATATATTCTGAAAAGAACTTTTTTATATATTAAGAACTCTGCACATTATAAGCAAAAAGTTTGGCAAAATTTGGGATTGTTTTTATAAAAACCTTAATTTCTCTACGAGTATACGTGCTATCCTCATAAAAATGAACACAGTATATTAAAATAAGCTACTTATCAATAATCTTGAGTTTGAACGCTTTTGCTACATTAGTTTTTACAGGGTTATCCAAAGATATTCGTTCTTTTTCAATTTGTTGACAGCCCTCTATGGGATTTCGGGAAAAAATCTTCGCGAAATATATGACCTATACTATACTGTTTACACACCTGCAGTTTCAGGTAAATTTCTCATGTTTTTTTTTTTTTTTTTTTATTTAACAAAACGTCTAAAGTCGCAAGTGACCGGTCACCTTTGGCCATATAGCGTATGCAGCCTATAGATATTGTGACCGTCTCGGATTGTAATCATGTGCAATAATATCCATCAATAAATTATAAATACACAAAACAAATGATATCTGTTTTAATGCATGCATATATTTAACTCCTTAACGGTTGCATTAAATTACGGTTTAAAAGTTCAAATTGCTTATTGGCACCCTTTTTTGATAAAAATATATTCACATTATTTAATGACAGGTAAAACGATATCATAATAAAGTTAGTTGCGTTATTTTATAAAACGGGTGCGAATCAAACAATCTGAATAAAAGACACAAGGGCAAAAGACACTATCACGGGAGCGAGAATGAAGGGGTTAAGAGCGGGACCATTTCTTGATGCTCTCCTATACGAGAACTCTCCTGCTGATTAGTCCGTTATTTCATTTCCTCCTCTGCGAGAAGCCGATTTGAAATTCCAATTCAATCCCGGGAGAGAGAAAGTCTTCGATGCCAAATGGGATGTTCAGCTGTTGCACACAACAACAGCTCTTCCATGGATTGGCAAAAGAGGAATTTGGCAAGTCCCTTATATGTACTGGACTGGGTTTGTCGCCATTCACAGCCAATCCAGTGAATCGACAATAATCCAGGTGAGGTTGGAGGGGGTGGAGGAAGTAAAAATAAAAAAATCCCCTTGATAACTTAGTATTTAGTGATCGGACCTTCTTTTTCGTTGGCAGAAAAAAAATCTTCCTTTGCGTTTTAAGGAAAAACGAGACCTTTGCATCCTTTCAGATGAAAAGCACTTGAATCACGTACAATGACCGAACAGGTCATCTTTCGATAAACGGGAAACTCATTCCGTTAAATGATGTTCATGGAAGATGCGTGTTTATGAACGGGACTTACCTTCTCCGCGATATTCCTTATGGGTTCTCTACTAATTACCTCATTATCTCATTTCATCTTCTGCGGGAGAATCCCCTCGCTCTCTTCTCGATTTGAAATTCTAATTAAATACTGGGAGAGAACGCCTCGGATCTCTAATTGGATACTTTGAGTCGCATCGTATTGAGACTTGTGGCGTTTATCTCCAGGAGAGACATTTTCTATCCCTTTTATGTCAGGCATTCGGATTATTCGAATAAACGGTCACCAAAGCGATTCGACAGTAAAGGTCGGAGGGAGGCGGGAAATCACTTTCCATTAGATGTAAATTTCCAACTGAGCGAAAATTGTCCGGACCAGGATTCGAACCAGGGATCTCCTGGCTGAAGCCGCCAGTGATCTACGCTCTGAGCTATCCCGGGCGAATCGGGTGGAACTTTTTCACCCAGCTAACCTTAGATGGTACAGCACTAACAGCTTCAGCCAGGAGATCCCTGGTTCGAATCCTGGTCCGGACAATTTTCGCCCAGTTGGAAATTTACATCTAATCTGATTTATTTACCAATTGGAATAATTGTGTTAAAATCAATCTAGTGTAATCACTTTCCATCCTTTAGCTTAATGGATTTATTTACATCGTACAAATGGATCGTCTTTAAAGTATCACGAAAAAAATGTTTCCGTAAAATAAATAGGTGTGTTGACAGAAGATGAATTTTTGGTTCAAAGTAAGGCACCCTTACAACACTTAAAGGGGTCTCTTAAAATTAGAAAAAAAAATTTGAAAAAAAGAGAAAATTTTCAACGTTTAATATCTTAAAATGTATATGATTTTGAAACACAATTTTGATTGAGATGAAAGATATATGTATGTTCTTTCATTTTATGTGTTTTAAAAATGGTAAGATGCAGAATTAGCATTAGCAGGGGGCTCCAAGCTGTCAGATATTGTACAAGCAGAAAATGGGTATAACAGCTTACGCGCATGATTACAAAATACATTTTGCAACTAGAATGAAAATTTGGGTGCCTACTTATACTTTAGATTATAATAATGACCCTGAATCTAAAGGAAATGCATTTAAATCATTTTTATATTTTTAGTATAAAGTTGTATTGAGCAAATACAAAATTTTGAAAATTTTAACTACATAATCACTTAAAAAATATATTTTTTGGAACAATAAAAAGGAAATTTTAGGTTCAGTTTATACAGATTGAAATGAAACGTATGTTTAGAAAATTTTATGAAAAAATATTCAAAAGGTTTTGAGATAAGCGCGTCATGCCCAAAAACATCGTTTGGAGAAAAATGACTTCAAAGTTTCGCAAACGCCGTTTCAGCTATTGAGCGGTTATAATTCTAAAAGCCATAACTTCTGTTCTAGTGAAAATTTCAAAGAAACAATTATATTAAAATGTTCAAAGAAGAGAGGAGTTTAACATCTAAAAAAATTTTAATTTTGAAGCTTCTGAAGCTTTGAAGAAAGTGAAGAATTAAGACTTTTCTCGAATACAAAGATGCTATTTTGAATTTAATTGAACGAACTACATTTCTGAACGCATTTTTTTCAGAAAGGTGTCAGAATGGTCAGGTGTTCTGATTGAGAAACCGCGTCATCGAATTGCATTGACCAGTTGTTTCATAAAGACAGAAGATCTTTCAGAAAATACTATCCAATGCAACGTTTCTGACGCAGAAAATACTTGTCGTCATGTGACAAGAAAGACTTATAAGTCAATGAATCATTTATCAATTATAAATGTAAAACGCCATCGATTCTATGTTCAGGTCTGTCCCTTTTATGAAATTTTAGAAATGTGTCAGAAATTTCGAGTGGTTGAACAGTGAATTTTAGAATCACCCAATCAACTTTCGGCCCAACAAAACAAACGTTATTTTCTGTTTTCCACTTAAGATTTTTGCCGATTTCCTTGCTTATTAAATCAGTTTGAAATTTCGTTTCCTACATTGCTTGTAGAATTTTTGAGTTCGACGCATGTTAATTCGGGCTTTGAATTTTTGAAGATCCTTTCGTTTAAATGTTGACTCATTTTATGAATGCATGCCATGACCGAAAAATTTATCCTTCGACAAAGGCGAAACTCATTCATAAAATGAGGGTCGTTTAAAGGAGTACTTATGAACGAGACATCTTGGAGGGGCACCTTATTGGACTCTGCTAATGAGCTCGTTATCTCCTTTTATCTCCTGCGAGAAACCCCCCCCCCTCCCCTTCCTCTCGCTTCCCTCATTACATCCCGGGAGAGCAGATCCGGATTCCAAGTGGGATACTCTTAACAGCAACGCTGTCCGTTTATCAACAGAAGAGGAATTAGCTGTATCCTTTCTGTATACAATTCAGAGGTTCTCCATCAACGGCAGGTTAAAAAACAAAATGACTTCACATACTTTATTGAATGGATATATCGATCGGACAAAAGGATAGTCTGGGCTGTATGAGAAAAAAAATTATTTTTGGTTCTCCGTGTGTGGTTTAGTACGAGAATGGTTCAATAATTATTGTCCCGAGTGTGTATGAAATATTTGTACTGCGATGGTTGATGTGGACTATTGAAGCCTAATGTTTCAGATGCCTTTAGGCTCAATTTCAGAACCATAGCTGCTATATTAAGTTTTTTTTTCGTTTTAGATATGAGAGTTGACACCTAGCTTGAAGGTTGGCCAGAGGGTTGGAAGGGAGGGGTTGGGGGAAAGGCTGGTTTGGAGCTTATGGGGCCAGACCTGAAGCAGTTCTATTATAGATTTTTGACAGTGGCTACATAATTATGATCCCGAGTCCAAATGACAGTAGTCATGTCTCATTCACTGTCACTCCACAACCCCCCCCCCCCCTTTCAAGCTAGGTGGCACCTCCTACACCTAAAACAAAAAAAATATGTTAATATAGCAGCTGCAGTTCTGAAATTGAGTCTATAGGCATTTAAGGCATTAGGCTTCACTATTCCACGTCAACCATCGCAGTACAAATATTTTATACACACTCGGAACACTAATTATTGAACCACCCTTGTATAAGAAAAATTGGAAAGGAATTGGGAACTCAAAAATGGGTTTTGAAAACGATCGGAAGAATTCAAATATAGGACCGTGTACTACTGGCGGGAATGGCTGAAAGCGACAGTGTTTTCAATTCAACTCGATTTTAGTATACTGTGGAGCGTGTGGGTGTCATACAAAGAAATGGTTAAAAGGGGCTGCCCAAAAGAAATGGAACACAGGGCTGCCCAAGGCCGAAATCGCAGGATCGATGGCTGTATCCAGCGAATCATCCCACAGAAGAGGTCGCACGTGATTTCGGATACATCACCGTCATGGGGAGGGGGGGGGGGCGGTCTTGGATGAAAACGGGTATTTAAAGGTGTTTTCTAAATTGTTATTGAGATAGTTCCATTCACTGGATCAAAAAAGAAGTTTCTTAACACGATTCTGGTAGCAAGCAAAAATGTCTCTAAATATTGAATTCTCTAAATATTGAATAATCGAAAAATTTTATTTTTAAATAAGGAAAAGCTATTTTTCAACAATTTTCCTCCAATGTTAAAAATATAAAATTTAGTTAGAATTTTCTGGTGAGAATCTTGTTCAAATTAGATGGGATATATTTTATCCCACCGCCCCTCGAGGGGTTAATAACCTAGGAGCGACGAGCGTTTTTTTTTTCTTTCTTGTCTGTTTTTTTTTTTTTTTTTTTTTTTTTTTTTTTTATGGACGCATTATTTATTCTTCATTCCAAAAATCTTCGAAAATCCTTCATTTCGAATTTCTGTTTTGTGTCCAGCGGCATCGGCAACTCGTCCGTACCATCCTGCACCCAAGAAACGCAACACAAAATTACCCCCCCCCCACACACACACACAGAAAAAAAAAAAAAAATGAAAGTAATTCAAATCTGTTGACTACTCGGCTTCTATTCTTATTAAAGTTCTATATTTCTTATCGAGAATATCTGCTTGACTCGTGAAGAAAATGAATTTCAAAAATTGTCGATGGGTCATCGTATCGCCGGCCGCAGAGTGAGAGAAGACAGGAAATCTTCGATGTGTGCTGAATGGGCTGAATCACTCCAGTGAGTCAATAACATTCAAAAATTTCAGTGTGATCCGAGTCTATTTACGAGAGATAGAAGGCGGACAGACGGACAGACAATAAAGTCAAAAATCAATAACACTTTTCAACTTTGTTGGAAAGTGCTAAAAATAGCAGGAAAAGCGCAGTGCAATCGTTATGTGTTTTCGACGTCAAAATGACATCAGTGTTGCACACGAACATAATTCTATCTTTTATAATATGGATATACACTCATTGAATGGCGAAGACCGCTGTTTATTAGAAGGCAAAAGAAAAATTAAAAGCTCAACAGATAATATTGAGCAAAAATAGGTTACGACTTTTCTCCCGTATATCCAACAAAAGGTAAAGTTTCAAGTTGTTTACAACCAGGCGCATTATTTCGCAGTCGCATTCCTCCTCGGAAAACGATTTTTCCTTTTAACATAAAATCTAGGATTTTGCCAAAGCTTAGCATAAAAATATTAAAAAAGAGTAAAAATTTCAGCGACACAATAGCTCGGAGCTTTGGATGCGAGAAAACGAGAGGGGAGAAAATAGACCTTAGGCGAAATCTCACTCTTTTTTTTTTAACGTGATTTTATTTGCTCTGAAAAATGTATCTCTCTTTTTCGAAAATGTTTCTATGCCCATCTGTTTTGAAGCTGTCCCCCCCCCCCCCCCTTAGTACAAAATGTAGAATTATTTATTCAACTTTAGAGATCATTTTACGTCTTAGACATCGACGGCTCTTTAGAAAAGGATTTTTCCATAGTTCGAAAAGCTTCAAATGATATGGAAATTATACCCAGTTCAGGGCAAAATCGGTTCGGGTTACTCGCTTTTACCCGCACCGATCCGACCCTCGGTAGATGTTATATTTTTCAGTTGCGGGTAGGGTTCACTTCTATTTTTCTTTTTGCTGCGGGTCAGGTGCACTTCTATTTTTTTGCTGCAGGTCGGTTTGACTTCCATTGCTTTGGGTTCGGTTCGGTTTTGGTTTGGGTTTTGACTTTTGCGGATCGGGTTCGGATTGGGCCGATTTTTCAAATGAATATACAAATTATTTTTTCACGTTAAAAATCCATGCACAATAAGACCTCCCTAACCGAATCTCCTAGAAATAGATGACCTCTGTTTAGCGAACACTTTTCAGCTCGTAAACCAATGATGTATTTCTATGCTTTTATCTCTGGATAGTGGACATCTCACAATCTGCAACAATGTTTGCATACATTATCACAAACACGATATATTTCTTTTTGTGTGTATCAAATACGAAATGTTGGTAATAATTTTCACAATTCGAGAGAAGAATTTTTTTCTTCTTGACTGTACCTTTAAAAAAAGGATAATTTATGATTACATTTCTTACATGTATTTTACTTCTCGATTAGTAAACTAAGTACATACTTATTCATATTCAGATACGTATTTTGTTTGATCTGCTCAATTTTTTTGTGAAAATACCGTAAACTGGCTTGTAAAAAACCTAAATCTGATCCACATCCACAAGAATTATTATAGGGTGAACAACGAAGTGTAGCGGACGCTGTTGGAGTCGCAAGCAGTGTCATTGCAAGGGTGTAAAATCGATTCCAAGAAACAGGGAACATTAGACGTCGACTAGGGCAAAGTCAGCCAAGTACCACCACAGCAACTGATGACCAATATATCCTCTTAACAGCTCGTCCAGGCCAGTCTACTCAGCTGGAAAGACATGGCAGCAGGACGAAGGGTGAACTAAAACGTCCGAAATAGGCTTGATCAGGATGGTCTCTATGCACGTAAGCCAATGGTCCGCATGCCATTGATCTCAAGCCATCACGCGGCCCGATGAAGGTGGCTGCTGAACATCGAGATTGGAGGAAACGTTGTTGGAGTCAAGTACTATTTACAGACGAGTCCCGATTCAGTCTGGAGTGTGACACCCGACGTGTTTCGGTATGGAGGGAAAGGAGCGCTCGAAGTAACCACATACTCGTTCGTGAATGATCACATTACAGACGAGGTGGGTTGTTGGTATGGGCTGAAATAAGCCTATGTAGACGTACGGACCTGCATATTATTCGGAATGCCACTTCGACGGCCCAAAAGTACGCAGACGAGATACTCAGACCTCCGCATTGGTGATTCCTCTCATTTCATGCATGATAATATCAGACCGCATACAACTCCGCTTGTGCAGAACATGCTTGAAGCTGAAACAATACAGCGTATGGAATGATCATCATGATCTCCTGACCTGAAACCCATCGAGAATGCTTGGGACACACTCGGACGACGCAATACAGCGAGAGCAAGCCCTTCTTTTACTGGTCGGGATTTGGAGATTGCAATTCTTGAACAGTGGAACAGTATTCCCCAAAGTCTGGTCGATAACTTTTCCGCATCCATGGAAAATAGGTGTGCAGCAGTCTTAGCTGTTCGAGAGGACCACACGCTATATAAAACATTTTGTATCATTTCTAAACTATACTTTTATTGTAATTTACATGTAACCAAATTATTACACTAAATGCCCTAAAACGTTACTTCCATGTTCTTTCTATTGTTTCACAGAACGAAAGCTCTCTTAAAAAAGATTTGACGACTTATTTTCTTTAATGCGTTTGGCGTATTAATCTATCTGGGTTATTTACCCTTAAAAATAAATACCCGGGTACTTTACATTAATACGCGTGTGCTCTCCGTTTTATGCTCATGCATAGCTGTCTCGCACGGTCCTCATCACTTCTTTGCTTGCATCCTTAACTTTTTTGAGTCGTGTATCTATATTATTTTAATTTTTTTCAGTTTATTAGTTTCCATATTTAAAACCTTATCGATCCTTTTAGGATATTCCGAACATTAGATATATTTATTTATTTTTTAAACATTATCTACAAACTTTCTACGCGTGATGTCAAGGAAATCTCGTCAAATAAATAACTGACAGAATTTTTTTCGTAAAAAATTAATTTTTATTACGAAGCTTCTGTATTTTTAACAGACTGAGCCATAAAAAAAACAGTTATTTTATGCGCGTCCTGGCTCATTCATTTTTTTTTTTTTTTTTTTGTATGTAAAACCTATTTTTTATTCGTTAGTTTGTTATACAGTGGTAGTTAGTTGTATCACTTTTAGGTAGCTTTCATTACAAAAAGTAAAAATCTACCTATTACAGCCGTCCTGAGGCATTTCCGGAACATTTTCGTATATTTTCACGGATCACGACCCCCCAGACCCCAAAACCACCCTCTGTTTAAATGTGACTTACATATATATCTGATTTTTGTCATGCGATCACTCTCGTATTTATAAACCGATTTGGATGAAATTAACTGTATGCATAGTACCGGGTGTCCCAAAAAGGACTGACTGATTTTAAAATTCAATAACTTCCAAACGGTGACAGATATTAAAAAAAATCCTTGCAGGAGGGTTATGCATAAAGTCAAAAGTTTTATTACAGTGATTTTCGATTTTAGTTCGAATTACAAACAATAGATGGCGCTTCGATCCATAGAGGCTACATTCAGGCTCGATTTTTGGTACTTCGTGGCCCGGATAATACATTTCCATCTCCTTTTTCTGCATGGAACAACAGAAAGGACTCAAAATCGAGCCTGTATTTAGCGACTATTGCTTACAGCGCCATCTATTGTTTGTAATTCGAACTAAAATCGAAAATCACTGTAATAAAACTTTTGACTTTATGCATAACCCTCCGGCAAGGATTTTTTTAATATCTGTCACCGTTTGGAAGTTATTGAATTTTAAAATCAGCCAGTCCTTTTTGGGACACCCGGTACATACCAATGTCTCGACCGAGTTCGTTGGCCATCTTCATCCGCCATCTTGTTTAAAAACGGCAAACCATTTAAATAAATTAAAAATTTAAAAACCGGTGCAAATAAATTAAAAATTGAAAAATATTTTTTTCTTAAGCGTTTGACTTTAATACAAGGACTCCGAATCCTGTTTTGTTTTGTCTTTATCTTAAAAAATGGTTGAGATATAGGAGTTTGAATACCTAGGATGGCCGACATTTTCAAACAATCTGATTTTTGCAGTGCTGTAACTCTCATATTTATAAACCGATTTGGACAACACTAAGTATGTGCATGTCTCGTCTTAAGAATGTCTCGACCGAGTTCATTGGCCATCTTTATCCGCCATCTTGTTTCAAAATGGCGGACATATATATATATATATATATTTTTATAGCCGCGCAATGCTTAAATATTATTAATATCCGCTAGCTTCAAATTCTCGCCAAACTTGGCAACAGTTGGCGAAATATCGCCACATCTGGCGACCAAAAAAAAGTAACAGTAAATGGTGCCAACTTAGCTATAGCTTACTAATTTGGCGCAATTCTCATTGAAATTCAGTATTGACGAATATTCTCTTATCGGGTTTGCAGCGTTTTACCTTCTTGAAATTTGAGTAAAATTAGCTTCGAGTAAAATTTACAAAATTTTAGAACCAAGATATATGCAAGCTATCTTTTCCTCCTGGCACATGCAGAAAGGACATTTTTTAACCGCTTATGAAAAAAAAATGAGGGATTTTCGCAACAATATATTATAAAGGACAAACATATCTGTGCGTAACGCATACGTCATTTTGCGAATGGCAACACTTTGAAATTTGAAATAAAATTTTATTTTTGCAATTCTCTCTACTGCAAATTTTTACACTTCTAAACATCGCACATTTTAAATTTTTACACAGTCGTGAGGAAAAAAATTCTCTTTTAAATGCAATTAGTTTGAAAGCTGTATCTCAATTTATTTTTGAGATATTAATTTTTTGTAGTTTTTAATACCATTTTTCTTTACGTGGCAACAAAAGTACCCCATTTCTATTGAAAGTAAACGAAAATTAGTCGAAAATAGGAGATACTGTATCTTTTTGTTGCCATTTTCTTATAAAACCTGAAAAAAAAGGTTGAAATTAAAATATGGACTATGTCAAGAATATTGCCTGTTATTCCGTGATAATGACGTCATAAGCATACTATTCTACATACGAAGTTTATGACAGGAATGAAAAAGTGGATTTCTTTAGCGTATGCAAATGACATCATTTTATAAAAAAGCGTGTATTTTAATTCTTAAACCTGAATTATGTTTTGTAGAAGTGCGTCATATTCACAGCCTAGCTGCTTCGAAATTCTTCAAAGGTGAAAATGCTCCACTTTTGAAAATAATGCAATCGAAATCACACACTGATAAAACGCAATGTCTTACAAAAATTTAGAGTGTCTTTATAAAAGAGAGGTGGCATGCAAATAATTTGCGATTTATATTAAAGAAATTGATGATTCTCACCTGGATGGATTTCCTTCAGTGAATTAGACAAGCAAACAAATAATTCGCGGTTTAAAATAATATCATGTTCCTGAATTTTTTGTCCAAAGCTCTCTCGAATAATAAAACTTTAATGCTATTCTTTAGGACATTCTGCTATAATTTTATCAAAATAACATAATTTGCTTAATTTAATTTTTCCTCATTTTATATAATCTAAAACACAAGTGTATTTTTTAGTCATCTGACCTGATCTTTCTGCTGAAACAATTTTACTAATATCTTTTTTAAAATTGAAAGCTCTTCAGTTGTAGATGTGATTGCACTATATGTTTTTTTTTTAATCCCCATTTTTATATTTTAATTTTAAAAGCATTTTATGAAATTTCTTCAAAATGGTGAAAATTAGATAGCTTTCATTATTGTAGACAAGAGAGAAATAATGAGATATTTTTTATCTTTTTTCATGTTATTTTCTGATATAAATTCAAAATTGTTGATAAAAATTGTTGCATAGGGTTTAGTGGCGTTAAATTCCATTAGGAGCAGAATATTATATTAGGGGCATAATAACGGAAAATGACATAATGCTTTTGAACACACGCATTTTTCCTCATAAATATTCTATATTGTTTTTCCTTCTGCATGTGTACTGATAATAAGTTTCAGAAACTAGGCGAAATGCTTATTAAATGAAAATGAAGTCATATTTAAAAGAAAACGATCATTTTCTTAGATAAAACTAAACATTTTAACACAAATGCATTTAAAAAACATAAATTATGGAAATTTTTACCTTCCGGAATTGAGATTAGAATTTCAAGTAAAGAGTGCGTCTGTTCACATAAAAGATTTTGCTGACAATCGTGACTTCAAGTTTTGAATTAAAATGATTTTTAAATGATCAAACAAAATAATTTAAAAAAAATGATGAATATGGATATGAGAACTGCCTATGTAAATTTTGAGAAGGTGAAAATTGCTGTTTTTCATTCCGAAATACCAAGCATAAGAGCCTCAATTGATAACCACATCCTAATAACTGATCTTTATTATATTTTACTGATTAAGTATCTATATTATAAAGAAAAAACGTATCTGTGCGTAACGCTGACGTCATTTTGCGAATGGCAACACTGCACGAAAAATTTCGGTCTTGAAATTTTTGCTACTACAATTTTTTAATCTTCTGACCATCGTACATTTTCAATTTTCGTCGCATAGGGAAAAAATTTATTTTCAAATGCAATTTGTTTAAAAACTGTATCTTAATTGACTGGTGTATTATATTTTCCAAAATAATTATTAAGCATGATTTTTATAATTTTTATCTTATCACGTGCCGGTTTCAATACATAATAATAATAAACATTCTGCACATAAAGCAACAAACAGTTTTCGGCATTTGTTTCTGACTATTTTTGCATAACGAAATTAATACTTTTTTCTTAAACAAATAAAAGAATAATATTAAAAAAAAACCACCAATCTAACATATCTGTGAAAGACAAATTAACGAATTTAATACTTCTTTTATAAACAAATAAAAGAATAATATTGAAAAAAAAAAACACAAATCTAACATATTTGTAATCGTACAATTTAAATTTTTAGATCACCAAATGGGATTTTTTTTTTTCAAATGGAATTTGCTTGCAAAGTTCATCTCATTTTACTGATTGTCTATGGTTTTAAAAACAATTTTAAAGCGTGAAATATTTTTTAATTTATCTCTATCGCGCGGAGCTCGATAGCGAAAGATTATTCCGTTTGCTTTTAAAACAAAATAAAGAGTTCATCGTTCTCTTACGGCTAATATCCATTAAAAAACTTCCCTATGAATAAATAAATAAAATAATACAAATAAAACACAAATTTAACAGACATGTATAAGCTCTGAAATTATCAGAATATAAAAGAATGCCGTAAGTAGCAAAATCTTGGTCAAATAACTCTTAGAATATGGCTAATAAGAAAATATCGCTTTTGATAAATTTCAAAAATTTATTTGATTATGTAATTCGTATTTTCCATATGAAAAATGCTCTTTTAATGTAAGTGGGTAATCTAAAAAATTTATTGCATATAAAAAAATTATTAGTTTTCAATTAAAAAAAAATGTTTTCACCTATATTCTTTAGCCCGGGAAGCCCGGGTACGATCCCCTAGTGTAATTAAAAGCGTAAGAGAGTTGCAATAATGGAATTAATAAAACTATTTTAAAAACTATATAAAAGTATAACTATATATATTAACTATACATATTAACTATATAAAAAAATTTTTGTTTTTTGTAAATTAAGTCCAACTTAACCCGAATCCCGTGTCGATCGGACTACCCAACCCAATGAAGGAATCTATCTCAGACAAAAACAGATAATACAATTTAACCTCTGTCCATCCGTGTTCGGGTCGGGTCCTGAAATTTAAATTTTAAATCAGTCCGAAGCAAACCGGAAAGAAACTTGAACCATGAACCCGATCCGAAATGAAATAAAATCAAATTTTTATTGGAATTAGGAAAAATAGGCATCTCTAACAGCACTTTTATCTTTTGTGTTGGAAAAGGAATACATATTTACTTATTCGACTTATAAGTGAAACGGGTACTTTTCGGTTAGCCGGGCGCCAGTGTTATATATACATATGTATATATACATATACATTTATATGTATTGTATATGTACACACACACATATATATGTATACATATAGCTTCTATATATGTATAAATATACATATATATGTATATATAGATATACAAATAGCTTCTATATATGTATAAATATACATATATATGTACATATAGATATACATACATATGTAACACTGGCGCCCGGCTAACCGAAAAGTACCGTGAAACGATATTATGGACTTTCTTTGAAAAATCGGGTCAACCCGACCCAAACCCGCAATAATAATTATCAGACTGGCCCACAACGAAAAACCTTTAGCGCCAAGTCAATCCGAACCACCGTTCGAATCGCACCCTAACGAATGCAAAAATATACTTCAGATAATAACGGATGTTTCACTTATCCTTTGTTCAACTTATACTGCCTTATTTTTCAGTATTTTAGATAAAAGAGAATGTGGGTAAAATATGAAACTGATTAAAGCCACTATCACTACAATATAGGACAACTCATACAGAATTTTTCACATTAAAACAAAAAACTACAATTTTCTTCTTAAATATTTCTTACCCAAAACTTAAACGTTCTTCTATTTCTAAGCCCCAACTAGAGTCTTTTAAAGGCCGTGTTGCACCCGACCCGAATCTGAAATTTCTGCTGAAAGTCAACCTGAAACCTGACAAAAAGGAATTCGTCAACCAAATCCGAAAATGGAAAAAAGCCGTCAATCCGACCCTAACTCGAGACGAAAGAAAATTAGTTCATATTTTATAGAATACACAATTATAAAAAAAAAAAAAAGTCTACAATTTTATCTTTTTTGTGTAAAAATGAACTTAAATACACTCATTAATATTCAAATATATAGATTTTTCATTTGAAAAATGTTCAGTACATATTTTCTTTTGAAAAATCAGGTCAAATCAAAAGTGTCAAAACCTGACAAGAATTTAAAGTCTTAAAGTCCCGCAAGTCTTAAAGTCCGTCTTTAAAGTCCCGCATTTAAAGTCTATCTGGTTCGGGCTAAATTTGGTTATCCTATCCAATGGAGGACCGTAATTCTAACCTACTGTCGGAAAAACAATTATTTCATGAATTTTGAAAGGAAAATGAAGAAACTCATTTCATGCCTCAAAATTGCTGGCTTTTTCATTTTTTTATTTTATTTATTTATTTATTTATTTTATTTTTTTGTAATGTATATTTTTTAAGATTTTTTTTTATTTTCTCACATTTTTTTCATGATTCCCCTCTCCCCATCTCCCCGAAATCGGCATTAATTTATTTAAGATTTTATTAGTATAGTGTAGATGTAGATAATAGCATTTACGTCTATGAATGAAAGGCGATGACAACTAGCCAATCTTTCACATAAAGTGCGACCGAAGCACAATTTTCTTTTACTCATTCAGTTCAAAGTTCAAATTGAAAATACCTTTGTTTCTTAAGCAGACATATGTTCTTTTCACGTAATTTGGTTTTAATTTGCAGCCTGTTTCCATAAAATATATTTGATGTAACATTTAAAAAAATATATTAGACGTCACATTTAAAAAACCAAAAAAATCTTTAATGTGGCGTCTAATATATATTTTTTAAATGTATTTTATTAAAACAGACCTGTATATATTACAGTGATTAAAATTGTCTTTAAAGTATGAATTAATGTCTGAAATTGGTATATAAAGTGTAAATTATAAATACCGGCATTACAATCTCAAATGTAGATAACTACATTTTTATAATATGAGGATAATTACTCGGCACTTTAAGAGTAATATTCCTTTCATCTAATACATCATTCTTCAAGTAAGGGGAAAATTATTATTTTAAAAAACTGGTGACAACCGAACAATTTAAAATTTTTTTAAAGCGCTAAACTGCCTATAATGCTTGGCAGGAAAACCTGCCAGTCGGATTATATGGGTTATACATATAAATAGGGTAGATGTGTCAGCAATGGACACTCTTAAGGAATTTCTCTAAAAATTGTTTTTTGAGTAATAGTTATGTGTATTATATTCCAATTTTTTCAATATTATATTAATTTATCAACAATATTTAACCATTACCATAGTCTCGTTTCCCAATATGAATCAAAATTTAATTGTAAATAGCAGAAATATATCAAAACACCTAAAATGCCAGTTATGGACACCCTTTGTTTCAGTATGGACACCCTCTATTCCAGTAATGGACACCCCATAAAAAGTAATAAATACAATTGTTTTTATAACTGTATTTAGAACGAAATACTCTAAAGTTGAACTAATCAAACGAAATTTTCGGCCGAAAATAGAAATATTATCGAAATTCGGTTACTGTTTCGGTTTCGGTCGGTCCTTAATCTTAATTACTATTTTATTTTGAACACTTTTTCAATTTGCATTATCTATATATCTCCAACAGGTAAAAAATGAAAGCACATTTCAGTCTTTTTGAGAAACCCTGTGTGTATGCCGGAGTCGGAGTCGATTGTTTCAGAAATCCTGGAGTAGGAGTCGGAGTCGCTCATTTTTCCTACCGACTCCGCAGCCCTGCATCCATCGATTGTGGAACCGATTAAGAGTCTTTCCCCAAGCACAGAATAGCAGCGCCCCCTGTTGAGCCAACAAGCTCAATATTTTTTAGACATTTATTTGTGTCAAACTCTAACATGCAGTTGAATGAAATTTCGTGCATTAGTTCTTGAGATACAGGTATCACGAAAAAAAAAAAAAAACAGAATAACAGCGCCTTTTGTAGGCAGTATACCCCGAAACCTAAGCAGCACTGTTTAGGTTTATGTCAAGGCCTAAAAGAATAGGCAGTTTAAAAAACTTTTGTTCATGAGTTCTTGAGCAGGGACCGATTTACAAATTTGGGGGCCCTGAGCACCGATGCTTATGGGGCTTAAAAATATGTATTGAAAAAGGTACTTAATAAGATAACCAATATTGACTTTAATAATTTCTTTAAAATATCCCTTAAAAAATTAAATTTGATAATCATTAATTTACTTTCAAATAATTATTTTATAATTATGAAATTTAAATGAGTAGCCGTTTTATAATAAATTGTGTGATGCTGATTATCTTTTCCTATGCAAGTCTATATATCTGGAATGATAAAGTATGCAACAACTAATAATAAATTTTCTGCAGTGACAAGCTACAATTATTTAAAATATTAGGAGGCTCTGCCACGTACGAGCTACGCTCACCAACCCCCAGATAATCTGTTTAGAACAAGAACAGGATTCTATAAGAATTAAAACTACAATATATTTTTTAAGTGATAAAGGTAAAAGAAAATGTTAACTATAATAAAGTAATTAAATGTGGATGTTTCAGACAAAATACACGATGTTGTAAAAATACAAACACTATAGAATGTAGAATGAAATGTAAAGTTCCATTTGATTTTAAAACTGCATCTGATTTTGGACAAGAATTGAAAAGCCTCCAGGAGCATTTGGGATTTTAATTTTAAATAATTATTTTACAATTATGAAATTTAAATGAGTAAACATTTTATAATAAATTGTGGGGTGCTGATTATCTTTTCCTATGTAGTGCTGATTATCAGGGGCCGGGGGCACGTTCCCTGAATGCCCGGCCCACTGTCCTTGAGATAGATCAATCACAAAAATCATAAAACAACAACAACAACAAAAAAATAACAGCATTTGAGTAAATAAAAGAGTGCAAAAAAGCTAAACAGTTTGGATGAGGGAAAACAATTTACCATTTTCTTCTACGTCCCATCCAAGAGAACGTTTCGAGCGGCGCAGGATGTCCTCCGTGGAAAAAGATTTCGACTCTTCAACTAAAAACTAAGATTTTGTCTCAGCTTAAAAGAAAAAGACTTTTTCAGCTAGCAAATAGTTCGATGCGAGAAACGAGAAGAAAAGTAAACGAAAAAAGAAATAGACGAGGCGAAATCTGCCCGTTATTTAGCGGATTTCATGAGCGCAGAAAAAGCTTTCTCGTTTTTAAACAAATATTTTTATTCCCAGCTGTTGGCTTTCTCAAGTTTTGACTTCGCTTTTTGCCCTCAGTACAGAATATAAGAATATTTATATTTTAGAGATTATTTTATGTTTCTACATGTTGATTCTTTCGAAAGAGATTTTACGCCATAGAGGAGGGAAATGTTTCGAGGGAAGCGGAAAACAGACAAAAACCCAATCTTTAAAATGGGGCAGAGATTTTGGTTTTGAAAAACTCGTATCAGTTTCTTATTTCAGCAGACTACTTCCGAGACAAGATTACACTTAGAACAGTTTTTACTGTGTACCGGAAAGAAGAGTTGGATGGCTTAACCAATTTTTAGCTCACAGGCTATCAAAGCCTGAGAGCTAATGTTCCCGTACGTTCTGTATGTACGTACGTATGTACACTGGTGGACAAAACTTAAGGGCCACTTTTATTTTCAACAATTATAGTTAGAAACAGATCCGCAGCAGCACGTGTAAATTTGCATGAATGCGGGATGTACTCTGTTTTGTGAAACTTGGCAAATTTTGTATTTCCGCTTTTGTCGATCCCGTGACAGCAGAAATAAGAGATTTTAGGCAGGGTCTTATTCGCTGGACACCCTGTATGACTGTTTATAAAAAGAGTTATAGTATGAACGCACTCCATTTGCCACGTTTAATGCAAAATTTCTGATTTGTTTTTATTGGCACGCATTCCTTATTCAGATACTAGAAGAGTGACTGATCCATTGTTTACAATTGATTATTCATTTTCAGGAAAAGAGATTCGAAATGTACGTACGCTTCGAATTTCTTTTCGAGACAGGATAGACCCTTCATCGGGGACAGCCATTTTTATAACTTAAAAATCTGATGAAAAAAGAAATTAATGAAAATATATTTTTTCGAGAAACGAAAAACATCCAACTGGATTCCAAATTACGTCAATGATAGTGACTGCGAAATTTTATACTTTTACATATGAGAATCTTTTTGTGAATGGGTCTCATATGATTGAGCGACGATTTTGTTTTTCAAAGGCTGATCTTAAATGCAAAAGAGCTACCTTATAACACAGCGTTTCTTAAACTGTGGTCCGCGGACCCTTGGGGGTCCGCGGGCTTACAGACGCTTCCTCAAGCTCAGTGTTGAATTTTTTTTCTCCGGCAGGAATTCCTGTAGCTGTAGTTGTGGGTAAATGCAGGACTAGAATTCTAATCATAAGAATATTAATGAACATAAAATAAATACCTAAATCTAAATCTTTCGAAGGAGAAATTTCAATGCTGGGGAATGAATTTATAAGCTTGATAAAATTCTTCCTCAAGATTTTGGGCTATTACAATATACAATGCCAGTCTGATTTGCCCTATATTGGACAAACTAAACGACAACTCCGTTACTGAATTTATGAATACATAAACTATGTTAAAAGAAAAAATAATTACAAAAATCCTCTGTTGTTTCTCTTTGTTGAGGGGGGGGGGGGGGGCGTAATTTCAACTTTGATTCGGCCACAATGTAATAAACTTTCAGATTTAGATTTTTTGAATCTGCTCATATTCATAAATTTAGAAACTCCCTGGACAACGATTTTTCCAGTGTACTTTACATCTCACCTTTCTGGGTAGATGCTTCACTTCCGCTTTAATCTGATTGGTTGCTGGAACAGGGTGGTCTTTCGGTTCATCGTTTACTGACATTTGGATTTTCGTCTTTCAATTTCTTGTGTTTGGGAAAATGTTGATTTTATTTTATACACTGATGGTGGGAGTCCTAGTACTCACGAAACGTGTACTTCTGTTCATTCTTGATTTGCCTGTATTGTGTGTTCAAACGTTAGTTTTTTAGTGATTTAGTTTTCCAAACAAGTTTTTTATTTAAATAAGGTCTATACCATTAAATTATTATTTTTCTTTTATCTTACATTAAGAAAAAATTTTGTTGGGGGTCCCCGAAATGCATATCATATCAAAGGGGATCCGCGAGATTCAAAAGTTTAAGAAACGCTGTTCTAACACATTTCGGAAAAGACACATTTTGGGAGTGCGAAGAAGAGGAGAGTCGTTTCCTTTAAGCATTTAGAGGTGGTGACTTTTTGTCGCGAAAAATAGAAAGGATGACATAAATGATGAATGAAAGGGTTTGGAATCATTTATAGTTTATGATTAGAAAACCTTCCAGGTGCATTCTAGAGGGGAAAAAATATTAAGTTAGCGAGGAGGCTCATAGAATAGACTTGCTTATTGTATTTTTGAAATGTGAATGATTCATGATGCACAGCCATTTCATAAAGATTCAAGTTAACGTATTCAAAAAAAAAAAAAAAAAAAAAACAAAAAAAAACATATTCTTATCCGATGGCGCCGTATAAAATACCATTTCTGGTTTAGTTTCTTTGAATGACGACTGAAAAAATAATTGACTTCTAGAAAAAAATGAAAAGGCATTGATCCACCCCATTAGATTCATGACCAGAAAAAAAAGGAGGAGTTCAATTGAAAAAAAAAAAATATGAATTTAGCTTCCCGTCTTGAGTACTTCAATCCACAATAACGACACAGGTACTTACGTTAGAGCAGAGGCAGCAGAGTCTCGTTCGCTGCTAAAAAGCGTTCAAACCCTTTCGGTCAATTTAAATAGATATATATATTTATCAACAAACTAGGTATCAAAAAAATTATTTTTCCTCGTTAGATTCGCAAAATACTTAGGAGTACCTGTACTCCACCGAAAAAAAACGGACATTCTACTGTGTAGTGGCTCCTAGAGAGGAAAAGGGATGACTTTATATACTGCCCCATTTTTTACCAAAGTACAGAAATCCTATCTTCCAAAACCAAACGCGAGCGGAGAATTTTGAATGCGCCGGCCATTTCGTTTTTCTCGCCTAAAGCAGTTTTCAAAGGAGAAACGGGTTTTACAGTCGGACCCAGAAATGGATTCCGAAAGAATTTCTGTCTGTCGAAATTCGTTTCTTTCCGGCACGCGTTTCCAATCCATTTCATCGAAACAAGCGTAGTATGGACAGATGTTCTGGTTTGGATAATTTGTGTTTTGAAAAATTATATAATCGCTGTAGCTTTCTGTCTGCGCACACATTTGTACAGGGTGTCCAGCGAATAAGACCCTGATTTCAAAATTAAATATCCTAAAAACAAAGATCAATGGAATTATGCGGTAAACGGCTTGTTTATTTTCTGAGCTGTAAAACTGTTATACCAAAGTTTCAAAATTTAGCTGCAAATACCGTTAACAGATGGCGCTGTAATCGCAATACTTGTAAACTATGCTTCGAAGTCCAGAGCACTAGCGTCTCATACCTAGATAGCTCCCTACGAAAAAACGAATATTGGGAAAGTCCACTTTTTCATTGGTGTGATGTGCAGAAGTAGAAGCATGTGGTCACAGAATTATTGCATCAGCTTTAATTTTAGAAAATTTCAGTTGAAAGGATTTTCAGTAAAAAGTTTAGAAATCATTATATAAGAACTTATTAAAATATTTTATTAAATTCAATTTTTAATGCCATATAATTATTTACGTCAAAATACATATATTTAGAAAAATAATTTTGTACTTTTTATTTATTTTTTATATTTTTAAATCACGGCATAATATTTTGGTATTATTGTTTATACCTGAATTATTATAAATAAAAAAGTAATTTTTCACTTATAATTTATTTTTAAATCACGGCATAATACTTTGGTTTTAGCACAACACATATATTTCTTTTCTTTGTAAACAAAGTTTTAGAGACAGAAATGATGCATTAAATTATTTCTTTTTTAAAAGGAATTGATGATAAGTCATATCATCAACGTCAAAGCAAAAGTATTTTGGATGCTGCATTCCTTTCCAACACTTTGGATCCTATCGTTAGAAGCTGCGCCATATTTCTGTGCTCATTGATAAAAAATAAAAACGAGTTTTAAAATTAAAATTATTTTTTTTAACTTAATTAAGTTTTTAAAAATAGAAACTTTGTATTGTTTCATTCAAACTATTCTCTACAATTAAAAAAATGATTTATGAATTATTAATATAAATGCTTAATAATTTTTAAAAAGAGGTATTTTTTTTAGCTTAATTAAATTTTAAAGCCAGAAACTTTGAATTTTTTTTATTTAAACTTTTTTCACAGTTTAAATAAATATTAAAAAGTAAAGATTTCTATTTTTTTTTTTCAAATCCTCCTCTACTTGGATTCGATTCCACTATCTACCAATTAGGAGAGAAAAGACATACCACAGATATACTGGTATCCGGTCCGAAGTAGCTTACAAAAAATTTGAAACAAATCTCAATTCTGTCAACACATGGCTCCAGTTCTGCACATCACCCCAACGAAAAAGCGGTCTTTCCCAATTTTCATTCTACCATAGGAAGCCATCTAGGAATGAGACGCTAGTGCTCTGGACTTCAAAACACAATGTATAGGCATTGCGATTACAGCGCCATCTGTTAGCGGTTTTTGCAACTAATTTTTGAAACTTCTATGTAACATTTTTACAGCTTAGCTAATAAACAAACCGTTTACCGCATAATTCTATTGATCTTTGTTTTTGAGATATTTAATTTTGAAATCAGGGTCTTATTCGCTGAACACCCTGTAAGTCACGTGTGTATGATCACTTGGAATTTTCGAATCGGCTAGAGGCAGGAGAATGTAAATTTGAAAATGTAAAAAAGAAATGTTCATTGAACGGGCTAAAAGCACTCGCAAATTTAATTCTATGGGGGAAAAAAAGCTGATAATGAAGTTCCTTATTCTAGGAGGGAAATTATAACAACAATAACAATAACTTTGACAGTAGTGAAAGTTTAAATGGATCGTTTAAAAAAATGCAATAGTTAGAGGTGTATCATTTTAGGAGCTAATTTAAATGATCGCTTCAAAAAAGCGTTGGCTTTTTCAGAAAAACGAAACGTCCGAAATACAGCTAATAACTAGGAAACAGGAATTCTCATTTTCCAGAATTGAGTGTCGACACCGGTGAAAAAACAAATATATGTATATAAATATAGATAATACAGTTTCAGTTTTAAGATTTAAAACACACGCTTTCATTGTATATATATATGACGTCATTCTCATTCTCTGAAGATTTCCTCATTTACGATCCGGTCTTAAACAACATCTACGGTAAAGTATTCATAGTATATCACTATTGCTGAATAATACAGAAATCCAAAAGAAAAAAATCCAAACAGATGTCACTCAAAAACTCGACAAAAAAATCGGCTATCTCATGATTCATATACTTGAATTTGTTTGTAATATAAATACTTAAAATTAAATAGGGTTTATAATAGCTCCCTTTTTTTATCAGAAATCCTTCATTTATATATTTTTTAAAATAGCACGTATTTTAAATACATTTTTTTCAGTAGTTATGGGGAAATGGCAAGAAAAATATATAATTACAATTTTCCAACTATTTTTTCTTTACTTTCTACAGAAATGGAGCACTTGGGTTGCCAAAATTAAACACATTTCGTTAAAAACTACAAAAAAAGTAATATCTCAAAAATAAATACAGATGCAGTATTCAAGCAAAAAGCTTTAAAAAGTACTTTTTTCCCCAACACGACGACGGTATAAAAATCGAAAATGTGTGATGCTTAGAAGTGTAAAAAATTGCAGTACAGTATTTAGCAGTACAGTGGTACATCGGCTTTGTTTTAACAATGGCTTTTGTTTGTGCGTGACAAATGGCTTTTGAACTTTGTTTTATCAACAGAACGCTAGCTTTTGGAGACGACACTTTATTTGCTGGGAGAAAGAAATAGCATATCGGAGGCTAATAATATAAGGTATCCCTATTTTAAATTTCTATATTTTTGCCCCTTTGATTTACTTATTTCAACTTAAAAAAAAATTGTTTACCTCGCCAACCTCAAAATTCCATTTGTTTTAAGCTGTGTGTCTCAGATTTTCCAAATCAAAATTTCATTCAACTTTACAATATTCTTTCCTACATGAATCTATTTTTTATTTTACAAGAGTCGCGTTTCAGAATTTTTTTGCGACAAAATTCTATACCTTATGACATTTATTTTTCCCATACGCTATTAAAGAGTGCAGTCGCGCGAACGGATTGTCTGCCACTAGCTGCTGTAATGGAGTTTTTCGAGTTTGCATATTTTTACGCACACACCGTTAAAAGCGGATGCACGCCTTCAGAGAAAGAAAATATTTGGCTGTTTTTATCCAACAATCTGTTTTATCACAATATTATATTATGTTAAAAACCGCATACAGAAACCTCATTCATCGCTGTATCTTTAGTATGTGTAAAGAAAAGAGGATGTTCACATTAGAAATAATATATAGGGGAGGATAGTACGCACTGAGACGAAAATTATTATTATTTAACGAATGGGGACGATTTTTGTTCTTTTATTAACAAATGACATCTCACTGTGTACTTTCGTTAAGTTTGTAACAAAATGGATGCCACATCTGTTACATCCATTTCATAGCTTTAAAAAGTTTATGTCGTTTTGTCGAAATAGTCTATTATTAAATATAACTAGGTTTCGTTAAGTAAATATATGTCATATTGAAGGAAATACACTCTAAAGTAGACGTTTATATAACTTTAACCACTATAAAATAAAGAATTACTTACTATATTGTTGGATGAATAACTGAAGGGCCTAAACTACACCCACGTGTTGAATAAGATGAGGTCGTTATGTGTGTGTGCCTACTTGGAGAAAAAGATGCAACTACATGTCAAAATGGCTGCTGTCTCACTGTGTACCCTGTCTTACTATGTTCTACTCTCCCCTATTATAGTTTTCATCTAAATTTTGTAAACCGGGAAGCTCTGGTTTATCCACTTGTTTTATTAAAAATGGAAGCATTTCAATAAATCGATATGTAATAATAAAAAAATTAATAAAATTGAATGGATCTCAGGTTATTTAAACTCTTTAATAAAAAGCTACGCCTTCCTGATGGCTGGCTTTTCGCTCATCGTTGCCACAGATTCATCTCGGAAAATGAAACATTTGAAGTGACTGAAAAAATGAAAAGCTAGGAAAGTATTCCTCAGATAATTATTGAACAACTTGCGTTAGAAAGGTAAAAAATTGTATTTTTCGTGATATAAATTTGAAATCGGATGATTGTGCCGTTTTCCAAATAATGAATTCCAAAAATTACCCAATTTCACGATGGAGTACAACCTTCGCGCGCAAAAAATAATGACTAGAAAACAGGAATTCTGCTTTTTCAGAATTTAGTGTCGCCCCCGATGAAAAAAAGATATACGTATATGTAAATAGTAAAAAACCTATTTCAATTTTAAGACTTAAAGCACACGCTTTTATTTTATGTAAAATGACGTCATTCGCATCCGCTTGAGAATTCCACATTTACGATCCACTCTTAAATATCTACAGTAAAGCATGCATAATTATGTCACTATCGCAAAATAATACACAAATGTAGCAAAAAGAGGCCGTCATTCAAGAAACTCGACAAAAAAAAAACCCAGCTATCTAATGATTCATAGGCATTCATTTGTTTGTAACATTAATATAGACGATTTCCTTCGTGACGTCATTCATGACGTTTTCGTTGGAAACTGACTCCAAACAAACGGTTGCTATGTTGTATTTTCTATTTTGTTTGTGTGTTGCAGCTATATCTTATATCTATATCCCACATCTAAGTGTTTTAATACTTGATATGCACTGGTAACATTTTCCACAATTTATATTTCAAAAGAAATGGAGCATAGCAACCGTTTGTTTGGTTCAGTTTCCAACCAAAACGTCATGAATGACGTCACACTGAAAGCGTCTACAGATACTTAAAATTAAATATAGTTTATAATAGCTCCATGTTCTAACAGAAATTATTCGTTTATATTTTTTTCAAAATAGCACGTATTTTAATGGCATTTTCTTTCGGTTGTTATGAGAAAATGGCAACAAAAAGATATAATTGCTATTTTTCAACTATTTTCCCTTTACTTTCTATATAAATGGAGTCCTTGAGTTGCCAAAATGAAACAAATGGTGCTAAAAACTACAAAAAAATTAATATTTCAAAAATCAATGAGATACAGTTTTCAGACAAATTGCATTTAAAAGTACTTTTTTTTCCCAATACGATGGTATAAACATTGAAAATGTGCGATGCTTAGAAATTTAAAAAATTGCTATACAACATTTAATCGCACAATGATACATCTGCTTTGTTTATTGCTAGCTTCCGCAAGGTAACGTTACTTTTTGTAGACAAAATAAGCTGGGAGAAAGAAATAGCATACCGTCCGGGGGCTAAAAACGGCAATGTGTCCTGACGGTGTATACTGGCTACAGCACGAGTCACGCATTATAGTAGCCTTATTATTCTGTAAAAATAAAAAAGTGAATTAGGCATGATTTTGATTGAATTCTCGACCCATACTCGATGCTTCATTTCTTTTTAGTTGTGAATAATAGAGGGTAATTCAAGTATGGCTTCCTATGTAAAATGAATCTAGGGTTAATGCATGGATTGTACAAGATAAAGTGATATTACGAAAGGCTTTTCACGAATTTACATTTCTTTTTCAATTTTGTTTTCAAAAATCAAGACTATTTATTTAGACTTAGGAAACATTTTTTTTTTTTAAATACTGGTATAAAATCAAAATTTCTCAAGGCTTTCAAAAGAAAAGAAAAGAGATTTAAAAAGAGAGTGTATTTGCGCGACCTTCATAGTCCGTATGGTGTTTCATTTTAAAATTGATTTTTCTAATCAAACATGTTTTAAACCCCGGGCAACACCCGGTCTTTCAGCTAGTATGAAATAAAAGTTGAATTCTGTGAAACTTGTTACGTTATCACACACCGACCGCTGCCGACACGAACATGAATCTCGAAGGCGCTGCGGTCGCCCGACATATTCAGAGTCGAAGGCGCGCTTATTACATTCCTATGGCATTATCATCATACTAAAGAAATGAAGGTTACACATTGGAATGAATAACAAAGATGACTATAAATGAAAGTTAAAATTCTTGTGATCAAGTCACCTTGAGTCAATAATTAAAATTCATATAAAAAAGCACCAATAAACGGACTAAAATTAATTGCAGGTGCATACACATGCTATAAAGTTATTTAAAATACATTAGAAACCAATAAAAATCCAAATGTATTGAAATAATTGCTAATAACGATGCACTATCCTACGCTATCCATGGAATCTGCAAAGAACTGCCGCATAATAGGTGAAAGCCTATTTTGTTGGAAATTTGAATACCTTTATCTTACATCTTATCTGCCGTACAATCCTTAAATCGCAATGATCTCTACTAAATGATTCTCAAACAAGCGCGAGAAAATATAAGAAATGAAAAACATTTGGTACTTCTTAGTTATTCCGTCGACCCATTTCGCCAAATTATACACATTGACATAATTTTTATTTTAAATAACGAAAGAACAAATAAATTAGTAAAACATGAATAAAAATACAAATAAAACGTCAAATTAACGGTTTTATGGGCCATTATTGGCATTTAATCTTACACTTAATTAATTAATGGCAAGCATTATTGGCATTTACTCTTACAATTGGGCGACAGTAATTGAGTCGACGGGATAACTAAGAAGTACCCAACATTTAAATAACGACTGATGACGGCCGTGTGATGGCTGAAAACGATTTGAATTTTTAGTGGTTTCAATGGATTTTAATGTATTTTTAAGATATATTTCATGTATTTTATGTTTCATGTATGCACCTGAAAGTCATTTGTGCTTTTTATATGAATTTTAATTATTGACTATTTTTATTTTAACAAACTAGTGTATCGATTTACCTTTTTTGAAGAAGTAAAGAGGGTTCAACTACTACAAACATCTATCTGGAGCAAGATCTTTCGGGAACACATCCAGGTTTCTGAAAAAGAAAGCATACATTTCAGAGGGTATTTTCTTTTGTACTCGGTATTTTCTTATAATACCGAATGCTCTAATAGGCCTAATATTAAAATATTCGGTCTATCGAACACTGAATATTAAAAGTAAATAAAAATGACTTAAAATACACACTAGGAACTTTAAAAAGCTCATTGTTTTACTTTTAAAGGCGACTCAAATGATAAATGAGATGTTACAAGTTTAAAATGCATATTTTATTAGGGTTTCGTTCATCTGACGAAACCCTATTCGTCTCCCTCCTTTGTCTGTCTGTCTGTCCATCTCAGAGTCTGTTTTCAGAAACTATATATATTGGAGATTTGAAGTTTTGCATACTTATAGCTGAACACCTCACATCAAACGACAAATCATAAAATTTCGAAAAAGTCTATTTTAAATATTTAACCCTCCGGACGAAATTTAAGCTTTTTTTTTCTAACTGAGCCCCTAATTAAGTTTAATACTTGAAATTTTGCATACTTATAGCTGAACACTTGCGATCACACTACAAATCATAAAAATTTCAAAAAGTCTTATTTTATTTATCCCTCCGGGCTCTAACTTGTGTATTTTAAGCAATTTTTGTAACCTCCCCCCATTGCACCCAGTGGGTACTTTTCTAACTTTGCGGACACCCCTTTGACCACTCTTTCAGATTATGCACATAGCCTTACATCTTTCAGTTCCACTTTTTACCGCCAGGGGGCACCTATCAATCTCGGGTGCTATGGGCCCGATCCCCACGATTCATATATCTACGGATAGGTTGTAAAACGGAGTTTCGTTCGGATAGAGGTTTGTGTAGAATAGAGTGCGCCCCCTGGTGGCGAAATGTGGATCTAACAGATTTTGCAAAAGGATAAAGTGTTTTGAAAGGAATATTAAACGAAACTCTCTGTGCGATCTGTGATCACACTTACCCACTTGATTAAAACTTCTCTTACTACTTTTGATATGCATTTCCCGAGGCCATCATCAGAGACTACTTTAATAACTAATTGCTGTTCATTTATAAAAAAAAAAAAAATACGTCGCTTCGTTTTGAACGAGGCTAACGAAAAAGGCAGGCTACCGTGGTGCATTTCGCGTGTCTTTTTTTACAGACCGCTGGAGTGACGGGATGCTCTTTTCGCGCACATTCATGGGTGCATTCGAGCATCACGTGACTCCAGCGGTCTGTGAAAAAAAGATACTTGGAATGCACCGCGGTAGCCTGTCCTTCTCGTTAGCCTCGGTTTTGAAATGGGAACTTCTATAACAGTGAGCTGTTTTAAAGTTCATATTTTATGATTGAATCAAGGTGAAATATTCGTCTTATGACTGTATTTATAAACTAGTAATACTATACAAACAGCAGGGAAATTTTAAATTTCATTATTGAAAGGTTTGTAGGGTAGAAAAGTACATTCTAAAAATAACAAAAGATTTCTACAAATACAAATGATGAGGATATATTTTTTTTACTCAATATTCAATTTCTAAAATAGTTCAACGATTAATAATAGCTCCGATTCTCATTTTTAGAATTAATAAATGAAAAATCAGTGAAAATGACGTCATGCTGACACAATCCTATCCACTTTTGTCCTTAGTCTTATGAGTGTAAAAATACATTTCAAGGTAAGCACTTAAACTTTTCAAACATATTTTATATACGTACTTTTACGCTTAATCACCGAAATATTAGAGATATCGCCAAGTTGGCGTCCTTTTTGGCGACTCATTTGGCATCTCCAACAGGTGGCGCTGCTGTGCTGCATTTTTCACCATTTCCGCAATGGCTGTGTCTCAAGAACTCATGTATGAAATTTTATCAAGCTTCAGATTCAATTACACCCTAGTGTCAAAGGGTCCTAATTAGTTTTTGGTGTCAATCGCTGAACAGGTGGCGCTGCTATGTGGATTTTTTCACGATTTTCGCAATAGCTGTATCTCAAGAACTAATGCACAGATTTTCACAAAACTTCCGATTCAGTTAGAAGTTAACGGAAGTTGTTGGTGGTGTAAATCACCTAACCGGTGGCGCTAATATGTTGCGTTTTGCATGATTTACATGATTTTAGCGATGGTCCTATCTGAAGAACTCATGAACGGAATTTCCTATCTTTAGAATCCTCATGATGAGCATAGATTGCCATTTAATTTTGGCACCGTACTAGAGAATTTTGAAGCATTAACATGTATGAGATAGAAGAGAGTTTTGGAATTGGCATATCCGACTCGTTCAAACATGCCTCTAATTACTGTTAAGAAATAGCTTGCACTCGTATAAATACTGCGAGTCAGAATTATGACACGCGCCTACACGTGAAAGAAAAAAATGACAGCTTAGGATGGATAGGCACGCAACAACCGACTCTGCGAAAATGGAGCCAAATTTTGCAGGATGATTCAACAAGAGGAAAGATTCCACGAAAAATTAATTCCAAAAGTCGCGGCTAGGCTATTTTTAACCATTTGGAAAAATGGTTATTGTTCTCTGTCAGGGTAGGAAATCGAAAGCATATTTGAGGCGTTTTATGGGTTGAATCCGCATTTTATTCGTTTTCTGATGGGTCTATACAGTAATCTGATTTTCCCTTTACTTTCAACAGAGATGAGTGCTTCTGTTACTACTGTGACAAAAAAGTAATAAAAACTACAAAAAAATAATTCAGAAACAAATTGAGATACAGCTTTCAAACAAATGGCATTTAAAAGTACAATTTTTTCTCTATACGACGGTGTAAAATGTAATAGGGGGGTCAGCTAGGTGGGGAGGCCTACCAAATGGCTTAAGCACTCACAAGCCCCACCCAGCGGTTTCCATCTACTACCGCCGTCACCACACACACACACACACACACACAAAAAAAAAAATAAAAATAAAAATAATAATAACAATAATAATAATAAATAAAAGGCCCGAAGGGACCTACAGGAAAGCCAATTGAGAATATTAAGATTAAATACAATATAAGTACAATATATACACGATGGAAAGCCCAATTTTTACTGGGCGTTTACGAGATGTAAAATGTAATAGTGTGGAATGTTTAGAAGTTTAAGAATGAAATTTCATTTAAAATGGGTCGTCAGATTTCTACGTTGGAAAAGCTTTTTCCCGAACAGCCAATGAAATTCTTGGATAATACGTCAGTTTCAGGTGGATAATACGTACGAGTCGCAGGCAATTTTTGTCGCTTGCAATTTTTACGTGTCATAACACTATTAATGTTTAATCCATGGCGTACGTCATGTAGGATCCACTCCGTGCGATTTTTCATGTCTTAAATTTTAGTCTTTGAAAAATTCATTTTCAAAATGGTCGTTGTAATTTATTTGCTTTTTTTTGTTGTTGTTGTTGTTCACAGAATTCTTCGTTCCCGGTCTTGTCGAACCCTCCTACAAAATGGAGCTGCCCGTCTGCATTGAGATCGCGTTACGGAACACGCCCGTTTAAGGATGGCTCATTAAAACGGTTTAAAAGGATAGTAAAATTCTTTAAAATTAATTAAAGTGGATAATAAAACCTTGACTGCACACATGCTAACTTTAAAAATAACTTTTGTTAAGATTCACTCCTTTTTCCGTAAACTCAACAATCCATTACTCCATTCATTTCTGTTACTCACGACTCAAAAAATAATCTGTGAATCCATTTCGAAAATCTATTGAAACCAATAGGAATCGTCATCTACGCTATTAAAATCCGTGCACATATCTTTGTAAACTCGGAAGCCACAGGGCGCAGGGCTACGAAATTGGGCACTCGGTTTGCTGGTAGGTGGCTCATGAATGTTTGGGGCAAAAAAATTCGAAAATGTTATGTTTTTCACGAATTTTTGCCTTTTTTATTTTCAACCCGTCATCACGCGAGTTCTAACCAGTTCTAAATGTTTACGGCAATGTGAGATATACATATTTCGTACGCCACGCTGCAATTCTAAGAGGTTGTAGTGGGTACAGTCCTCCCTACTTAATCGGGTCGCGGATAATCGAATAAATCGCTTATTCGAATAGAATCCTCCAGAACCGAATTTATTCCTATTGGTTCTATGCTATTTTCCCCCGCTTAAACCAAATACCTTTTACGAACGTCCCCGCTTAATCGAATAACAACTGTGTGACCGATGTTTGAAAATAGGTGCGGAAAACACGTTTCAGCTGGAATTTCCTTTCACCTTTTTTCATTTTTAGTTCCTTTATGCTGAAAACAAATTTTTAGCTCTCCCTACAATGATTTCGGCCGGCAGGCGTATAATGGACAGGTCAAATGATTTCCCCACCTTTATCCCCTCACATCACGTCTTGCTGTTAACCAGGCAATGTGCCGTCACTTCGAGGTTCGAGATGGTAATTGTGATATTTTGCACTCATTCGAAAAATAACTCGATATTGACTCCTCTAAGATTCCATTTAAACAAACCACTTTAAACGATTTTTTAAGCCAGTATAAGTAACGTAAATTAGAAGTATCAAAGCTTTGACCCAATTCAAACGAGCTGCATTGTGATGTAAACCATATAAATGTATCTACTGACATTAAATTAATACGTATTTACTTTATATTAGCATTTGTATTTATTTTAGTTTATGATATTCTATTAACGATTTATTATGCTGTTAGTCAAACATACTGTAGATGGTTCTTCTACCATTTTATTATGCATTACATATGGCAGTTATGATTCCCCGTTTAATCAAATATCCCGCTTAATCGAACATTATTTCTGGAACCGCCAATATTCGTTTAAACGGAGATGACAGTATTACGATAATTCTTTTACCTCAGATGCAAACAGTTAGATATATACATATTATGTACGCCACGTTGCAATCTAAGAAGTTGTAGTGGTTATTACCCTAATTCTTTAACCTCACAGGCAAATAATGAGAGATTATGTAATTGCGCTTAATAAATAATAAAAAAATAAAGAAACACGTTTTATCAAAAACGTCAACAAAACTTTTTATTCTATTGATTCCGTTATTCCAATAATATCGCTTTATCATCTGCTGATCCACAGCAACATAATAAATTAAATTTCATAAAAAATGCGCAGTAGTACAAAAATATTTTACTAAATCGAATAGTTATTTTTAATTATGGTTTTAAAATTAAATTCATGAACACCCGCGCGTAGAACGGGTTAAAAAGCTAGCCTATTAAGAGAAATCTATTTCAAGAGGCTTCCAATAGAACAGTTCATTCTGGCAAGTTCCGGCAATTATTTTTAACCCTTAAATGCCGGGTTTTGCTTTTCGGCAACATACCCAATTTAAGCTCTAAAATACTATTAGAATAATATTGAAGTTATAATGCCTAATGTTGCCAATAAAATACATTCTGAAAATATTATTAAATGAATTTTCAACACGTAGATGGCAACACTTGTGCTGTTTAAGAATAAAGATAGATTTATTTTTCAACTGTTGCTACTGGTTCTTTTTGTTTTGTTTGGAAGCTTGCGAAGTACCCTATTTTGTTCTGCAGTGAGCCAGTAAAATTTATTTCTTATTATAGTTCCTAAAATTCTTGTGTGTTTAATATTATAGAATTTTATCAAGGAAAATTATTTTTTCAATTAAAGACCAGTATTGCTGATGAGTAACAAACTGTATTTTAGCCGTAAACCATACTTAAAACAAAATAGGATTTTTTTAAGTATTTTTCCCATGATTTATTTAAAAAATGGAAGCGTAAAAACATTATTACAATGATTTTTGAAAAATCAGGCATTTAAGGGTTAAAACACTTTAAAAGTAATTAGAAGCAAGGAGTTCCAAACTTTGAACCCCTCTCTTTCCAAAACGCCGAATGTCTTCCCGTTGGGTAACGGGAGATAAAATGGACCGAAGTAAGATGTCAAAATGAGATGTTTGTATTGAAAATTTTAAAGCTTGTTGCAATTTCTATAGGCAGAAAAATGGAAGTAAAGCACTGACGAGTAGAGGTAAGGGCTCATCGATGGATACCAGTCCCGGTTTTATATGTAGAAAGGTGAGTCGTGACTTTATTGTCTTTCAAGAAACGTGCATGCACCCTACAACGTGATGGCAGGGTTTTCAGTTTGGGCGTTTTTTAATTCCGAAAATTCTTAACCTCTTCCCTGATGATCCCGAGTTCGTATAGATTACAATTAATTATTATGCCGAGGAAACTCGGCTTAATGTGTCCACTACGATTTGTTTTATCCCATTTTTACTCTGCCTGAAGCTTAAAAAGAAAGAAAATATTCTTGTACAATATAATAAATTTGATAATCCTATTGGATTGAAATTTTTCCTGGTTTTGTGATGTGAAATACAAATGATGATATACAATGATGTGATTGCAAAAAAAAGGATGGATTTTCGCTTTTTTTTTTTTTTTAATTAGTAAGAGAAGTGGTTAAAGAAGAATTTTTACTTTAAACCATCACGAAATGTCTGCTATGAAATAAAGAAAAAAAAATTTAGGGAATTTCTGGTATGAATGCGAAATTTCTGAATAATAATAATAATAATAAAAGCATGATTCCGTCTTGGGAACCGTATTTCTGATGACCGAATGAAGCTGTCGAAGGCAGAGAAAAGAGTTTCTCTGCTGTCGCGTATGCGCCAGGCCATCGGATCGATCCGGAAGTTTCTTTTTTTCGCCGAAGAGAGTGGATTTCTCTTTTTCCTTCCCCATCAAACATCGAAATTAAATTAGCATAGATTCGGTTTCCGTTCTTGAACGACAAAGATTTATTTCTCGGGACTCGCACGGAAGCTTGTGAGAGTCGTGCCGCTTTAGGTTAGGTGGGGAAAACTGTTTCATGTCATTCGACCTATTTTTTTTTTCTTTCTCGCTCATCCTAGGGATGGAATCGATAAACTATTAGGGAGATCTTCGTTCGTGGACGACCGAATCGGATAAAGGGGTGACGAATAGAATGAATCAGCATTCGAAGATATCCTTTCCGATCCCTATGAGGTGGAGAGCTGGCTCTACCTTAACCCTTAAATACCTGATTTTTCAAAAATCATTGTAATAATGTTTTTCGGCTTTCATTTTTTAAATAAATCATGGGAAAAATACCTAAAAAAAATCCTATTTTGTTTTAAGTATGGTTTACGGGTAAAAAACAGTTTTTAGTAATCGGCAATACTGGTCTTTAATTGAAAAAATAATTTTCCTTGATAAAATTCTATAATATTAAATACACAAGAATTTTAGGAACTATAATAAAAAATAAATTTTACTGGCTCACTGCAGATCAAAATAGGGTATTTCGCAAGCTTCCAAACAAAACAAAAAGGACAAGTAGCAACCATTGAAAACAATAAATCTATCTTTATTCTTAAACAGGACAAATTTTGCCATATACATGTTGAAAAATTGATTTAACAATATTTTCAGAATGTATTTTATTGGCAACATTAGCCATTATAGCTTCAATATTATTCTAACAGTATTTTAGAAGCCTAAATTGGGTATGTTGCCGAAAAGCAACACTCGGCATGTAAGGGTTAAGGGGTCTCAGGACTCTTAAAATTCGAAAAAATAAAAAAAGACCATTTTCAACATTTAATATCTTAAATTGTACATGATTTTAAGACACAAGTTTTAATTGGGATGAAAGATATAAGTATGTACTTTCATCTCATGTATTTAAAAAATGGCATGATGCAGAATTAGCATTTACAGGGCGCTCCAAACTGTCAGACATGGGACGAGTAGAAAATCGACATAACAAATTAAATAGCTGGATTACAAAATAAATTTTGCAACAAGAATGAAAATTTTGGTGCCTACTTATACTTCAGATTGTGATAATCACCCTGAACCTAAATAATTTTGTATTGAAAGCTTTTTTATATTCTTAATACCAAGTTGTGTTTAGATAATGCAAAATTTAGAAGATTTTAACAATATAATCACCTAATTTTTTTTTTTTTTTTTTTTTATCAATAACAAGTAATATAAAAATTTTGTTTTTAAAGTCAATTCCTACTTAGGTCATCAAAGAAAAATTTATTAGAATCCCTTAAGCTAATATTAGTTTTCGTTGCATTAAAATATCTCTATGGGTTGATTTTCTATAAGCAAGTAGGTTTACAATGGAGCTCTATGGGAATTTGGCGAAATATGAGAGATATCGCCAAGTTGGCGACCCTTTTGGCGACTCATTTGGGTCGCCAAATTGGGCGGTATATTGCCAAGTTGGCGACAAATTTGGCGGTATTGGGCGACAGAACTGGGTCCCCCCTAGGGTAACCCCCTTATAGATACGAAGATGCATTCAATGCTTCAATAACCAGTGGCCGACATTTTGTTTCCCATGCAAAACTAAAATGAATTAATTAAAATTGAATGAATTAATTAATATTTGAAAAAAAACTGTATTAACATCCATTTTCATCCCGTACAAGTTTAAAAAAAATTATTTCAACTGGATAGGATGAATAATGAGTATTTTATGAACGATTAAAAATTTGGACAAGATATATAAATATATAAATAAATATATATATATATATAAATATAGGGAGAGTGTGAACTAATAGTAGGAATTGAAAAAGGAAATTTAAGGTTTAGTTTATACAGACTCACATGAAACATATGCTTTGAAAATTTCATGAAAAAATAGTCAGAAGTTTTTGAGATATTGTGCACGTCATACCCAAAAGCGTCATTGGGAGAAAAATGACTTCGAAGTTTCGGAAACGCCGCTTCATCTATGGAGCGGGTATCATTCTAAAAGCCATAACTTCTGTTCCAATGAGAATTTCAAGGAAAGAATTATATCAAAATGGTCAGAAATGATAGAAGTTTAAGAACTAAAAAAATTAGAATTTTAAAAATTTTAAAGCTTTAAGATTCCTGGGACCCCTTAAGGATCTATAATAATGAATCTCTATTGACAAAAAGTTATGAATCGGTGATCTAAAAGGAAATGGAGTAGATAATGAACTCGACACTGCTGTAAACAATACGAACACCATTGTGCATAATATTTTCAAATGTGTCAGACAAATTTTATTAAGAGACTTTGGAGTAAAATTTAGTAAAGAACGATATGCAATATACTAAAACCAACTCTAAGAAATATTTGACTAACAATGCTAGCCTCATCAAAACAGGTCTAGTAGATCTTTGAAAAAGACTATTATTTCGTAATCGGGTTTACCTGATTAGATACTTTTGCCCCAAATTATTTAACTACTCAACGTAGTCCCATACATTATGTACCACAAGCTTCACTGAAAAAATATCTGACAAACAATGCCAATTTCATTAAATTCGTCCAATAGATCTTTTTAGAAAGGCTAGACTTTCGTAATCGGGTTCACCTGTTTATACAACATTTCCAGATAAGAACCCTAAAAATCCATTCTACAGAATCTTTTATAGGAGTGAAAACTGTTCACAGGAATTTAATCAATTTTTTCTAAGAATATACATTAGAAGCTCCTGGTGTGCAGACTGCATTTATTTTTTCAAGTACACAATTTTTTTTGAGGATTTATTTCCTTTTTAAATTCAAATTTTTAGCATTTCGGGAGATGTTTTTTACATATTTTAGAAAAGTTTATTATTTTAAATGGTTGAAAATTGTAAAAACAGCGCATAATTAATAGCAACATTTCCTTCAAATTAAAAATTTACTGACACGTGACTATTATATACAGAAAAAAAAAACTTTCAAAGGAGAATTAAATGATTGCGTGTTAAAAAAAGGAAAATATTGCAAATGACGTCATAAGAACACTTGACTTTTACAAAAGAAAATAAATTTTAAAATAATAAATTCATTATTATTACTTCATATTTAAAACGAAAAAATAATAATATGGCCAAACAGTAAACTCTGGTGAAAACAGATTTAAAATGATCCATTTAAAATGTCTTATTTAAAAGAACTTTCTTATAGCTTTGTTAAAAAACAATGGGAGACAAAGACTCTGTATACTTAACTCATTTTATATTAGCTTATTTTCAAATGGTTAACTGATCTTATTAAATAAAAGACGAAAATAGACATTGGGTCTCTTAAAGCGGCTGATTCGGCCTTAAAATTCCCCGATCAAAGTGAAATGAATGGAAACTTGTTTACAAGGAGATCGCCATTGTTTTTTTAAAATTATAATTCAATTTTCCGTAAAGCCGATCAAAAATTAGCGTGTTTTTTAGGCGAGCGTAAGTCGTAGGGGGGCAGAGCCCCATAGTTTTATATATACAAAAGCATAAACCCAGCCTCCTTGGGTTACAGAATATTAATGATAACCATTTTTTTAATTGAAAACTAATAGATTTTTTTATATTTAATACATTTTCCATAAAGGCCCATTCACTATACCAAAAATCATTTTTATATGAAAAATAGCGATTACTTATTCAAATAAAGTTCAACTTTCGTATAGGCCTCGTACATTAACAGCCGAAGAATTCGCCAAAAATCATTATTTACATCCAATCTTTTTTATTCTGATCATTTCAGTGATTTATGCGCATGGTTCGATTACAAGTCTTAAATTTCTGTTTTATTCATATTTGTTGAGGAAATTTTCGTTTCTTTATGGAATGTAAGCAGGAAACAAATGCTGAGCTATTTATATTAATTTAAATGCAAATGGATTTATATTTCGCAATCGTCTGTACGGGATAGTTTTTTTTAATTAACGCTTGAAAATTATTTTAAAAACCTTAAAAATCTAGCAAATAGCAAAATTAATGTCTCATATTATAACTTCATTAAAAATCTTTTGAAGCGATTTTTTCTCATGGACCATCGTGTAACGGAATAATTTTGACTGTCCCTGTAAATGAGTTAACAGGCTATAAATTTCATTTGAATTAGGGACCGCGTTAGGGTAGAGGTCACTAACATCCAAAAATTTCAGACGAATAAGCGTTTATTCACGAGAGTGCGAAAAGACGGCCAGACAAACCGAAGTCATAAACACTTTTCAACTTTGCTGGAAAGTGCTAAAAATATATCTAATAATCCCTGTCGTTTTCCCTTTTTTTCTTTTTATCCACAGAAGTGGAGCCCTTTAGTTGTCATCATTACAGAAATGTCTTTAAACGTTACAAAAAAATTAATATTTTGAAAACTAATTCAAATTTTAAAATTCTAAAACCCCTTTTGACATCCTCGGATGGATTCATGCGGATAACTGGCTTTCATTTTACCCCCTAACGTTCCATATTCTAGGAGGATCAGCTGTGAAATGCAAACGGGCAGTCATTTTTTAATAGAATAGACTGATGAAGTTTTAATTTCGTTTTGAAAAATTAGCCAGAGACAAATGCTGAACTATTTATAGTGTTTTAAGTGCAGATAGTTTTAGTCCTAAAAATTATTTTAAAAGTGATAATAAATCGGCCAATTAAGATACAGTTTTCAAACAGATTGCGTTTGAAAGTAATTTTTTTTTCCTATTTGACGATGTAAAAATTGAAAATGTTCGATCTTTAGGAGTTAAAAAAATGCAGTAAAAGCTACGTTTAATCGTCTGGTGTTGCCACCCTCAATCGGCGTCAGCATTACACACGGACACGTTTGTCCTCCTATAATATAGATGTTATCAGGCTTCGCCCGCTACGCTGTTCGGTTTTTCCTAAATGAACCTTGAATCAAGCGAAATACATCGGCAGCTTTGACTTTCTACACCAAGTTTTTGACTACAAAAACTTGGAATGTCTTTTTGAATTGCTGAAAACGATACGAACACCATTGTGCTATTCTACTTTCTAGTGTGTCAAGCAAAATTTGAGCTGTTAATGACTTATTGTTTTAGCTCATCATTTACAGTATGATTTGGTAAAGAACGATACAACGTTAGACAATATGCCAAAATCTAAAAAATTATCTAATTAATAATGCATGTCTCAACAAAATCCGTCCAGTAGTACTTTTTAAAAAACTATCTTTCTTAACCCTATCTTCCGTTCGCCTAATTGTAAAACTTTCCCGCATAATTCTATAACTAAGCACCGATAGAATGATATGTAATATATTAAAACCATCCCTGAAAAATTATTTAACACTGTAACTCTCATCAAAATATGTCCAGTACAACTTTTTTAAAAAGGCTGATCATTCATAATCGTGTTCACTTGATTACAGAACTCTCCTCCATAATTCTATAACGAAGAAACGCAAAACATTATACAATATACTGAGACCTCTGAAAAATTATCTAACTAACAGTTAAGTCCATCCAAATCTGTTCAGCAGAACTCAAGTTATGAGCAGTTGGAACGACATTTGTAATTTAGGCAGATAGAAGATAGTACATAAATATTCTTTTTTCTGAAGTGTTGTCTTCATTTTATTGGATCACGGAATGCCTGCCTTTCCATAAGGCCGGTTTTGAAAAAATGGTGATTAGTTTGAATAAAAAAATAAAGCTACATAAGCTACATGGTGGCTTATGTAGCTCTGGGAGGGTGGAGACCTCAAAGGAAAAAAAAAATAAATAAAAAACGAATTCAAAGGAGGGACGTACCACTGTCTGCAGCAACCAGAGAGTTAACCCATTAGCGGGCGGTGTCTGATGGACATAAATCTCATCAAGATGAATAAATGTGCTAAAAATAAACTAATTTCTTCAGTAACATAAAGAATATAACTTTTCAACTTAGCCATACATCTCTTTATATAATACTGAATTTAATCTTGAAAATCCTGTGATGGAGATAATGACTTTTGAGTGGCTAAATTAAATTCATAAACTACAGCAAACTGTTTTATTGTTGTTATTATGTATCTTACAAAGTAAACATATTATAGTAACTGACCGAGAAAGAGCATCTAAAAAAGCTCTCATATTACAACTTAAATAGTGTTAATTAGATAACTTAAAATGTCACTGCATCTTCATTTGACAATATACAAATAATCTAGAATTTCTTTACTTAAGGGAGGCATAAAAAGTCATACACTGGAGTATATAATTACTTCTCCAAATTGAAGGTAAAAAAAGTTATAATACCTTCAACTGATACAATTTCGATAACATGTAAAAAGAGAATTTGCAATGAATGGATAAGTGTCCTGAAAAAGAAAAAAGTTTCAATTTACATTTGCCCCACCAGTGGCCGAGAGGTTCTGCGGGGGTAGACGAGGGGTAGACGGGAGGTGCTGGGTTCGATCCCAATCGCGCCCGTTGGCCTAATCGTTCGGAGATTTCGTGGTTTTCTTCGAACCTTTGTTTTTCAAGCGTAAATATGGGTTAGGTTCCCTTAGAAAGACCCCCACGGACGGCACTCCCCCCCTTAGGGCCTATATCCCTCGTGCTGATAATAGGCCATACTAAATGCAACCCACTCAATTTACATTTCTTACTCACGCCTCTATTTAATGGAATTCAATAACCTATCAGAGTGCTCACAAAAAAAGGACACCTCATTTTAAGAGTACTGGCACCAGGAATATTTAATTAAAATTTTCCTTTTATAAAGTACGGTAGAATAAGAAAATTTTTATTTTCTAATAAATTCGTTTGTAAATTCCGGTGTCACTCCACCCTTTCATCATTTTACGAACAAAATGACTCCGGGCCGGAAAGGGTTAAAAGAGTCCAGTCTATTAGGTTTAACCTAGAAAGATCCATCCCTTTCCCTTCATTAGCTCAAATGGCATTGTAGTCGGCTGCCAAATGGCTACATGAGCAGAGGCCATTTATACCCGGTCGTTTTGGTTCTCGGCCAAAGTTAGAAGTTCTTAGCCAAAATCAACTCAAATTAATATTCACAAATCGGTTTCTCTCTCTCAAAAAAAATCTAAATCTTCACCCTGTGTTCATAAAATGAATAATAGAGTTTCATAATGGGCTTTAAGGGATCCATTGGTATGAATTGAAACGAATTTCATTCACTAAAGAGTTTTCCAAAATGACTTCATTTTATTGCGTAAAAGAGGAAACAACAAAAAACCTGTTTTAAGAAAATTCTTCCTTAAGGAGCCATCCACAAATGATGTCACGCTTGGAAGGGGAGAGGGGGGGGGGTCGTGAAATTGTGACAGTTTGTGACAAGGGGGTGGGAGGGTATAATAAGAAGTGTGACATCATACATTTTGGTTAAACATTAGAGGGTATCATTGTATTGACATTAGAGGACTTATTATCCCCGAAGATGAGAGTCATGTCAAAATGCCTGTGTACACTATGGACGAGCCTATATCTTCTCCAAGGGAAAAAGAGTCGTAATAGTAAATGATTCAGAGTCATTTCTATTTTATGATTTAATATATAATTTTATAAATGTTCATATTAATGTGACAAATGAAATGTGATGGCAATTCCATTTAAGTAAAACTAATATTGAGGTTTCTTCTTCAATATCAAACTGTTTTAAAGTATTTTGTTCTCCTAAGGTAAATTAAATTCCATTTCAAATTCTAAAATACTACTGTTTTCAATTGCTCTTTCATATTAATATTTTATTACTATTGTATATTAATTATGTTTTTTGTTGTAAAACTTAATTTTATTTCATACAAAATAAGTACACGAATCATTTTTATTGTTATGCTCACAAATGTCATTAAAACACATAGTTAAAGTTCAAAAATAAAATTTGAAATATGACCTATAATGTAGTGTTGTGTTTCTGAACTGCAAGTATATGTTTACGTAATATAGCGTGACATGTGACAAGGGAGGGGAGGGGGTATGGTGAAGTGTGACATTTTGTGACAAAGGGGAGGAGGGGGGGGGGTTAAAAAATATTGAAAAAAAGTGTGACTTCATTTATGGATCGCCCTTAAGGGGTCTTGTACCTTTTAAACGCGACGAAATTTAACGAAAAAATTCAAAGTTTGAATTAGTCTATCTTCAAAATCTTTTTATGTATAAACATGAAATTTTGGATATTGATTAAACAGATTGTGCTTTGTAATATGCTGTCATTAGAAATTTATTAGCCTTTTACAGAATTTGTGTATTCTTGAAATCAAAACAGCTCTTTTTTTTTACTCCATAAGTCATTGCGCGCATGATAGCTTGAGAAAGTATTTATGGGTTGTCATGAAATTCGGTAAATATACTAAACATATACGTGTGTTTAAAATGAACTATTCTAATTTTTTTAATAGTATAGTATTTTGTCTATAAATATAATATATAAATATTTTTAATAGTATGTCTACATAATTATACACAAACATTAAAATATAGTAACTATTCTGGAAAATTAATGATTAAAGCATTTAATTAGCAGTTGTTTACGTTACAAATTTTGGACATTTGCAGATTTTGGACGTTGCTCTTAGTATTTAAAAAATTCTTAAGACTAAGAATGTAGTAAATCTGTCTGTATACATATATATATGTACACTCTTAATTCAAAAGAACGAATTATTAACTCAACAAAAGAACGAAAAGTTTTACGCGTGTTTTTGTTCTTTCTGAGTATCTGTTTTATCAAAAAGAGACATTTTCCACAAAAAACTGGTTTACCAAATCATCCTTTTAAGAGTAGCATCCCCAGGACTGCTCATTTCAGACAGGAACAGATAAATATCTCTAAAAGAGCGGTTTAAGAAGCTTCCTATTGGTTGAAATCCTTTAACGCGATATATAGTTTTGCAGAGGGAGAACCGTCTTCAAAAGGGAGTCGCTTGTTTGTTTCAAGCGTCAAAGCTTAGCGTTACCTACATGATAAAAACAATATTACAATTATAATTTGATTGATTTAAAAATGGCATAGAATAAGATACATGGATTATGCCTACGAAAGCAGGGGGGTGGGGGGCAATCATCACAAAGAATTGGATAAATTTCGTTTTTGTTTCCCAGCTAAAACCAAGATGGCTACCGGCGATTCTAGGATTTTACTAATACTGAAAATTCTAAGGTAAAGTACGTTGTTTTACTTCATCTTTCTTGTAATTCCTTCACCATTCTTTGTTGTATTTTCACATTGTATATATGATTTTTTGCGTTATTTAACGTTAATACTTTTAAACCGGAAACATGAACTTCTTAAATTACTTTTGTTTCTTTTTTTTAATGCATCTGTTCCATAATTTTTATAATCAATAAAATGCACTTAGATATGTAGTTTTCTCGTATTCAAATTATGTAAAATTACGCTAATTGGTATTTACATTATTAAACATATATCATTTTGTGCTTATATTATTGATTATTAATATACTAATTTGTTCGTGACACTCAAAAATATTTTCGGAACACAACACATGATTATAAAAATTATTAAATTATTATTAACTTATAATATGTGTTCTATTTTTTTTTTTTTTTAAATGTTTTAGTAAGTACAAGTATTTAATAAATTGGATAGTTTATTAAATAATTTAGATAGTTGTACACGTCTACACTTTAAATATTATTATTTTAATTGTCACAGTATTATGTAAATAGTACGAAATGTAAAAGATAATTTTAAAAAAGTATCAGAAAATAATAGATTAGTAAAAAATATTATCAGTTTATTTTATGACACAACTAACTTGACCTTTTTTTTAAATTATGATTTTGTGAATTTTTATTTTTGTGTTATACTTCGTTCTGTTCATATTCAAAAGTTTAACAAAACAAAAGTCTGCAGTTATGTAACACATGAATTCTATAGTCCATAATTATTTATCTGTGTCATGAGCAAAATATATTAATAAGATATAATAATATCAGAAATAATTAAAGAAATCGACATTCCCGGATTAAAACTAATAACGTTAAAATTATATATACAATGTGAAAATATTAAAAAGAAAAAAATCATGAGAAAGATAAAGTAAAAAAAGCGCACTTCAGGATATTGACAAGGTAGAAAATCTTGTCTTGTTATGGCGCGAACATATCTTTATTATTATTATTATTTAATTTATCTTTCGGAAATGAAAAACAAAATTTCTTCTGCATCTAGATTTAAATAAAACAAAATGGAGTTTTAAAAGTAATACATTTTGCAAACTGGGGAGTTATATATATTAAAAAACAAACAAAAAAAAATTTGAAAATAAGAGGAAAATAATTTATTTTGCCTATTAAATTTGACAAAAAAAGGGGTTTAAAAATGACTTGTCAATAATAAGTGCAGTCACTCGTTTTGCCTATTAATTTAGTCGAAAAAAAGAGCGAAAACAGCTTATCAAAAAGGAATGAAAAAAAACCACTCCGCAAGATGGATGAAATTCACTCCTATAGGATACGTGCATTTTCAATACTGGAAAGGAGTGAAAATACACTCAGTCGGAGTTAAAATCGCTGAATTTTTTTAAAAGAGTATAATTAACTTTTTGTTATCCAGTAATAATAATAATAAAATCAAATGCTTTGTTACGTACGTTACTTTCGGACATAACAAAATACCGAAAAATTCTTAATAGAAAAGTCCTTCTATCTTCATAAAAGCAATAAATCAGCCTGCCATCTCTTAACGAAATTATCAAAAAATCATCCGTTTCCTTTATGCATTCGTTGTTTACCATTAGAACCACCTGGAGAAAAGTTAAAACTCTTTTTTCTTGGTGGTACATTGGAGCAGTTAACGTTATGAATGTCCGAAATGGGCCTCTTTAGCATAAAATAATATAATTTTAAGATATTTATACAAAGCTTTTACAATAAATTATGCCATTTTCTGTCTCTGAATAGAATTAAAAACTCAGTGTAAAAAAAAAAAATAAAGTCAATGATAATTAAAGTTATGTTTGAAAGGCTTAAAGTTATGACTTGTGTCCAGTGCCCACTTTTTGAGAATCGCCTATATAAAAGAAAATATTTTTGTAAAAAAAAAATATTTTTTTATATTTTTAATGAATAAAAATAGTCATAACTAAAAATATTACCATTGTAAATACTTAAAAGTAGTTCATTTTAAACACACATATATGTTTAGTACTTTTACCAAATTTCATGACAATCCATTCACTTTCTCAAGATACCATGCGCGCAATGACTTCTGGAGTAAAAAAAAGAGCTATTTTGATTTCAACAATACACAAATTCTGTAAAAAGCTAATCAATTTCTAATGGTGGCCTATTACAAAGCACAATCTGTTTAATCAATATCCATAATTTCATGTTTATACATAAAAAGGTTTTGAAGATAGACTCATTCAAACTTTGAAGTTTTTCGTCAATTTTCGACGCGTTTAAAAGGGTCTAAGGACCTACAGTGATACGAGGTATGTTGCGGAAGTGAATTTTTCTTTCGGGTTACATAATATCACCTCTAAGAAAAGGCTTTTGTTGAACTGTACTCGAAATCCCTTCCATCCTCTGTGATGACGAGAATGTCTCTGATCAACACATTATTGGATATTTATTTCTTACGTACAGTCGTGGGAAAAAAAAGTAAACACCCCTTACTAACTCTGCAAAAAATTATTGTAGACGAAAGTGACTGGTATCACACGATTGGTAATAAAGTCTACTTTTAAATGATGTATGTAAAATTTGCTTAGGGAGCCATTTACCTATCAAAACGAACCATTTTTTTTTTTTTTTTTTTTAATAACAGTACACCATTCTGACAGCATAAATTCTACACCCTTCCATTAGCCTAAAAATAAATTTTTATGCAATTCGTACGATACGTTTCGAGTGTATTTTAGAGGCTGTATCCAAATTGAAGTTCGGTACTCGATTGTTGACCGAGAGAGCAATCTTGATCAAGGCATCTTAACCCTATAGTGCGCAGCTTTGCATATATGCAAACAACAGTGCTTTCAATTTAATAGATTTTTTTATTCATATGTACATCATTCACACCAGAAAATTAAAATAGCAATATTTGCTTTCATGAATAACAGACATTCTATATTTAAATAAAGCGAAACGAATCATTGAAACTTTCTGGTGTCATATCTGATTCTCTGGACGACGTCATTTCTAGAATGTTTTCTATCACGGGAATTAAAGGGATCAAGGTTAAGTTTTATAAAATAAATAGGGAGACATACTAAAATATTGACTCATTTGCTACAGTTTAGCGTAAAACAGCCACACGACAGTCGTTGTTACTTATATTGCAGATGTGCAACAGAAGAAATGATTGACGTATTATATGAAGAATGTTTTCATTATTTTTCCTGTGTCATAAACCTTTCAGAGAATCCTATGTAATTTTTTTCGAAACAAAATAAAAAATCGTGCATTTAAGGGTTAAGCGCCACTCAGGCATTCATTGAAGACTGTTAGATTGCAGGACAGCATAAGAAATTTCAATATATCTAGTCACTTCTATTGTAGACGGTCCCTTAAACCATCCTTTTGCTGTTTTTTAAGCATCATTTGAAAACTACTTTGAAGAAAAATGTGAAATTTTGTATTTCCATAAAGCAGGACTTCATAAATCTAAATCCATCCAAAAAATGGTAGGTTGCAATTTATAATTTTTTCAAATAATAATTTCATAATTCATAGATCATAAAATTATAAAATTTGCAAATTCAACGTATTTATGTTTCGGTATTTTACCATTATTGCTACACAAAAGGACTGCACATTAGGAGCATCATTTCAGGAGATAGTAATAAAAATGTCATTTAACATGAGAAGCACTCCATTTTGAATGTTTCTAATTCAAAAACTGATCATTTAAATGACTTGAAATTGGGTGTCTAGGCATAGTTTGAACCGAAGATTTGAAATATCTTGTTGAAATTGGATAATGCTATTGAAAAAAAAAATGAAATTTGGGTTCGTTTTAATAGGTAGATGCCCCCCTAAGCCAATCTGATAGACATCATTTAAAAGGAGACTTTATTTCCAATCGTTCGGTACCAGTCACTTTCTTCTACGATAATTTGTTGAGGAGTGAGTAGGGGGTGCTTACTTTTTTTTCCCCCACGACTGTACGTTAACAGTTTTACACATTTCCATGCCCCGCATGCCTCGCTAGAGGGTGCCAGGTGCCGCACATGACTCTTTGGGATGGCCAGGTTTTTTTTCTTTTTAACAATAATGTACGAGATGGGTTTCAAGACTACTTGCGAGAGAAATCTGCCCTGAAGAATATTCTTTTCAAAGAATGCTTTCCAAAAGGTGTCGCCCGTCGCAAACTTTTACCTATAAAGGTATTCCTCTATACCTTCCTCATACCGCTGAAGAACCTTCTGGAGCACTAACGTCTTCCCACTTTATGCACTGAAATGAAATACAGATTACGCCACTCAACGTGGTTTTTGTATAAAAAGATTTCATTTTGCAATCAATTTGTAACTCATTTCCTTCAAAAGATCCTCAAATGATTCATCGAACAACTCATTTCCGGATAAGGCTAGAAGGAAATAAAGGACGTCGACGGGCGGTGTGTTTCCGATAGCAACACAACTTTTTAGCCCACAAGCTATCAAAGCCTGAGAGCTAATGTGCCCGCCGGTTCCGTATGTATGTATGCATGTATGTTTGTATTACGTAACGCGATAACTCTTGATAGAAACATCCGATTTGCTTCAATTTTTTTTTTTTACGTTCATTCTAATAGGGCGCCTCCCTGATTCGTTATGAGGTTCATGGGTTAAGTATAAAAGAAGGAAAGGGGGCTAACCCCCCTTAACTTATATAAATGGGTTTTAATGCAGAATTATCGTATTTTCTTTAAATTTGGTATATCGGTTCATTCTGATAAGGCGCTTCCCTGATTAGATTTGAAGATTCATTGTTTAAGTCTAAAGGGGGAAACGGGAGGCTAATTACCCCCCCCCTTAAATTAGATAGATGGATTTTTCTATCCGATTTGCTTCAAATTGGGTATACCGGTTTATTCTGATAAAGCGTTTGCCTGATTAGATTTGAAAGTTCGTTAAATTAAATAGAAAGGGAGGAACAAGGGGGGGGGGCTAATACCCTCCCCTTAATTTAGATAAATGGGTTATCTATCCGATTCGCTTCAAATTGGGTATACCGGTTTATTTCGATAAGGCGCTTCCCTGATGACATTTGGAGGCTCACTGGTTAAGTATAAAGAAGGGAATCTCCGGGCGGGGGGTCATCTCCCCTTAATTTATTCTTCGAGGGGCATTATCCTTTGAAATAAGAGTATAGTATACAATGAGTGTGAATAGCCTGTAAGCTCAATGCCATCAGTTTAACTGGGCACTTTTCTTTTTTATTAATATCTTTTCAATATAGATTACACATTAATAATTTACTTTTTAAGCAATTTTTCTGCATTCGTCTGCGCTATGCTTTAGGGTTACAAAGTTCTAAAAACAACGAAGTTCCTGAAACGCCCAACGACTCTCGTCAAAACGGGACAACTGGCCGCGAGACTCTAACAACAAAATACTTTAAATATTATAAAGTAAAAAATAAATAGTGTGCTCATTTTTATAAAAAAGAATACTCTTTTATTGAACATAACTTGGATTTTGCGTGTGAAGAAAAAATTTTGAAGTTGATTTTTCTCTCGCTTCGCGATTTATTAAGATTATAAAAATGATGTATGTTTCTGATGCCACTACGGCATTATAACACTTTCAGAAATGTATACTACTATTATAAAGAGCTAACATTTGAAATATATAGATCTATTTAAAAAATAATGGTACTAAATGTAGGGTGACAGGCTCTGTTTCAACTTAGGCTCTATTTTATGTCGATGTCATGATCCCCAAAGGGATCCAGGAGCCAAAAACGTTTTAAAAATGCGATATTCGTGTTACGGTAGGGCCTAGAAACTTGAAAGTTTGCATGGTAGTTACTTCTAAAATATAAATTCTTCTAAGAAAAGTTTCTAAAAAAATCAATATTTGACCCTTCACTGCACGAATTTTCCTATTTTTATGAATTTCTTTTATCTATGTGGCTTGCGCTTTCCAAATCACCCTGACCACATCCTGACCGCAGTAAGAGGATGCAGCTAATTCTCATGAGAACTGACAAAGCTTGCAATTTCTAAAAGACAATAAACCTGATGACTTAGTGATGTTAAATCTCCAGCCTGAGAGCGAAGGTTCGATTTAACTTCAGAGTTGTTTTGAGAGCTGACTTGGGAGAACGTCCAGTCAGACTCCGATAGCGCGCCGAAGTATTGAAGGCTGGTAGATTGCAGCAAAAAGCCCCTTTTATCCCCTTAACCCCCTATTACAAGCCCGTGTTAATACGTTCACTAAGCTCCAGGTTTCACTGCAATACAAGCAATATTTAAAGTAATATAATTCTATTCATTTAATGTATTTTTAATACATTGAACAATGATTAGTACTTCCAAGGATTGCATTCATATTCGTTACTAAGATTTTTTATAAAATGTTCAAAAAATCATTTTTTTAGCATTTAAAACATAATGCAGAGAAAACAACATTACAATTTTGCCCATTTCCAAGACAATCGGAGGGTTAAAACCTGTAAATAATCTGTATGTGTCTTGTAAATATAATTCATGCCTTTCTCCAGGTATTAAATCGTGTTATTTCTACACCATCGAGTCATCCATGAAAAGTCTTTATCACCAAAGGTCAATTACAGTCAATTCCACATCTATATGTCGGTCTAATAATGGAAAAAATAGTAAAAAAAATTAATTTTCAAATTTTCAGCTAAAATATGATATTTTATTAAAATTTTCCGTTTTTAATCAGAAAAGCGGAAAATGTTCTGTAATTTATGGGTAAAAAATTCCCGTAAAAAAATGGAAATAGTACTGGCGTCCAAATTGCCAGTAGTATTTCCGTTTTTTAGTCCGTTTTTTTTTTTTTTACAGTGTATTTATTTTAAATGCACAGTGTAACGCGCGCCTCCCGTTTCAAAAATAGACTTTAACGGCAATCACGTGACCGGCTCGCGTGAGCTCTGCCGAATAAGAATATGCTGTGAGTTAGTTGGAGTTCTGTTCTGTTTTGAGTTGTGGAAACATGCAGAAAGTTATTCGTGCTATTATTATTTTGTGTATACGTGTTGTGTGCCGTTTTATTTGTGATGTGCCGTCTTATCAGGATTAAATTAAAAAAAATATTTAAAAAGCTACCCCGAGAAATTGTTATTTTGAAATTATGTGAAATTTCTGTGTGATTTTAATCTGAGCTAGCCCGACAATTGGCGCCCAACGTGGGGCCCCAAATTCCAAGGAAAATGTTCTCATCCTAATTCTACAAAACAATGATATATTTTTATTCAAAAAGTGTTGTTTCAACTAGCATGCAGAAAAAAAAATATCACGAATGGTCGTGCGCGTGAGAAATATGTTCTGAAATATTCTATAGATTCGTTGTCAGTGTGTGAAATATGTTCCTAATATTCCACAGATGGATTTGTCGTCGAACTGTGAAATATGTTCTGAATCTGAAATGTTTCATTATCTTTGCCATCCTCTTTCCATCATACGTGATATGTGTTCTTATTTTCTCAAGTTAAATTTCTACAAAATATTTCGTTAATGTCCTAAGAAAGTTCTAGGATGTTTGTGTTTTTAAGGGACTTTCACTTCATTTGTTCTTACAACGATGCCTACAGTGTTTGTGCCTATAGTGATTTATTCTACAAGATTTGTTTATTCTACAAAATATTATCAACAAGTAAGCGATTTTTAAATAAAATGGATCCATTGTTTGTTTAATAAAAAGAATGCATTCTTCGTAACATTATCGGTCTTCGTAATATACTTGACATTATTAATTTTAATTCATTCTATTATTTTCCTGTCATGTTTGTATTGCATATTTCCCCTCCCCCCCCCCCTCCCTCACCCATTATTCTGAAAATTACTTTTGATTCTGTTCTTGCATGATTAATTTTTACTTTGAAGTAAGATATTTTTCGATTCATAAAAAAAAAGAGTGAGAGAGAGCGGAAGTGAAAGAAGTGTTCATTTACGTTTTCGTTGATTTTTTCTTTGCTTTTTATAATGAGGGAAATAAACTGTCAGTCAAATGTATTTATAATTTTATCGTAATTCTCATAAAGATATGTTTTTATTTATTTCATTTTTTTTATTGGTTTCGTAAGAGAATTTATTACAATTTTTATTTTGTTTGTTGTTATTTAATGCTAAACGTAAGTATTTAATATTTGAGTTCCTGATTTACTGATGAAAGAAGCCTTGAATACGTTTTTCAAGACGGAACTAGTAAGTTTTTGCATTTATTGTTTGTTTATAAAAGAATGTTTCTTTTCTTTAAAAGTTACATTGAATGAAACCGATATTAAGTAGTCTTAGTAATATAATAATAATATTGGTTGAAATTTTAATTATTCAATTTTGTGTTTCATATTATTTAGAATATTGTTTGAAAGTGTTACCTATTCAGTAAATAGTTTTATATTGGTTAAAATATTGTTCTGATTAAATGTCGCGTTATGACAATCCAGTTTATTTATACCTGCAGGGATTTAAAGTTTGTTTTGTTTGTAGTAAGAGTTTTGTTAAGGTTAAAGATTACTATTTTGTTTCATTAAAGTCTTGTTTATATGAGTTGTAACGGCAAAGCTCACACGTTTCGGGAATAATTTAAACGAATTTTTGGCATTTGTGGGGTACTTGTTTTGTTGTTTTGCTAAAGTTTAAAATGTCTGAACTTAATAAAGCTCGCAAAGGGATTTTTATCAAGTTGCGTTAGAAATGAATTTAGATGTACAACCTCTATGACCGTTGTCATATTGCGTGAAAAAATTAAATCCTCCCCCTCGTACGAAGTTGATTTTGTAAATTCATTAGTCATAAACCAAATTTTGACTCGCGAAGAGGAGCAGCGCAGGCGAGACTTAGAGGAAAAACAAAAAGTAGCAGAGTTAGAGGAAAAACAAAAAGTAGCTGAGTTAGATCAGCATAAACTGGAATTAGAAGAAAAGCATAGAGCGGAAGAGTTAGAGTTAAAAAAAAACTTGAGATGAATTTTGAGCTTGAGAAGCTCAAGTTACAGGCTCAGAGCCAAAGTGTTTCCAGTGAAGCGGTACGTGGTAATGCAGCAGAGGTAATGTCTCACCCGGAGAGTAAGATAGATATCCAAAAGCTGTTGCCTACATTCAGGCCAGAAACTGATGATGTAACCTTGTTTTTGGTGCTCCTGGAACATCAATTAATGCACTCGAAGGTACCAGAGCATCTGTGGGTTTCGTATTTACTCAATGTTGTACCATCTTCTATCCCTACGCTTATCGCTCGTGAATCGGAAGAAAACGCTTCAAATTTTCACATGTTAAAGATTTACTTCTAAAAAGGTTTAAAATTAGTGCCAAAAAGCTTAGGCAGCTGTTCTTTACGCATCGCAAGTCCAAGGAAATAACTTAGCGAGATTATTATTTCGAACTTCGAGCTTATTTTGAAAACTGGCTTAAAGAATTAACTGTAACGTCTTTTGAAGCTCTTTAGGATCTTATCATAGCTGATCAAATGAAAAGGCGCGTGCCTGTTGAATGCAAACAACATATGTTAGATGATTGGGAAAATTTAAATTCGCCAGTCGACCTTGCCGATAAATTAGATGCATATGCCATTATTAGATCTACGTTTCCTAAAAGAGATCCGGTAGTACCCCAAGATAAAAAAGAGTTTTCTCGTCGAGAAAATAATGGGAAGCAGAGTAAGCCTCCAAAAGAAGACAGATCTTCTAATCGACGCATAGAATCTGATATTGTTTGCTATGGTTGTGGTAAACTGGGATTTATAAAGAAGAAATGTCCAGATTGTTCCCCTACAGTTAAAAAACAAACTGTGCAAGCACATCGTATTCAGCTATATAGTTTGAATACTTCAGCAATTTCAGCTCCAAATGTGCCTATCACGATCTGCAATAAGAAGGTGCTAGTCTGTGCAGATACGGGAGCGAATCATTCTATTGCGGGAGAACGTATGTATGAATTATTTTTAAAAACTGGTGTTGCATTGAACCCTCATACTCATGAAGTAACGTTAGCTGACGGAATTACAGTTGTTAGAAACACTTTGTCTGCCACTGTGCCCGTAGAGATTGTTGGCCGAGTCTTCGAAACGGAGTTCATAGTATTACCAGATGCCAAGGGTAATAGAACTCTTTTAGGTATGGATTTCTTACATAACGCTAACATAGTGTTAGATACTGCCAACAAAACATGGTATTTCAATGATAAACCTAAGGAAAAGTTTTATTTTGTAGATGAATACGAAGAAGAAAATAATACGTCAGCTGGTGCGGTCGAAGTCAATCCGTACGCTTTACGTGAAGATGAAGGTTAAAATCTAAATTCCGATGAAAGGGACAAACTTAATGATCTTCTGAAAAGGTATGAAAAATGTTTTCAACCAGGGGAAGAGGCAACCCCGTTTGTAGAGCATCGTATCAGCACAGGTGATAGTGCTCCTGTTGCTGTACCACCTTATTGGATGACTCCTGCAAAGAAAGAAATTCTTAAAAAGGAAATAAATAATCTTCTAGCTCAAGGAATCATAGAAGAGTGTGAATCACCTTATACTTCGCCGGTGGTTCTCGTACCAAAGCCTGATGGCAGTATAAGATTATGCATAGATTATCGAAAATTAAATGCAGTTACTGTAGCAGATAAATATCCGTTACCTCAAATGGACGACCTTTTACATGAAGCCAAGCACACGTCTTACATGTCAACTTTAGATCTTCGTTCTGGGTATCACCAAGTTCGAGTCTACTCACCAGATCAAGATAAAACTGCATTTGTCTGCCCTTTTGGAACTTATCGTTTTTTAAAGATGCCTTTTGGACTGAAAAATGCTCCTGCCACGTTTCAAAGATTTATAGATCAATTTAGAAGTGGTCTTAAAGATGTCCTTGCTTTATCGTATCTAGACGACATCATCGTTTTGTCAGAAACGTTTGAGAAACATCTCTCAGATCTTACAGCTGTGTTCGAGAGACTCATTGAACTTAAGTTAGATGCCAAACGTGAAAAATGTCATTTCTCTTGTGAGAAAGTCTAGTACCTAGGTCACTGGATAACCCCAAATGGTCTAGAAGTAGATTCAGACAAAGTATCTGCAATTAAAGTGATACCTCCACCCAAAAATGTTAAAGAAATCCAGTCTTTCTTACAAACCTGTTCTTGGTACAGAAGATTTATATCAAATTTTGCTGATATCTCAAGACCCCTTAGCAATCTTACGAAAAAGAAAGCGACTTGGAAATGGGGAAAAGAAGAGCAAATAGCCTTTGAAACTCGACAACAATGTCATCTCCAGTGCTGAAGCAAGCTGATGGGACCAAACCATTTATTCTGCGAACTGACGCTAGTAACTACGCTCTTGGTGCTGTACTTTTACAGGGTAAAAGTACAGCAGCCTGCCATTCCTGACAAGGCCTCTGAGCACCCCCATAGAATATGCTAGCCGTCTTCTTACAAGTGCAGAGAGAAATTATTATACTACAGAATGCGAGGCATTGGCTGTTGTCTGGACCTTAGAAAAATTTCGTGGCTATGTGGAAGGTCAAGAAGTGGTTGTAGCCACGGATCACCAACCTTTAAAATGGCTTTTGAGCCTTAAGTCACCATCAGGGAGATTTGCCCGTTGGGCACTACAATTACAAGCGTTCTTATTGAAAATAGAATATGAACCTGGAAAATCTAATGTCGTAGCTGACATGCTGTCACGCCCTGTCTGTAATCATCAATCTGCTTTCTGTGAGACATGCAATTTTGTCAGCATAGACATGCCATCAAAAAGTCCAAAAGATATCAGAGAAGCGCAGTTGCAAGATGAAAACCTTAAAAAGATTATCGATTGTTTTGAAGACGAACAGAAAAGCGAAGATTTCGCAAATTGAACTGATAGAGGATTCCTGATGAATCAAGCTGTGCTTTATAGGTATGCTCCCGAATCAGATGCCGAAGAAGCGCAACTGGTCATTCCAGTACAAGAAAGACAAAATATTTTGAAAGTTCATCATGACGACCCTTCAGCCGGACATTATGGTGAAGCAGGAACTTATCAGAGAATTGCTAAAATATATTATTGGACAGGCATTAGAACATACATTTCTGAATATGTGAAGAAGTGCCCAGAGTGCGCTCGTTATAAAGCAACAAATCAGAAACCGGCCGGTTTATTACGAACACCTGCTTATGCTCAGCGGTTTGAGACCCTCAGCATTGATCTCTTTGGACCATTGCCTCCTAGTAAATATGGGCATCGATTTATTTTTATAGTAGAAGATTGTGCCACTAAGTGGGTCGAACTATTTGCCTTAACAACTGCCACTGCACAAGAATGTGCGACTACTCTGATTGAAGAGATCTTCCTTCGTTATGGTATCCCAAGAAGACTCATAAGTGATAACGGCCCTCAGTTTGTGAGCGCTGTTCTACAACAAGTTTGTTACATTCTTGGAATAGACCAATCGTTGACACCTTTGTACCATCCTCAGGCCAATCCAGTAAAACGTAAAAATAGAGACTTGAAACCTCGAATAGCAATCCTTGTTGGGGATGAACACACTTCCTGGATTGATAAACTTCCTTTTATTAGATTTGCTATGAACTCTGCCAAATCTGATACAACAGGCCAAACTGCCGTCTATCTGCAATTTGGTCGAGAATTAAGAACAATCGATGATGTGGTGAACGATTTTAGAGCTGTTGTAGAAATGACAATTTTGTTCCGGAAATAACCCCATATCTTAAACGTCTTGCAAATATTTCAAAAAGTGTGAAAGAGCGCGTTGAAATGAAACAAGATCAGCGGAAGAAATATTACGATAAAAATCGTAGACGAGTGTATTTCACACCTGGTGATAAAGTATGGATTACCTTACACCCTGTGAGCAAGGCAAGTAAAAATAAAATAGCAAAATTTATGCCTAAGAGAGATGGGCCATACATAGTTTTGACACAAAAGTCACTAGTGACATATGATATTGCTAGCCTGGACAATCCTACCGAGCGAATTGGGTCTTACCATGTTTCCGCCTTGTCACCATTTCAAGAAACTGAAACTATTCCCGTTGCACCCTTGAGAAAAAGAGGAAGACACAGAAAGCATCCTGTTCCCTCTCTGAGACGTAAATCGGAAACAGAGGGGGAGGATGTAACGCGCGCCTCCCGTTTCAAAAATAGACTTTACCGACAATCCCGTGACCGGCTTGCGTGAGATCTGCCGAATAAGAATATGCTGTGAGTTAGTTGGAGTTCTGTTCTGTTTTGAGTTGTGGAAACATGTAGAAATTTATTCGTGCTATTATTATTTTGTGTATACGTGTTGTGTGCCGTTTTATTTGTGATGTGCCGTCTTATCAGGATTAAATAAAAAAAAATATTTAAAAAGCTACCCCGAGAAATTGTTATTTTGAAATTATGTGAAATTTCTGTGTGATTTTAATCTGAGCTAGCCCGACAACAGTAAAATTTGTCAAAAGAGAACCTTTTTGTAAAACAAACCTCCCTTAAACTGAAATATTACAGGCTCCTAAATATATTACTACTAGTATTAAAAAAAAACACACACACACACGTTCAAAAGTCTATACTTGACCAAACGTCGCCCAGCTAGAAAACAAGGTGAATTTCTCGCCAACAGAATAAAATTTCCAATGCAAAATAATATTTGCATCATTTATCAGTCCAGTTTGGCGAGAACGCCTCACTCATGATTTTTGCGAGTGCTCATCTAAAAGTTAATGAAAAACTTATTAATAGGCTTTCATGTCAGTTTTCGGGCTAAAATAATTCTAGAACACTCCCAGAGCATTTCAGGAAAAGAAAAAGAAAATACTGTCAAAAGATTTGCCAGTATATTTATTTTTTTAAATGTCTTTCTAATAAATAAATAAATAAGTCTGCACGTATAAAAGGAGGGGTCGATTCACTTTCGGTGTAATGAAAAACTGGATGAAATTTATTCTGTGTTTTCTTCCTTTTGCTATTTTTTCCGGTCTGGAATGGAAATTCCTTGTTTATTCCGGAAATCTCCCTGATTGAATTTTGGCGATAGAACCCAATTCAGGAGAAATGCTGACGCAAGACGTCAAAGTTCACCGTCGCCATGTCCACTATTATTTTTGTTTTCGGAACTTTATTGATAAGCCCTTTTTCTTTTTCTCTAAACAGTTTTCTGTCCAAAGTGTATTTTTTTCCCTCGGCCAGTTTCCGTTTTCACATCAGAAGTTTTGTTTTTCGACATGTTATTTTGAAGTTTGCCAGATTCTATTCAGGAAACCCCGTTTTTTGTAAAAATATAAATTATGATTGCACTGCTCAGATGAGTGTTTGCATGCTCATTCATGGAGGCGATGTTTTGCTGAAAAAGGCTGCTGTCATTAAAATTTATACCGAACATTTTCGCTAAAGGTTTATTCATAAATAAACCTCAGGAATTGCTTAGATTGAATCTATATATTTTTTTAATGGCCTGTAGGAAGTGCATCCATTTTTTTCATTTAATCAAATACAAAAAATCTTATGATTCATGGAAGTCATTATTTGCAGCGTTGCAAATTTGTATTTTTTGCATTTAAATTAGCGTAACTTATTCCCTTTTCTTTTTCTGTAAACAATTTTCTGTCTAAAGCGGATTTTTTTTTCCCTCGTCCAGTTTCCGTTTATCCAGTATCCGTACTTGCCAACCTCCCGTTTTTTTTTTTTTTTTTTTTTTTTTTTAATCAACAAAGCATACTTTAAACGAGAAATTTTATTTTATAAATTAAATCATCTAGGTTACATATTACTATCACATAGAAGCAAGAAACATTTAATTTCATAAATGTTCCTGTTGAAAGTATTTTTTTTTTCATTTAAAAAAAAGCGGGAGTTTGGCAAGTATGCGTATCGAAATAGGAAAATGTCATCCATAAAGATATAATAATTCTTCCTTTTCTTTCAAACAATGGAAGTAACCCGATTGAAAAATTTTTGAGAAATTTCATTCAAAACTTTTTGAAACAAAACTGGAAATATTTAAAGAAAAAAACAAGTTCTGGAGCATGTACAAAACAGAAACTTTCATTTAAATGAAAGACAAAAAGAGTGTTATATTAAATACAGTGAAACCTCCTAATAACGAACACCTCGCTGGTGCCAAATTTGTCCGTTATTTAGAGGTTTCTGCTAATCTGAGGTAAATATAGGTAAATGATATTTGTATTAGAGATTGATAAAATGTTTTCTATTCGGGAGTGTTCGTTTCCGAAGAAGTTTTACTCTACCTACACTATATTGCCATTAATGACCGGCAACTTTCAATTTTGGACATTTTGTCGAATATTTAGAAATATACTTGACAGATTCTTCTGGAATTTCAGGATTGAAAAGAACAGGTACGACCTCATATTTAGTAATGTCGGTTTGATAAGGGGGCAATTAGGGGGTCAGCAAAAAATCAAAGAAAATAATACTTGGGATCACCCTGTAAAATAAAATGCACGAAATGATCTATCGCTACCGAATATAAATAAACAGACATTGCACAATATGTGTATTCTTTTGTGTAAGAATAGCATCTGTATTAATAGAGATATAGCGATTTATTTTAAAAAATTAAAAAATTCTTCCATGCTTTTTGCTTATAACATGCAGGGTTTTCAACCAAATTTAACTCCGGTTTCAGAAAAATTGACAAAATATAGTAGAAACAATATAGTGCAATTGAAATATAAATATATTAAATATATTAAGAAATATGAACAGTTGTATGAAATAATTTTTATCTGCGCATGCGCGAACGATAACAAGGATAATTTTACATAATTTAATAGTCAACCCTATGGAGCAACTTATTAAAAAAAATCTAGTCAGATATCGTAAAAATTCAGAAAGATATAGGCGTTAGAGTGAGCAAATTTTTAGTTGTTCTCTAAAAGCAGCTGAATGATAAGGGATTTTCCACAAATTGTCATTTTTATTTATTTTTTTTTAATTTTCATTTTTTAGTGATGCTTTAGTTCTTCTTGGATAACCACCAGAACGAGTCTGTACCATGATCAAAAGAAGTATCAAAATCGAAGCATTTTTTCCAAATCTACTCGGTGATATTCACTAAATACTAACTTTTTTCTGAAAGTCAGTTAATAAAAAATGACAATTTGTGTAAAATCCCTTATCATTCAGCTGCTTTTAGAGAACAACTAAAAATTTGCTCACTTTAACACCGATATCTTTCTGAATTTTTACGATATCTGACTAGATTTTTTTAAATAAGTTGCTCCAAAGAGTTGACTATCTCATATTTCCTAAAATATTTAATATATTTATATTCCAATTGCACTATATTGTTTCTACTATACTTTGTCAATTTTTCTGAAACCGGCGTTAAATTTGGTTGAAAACCCTGTATGTTATAAGCAAAAAACATGCAAGAATTTTTTAATTATTTTAAATAAATCGCTATATCTCTATTAATATACATGCTAGAATACACATGTTGCACAATGTCTGTTTATTTATATTCGGTAGCGGTAGATCATTTCGTGCATTTTATTTTACAGGGTGATCCCAAGTATTATGTTTTTTCTTTGATTTTTTGTTGGCCCCCTAATTGCCCCCCTTAACAAATCGACATTGCTAAACATGAGGTCATACCTGTTCTTTTTAATCCTGAAATTCCAGAAGAATCTGTCAAGTATATTTCTAAAAATTCGACAAAATGTCTAAAATTGAAAGTTGCCGGTCATTAATGGCAATATAGTGTATGGGTAAATCCATTTCAAGTGGTCCAGAAAATCATTAATTCGTTGCTCGACCATTTTTAAAAAATCTGAAATTTTTTGTACAACAACCTTAACATGATGGAAGTTTAGAATGACTATTATTTTAATTTTATTAATTTTTGCTTGTGCATGGCGGCCATCTTTGTTTCCTCGTCTGCAGCAATTTTCTCACATGAAGGGTTTATGGAATTGTAAATAATTCATCGTTTATTTCTCGAATTCAAATGCGGATTACAGCAATTTGTACAGAATACATTCGGCTAAAAATTTGGTAATAGAGTAGTTTCCGAAACTAAATGCTTATTGGTGAAATTTAAACATAAAATTTCAGTTTTTTCCAAAATTTGTCCTTTGACAAGAGGAAATTTTTCTAGCAAGGAAAACTGTCAACATGACATAATTCTTTTTACAAATAGGCTGAAAGTACTTGTACTCACACGCCAAGTTCCAGATCTGGGACTTGCTTTTCCTATTCTAAAAAAATTCCCAAAGTTTTCAAAAATGTCAAAAATCACACTTTTCAGGCTTTGATATCTCTGGTGGGGCACGAGATAAAAATCTGAAGTTCTGGTTTCTGACAGTATTGTATGGTAGTGTTATGCACAAGAAATTTCAGGATGGAGATTTGACTACAAGCTGAGATATGGCAAGGGCAACATGTCAAAACAATACTGCCAAACTATTGTTTTGTTGTAGTCACAGCTAGGTATTTACCTCAGAGTGTCATTTAAATTTATTTTTTTGATTATCTTTAAATAATAGTAACAGAAAAAAAAAGCCTTTTGCAAAGCTTAGAAATTAATAAAAAAATAATTATGCCTAAGGCCATACATTTTGTATGGTTTCAGTATTTTTTGTTGTAAGTAATTTTAACAACTAAAAGAAATCTCAGCATTTTTACATAAAGAAAAAACATATTTTTATGCAAGACCTGAGACAAAAACAGAATAGGGAAACAGGAAAGCTGTTAATGTTGACATACTTGTTGAGACATGATCAAACGTGTCAAAACACATTCCTGCTTGTTGGTTTAAAAACCACAATTTTAATGCTGCTTGCCAGTCCCTAAAACATGTTCCTACCATAAGTATGTTCCTGCAAATGAAACATTATACGATATTACCAAGCATCAGCCTCAAGTAAAATGCAGAAAGTAAAGATATCCAAAGCCCTTTCAAAATTCATACTGCAGAAAAATGACATTTTTGCATAAGAACTAAGCTAGGAATTGTTAATGAAATGAGATTTGCACATAGTGATTTCAAAGTTTATTTCTATGAGCCAGCAAGGTCCAAGAGCTTCAATCAAGTTATCAAGAGATGACAAGACTTGGTTCCTACAAATAAAATTTTGAGAAAGATCAAAATTGTGGTTTTTAGACCAACAAGCAAGAATGTGTTTTGACACGTTTGATCATGTCTCAACAAGTATGACAAAATTAACAGCTTTTCTCTTTCCCCATTTTGTTTTTGTCTCAGGTCTTGAATAAAAATATTTTCTTTCTTTATGTAAAAGTGTCGAGATTTCTTTTAGTTGCTAAAATTACTTACAACAAAAATTACTGAAACCATACAAAATGTATGGCTTTAGGCATAATTATGTTTTAAATTAATTTCTAAGCTTTGCAAAAGGCTTTATTTTCTGTTACTATTATTTAAAGATAATAAAAAAAAATAAATTTAAATGACACTCTGAGGTAAATACTTAGCTGTGACTACAACAAAACAATAGTTTGGCAGTATTGTTTTGACATGGTGCCCTTGCCATATCAGCTTGTAGTCAAATCTCCATCCTGAAATTTCTTGTGCATAACACTACCATATAGTACTGTCAGAAACCAGAACTTCAGATTTTTATCTCGTGCCCCACCAGAGATATCAAAGCCTGAAAAGTGCGATTTTTGACATTTTTTAAAAATTTGGGAATTTTTTTAGCGAAGAGAAAGCAAGTCCCAGATCTGGAACTTCGCGTGTGAATACAAGTACTTCCAGCCTATTTGTAAAAAAAAAATTATATCATGTTGACAGTTTTCCTTGCTAGAAAAATTTCCTCTTGTAAACGGACAAATTTTGGAAAAAAACTGAAAATTTATGCTTAAATTTCACCAATAAGCATTTAGTTTTGGAAACTACTCTATTACCAAATTTTTAGCCCAATGTATTCTGTACAAATATCTTTAATCCGCACTTGAATTGGAGAAATAAACGATGAAATATTTACAATTCCGTAAACACTTCCTGTGAAAAAATTGCTGCAGACGATGAAACAAAGATGGCCGCCATGCACAAACAAAAATTAATAAAATTAAAATAATAGTCATTTTGAACTATCATCATGATAGGAATGTTGTACAAAAAATTTCAAATTTTTTAAAAATGGTCGAGCAACCAGTGCTGGACCACTTGAAATGGATTGACCCTTATAGTTTAAAAAAAATTTTCAAACATATTTTTTTTTATCTCTATTGGATGTTGATTATTATGAAAAATAAATCTGTTTGCACTTAAGTTAATATAAGTAGTTCAGCATTTTTTCCGCCTGACATTCCATAAGAAAAGTTAAAATTTCATCCATAAATTAAAATAATATAAATGAAACAAAAATTTATCAGACATGCAATTGAACGACGCGCTTCAGTAACTGAAATGATAGGAATTAAAAAGGAGAAATCTTTGACAATTATTTCGGCTATTCATTCGTACCAAACTGTCTCTTTTAATTAATTTCAAAACTTTATTTGAATATAAAAATTACATTTTATAATAAAAGTGCTTTGTGGTGTTATTAGTTAGGTATGTTTGGTATTGTTTATATGATGTATATCTATCCTATATATATAAAATCCTAATGAAACGAATTTATGAAACGAATATATGAAACGCCTGAAATGTATCGATTATTTGAATCGACTGATTAAACAACTGATTTAGTTTCACGGCGATTTCTCCTAAAATATGGAAGACTTTGCGATAAAATTAACACCAAAAATCCGTGTTGATCCACAGATCTCAAAACTGCTATTAGAATTTTTAAATTCGAATTAGTTTTCGAAATATTAATTTTTTTCTAATTTTAAATACATTTTTTCTAATGATGGCAACTCAAATTTTAATCATAACAGAAATTTTTTTTTCACAATTCAGAAAAGGTTACTATTTTAAATTAATTTGGCGACAGTTGGGCCTGCTTTAAATCTATGCTAAGAATAATGCTTTTTTTTTTTTTTGTATTTCGTTATCATTTTATTAAATACAAAACTTTTATTTAAAAATGAAACATTTAAATTGATGGCTTTCACTTCTTTAAAAAAAAAAAAAAAAAAAAAAAAAAAAAAAAAAAACGAAAAGAAAAATATTAGACACAGATGTCATATACGCACCGGGGTACCTAATTGGCGAACAAATGGCATTATTTTGATAGACATGGTAACCCGGCTATTGTTATTTAATTAATAATAAATGTATATTTACTTTTATTTCTTTTTTAAATTTATATAAATTATTTTGTTCTATAGTAATTAATTATTTTTTTGCTATTTCTTTTTGAAAATAATAGAAAATAATTAAAAAATACAGTACAATGTAGTAGTTATTCCGTCACCCAATTTTGCAAATTATATAAATCGCCAAATTGTACAGACTGACAAAATTATTTTAAATAATGAAAGAACAAATAAATTAGTATAACATTAATAAATATAAAAATAAAACGTCGAAATAAAAATCACTTGATGACGTAAACACGTGTAACTTGCTAAAAGTCAAGTGAATGTGACATTTACGATCAAGCATTATTGACATTTAATCTTACAGTTCTCGATAGATTTTTTGTCGACGGGATAACTAAGTAGTACCAAAAATACATATGTAACTGATATTCGAAAACGAGGCTTTGGCCAAATTTTCGTAAAAAAAAAAATCGTGCCAAACATGCGGTGCGTATATGACATCTGGCGAAATATTAAATTATGTAACAAACCATGACATTTAATTTCAACTTCAAATCAATGTTTTAATTTACCACTCGAACAATAAAAAAAATGCTAACTGGCGAGTTGAAAAAAAGATACTGGCGAGATTTGCACCCGGCTTTTTTTTCTTTCGGTACAGATGTCATATACGGCCCCATATTGACGCGATTTTTTTTCGGACGCCAATGTCATATACGCAACGGGTACTTAACTGGCGCCAAAGTATCGTTATTTTGCTTGATATGGTAAGCCGGATGTTGTTGTTTATGCTGTTGATGCGTTCCCCAAATTGGCGTTGGAAAAAAATCGCGCCAATATGGAGCATTATATGACATTTGTTCCAAACTTTCATATGAAAGGCGAAGGGATCAGATCGTATTTGTTTATGGCATTTGATGACTTGAACTATTATAATATAGATGAAATGATGGGGATAGAATAATAATTGGCGATTTATCACCTGTGCCTGGATAACATTAAAGTATCAAAATGGCACCTAGAGTATAAAAAGCAAAGTGTTCCGCTCGAAACTGTTGATGATAGTCACATGATTTAGTCTATTGTTATAGAGATTACTTTAAAATATCGGTTGACAAAGACTCTGAATGCTTAATTCATTTTATTTTAGCTTCTTTTCAAATGTTTAACTGATCCTCTTTAAACAAAAACAACCATTGGATGTCTTAACAGCAACTGATTCTCCATTAAATTTTTACAATCAAAGGGAATTGAATGGAAACCCGTTTACAGGGAGATCTGCACAGCTTTTTCAGTATAATTTAATCCTCTCTAATATTTTTAAAACCCATTAGATTTTTAGATTTTCAAATTCTGCGGCGTCTGAACGGGGGTTGGCGAGCGTAGCTTGCAGGGGGCAGAGCCCCCTAGTATAATATAAAACTAGAGAACAGGAATTCTGCTTTTTCAGAATTTAGTGTCGCCCCCGGCATTTCCATTACTTCATTTTCTTCTGATGGACTGATGGCTTCTATTATTGTGAAACAGCAATTATAAATGAAGTGTTAGGTGAAAATGAAAGAGCAGCCGCAAAAAGTTAGAACTCTGATTTTCTGGTTAGAATGGAGGGGAAAAATGGCCATAATTTTTTTTATGGCTGCTTTTTCATCTTCACCCAACACTTCATTCATAATGGCTTTTTCATAATAATAGAAGCCACCAGTCCATCAGAAGAAAATAACTCTGTTAAGCGGGACTCTACTGCAGTACAAAACATATTTCAATTTTAAGACTTAAAGCACACGTTTTATTTTATGTAAAAGGACGTCATTCGCATCCGCTTAAGATTTCCACATTGACGATCTACGCTTAAACATCTACAGTAAAGCATGCATAGCACATCACTATCGCGAAATAATGCACACATGCAGCAAAAAGATTCCGTCATTCAAGGAAAAAAAAAAAAAAAAAAAAAAAAAAAAAAAAAAAACATTTGCTATCTAATGATTCATAGATACTTACCATTATATATAGAATATAATAGCTCCATTGTTTTAACAGAAATCATTCGTTTATATTTTTTTCAAAATAGCACGTATTTTAATGACATTTGTTTTCGGTTGTTATGAGAAAATGGCAACAAAAATATATAATTATTATTTTTAAACTATTTTTCCTTTACTTTCTACAGAAATGGAGTCCTTCCGTTGCCACTATTAAGCAAATGGCTCCAAAAACTACAAAAAAATTAATATTTCAAAAACAAATGGAGATACAGTTTTCAAATGAAATGCATTTAAAAGAACTTTTTTTTCCCATTACGACGGTCTAAAAGTTGAAAATGTGCAATGCTTAGAAGTTTAAAAAATAGCTAAAGAGTATTGAATCGTAATGCTTTGTTTTACGGCCAGCTTCTGTAAGGTAACGTTATTTTTTGGACACAAAATAAGCTGGGAGAAAGAAATAGCATACCGTACCGGAGGCTAAAAAGTTTTCCTTTATATCACGTGTTGTAGATCTCCGTTTATTGCAGATTGAATTAGAGCATTTCTCCTTTTGATGTCTTTCGTCTCTTTGAACAGTTGCGACTGAAATTGATAGAACTAGAAAACAGGAATTCTGCTTTTTTCAGAATTGAATGTCACCCCCGATGAAAGAAAAAATATATGTATACATAAATAGATACAAAACATATTTCAATTTAAAGACTTAAATCACGCGCTTTTATTTTATGTAAAAGGACGTCATTCGCATCCGCTCAAGCATTCCACATGGACGATCCACTCTTAAACATCTATACAGTAAAGCATGCTTAGATGCCACTATCGCTCTATAATACACAAATGGAACTGAAAAGATGCCGTCATTAAATAACTCGACAAAAGAATGGCTATCTCATGATTCATAGGCCTTCATTTGTTTGTAACACTGATATAAATACTTAAAATCCTCCCTGTTTTAACATAAATCATCCGTTTACATTTTTTCAAAATAGTACGTATTTTAATGACATTTTTTTCGGTTGTTATGATAAAAATGCAACAAAAATATATAATTACAATTTTAGAATTACTTTTCCTTTACTTTCTACAGAAAGGGAATACTTTCGTTCCCAATATTAAGCAAATGTCTCTAAAAACTACAAAAAAATGAATATTTCAAAAATAAATGAAGATAAAGTTTTCAAACAAATTGCATTTAAAAGGACTTTTTTCCCAATAGGACGGTCTAAAAATTGAAAACGTGCAATGCTTAGAAGTTAAAAAATTGCTATAGATTATTTGATCATACAATGGATGATACATCTGCTTTGTTTTACGGCTGGCAAATACAACGGAACGTTATTTTTTTTAAAACGACACGAAATAAGCTGGGAGAAAAAAATAGCAAACCGGGGGCTAAAAAAAATCCGACAAACTACAGAAATACTACTGGCGTCATAGCTTCTGTATTTTATTTTAAAGTGCACTTACTTAGACTATACAAGCTCTGTGGATAAATTGTGCATACGATTTTAGGACTTCAAAATAACTCTAAAAGAGAGATGGCATGCAACTTAATTTCAGACGAACCTGTTTCTAGTATATTAAGATTACACTATTTTCTGGTCTTAAAAGAAATCTGGTGGGAAAAGAACAAAGACACAGTTGTTCTTCATACAAATTTGTTTTGAGACCCTAGAAGTATTTTGTTCAAAATTTACATCCAAACTATAAGGTTATGTATTATGTACACAAAATCCATCGTTTTTGCATATTGCACAGATCTAGGTGTACTCGTGTGCAATTTAGACGTTAAACTTCGTATTCCAGAGCTATCTGGTAACTTCTTACACACTTAAAATACTTAAAATACACATGTGAGAACTTCACTCTCACAAGAAAAACTCTTCCATTAAGATCCTCATGTGTTAGAAACTTAACCTCATTTTATTTCAAAGTACCCACACATTTCGGCTGAAGGAACGATACATTCAGATCGATCTTCCTAGCTTGAAGTTCGAGTGTCAAATATTTTTAGAGAGCGCTGAAAAAAATACTTTTACCGCTAATGGTTTTTACCTGTGATCTTAACCAGTCGACCTCACAGGTGGAAAATGAAAGTAAAAGCGGATGAGCGCTCATATGCGTAAGAAAATTAAAAGAGCCTATCCGAACAAAGCTTGTTGATGATGCAAACAGCTGAGGTCTGTTAAATGGTCAAACGGATACTTATTTTGTTGCGAAAGGAGGAGGAAAAGTTTTAAACCTAGGCTGGGAGACCAGTTCAGTTGGGTCTAAAATTTCAGAGAGATAGTGGGTCAAGACTAATCTCTCAGTGAACGGAATAAGGTGATTATCACCGGAAAATTTACTTCGAATCTTCGAAGGCATCTTTATAGAAGTCAGGCTTAGACTTAAATCTGGACATCGCAAGGAAACGCAGACTGAATTTACTATTTTCGTACCTAGAAATCTGTGGACTTTGGGATCCAAGACTTTGCCTCACCAAAAAACTATCATTTCCTCAGTATCAACGAATTCTTTAAAAGTGTGACGAACTCATATTTTAAGTGTTGTATTTAACGCAGAGATAATATAACTTGATTATTTAATAAAAACTAAGGGGCTCGGCCCCCTACGAGGTACGCTCGCCAACCCCCGTTCAGACACCGCAGTCTCTAAAAGCACACTAGTTTGATCGGCTTTAAAAAGATTTTGGAAGATTGAATTATAATTTAAAAAACAGTGTCGATCTCCCTATAAACGTTTTTCTATTCATTTCTCTTTGATTGGGGAATTTGAAGGCCATATCAGCTGCTGTTAAAAGATACAATGGCTGTTTTCGTCTTTGATTAAATAAAATAAGTTAAACATTTCAAAATAACCTAATATAAAATGAATTAAGTAAACAGAGGCTTTGTCTCCCAGTATTTTATAACAAAGCGAAAAGAAAGTTCTATTAAATGAGACATTTTAAATGTATCGTTTTTAATCTGACGTGATTTTCCCCAATCATTTTGTTCTCTTTTTAATATTCACGTGAAAATACTTTTGTTAGAAATGAAATATTATTTGCGCTGTCCTAACAAACATAGTTGGAAAGTTTATCTCAAAATGTCAGATAAATGTCTCGCGCAATTTTTAAATTTAAGCTGTTTTGCAATATTATTTTTTGCTCATTTTACGTAATAAGTGTAATGTGACGTAATTTCTCCTATTTAAGACTTCTAATGCATGTTAATGAATTTATTATTTTACAATATCCTTTCTCTTTTAAAATTCACGTGTAAATATAGTTTTTATGAAGTAATGTTCAATAAGTTCCTACTTTTTATACGTAATTTTTTAAGTCTAATGTGAAAGTTTTTTTTCTGTTTATAATAGTCACACGTAAATAAATTTTTAATTTGAAGCAAACATTATTGTTTGAGCTGTTTATACAGTTGGCAACAGTTTAAATGAATACCATTTTCTAAAATAAGTAAAAAATATCTCTCAAAATGCTGAAAATGTTAATTTAAAATAGAAATAAAACATCAATGAATCAAAAAAAAAATAAATGCAGTCTGCACACCGGGAAATTCTAACGTATAAAATGATTAAAAATGATTCAATTCCTATGTATAGTTTTTTGCTCCTATAAAACTTTTTTAATGGAATGATTTTGTCCCTCTTTAGAATTGAATATCTCTTAAAATAATTCTTCGATTTGAGATCTGTCTGCATCAGCGTGTTTATCAAACATTTTTCTATAATACCGCCGATTTTCATATTTTTGTATACAATATTTTTCTTAATATTAACGAAGAAAGAGCTCCGGTCAAATAAAATTCAAAACCAGCGGCGGTTACAGCGTAAGTTACTTTTTTTAAAGAATAGAATTAATTTAAAAATTCTAAAAATAGAATTTTTAGGAGAATATATTTCTGAATGAAATTGTGCCTCGGCGTAGACATCATAAATTCACGCTACCCGTCCTACTCTAAATTCGAGACATTACAACAGAACAATGTGCATTTTAAAATTGACACATCAGGTGTGTATTTGACAATTGACACGCCGATTTACTCATGAAGACAAATCGTTTTTGTATCATCACAATACCTGTTTCAATATGTGAATTTACGCATTTATTTTTTCTGCACGGAATTTATTAAAAATTTCTATCTTTACAAGAAGAAAGTATTGGATTCGTAAAAATTTTCGGTTTTCGACGGATGGACACGTTTTAGGGGTCAGAGAATCCGAAAAACATGTTTTTACAAAATGTCTGTCTGCATGTCTGTCTGTTTAACACAAATTTTGTGGGCGCTCTATCTCAAGAACATGCACGGAATTTAATAAAAATGTATGTCCAATGAGCCCCTGATATAATTTGGTGCTGTTTAGTTTTTGGTGTCAATCGCTCTATAGGTGGCGCTGCTATGCAGCATTTTTCACGATTTCTGCAATAGCTCAATCTCCAGAACGAATGCACGGATTCTTATCAAGCTTCATATTCAGTTAGTCCTTGATATGAATTGAAGTTTTATACATTTTGGTGTAAATTGCTCAACAGGTGGCGCTACTATACTGCATTTTTAAAGATTTCCGCAATAGCTCTATCTCAATAACTAATGCTTGGATTTCCCCCAAACTTCAGATTCAGATATACCTTGATATGAGTTAGTACAGTTAATGTTTTGGTGCAAATCGCTCCACAGGTGGAGCTACTATGCTGCATTTTTCAGAATTTCCACGATAGCTGTATCTCAAGAACTAATGCACGAATTTTCATTAAACTTCAGAATCAGCGAGTTCTTGAAATGAATTGTCATTTTATACATTTTGGTGTAAATCGCTCAACAGGTGGCACTTCTATACTATATTTTTCAGAATTTCCACTATAGCTGTATCTCAAGAACGAATGCACGAATTTTAATCAAACTTCAGAATCTGTTAGTCCTTGACATGATTTGACATTTTATACATTTTGGTGTAAATCGTTCAACAGGTGGCGCTGCTACGTTTTTTCCTTTTTTCGATTTCCGAAATAGCTCTATCTCAACAACTAATGCTTGGATTTTCAACGAACTTCAGATTCAGATATACCTTGATATGACTTAGTGCTGTTTATGTTTTGATGCAAATCGCTCAACAGGTGGTGCTGCTATGCTACATTTTTCAGAATTTCCGATATAGCTCTGTGTCAAGAAAGAATGCACGAATTTTCATCCAACTTCAAATTCAGATGTACTTTGATATGAATGGGTGCTAAATAAATGTCATTTCTTGTATTATTTAAATGATTTAATTGATGTGATTTAAATAGAACAAAGTTTTGTGATGGCCACAACATATTAATTTAGAGTATAGTGCATATATAAATATATACCGGGTGTCCTAAAAAGGACTGACTGATTTTAAAATTCAATAACTTGCAAACGGTGACAGATATTTAAAAATTTCTTGCAGGAGGTTTATGCATAAGGTGAAAAGTTTTATTACAGTGATTTTCGATTTTAGTTCGAATTACAAACAATAGATGGCGCTGTAAGCAATAGTCGCTAAATACAGGCTCGATTTTTGGTCCTTTCTCTTGTTTCATGCGGAAAAAGGAGATGGAAATGTATTATCCGGGCCACGAAGTACCAAAAATCGAGCCTGAATTGAGCGTGTATTGATCGCAGCGCCATCTATTGTTTGTAATTCGAACTAAAATTGAAAATCACTGTAAAAAAACTTTTGACCTTATGCATAACCCTCCTGCAAGAATTTTTTAAATATCTGTCACCGTTTACAAGTTATTGAATTTTAAAATCAGTCAGTCCTTTTTAGGACACCCGGTATATAAAGGTACATTATATGAACGTGATGGATAAAGATAGAAACTATTTCCTTAACTATTGCCCCTAGACACATTTTTACAATTGCAAAGTTTCATAAAAAAGGTGTAAAATTTAATGACATAAATTGCAACTCCATGATGGGTCTATTTGAGAAAATACACAAACAAAATTTTTCTACGGCCCCGTAGAGTAAAATTTTCAATTAGGAAAAATTTCCTTATCCATTCCTTATTTAAACACAAAAAAAATTCATCTCGATATCTGCAAAACTCGCAGAGATATTAAAATCCAAAATTCGTGACTTAAACCATTTACCCATGCCTCTGAGCTACGAGTTGTTGACGCATTTTGAGTGCAAGATAGGGATCACCCACAAATTGTACGTTATTAAAAGTTGATTTACGACCGTGCCTCTCCTTTGGACATAAAATTGCAGTGTATAGATTTCAAGTTAAATCTGCTTTCAAAATATACAGAAGGTCTGCACTAGAGGTCTGCACGGGTCGAAATATCCAGATCCGGTCCCGAGCCGAACCTTAGAAAAAAAGCTCGGCGGGGACTTGAAAAAGTTAAAATCTTAGCCCGAGTCCGGAACTTCCTCACTGAATTTCTACAAAACATAGTTTTGTGCGTCGATATGATTAATTGTTTCGCATGGAGGAGTTCTTACCAAAATTACTCATTATAGCTTTTCTTTTTTCATGTTTATAATCTTCATTTTTAAAGAAGCGACGAAGGCTGTAATATTTATATTTTTTTAATGGATCTCTGTTTGTATGTAAATATTTCACTTATCATTTAATATCGTTAATCCATATTCCATGTATTGGAGACTTTGGAAAATGCTAGGCAGTAAAATCTTCTAAGACGGAATCACATAGGAAAGAAAAAAATGTGTTATAGAAGAGTTTCTTTTTTAGAAGGTGTTAATGTATTCTATTCTTTTCTCAGGTATTATTATATTTATTTTGCATGGATCAACCTATTTTTCTGTTTAAGACAGGATTCCGTCCTAGACAGGTTCTTTTTCACTGGTTTTAACGTATATTAAATTTTTTGCCTTTAAATCTACTATCCTAAAAAAAAATGAATTTTAAAGTTCACACTAGGTTAATTTTAACACAAAAATTTTGCGTTAAAATTAATCTAGTGGGGTATTCATCCATTTCTAGGATTAATATAATTAATCCGCATCCTGATTTATTCTATTGGGCTGAACCAAGTTTCAGACCAGATGCTATAATCATTAAGGTTTGCTGGTTGAAAAAATTCCACCCGATTCGTTCGGGATAGCTCAGATTTTAGAGCACTGGCGGCTTCAGCCAGGTGATCCCTGGTTCCAATCCTGGTCTGGACATTTTAGCCCAGTTGGAAATTTACATCTAATATGTTTTAAAGTTTAATTGTAAAATAAGGGCGATTAGAAAATATATACATTTTCTGTAAAAAAGTTTTTGGCTGAGCCAAATTTTACTGATTTTTGTACGAATCAGGTCAGTCAGAGACAATGATTTTAATACGGGTTGGGTAAAGAGCGAGGCTGAAAATTTCACCTAGTGCAGACCTAGGAAGCCAGTCCCAGCTAGGAACGAAAAAAATCTTTAGGCTTGGACTCGAAAATAGAGACTATTTTGAACGGTCTCGCCGGAGGATATAAAACCTGAAATTGTTGAGGGCTAAAATTATGAAAAATCTTTTAATCGGCATGTTAGAAAAAGCCTTGTTTTAAATCAACTAACGGACATTTAAATAGTACAGAAAGAAGGTGGAAAGGGCAAAAGTTAAACTGAATCGGAAGTTTAAGCTACAGGAAGACGTTACTGACTCACCTGCAATTTTTCAAAAAGCATTTAAACATTTTATTAAGAGCCAATCTTTTTAAAACTTTAAATGCGTTCTTTGTATGATGGGGTTTTTTCCACCATTTCTCATCTTTAAATTATTATAAGTCAAAAGTCATTAAAGAGAAAAGATGCAAACTTAGAACAAGTCTTTTTTGATTATTTAACATTAATTTTGTTTAGGCAAATTTGAGAAAATATTTACTTTTGAAAATATGATTTTTCTAAAAATAAGTTACATCATTTTTTAAATTTATATTTTTAATATTTTTAAAATTAATTTTTAAGAAAATCCTGAAGTGAAATTAAAATTATATTTTCCTCTTTAATGAAATGAAAAATTTTTGAAATTAGACAAATAATGTTTCGAGTTATAACGTTTTTAAATTGCCCCACTTAAAAAAAATAATAATTATTAAAATTTTTTTTTAACTTTACGAGAAATTTTACGATGTGATTTTGTTTGCAAATTATAGGGTTAACCATCACAAAAAAGGGGGAAAATCTAAATTCTAACTCAATAAATATATTTTTTACAAGTTTCCTGGAACTCTTAAAGTGACATTGTTTCTTAAAAGACACGCATTTCAATGTGTGCCTAATCCCTTAAAACCTGACGAATTATTTAAACGGGCCTATCTCTGTGAGTTTTCCAGATAGGAAGATGGATTTTTTTGTGTTTAATTCAAGAATGGATAAGGAAAATTTTCCTAATTGGAAATTTTACTCTACGGGGGCCGTATAAAAATTTAGCTTTCGTATTTTCTCAAATATAAAAAATATATGTGGAATGAATCTTCCGAAAATAATGGCAGTGATTCTTTTAATGTGGGCCGAGTTTTTCCGGAAAACCGTGGGATATGAAGTTAATTTAACATTAAGATCATGAGAGCCATAAATAGTGTTCATGAATTGAATCCTGTTTCTACTTTTATGATTTTTAACACTTTCCAACAAAGTTGAAAAGTGTTTATGATTTCGGTTTGTCCACCCGTCTGTCCGCCTGGCCACGCTCTAACTCCCGTAAAAATACTCCGGTTGCCCTGAAATTTTTGGATGTGATTGACATTTACCAAAGCACATTCCCTGTTAGAAAGGAAGTTTGCAGCCTGTTTAGTTCATTGAGAGGGACAGTCAAAAGTATTCCGATAGATGCGGCCAATGGGAAACAATAGTTTCAAATGATTTTTAATGATGTTACACGCTTTCAAACACAATAAAACTGATATGCATTTATGAAGTGCACTAAAATATACATTCTGTAGAATAGGTGGAGCATATAATAGTTGTTATTCATTTACAGGGTTACACAAAAGAATTCCGTTACATAATGATTGAGGGGTGGAAGGGTTTGCGGCGTATTTTAATTATATTAAACTATTTCATATATAATGAAATTGATATATGTCGATGAGGTTTACTATACCTTATTTCACGTATAGTACGAAATGCATAGCATTTACAGGGAAACACAAAGGATTTCAGATACTATATTGTTTCTGAAGTACTGTACATTAACCATGATAGCTGAAAATGCATTTTTAATTATGATATGCGCTTTTATGTTTTACTATGCGAGTATTTATGCATACTATAGGGTGTGTATAAATGCTATAATTCATATACAAGGCTACACAAAACAATTCATAAAGGGAGATTACTGGTACTAATGTACAGTACTTCGGAAGCAATATAGTATCTGAAATCTTTTGCGTTTCCCTGTAAATCCTATGCACTTCGTATTATACATGAAATAAGGTAAGCCTCATGAATTATGCCCCTGAGTATGCTAACTGGGGAGACAACTGGTTATGAACGCAAGTTGCTTAAAGGTTTTTTTTTACTGAGTTATGCCTTTTTACGCTGAACTGCATTTAGCTTACTAATAAATGTTGATAGAATGTAGATAAAATGATATACAGGGTCACTCAAAGAATTGGATACATGGCCGTCTATAAATAGTAATTTCTGAAGTTTTAAGAGTGTTTTAGTTTGTATTAAATTTTAGCTAAATAGCGGCGTGTCATAACGGTTGAACAAAATTACTCAAATATGTTTCTATCTATTAGTATGAATTGTTGAAAGAGAAATTTCAACCTGTTATGCATTTTCTTGCTAAACTAAAATTTCCCATTGTGTAGTATCAACCTACAGACCAAACACAGGGCTTTCAAAAGAATTGGAATACCTATTTGGCTATGGACGGTCACTGCTGAAAACAGTTTTTCAAAAGGTTTATGCGTTTTCTAAAATGTTCACATAGTTATCTTATTTACCTTATTTCCCTAAATAACGAAGTTCTGTTAAAGTATTCAGCAAGTGTTGGAAAGTGTTTCATAATCTATGCTTAAAGCATGATTTTTCTTTCTTGTTATTTTATTACGTTCACGGTTAAGACGAGTAACAGTAAATACGGGCTTTTATCTCTCCCTTACGCACTCTTGTTTCTCGAAGGATCCGAGATCGATTGTATACATATATATTTATATACAAATACAGTATGCCACTATTTTATCCTCCAACAGTATTTATGCGCACTTAAAATGCGTGCCAAGCGCGAACGGCCGATAGACCATCGATTCTTCATCTCAGACATTCCCATCCTCTTCCACTTTACCTTATGCAGAATGATGCAAGACGTGAAACTTACGAATGCAGGACCACCGCGGATGGGATTTACCTCGTCCTATCCCGTAAAACGTAAATGAGACGTTTGAAAAATGTCTCGAATCTTTCCTTTTAAGTAAGATAGAGAAGATATTTTTTAAAACGTGAAATAGGGATGTCTTCTTTTTTTCATGCATCGTAAAGAGGCAGAAATAATGTTTTTAAAGTGTTCTTAAAGAAGAGAGCTGGAATCCTAAATTTTGTGTAGAGCGTGCTCTCGTTTTTATGCATTTCTTAATTTCGTTCTCGAACAGTTTCTAAAGGATGCATCCGTAAAATGGGATAACGTAACGCTTGCTTGTGTTTAAATGGAGTCTTGTAGAAGGGGCCCAGCTAAAAACTTGTATTTTTCCTATGCCCTATTTCATGAATCCTTTTAAGTATAGCTCCGGATGCCCTATTAAGTTTCTTTTAAGACAGGGAGCCGGCAGCACGGACACGGGGTTCGTACGGATACCGTTATTTCTCCAGGAAAACGACCCGTATCTTTTTATAGAAAAAGGTTAAACACGCAACATTTCGCCTTCTTTTAAAACAGTTTTTCTCTAAGATAGTACTGATGCCGAAAATTTTCCTGGTCTGCAAAATTCAAGGAGGCGTACGAACCATGAGACCACCACCTCATCGAGTTGGAGGCTCAAATTCCAGAATGAACTGAAACTCGATTCCCACATTAAAACGCAATCGATCTGCCAAGTCCTATCTGGGAGGAAAACGCCTAAAAACCCAATTTTACCGATTGACTCGTAGGTTTACCCTTGTGTTTACCTGCTCCCAGTCCGCCCTGTTTTCATACCTTCGGGTGTAAGAAAACGCAATGGTAAACCTACCTGTCGACCCTATGTCTGCCGGATATCGATCTATTTATATCATTGGGTCAGTGCAGCGAGGATACTCCACACACATTTTTCGTTGGGCCCACTCATTTCTACATCTACGAACAGGTTTAGCGGAAGTAGAAATACTCTACCATCCCATTCTAAAAATCTACCACTCCTACATCTAAGGGAAAGAAATACGCTTCAACACATAGTTTTCCTTATTTACAATGTTTTCAAGTGAAAATTGACCGAATCCTGACATTGCTATGGTTCAAATTGAATGAATATTATGTATACAAAAGCCTTATTTTACAATAACCCTTTTTTTTCCATTTTCATCTCATGAGTCTTCCTGGTACAAACGGATCGGAGATCTACGTGCATTTTATCGCCTGTAGCCTCTAACGTAGGGGTGTTCAACTCACGACCTAACCGGCGACTCGGATATATCCCTTTTCGAACAGAAAAATGTGCTCTTGCTATAATCAGAAACTTTTCAATGAAATTTCAAACGACTTATGGGCAAAAGAGGCTCAAATCCTCTCATCGAAAGTGTTTTGGTGTAAATGAATGCCAAAGGTTTTTGTCATCCGATCCGTAGACGAAAATCCACTTTTGATCCCTTTGGACCAGAATCGAGATTCTGTTAACAAAAAGGGTAGTTGTAATACAAATATGTATAATATGTATACAATAAGTATACATATTGTACTACATATGTAGTATATGTATGTATATGTACTACATACGTACATATGTAGTACATACACATACTTATGTACTACATGTAGTGCATATACTACGTACAAGTACCTACATTTGTTGTAATACTACATACGTAGTATTATTGTAGTGTTATTATGTAGTAACTTGTAACATTTATATAATACTATACTGCTTGTTTGTATAAAAATTGAAGGTTTTGTTAGTAGATTGCATATTCTATTAAAGAGCGGCGGATATTCTACTCGGGATCAGGATTTTGATTCTTTTTGCCTAAGCATCTTATTCGGAAAATCGTTTGAAGTGCATTCTAGGGATGGTACGATATTTCAAACAAGAAGTAATCTATAGGCAATGCTGAGATGGACTCAAACAGGTGTTCTTGGAAGTCTAGAATAAATAGCATTTAGACTTCCTTTACAGGAATCCACAAAAGTATGGATTTATGATCGAAAATGCATTTGCGGTGCATTTAATGATGTTCTGTTACTTTAAATTTAATGAAATTAACAAGGATTACTGTATTACTACAACCACTTTTTTATAGATTGTGGAGTGCGTAGTAGGGATCGATGAATCCTTTTTCGTATAGTTACTGATAAAATGTGAAGTTTTTTCTGTATTATTGGATAGCCGAAACACACAAAAGAATTCGTTTTGTTACAGACAAAAAATCGAGAGAAGTTTATGTGTGGTATGAATTTTTAAACTTACCTCATTTTAAGTCTATTGCGCGTTGTTTTTAAATTCTATAGATCCTGTTCTGGGATAGGGATCGGATAGGGCTTTCAGATGTTGCTGAAAATGGATTTTTACTGTGTTTTTTTTTTTTAAGTTTTTTACATGGATATCTTGATTTCATTCTAGGAAAAAAATGAAATTTCTTAACCAGAGACAGGAATTCTGCTTTTTCAGAATTTAGTGTCGCCCCCGGCATTTCCGTTACTTCATTTTCTTCTGATGGACTGATGGCTTCTATTATTATGAAACAGCCATTATATATGAAGCGTTAGGTGAAGATGAAAGAGCAGCCGTATAAAGTTAGAACACTGATTTTCTGGTCAGAATGGGGAGAAAATGGCCTTAATTAATTTTTTTTGGCTGTTTCATAATAGTGGAAGCCACCAGTCCATCAGAAGAAAAATATCTCGGTTAAGCGGGACTCTACTGCAGCACAAAACATATTTCAATTTTAAGACTTAAAGCACACGTTTTATTTTATGTAAAATGACGTCATTCGCATCCGCTTAAGATTTCCACATTGACGATCTTCTCTTAAACATCTACAGTAAAGCATGCCTAGCACATCACTATCGCGAAATAATGCACAAATGCAGCAAAAAGATGCCATCATTCAAGAAAATCGACAAAAAACAAAACAAAACAAAAAAAAAAACGGCTATCTAATGATTTACAGATACTTAAAATTAAATATAGTATATAGCTCTATTGTTTTAACAGAAATCATTCGTTTATATTTTTTTCAAAATAGCTCGTATTTTGATTACATTTTCTTTCGGTTGTTATGAGAAAATGGCAACAAAAATATATAATTACTCTTTTATAACTATTTTTCCTTTACTTTCTACAGAAATGGAGTACTTCCTTTGCCAATATTAAGCAAATGGCTCTAAAAACTACAAAAATTTGATTTTTGTAGTTTTGATTACATTTTCTTTCGGTTGCTATGAGAAAATGTCAACAAAAATATATAATTACTATTTTAAAACTATTTTTTCTTTACTTTCTACAGAAATGGAGCACTTCCGTTGCCAATATTAAGCAAATGGCTCTAAAAACTACAAAAAAAAAAAATGAATATTTCAAAAATAAATGGAGATACAACATATTATGAAACAAAATGCATATAAAAAAACTTTTTTTTCGAATACGACGGTATAAAAATCGAAAATGCTTAGAAGTTTAAAAAATAGCTATAGAGTATTTAATCATACTGCTTTGTTTTACGGCTGGCTTCTTTAAGGTAACCTTATTTTTTGGAATACACAAAATAAGCTGGGAGAAAGAAATAGCATAACGTACCGGGGGCTAATAATGAGTGTTGGAAATTGTTTCACAATCTATGTCCGATGCATGAATTGTTTTTGCCTATGTACAGCCTTCTCTATTGGGTGGGTCACGTAAAATTGAAACCTTGATGTGGGTTGCCTCCTAATAAAGTTTGGGAGTTATACGGGAATTGAACGTTTTACACCATCCGAGTCCGAATCGGGATTTGGATGTAAGTCAGTTATATTATTATGAAAAACACCTGTGCTTCAAGCTCCACATTATTAAAAGAAAGAAAAGAAATGAAAAAAAAAATGCCATTTAACAAATTACAACGACCCTTTGGAAAATGATTTTTTCAAAGACTAAAATTTAAGACATAAAAAATAGCACGGAGTGCATTCTACATTACCTACGCCATGAATTAAACAAGAATAGTGTTATGACACGTAAAAATTGCAAGCGACAAAAATCGAATGCGACTCGTACGTATTATCCACCTGAAACTTACGTATTATCCAAGCATTTAATTGGCTGTTCGGGAAAAAGCTTTTCCTTCCTCAGATTTCCAAGAAATCTGACGACCCATTTCAAATGAAATTTATTTCTTAAACTTCTAAACATCCCACAATATTACTTTTTACACCGTCGTATAGAAAAAAAAATGTACTTTTAAATGCAATTTGTTTGGAAGCTGTATCTCAATTTGTTTCTGAGTTATTCAACTTTTTTTGTAGTTTTTATTACTTTTTTGTCATAGTGGCAACAGAAGTATCCATCTCTGTTGAAAGTAAAGGGAAAGTACAGATGACTGTATAGACCCATCAGAAAATGAATAAAATGCGGATGCAATCCATAAAAAACTTCAGATATGCTTTTGATTTCCTACCCTGACGAGGACAATAACCATTTTTTCAAATGGTTAAAATTCCTCCTAAACGTTAGGACACATTGACGAACTTATTTTTAAACACAAAACCCTGGAATGAGCTGTTATGCCTATGGAATTCTTTTTGAATCCAATAATTTTTTCCTCTTTCGGTACCGGAGCTGCATTTGGATTGATAAGCGATTATTGTCTCTTGACGACCTTTGTCCGGTGTTTGCGTACAAAAATTAGCGATTGAAAGCACCCCAATGACAGCATTTTCTAAAAGATTCTTTTCTTTTATCCCGAAATAAAAAACATTATTCAAGTTCATAAACGCCTGCCAGGATCGTGCGTTTACAGGGCTGCCACAAGCAACTATTTTTTAATTCTATCTCGCACCGTTTTTAAAAAACAAAACAAAACAACAACAACAAAATTCACGTACACTTTGACAACATCCAAAAGAGGAATATACCACAAAAATATTTTCTTAAAATAGTAGTTCAAATAGAATATAAAACTAGTCGCCAGTAGCAGCTCGGCGTTTTACGAAAAAAACGAATTCAGGAATGTGCCAGAAAGTAGCCCGACTGGATGGGAGAACAGCCTTGAACAACAGCAAAAGTACGCGAAAAGACTCGTTCACTAATGCTATTCCTATGGAGGAAATTTATAAAGATATCTCGGTCGCATTTCAATATTTTTAGGTGATTTCGTTGCATTCGTCTATTTAAAATATCTTCTTGGAAATTCCTATTTTCAAAATCTTTTTTCTGTGTACTCTTCTTAGAGGATGTCTCTTAGTTTCCAAACTATTTCTAAAATCTAGGCTGAATTGAATATTTCATGTGTTAAAAGAGGGCGAACGGTGAACCAGATTTGAACCCTTCCTATAAAATGAAGTCGATACTTTAGAAATAGTTTGGAGAAGTAAGAAAAAAAGAGACCTCTTTTGGCAAGTGTACACAAAAAATAGAAGTTAAAAATGTGAATTTCCCGATGAGATATTTTAAATAGACGAATGCATCCAATGCCCCTAGACTTTACATGAGGGAGGGGAAATCGGAAGCTGTGTGACCAGCCCCCTTACAAGGAAGGTCTCCTTACTGGGCATACTCAGAATATTTTGAAAAAGATACCAATTAAACTACTTATGTATGTCATAAAGGATCAATCCAATTGAGCGGCGGAATTGCAGTAGAAAGACTGTAAAAAAATAAAATGCTTTCAAGTATTAGGCGCGAAAAGGCGAAAGCGTCACGCGATTGGGCGAGCAGTACTTTTCCTCGCCAAAAGCAAACGATTTTAATGCAACTGAAAATGGTTTGTTAATTGATTTATAGAATGCGTGTAAAAAGTATTGAATGGATTTAAACATAAACAATGAGAGAGTTTAATAAATACATTTTTTTCGTATTACATATTTATGTTGTAATATATATAAAAAATACTTTCATATATTTAAGCGTATTCCAAGATAAATTATAAGATTCATTTACCAGTTATTCATTTCAATATCAAAAAGAGTTCGTCGTTTCCATAGCAACGAAATGGAATCGACATTGCTCCATTGGACTTAATTTTGAGATATTGAAACAATTTTAATACATTTAAATTTTGTTTTAACTCATAAAATAAGATATTTAACTTTCATTATATATATAAACTGTCAAAACTAGAGCTATTTACATTAAATTTATTTAAACAAGTTCAATATAAACCATTTTTATCTTAAAGAATATTCGACATTTAAAAGAATTTTTCGAAATTTCATTTCATCGCGAACCGATGACAAATCGCCAAATAAACGAAATTTTCATTTTTTTTTTCTTTTTACGAACGTTCTATCGAGGTTCCACCCAAAAAAAATTTATAAACATATATATCCACATGAAAAGAACACTCTGTAATTTTTTCAGATTTTTCTGAATATGCCCGTATGGAGACCTTCCTTGTTAGAGACATTTCATGAAATGAAAGGAACTGCGGTTGAACAGGACAAAGCATTGAAAGCAAGGCTAACACTCAGAAATATCGACGACCCCTCTTCCTCAGGAAAAGGTCTAAATGAGACTGATTCTTATGATCGACGCCGTAACCCATTATTCCGCAAAAAACCATAAAAAAAGACAATGCAATAATAATCAGAGAGATCTTTACTGAACAGCTCAAACATTAGAACAGCCGCGGCGGAAAATAAAGGGCAACTATCACTTACGAACGGCCAAAATAATACAGACGGAAAAGCCATTCGCGAAATGAAGTGAAGAGAGCAGGAGGATGAAGAGTCGGAATAATTTCTCAGATAATTGTCGTTACGTAGGCACTTAAGTTCGAGACAGAAACAAAAGAGAGATTTTCAAATTTTCCTTCTCTGTGGTTTTCGCTTTGGAAAAGAACTTTTCTCCGATGTCATACCGGGTGTTCCAAAAAGGTCTGATGAGTTTAAAATTCAATAACTTGCAAATGGGGACAGATATTAAACAAATTCTTGGAGGAGTTGTTATGTTAGATGTCAGGAGTTTGTAGGTTGCGATTCTGAGTTTTGGTTGCAAATAGCGTCGATAGAGGACGCTGCAAGCAATAACCGAGGGCTAACCATCCAGGCTCGATTTTTCGGCCTGTCTCTTCTTCCATGCGAAAAAAGAAGATTAAAATGTATTGAATGGATCCAAAAATCGGGTCTGGACTGAGCACTTATTCCTCTCAACGCCATCTATTGCTTAAAATACGAACTAAAATAAAGAATCACAGTAAAAAAAACTCCTGACATCCTACATAACTTTCCTGAAAGAACTTTTTTTTAATATCTGTCACCGTTTGAAAGTTGTTGAATTTTAAAATCTCAATCATTTTTGGGACACGCGGTCAATGCGAGCCCTTTTCTTTTACGTAACGTATGAAAGCGTAGATTTCATCAGACTTGTGCAGACACACGAAAAACAAAGACATATTTTGATGAGAAATTGAATAGAAACAAGAGCAGATGAAGCTATCTAAGTCAAATGTCGAGGGCCATCTTTCCCTTTTCACTAAAATCCACGGAATCGTCTACTCTATTTGATAATCCAGCCTTGAAGAGAAATATTAACTTTTGGTGCTTTAAAGAAAAAAAAATGATTTTCGCTCTAAACTTTCTGATACATTCACACACTCATTATTATCAGTAAAAGCATAAAACTTGCAAAAAGTACTTTCGAAGGATTTTTTTTTTCATTTTAAGGTCTTGAGTTATAAGAAATGGCCGTCTCATGACGACCTTTCTCAAGCGGTCGCCAAGCCTGGTTCGAACCGCCCACATTGAGAGAATCTTTTTTTTTAAATCTTCCACTGTATCGAAAAAAACAAAACACTATTTGATTTCACAATTTCTGAGTAAGAGCAGAAGTGCATGTCATCGTCTCCTACGTTTACGAACAAAAAGAAATTCAGGAAGGCGTCACAAAATGCAGTAAAACCTCCCTCAAGCGACCACGTTCCGTTCCAATAAAAATGGGTCGATCCGAGAGGTGGTCTCTTAATGGAGGTCATGTTTAAATCTAGATTTGAATCTAGAAAAAGATAACAATTAATGTTACTAAAATTTATTTTTCACATTAGCAAAAAATATGAAAATTTAAGTGTCAAAACAAAAGCTAATTACATAAGTTAATGACTGCAGAGTTTAAAAAATGAATACATTAACGTTTGCTATCATTTTACAACTTTATCTTTTACTAGCAGAACTACCCGGCTTCGCCCGTGTCAATTATAAGGAGCCTTCCAGGTAAAATAAATTAAAACGAAATAATATGGCAATCACAATAACTGAAATGTGTGCATTCCCATCCACAAATCGTTAAAATGACAATCAGAAAACATGACGTTATTGTCTCGCAACCATAGTAAAATCACTGAGCTTTAATAAAAGAATGCGCGTTTTCTTTGGCGAGTGTAAGAGAAAAATATGTGATTTTCCTAACAATACGAACAAAAAATCCACCAAATCGCGCAGCATTTAATTAAATTCGCGTTTGTATGGTACATATCTACATTATAAAGTAAAAACACTACGTCAGTGCGCATAAACTGTACCCCATAAATTGTAACTCATAAATTGTGCCTTTACTGCAATTTTTCTAACTTCTAAACATCACACAATTTCAGCTTTTACAATGTCGAATAGAAAAAAAGTTCTTTCAAATAAAATGTGTTTGAAAATTGTATCTCAATTTGCTGATTTTAATGGATTTTAAGGTAATTTTCTAGCATGGATATTTTTAAAGGTACGTGCAACTCGATTACAAAAGAGAAACCCGTTTACTCTTAATGCAATAGTATAAAGAAAAACATTTCTGTGAGTAACGCTGGTATCATATTTTCGGTGGCAACAACCGAACACAACACTGAATTTCCCTTTTACTGCAATTTAACCTCTAAAGATCGCATATTCAATTGTTCTAACATCTTATAGAAAACAAAAGTACTTTCAGTAATATTTGTTTGTAATATTTATCTCAATTTACAGATTTTTTTATGGATTTTAAAGTAATTTTCAAGCATGAATATTTTTTAAATATGCTTGCAACCAAATTACAAAATATTAACTTAATTGTTCAAAAACATTGTAAAAAATTCAAAATTTGTTTTCGTGTGTAATAGTCAATAACTAAATTGGCAAACGAAACTAAAACGCAAAAAATAAAATAAAATAAAACACGAATTCAACAGATATCAAACCAGTCAAGAATTTTTTTGAAAAGGGAAATAACCTCTCGCTTTTTAGTATAAATCACAGAAAATGTTACCACTGAATCTAAATCAATACAACACTTAGCCATAACGTATAGCTATAACATATGGCTGTAGTATACAATCGAAGTAGTAAACAAAGTATGGAAGCCATTTATTTACAGTGAGTTTGAATACACGTTGAAAAGAACTGATAGAATGTGACGTCATACCTAGCCCTTTTTTTCTTTTTCATAAATTGTTTTCATGAAATTTGACTGTTTGTATTAAAGAAGATGTTTTAGTTTAAAGAAAAACATTTAAATTAAGGTGCTACGTCATTTTACCGCTTTTTTAGTTAAAGTTTTTATTTTATATGTATATAAAATATGCATTTTCTGTTTAGAATGATGTCAATTTCAAAAATGCAAAAATATAGCAAGAAAGTGGCGTCATATCTAGCCTTTTTTCCCCTTTTTTAACCATTTGGAAATGGTTGTTATTTTCGGTCGAGAATGGGGCCAAATGATGCTCGCATTTTATTTTTTTTAACGAAATTCAACGATGTTCTTTACGATTCGATAAGAATTTTTATTTGAGTAGGTAATAGAAAGACATAAAATAGTTAAAAATTGAAAAAGTTACAAAATGGGTAGGCGCATAATCCGATATGAAAAAATCCACAGACAAAGAGCGACGCCGAAATGAAAATCGTCTTGCAAAGCAAAAATCGAGGTCTTCAACTCATTCTGTAGGCCATGAAAATCGAGGTCTTCAACTGATTATGTAGGCCATGAAAATCGAGGTCTTCAACTGATTATGTAGGCCATGAAAATCGAGGTCTTCAACTGATTATGTAGCCCATGAGAATAGATTACAGAATAAAAGACGAACGCGATGAAGGAAACGATCTAATGTTTAATAGATTGATAGTAAAAGGATATTTCGAGGGGCTCCAATCCACTAGCCACGGTGTTTTACAGTAGGTCGATTCTAACCGGGAAAAATTGAACTCAACATAGGTAATTTGTCGCAATCGGTGGATGATTCGGTGGAACTGCTTTCGATTTGTAAACTGTTTTTCTTCTCAAAACGCTACTTGGAGAGTTTATCGTTGAAGGTTTTGGTCGTCTGAAGTTTGATCTTTGCGATCTGTTGTTGAAGAGGATGCGACGAAATAAATTCCAAATGGTCGTTGTAATCTATTAAATTACAATTATTTTTTTCCCTAAATTGTTTTAATGAAATTTGACTGTTTGTATTAAAGTAGATGGTTTAATTTTTAAAAACTTTCAAATTAAGGTGCTACATCATTTTAAAGCTCTTATAGTTATTTTCTGTTTAGAATGACGTCAATTTCAAAGAATGCAAAAATATAGCAAGAAAATCTGAAAACAAAATAAATATATGCGTTATCGATATTTTTTTTTTTTACATTATTGTGTCATTTTTTTAGATGTGTGGCAAAAGGAAAGAAACGATTTAATTGGAAAATTTAAAAAGAGGTATTTCTATAATGTTAAATTATGGAAGGTGGTAGAAAAAATGGATAAATAGTGGTCTGGTGGTTTTTTAAAGTAGGCAACAATCTTTTCCACATTCTAAAACGTATATACAACAAGTTTCGTTCAAATCGGTCAAAAATTGAAGATTTGTATAAAGGACATACACTCAGAGAACGGCTTTTATATATATCGATAACTTTTATTTCGAAGTTCAGTAAATAAATGATTTTCTTTTTCTTTTTTATTTGACGGAAACAAATAATAACGCTTTCATTAATTTATCAATTTATCAACAGAATAAATTTCTGACAGAATAGGGCATGGGAGTTTATAGACCGCCATTCTTAATATGTCATCAGAGTTAAATTCATTCCCTTGAAAGGCACAAAGCTTGTTTAAACGCTTAAAAGCTACCGGAATAAAAAAAAAAAATTCTAAACTTAGTTTAGAAGTTGGATGAAGAATGCGCTCTCCGGAATTATTTTTGTAATAAAACCTTCTTCGAGCGACCCGGAAAAAACGGAATTTGTTTCATTTTCTTCAAAGAAATGGGTCGCTCATGCAGGGAATTCAACTGGGATAGTCTCTAAATGGACGTAAAATGAGTATTGGGCCTATGGGAATCAATCTCGTTTCATGAAAAAAGGGTCGTTCAGGGAGGTGGTCGCTTAATGGAGGTGGTCGCACAGGGAGGTTTCACTCTATCGAGTTTGGATGGGAGATGGACCTGACTTTTCTCGAAGCAAGACGCGAACACAACTCGAAAGTCGGGATCGAAACAAAAGAAAGATTTTTTTTCTTCTTTTTAGAATCTGATTTTTTTTTTTTTTACTTTCCTATGCTGTCAGGAACCCTTTACTTTTTGTAAACGAAGGACAGCGTGGTTTTGTCAGGATTGGACAAGCAGGAAACAAAAACATTATTTGAGGAGAAATATCTGATTTAAGTAACTCTTAAAAATCAACACTTCATTTTTTATACTAAACGGAATGTTATGAAGTGATCCTCTGAACATTTTGATACCGTGTGTATCGGGGAGGTTGGAAGTTTTGAAATGAACTCTCTCGCCACAGGAAGCGTATTTTTAGAGGCTCCTCCATCACCGCATTTTCTGACATGACACGCATTTTCCGTCCCATTCTGGCTTAGAACTGTTTACTTTCTTAACAACATTTAGAATTAGAAAGCCCTCGTCTTCTCCTGATGGACAAATCCCGAAAATCAACCCTCAAAGGCGACCGTGAAACTTTATTTGAGCAAAAATCGACATTTGTTTTTGCGTGTATTCTCCAATTTGTACTACGTCATTCGTGGAAAACAGCATGCAGGTGCGATTATTTTACTCAAAGGGACGAGTTTTTTAATTTTGTTCACAAACAATTTTTTGACATTTCAATATACTTTAAATCTGTTTTTCTCAATACACATGTTTCCGCTTTTTTTTTTAAATTTTTGAAATGCTCCTTGCTACTTAATTTTTGATCCAAATTCATGAAACTGATAAACAAAATATCTTGATATTGCTTAAAAAGAAATAGTGCAAAGATTTTAAAATTCGACTTCATTAAGACAATTAAATTTGATTTTTAACTTATTATGAGGCAGAATCTAAGTGAATTCAGAAAAATATCTCTAAAAAATGAACTACTGAAGGGATTAAAAAATCGATACACAGATTTGTTCGCAACAGAGTTTTGCGTGATTAAAATTTATTTAAGACGCAAGAAGCATTTTAAAATTTTGTTTTAAAATTTTAAATGTTTTAAAAGATCTTAAAATTGTAATAAGATTGGAACTTTCTTTTAAGGTGTACATAAGGCGTATATTTGCACAAAATTTCAAATCACTATTATCAAAATTAAAAGAAATCTTTTTAAACGTCCGTCGTCCCCTTAAATGCGACTCAGCATAACGAGTCATTTAAAGCTTAGCTTTAAAACTGGAAAATGTGGGCATTAACCCTATCCAAGAAAAAAGAGCAAACTAGAAGACATAAATTCTGCTTTTTCAGAATTGAATGTCGCCCCCAATGAAAAAAAAATATTGTATATATATAAAGTACAAATCATGTTTCAATTTTAAGACTTAAAGCACGCGTTTTAAGTCTTACGCGCTTTTACTTTATGTAAAATGTCGTCATTCGCATCTGCTTAAGAATTTTACATTTACAGGGCTCCCAAAGGGTCCGCCAACTGAACACCAATAAATTTTAACAAAAAATTTTATGGTAGGTTTGCGCTAGAATTAACTTTCAAAGGTGATTCCGGGGCGGTTTGTAAAAAAAATCTAAAGAGAAAATTTTTCTAAAATAATAATGGTATTCAGTTGACGGAACATTTGGTAGCCCTGCATTTACGATCCACACTTAAATATCTACAGGTATAGAACGTCACTATCGCGAAATAATACATAAATGCAGCAAAAGGATGTCGTCATTCCAGAAACCCAATAAAAAAATCCAGTTATTTCATGATTCCTTTCTTGGCCTTCATGTGCTTGTCACATTGATAAAGATACTTAAAATTAAATAGAGTTTATAATAGCTCCCTGTTTTAACAGAAGTCATACGTTTATATTTTTTCAAAACAGCACGTATTTTAATGACATTTTCCTTCGATTGTTAGGATAAAATGGAAACAAAAATCTGTAATTAATTAGCTATTTTACAACTATTTTCCCTTTACGTTCTACAGAAAGGGAGTACTTCCGTTGCTAATATTAAGCAAATGGCTCTAAAAACTGCAAAAAAAAAAAAAAAAATGAATATTTCAAAAATAAATGAAGATGCAGTTTTCAAACACATTGCATTTAAAAGTCTATTTTTTCCCAATACGACAATCTAAAAATTGAAAATGTGCGATGCTTAAAAGTTTAAAAAATGGCTGCAGAATATTTAATCGTACAATGATACATCTGCTTTGTTTTACGGCTGGCTTCTATAATGTAACGTTATTTTTTGGAGATGACACATAATAAGCTGTGAGAAAGAAATAGCATACCGGGGGTAAAAAGGCTTAATGAGTCTGATTTCCCTAGGGACGCCGTAGCCCATTTATTCCGCAAAAATCATTTGAAAGAAAAAGACTTGGAAAAAAAGAAGTTAAAGTAAAAGAGAGTTACTTAACAGACCGTAAGCTCAAAGATCGCAGCTGAAAGTTAAAACTAAAACGCAAACTATCCCTTATGAACGGCAGAAATAATGGCCCAAACCCTTTTCGTAAATGAAGTGAAAAGAGGGTGATTAAGAGAGTGAGAATAATCTCGAAGAAAGTGTCGTTTGGAAGTAGCACTTCATGTCGAAGCAGAAACAAAAGGAAGATTTTTCCTTTTCTCTGGATCTTAATTTTTTGAAAATCGGCTTCTCTCTCCGATGTGATGAACGCTTCCTTTTGTGGAACTCATGAAAACTCGGTTTTATCAGGCTGGACCAGACACGCATTAAGAGGGAGAAATTTTGAAAGAATCATTTTGAAATGAAATAGTGGAGAAATTAAGGGGTTGGAATTAAGGGGCTATTAAAGTTGGAAAAAATGAAATAAAAAGACCATTTTCAAAATTTAAATTCTTAAAATATATTTGATTTTAAGACACAGTTGTTCTTTTCATTTCATGTATTTTTATAAAATTGCAAGATATAGAATTCGCATATACAGGGCCTCCAAACTGTCAGACATTGGGCGAGCAGAAAATCGGCATAACAGATTACGCGCAGGATTACAAATTAAATTTTGCAACTAGAATGAAAATTTTGGTGCCTGCTTCAGATTGTAATTTGTAATAATTACTTTGAACCTAAATAAATTTGTATTGAAAGCATTTTTATATTTTTAATACAAAGTTGTATTGAGCTAATGCAAAATTTAGAAATTTTCAACGGTGTAAATACCTAAAAAAATTATGGTACTTTTCGGTTAGCCGGGCGCCAATGTTTTACATGCATATTTATATACATACATATATGTAAATATACATATATATTTACATATATATATGTGTGTATATATACGATATTTGCATATGTAAATATATGTATATTTACATATATGTATGTATATAAATATGTATATAAAACACTGGCGCCCGGCTAACCGAAAAGTACCAAAATTATTTTTTTGAACAATAAAAAGGAAATTTTAGGTTCAGTTTATACAGACTAATATAAAACATAAGTTTTGAAAGTTTCATGGAAACATATTCAGAAGTTTTTGAGATAGCGTGCGCGTTATACCCAAAAACGTCATTTGGGGAAACATGACTTGAAAGTTTCGGAAACGCCGCTTCAGCAATTGAGAGAGTATCATTCTAAAAGCCATCACTTCTGCTCTAATGGGAATTTCAAGGAAACAATTATATCAAACAGATAAGAGTTTGACATAAAAAAAAATAATAAAATTTCGAAACATTTAAAGCTTTAAGAGTCCTGAGACCCCTTAAATGAAAGTGAAGGGATAAGGTGCTATCAAATTTTCAATTTTTATAGAAGTTGAAGTCATTTCAGTTCTGAACATTTTCATACTTTCTGAATTTGAAAGATTGAAAAATGATGCGAATGTCGCAAACGCACCAGTATTTCCTTTTTGTCGCCTAAATAGCGTTTTTTTTTTTTTTTTTTTTTTTTTTTTTTTTTTTTTTTTTCATGGGATATCAAAATAGCGACACCTGTTTCTGAAAATTTTCAAAAACCCTCTTCGCAGCAAAAGTAGGATGTTTTCATAGTTTGCCATTTTTCCTTGCTCGACAACACCCACCTTTCTGTCATTACCTACAATGGAATTTCAGAAATTTCGTGTGAATACAAAATAAAGAGCAATTTTGTTTTTTTAACTGCGGGATCTATCTCATGCAGGATAACATGAATTATTATTCAGGTAGACATGTAAAATGGATTCTAAAAATTCTGTTTGACCTAATTTTCTGAAAAACTCTTTTCTAAAACAGCTCAACAATTTTTTAGAATCTGAATGAATGATAACACCTTCAGTTTGTTCGGATAAAAAATGATTCAATGAGACTTTTCAGATTTGTTACAGTGCAACAATGTTAAGACAAGAGATGCAGTACTGAATTCAGAATATGTTCTCCCGGAGGGAATTTTGCATCTACCTGAAGGACAGTTTCTAAACACAAAATCTCAATTTGACCAACAGGGACATTTTGATGTTCTTGGGGTGGGCTCGGTTTGAGGCCAACGCGCGAGTTCTACGCCGGAAGAACGTGCGATTAGAAGAAAGTTAAGTCAGAAACTTACCCAAAACCTCTCGCATTGCGTTCACTATTGAGATTTTTGGGATAAAAGCCGCCTGTTTTAGAAATGTCTTCCATACAAAAATATCTTTAAGAAGTGAAATATTCTTGTTTTCTGCTGTAACCTAAATAATTTTCAATGCTTTAAGGGGACAAGAGATCTTAAAAATATTTTTTTTTTTTTGTGAATTTTACTTTAAATATCACTCAAAGGTACATTATATGCATTATGGCATGCATTTATTACAATATATATATATATATATATATATATATATATATATAAATGCTATTTTTGAGAAAAAAGTGGAGTTTTACGCGTCGTCTTAGAAATCTCCGAAATGCTCCCTGCGCGTTCCATATCAATGAAAATCCCCAATACTTTTTATAAAAGTTTGGTTTATATATATATAAATAAAACTGTGCATAGAATTTTATATATTTGAATATAAAAGTATAAAAAAAAATATATCAAAATTTTTTCGAAAAAATTTAAAAATTTTTCAAAACTTTTTTTAAATTTGTTGAAATTTTTTCGAAAAAGCTTAAAAATTTTTCAAAAAAATTTTTGTATACCTTTATATTCAAATATATAAAATTCGATGCACAGTTTTATTTGAGTATTGCGCGGCAGCACAATACTTATTTATTTCCAGCGTCACTTCTCAATGTTAATTTAACATAGAAAAGCCTATGGAGATCATAACTTTTTCATTTTTTCTTACCACCTTTTTGCCCCTGATGCCACTCATTTTTTATTCTTTACTAATTCTAATGATATTATAAATTTATAGTGTAAAATCGTTTGTCTGACTTCAGGGTCAAAGCGAATGGTAAAATGCCTTTGCATATGGGTGAATTATAACCCAGAGAGAAACATGGGCCAATTCTTTTTTACATTATTCAAATATTTTTCTTAATAATTCCAAATTTCTCCTTTTTCATTGAGAATAACGGACATTTTTTCATAGAAAATGTAACATTTTTTCTTCATTGTTGCAAAAATTTCAAAAGTCGTAATAATAATTTATTTCTTTTTAGTTGAAACGTTTCCACGTGAAACATTAAATTGAACTAGTTTTTTTTTTTTCAAGAATTAAAAAGGTGAATATGGCGTCATAGTGGAAATAAAAAGGATATTTTCAGAATAAGGTTTTGCTTTGTTCAAGTTTATGCTTTAGTAAAAAGTTTCAAATGGATAGCTATTTTTACGCAGGTAGCGAGCTTAGTGAGAAAATACATAACTTAAATTTTAAAATGTATTTTTTTCCGAGATGAGAACTATTTATACACCAAGTTAAAATTAGGAAATAATTTTCTGGTGTGTTTACATCACCCCTTGGGAGAGAATAAGGTAACAAAATTTAAGTAAAACTTTTATTTTTATTTTTTACCGTATCACAGCTATAATATTGTTAAATATTAACAGTAACGATACAACACTATTTTTGCATTCATAGCGTTTCTGAGTGGGAAATAGAGTATCTAAATTTAAGTGAAGTTATTTTTTATGTTTTGATTATAGATTTTTTACGTTCATATTGGAAGTTTTTGTCCAAACTACAGCAACCTGCATTACTACAGTGGTGAAATATTTTGAATTATACATTGGTAAACTGCATCACACATTGTGATGCAATACCACATACATCAAAGCCTGATGATGATACCCTCTATTAATTTTGAAATGCGTTCGTCTGAATGCAGCAGTTATTAAAAAACTTGACATATTAAACAAAAACATAATTTGAAGAACAAATTAAAAATATATATATATTTCCTACATTGTTTAAGCCCGAGAAGGGACAAATATTAAGATATTTCATTCAATTAGTTCTGCAGTTAATTAGTTAAATTTTTGTAACAAATTAGTTAAGCCAATTGAAGATTAAAAAATAAAAATAAAACTCATACAATATGATACTTAAAACATCCTAAAAAAATAGATTCCGTTCAAATGAAATCGAAATAAATCGTAGACTTTTTTTTAAGTTTTGTATTTTGCATGCATCTTATCACTTTATGTACAATTGTCGTAAACAAAATACAAAATCTGCAATACAAAAATTTTCAATTAAAAATGGAAGAAGTGTAAGATTTATTTCGATTTCTTTTGAACGGAATCTAATTTTTTAGGTTGTTTTAAGTATCATATTGTATGAGTTTTATTTTTATTTTTTAATCTTCGATTGGCTTAATTAATTTGTAACAAAAATTTAACGTTAAATGTAGAACTAATTGAATGAAATATCTTAATATCTTTCCCTTCTCGGGCTTAAACAATGTAGGAAATATTTTTTTTTTTTTATTTGTTCTTCAAATTATGTTTTTGTTTAATTTATATATATAAACCAAACTCTTATAAAAAATACTGGGGATTTTCATTCATATGGAACGCGCAGGGGACATTTCGAAGATTTCTAAAACGACGCGTAAAACTCCATTTTTTCCTCAAAAATATTTTTTTTTTTTTTTGATAAATGCATGCCATAATGCCTATAATGTACCCTTGAATAATATTTAAAGTAAAATTTACAAAAAAAAAAAAAAAAAAAAAAAAAAAAAAATGATTTTTAAGATTTTTAAGGTCCCTCGTCCCCTTAATGAACGCATTTATTGAGAGTCATCATGACCCTACTATAAATTGCGTACATATTATACTTTAGATGCGTTCTTTAAGATCTCATGTTATGCGTTACTTTCTCCCCAGTTATGGGTTAAAAAATACCTTTATGGGACAACGAAAGCTCATCAAAATCTGTTGCACGGTACTTCCGAAGGCGTTCAAATTTTTATCTTTAATCTTTATCTTTATTTAAAAACAAGTAATATAAAAATTTTGTTTTTAAAGTCTTTTCCTACTTAGGTCATCCAAGAAAAATTTAATATGATCCCTTAAGCTAATATTAGTTTTTGTTGCATTAAAATTATATCTCAATGGGTTGATTTTCTATAAGCAATGGAATGGATGTCAATACTATGGGAATTTGGCGAAATATGAGAGATATCGCCAAGTTGGCACCCTTTTTGGCGACTCATTTTGGCCGCCCAATCGGGCGATCTATTGCCAGGTTGGTGACAAACTTGGTGGTATTGGCCGACAGAACAGGGTCCCACCGTATGGTAACCCCTTATTGCAGTGGTTCCCAAACTTTTGGGCTCCCGGAGCCCTTTTTGGGAAGAATTTCTAAGGCGGAGCCCCTTAACCCCACGGTACTCTATGTTTAACAAATTAATGTTTTTTATGCCTATGGAGTAGAAAAAAATCTGCTGAATAAGAGCGAGTGAGAACCGGTAGTTTCCAACATGGGGTCAAGTTTGGCCCTTTTCTTGATACAGAAATTCTGAATTCATACTAGAAATTTTGAAAATCAAATTTTCTATTATTTAACACCTTAAAAGTTTTATTTAATATTACTATTATTGGACACAATAAATTACAAATAAGGACTCAAAATCACATTTTTGCATTAAATTATCTGCCTTGTAAATCCGCCAAATACAGCGAAAATTATAGTTAAAAATGTGTGGTTTTTGAAAGGTGTTAGTAACGAAGAAAAAAAAACTCTTCTTATCCGAGCGACGTTCGAGCAGTATTGTTAATCCTTTCAGGGTTTCACGGGTACTTGTATTCGTAAAATGTTGGATAACTGAATGACATCAGTATTTACAAGAAAATTTATTTGTAAACCATTAAAATTTTATTTTCGCGTACTTAAGAAGGGTGAAATTTTCATTAATAAATTCGGGTGCCAATGTGGCAATTAGGGATTAAAATTATGTGATGCCATAGCGGCATCACAGCCCGTTAAGGCGTTAATGACATCCATTTTTAAAATAAAAAATATTATTTCGGGATTTCCAGTATGAACTCGGAATTAAAGATAAAAATAGTAACCACATACACACAGAAAAAAAGGTAAGTTATACAGCTTTCGTTTACAAAGAGAGACTTCTGCATAATCCCCGTAGCAGGGATCTTACTTGTCCTGAAATTTCACGACCAGGAAATTCTTCAGTACCAGTATTTTCTTATGGAAAAATCTCTTCTTAAATAAGGTAAATTTTCGAGCGTTTAACCTAGATTTATTTTTCCATAAAAAATTGTGATATTTTCCCTAAAAAATACCTTAAGCATACGATCCCTGCAGTAGGATACTAGCGAAAGGAAAGAAAATGCGTAGGCCCAGTCGCCCAAGAGTAATAATATAATATGAATCGCCTCTGAGCTTCTTCTTTTGAACCATTTTTTAAATATACATTTAGAAGGAGATCATCGTTTAAGTGGGCGGGGCAATATCTATAACCTGTATTGTTAGGTGTAGCATCGTTCACTTTTTTTTATTTGAAGTACTTATCTATTAACCCCTTAACCTACGATTTACTCTCAACAGCTCCACGGTTTGGCAAATCCATAGCTACCACTAAAATTTAATAGAGATTTTCGGCTTGTTTAATAATGAAATTTCGACGATTAAATTAAATTATATTTACTGTGAAATTTTAGTGGTAAGAATAATTTATATTTGGCTCGATCATCATACGTGGGCTATGCCCGTCATTGTAGGTTAAGGGGTTAATTATAGTTTTGAAAGAAACTTTATTTCACCATTGTTTTTGCCTGAAAATAGACATACGGTTAAAAACTAAACATGTTAAAAGAACTGCAACTAGTAGAAAAACTTTACTAATAAAACGGGATATATAAGTGGGATTAAATTTATATCTGGGCGGGTACACACTGACGAAAAGTCTAAGAAGAGGTGGAACTGAGCAAAAGTTTAGATTGTTAGTGATGACAAATGTAAAGAACCAATATGTATTTTAAAAATTGCTACAGTCTTATTTCTGATAGGAAAATGTGGCATCATAACATAAGAATCTTAGCCAATGCCGAGACCAGTTAAAGAAAATTTAAAAGAGGAGTTATTAAATGATACAAGATGTTGAAAACAATGCGTTTTCAGCATCATACATGGCTTTAAAAATTAAGTACAATTATGTAAAACGGCATAGAAAATTTAAATAACAATTAATAAAAATAAAATAAACAGATTAAAGTTGCAAAAAGGCAAAAGAAAGCTACTTACACAACGTATACAAATATTAAATGAATCTAATGAGAGTTTATTAAATGATACAAGATGTTACAAAAAAGAGGTTTTAATCAACAAACATTGCAGTACTATGAAAAACAGTATATACAAATAACATAAACAGATTAAAGAAATTAAAGTTAGATAAAAAAAAAAAAAGAAATATATATACACAAATGAAATTCACACAGAATATAATATATAAATAGGCGAAGCCCCAACGAACAAAACTGTTCTCCCTTTTGTTCTGCAAGCAAAGATAGCAGCACTGGAGCGTCTTTGCTCTTTCATTTCACATTTTGCATCCGATTCAGAATACTATTTCTTGTAGCTTATTTTGAATCGAATTTTTAAAACACATTAAATGCAGAAACATAAAATAAAGTAATTCAAACCAAAAATATTATATAGAAAATAGATACATGTACAAAGCAAATAATATACTTTTTAAAGGTATAGTATTTATCAACCCAGTGATGTATTTCTTTTTTACACACACACATAAATTCCTACATACTTTCGGAAAAATTTCCCTTGCAATAAGCTAATTTCTTTCATGTTTCGTTTATTTTCCTGGAACGCCGCGGAGCCCCTGAATAGTATAGGCGGAGCCCCAAGGGCTCCGCGGAGCACACTTTGGGAACCTCTGCCTTATTGAAAATACTTTCATTGATCTTCAATAACCAATGGCCGCCATTTTGTTTCCCATGCAAAACTAAAATGAATTAATTAAAATTTAATGAAGGAATTAATATTTGAAAAAAAAAACTGTATTAACATCCATTGTCATCCAGTACAAGTTTAAAAAAATGTATTTCAACTTGATAGGATGAATAATGAGTATTTTATTAACGATTGAAAAATTGAACAAGATATATAAATATATAAATAAATGTATATATATATATAAATAAATGTATATATATATATATATATATAAATAAATGTATATATATGTATAAATAAATATAGGGAGAGTGTGAACTAATAGTAGGAATTGAAAAAAAGGATCTCTGTGTTTTTGTGTTTTCTTCCTTTACGTGGTAGCAGGTCGCTCTTCGTATACTTCAGGGACTCGCCAGAATCAAATGAACAAGTTTTCGAAAACTTTCCCGTTCCATTCGATCGGAGTTTTCTGTTTCCACCAAGTCTGTTTTTTTATCTCTCTTTCCGATGCTCATTTGAATGAAATCATCAGAGATCCGGGCAACCTCCAAGCAAAGGAGGAAGTTCTCCGAACTTGTAGAACCTTTCAACTAGAAACAAAATTTATAAAAATACAGAGTTCTCGTGGATTCACTACAAAATATACTTTCTGAATTGTACAACCTGGTTTGGTTTTTCTTTCCTATTTGAATATTTTCATCAGCCAATCATTTCCGTGAAGAACAAGGAAATTTTTTCGAATGCTACGCTCCATCATTGTCTTAATCAGTATCGCAACCCATATGACAAGATTGCTCATCCGCTCCTTTTTATAAATTCAGATTGCTTCATTGCTATCGCTTTTTTAAAATAGTGTAATCCTCTTTATTTTAGCATTACTTAATCTGTCATTCAATAAGTCTCTTTCTATTTAAAAAAACTGGTAGTTATGAAGCAATCTGAATTTTTAAAAAAGTAGTGAACTGGTAACATGGATAGGATATACACATACTACACAACATGGCGAAGATATTGCTTAAGATTTCGGAAGACTCACCATTATCATTTATCGATTCATTTAATAACCCAGGAAATTGTACATTTCGTTTCTGTAGGGGGTGAGGGGAGATAAAGTTGTTTAAAATGCCTCTTTCCTTTATATTTCACTAACATTTTATATGAAAGCTGAAACAATTCCATTACTTTTATGCACATCCCATTTCTGTTTTCGGTTCGTTTTATTTTGTAGGCTTTCAATTTGGTAAAAATCGAACCCAATCAGAACAGTTTGCAACGGCACGCGGTGCTACTACTCTGTTTATACATTCTGTATTTTTAAAAATCGATCGTCGTCGATAAGGCGTATGTGTCGTTGTGAAAAGACGGAAGAAAGGTTTTATCGTTCGGACTTCCCGACATCAGCATCTCTTATTATTTTTTCACGCTTAAACAGCTAAACTTTTGCGACTTTTATATATTTTTTCTTTCACATGAAATTTTGATTACATACACACAATCTATATAACTTATCCAGGAGTTTAACCCATTGAACATGGCTTCATGTATTCGGCCCCCAGTTGACGTCTTTCCTGGACCTCCATGATCTCCTTTCTGACCTGACCTTTCTGACTTTCTCTACTTCATACCGATCATGATTCTGGGTTGCAGTTATCTCATAGTGTCCCAAATATTTTTCCTTAAGTTTGATAGCATTACCAAATTTCGTTCTCCTTTTGGCGACGATATATTCTACTTTGTATTTTCGTGACTGTTTTCTTTTCTTATCAAACTGCACTTTGTTTTCTTCTCGTATTTTGAGTATATTTTTCTTTATTTCTTCTCTCATGGCTTCGCGTTCTTCCATAACATATTCGGTAAATTCTTCTTCCAAAATCTTCTTGATGTTTTGCATGTCACTGTCCTGTCCTTCATTTTAACTTCCGTCATTAATTCAAAAGGGCTGTACTAGGTGTTTCGTATTACTGTGCTATTTATAATTCTTTGTAATTTTGGTACATACTTATACCACTTGGATTCGTCATCACTAGATAATTTTGACAAAACGGATATCATCACTCGGTGTATTCTTTCCACCTGCCCATTTCCTCTTGGCATCCCAGTAGTTTTCTTTAGACGGTCAATTCCTTCTTTTGTACAATATTCCCTGAACTCACTTTCAGTAAAAGCTTTTCCTTTATCGGCTATAATTCTAGTTGGGTTCCCGAAAGTTATATGTTGTAGTTCCAATTTGTCTATTACTTACTCGGCAGACTTTGAATTCATTTGATAAAACCATGCAAACTTCGTAAATGCATCTACTACGGTGAAAATATACTGATATTTTTTATTTGTGAGAGGTAATGGACCTATGTGATCGATGTGATAGGTTTCTAATGGTTTGTCTCCTTTTGGTATAGGGTTTAGAAAACCTTCAGCTTTTCCCTGTTTCCTATTATATAAGATACAGTCAACACAGTTCGCGATTACTGCTTCTACTTTCTTCCTTAATCCAGCTGACTAAAATTCTTACCTCACTAGATGCTAACAAATGTATTTGGTTGGTTGCTTTCTAAGGCGTAGTTCAATAAATTTTATAACACTTTTTCAGGATACTTTAAATGAGCATCGGATTCAAGTAGACAAGTTTTGTTGTTCCTTTAAAAAGTATGCCTACTGCACTGAGCTCAATATATAACAGGAGATCTGTCTTCCTATTTCCCAACATGAGTTCCAGCGGTCAGCGCGGAAGGGTACTACGAGGTCAATTTTAGTTCGCATTCATGGCAAAAAATGTTTTTTATCACATTCGTTTACATGATTACATAATCATTTATTAATTTGATACGTATAACTTAATTAGGGAAGTCTAAATTAGGATAACCGTAAATTCGACACTAATATCTAACATTGATAACGCGGACTATATTTTACTTTTGCCTTGCATGCTTCATTTGCCTTGCAAGCTTCTGACCGTTGACTAAGGACTCCTGTTATACATGGAGCTCAGTGGGCTACTGTCATGAATCAAGGCTACGATAAGTGCACTTTTTTCGGACATTATTTTGTTATTTTTCTTCTTTCATGACGTGTGCCCTTTATTTCATTTCATTTTCCCGAGATAATCTGAACGCGAGCGGTTTTTATGTGCTTTGTATGAGAATTAAAAAAAAAAAATTCTAAAGATCTGTTGCCAAATGATCTAGCCAGCTGGGTTCTATTTCCTTTCTAGATCTATCGGATCGTTTCGACGTCAACGGCGCGGTCGTGGCCGTTGCTATGGAAACACCCTCCGGCAGCCTCGAACTTCAAGAAGTTCGCTTTTCGAGAAGTGGCACGTCACATCCGTCGAGTAGAAAACCTCATGGCTAAAAAGCCCTTCCAAATATTTACAAAAATTGGCAAAATATTTCTAAAAAAGTAAAATGCACCCATACAATGTTTTAGGACGTTTTTAGCACATCCTTTAAAACTGTTATGTATTTTCTGCACAGGCAAAATTTATATAAAGAGTATACAGGGAATCACTATTTAAGTTTGAGCTTCAGCTCCATTTCAAATTATGTTAGATTTCCAAATGCAAAAGATTCCCAAATGTTGCCCTTCATGCAATCAAAATCCATTGACATCAAGATAGTTACTATAGTAGAAAGTGACGAAATTTAAATTGCATACGGTCCCTGGGTTCTATAGCTTGCAGTTAGAATCATTTTCTCTCGCAAATAAAACAGTAAAAAAATTCCAATTTCGTAAAGACCGAGTGATGACGATTGATTTTATGAATGGTCATCCTTTTCTGGCATTCCTAAGGGAGCAATGAGTTTTCAGTGGCGTCATTCTGAAAATTCATAAACTATCATAACTTGGTCATACAAAAATAGTCATATTTAGTTGCAGCATGGAGAAAGTCTTTCTAAATAAAACCATAAGACCGCACAAAAATTTGAATTTCTTAACTATTTTTTAACAATTTATAATTATATTTATTTTTTACTACTATATATCTTTTTAACTATTTCTTAACTATTTATAGCTATTTTGATGCCCAATGTTTTTCATAGGATAGGAACCACAAATGAAAGGTCAACTTTTTCAACAAAACAAGAGATGGGTCGCAGGCGAAAATTAGAGGAAAATTCTCTAAGACATAGTTACTCATAGGCCATAGCTATGTAGCCAAACTTTGTACGTCTAGAGGTCTAGACGGTCGGTTCGGGAACATTTTTGTCTGCGTTAGCGTATAGCCGGACTTCTCCCGCCTATCCCATAGTTTCAAATGAAAATAAACTTTAGTTCTATGCTAATCACATTTGATTTTATTTAGGTTTCCGTTATAAGCAGAATTAACTTTAATGGAGTAGTTGAACAAATGTGCGAAACCCGATTATATGTTGAATAAAGTAATAATAATATAAACAAATTAATCTTCTTTAATAGAAGAACATAATCATCTTATTGAAAAATAGATTCATAGTAAATATATAACAATAGAATAATTTTCTCTAATAGTCAACAAATAATTTTCTTTTCTCTATCGTAAAACAATTTTCCCTTTTATTTTTTTTACGAGTTGGAGCCCGTTTAAATTCGACGTAATTTATAATAAACTTACGAAAATAATTAGAATAAATAATTCATCTTACATTGAATGTCTAACTTTTAAAACTAATAATATTTTTAAGCTAAAGTTGGCAAAATACTATTCCCATAAACTTCAACTGCTTTAAATTATTGAAAAATTACAGAGTATTAGAATACGTAATCAAGATGAGTAATTAGGATGAAATTATAGGTTGAGACTCTTATGTTTGGTATTACGGGATGAAAAATCAGCAAAAAGAATTTTGCTTTGTCACACCATAGAATTTTTTTTCCATAACATCTAATCTTACGTCGTTTATACATTCTCAAAATTTACATACGCACCACTCAAATCTGTATTCACCCTATAAAAGTAGTTTAACGCGCGATAGATTATTAATGAATATATTTCCAAACTTAAAGTCACGTTTGTCCGATACACCGTTTCATGTGAACATTCGCACTTACACGAGGTTCTAATCTTAGTACCCACGAATAAAAAAGTGAGAAATTTAGGTACTTCTTAGTTACCCATCGACCAAAAATCTATCGACAAACTGTAAGATTAAATGCCAATAATGGTTGATCGTAAATGTCAACTTTAAGCAAGTTACACGTGTTTACGTCATCAAGTGATTTTTATTTTTACGTTTTATTTGTATATTTATTAATGTTATACTAATTTATTTGTTCTTTCGTTATTTAAAATAAAAATTATGTCAGTTTGTATAATTTGGCGAGTGGTTTGGCGATTTATATAATTTGGCGAAATTTGTCGACGAGATTACTAAGTAGTACCGAAATTTATTTGTTAGACGCATTTGTGGTCAAATATTTAGTTTTATCAAAGAAATGGGTCGTTTTGTTTTAAATAGGGCATCCTTTTTACTCACTGAATCTGTTCAATCTTTTTTAAAGTTACTTTTATTTGTAATGAGAAATGACATCAATAAGGATATAAACAATAAAAATAAATAAACCTCATTATTTCGCATTTCTCTGCAACAATGGAAGTAATCCAATGGCCACCCTTTTGAAGAAATATCATAAAAAGTTTTTAGAAGAAAAAATAAAATATAAAAATGGAAATAAATTAAAAAATAGCTAGAATGAGCACATCTGCAAATGAACAGCTTTCATTAAACAAGTAAAATAAAAATTTTGTTTTTAAAGTCAATTCCTACTTAGGTCATCCAAGAAAAATTTAATAGAATCCCTTAAGCTAATATTAGTTTTTGTTGCATTAAAATATCTCAATTTGTTGATTTTCTAGAAGCAAGTAGGTTTACAATGGAAGTCTATGGGAATTTGACGAAATATTAGAGATATCGCCAATTTGGCGTCCCTTTTGGCGATTCATTTTGGTCTGCCAATTTGGCTATCTATCGCGAAGTTGGCCACAAACTTGGCGGTACTGGGCGGCAGAACAGGGTTCCCCCTATAGTAACCCTCCTTATAGATATGAAGATGCATTCAATGCTTCAATAACCAATGGCCGCCATTTTGAGGCTCGATTAAAAAACAAAGAAAAAATTATACAAAATGCATTAGGTGGATCACCACTTCCATTAAAAATACCACCATCCATAAACCAGCTAGAGTCACTATCCATCCAACAGCTCATTCAGGAGTACAATATACTATTAAATAACAGATCTAATAGTAGCTCAGAAGAAGCTAAAAAATATCTCGAAACAATCTTTTCTAAAGCAAGAAGAGATGAGAACCTTCTTATACAACACTCCAACGAAATAAATAAGGATTCTCCTGAAAAGATGAAAAAATTACGACATAAATTGGATATCCTGCAAACACAGAATGATGAATTGTCATTAAAGCTCAAAGAAAGTACAAAAGTGGAAATTAAACTTGAGAAATATTTGGAAGAACTGAAGCAAGAGAATAAACAATTAAAAATCTCCTTAACTGAGGTAGAACATAGTAAAGAACAAATAAAAGAAAGTTTTAAAGAAGAAATAGATAAAATAAAAAGTCAACAGAGGCAACTTAAGAAAAAAACTATAGACAAATTTTCACAAACAGTAAATAAATTAAAAACAACAACAACTCAAACAATAATGGAAAAAAGATCGAATGCAGAAGTAAAGATTGAAAATAAATTGGAAGAATTGAAACAAGAAAATAAACAATTAAAAGACTCTTTGGTCAAGGAAGAACAAAATAAAGAACAGATTAATGCAAATATTGTAACCCTTCAAGAAGAAATTAATAAATTAAAACGACAACAGAAGCAATTAAAATCACAAACTAGAGAAAAAATCATACAAACAGAAGTTAAGTTAAAAACAATAGCAACTCAAACAATAATGGCAAATAACGAAAATGAGAGAATAGAAGAAAATGGTGAAGGAGGGTTCATTCAATTATCCAACAGACTACAGAAAATTGAGGAGTTGGTGACGCGAAACCTGGAGTACTCTAGTGGGGCTGTCAAGGAGTGAAATGCGGTGATGGCACAAAAATGGGCGTTCCCCCTGCTTTGCCGAACTCTAATTCTGCAATATTAATTAGAACAACCGCTAAACACATAAGGATTCCAAAACTCAAAGCATTACTTAACGAACACTTTAATAAAGTGAAGGAAGTTCCAATAATATACTGCAGAAATGCCAGAAATCCAGATACAATAATTATACAATCTAATACAGATGACAATACAGAACATTTGTTAAAAATGATAGAAAACACTCCTGACATTACAAAGTTAACAGAAATCACATATAAGTTGACTAATTACAAAAGAGTAATAATCACCGGTATTCCATCCTCAGTACCTACAAATGAAATAATATCATATCTTGAAGAAAATTTATCTGATAAAAACATCACCTTATTGAAAATTCTAAAGAGGGATAATTCTACACTACATCACATCATATTGCAATTAGAAACAAAAGCATCACAAGAACTATTAGAAAAAAAATTTATACAGGTGGGTCTCAACAAGTGCTATATTCGTTCTTTTCGCCCAATAATTAGATGCGGCAATTGCCAGCTGTATGGACATCAGACATCTTATTGCAGGAGACAGCCAATTTGCGCCAAATGTTCGAGAGGTCACTGCCCTTCGGAGTGCCCTTTTGCGGGAGTTCCCTCGCAATATAGATGCACAAATTGTTTCTACTTACCTAATTATAGGAAACATTCAGCGGATTCCACTGCGTGTCCGGTTTATCAATCACACTTGGCAAATAGAAGATGTGTTCAGTAGGACCATATGGCCATATTGTCAAATATTAAATAACTCAAAAGAATTTGTAATAGTGCATAATATTAATTATTGTTCGCATATTGTACCTTAATACTAAATTTTCAGTGTAGATTTAAAAATAATTTTTGCATCATGTATCTTACATAATATCTCAAACACAGTATCATTGTACTGTAAATTTGTAGGTAATTATTATCTGCAATTACTTATACTTTCATAATAGTGCATAATATTAATTATTGTTCACATCTTGTACCTTAATACTTATTTTTAGTATAGAGTTAAAAATAATTTTGCATCATATATCTTGAAAATAGCTTTAAGTGTTGCAAATATCACATCTGTACATGGTAAAATTGATGTTATGATTTAAATTATGTGTGAATCCTGAAAATAATATAAAAGTGTTGCAAATATGTAGGTAATTGTGTTAAAAAAAAAAAAAGTTTAATATCAAATTCTAAAAACTATGCATATTTATATGTTATAATAATGAATATTTCTCTCAAATGTAATTATAGGGGTCATCTGTAAATATTTATTGCAAACACTGTCAATAATTGTCATATATCTAACATTGTTATTTCTCCTAAACTGTAAAAAAAAAAAAAAAAAAAAAAAAAAAAAAAAAAAAAAAAAAAAATTCAAGGAGTTTCGCAGGTAGTAAAACTTTTCCCTGCCCTGGGCTTGGGGGTTACACCTAACCATAAGCCAAAAGCGGGTTCCCAGGGTGGGTGCTTACTTACTTACTCCCCTATAAAACTAAAATTAATTAATTAAAATTTAATGAATGAATTAATATTTCAAAAAACTGTATTAACATCCATTGTCATCCAGTACAAGTTTTAAAAAATTTATTTCAACTTGATAGGATGAAAAATGTGTATTTTATGAACGATTGAAAATTTGAACAAGATATATAAATAAATAAATAAATATAGGGAGAGTGTCAACTAATAGTAGGAATTGAAAAAAAAATTAATTATCAAAGTCGGTTCAGTAGAAAGCTCGGGGCTGATGGCTAAACAGGTTGGAAATTGACCGTTAAATGTGGCAAATGACGCGCGTTCGTACCTATAAAACTAAAATTAATTAATTAAAATTTAATGAATGAATTAATATTTCAAAAAACTGTATTAACATCCATTGTCATCCAGTACAAGTTTTAAAAAATTTATTTCAACTTGATAGGATGAAAAATGAGTATTTTATGAACGATTGAAAATTTGAACAAGATATATAAATAAATTTTTTTTAAATAAAGTTTTAAAAAAAATTGCATCGCACATTGTACTGAATGTCTATTGTAGTGCAGTTCCTAAGTGCCTGTCTATTTCATTCTGTTCGAAATACTATCACATCCTTCAAATGCACTCGAAATCCTTTTTTCCCATTGGCCGTCATGCAAACGGAAAACTTTTGACTGTTCCTGTCATTCAAATATACATCCGATTTTCATAAAATTTGAAAGGACTCGACAAAATGTTGCAACCATTCTATATTTAAAATTTCAGACCATTCGGTTGGGTAGTTTTTGCTCTGTTAAATGAGGACGGACAGACAGACAGACGGACGGAACGACGACTCTATATGCTACGTATTTATATAATTAGGAACGCACTTAAAAAACAGCCTGGTCTTTTAAATGTATAGATATTTGAAATATCACATCTACCACATAAAACAGGCCTATTTCGGAATGGTTTTCAAACAATTTTATTTGAAGTTGCCTATCATTTCATTGAACGGTGTAAAAATTGAAGAAAAACGCGATACTTGAAGATATGCCATCAAAACAAAAACGGGGTAGCGCATGTTGTGACCTCTATTGTTACTCTCGAGCTTAATAAAACTGAAAGTGGGCGAATGTTTTCTGTAAATTTAATTTTTACGCGATTTTTTTTTTCTTTCGTCTTATTTCACCTATACACGTTTTAAGCGTTTACAGTGAAAAGTCTCGTACATCTTATGAAAACAAACACTTTTTAAGAAAAACATAGCCTTTAAAAAGATTAAAAAGTCTTTTTGAGTTTTATCTTTTTTGAAGTCAGATTTAATTATACTTTAAAGCACTAAAAGCTCATTACAGTATCATTATGTCTTTCACTAAAGAATTTCACCTGAAAAAAAAAAAAAAAAAAAAAAAAAACAGCTACAGATATGGTTAATGAATTTTTTGCGACCACACTTGTAAAAAGATAAAAACTCTTTTTTTAACAGAAATTTTGTTAAATGTAAAAGTAGTTTTTTCTGTAATGTTGCTAAACTAAACTAAATTTAATTTTTTTCCATGTAATTTTCTACATTGTTTGAAAAATTCACAATTAAACTGGATTTAATTTTCAAATTTCGTTAAGGAAAAAAAAGTGGAAGAAGAGAAAAAGAAGTCATCCATGGAAACATAATTTACACAGCATTCTTAAACCAATATTTTCTAAGCTATACATTGAATTTTTTGCTCATTGTATCAGCTTTAAGCATGATAAAACCATGCTGCTCATTTTTGAAATTTGGTTTTACAATGTTAAATTTTAGTTTCTACGAGTATATATGTTTTCATTGAAAGAATGAGTTCAAAATAGAGGAAGCAACAAAATTGAAAAAGGGAAATTTCTTTTAGGAATTAAATTTTTACAAGTTTGTTTATTTGTTTGTTTTTTATTATTCTTCTACCCTAAGACTCTAGGCGTTTAAAGAGAAAGATCTTGTGCACATTTTACCGAAACAAACAATAAAACACAACTGGAAAACAAGAGTAAAAATCCTTTCTACCTTTTATTTTTTCATTTTCTTTTAAGTTGGAGTTCTTCAAAGGGCTAAAAATCATTATTGTATGTTTCTAAGGTATGTGAGTTGCAAAAACACAAAACAGAGCTGCTAATTTGATCAATATCTTTTTTACAACACCTTATCCACTTGTGAAAAAAAATTATTTTTGATAAAATTGTAAATAAAAAAATATTTTTTTCTGCACTTTCTCAACTTTTGAAGAATTAAAAAATTGCTAGCATACTTCCGACATTCCGTTCAAACTAACGGTAGGTTTTTCCCGCATTATTAATTCTACTTTGTTTGAAATTTTAATTATCCAGCCGGGTTTAATTCTTCGTTAAGCCGAAAGGTTCAAAGCAAACATAAAATAAAAAAAACAAAGCTCAGATGCATGGAAAATTCATTTTCGCAGCCTACTGTAACAAATATTTTCTTACCTCTGTTTTAATTATCTTTTCAACCAACTAGAAACATCAGAAAAAAAATGTTTTTTTAATTACACTTCTTTACTGTTACATTGTGGTTTCAATAAAATATTTTTACTTGAGAATAATATATATTTTCTCTAATTAAATTCAATCCAATAAATTGCTACTGCTACTTCTACTTTCAACTCTAGTAATTATTGGCTCGTGACGTATTTGTATAAATAAACAACATTTAGTTATTAAGATAGTCTCTGATGATGAACCTGGAAGGTTTGAAAATACTAAGAAGTTTTGGAACAGATGTCATATTCGCCCCATATTGGCGCGATTTTTTTCGGTTGCCAATTTGGCGAAAACATCAACAGCATAAACAACATAATCCGGGTTACCACATCAAGCCCTTTAGCGCAAGTTAAGTACCCGTTGCCTATATGATATTGGCGACAGAAAAAAATCGCGCCAATATGGGGCGAATATGACATCTGTACCGAAGTTTTAAATAAAATGTATATTTTAAACTTGTAACATCTTTTTCATTACTTTAGTCGCCTTTTAAGTAAGATTGTGGACTCTTTTAATGTTCACTTTATTTATTTTATGACTAAATTTCGGTTAATATAGCTCCAACCAAATATTTTGGTCATAAGGAATGTTTACCGTTGCCTCAGAAACACAACTCTCTGCAGGGATTTAAACACCACTTCTCTCATAAAACGCATCAATCAACTCGCCAATTTTTTTTTTCAAATCTGTTTATAAGATTCCGAACGAAATATTTGCTTAGCTTCCAGACAACGAGGTATCCGACCCTCCCAACCGTAAGCGCCCCAAATATACACTATTATTAGATGACGAAGACTGAGATTACCTCATTCTTCTCTACACTTAAACTTCTTTTCTCTGTCAAAAAAAAAAAAAAAAAAAAAAAAAAAAAAAAAAAACTTGTAACAATGCTATTTATTAGCAATTATTTCTTAAACTTAAAATGTATGGTCTCGTATCCGTTTGTTCGTTTGTCATATATTTTTTTTTTAAATCTAATGGAATACTTTGACTTTTATTTTCTTATTTTCTCTTTCTCAACTACACTGCTCAAAACAATTAAAGGATATTGCAGTTTTAAGTGGATTTTGTATCTGGTAAACTGTTTAGCTGATTGATACATGGTCGACAGACATAGTAGGTTATATGAGAATAAATTACACATGTATGGCAGAAAAAAATGCATTTTATTGCGCATTTGTGTACTAAAGGAAAAAAACACAATTTGTGCATAGGAGAAAAAAAGAATAAGAAAAGGTGTTTTCTTCAAAGAAAATCATTTTCAGTAGGGGGTATGGTTTCCACGGGCGGCCAGCAACGTTGAACACCTTTGAGGCATGGACTCAATGAGGCTATTAATGACGAGTTGGGGTATTCTGCCCCACTCTTCCAGAAGAGCTCTTTCCAGTTCTTGGAGAGTTTCTGGGGGTTGTTGGCGGACAGAAACTCGTCTTCCTAGAGCGTCCCAAACGTGCTCGATTGGATTCATGCCTGGAGAACACGCTGGCCATTCCATTCGAACGATTCCTTCCTCGAAAAGGAAATCCTCCACCAGGTTTGCACGATGTGGCCTGCAGTTATCGTCCATTAAAATGAAGTTATCTCCGATTGCTGCAGCGTAAGGGACTACAATAGGTCTGCGGATCTCATCCCTATATCGGCGACCAGTCAGAGCTCCATCTCGAATGATGTAGAGGTCAGTGCGCCCGTCAATGGAGATGCCACCATACACCAACACTCCTCCACCGCCAAATCTGACACTTTCGTGCACGAACGCAGGATTATTCCTACTGCCACGGTCTCTCCAGATGAAAATACGCCTATTATCCGGATGCACAGAAAAACGGGACTCGTCAGAAAACAGAATATTGCTCCATTCATTTCTCCTCCAGTTGACATGCTCGGTTGCCCACTCCCTGCGGTCGCGACGATGCCTTGATGTTAATCTAACACATACCATCGGTCGGCGAGCATACAGACCTACAGCATGGAGCCAGTTTCGGACAGTCTGAGTTGAAATCGTGGTGCCTGTAGCCGAGCGAAGGTGTTGTTGGAGAAGAGTAGCGTTCATGGTTCGGTGTCTCCGAGCTGTTAACGCTAAATACCGATCTTCATTGGGCGTTGTTGCCCGTCTACGACCTTGCCCTGGTCTTCGGCCTGCACATCCACTCTCCAAAAAACGGTTCCAGATCCTGGAAATGACACTTTGTGACACTCCAATGGCTTGCGCTACTTCGGCGTGAGTTTGGCCCCCTTCTAACCTACCAACAATTCTCAAAGCTTCTGAATCTGTCAAATGACTTCGCTGAGACATCGTACTCATCGAAACAAAGCAATCACTGAATGCCGATCATCCTTGTCTTCATTCTCTTTTATCCAGTTGAAAGTCAAATTTCATTCGCTGCCGCTGAAGCGACGTTTTTGACGTCGAACTCAAAATTTGCATACTCCACAGTTTGAAAACCAGAAAAATTTGCATTTGTGATTCTCTTCTTCTATTTTCGGCAAAAAAAATTTCGTTTATATCTTTATTTTATATAAAACTTCAAATATCCTTTAATTGTTTTGAGCAGTGTATATATTGTTAAACTTTTGAGTTTCTCAGCTTAATATTAACTTGTTTAATCTTTTATTACTTTATTTTATCAATTAAACACCAGTATTGCCGATGAGTAACAAACTGTTTTTAAGCCGTAAACTATACTTGAAACAAAATATGATTTATAAAGTATTTTTCCCATGATTTATTTAAAAAATGAAAGCCTAAAAACATTATTACAATGATTTTTGAAAAATCAGGCATTTAAGGGTTAAAGTTACATTCTGGTTTCAATAAAATATTTTTACTTGAGAGGATTATTAGATAAACGAATTTTTAAATCAAGAAAGCAAAATAATGTGTCACACATAGGTTATTAATGACTTTTCAACAATGCTGAGATCCTTTTTTAATTTTTTCACGGCGCTTTCTTTCTCTTTTTTCGTTTTCGAAGAAGCCTTTCTTCAGTGGTCATTTTTTTTTTTTTTATCTTGCCCATTTTGAGTATAAGAAATGACGGTTAAATTGACTAGCAACCTCAAACAGATGGAGAGGAAGAAGAACTCACTTTTTTTTAAATTATAATTTGACCTTAAATAAGTTAAATGAAACTTTGAAACTTAGGAAATTTGTCGTATCTATAGTCTCTTTGCTATTACCAAGCAAAGTAATAAAGTCTTTTGAAAAATTAAAACACATGGTAATGACATTTTTAATGTTAAGCTTGATTTTCGACTTAATTATAGTGATTGAAGGTTTATAGTGCATTTACTTTGGAAAGAGTCACAGATCTCTTTATAAATTAATCATTAAATTATTAATATGTATAAGTATAAGTATAAATAAGTATAAGTATTTTATTTGCTTTTATTAATATGTATTGTAATATTTTAGTAATATGAAACAGGGTGGCTCCCAATTTTCAAATAAAAGTATCAAAATGACTATCTATTTTAACTACCTATTTTAACAAAAGAAGGCACTTCCTACTTCTAAAGGCATGTGTTACCCTACACTATAGAAACATAAAGAGTATTTTAGAACGCTCTAGGGATAAGCTAGGAAAGCAAACACTTTGCACCAGGGTAATGACGAGTCACTCCAGGGACAAAGATTTAACTAAAAATACTTGAAATTAAAAAGCTAATTATGTCAGAAGCAGAGAGTTGAAACTTTATTACATTGGTTTTTTTTTTTTTTTTTTTTTTTTTTTTTTTTTTTTTTTTTTTTTTTGCTCTAAGGCTTTCCAACACTCCAAACTATAACTTTGAACTATTAAATTTGAGCTGAGGGATAGGAGATGGTAATGACATTTTCAACTTTTTAATTGTTTTCAATATTCAAATTATTATTTACCCATGTTCATACTATTACACAATGCAGTTCATTACGGTATTTCTTAAAATAAAATTAAAACATTCATATTAGACACATTAAATTCAATTTTTTCGGTCAAGGACATAAAACTTCCCTTTTTCTGAGAATGACCCATATACACATGCATAGATATATTACGAAGATTGATTTTCCGCACTTCTTTAAATTTATTCCATAAAGAGTTCTAGTTTATTAAATTATTTCCTATCTTAAATAATTTTCCATTCATTCCGTTTACTTAAATCCATTTCTATTTAAAATGTGTGTTTTAATATTGTATTTCCTTTGAAAATCTATTCTAAAAAACATTTTCTTAATTATTATTTGTTTTCAAATGTTTTCCTTTTTCAATCTTAAAATGCCGATATGAATTCTATTAAAATTATATGTTTTGTACCATTTTTTTAGTTTATTCTAAAAGTCATTTGGCGCTTCTTTTTTTTTTTTTTTTTTTTTTTTTTTTTTTTTTTTTTTTTGGTGAAACCACATTTTATTTTTTTACGCCATTATTTCGGCACAGCATTGATCTTATTAATGGTCCTTCTCCAAATTTGCAGTTCCGTAAACACCCTTCCGCGTCATCGGAGTATAAAACATCAAAACGTGAGTTTAGAAGCTTAGATTTCATGGCATTTGTTGACTTATAAAACTACGTCTGCTGTCTGGAAGCGAGAAATTGGAGTAATAGAATGATTTAATATCAACTTATCCTAAAATGTAGTTTAGGCTGACGTAACTACTAAGGTGGAATATCGCAACCAGCTGCGATTTGTGGTGGATGCATTACAACTGTATCTACTAGAAGGAATCGATAAATTTTCTTCTGTTATAAAGAGATGTTCATTCTTTCTTGGGAAATTGCCATTGTGTTTCGACCAAAAGCCAAGTGCTATTTAGTACAGCGATCTCTGAAATATCCACTAAATATTTAATCAAATGGTGCTTTACCTTTCCTAAACATGAAATAATACGATAGCTTTATTGTAAAGCTTGAGAGCCTTGTGTTATAGAGCGATCTCTGCTTTATTTGCTTCAAAATTCGTGACATGTTACCAAATTATCCTAAACAAGGGTGCAAGGTAGCGACCAAAAAAAAAAAAGAATTTTGCAGTCTAAAGCGTTCTTACATGTAGCGTTCAATGAATGCGTCAAAACGAGTCACTTAAAAATCCGTTTAAGTTAACATTGATCAACAATCCATTTTTTTAAAAATGTACACCGAATCTTAAACCCTTGTTTGAAGAACTTAGAGGGAATGATCTCGTACTCTTCACGTAAATAAACACCTTTTTAGAAAAACAAAGGTCCTTTCCGATTCAAAAGCATTTTCCTTTTTCATCTTTATTTCTGAAGTTGAGCTAGTATTTCTATGTTTCCAACTATGTCATATCAGCTGGAAAAAAACTCAGCTGATTCAGTTAGTGTGCTTTTTGAGACCCCTTACCCCCTTGTAAAAGGAGAAAGACAAAATTATTTTTCTTCAGGAAAAAAAAATGATTAATGGAAAAGAGGGTTTTTTCTACCTTTTTTCTGACTTTGTAAGTCTCTATAAAATAATTCCAACATACTCGCAACATTCTGTCTAAACTAATTTTAGAATTTTTTTTTTCCATGCCAACCCACATTGTTTGAAAATGTCATTATCAAGATAAATTTATTTTTCAAATTCCGTTAATGAAAAAAAAAGCGAAAGAGGAGAAGGAAAGAAAAAAAATCCTCACACATGGAAAATTAATTTTCACAGCATTCTTAAGCAAATATTTTCTAAACTTTACTTTGACTTTTCTATTCGTTGCAGTAGCTTTAAGCATGAAAAACCAAGCTGTTAATTTTTGAAATTTGGTTTTTCAATGTTAAATTTTTGTTTCTATTTTTATAAAAAGAATGATATATATAAAAAAAAGAAAAATAGGAAGCAATAAAATGGAAAAAGGGAAATTTTCTTTTAGGAAGTGATTTTTTACAAGCTTAATTTGTTTATATTTTCATTCGCAGAATTTCATCTGACCTAGGTATTTAAAGAGAAAGGTCTCGTACATTTTACGAAAACAAAGATTAACAATAATAATAAAGCACAACTTGAAAATAAGATTAAAAATCCTTCTCTGTGTTCTTTTTTACTTTCTTCTATCTTTACAAGAAGAAAGTATTGGATTCTTGAAAATTTTCGACTTCCGGTTTTCGACGGATTTATACGTTTTAGAATGCCCAGAACACGATTGGATGGTTTTTAGAAAATGTCTGTCTCTCACTCTGTAAGTCTGTATGTGACAAAAATTTTGTAGGCGCTCTATCTCAAGAACTAATGCACGGAATTTCACAAAACTTTATATTTAGTTAGACCTTTATATAAACTGGACCTGATTAGTTTTTGATGAAAATCGCCCTACAGGTGGCGCTGCTATGCGGCATTTTTCACGATTTCTGCAATAGCTATCTCAAGAACTACTGCACCGATTTTCATAAAACTTTAGATTTAGTTAGTCCAGGACATTGTTTGGTGCGGATTACTTTTTTGTGAAAATCGCCCAACAGGTGGCGCTGCTGTGCTGCATTTTTCACTATTCCCGCTATAGCTCTATCTCAAGAACTAATGCACGAATTTTCATCCAACTTCAAATTTAGACATACTTTGATATGAATGGGTGCTAAATCGTTGTTATTTCTTGTTCTATTTAAATGAGTTAATTGACGTGATTTATATAGAAGAAAGTTTGGTGATGGCCACAACATACTGGTTTAAGTTGGAGTGAATAGTACTTCAAAGTGCTAAAAAATCATTACAATCACTCTGTAACTAAAGAATGTCACCTGCAAAAATTGTAAAAAAAAAAAAAAAAATGTTAATGAGAAAATTTTTTTTGAAACATCCAAACTTTTTCAGAATGAAAAAAAAAAAAATGCTATACTCCTACGAACATTCCGTCTAAACTAACTGTGGGTTTTGTACGTGTCATTCTGCATTGTTTGAAAATTTAACTATCCAGACGGGTTTAATCCTCAAATTTCATTATGTTCAAAGCAAACATAAAATACAAAAAACAAACTTCTGGCGCATGGAAAATTCATTTTCGCAGCCTCTTAAGCAAATATTTTCTAATCTTTGCTTTAAATATCCTTTCAAGCAACTTTAACAACCACAATAAAGACGTTGGATTTTTGAAATTTCATTTCTTTAAAGTTACATTCTGGTTTCGGTACACTGTTTCGAACGCAGAGGATTATGAGAAGAATGAATTTTTAAATCAACAAAGTAAACTAATGCGTCACGCCTGCACATTAGATTATGAAACACCCTCCAACATTGCCGATTTTTGTATCAATTCTTCTTCTAATAAACGTATCATAAGGTACATTGTAAAAAAAATCTGTAAAGTTACTAAACATTTTCTAGGAAAATGGGATTCCTAGAACTTTTTACCCGACTACTAAGATACTAAGAAGGGTCGTATATTTCACGCGCATCTGGGTATGTGGATTTCTTTATACCCCCGAAACATCCCAAAGGCTGGATGGATTTTAATGAATGAGGTCCCTATCGATTCGTCTTAACTGTCCGATGGTTATTGGCTAAGTTTAGTTTTTATAAATTCAAGATGGCGACCATAAAATACAAAATGGCGGTAGAGACGAAAAAGTTTTTTACGCAACCTATTGTGTGGCCTGTCATTGGATAGGGCTTTCCAAATGAAGACGATGTTCCATTAACTATTTTACAGTCAGAAGCTCTGTTTAAATATGACACGACCTGGAAGTTGTGTAGGTAGGATCTCTACCTTTACTGTAACTCTAACCTTCATAATATACATCTATAGGCCTCATCAAAACAGTGTTTGTAGATAGGAACTAATAATTAAACACAACTTAAAAGTCATCCATACAAGTAAATAAAAAAAATAGGTAAGTAATATAAAAAATAATTTCACATTGATAAGAAATAATGAATTAGTTCGCTTTTTACGCATTCGGGTTTTTTGATTTTTTAAATTTATTAAATAACTGCAACAACAAAAATTCTTGTAAGAGTTAAAATTTTTGCACCGTAAATCAAAAAATCTGTAAGGATACTAAGAAAGATTTTGGAAACTGGGAAGCCTAGAGCTTTTTATATAATTGCATCCTGGGTTACGGATAAAGTTTTAGCAAGACTACAGATTTCTGTAGCTTCACAAAACTAGTTTTGTAGATTTATGTCTTTGTTTTGCACACTGTACAGATAAAATTTTAGTAAGCATACAGATTTCTGTAATTTTATATCGGTATAATTACAGATTTTTTTTTATTACAGTGTACAGTCGTGGGAAAAAAAATAAACACTCCCTACTAACTCCTCAATAGATTATCGTAGAAGAAAGTTACTGGTACCGAACGATTGAAAATAAAGTCTACTTTTAAATGATGTTTATAAAATTTGCTTAGGGTGCCATCTAAATATTAAAACGAACCCAAACTTCATTTTTTGAATGGCAATACCCGATTTTTAACAAGATATTTCATATCTTCGGTTCAAATTATGCCTAGACACCGAATTTCACGTCATTTGAATGATACCTTTTTGAATTATAAACTTTCAAAATTGAGTGCTTCTCGTGTTAAATGACATTTTCATATTTTTATTATTATCTCTTCAAATTATACTCCTGATGTGCTCATTTTTTGCGTAGCAATAATACTGAAATACCCAAACATAAATACGTTGAAATTGCAATTTTTATAATTTTATGATATGAGTTATGAAATTAATATTTGAAAATATTTTGAATGGAAACTTACCATTTTTTGGATGGATTTAGGTTTATTAAGTCTTGCTTTATGGAAATCCAAATTTTCACATTTTTCTTCCAAGTCGTTTTCAAAGGATGCTTAAAAAACGGCAAAAGGATGGTTTAAGGGGCCGTCTATGATAGAAGTGACTCGATATTTTGTAATTTCTTATGCTATCCTGTCATCTAGCTGTCTTTAATGACAGCTTGAGTGGCGCTTAAAATGCCTTGAACAAGAAGAGGGCTCTCTCGGTCAACCATCGAGTACCGAACTTCCATTTGGATACATCCCCTAAAATACGCTCGTTTTAAAATAATTAATTTTCGGAAACTTACCGCACAAATTGCATAAAAAATTAGCTTTAAGGCTCATGGAATGGTGTAGAGTTCATTTATGCTGTCAGAATTATGTACTGCCTTTAAAAAAAAACAAAGTTAAGGTTCCTTTTAATAGGTAGATGGCCTCTAAGCAAATTTTATATGCATCATTTAAAAGTAGGTTTTTTTTACCAATCGTTCGGTACCAGTCACTTTCTTCTACGATAATTTGTTGAGGAGTTAGTAGGGGGTGTTTACTTTTTTTTCCCACGACTGTTCGTGTACAATTTTCTATTCTTCAGTCCCACACATGTAAAGAAAAAGCATATGCTAAAATTATATTCAGCTATCCGTAGGTACTGGATGGGTGGAACGATAATAAAGGAAATAATGTCAGCATATATATACATACATATACTATACGTAAACAAGGGTGCAACATAGCCACAACAAAAAGCGGCCTGAAAAGTTCTTACTTTGACGTCGGCAAGATCTCCCGTAGAAAACACGCGTCCAATGGATGTGTCGAAGCCTAAAAATCCGTTTAAGTTGATAGGGATCCACAATTCATTTTTACAAGGTTTATGGGGCATTCTCACAATCTTTTGACTTTTGGGAAAAAAAAATCTGACAAAATTAAACTTGCTAAAATGACATTTTAATCTGATAGACGAATGCCTTAATGATTCAAAATAAAGAAAAAAGGGTCAGCAGCGAAAATTTTTTTATCTAACTGAAGTTTAAGTTAAACTTGCGAGTTTCATTTTCCTTACCATTTTACCCCTATAATTTTTTATTTTTTTCTAAATTTTTACTTATAATGAATTTGCATAGTACCCACAGGACATTCAAATAAGAAATAATAAAAATGTAGTACTTTTAATACAGAATTTTTGTATAACATTGTCTTAAAGGGGTGTTAAAGAAGGGACGGTAAGGTAAAAAAAGGAGATGGTATTGGAAAAAAGGGAAGAAATGGTAAAAAAAGGGACAGTAAGGATGGAACGGTAAGGAAAATGACCACCTATTTTTAGAAAAATCATGTTAAGACTAAGTCATACCCACAATGTTCATTGATTTGTAGAAACAGTTGTTAACATTGGATTATACTATTTTTTTTTTTAATTTACATCGAAAAGTGCAGGAATAAACCTTGGGGACGGTGAGACTGCCCATAAAGCCACGAAGCTTGAAATTGATATTTAAATGCTGATTTAAATTCCGCAGAAAATTTCCTTCCAAAGAATTTTAGACATTCTTTCTCTAGCATACTTCTGCATGAGAAAAAACTTGAAAAAAATTCTGTGGCTGCATCTGAAATGATGTTCTGTATAATTTTAGAAAAGGGATGGTAAGGAATCTAAAACCCAGGGACAGAGTTTAAAAAATAATAATAACCCTAAAAATGTGTGCAGGTTAATTTTTAGCTACCTATTTATATAAAACAATAGTCCCAGTTTCGGAAAAAAAATGACATCGAATTACTTTTATTGAAACAATTTTATACAGACAGCTCCAAACTTAAAAATCAGCATCAGGGACACGGGACGGTATAGGAGTTTTCCTGGTATTTGGACCCCCAACATCCTCCAAAACTTATTTAGCTCATTAATATTATTATCTAATCATGCAATGGGATGTTCCCCAGTATATGAAATATAAAAAGCACAAAAAAGTGTATTAAATAAAAAATTATTATTCAGGGACATGAAAGTCAAAAGATTGTGAGAATGCCCCTTATATCGTGGACACCGAATCTTCTCCAATCCGCGTTTTAGGAACTTATATATATCTATATCTCGTTCTCGGAGATATATCTCGTACATTTCACGAAAACTGTCACTGTTTAAAATTAAAAGTCAGTCGTTTTCGATTCAATAGTCTTTTCGAATCTTATCTTCTTCTGAATTTGGGGTTCATTCTACTTTTATTTTTCATTTTTAAGCGCCAAAAACTCATTACGGCAATATTACGTCTCCCACCAATGTCATTTTAGCTGGAAAACAAAAGAAACAACAACAACAAAAAAAGCCAATTTCGTTAATATGTTTTTTGAAACCACTTACCCACCTGTAAAAAGAGAAAAACAAAATTCTTCTTTCTCCAGCGAAAAAAATTATTAATGGGAACAGATGGGTTTTTTCTACATTTTTTTTCAACTTTGTAAGACTCTATAAATAGTTGCTAATCTATTTGGACCTTTCTGTCTAAACTCATTTGAGAACTTTCTTTTCAGTGTAAGACATTGTTCGCAGATTTCATTTTCCTTCTTTTGCATCCGATGTTGATAAGGCGTTAAATCCCTTATTTTTTAGGGATTTTTTTTTCTTTTAGTGATACAATAAAATTTAAATCGGAAAAATTTCTGTCAGAATTCGATTTTTCAAAATTCGTGCATTCATTCTTGAGAGAGAGCTATAGCGGAAATTCTGAAAAATGTAGCACAACAGTGCCACCTGTTGAGCAATTTACACCAAAACATAAACAGCACTCATTGATATCAAGGTATACCTGAATCTGAAGTTTGATGAAAATTCGTGCATTAGTTATTGAGATAGTGGAAATTCTGAAAAATGCAGCATAGCAGCGCCACCTGTTGGGTGATTTACACCAAAATTTATAAAAATTCAATTCATGACAAGGACTCACTGAATGTGAAGTTTGATGAAAGTTCGTGTATTACTTCTTGAGATACAGCTATAGTGAAAATCCTGAAAAATGCAGCATAGCAGCGCTACCTGCTGAGCGATTTGCACCAAAACATAAACATCTCTAATTCATATCAAGGTATTTCTGAATCTGAAGTTTGTTGAAAATCCATGCATTAGTTATTGAGATAGAGCTATTGCGGAAATCGTAAAATATGCAGTATAGCAGCGCCACTTGTTGAGCGATTTACACCAAAATGTATAAAACTTCATTTCATATCAAGGACTAATTGAATCTGAAGTTTGATGAAACTCCGTGCTTTAGTTCGAGAGATTGAGCTATTACGGAAATCGTGAAAAATGCTGCCTAGCAGCGCCAGCTGTTGAGCGATTTACGCCAAGAACTAATCAGCACCCATTTATATCAGGGAATAATTGAATATAAATTTTTATTAAATTCCGTGCATTAGTTCTTGAGATAGAGTGCCTACAAAATTTGTGTCACATATAGACAGACACCAGGACGGACAAACAGACTCACAGACTCACATTTTGTAAAAACATGTTTTTCGGAATCTCTGACCCCTAAAACGTGTCAATACGTCGAAAACCGAAAGTCGAAAATTTTCTCGAAAATAATACTTTCTTCTTGTAAACACAGAAAAAAGTGTAAAAAAAAAAAAAAAAAAAAAAAAAAAAGCAGTAAAAGTGAAAGCAAGGGTCGTTGCTATTGTCGATAGAGTGTCAGTGTTCCTGCATGTTTTTGCGGGTTGTAATGGAGTGAGTAGAAATCTACATATCCTAATTCTGCATCGAAATCGATATCATTTCTAACTTACTCGCCTTTTTTAATATCCTGTAAAAAGGAATTTCGTATGCATAAACTACGATTTTGTTAATTCCATAGATTAGTTTAAAAAAATAAGAAATAAAAGATTTGAAAGTGAAAAATTTCTTTTGGAAATCTAAGTTTTACAGATTATTTCTTTTCTTTGTTTTTCTATCTTCATTTTAAAGAGAAATTTCGCACATTTTACAAAAACAAACACTTTTTATAAGACAAACATGGCCAGAGTCTTTTCGAGTTTTATCTTTTCTGAACTTTGTTTGTTAATTGTATTTTAAAAGTGCTAAAAGCTCATTACAATGTTATTATGTCTGCAGCTAAAGAATCTCAACTGAAAAAAAAAAAAAAAAAAAAAAAAAATATACTAATTTGGTTAATATGTTTTTTGCGACGACTTAGATAAAATAAAAGAGAAAAACAAAAGTTAGAAAAGAGAAAAGCAAACTTATTTTTTGCTTTACAAAAAAGTTGTTAAAGGGAAAATAGTTTTTTCCTACACCTTTTCATTTTTTTTCAGACTCCAAAAAATTGGGTCGCTTGCAAACACGCTTGCAACATTCCATCTAAACTCATTTTAGATTTTTTCCAGTGTAATTTGTTTGAAAATTTAATTATCCAGCCGGGTTTAATTTTGAAATGTCGTTAAGAAGAACTGTTCAAAGCAAACATAAAATACAAAAACCTAACTTCTGGCGCATGGGAAATTCATTTTCACACCCTCCTTAAACAAATATTTTCTGATCTTTGCTTTAAATATGCTTTCTTGCAACTTTAAACATCGTAAAGGTTTCTTTTTTTAATTATATCATTCGTTTAAAGTTACATTATGGTTTCAATAAAATAATTTAAACTGAGAAGATTATTAAATAAAAGAATTTTTAAATATAGAAAGTAAAAAATGCGTAGCACATACACATAGATTATGAAAAGCTTTCATATACTACAAAAATTGAAGCATGACACAACCATTAAAATGTTTGTCACTCAACATTTTAATTGGAATATACCATAAATTTTACCTCTGCGAACTATAGGAGCCAAACAAATGAAAACGGCCCAGGTTTCTGAGATAAACTGAGTCAAATGGATAGCGCTCAGTTTATAAAGGGAACTACAACCCGGACGCAAAGAAGAAAGAAGGGGAGGGGCAATAAGGGATCCAAGAAACCTAGAAAACAGAAGAAGAAAAAGTAAATTTTATATTAGCCTAAAAAGGAAGCTATTATTCTGTAAATGGTTAAAAACGCTAAGATTGTAGATGGCTTTTAAAAGGCCTCGTTAAAGACTTAACCCTTACCGGCGCGGAGTAAACAGAGGAAATAATGGACTGACACCGGAATTTATATATGAATTTATTAGAAAATAGAGACTTACTTATTTTTACGTATATTACAATAGAAAAATTTTAATTAAATATTCTTGGTGTCGTTTGTCAGTTTTGGAATTAAAATTAGGTGTCCTTTTTTAAAGACATCGCCCTTGAAAGGGTTAAAAACAATAACAAAACAAAACAAAAAAAAAAAACTTGAATTGACATCCCTTTTCCTTTCATTATATTTCGTTTATTCACGCATATTTTCCGCCTTAATAGTGTCATTATGCCCAAAACACTGAAATCTCGACCCTCTAAACCAGGGCATGAAATTTCAGTTCAAAAGGTGCACGCCAGACTAAAACCTTTGCTCGCCATTATTTTACATTTATTCGCACAGCAATTTCAGTCACCACACTTGCCCAGAAAATGAACTATTTATCACAAACTGAATTTAAATTGACCGTTGATAGAAGGAGCTGTCTGTTAAATCAGGAAAATTTTACATCCATGAGAAATTTGAACGATTTTTAAAGCGTTAACATATGTAGTATGAAGAACTTTCTGAAGACCGAAATCACAAAAGAATGTAGAAATTGAAAAATCGAAAAATATTTACTGCAACAGAAAAAAAAATAATATTAACTCAAAATAGGGTTGCCATAAGGTTTCGATGGTTACAGAAATTATCACATACCACTAAAAAGTCAGGAAAAAAAGTTCCTGTACTTTTAGAACTTCATATTTGTGTAGCGTTGCCTTTCTGCACTGAAATACCACTTGCCAATCACAGCTGTAGGGTCAAAATCTGCCATGGTGCATCCATTAATAGAAATTCTGAGTAAATCATCCAGTGTCTCAGTCTGCAGAGAGTTTCTGTATGCAGTCTTGAGTCTGTTGTGACAGCTGAAGCCTCTCGCACGAAGCTATGCTCACTGATAGAACCGCACAAATTGTTAGAATCTGGAGCGAATTGGGGAATCTTGCTGAGTACTTTTCGCTGTAAAACTCCTCCAGCATATCTTTCAGTGTTAGTGAAGAGGACATAAACTTGAATTCTGCCCACTCAGCCAATACAATATCCACTTTTTCATTAAAGAGATTTGGTTTTAAATATATGAAGAGCTTTTTTATTTCTTCTAACCTAAATTCAAGAATTTTTTCTTTGGGAGGCCAACCCAAAGTGTCAAAAACATGCAAAGTTGTTAACACATCTGTTGACAGAGATTACAGTCTTTCTGTGATGTATATCTTTGTATATTTAATTAATCTCCCTCTTAAAGTCTGAAACTCTCGCTCCCCATTTTTAATATTTTCCAGCTGTACAACCTTGATTATACCTGAGATGAATTGTTAGTCCAAAAACTCCTATTCTTTTGTTCCAACACTAGATTCGAGATCTGTCAGAACTGAGATGCAATGCTAAATTTTTATTTCCAGATGAAATGGCAAGTTCATTGCTTTTTAATGCCACGCTTAAAGGGTTCAATTTCCTACGGAAATCCAAGAGGAAGTACAGAACTTCCTCTTGGAAAGAAATTTATCATTCTTGAATCTTTTCAGAAACCCTTAGCTTTAGCAGCATCCAAAACAGCCAACTGCAAATTGTGTGCAAAGCAGTAAATGTTTATCAATTTGCCACAAATAGATTTCTTTTTCATAGCCAGTCCTGATTTGTATCTAACCATATTTGGAGCACAATCAGTACCCAAGCTTACAATATAACACCTGTTTCTATATTCATTTGGACCTGTATTCTTATCTATAATATCAGTTATGGCTGTGAAAATAACGGGATGAAGTAGAATTTGGCAGCTCTATTGCTCCTGAAATGTCTTCTTTGACTTGGTTATCTTCTGCATTCACTTATCGAACATACAGATTTGCATGTTCAATATCTGATCTATCTGTGCTACCATCAACCAGAATTATGATATATGTACACTTTTTTAATTTTTCCACTAAATCTAACTTGATAGTTTCAGCAATAAAATGGATAAAATACCTGCATTGTTATTGATTGCCATACTTTCTTAAAATATCCCCATTTCTCAGGTAAGCACAAAAGAACAACAAGATCCGCATGTCGCTGGATTGAGGCATGATATTTTGAGCGTATATAGTTTGATTTAAAACACAACATTTTAAAAGTCAAAACTTACTTGCCAACCTTAAATAATTGCTCGCTATTGGCGAGCCAGCGAGCGGAAATTTCGCGCCCTGTTCTAAACTCAAGATTATCTGAAACTTTCAATCTAAGATGTGTTTTTGTTCAATCAAAGAGCTCTGTAATTCTATGTGTTCCGCCAACTGTGCTGCAAACACTCTTCCGTTCAAAATCGTAATTTTTAGGTACGTCGATTTTCCCATCGCAGAAACTTCGCCAACAGAAGCACGAAATTTCCTAAAAATGTTCATTCAAAATGAAATTTCGTCAAATGATGGGAAAATTTCTTAAAATCAAGAGGAGTTCCTGTCACTGTTCTGCAAGTACTTTTTTTATATTACTGACGAAAACATTTTTAAAATAAAGGATGCCTATGAACTATGAAAAGAGACAAAAAGCACTGTTCAATACTTTTTACAAATGAAAGCGATTTTCGAAAAACGAAGAATTAGCTAAAACAAAAGAAAAAAGAATAAGATAAATTCTTTGTCTTTGCTGAGGTCAGAACTTGCCAAAACGAAGCTAGATTTCAATGATGTGGTCGAAGTAGTACAGTCTGAGATAAAGTCAATTTGTTTTTCTTCATTATTTTGTACCGAGAAGAGATTGTGGAACCCACGGGAATCTTTCACCAATTATCTGGAAATTATTAACTTGACAGATCGACCATAGCGTCCTGTAGAGAATTTTTAATCTTTCAGCAGGAAATCGGCTATATTTCAAAACAGAAATCACTGCCTGATTGGATCGCAGAAATTATGTGATTCAATAAAGCGAAAGCTTCTGTTACAGAGGTCTGATAGGAACATTCAAAGATTACGTCACTTATAGTAGGCAACGCGGGTCGCTAAGGTTGAACAATACCTTGGAGGACGCACCCTAACCCCATGGTGATACTAATGTTATTATAACTTTTACAGAACATTGACGTAAGCAGGGCCGAAACTAAGGGGGGGGGCAGAGGGGGCATGTGCGCCGATCACCAGAACGAAGGGTCGCCAAATGAAGGATTATACCTTTGGAATAGAACATTTTCTTCTGATGGACTGATGGCTTCCATTATTATGAAACAGTCGTTATAAATGAAGTGTTAGGTGAAGATGAAAGAGCAGCCGTAAAAAGTTAGAATTCTGATTTTCTGGTCAGAATGGGGGGGAAAATGGCCATAATTTTTTTTTTTTTGAAAAAAAAATTATGGCCATTTTTTTTCCTATTCTGACACCATTTTTTCCCCCCATTCTGACCAGAAAATTAGAGTTCTAACTTTTTACGGCTGCTCTTTCATCTTCACCTAACACTTCATTTATAATGACTGTTTCATAATAATGGAAGCCATCAGTCCATCAGAAGAAAATAACTCCGTTAAAGCGGAAACTCGGTTAAGCGGGACTCGGATAATCGGGACTGTACTGTATATTTCATTTTTAAAATGATTTTTAGAGTATTTTTGCTGGTGTTCAGAGGGGAGTCATGACCCCCGTGACGTCTCCCTTGGATCTGCCATTGTAGATTACGTAGTTCAGTATTACATATATTATGATTACATATTTTAAATTTTAAAATAAGTCGGCTATTAGAAAATTAGTAAAATTCTCTTTGTAAATATACTTTTCGGAAGAAAGAAAGGGGGGGGGGGCGCCAAAATCCATGTTTGCCTTTGCCCCGGCTTCAAAAAAGGCTAGTTTCGGACCTGGACGTAAGTGGGAGTTCGGTTATTGGACTGTTAATGAAAATGCATTATCAGTTCTTGCCTATTAACCCTGTTACATCCACTTTCACTATTTTTTGTAATTCCGTGGACGGATTTTAAAGATCCTGGCATAAAATTAAAAGTAGAATTTTGTTTTTTAATTTAATTTCTGGAAGTTATTTTCTTTTAATCCATTGGCTGAATGCTTGTTTCAGGCACTTCAAAAGAAAGATCTTGTAACATGTTATGAAAACAAACCTTTCTTAATAAAAACACGGCAAACAAATCAGATCAGAGACACTTTTGGAATTCTATCTTTTCTGAATTTGGAATTATTTTTACTTTCAAAACTCATTACAGGGTTATTATGTTTTTAACTAAAGAATTTCAGCGTAAAAACATAGCATACAGCCGCTGATGGCGTTAATGTGTGTGTTTTTTTTTCTTTTTTTTCTTTTAGCGACCCTTTACGATGGGCGTTATTAAACATATTAGGATAAATAACAATGTTATTTAAGTATTTTGCGCGGAAGCGAAATACTTATTTATTTCCAGTGTCACTTCTCAATGTTAATTTAACATAGAAAAGCCTATGGAGATCATAACTTTTTCACTTTTTCTTACCACCTTTTTGTCCCTGATATGCCACAAATTTTTTATTCTTTGTAATTTTAATGATATTGTAAATTCAAAGTACGAAAATATTTGCCTGACGTCAGGGTCAAATCGGATGATAAAATGCTTTTGCATATTTGTGAATTATAATGCAGAGAGTAACATGGGCTAAGCTTTATTTATATTATTGGAATATTTTTCTTAATATTTCCAAATTTCGCTTTTTTTCATTGAGAAGCAATGGACTTTTTTTGGACAATTGGATGGACAATTATACAATTGGACAATTGGACAATATAATGGACAATTTTGCTATAAAATTTAACATTTTTTTTTTCCATTGTTGCAAAAAATTCAAAAGCCGTATTAAATAATATATCTACAGTAAATAATTTTCAGTTAAAATATTTCCACGTGAGAAATGGAATTTGAAAAAAAATTTTTACGGATTAAAAAGAAGATGCATATGGCGCCATACGGGAAATAAAACTGATATTTTCCGACATTTGTTAGTGATACAAGAAGCATTAATAAGAGTAAAAAGACAGATACTTTTAACGTTAAGTAAACTTAACGAAGTTACGTTAAGTAAACTTAACGTTATAACCGCATTTTTTATCTAAAATTATTCCTCAAGGTATTTTTAACCATTTGGAAAAATGGTTATTGTTCTCTGTCAGGGTAGGAAATCAAAAGCATATCTGAAGGTTTTTATTGGTTTAATCCGCATTTTAATCGTGTTCTGATTGGTCTATACAGTAATCTGTATTTCCCTTTACATTTAACAACGATGAATACCTTCTGTTGCCACTATGACAAAAAAGTAATAAAAACTACAAAAAAAAATTAATAACTCAGAAAGAAATTGAGATACAGCTTTCAAACAAATTGCATTTAAAAGTACATTTTTTGAAGTGAAAACTTCTTTAGGCGCGTTAAGCTTTTTTTTGAGATGGACAAAAACCACTGATTTGGAGACACTGTTACCTAACCGACATGCTAGCATTTTGGCACATAGACACTAGCGCGCCAAGCGGTGAATGACAGGAACTTTTCCCTCTTCAGCTCAATCCGCAAATGAAGAACGACGCTAAAACTCACTTTTTCTCCCGGCGTTCACACAGGAACACACACAAAATTTACATTTTCGTTGCAGTACGCTGTTGTGTTTATTGTTAAAGACAAATACTTGATACTTTCATTATTGAAGTGAAAGCTTCTTTGGGCGCGTTTCGCATTTTTCGAGATGGAAAAAACCATTGAACTCGTGATACTGTTATTGTAACCGACACCTCTGTATATAAGTATGTACATGTATTGTGCATAGTTCGGTATGAGGAGGGCGGGCAATTAATTGTTATTGATTGCTTAATCAATAACAACAATTTACAGGCAAGCGCGCCGCATGCTTGCCTGTGCGCTATTGGTTCCCGAAATACACGTACAAAAGTTAGAAAAAGGAAATCTCATCAAAAACATCTCATGTAAAAATTAGCCAAGTCTCGTGACTCTTGCTAAAATAAAACTACCTTGCTCTAGCAAAATAAAATTATCTTTATTCAACAGTTGTTATTTATGTCAATAGTTGGCGGCAAAAATGAACTATTCGATCAAATATCGGGTAAGTTTAGCAGAAAAACTCTTTTGTTTTTAAAATTCGTGTTATTTTTGCGTTATGGTGTATGTCATAGCATCAAACTATAGCGATATTTCTAATAATATGGTAGTGGTTTTAAATATAGCAAAAGCATAAGTGCAATTATTTATCAAGAAATGTTAACATACTTGCAGAATTATTTGACTTGCAGAAATATTTAAATTCACCAAAACAACATTTGGTAAAACAAAATATTATTTTGTTTTTCGTCAGTTAAAATGAATGATTGAAGTTTTCACTTCTATTGGCACTCCAGGAGTGCCACTGTTTTTTTCTCTATCCGAGGTGTAAAAAGTAATGTTGTCGGATGTTTAGAAGTTTAAGAATGAAATTTCATTTAAAATGTGTCGTCAGATTTCTTGGAAATCTGACGATGGAAAAGCCTTTTCTCGAACAGCCAATGAAATGCTTGGATAATCCGTAAGTTTCAGGTGGGTATTTTTGTCGCTTGGAATTTTTACGTGTAATAACACTATAACACTATTAATGTTTAATTCATGGCGTACGTAATGTAGGATCAACTTGGTGTGATTTTTTTTTTTTTTTTTTTTTTTTTTTTTTTTTTTTTTTTTTTTTTTTTTTTTGGCCTGAAAACGACTGATGTTGATGCTAAATAATTACCTCAAGTTAAATTTAGGTAACAGTTTAATCTTGCATTTACTTCGCCGCCTGGCAGGAAATAGGGTAGCAAAATTTAAGTAAAACTTTTTTCTTAAAGGTTTTACTGTGTAACAGCTCTCCTGTTGTTATAATATTAGCAGTCAAGATTTAAGAATATTTTTGCATTCATAGCGTACCAAAGGGAAAAATGGGGTAACTAAAATTAAGTAAAATTGTTCTTTTTATGTTTTTATTAAAGATTTTTTATGCACAGATTGGAAGTTTTCTCCAAACTTTGCACTACTGCACAGATGAAACATTTTGGATTAAATATAGGTAAATACACCAGAAATTATGATGCGATACCTTGTAGATCAAACCTGATGATGATACATCTAATTAATTTTTAAAAGAGTTCGTCTGAATGCAGTAGTTATTAAAAAATGTGACATATTAAACAAAAACATAATTCGCCAAACGAATTAAAAAAACAAATTTATTTCCTACATTATTTAATCCCGAGAAGGGACAGATATTAAGATATTTCATTCAGTTAGTTCTACATTTAATGTTAAATTTTTGTGACAAATTAGTTAAACCAAGTGAACATTAAAAAGTAAAAATGAAATTCAAACAATGTCATACTTAAACAGCCTAAAAACTTTGATTTCGTTCAAACGAAATCGAAATAAATCTTAGATTTTTTATGAAAGGTTTGTATTTTAGATGTATCTAATCATTTTTTTTCGCCTACTATAAACAGAATACAAAATCAACAATACAAATATTTGCAACTTAAATTTGGAAAAAAGTCTGTTTAAGTCTGTGAAGAGGCTGTTTAAGTATCATATTGTTTGAATTTCATTTTTACTTTTTAATGTTCACTTTGTTTAACTAATTTGTTAAAAAAATTTAAAATTAAATGTAGAACTAATTGAATGAAATAACTTAATATCTGTCCCTTCTCGGGCTTAAACAATGTAGGAAATAAATTTTGTGTTTTTAATTTGTTCTCCAAATTTTGTATTTGTTTAATTGTTTTATAGTTGAATGACAGATTACCAGAACGTCCCTGTTAAATTCGGAAAGCATTACCTATAAAGTATTCTTTTTAAGATGATTTTTTTTTTCTAGAAATACATATTTAAATTAGAATAAAAATAAAACTTCCGAAATTTGTGTTCTTTATTAATAAAGGAAAAGCCTAAAAAAATACTTTTGAATAAAAAAAAGTCATATTTTAAGTGCCTCTGAAAGTTGAAAGCGAAAATAAAGAAATAAAATCATAACCAACCGAAGGAATGGATCTCATTTTTTGTCCACTACTGGGTATCTCTCTTATCCTATACAAAGTTGCACAAACGATCTCAAGCCCGTTAATGGGCGGAAGGCGAATTTCCTCACTGAACTCCAATGGAGCCAAATCTCTGTTAACCTAAACAGGGCACAAACGGAATTTGGTCGAAAATAGGTTTTCAATTGTGTTATGCGATTTTCAAAGGGTCGAATGGTTTCACATTACCAAAACAATGAAGTTTTGATACAGCATTCTAAATGTGTTTCATAACGTAGGCTTGAAGTATGATTTTCCGTTCTTTTTTTTTAAAAAAGCGAGAGGAGGATCCGTTTACTTATGCGAGAACATCATCCTACAGCATCAAATGATCCTTCCGCCCGATGGCATAGGCCTCGTCTTTTTTACTCTAGATGTAACATGATTAATACGAAAGGATTCTCGCAGAACATTTTTGCTGCATCTCTTTCTCTCCTCCAAAAGGGATGCAAGCAACCTGTCTCGACAGAAAAGAGTGAAAGGAAGGTGGGGGGGGGGGCTTATCTAACTGCCCCCTCAAGGTGACCCACCGATATTTTAAAATCCGAATATCTCGACTTCGCTCCGTTTTTACTCGATCTCAAGCAAAAGAAAGAAAAAATGAACTATTTGGTTTTCATTATAGATAGCATCTCTTCTTTCGACCGCGTTTGCTTTTGGGAAAAGAGATTGAATAAAAAAATTGGAAGATATAAATCTGTTTTAGGTTAATAGATGGAATCGTATAAGATAGAAGCTAGTTTTTTTTTTTTTTTTTTTTTTTTTTTTTTTTTTTGAGCGCTCTTTGTGACGGCATGAGATGTGCGAAAATCAAAGAGTGATAAGAGTGTAGAATGTTCTCTCAAGTTGGTAAATAAGTGGGATCATCCATATCTGCAACAATGCAACTTAACCAACTCAAGAGTTAGATGAATCAATAGACTCTATCCTAGGAAAAGAAAAAGAAGAACGAGGAACATGAAGAAAGGAAAGATTTAAATAAAAGTTGCCGAGAGTGGGTGTTCCATCGTTTTTATCTGAACAGGAAGGTTGAATATTCGTTGAGAGCACAATAAAAGATTAAAGTAAGAACCCCAAGCTGAATTCCAATGGTTGTGTTTATGAACGTATTATAGTGCTGAAGGGGCGTGAACTGCTATTAGTTCGTATGAATCATAAATGTTGCATACAATTTAAAAGCTAATAGAAGCATTTGTCTGTAGCGACTCTTCAAGTAGGTCATCCCTATTAAATCCTACCAATAGATGCATCGAAGGAGAAAGGAGGGCAGACAAAATGAGGTATTTCACGTATTCGACATTTTCCTTATTTTTTTCTTGCATTTCCAAAAGGAGTCTTTCTATCGAATCCACTGACTTTGAACGACTCAATAAGGCAAAACGGACACTATCTTAAAACGGGAATAAAAGAAAAAAATAGTCATTAAAAAAAACCCCACTATTTTATAAGAATTCCTATCGAAAATCAACAGGTTTCATTGATTTAAATCAGCTTGATTTTAATCATAATTAAAATCGCGATTTAAATCAATTGTTTGTTTTTTTAAATCATTGATTTAAATCAATTTTTCTTTTAAATTATTTTTATATAAATTCAAGATGCAAACAAACACAATAATGTACTTTAATATAATTTAGTTTTATAGTGTTTATAAAGTCCCGGACCCATTTTGATGTTTAATAACTCATAAAATAATAAAGATCGATTAAAATTAATAACATAAATGGTTAGATAGACTCAAAAAGTTTCATGACCCTTGTCAATGAGCTTCCACGTGTACCCCCTTCGTCGCACGGAGAATATCAAGTCGATAGTCAATTTCACGCCAGGTAGCGGCAAGCATGTCGGCATCCACAGAGGCTATTGCGGTTGTAATTCTGGCTTTTAAGTCATCCATGTTCGACACTCTCCTCCTGTAAACATTGTCCTTTACAAATCCCCAAAGGAAAAAGTCCAGCGGCGTTATATCAGGTGATCTGGGTGGCCAAGGAATTGGACCTCTCGCCAAAATGACATGTGGCTGAAGCTTTTATAGTTGTGGAAATACGAAGTTTTCCAACATGTCTAATTGATGACTTAAAAGCCAGAATTACAACCGCAATAGCCTCTGTGGATGCCCACATGCTTGCCGCTACCTGGCGTGAAATTGACTATCGACTTGACCGTGCGACGAAGGGGGCACACATGGAAGTTCATTGATAAGGTTCATGAAACTTTTTGAGTCTATTTAACCATTTATGTTATTAATTTTAATCTATCTTTATTATTTTATGAGTTATTAAACATCAAAATGGGTCCGGGACTTTATAAACACCCTGTATAATACGTATTTATATAATTACATAACACATTTTATATAATAAATCTATATATGGAATGTATATATAGATTAAATATAATAATACATTTATATAATAATCTAATCTATACATATAATAAATATTATATACATAGTAATTTATATAATACATTTTATATAATAAATCAAACAGCTTTTAGAAAGATAAAGCTTATTTTTTGTCCAAGGTAAAGTTTAGAAAAAAAGAATGCTTTCAAATTTCATTTGAATGAAATTATGAAAATAATTTTGATATGTACGAGTAGGATGATGACTCCTCAAAATTAATGCAGGTCATTTATAAGATGACGAATTTCTAGAAATGGATTTCACTCCCTCGCAGTAGAAAGATGTGATTAAATAATATAGACCGGGTGACCCAAAAGTTTGTTAAACTTTAAAAACTCATAAAAAGGGAATGGATTATGATAAAGGAGTGCTATTTGCAAGAAAGGGTCACAAGGTAGTCGGATTTTTTTCGCAGCAAATAAAAAAAAGTTAAAAAACCACATGTGGAGGGCGCTGACAACCCGAAACACAATGAACAGGACAACAGATGTGTCGCAGAATGTTCTGGCTCTCATGTTGAACATTTGTTATTGGAAGAACAAGCATTGGAGCGTATTAGTGCCCTGCTGATGGTGTTTAGGGTCGTTAGCGCCCTATACATGTGATTCTTTAACTTTTTTCTTTGCTGCAAAATAAAATCCAACCACTTTGTGAGCCTTTTCTTGCAAACCGCACTCCTTTATCATAATTCCTTCCTTTTTATGAATTTGTAAAGTTGTAAAGAACTTCTGGCTCGCCCGATATTTATATACATATAATGAAAGAGAATATTTCTCTCTGATCAGCGAACAGAAAGTAACTGCGAGAAAATCGAATGGATATACTATTTTCAATAACTAGGGGTTCCTGCTCCCTGCGAGCTACGCTCGCCAACCCCGTTCAGACTCTAAAAACACGTTAATTGGAATCTTTAAAAAGACTAAGGAAAAATTGAATTATAATTAAAAAAAAAAAAAAAAACAGTCTTTCTTTTAACGATTTTCCTTTTACTGGGGATTTTAAGGCCGAATCAACTGCTTTCGTGTTTGATGAAATTAGATGAGTCAAATATTGGGAAATCAGCTAATATAAAATGAACTAAGTCAACAGAGTCCGTGCCTCTCGGTGTACAAGAGATGTTCGTTGTTGCGGGAGTTGTTTCTTTCATAAGAAAACTTCGGATATAATAAGTAGATGGAATTGTCTTTTGAATTATTTAATTAAAGTTGATTATTTCCATGATGAAGTACGATTGAGCGTAGCAAATAACAACACGGGTCCAGAAGATTCAAACTAATACTTGTAGCGTAAAAAGAAAGTTTAATGAAAATTTGAAGAGACACATAAGTGCCTTGGGGGTGACCCCGCTGACACACACAATCAAAACTTTATCTTTACATCATGAGATGCAGGCAAAGAGTGATCACGTTCACATTTTCATTCGTAAAGTTTTGGCGATAGATAGATATTGGGTAAGACACAGATCTTGCCAAGGGGTGACCGTTACATTAGAATACATGGGGCAGTTTAAATTTAGATGAAAAGCCTAATAGGCGATAATTAGCCAAGCGCTACTACGTGAGAAAGTAATAAAGAATTCAACGTCTGTCAATAGCATTGGAATGAGTCCGGTAAACTGTAAGGCGACATAAGTTTAAAAGTACATCTGGATATTATTATCTAACCGCTGGTTTAACCAAAGTTTTGACTATCTCTTAGTAAAGCATCGAATTAAAAAATATGACAGAGAGAAAATTTTATAAGTAGATGCAACGCGAAAAGAATGAATCTTTCGAAATGAAATGGCTGTGAACAATATTCTTTTTTTTATTTTATCTTCTTAGATAAAAGAGCAGAGAGAGTTATCTGGGAACGTTAAAGTAATGTGAAAAGGGAAGTAGATTAATTTAAAACTTAGATATACAAAAAGAAATAGAAAGGCTATTTTTTATATTGATAGTTAATATTAAATTTTAACTATCTAGGGATCATATTAATTACCTTTAAAGAATAATATATGTGATATCAAACGATATCACACTCGGTACTTTTTAACAAAGCTGCAAGAAAATTGCTTTAAATAAGAGATTATAAATGGACCGTTTTAAATCGGACGTCATCTTCACCAAGATTTTTTTCTCTTTTGGATATTCATGTGAAAATATTTTTATTGTTAGAAAGGAAATATCATTTGCGTTGTCTTAGAATGGGCAACAATAGCTAAAAAGATCATCTCGAAATACGAATGTCTCGTGTAATGACATTTTTAAACTATTTGGTAATGTAATTATTGGACCATTTTAAATAGGACTCCATTTGACCGTCATCATCACATATTAATGAATTCATTTTTTTTAAGGTTTCTTTTTTTATATACATTCACATGTAAATACCATTTTTATGACGTCATTTTCAATATTTTCCTACTTTTGTCACGTAATCATTTAAATTTAATTTGAAAGGGTTTTTTTCTGTTTATAATAGTCACGTGTCAATAACTTTTTTATTTAAAGGAAATATTATTTTTTGTGCTGTTTTTACAATTGACAACCCTTTAAAATAATAACCATTTCTAAAATATGTAAAAAGTATCTCTCGAAGTGGCGAAAATTTGAATTTAAAACGGAAAAAACCCTAAAAAAATGAGTCCAATTAAAAAAACAAATGCAGTCTGCACACCGCGAGCTTCTAAGAGTTCTTCTCCTTACAAAAAATGTTTAAATTCCTATGAACAGACTTTGCTTCTATAAAATTTTTTAATGGAAAAATTTTGATCCAATTTAGCATTAAATATCTCTTAAAATAATTGTTCGATTTAAAAACGGTCTGCTCCAGCGTGTTTATCAAACAATTCTCTGTAATACTACCCTTTTATACATTTTGTATGCAGAATTTTTCTTAACATGGCGAAGAAAGACTCCCGGTCTCAAAAAATTCCTTTACGGTGGAGGTGACGTTACTTTTTTTTTTTTTTTTTTTTTTTTTAGAATAGAGAGAAACTAGATGCATTTTCAGATAGTCGGCTGAAAAATAGCCACATTCCTGCTCTGTTTTCTGTCGAAAGAAAAATTTGTTTTTCACATCCAATCTCTAATTAAGAAAATATATAAATGGAAAATTCATTGCTTAATAGTGGAGCTTTTTTAAACAACTTTTGAAAAAAGAGTTTCTTTTATAGTATATGTGCGTTTGCATAGAGAGATGTAGGTACGTCATTTTTTGAACAACTGCTAAACGCATTGGAATGAAACGCATTTAAATTCTTGCTCGCCGGGAAACCTTTCCCTTTGACCTTTTGAAAGGAACCTTTACCTTTAACTTTTATCAGCGGTCTTACAGACAGCTGTTATTTCAACTTTCGCGGTTTAACTTTTAATGTTTTGTATCACTACAGACACTAGATATTTTTTTCTTTTTTTTTCGTTTGATGTACTATCGCTATACACTTTTGAGTAAGCGAATTTTGTTATAAAGATCCTGTACATTTAGTAGTACAGAATGAGTTTATTCCAGAAACAGTATCCTGTAAGTGAATCGAGCCTTTTATTCATTTTTCGATCGGGCGATCTCAGAGACCGCTCAATATAAGTGAAGTGTTAGGTGAAGATGAAAGAGCAGTAGTAAAAAATTAGAACTCTGATTTTCTGGTCAGAATGGGATAAAAATGGCCATAATTTTTATTTATTTATTTCTCTTACTGCTCTTTCATCTTCACCTAACATTTCATTTATAATAGCTGTTTCATAATAATGTAAACCATCAGTTCATCAGAAAAAAATGATCCATTCCAAAGATATAAGTTCGATTGAAAAAAAAACTATAAACTAATTAATGAATGAAGCGAACATTAATATTTCATCTCCGTAGTTGGTAACTATTTGTGTCAATCCGATTTATTCGAGTTTTTTGCTTATCCGATGTGAGCTTGGTCCACCTTAACTCGGGTAATCGGGGCTCTACTGTATCTATATTTATATACATATATATTCATACTTTTTTTTTGTCGGGGGCGACATTCAATTCTGAAAAGACAGAATTCCTATTTTCAAGTGTTATTATTTAACTTGTTAGAGAAAGGGGTCCGTTTTTCTAACTATAAAGAACAACACTCCCGAGGGGCTGCATAAAAAATTAAATTTCTTAACCTTCACAAAACTAATTATTTTAAACGTGAATGTATTTTAATAGGAATTAGAAAAAAAACCTTGAAACATTCTTTCAAGTAATACCAAACCTCCAACACGAGCAGTTTAGAATGGAAGGATAAAAATAAACACCCCACCTTATCACTGAACAATGGCTCGAAATTAAATTTTCTCGTAGAGTAAAAGAAAATAAAAAATGCTGGAAATATCTCTCTCTCTCTGTGTGGGGAGGGAAGAATCAGAGGATGGAGAAATTTGTTTCAAAACAAACACGATAAAGGAAAAACAATAATGCATAAAGCGGTTACGAAATCTTTCCCATTTTTCTTCCTCCTCACCCCCTCCCCCTCCTTTTTTTGCAGTCTAAAAATAAATATTCTGCGAAGAAAATCTACAAGTTGGATATTTTCCTGATTTATCTTTTGTAAAAAGTCATCCATCACGACGTTATGGGGAGTCTCTTCGGAGAAGCAGACTGCCTCGTGTGTTTTGCTCACCAAATTTAAATATCTGTTTCGTCTATCAAACTATTATATTAACACATTCTATTATATGAAATTAATAGTGTCACAGTGACACATGCAAGAAGAGAATCGCTATGGTTTGAATCCGGATTCATAAGGAAGTCCCTTATTGGACTGGGAAGGACTGGTCACTCGCTTCCGATTTTAAGCAATTTTTTATCCGCCCCATTTTTCACCCGGGGGCACTTTTTAAACTTTTGCCGACACCCCTTTGACCACTCTTTTATATTAAGCAACCTTGACTTACATTTTTAGTTCCATTTTTTACCGCCAGGGGGCACTTACCTACCTCGGGTGCTATGGGCCCGATTTCCTCGACTGATATATCTACGGATAGGTTGTAAAACGGAGTTTCGTTCCGATAGAGGTTTGTGTAGAATAGAATGCGCCCCCTGGTTGCGAAATGTGGAACTAACAGATTTTGAAAAAGGATAAAGTGTTTTGAAAGGAATATTAAACGAAACCCTCTGTGCGATCTGTGATCACACTTACCCACTGGTTTTCTTACTTCTCAAACTATTTCTAAATTATAGACTTCGTTTTATAGGAAGTGTTCAAATCTTACTCACAGCTCTCCCGCTTTGAAGACACAAAATATTAAATTCAGCCTAGATTTCAGAAATAGTTTGAAAACTAAGAAATAAAAAAGAGACATCCTTTAAGAAGAGTACGCTGAAAAATATATGTTAAAAATGAGAATTTCCCGAGGAGATATTTTAAATAGACGAATGCATTAAAAGTCCATAGACTTTACATGACGGAGTAGAATTCCGAAGCTGAGTGACCAGCCCCCTTAAGCAAATATTTACAAAAGTAGGATTATAAACTGCCGTTCCTAATGCTAAACCCGATTATTAATCAAAACCCGATGATTCATTTGTAAGAACTCTGTATTATATTAACACATTCTATTATATTAACACAATAGTGTCAGAAGACGCATTCAAGCACAGAATAACTAAGAGGCTTGAATTCGGATTCATAAGGAAGTTCCTACTAAGCCAATATTTCCAAAAGTGGGATTATATACACATGTAGAGATGACCTTTTCTAAAGAATAATTATCAGCGACGTTCGCAGAATGGACTTTATAAATGGGACTTGAAATCTAGGCTAGAATTCGTCAACTGAAGTATTTATTTTAAATATTAGCGCTCCGTGCGTTATTCGCGTTTAATGTTTAAAATACCGCAAAAAATTTACTCTTGTGGCAGTAGATACTTAGTAGAGTACACTATAAATTCAAAATGTTGCTTTTGACCCAGGAGCCTTCGCTCTTATGCAAATTTTCGATTCAACGTTTTACCCACCTGTAGCGTGGGTTTAGGCTAAAAATGGGCCCATTTTACTCATTGAGAATTTTTTTTAAGGGGTGTCGTATAAAAAATTAAATTTTGTATTCCTTCGAATTGAATTCCATTAAAATTTGAATCTATTGCATAAAATTCTGTACCCTTTTTTATGTAATTTATAATTATTAACCATTTGGAAAAATGGTTATTGTCCTCTGTCAGGGTAGGAAATCAAAAACATATCTCAAGCGTTTTATCGGTTGAATCCGCATTTTATTCGTGGTTTGGTGGGTCTATACAGTAATATGTATTTTCCCTTTACTTTCAACAGAGATGGATACTTCTGTTGCCACTATGACAACAAAGTAATAAAAACTACGAAAAAAAAAATTAATAACTCAGAAACAAATTGAGACACAGCTTTCAAACAAATTGCATTTAAAAGTAAATTTTTTTTCTTTATCGACGGTGTAAAAAGTAATAGCGTTTGATGTTTAGAAGTTTACGAATGAAATTTCATTTAAAATGGGTCCAGGAATATGAATGTATTATCCATGGCGTACGTCATGTATGATCAGCTCCGTAGAAGTTTAAAAATTGACAGTACCGAAAAATGTAATCCATGGCGTATGTAATTTAGGATCCACTCCGTGCGATTTTTTATGTCTTCAATTTTAGTCTTTGAAAAAATCTTTTTCCAAATGGTCGTTGCAATTTGTTAAATTGCATTTTTTATTCATAATTGTAATTTATAATATAGGTCAATGATCCCTATTTAAGGAATAAAAGCCGAGGTGAATGGGATACAAACTCGGTTTCAACTGAGTTAATTTCCTGCAATAAAAAAAACTTAAAAAAAAATATTATTAAACGGGCCCGATTTAAAATAAGCCCTTTCAAATGAATTCAAAATAACTCTATCACACAGAGACATCAAGTCCCATCAACTCTGACGATGACATTGCTTTCCCCAGAATCCATTCCTTCGAGATCCAATTGTATCAAGAGATGTTGGGATAGGTCAGTAACACAGCCAAACGCAGACCTATGTCTTGAGATCGACGAGTTTCATTTTAAAACAAACAAGATAAGGAGAATAAAAACGTTCACAAAATCTCTTCTTTTCCGTTCGAATTTTAAAAGCCAACTCTCGGGAAATGAAATCTCCCTGTTGTAGTTGGCAAATCATTTTTTAATTTCCTTTGCAACACCCTCCCTCACGACACCAAATGGAAAGGAGGGGGAGCCTCTTCGCAGAAATAATTTTGTCGAAACGGCTCCGCTCCTAAACTCGACATTCTTTTTTTTACAATGGAATTGGAGATGAGTGTATCCATCGAATTCAAATAAAGTAAAGAAATGGAAAACGCAAACATTTTACAGGCGTGTTTGTCATATGGAGAAGTAAAGCATCTACCCCAAAAGAAGGCAATAGAAAGAAATGATCCATCCCTTTAATCTATGGATTGTCTTTCGAATGGCTTTCTAAATTAAAGCTGTGAGAAGCGAAATTGTTTCGGAAAAGAATACGATCCCTGAAAAGTGTATTCGGCACGGATTCTAACTCATTTTTCAACTTGTTGGACGTGCCAATCCTAAAACTTTCTTCTATCTCATGTCAATATTTCATTATAATTAGTTTTAATAGTATTTTTATTGGAATTAAGCATAACTTCATACACTTTTCAATGGTACAATATTGAAAATTGCACAGAAATCGCTATGACACCCCCCCCCCCTTCCGGCGGAATTTTTCCAAATTCAGGGAGGACCTTCTTACTGTGGCCAAAAGAATACACAAGAAATTGGGTTCAATTCTATGCATAACTTCATACACTTTTCGATGATACAATATTCAAAATGCACAAAAATTGTTATTACAGATCCCCCTACGGGCGAATTTTTTCCAAATTCAGGGAGGACCTTTTTGCCATGGCCAAAAACATACACAAAAAAGTTGGTTCAATTCTATGCGTAACTTCATACGCTTTTCGATGGTACAATATTCAAAATGCACAAAAATCGCACAAAAATCGTTATTACAGCGTCCCCTACCGGCGAATTTTTTCAAATTAAGGGAGGACCTGCTGGCCATAGCCAAAAACTATTTAAAATTCTTGGTTCAATTCTATGCATAACTTCATACAATTTTTGATAATACTATGACGACACACGGACAGACAGACATTTTCTTTAAACATGTTTTTTGTGATCTCTGACCCTCAAAACGTGTCAATCCGTCGAAAACCGGAAGTCGAAAAAAATTTCGATTACAATACTTTCTTCTATTGAAGATAGAAGAAGGTAAAAGGAAAGACAGTCCCTCTTAACGGGCTGGACACTCAGGTTCCAATTTTCCCTCAATATCTCCTCGGGAAATTAATATTTTTAACTTCTATTTTTTGTGTACACTTTCTAAAAGAGGTCTCTTTTTTTCCCAGTTTTCAAACTATTTCTAAAGTATGGACTTCATTTTATAGGAAGTGTTCAAACCTGACTCACCGTTCGCCCGCTTTGAACACATAAACTATTCAATTCAGACTAGATTTTAGAAATAGTTTGAAAACCAAAGAAACAAGTAATTAAATTTAAAAAATCAAAAAACCCGACTGAATTAACAACTAATTAATTATTTCTCATCAATGTGAAACTATTTTTTATATTGCTTACCTATTTTTTTATTTACTTGTATTGATGACTTTTAAGTTGTGTTTAATTATTGGTTCCTATCTATAAAAACTGTTTTGATGAGGCCTATAGATGTCCTTGAAGGTTAGAGTTGCAGTAAAGCTAGAAATCTTACATACACAACTTTCAGGTTGTGTAATATTTAAACGGAAATTCTGACTGTAAAATAGTCAATGAAACATCGTCTTCATTTTGAAAGATCTCTCCAACGATATGCCACTCAATATGGTGCGTAAATTTTTTTTTCGTCTCTACCGCCGTTTTGTATTTTACGGCCGCCATTTTAAATTTATAAAAACAAAACCTATCCTATAATCATCGGAAGATTAAGACGAATTGATAGGGATAAAAATCCATCCAGCCGTTGGGATGTTTCGAGGGTATAAAGAAATCCACATACACAGATACGCGTGAAACACATAACCCATGTTTTCAGTCGGGTAATAATAAAAACTAATCGTTTTATAGATAGAGACCTCATTCATAAAAATTCATCCAGCCGTTGAGATGTTTCAAGGGTATAAAGACATCCACATACACAGATACGCGTGAAACACATAACCCTTCTTTCCAGTCGGGTAAAAAAGAGACATCCTTTAAGGAGAGTACAAAGAGTAAGAAGAGTAAAAAGAAGTTAAAAATAGAAATTTCTCAAAAAGATATTTTAATAATGTTTCAATAATGTTTCAATTTTTTTTCTTTCCTCTCTCAAAATTTAAACACAGCAAAAACGATTTATTTATATCATAAATTGTTTGCGATATCTGCTTAGCGTCCAAGAAGCGCTATGAATGGGGTGAAGTGAAAAATTATGAAAAAAAGATAAAGGGTAGTCCAAAAATGAAGCCTAATTTTCCATGACATTGAATGCTTATAAAAGAGAGTCTTTTTTAAACTATTTTTAGTTTTATACTTATATATTTTTACCCGACTGAAAAGAAGGGTTATGTGTTTCAGGCGTATCTGTGTATGTGGATTTCTTTATACCCTCGAAACATCCCAACGGCTGGATGGATTTTAATGAAAGAGGTCTCTATCGATTTGTCTTAACGGCCCAATGGTTATAGGCTAGGTTTTGTTTTCATAAATTCAAAATGGCGGTAGGGACGAAAAAAAATTTACGCACCCTTTTGAGTGGCCTATCATTGAATAGGTCTTTCAAAATGAAGACGATGTTTTATTGACTATTCGACAGTCAGAAGCTCTGTTAAAATATTATACGACCTGGAAGTTGTGTATATATTGTGGATCTCTAGCTTGACTGCAACTCTAACCATCCTAGACATCTATAAACCTCATCAAAGCAGTGTTTATAGATAAAAACTAACGGTTAAACACAACTTAAAAGTCATCAATACAAGTAAATAAAAAAAGGTAAGTAATATAAAAAAATATATATTTTAAGTCAATTCCTACTTAGGTCAATAAGAGAAATTTTTTTTCTGCCATTCTTCTTTCCTTTTGAGTGGCGCTTAAAAGGCCTTGATCGAGAAGAGGGCTCTCTCGGTCTTAAAAAACCTTGATCAAGATGGGGGGCTCTCTCGATTATTGAAAATTAATTAATTTAATTTTATTAATGAATTAATATTTGAAAAAAATTGGATTAACATCAAGTGTCATCCACTACAAGTTTTAAAATAATTATTTGAGCTTGATTGGATAAATAATAAGTATTTTATTAACGATTAAAAATTTGAACAAGATATATATAGCGAGAGTGTGAGCTAATAGTAGGAATTGAAAAAAAAATTGTTTCACATTGATGAGAAATAATTAATTAGTTCGCAGTCGGGTTTTTTGATTTTTTAAATTTAATTCTTTTTTTTCTATGGCCTTGCCCATTTATATCCATTTTCATACTTCATCGCAGAGGGTAAAAAGAAGCAAATATAGGTTTCGATAAGGTAGTCAAAAAATAAGCGAAAAACCCAACGTCATCTACTGAAAGTTCAAAACAGTGTGAGCTTGTGAAAGCCGCGTTTGTTTTCCACGTCGAAAGTCATCTACGAAGGAGAAACAAGTTTTACAGTCATGAGAAGAGATGGCGTCCATAAGGCATAGAAGGCCATCTCGATGGAGAGGCCCGGGAGAGTACTTTCAGGGGAAAGGAGGGAAGGTTGAAATTTGAAATTTATATCTACCATGAAGTTTACAGGTAAAATACTTTTCTGGTGGACTGTCATTGATTTCAGAAATAAAAATCCTTTTGTTTTTGAGTACTTTTTAAAGAAATTTTTTGTTCAACATAAATTGACTTTATCAACGTACAGAATTTCAACTCGCAAGAATTGGTTTACAGTAGATAGTCACATTTCAAAAGGAAAATATTAATATTTCATTGAATAATTCTGTTGAACTATGCACGTTCAAAGATAATCACAACTGCCACTTTAAAAAAAAATCTCATCATTATAAGGGTGTCATACAAATAATAAGGTACCTTCTTCATGACCTATTAAACTTATATAAAACTACACTACTACAACACTAACAGTGTTATACTTATATAACAAATGGAATTTGTTTTCATAAGTTATTTAAAATGCTTTTTTGAAAAATCGCACAAATGCTTAAAAGCTAACTGAATGAATGAAAATATTTATATTAATCTAATTCTAATATTTCTATGGCTCAACTCAAACAAAAGCTTAAATCTTCGATACATTTCAAATTAATTATGAAATGGAAGATAACATTCTTGCAATTATAGATTTTTTTAAATATATATTCAATATGTCACAAAGGGTATCACAAGTAACAGGTTACGAGTCGGAACCGGTCGAATTCAACGAATCAAAATGTTTAAAAGAACTGTTAGACTGAATTTATGAAAAACTTACAAAAATAATTACAATAAGAAATCGATCTTAGATGAGCTGGCCTAACTTTCTAAACAAATATTATTTTTAACTGGAGTTGTCAAATTGATGTATCCATTAGCTTCAACTTTTCAGATTATTGAAAAAAATTAACTTTATTCTTATCAATAAGCAATATTATGTAAATAAGATCAGAAATTATCAAGTTATCCATTGAGACTTCTGACCACTGAGATAAATAAAATAGCAAAACTCGCGCCACTTTTACCCAATCTAATTTTTTTTTCAACGAAATCTGAATAAAACGTCATTTTCACTGTCGCAAAATTGACATGCATACTTTCATATTCATACTCACTATTAAAAAAAAATATTGTAATGTACAATAGATTGTTAATAAATATATTTCCAAACTTGTTGTCACGTTTCCCTTTCCCAGCTACAACTTTGCAGGTATGATGGAAAGTCATATATTGATAATTAATGTACTCAAAATCAAGTTTGTTCCTAATTTACTTTTTGTTAAATTATTTGTGCTCTCATAAATCTTAAAATCTATTCATTTACTGGCTAATATAACTTTATTGCCTCACCTAAAAAGCTCTCTTTCACAATAATATTATTTCCTGTCAAAACTAAATCTTCTTTTAAGCCAAATTACTTTCTTTTCTGGGCATTGTATTTCTTTAATCTTCGCATACGTTTAGGATATAAATTAAACAGCCGTCACTATAGATAATCGAAATAATAACAAGTAAAAAACCTAATTAAACAGAATACTACCTATATCATATAAATATATTAAATTTAAAAAATCAAAAAACCCGACTGCCGAAATAATTAATTATTTCTCATCAATATGAAACTATTTTTTATATTACTTATCTTTTTTTATATTTACTTGTATGGATGACTTTTAAGTTGTGTTTAATTATTAGTTCCTATCTACAAACACTGTTTTGATGAGGCCTATAGATGTCTATTATGAAGGTTAGAGTTGCAGTAAAAATAGAGATCCTACCGACACAACTTCCAGGTTGTGTCATATTTAAACGGAGCTTCTGACTGCAAAATGGTCAATGAAACATCGTCTTCCTTTTGAAAGACCTATCCAATGATAGGCCACTCAATAGGGTACGTAAAAAAAATTTTTCGTCTCTACCGCCATTTTGTAGTTTACGGCCGCCATTTTGAATTTATAAAAACAAAACCTAGCCTATAACCATTGGACGGTTAAGACAAATCGATAGAGACCTTCTTCATTAAAATCCATCCAGCCGTTGGGATGTTACGAGGGTATAAAGAAATTCACATACACAGATACGCTTGAAACACATAACCCTTCTTTTCAGTCCGGTAATAAATTATCGAAGGATTTATTGCTTATTTCATAGAATCATTGTGAAACATTTTTCATCCTTTATCTATTGCCAGATTCATGTCATTAGATTTGAATTTTATATGTTGGAATACTAATGGATTTTTTAAGTTAACGATTGGACAGAACGATGTATTCTGTAGACTTGGCTGCTGACTCTCAAACGCTAAGGATGTAAGAATTTTGTGTACGCGTTAGGGGGATCACCTACCCTTTTCTATGGCTACCATAATAAACTTATCGTTCCTGAAAAGACTTTATGCTTATTTGTGCTTATTTTGTGTCAAATTCAGCATTTCGGGACGAGAGCTTTTGGGTTCAGCAAAGGACACGATGTAATATTACTGAATCCGGCCTTGTGCCATTTTTTTCCTGATCTCTATAACATTTTACGATTTAAAGAAATAAAAATTCACTCTACGAAACATTTTGATACAGGGCAACATTCGCATTCTTAACTTTAGGTTCTAATCTCAGTACAGACAAAATCTAGAAGTTTATTCTTTTAGACACATTTGTAGTGAATTATAGAGTAGGTGGGTGGTAAAGATACGCACTTTCCATAAATTTTGTTTTTTAACGAACACATAGCTCTAAACTTATGTGACGAATGATTAAAGTGTTATATTAGAACCTTAGACTCGTGCCACCATCAACTGACATTTTGTCAAATTATAATTTCGTGAGAAATTTCAATTAAAAAAAAAACATTGCTCCGGGTATCTTTGCCCCATCGGTTGGGGTTAAAGTAGGCAGTGGTGGGACGAAGATACACAGTGGGTATTTTTGTCCCATTACTGCGGTTTTTTGCCTCATTTCAACTAAAACGAATGAGTTATGTAAAAGCATTAGCAATTTTCACTAGTATCTATTAGTTAAACTGAAAATTACAAGTAAACCGCGAAAAGAGAAAACAACAGCTGTCTGTATTACCGGAAGCAGGCAAAATTACAACAATGGGGTGGCATTATGAGTGGCAAACAAGGCAACAATGGGGTGGCATTATGAGTGGTGAAAATCGTAGCGGAGTTAAATCTTTTAACCAGTTTGTATGGTAGTTACTACGTATGTATGGTAACTAATTTCAGGAATCACACGTGTAACATTATTCAAAGAAAAAAAGAACAAATCGACGTCCGATATATATATTTTTTTATAATGATGTAAAAAAGGGTACTTATTTATTCGATCTAATGTCATCCTATTGTAGTTGTTTACAGAAAACTTTTAAATGATACAGAAAAATGATCATACGAATAATATAGGGGGCGTACCTTGTAAATGGGGGTACATACATAAAAAATGGGCTAATAAACATATTAACATTTTTTAATACAGAAAATAGATTATAGATCACCTTTTGATCAATAATCATCACACTGAAAAATGGCAATTCGAAGGCAATTACTGTAACAAAAAGGTTCACATTTTTTTTTTTCATTCGTACAAAGGGTCTGCAAGAAAAAAAGACAAAGATGTAAAGAATAATACAAATGAAATAATAAGACGAAGAAAACTTTAAAAGTAACCGCGTATTTTAACCGTTATAAAAGCTAGCCAGATCTCTGTTTAGAATGTTTTAAAAAGTTGTATCGAAATAAATGAACAATTATATTAGCACATTGCCGATGGTAAATTTTAATCGAATAAAAATTTTAAAAGAGTCGAAGCTGTTCTGAAATTCTTTTGTAAATGGGTGTTCTAGATATGTGTCCCAAGTTTATGCATCAGTAATATCTTTCAATGGGGAAATTGCACGTTTTTCAATTTAACTTGCATTTTATAGAGTACAAAAGCACGAGCATTTTGATACCATTTTTACGTTTTTTTTTAAACTCGGAAAATCCATTAAATCAACTTTAAAAATGCAGTTTTCGTCTTGGCTGGAAAAAGCCGCGTCACGTGACAAAAGCGGTTTTGACGTCACTGCACATATAAAAAAATTTTTGCTGTATTTTTCCCTGTACTTTTCTATGACGATAGGCTTGGGTTACGCTGAAATATTTCTTTCTTTTCTTAAAAATGATTAGTAGAACATTGTTCTACTATAAAGCATTGTAAATTGTTGTAATGAATAAATAATATTGTGAATGTGAGTGAGATTTTTTTCCCCTCATTTTTCTAAGGATTTTCATTTCGAGATCTTGATGTAGAAATAAAATATCGGTACAAGTTTATACTACAATTTTATGTTATAGAATAATGTACTTTTCTTTTTCATATTAATATTCCACAATAATTGATTTCACAAACTGGTTCAAATAGCATTTCTTTCATTACCGATGGAGGGGGGGGGGGACAACTTATAAAAAAGTTTTCGTATTTATTTTATATTTGAAATAAGAATTTGCCCTGCTTTCGTTAAATGTTTTATCTCTCCAGTTGTTAAATAAGCTATTTTTGAATCAAAAAACAGATAAACTAAGAAAGAGCAATTTGCTGAGGTAACTTTAAGATGGCCTTACAGAATTTTTATATAAATATACCCAAAAAATTTTAACAATTCTTCAAAAATGTTTCACATGGGCAAAAAATAACAAGTTGTTATTTTAAATACTATCAGTTTTGTGAACTTCATCAGACCTTGGGATTGAAAATTTTACGTTTTATAAAACTGCAGATTACAACTCACTGTTTAGTTTATGAATTCTATTTTTTTATTTTTGTTGTAAATTAGCAGTATTTCAACGGAAGTTAAAAGGGCCAAAAGAGAAATTCAGACATCCTTCCCGACTTACGTAAGCAATGTGTTCTGGAAACTTTTACGTAACTTGAATTTTATATAAGTCGAATTTGTAAATTACTTAAGCATAAATTTGTAAAACAGTGCAATATTTATTATATATATAATATTTACACAGTAATATTTTGTAAATGAAGAATAATACAGCAGTGCTTACTCGTATATAAAGTAGTATGAAAAAATATATATATAAAAGCAAACTGAAAGGACACTTTTCAAATAACAAATATTTTGTGGATTACGGAATTAAAATACATATAAGTAATAAAATAATAAATATTATAAAATAATTATAAACGTTTATAAAACATGCTAGTATGTTCTCAATTCTAATGTTTGAGATTTATTACATATTTTCGAATCTACATATGTCGCATAATACGTAAGTCGGGGGATGCCTCAGATTGAAAGAATGATAATATGTTTGAATTTTGATACATGATCAATAAGCGCTTTCTTTATTCTTTAACTTTATGTTAATTTTTTATTGATAAATTAATACTCAATTCATACTTTCCAAATAATAAAAAAAAATAATAATTGCAAATTCATGTCTTATTTGTGAATTGAATTTAGAAATCACTGTGATATTATAGCAAAGTATTACCATCTCTTAACGTTGCCCTTATGATACTAAAGCATTATCCAAACAAAGAATTAATGTTGAATGATAATATATGCTAAATTATTTATATGTCACTATAAAAAGTTTATGTATAATGAGATGTCTGCTTTCAAATGTGAAAAGAGTGTCCTCCACCTGAACAACATATTCAAATTTTGCAGTTTTCTATAGTATGATGCTTATTTTCAAAATGAAAATACTGCATAAAATATAGTTCAAACTATAATTGTTGAACGTCAAATTCACCTTGAAAAACTTATAAAATATGATGTTACATTCTGATAAAATTTACTTAAAAAGGTGCTAAAAATACATAACAGGTTTTCACAACATGAAAACCGTCAAAGATCTTAAAGATCTTTGACGGTTTTCATGTTGTGAAAACCTGTTATGTATTTTTAGTACCTTTTTAAGTAAATTTTATCAGAATGTAACATCATATTTTATATGAAAATACTGCTTTCTTTAGCAAGATTTTCAAATCATTTTCATTATTATTATTATTATTATTATTTATTTATTTATTTTTTTTTTTTTTACGAAAGTTAGAGCATTAAGGAAAAGACTAATACAACATGTTTAGAACCTGATAAATATTAAGTAGAACATTCTGAGAAACTACATTTCAAACAAACCACTCAAACAAATAAAAGGAACTACATGCATTCAAAACTTATTCGTAAGCAAATAATACCAAAACTGTAATTAAATTATTTTTACACTTTTTTTATTTAACGTAATTTGTTTTTTGCATGTAAGGATAGTATTTTGTATTCGATCTTTCACTCACTTTCAGATAAGTAAAGAAACATAAAAGTTATGCACAAAGATATGCTTCCAGTGACAATGCAACATTTTAATATTTATAGAAGTTAATTATAAATTAATACATTAATTTTAACGGGTTTTTCCGTTAGCCCATCACAGTTGATAAATCGTCGAATACTCTTTGTCGTTACAAGTTGTAACAACAGTGGATTTATTATACTACAGTCGCCCAAAAAAGGTGAAATGGCTGTGAAGATGCAATTAGTTTATACAGTAAAAAGGTAGAAAATATAAGTAAAAAATAAAGAGTATATATTTAATAAAAATCCTTGAATAAATTAACACTTTCATATTAATTGAACAATGATTATACTTTGAAAATCAATTTAGAAATTCTAAATGATAGTTTAAATAATGCTTTTCTTTTCTTTCCTCTTTCCATATATTAAAACAGAAATAGAGCAAAGATTACAATTTTTTTTAAATAAATTCACGAGTTTATATTTTCTACCAAAGGTAAAAGAAAACAGTGAATTTTTTCATAATCGGGTTCGATAGCCATGCGAAATTATCGTATTATATTGGGCATTTTATGGGGAAATCATGAATTGCAATCATAAAATGAGGTGTGATTATTAAGATAAACATTGGATACTTATAAAAGAGTGTATTTTTAAGTTTTTGCTCTAATACTTATTTTTAAGTAAGCACATAACATAATAAAGAAAAGGCAATACTTATAAATTTACTCACGTATGTTGTAGTAATTTATTTCTGATCTATGGATACGCACTTAATTTAAAATTTTTATTCCATAAGTCAGTATTAAATATAGAATTTTTTCTTGTTTTCTGCGTTATTGCTCAAAATTTCATTTTCTCATAGTAAATTTGAGTTAATTTTGTATCTGTAACATAACCTGCATTACACGAAATTTTATTCATAACAAAAAGAATTACTAAGCATTACAATGAATTAAGGAAACATATTACATTTCAAGAACTTGATAAAGCCGATTTTACTTTACTTACGATTTATTTTTTAATAAAACTGTCATTCTTTATTCTTATAAGTAAATCAGAGTAAGTTAAAAATAAATGTGCCTTTTAGCTTTAGCTTCTTCTATCTTCATAGCTGCCAACTTGTACGGATTTTTGCTACCACTAAAATTTAACAGAAATTTCTGCCTTATTTAATTACCCTCATAGCATGCATGGTCACAGTGACGTCACTGTAAGTCACTGTGGTCACGTCACATCTGTGACCAAAATGCCACCACTCAGTGATGTCACATTGTGACTGACATGTGAACTTCTTAGGAAACTTTAAAAAATTACAAAAGCTCTTTAAAACATGTTATTTACTGTAAAACCGGCAATTAAAAAAAATTTTGTGACGTCACTGTCATGTCACTGCATGTAACATACGTCACGTCACATATGTGGCGAAAAATCCTCCATATTGTAAACTCACAGTGTGACAAAAATATGAATTTAGGAAAGCTTTAAAAATGAAGAGAAATATTTTAAACAGGCCGTCTTAATGCATTTTGGAGCTTGGATCGGATTGATTTTGTAGTATACTTTATTATAATAAATAAATTCACTTTTATACTTTCTATAATATTCTTCTTTTCTGTTAATGTTTAACTAGTTTAAGTCACTATTTAAAAATAAATGTTGCTATTTGTTTCTGACTTTTTTAACAAATTTAACATTTTCTGAATATATAATAAAATATACAAAATATATCCAAAACGCATGACATATTTATTCATATTTTAATTTTTTTTCCCCAGAAATTTCTTTAAAAAATAGTTATTGTCCACGCTGATTTATTCTACAGGAAATTAATACAGAAAAAAAAAAGATTATAAAGAAAAAAAACTTTCTTTGCCCGATAATCTTTTTTTTTTTTTTTTTTTTTTTTTTTTTTTTTTTTTAGGAACATATTTGGTATTTATTACATGTGATACAAACTTTGTCTTTATTGTCCATTAAATTGGTTTTATATACACTAGAAATTTCAATAATGTTTTATTTTATCTACTCTAATTATGACTAATACAATTTTTATAATTTACAAAAAAGAGACAGTCCATTTTTACTTGAATTGATTTCAAATTGATTGAAAGCTAAAATGAAATGCACACACACACACACACACACACAAAAGAAATCAAACAGAACATTTTAATTAGCCACACTTTTATAAATGTATTACGCATTTAACTTGCAAATCTACAATAACAAATAAAACCATCTGCCCGCGAATTTTGTTTTCTGCAGACGATAACAAGAGGAAACAATGTATTTATTCTTTTGAATAGTGGCAGCAGCTGGAAACAGTAGCTCTTTTATGAATGTGTGTAGTTCGCACTGGTTTTTTTAATTCTACAAAAGTTATACAGGAACGCGGTCAAGAAATATTTTACATAAAATATCAGTCCGAAAAAATACAATGTGCAGTGACCGGTTAATCTCAGCTGGTCAATGTCATTGTGTCTAGTATTCGAATATAATTCTTCGACTTTCGACTTTAAGAACTTTCGCTTTTTGGATTACCATAATGGAATTATAGAAGACGATGTCAACAAGAAATGGGTAAGAAAAAATGAATTTTTCTGCTTTCTTTTATTATGATTTGAGTTAATTTTACATAAAAAACATGTTATAAAGTAATAGATGCCATTAATTTAACTTTTATCTATTCAATAAAATTTAATAAATTTAATGTTTATTTTGAATAGTTGAAAGAAAAAATAGTATGTCAACGATTTTAATCAGATGATTAAAACCATTAATTTAAATTGCAGTTTAATCGCATTTATTTTCCTTTTTAAAATTATCTGGTTAAAATCACATTTTCGTAAATTAAAAAATATATATAAACAATAATTCACATAATTAATAAACATTTAAAGCTAATTAAATTACTGAATAAAAAACCTTTTATAGAATAAAAGTGTTTGCAAACTTAAATTTTTAATTTTGCGTTAAGTAATGTTCTTAATAATTTGCATTGCATGTTTTTATATAATAAAAAAAATGGATATCTGCTCAGTGATACGGAATCTTCCACATCAAAATTTTATTTATCTTTTGAGCAGTTTCACATCGTTATTGCTAAAAGCAACTTCTTAAATTTTATATTATTAAAAAGGCTGGTGATGCACACAAAAATATTTTTTTAAGGTACATTCGTATTCTTTACAAGTTTGTGTTAGAAAATTGACAGTATTATGAGAAGTATGGTAATTTTCTGTTTATTGCAAATATATAAAAAAAAAAAAGATACCTTTTAGCCAATAATTTTTTATACTTAATTTTGGTTTTTTATATGCTTAAAATGATTTATTCTAACATCCTAGTAATTTCAACTTTAAATAGTGCTTAAAATAGTTCTTTGATTGAAATCAATATAAAATTTACTTGCATAACATTTTATGATGTATATGACGAAATTTTAGTCATATGACATATATATGTGACATGTGTATAAGGCATATATGAAGCATATCACATAATAAAACACATGAATATTATACAGGATAGGTGTGAAAGTAATGGATACCCTTCCAGTAATTGACACCCTTGAATGTTTTTGGTTTCTAAAAAAATAACCAATAAAAATTTAGCTTTTATTATTTTTTTCATAACTCCCTCTTGCATGTTTTATAAACTGGGTTATTGATGATATACTCTTAATCAAAGCAATCAGGAAGCAGAAAATAATGTTTCGAAGTTCTACTGTTTTTCAGTGAAAATCTTAATGAACCTGTTAAAAGCTTAATTCACTTAATAATTTTAGATATTCTTTATTTTCTTACAAAACTTCTATGTTTTTGTTTTGGTAGCAATAGAAAACTTTGAAACGTTTAATTACTGAATGTACAGTATGGACATCCCATGTGGACATTGCTAAAAATGCAATTTAAGTAATAATATTATATTAAGCAGTTATAAAGTTCATAGTAGATAAAAATGTTTTGACAAAACTGAAAACCTAAGTAATCAAATTTAATAATTTATATTGCACTTACCAGAATGTAATAACACAAATTTTATATAACTTTGCTAAAAATTATTTTATAATCTGGTAATAAATAAAACAAATTAGGAATCAAAGAATATTGTTTAAGGACATAGGGGAAAGAAGTGCTCAATTTCTACCCATTAAAAAAAAAGTTACAGAAGTTGTTAAAAATATACTTATTATTTCCTGTCTTAAACGTTTTTCATTCTTCTCTGACCAAAAAAAAAATAAATAAATAAAATAAAAATCCCATATTAGTAATTAAATTTATACTTATAGTAGTAAATGGAACTAGTAAATCTGCGGATCAGTGGCCTCAAACATCAGTTCTGAACTTTTATTTTGAAATTATTTTATTTAATATTTAAAACATTCAACCTGCAGCCTTATTTCTTTCATATATGTAATATACTGCAAGTAATATATCAAGTAGTTTCGGGGTGTTTCACTGTTAAAAATAGTGGTAAATATACGAATTTATGCACTAATATTCCAAAACGTTTTTTTTTTCAGATTTTTTTAAATTACCTTCCTAAATCCACCACTGTCTCTAAAATTTGACAACTGTAATTCCCTGTCATTTATTATTTTAAACCATCTATCTAAAATAATTAAAATATTGATTTTGTAATAATCACAATAATTGATTTAAACAGTGAATAATTATCACATATATTTTATTAATTAATGATAACTTAATTGTTAAATTTATTTGAAAATAACTATTTTGTTTCATTAGTTAGTATGCTTTCGATAAATTCTGATTCTAAATACAGTCATAAAAACAATTATATGTACTATATTTTCTGGAGTGTCCATGACTGGAATTGTGGGTATTTTGATATATTTCTGTTATTTACAATAAAGTTTTGATTAATATTGGGAAATGAGACTATGAGAATAGTTAAATATTATTGATATATTAATATAATACTGGAAAAACTGGAATATAAAAATTATAGGTATTAATTATAGTTTTAAAGAAATTCCTTAAGGGTGTCCATTACTCATCTACCTTATATGACATATAAAACATATATAAGACCTACACATAATATATATATATATATATATATATATATATATATATACGTATATAAGTTAAACTATGACTTTGGCTAAATCGCAACTGAAACCTTGGTGTAATCGTACATGCACAGACCACTATAATAAGGAAGTACCAAAGCGTAATGGCAGAAGTAGTTGCATCGTCTTCATTTATACTCAAGATTATCAACTAAAATCTGTATGTTGGAAATATTACGCAAATAATACACGTAGTTTTATCAAAAGATATTTCTATATTAACTTTAACAGGATGATTCTAATTGTAAATTAATCAACAAAGATTTAATATCTCTGAGTGAAAAAGTGTTCAAGTCAGGATTCCAACCAGAGACCTTTGACGTATGCTGCCAATGCTCTGCTAACTGAGCCATTCCGGACAAATTTCATCCAGAGAACTATTATTATGTACTTATATGAGTAGTATGTGTTATTCATACGGGTAGTATGTAAAATAATTAAAGTATTATTATATAAGGTTGTGTAATAATAATAAGTACATATTCATATTCACTGGGTGAATTGTGTGCGTTAGATTTATCCAGAATAGCTCAGTTGACAGTTGATAGAACATTGGCAGCTTACGCCATTGGGCCCTAGTTCGAATCCTGACCTGGACACTTTTTCACTCAACTGGAAAAATTACAATAAAAGATAATTTTGCTTGAACATCAACGTTATTGCTCAGAAATATTGGCAAGCTGTACAGTTTTACATATGTGCTGATACCTTTGGGTGTTAACGTGAGTAAAAGCTTTTAAAGAGAGTGCAAAAATACTTATTGGCAAAAAAGTTTGCAATAACCTTCTACAAAATGAGAGAAACAAGAACTTTTTTTTTTTTTTTTTTTTTTTTTTTTTTTTTTTTTTTTTTACTTTTCGCCTTGCCCACCACAGCAACAGAAAATAGTCACTGTGTGTATGTTATAAATACAATTAAAGCTGTGGTGTTTTTAGCATGTGTGTGTGAGGGGAATGCATAAATATTTTTCAAAGGCAACATTCATCAAATATTGAAAACAATACAATCTGTTACAGTTGTAAGGCAAGTGAGGGAAATTAAATTTTTAATTTTAATTTAGAAGAAAGTCTGTATATTGTATATGACTATTTATACATGTTATACAGTATTTATTCATAAATTGTGAGTATACGATTTTAGGATTCCAAACCAATTCTAACAGAAAGATCGCGTGCAGTAATAATAATTTCAAACGATCCTGTTCTTTTAAATTGTTAGAAAATCTTCAAAAGAAGTTAAATCGAAACAGAATCATCCAGTGTTAATGACAATTTCGTCACAAATGGCACATATTTCACAAATTGGTCACAATGCGACTTCAAAGCAATGTCGCTTTCGTCACAAGTTCGTCACAGAGTTATAGCCAAAATAGTCACAAAGGACACACTTTTCACAAATTTGTCACATCGTGACTTCACAAAGTGGTCACAATGGGACGTCACAAGCGAGCTCTAAAACGGCCATAACGACTTCACATTGTAGTCACCATGACTTCACATCGACGTCACGTGACGTCACATCGACGGTCACAAAGTCACAGTGTGACTTCTCAGCAACGTCGCTGTGACGTCACCATGCCTTACGGGCATCAACATTCACTGTAAATCGGCGATTGAATTAGGCAAAATTTTCTATTCAATCTTAGTTGTAGCAAATATCCGTACAAGTTGGCAGCTATGTATCTTTACCTACATGAAATGCATTTTTTATTCCCTTAAAATAAATTTGAGGGGGGAAAAAACTAAATCTAGAAGGTATAATTTAATATTTTTCGAATCCAACCAACTGCAGCACTTTTCTAAATGAAAATTAATACAAATGTATAAATTAATAGTACATTATATTTGGATATGTTAAAATAATATTTTGACTCTAATTTGATTAAAATGAGTCTTTAAAAGATGTTTATTGTAGATAACAAACAGAAAGCAATGGAAAACAGCTTGCATGCGCAATGCAGACTGCTACGGAGAATCCGCGTTTCATGTGTAGTGACGTCAAACCAATCCCGTCCCGTTTTCGGATCACGTGGTTTTGTTTTGCTTTTAACGGAGTTATAAAACTGCAATAACTAGTTATTTTAAATTATTTTTACAATTCTGAGTTGAGTTACGAGGAATGTAAGATCGTCTTCATCAATTAAACATAAAAGAAAGCACAATTTAGAGTGAGTGCAACTTCCCCATTTAATATAAAATGTCTTACAATCTAAATAAATATGGACAACATGATATAAATGCATTTTCTGTAAAGTAGGTCTGTAATGATATTTTTAAAATGAAAACGAGAATTCTCGTTTCCCGTCGTGAATGTGTTAAGTTTATAATATTGAATTCTTTTTACAACTGAATTTTCAAATATTCAAGTGTGACCCACATGCACGTCGTCTATGGAGCAGTCGAGTGATGCACGCCCGCCGTCGTGAAAGTGTTAATCAATAACATAACATTATATCTCGAGGGGTTTTTTTTTTCAGTTTAGATACTAAATAACTTATATAAGAATACAACTGCCTTTTTATCATTGCTTTGCTTTCATTAATTTTTACTTTCATAATTTTGCTTTTTAAATAAATGAGCAGTATGAAGATAATACTTCATAATCACTGTGTAACACTCAGTGGAATCTTAGAAGAAGAAGTTTTAGAATCATTATCCATCTTGTTTTCGTTTGATTCAACCATTTCATCATTTCTAGCATTCGTTAAAATATTTTCTAATACTAACAATGTTAAATGTTAACGCTAACAATGTTAACAATTAAATGTTAATGGTAACAATGTTAAAGGTTAAATTACCAATTATTTGCTTATCTGTCAAGACAGTTACTTGTAACTTTTTATTGATTTGTACCGATTTCACAATTTCGGCGGTCGGTGGCTGGGAGAAAAAAAATTGCGGCATTTGCTTTACTTCTTTTACATTCCAGTACTCTCTCGGCTTAAAAAAAGTTTTACAGATGAGATTTTTCGTTTTAAATCTTCTAAGGAATTTTTTAACCTTTAACGGGCGTGACAAAAATGATCGCATAACGACTGTGAGCGTTTGATCAAAAGCTGAATAAAAGGTTCGATTCACTCGTAGGATACTGTTTCTGTACTAAACTTTATGTAGAGGGTTATTGTGATTAAAATCCACCTTTTTAAAAGTCTCTATCGATAGTACTAGAGATAGAAGCGAAACAAAATTTCTCTAGTATCTAGGGTTAAACTGAAAATGAGAAGTTAAACTATGTGTTGCAGACAGCAGAATATAGTTCATCTGATGCAATTTAAAACAAATAAACAAAAGCATTACTAGATACGAAGCATCTACCCGATGCTATAATTTGTTTGAATAATTCAGAAAAAAGATCTTCAATTAACATCACAAACAAAACATTTATTATAACAACAAAAAATAATACTTCTTAAACTTTGTACATCTGAAGCGTACATTTCAAAACATTTCAACTATCTAGAATACTCTTACATTTCTTAAATAACAAAATTCCAATGATAAAACTGTTGCCATTTTACAAAAAAAAAATCACAATAATCAATAAAATGTGTTGAACAAAATAAATCAGTTTTTTATGCAAACAGATACAAAAATATAATGTGAAAACCATGTCACGTGATCTCCCCTCTCCGGAGCTCAGATAAAAAAATAGATAGATTACGCAACACTATGAAAACCGTATAAAGTTGCGGTCTGTGAGACCGCCAACACTCGTTAAGGGTTAATCCAATTTTTGCAATAGTTCGAATTTAACGGGAAAAAAAATGCATGAAATATCGAAGCACGTGCTCTACAAGCCCAATTTTTCTGCGGAGAGAAATCGAAGTCGCCCCTAATTTCTTCCTGGGATCACGATACTCTTCTCTCTGAGTGACCAGTTATTAGGCTGCGTACAGACGCGAGATTTGCCTTCATTCTCCAGTTTTCTTGGAAAATATTTTATTCTGAATGGTTCTGCGGTTTATTCACAAAGGAATGAGGGGAATCAACAATGGGTCAGGAGATAAGGAGCTCGACTCTACTTGAAGGAAAGGTTCATCTTTTGCAGGACATCAGTCCATTTCCTGCTAAAGTCGTTAAAAATCAAAAAGACCGCGTGGCCACAACAATCGACGTTGACACTGATAACCGTTAGAAGGATGGTGCGTTCGCAGCCTTAGAGTGGGGGAAAATGATCCTGGAGATCGGAAGGCGACCTGTGCTCTAAAATCGACCCCCATAGGTGGGAAGATTTCCCTGTTAGACATCCCATCTCCCCCCACTCCTCTCCAGACTTTATCGGACACACTATTTCTGAAATATAGTATGCTTCGTTTTATAGTTCAACAATTCAAATCTCTGAGATGCTGCTGAAAAGTTGAGATCAAAATGGTCCGACTGCAAACCGATTGAACTTTATCAAAATTTGATAACCAGACGACACAATAAACGTTCTCCAATACCTACTCATACCACTCAAATGATTGCGCTCAAGCACATTTAAAGTGCAGCTATTTAAAAAAAAAATCCATTTCGAGATTAAAATGAGTCTTCCCTCTTGAGGAAAGGAAGGAGTCCTCCTGTTCCCTCACAGGTGGTGGGATTTCTTCACTTGTGACAGGAAGCATTTTTATCTCTGCATGAGAGATGAGTACAATTTTTTTTTCTTAATGCGCAGCAAATCGGCCTCAACAGTGGTTTTGGAAAGATGGACAGACCAGTCTAAAGAACTGCGAAATCCAAAGGCGTTATTTTATTTCGACAAAATTAAGACGCAAAATCAGACTTAATCGAATGAGTTTATCCTTTTTGGACAAACACTCCATTGAATTGAATTATTTTATCATTTTCAGAGAATGGCACAATTTAATTTAATGTATTACCTTTTTCTTTTATCTTTCGCAAACGAGAGCGTTTCAACCAATGAGAAACATGTTTCATGTTTTATTTCTGAAAATGGCTTATCTCGTGTACGAGAATACTTTAGAAAAAAAAATAACGTGTATAAAATTTGAATAAGATATATGTAAATAAAGGATAAATAATTAAAAAATATATATACTATTTTATAAGCTACTAGCAAAAGCCATGCTTTGTTTGGATTTGCGAGGCATTATTTAATAAGATAAATATTTGAAAGTAACAATATTTTTTTATATTATTTTTGCCTCTTTATTAAGCAAAAATGTTATTTTATGTTTTGGCGCATTTTAATTTTAGAAATGTAAATCCACATAACTAAGAATTTCGTCGGAATTTTTTATTCATGATGTAAGACTAGTATAAATAAAAATATTTTCGAAACAAAATTTTACAAAATATTTTTAATTTTCAACTAAAAGCTCTTTTACATTTTTTATATTTTACATTTTGATATTTTGTTACATTTTGCCATGTACACATTTGCCAATAGCCTCTGGTGTTTTCTAAAATGGTTTGAAATAGGTATGATTCCAATCTTTGTAATTCACGTCAAATAATCTTTGATAGCAATCTTAGAATAATAAATTCGAAGACAGCTTGAAGAAAGTTACTTCTTCAAAATCCTATTTTCTGGAAAAACATTTGAAATCTGCTCTCTTTGATACTAAGAATTATTAACTTATTAATATTATCATTATTATTCAACCTTGGAATTCGAATAACACTTTATATAACGAACTTAACAATTAATTTTACTTGTTTACAATTCCTTTGTTGCAGATATATAGGTTCCTTTCCTATACATCTAAACATTTAAATATTTTTTTTAAAAATGAGAAATTTTGATGGAACGATAATATTTCACGTACTTAATCGTTCATGAATTTATTTATTTTTACTGACTCAGTGATTTTTATTTACTGCAAGAGATACGCAGGTTTCATTATCGTTTGCAAAAATAAATCCGTATAATGGAAAAATATAATCAACAAAATAATAAAAAATGTTTTTTGTTAAATCATTCGATAAGAAAATAATATTGTCACAATCTACAGATCCTGTTTTATTTCTATCAAGTCCAAAAATATTTCTTTCCTTAATTAAATTTAAAAAGAAGTTTTTGAGATATTTTGGCGGAATAAGGAAAATATATTTTATTTATTTAATGAATCATGATTCTATCTATAATTATTTAACAATTAATTTTAACAATTAATTTAAGAATTAATTTTATTTGTTTACAATTTTTTTGTTGCCACTTTACAAAAAAAAGAAAAAAAATATATATTTTTTTTTAAATGCGTGAGTATCGTCTGAGTGAATGATAATAAGAATAAATTGTGTAATAATAAGAATAAATTGTGTATTGAAATTCTTAACACTGAAAAATACTTTTATAATTGAATGTAAATAATTGAATTTTCACAAATTTTAATTCATGAAAAATATACTATAATTTTCATGAAAAGGGGTATTTTAAAAATTTCATAAAAGAAATCGTGAACTATTTAATTAATCATGATTCTATCTATAATGACTAACTCCATGATTTATTTTTTCTCCTGAAAATAGACGTGTTTCATTTTTTATTTGCAAAAATGCGCCCGTAATGGAAAAAACATGTAAAATAAATTAACTAAAATAATAAATTTTTTAAGCTTATTCTGTAAAAAAAAATAATATTGTGCAAATCTACAGATCATAATTTATTTTCATGTTTAATTTGAAGCCAAAATACTGAATAGTTTTTTTGTAAAGTGTACGACAAAATGTAATTTGTATAGCCTAGCCGAAGATTCGCGTTTTTCATCCTAATATTATTATGAAACTATAAGTATAAGTATATAAGTATATAAGTATATAAGTATATTATAAAAATGAATAAGTTGTGAGAGCTGTATAAAATTCCTTCCTTTCTTGATGAAGATGTTTAAATAACACCCTGACTTTCTATTACCAAAAATAAAATTGATTTTAATAGCATGTACGCAAAATATGACATTTTCTCTTTCTCTCTCTACATAATAAATCTCTAGATAAAAAATCTCTTTATATTATACATTATACTATATTAGTATACTTTTATAACACATTTTTAGTATAAACTTTTAGTTCTTTTTTACGACAAGGCAACATGAAAGAAAAAATAAGCATTTATTGTAATTGTGTTTTCACGATATCTAAATGGATTTCTCAACCTGTAATCGTAATTTATTTAATATGAAACAATTCATCGATTAAAGCTAATTCATAAATACGTATATATTCCACTCTTTATTTTTTATTTGTAATTTGTACTTTTTTAGCGTCTAAAAAACTTCTTCGTCTGCGTTTCGCAGCCAGTTGGGCATTTTTGGCGAGCGTTGTTGGGCGCAACCTTCCATTGGCTGTCACTCATATACAAATGTAACCCTAAAGAATAGGGGGCAATATGGATTCCACTGTGGCCGAATAACGTAAAAGAAGGCTTAAAATGTATGCATTAACTTATTAATGTTAAGTTCTAAAGCATACTTAAGTTAAAATATACTTAATTAACTTTGCTAAACTAGGAATCAGTTCCACTAAGATCACTATTCTTAAACATTTATTCTTTAACACATAAAATTAACACACTTAATCAAGCTCTATTCTGAAATATTTTAACAAACTCAGAAAAAGAGAGGCATCCTTTAAAAACAAAAAATAAGTTTAAATATTCATTTCTTGAGGAGATGGTTTGGTACTACTTAGTTATCTCGTCGACCAAAAATCTATCGCCAAACTATAAGATTAAAAGCCAATAATGGTTGATAGTAAATGTCACACTCACTTGACTTTAAGAAAGTTACACATGTTTACAGCATCAAGTGATTTTTATTTCGACGTTTTATTTGTATTTTTATTAATGTTATGCTAATTTATTTGTTCTTTCATTATTTAAAATAAAAATTATGTCAATTTATATAATTTGGCGTGTGGTTTAGCGATTTATATAATTTGGAGAAACGGGTCGACGGGATAACTTAGTAGTACCGATTGTTTATAAATAGGAACACATCATACAAAACTGCACACGGGGAATTCTCACAATCTTTTGACTTTTGGGGGGAAAAATCTGACAAAATTAATCTTTCTAAAATAACATTTTAATCTGATAGACGAATGCCTTAATGATTCAAAATAAAGAAAAAATAATCAACAGCGAAATTTATTTTTATTTAACTGAGGTTTAAGTTAAACTTGCAAGTTTCATTTTCCTTACCATTTTACCCCTATAACTTTTTATTTTCTTCTAAATTTTTACTTATAATGAATTTGCATAGTACCCACAGGACATTCAAATAAGAAATAATAACAATGTAGAACTTTTAATACAGCAATTTTGTATAAAATTGGCTTAAAGGGGTGTTCAAGAAGGGACGGTAAGGTAAAAAAAAGGGGATGGTATTGGAAAAAGGGACGAAATGGTAAAAAAAATGGACGGTAAGGATGGAACGGTAAGGAAAATGACCACCTATTTTTAGGAAAATCATGTTAAGACTAAGTGATAGCCACAATGTTCATTGATTTGTAGAAACAGTTGTTAACATTCGATTAAATTAATTTTTTTTTTAATTTACCTCGAAAAGTGCAGGAATAAACCTTGGGGACGGTGAGACCACCCATAAAGCCACGATGCTTGAAATTGATATTTAAATGCTGATTTAAATTCTACAGTCAATTTCCTGCCAAAGAATTTGAGACATTATGTCTCTAGCATACTTCTGCAGGAGAAAAAACTTGAAAAAAATTCTGTGGCTGCAACTGAAAAGATTTTCTGTGTAATTTTAGAAGAGGGATAGTAAGGAATCTAAAACCCAGGGACAGAGTTCAAAAAATAATAACAGCCCTAAAAAAGTGTGCAGGTTAATTTTTATCTACCTATTTATATAAAACAATAGTTCCAGTTTCAGAAACAAATGACATCGAATTATTTTTATTGAAACAATTTTATCCAGACAGCTCCAAACTTAAAAATCAGCATCAGGGACACGGGACGGTATAGGAGTTTTCCAAGTGTTTGGACCCCCAACACCGTCCAAAACTTATTTATCTCGTTAATGTTGTTGTGCAATCATGCAATGGGATGGTCCCCAGTATATGAAATCTACAAAAAAACAACTTTTCAAAAGTAAAAAAAAAAAAAAGAAAAGAAAGAAAAGAGAAAAGGTGAAAGTTGTGGCTAAAAAATAGTGTGATATCAAATTTCCAAGCTTATATTATGGTACTTATTTAACATTTTCCATTAAAAATTTACCATATGTAAGTCGAGTACCTAAGTATGCGTTGATAGAAAGCCTTTTCTCCTTTACTAAATACATCATAACGTGTTTCTGAAAATTAATTTTTTTTAATTATGCATGATTGGCTTGGCGGCCATCTTTCCATATTTTACACATATTTCTAAGCACTCAAGCTCGTAACATGTTTGCATTATTAAGAATTTCGAACTTCTAGTTTTAGCTGCAGACAGATAATTTAAGAAAGTTTTTCATTTTGAAAAAACAAATTGATTTTTACTGCTTTAACTAATTAATTAATCCCCCTCCGAAAAAAAGAGAATCATAAGATGAAACCTGAAGTTACTTCAGCTTTATTTTAAGACACAAATTTTTAGGCATTCATTTCCATAAATTAAAAGAATAAAATGTTTGCTTTAGCAACAATTTCGAACTTCCAATCTCAACAATGAACTTGTGTGCTTAGAAATTTGTGTAAAATATGGAAAGATTGCCGCCAAGCCCATCATGCATAATTAAAAAAAATTTAATTTTCATAAACACGTTATGATGTATTTAGTAAAGGAGAAAAGGCTTTCTATCAACGCATACTTAGGTACTCGACTTACATATGGTAAATTTTTAATGGAAAATGTTAAATAAGTACACCATAATATAAGCTTGGAAATTTGATATCACACTATTTTTTAGCCACAACTTTCACCTTTTTTTCTTTTCTTTTTTTTTCTTTTTTTTTTTTTTTTTTTTTTTTTTTTGCTTGGCTTTTTTTTACTTTTGAAAAGTTGTTTTTTAATAGATCGAAATGTATAGCAAAGGAGTTCAGAATCAGTGCCTTAAATAGTTTCGAATATGTTTTGTTGTTATAACAATAAATACCCTTCTTGGGTGTGGAAATGCAAAATTGTGTTCAACATAATGGAGGATATTCCATCTACATTTTGATCACGTGGTCAAGGTAAAAACTTCTATCGTAAAGAAGGGTAAGTAACTCCGTAGACGTGTAATGTAAATCCCCGCTAGCCAATGAAACGGTTCATGAGGCAAAGTAGTAGTATCTTCCCTTCTTATCAGTTAGAAGTTCCTTGGGTAAATTACCGGTATCACGTTACTTTTTTCAGCCTCGAACTCATATTTGGAATTACCTCCATTGGGCGCAATCTAGATAGATTTTTGGCTGTTAGAGAAACGAGATTCACCAATCAGAAGCCTGCATTTTTGTGAACTTTTAGCTGTTTGCAGAAATGCAGGCTATTGATTGCTGGATCCCAGCCTAGATTTCTACAAACATCTTCATGCATGGTGCTAAGAAAATGACTCAAAACTTTCATGACATAGGCCGGGATCCAGAAACAGCAAATATTCTCAAACATGCAGGATTCTGATTGGTCAAACTCATTTCGCTAACAGCGAAAAATCTATCTGAATCTCAGCCATAGTTTTCTTCGATGAAATCAATGCAAAAGGATAATATAAAAGAAAAGTATAAGATTTCTAAAACGTTTTGGCGGGTTTATCGCTATTTGGCATACTTTGTAAACTTTAGAATTATTTAACAGTTTTTCGCTAATTATGAATTGAAAATTTATGTTTTTAAAGCTGAATTTTATCAAAGCACGTAGTTGAGTAAATATCTGTCCAAAAATTCAATCCCTACTTTTTTCTGTCCATTATTTAAGTCTCTACCTCGATTGAAACATAAGGTGTGACGAAGATAATAAATCTGTCATTTTCAGTATCTCGACGCTATTTTAAAAAATCTATATTTCTGTTTATAATTAATTTATGAGAACGCATTTGATCTCAAATTGAAGATCTTCTTGATTAGGCCCTTTTGGGTTTGGTTTTATTTTTCTGCGATGATTGGTTCTTTTGATATGGGAAATTTTACGCTGCCATGTTTCGTCGATTTAACATGGAGAAGTTGACTTCAGTATAATAAGCAGTTACGGTGTCTTGCCGTTATTCTTGGCGTTTGTTTGTTTGGCGGGGTTAGCATTTTTTTTCAGCTTGGCTTGGCAGAACGACCGTCCTGCTTGATAAAAAAATAAACACAAAAAATTGTATTAAAATAAAAATTAATATTCAGGGGCATGAAAGCCAAAAGATTGTGATAATGCCCCATACATATTAAGCGTACAGTGTTAATGCTGGAATCTGGAGTACATTGGTACAGCTGCGTCATCTGGTGGACAGGGTTGATAATGAAAATACGCGAGTTTTCAGTACGACGTCATATATGACAGAATATCTACTATCTACGCATCTCTTGCGCCTATTTTCTGAAACTTTACTCACATATGGAAGATTAATCTTCTTTACCAGATTTATTACAAAATATCTTTATTACAGTTTGTTTTGATAAAATTATGTACATAAAAAAAATAGTCACAATATCGTTTTAATTTCGGGAGAAAAAGCACTAATGCTACGAAAGTATTATTGCGTTTGCCCTTAAACTAAAATGACATTGCAACATTTTTTTTAAAAATACACATATTTTTATCAAAACAAGCTGTAACAAAAATATTTTGCAATAAATTTGGTAAAATAAGATTCATCTTCCTAAAGTAAGTAGCGATTTGATATTCGTGATTGAATTTTTAACAGGGATTCTCTAAATGGCTTTGTCTGTTTCAAGAAGAAAAAAAGAAATATATATATGTATATATATATATATACATATTAAACAAAAACATAATTTGAAGAACAAATTAAAAAAAACAAAATTTATTTCCTAAATTGTTTAAGCCGGAGAAGGGACAGATAATAAGATATTTCATTCAATTAGTTCTACATTTAATGTTAAATTTTTGTAACAAATAAGTTAAGCCAATTGGAGATTAAAAAATAAAAACAAAATTCATATAATATGATGCTTAAAATACCCTAAAAAATTGGATTCCGTTCAAATGAAATCTAAATAAACCTTAGACTTCTTCCATTTTTAATTGAAAATTCTTGTATTGCAGATTTTGTATTTTGTTTATGACAATTTTACATAACATGATAAGATGCATGCAAAATACAAAACTTAAAAAAAAAGGTCTAAGATTTATTTCGATTTCATTTGAACGGAATCTAATTTTTTAGGGTGTTTTAAATATCATAGTGTATGAATTTTATTTTTATTTTTTAATCTTCAATTGGCTTAACTAATTTGTTACAAAAATTTAACATTAACTGTAGAACTAATTGAATGAAATATCTTATTATCTGTCCCTTCTCGGGCTTAAACAATGTAGGAAATAAATTTTGTTGTTTTTTAATTTTTCTTCAAATTATGTTTTTGTTTAATATGTCAAGTTTTTTAATAACTACTGCATTCAGACGAACGCATTTCAAAATTAATAGAGGGTATCATCATCAGGCTTTTGATGTATGCGGTATTGCACCACAAGCAGTTTACCAATGTCTAATTCAAAATATTTCACCACTGTAGTAATGCAGGTTGTTGTAGTTTGGACAAAAACTTCAAATCTGAACGTAAAAAATCTATAATCAAAACATAAAAAATTAACTTTACTTAAATTTAGATACCCTATTCCCGCCTCAGGAAAGTTATGAATGCAAAAATAAATTGTGTTGAATCCTTACTGCAAATATTTACAATATTATAGCTGTGATACAGTAAAAAATAAATGCTTTACTTAAATTTTGTTACCTTATTCTCTCCCAAGGGGTGATGTAAACACATCAGAAAATTATTACCTAAGTTTAACTTGGGGTATCAATAGTTCTCACCTCGGAAAAAAATACATTTTAAAATTTAAGTTATGTAGTTTCTCACCAAGTTCGCTACCTGCGTAAAAATAGCTATCCATTTGAAACTTTTTACTAAAGCATAAACTTGACCATCAAAGCAAAAACATATTCTGAAAATATCATTTTAATTTCCACTATGACGCCATATTCACCTCTTTAATTCTTGAAAAAAAAAAAAAAAAAAAAAAAAAAAAAGAAACTAGTTCAATTTAATATATCATGTGGAATAAATGTTTCAACTAAAAAGAAATAAATTATTATTACGGCTTTTGAAATTTTTGCAGCAATGAAGAAAAAATGTTACATTTTCTATGAAAAATGTCCATTGATTCTCAATGAAAAAGGAGAAATTTGGAATTATTAAGAAAAATATTTGAATAATGTAAAAAAAAAAATTGGCCCATGTTTCTCTCTGGGTTATAATTCACCCGTATGCAAAAGCATTTTACCAATCGTTTTGACCCTGACGTCAGGCAAACGTTTTTACACTTTAAATTTATACTATCATTAGAATTAGTAAAGAATAAAAAATGAGTGGCATCAGGGACAAAAAGGTGGGAAGAAAATATGAAAAAGTTATGATCTCTATAGGTTATTAATTATAATTAGGTAATTAAATTAACATTGAGAAGTGACACTGGAAATAAATAAGTATTGCACTGCCGCGCAATACTTAAATAATCTGGTTGTTTTAGGAAAATGATTGAAGTTATTGTCTAGACTCGCAAAATATTTAAACAAATAAATGAACAATACTTGCTTGTTTAATAGTACAATATTTAATGCATGCATTTTAAATTAAAGTGATTCCGAATATAAAATGAAATGAGTTTAAATTAAGGCTAATGTCAGACGCACGTCTTTTTGCACGCTTTTTTCCTTATGTATTATCCTTACACAATTCCTCTAACATTGTGTAGCGATAATACGTAAGGAAAAAAGCGTGCAAAAAGACGTTCGTCTGACATTAGCCTTAATGAATGAAATATTTGTAAGTTATATATAACATGAGTGCAATACGATTAAAAGAATGTTGGAAAGTTATCGTCTGCGCCTGACAATCGAAGAAAAGGACTTAAAATTGAATATTTTTTTATTACTAGCTGTACCCGGCCACGCGTTGCTGTGGCTCCAGTCTGGCTAAATGGAAAAGAAAGAAAAGAGAAAGTGCACGTTTCTCATATGTTTAATTTCATGACGCTCGTGAATATACAATATATTTTCTTGTTTCATCCTCTGTGCAGGTATAGAGATTGTCTGGTTTGTCGACTCTAGAACACGAAACATATAATTGTCCGTGTGAGGAGCAATCCATGTCTAGACCCAAACCGCAGAATTCTAAAGCTTGGCCCTAAGGTTTGTTGACGCCAATCAAACTGGTAATTGCAATATCTCAAATTGAAATGAAAAATCCATTTTAATCAAAGGAATGCGAGGAATGAGGACATCTTCACCTTTGAAAGGTCCTGTCAAGATTGTTGCTTCTACGACGTTGCTCGTTATTTTTTTACTGCAAGCTGCGCGCCGTTGGAAAGTTTTGGCTGGTGGATATTTCGCAACATCATAATTGGCACACCGATTGTCAATTGTAGTACGTGCGGTGGCATCCCTAGCAGATCGAATGAATTAAAAAGAAAAGTGCCCAGTTAAACTGATGGCATTGAGCTCACAGGCTAGTCCCAAAAACTGTATATTATACTCTTATTTCAAAGAATAATGCCCCTTGAAAAATAAATTAAGGGGGATTATCCTCCTTTTAATTCTATACATTATAAACATTCATAAACGTTGTATTCTCATCAGGAATACAACCGTATATATAATTTTTTATAACTTCAGCACATCAAGAATTCCGTAAGAAATGAGACTACAAAATTATATCTTTACCTATTATCTACTTACTAATTTTATGAGTCATTTTTCGTTACATTATTAACCCTAGATCTACCGGGAATTTTATTCAAGTTTTAATAAAACGTTCTACACCAGAATTTTTATTTAAAACTATTTAACTTATTTATTTACCTTATTTTTGTCTGGTTTATATACTTAGTTTATTTTAAAGAAATTTCTGGTTTGAATGAATATTTTTTATGTACCTGTCGGGTCCAATGGACCCGTCTGGTAGACGGAGGGTTAAAACATAATTAAAATCGCATGTATTTAAATCAGCAACATTTGTATTATATAATTAAATCAGATTTTATCCTTTTTTATGAATTAAAATAAGAACACGCAACTAACTTGTTTTACTCTTTGGAAAAGGACAGAGATGAATTCTATAAGGAAAAGAATTTTCTTACAATTTCGAAAACTACAGCTATTCGATGGCCAACATTTTGCCATTTTAACAAATAATATTAGTTCTAAAAAGAACTGTTTTTATTTAAATAATTAACTACAATAAATAAATTAAATAATCACGATTAAAAATTAATAGAATATTCTATGCTCTCAGAATGTAAATACAACAAACAAATGAAAACACGACGTTTAAACTTGCACAGTTATTTCATAGATGAACAATGAAAAGATTACTCATAAAGAAGAAAACAGTTAAGTGTATTCCTGTAGTTCAACCCCGTCCGCTACGTGGCGTGTGATCTTGATTTGTGTGACCTCGCCTTTAATCTTGCGGTTACCTCTCCCACTTAAGATAGGACGCTTACTTTGTATACTGCTTTGCGCATCGTACGCCCATAGATCTAAACAAGAGTCAGGGAAATTCGGCGCCTCACTGACCCGCGGTCTAAAGCCTCTCACGCCCATCGTGGCCTATAGGCTACCACCACTGTTTCTAATATAGAGATTTTTTTAATTCAGATATTCGAAATTCAGACCAGAAATTTAAAATAGCAGAATTTGCTTTATTTAATGACAAACATTCTACCATTAATAAAGCAAAATTTATGACTGAAATTTTTCGATATGAATTCAGATTCTTTGAATGACGAATCGTCAGGAATGTATTCTACCATGGAAATGAAAGCGTTTAAGAAAATAACATTTGAATTTTTCCGGTGGGGGTCTTGCGCAGTCGAGTTCACCTTCCCGGTAAGATAGAGAGATAGGCCGGTTGACAGTCATAAGTCATTTCGGTCAGGGTGGACCGATACCAGTCTACTATTATATTACCAGTCTACTGGTATGTATTTCTCAGATGCTCTTACACAGCCATATTCAACCTGCGGCCCGGTGACCTTTTAAGGGGTCTCGTACCTTTTAAACGCGATGAAAATTAACGAAAAAATTCAAAGTTTGAATTAGTCTATCTTCAAAACATTTTTATGTTTAAAAGTGAAAATTTGAATAATGATTAAACAGATTATGCCTTGTAATATGCTACCATTAGAAACTGATTAGCCTTTCACGGAATTTGTGTATTGTTGAAATTATAGTATCTCCTTTTTTTTACACCGTAAGTCATTGCGCACATGATATCTTGCGTACGTATGTATGGATTGTTAAGAAATTTGGAATAGATACTAAGCAAATATGTGTGTTTAAAATGATCTACTTTTAAGCATTTACAGTGGTAATATTTTTAGTTATGACTATTTTTATTCATTAAAAAATGTAAATTTCTGATTTTTTTTTTTTTTTTTTTTTTTTTTTACAAAAACATTTCTTTTACATAGTTAATGAAATAATTTTTACCTAAGAGTAGATCCTTTAAAAAATACATATGTGCTTATTATACACTGTTAAAAATATACAGCAATTGCTGCATACTCACCCCACCACTTTTATAGAATGTTTCTGTTCTGACCAATGAGAATGCCCCATAATATAGTCAAGTTACAGTTTCCTATGAAAGCGATAGAGAGACGATGCAGCAAATGCTCCAGATTTTTAACAGTGTATATATATCAAGTTTCATGACAATCCATACATACGTTCTCAAGATATCATGCTCGTAATGATTTACGGAGTGAAACAAAGAGCTTTTTTAATTTCAACAATACACAAATTCTGTAAAAGAGTAATCAGTTTCTAGTGATATTTTATTAAAAAGCATAATCTGTTTCATCAAAAGTCAAGATTCCGTACTTATGCATAAAAGAATAATGAAGATACACTCATTCAAACTTTCAATGTTTTTGTTGATTTTCGACGAGTTTAAAAGTTACCCTTAGTGTGTGCCCGAGACGCATAATCATTAATCTATATTACCAAAATTAATTGAGAAAAAATATTTAAGACGTTGCCTGATGTTTTTTATAGTTTCATGGGAAGACATAATCTATCCTGTTAGTTATAATTAATTTTAAATTAAGATAAAACATCTTAAATGCCATCTTCTTAGTCAAAAGTTCCTTTTACATAGAGTCCTACAGTGTTATATACATTTCTTAAACCTCAAAACTAATCAAGCTTTATTTGAAATTAATTAGAATTGCTCTATATATTTCAACAATTAAAATAAAATAAAGTTGTTGCTTTCATGAAATACCCTGATTTTTTTCGTTAGAACTTGGAAATAGTGCATTTTTATATTATAACATGTTATACTTTTTATATAACTAATATTGCTTTTCAGGGTTTGTCGCGGAAAAAAATTTCACACAAAATTTTTACACTACTATTTCCAAACAACAAACTTCTCGACCAATTTGTACAACATTTGCAATAGAAATGTACTCCGAAGTTTATTATTTAGCAATCGTAATGTGACAATTTTTCGGAAACATTTCAACCATACTGATAATATTACCTTTGTAATATTGCTTTGTTACTCTAGTTTTGCTATCTCACTATTTTACTTGCCCATTTTTAAATGTTCGACGGCCCGCCTAAGGCTGCTCTGAGATGTACCCCAACCATGGTAGACCCCGCCGGAAAAAGCAAAAGTGGTTTCCCTTAAAAAGAAAACACATCCAATAGTTTGAGGGGGACAGGTTACTTCTCTGAGTAAAAATTTTCGACTTTTTTAACCATTTAGAAAAATGGTTATTATCCTCGTCAGGATAGGAAATCAAAAACATATCTGAAGCGTTTTATTAGTTGAATCCCGCATTTTATTCGTTTTCTGATGGGTAACATGATACAGTAATCTGTATTTTCCCTTTACTTTCAACAGAGATGGATACTTCTGTTGCCACTATGACAAAAAAAGTAATAAAAACTACAAAAAAAATTGAATAACTCAGAAACAAATTGAGATACAGCTTTCAAACAAATTGCAATTAAAAATGCATTTTTTTTCTCTATACGACGATATAAAAAGTAATAGTGTGGGATGTTTAGAAGTTTAAGAATGAAATTTCATTTAAAATGGGTCCAGGAATATGAATGTTGAATCCATGGCGTATGTAATGTATGACCAGCTCCGTAGAAGTTTAAAAATTGACAGCACCGAAAATTGTAAAACTGAAATTGCTTTTAAAATTTCTTCATGATGGGTCCAGGAATGTTAATGTTTAATCCATGATGTACGTAATGTAGGATCCACTCCGTGCGATTTTTTATGCCTTGAATTTTAGTCTTTGAAAAAATCATTTCCCAAATGGTCGTTGTAGTTTGTTAAATTGCAATTTTTTTTATCTATCAGGTTGTAACGAAAGTTTTCCCCCAAATCACCATTACATAATACTAATTATAATATATATAATTAATTGTAATATTATATATAACCACAATTTCCAAACCTTCACTGTGTCATAGGATACAACACTAGTACCTAAAGCTGTACACTTTATTTATTGACATTCTGTAGCTGAATTTTCGCAAGATAAATTTTCTCAATTTAAAAAAAAAAAAAAAGAAACGGGCGAATCGTTCTTCTTCACGTATGAACTAACATGATGATTGCGTATTTGAGAAATTCAGCCAATTTAATTTTTTTTTCTTTTTTGTCTCACTGATTTAAGTGGCTAATGAGACAGAGAGTGGAGAAAAGGGAGCGGAGTGCTGGAGAAGGATGGAAGATTTCCAATTTTCTCCTTTCGAATCCTCCCTCATTGTCAGATCTCTCTTTCTTTCTCTTTCTTAACGAAGCTTCGGCAAGTCTGGTGAAGTCATTTCCGAAGATTTTAAAGGCGAAAGAAAATAAGTGCACGGCGAATAAAATTGCCAAAGAGGAGGAGAAGCTTCACTCCGTTTTCGTTAAAAGGAAAAAGAAAATGAGAAATGATGTCTTCTCTCATTATTTAACTCATTTAAGGTAAGAAATCCTTCCTAAAGAGTGACACTTTCGCAAAGTACTTTGAAAGGTTCCATGACAGTGAACTTTCTAATGGAAAAGAGAAACCTGCTACTTTAATTTCTGGTTACAGTTCCAATTCTCTTTACGTTTGACCGCCACAGGGTGAGACGAAATGGCCAAATAAACAATTAAATTTAAAAAATCAAAAAACCCGACTGCGTAAAAAGCGAACTCATTAATTATTTCTCATCCATGTGAAACTATTTCTTTTTTCAATTCCTACTATTAGCTCACACTCTCGCTATATATATCTTGTTCAAATTTTCAATCATAAAATACTTATTATTCATCCTATCAAGTTGAAATAATTTTTTTTAACTTATGGTAGAACTTTTTAAACTTATAGTAGAACTTATAGTTTTTTTCAAACTTATAGGAAATTTTTTTAAAACTTATAGTATAGCATTAAATTAAATTAATTAATTTTCAATAATCGAGAGAGCCCCGTTCTTGATCAAGGTATTTTAAGACAAAGAGAGCCCTCTTCTTGATCAAGGCATTTTAAGCGCCACTCAAAAGGAAAGAAGAATGGGAGGGAAAAAAATTCTGTTATTGGCCTAAGTAGGAATTGATTTAAAAAATATTTTTTTTTTATATTACGTGTTTATGTTACTTACCTATTTTTTTTTAATTTACTTGTATGGATGACTTTTAAGTTGTATTTAACTATTAGTTCCTATCTATAAACACTGTTTTGACGAGGTCTATAGACGTCTAGGATGGTTAGAGTTGCAGTCAAGCTAGAGATCCACAATACATATACAACTTCCAGGTTGTATAACATTTTAACGGCGCTTCTGACTGTAAAAGAGTCATTGAAACATCGTCTTCATTTTAAAAGACCTATCCAATGATAGGCCACTCAATAGGTACGTAATTTTTTTTTCGTCTTTACCGCCATTTTGTATTTTACGGTCGCCCTTTTGAATTTATAAAAACAAAACCTAGCCTATAACCCTCGGGCCGTTAAGACGAATGGATAGAGACCTCCTTCATTCAAATCCACCCAGCCGTTGGGATATTTCGAGGGTATAAAGAAATCCACATACACAGATACGCGTGAAACACATAACCCTTCTTTTCAGTCGGGCAAAAAGAATGCGTGACTCAAAAAACGAGATGAACGTGTTCTGTACATTCCATAGTTTATGAGAAATCTTGAAAAATGCAGGCTATTCATAATGAAACTTTAAAGTTGTCTACAGACAAAGCTATTGTTCATGATGTTGTGAAATTTTATGAAAGACATAATAAAGGGATGGGAATTCGTTTAAGCGAAAAAATATATAAATAAAAATAGTTCAAAATTTCGCCACCAGAAGACGATTTTTGATAAATTGTGCATTTAGCATGACGATAAGTTAGAAATTTATTTATTAACTGAACCTTATTCTAAAGACGGCATTTCACGACATGCTCCAAGCATTTCCCAGAACGCACTGCGGTCCACTGTGGAATAGGTTGTCTTACGATTCCAGACGGTATCTGAAAATGATGCAAGTCATGCAGAATAAGTTTGGTTATCACAAAATCTGTTAAACTATATACTCAATGCATGCTACATGTGTCATTCGTTAAAACACGGATATATATATACTTTTATTATGTCCTCCAAAAAATTTCATTTTATGGAATTTTGTATGATTTTGAGGTTTTGCCAAATCGTTTCATTGAAGCTGGCAGTTAATAGATCCTTTTCCAAAATTATGGATTTCTGTGTGTTTTTTTCCGTCCTACGTCATTCAATACAATACAATTCAGTTTAAAAACGTGTTTTCTGCTACGTTATTTATCTTTTGTTTATAAAAATTCCTGCTTCAAATTGTAACTTTTACAAAAACACCGATAAAAGAAAAAAAAAAAAAAAAAAAAAAAAAACTTTCAAATAGTCCCGGAAAACGGTCTTTGTTCTCTTTTTCTGTAGGTGTTGGGTGAGAGAAATTCATATTAATCACATTTGCCGCGATCCGCCCGAGTCGGTCCACAAAACTCATTAAAACTCTTTAAGGGGGCTGGTCACTCAGCTTCGGAATTCTCCTCCGTCATGTAAAGTCTGTGGACTTTGGATGCATTCGTCCGTTTAAAATATCTTCTCGGGAAATTCCTGTTTTTATCATCTTTTTTCTGTGTACTCTTCTTAAAGGATGTCTCTTTTTACTTTCTTCTATCTTTACAAGAAGAAAGTATTGGATTCATGAAAATTTTCGACTTCCGGTTTTTGATGGATTGACACGTTTTAGGGGTCGGAGAACCCGAAAAAAATGTTTTTTACAAAATGTCTGTCTGTATGTGACACAAATTTTGTGGGCGCTCTATCTCAAGAACGAATGCACGGAATTTAATAAAAATTTATATTCAGGTAGCTCCTGATATAGATTGGTGCTGATTATTTTTGGTGTAAATCGCCCAGCGGGAGACGCTGCTAGGCTGCATTTTGCAGAATTTCAGCAATAGCTCTATCTCAAGAACTACTGCACGGATTTTTATGAAACTTCAGATTCAGTGACTCCTTGATACGGGCTAGTGCTGCTTAAGTTTTGGTGTAAATCGCCCAACAGGTGGCTCTGCTATGCCGTATTTTGCAGGATTTACACTATTTTCGCAGTAACTCTATCTCAAGAACTAATACACACATTTTTATCAAACTTCGTATTGAGTGAGTCCTTGATATGAAATGATGCTGACTACGTGTTGGTGTAAATCGCCCAATAGGTGGCGCTGCTGTGCTACATTTAGAACGATTTCCTCAATAGCTCTATCTCAAGAATTAATGCACGAATTTTCATCAAACTTTCATCAAACGAATTATCATCAGATTCAAGTATACCTTGATTAATATTGCTGCTGATAATGTGTTAGTGCAACTCGCTCAACAGGTGGCGCTGCTATGCTGCGTTTGTCATGATTTGCGCAATAGCTCTAACTCAAGAACTAATGCACGGAATTTCGTCTTTTGAGAATCCTTATGATGAGCATAGATTGCCATTTAATTTTGGCAAAGTGATAACGCATTTTGAAGTATTGACATATATGAGATAGAAGAAAGTTTTGGGATTGGTACATCCTACTAGATTTCTTAGTTTTCAAACTATTTCTAAAATCTAGGCTGAATTGAATACTTTATGTGTTCAAAGCGGGTGAACTGTGAGTCAGAGGTGAACACTTCCTATAAAATGAAGTCTATATTTTAGAAAAAGTTTGAGAACTAAGAAAAAGAGAGACATCTTTTAGGAAATGTACACAAAGAATAGAAGTTAAACATATCCATTTCCCGAAGATATATTTTAACCCTTTGCACTCGGCGTCCCTTACACAAATTTTATTCGATCGGCACCACTCTTTTAAAAGAAGTTTCGTTCAAGTACACAATTTTAAAAATGCTCTGATTAAATAAGGTACATTTAATTTTCCTTTATTACTGGTGCCCAAAACAAATTTTGCAAAGAAAGATTATGTCTCCGCAGCGGAGCCCTCGAGTGCAAAGTGTTAAATAGACGAATGCATCCAATGGCCATAGACTTTACATGCGTGATGGGAAATCGGAAGCTGAGTGACCAGCCCCCTTAACACGTTCGCAGTTGTTTTTCTAGTCGAATTTTAAAAAATACTAGATTGAAAGATAAGTGTTAAGAAATGACTGTTTTAACTATTCGTTTCCTCCATGTGTCAGTTACGTGCATCAGAATAAGGATCGAACGGGTTGTCACTTCATTGTTCCAACATCTTTTTCTCTTTTGTTCTAGAGGAAAGATGATCTCTCTTTAAAGTAATGTGAAGACTATTTTCAGTGTCGTCTATTCACAATTAAGTTAGAGTTAGAATTCCTCTAGTATTTTAAAATGTTGTTGAGTTGAGCTTTATAGATATTTAAATAGTTTAGTTAGGGATTTTTATTAGTTTATAGACAGTTTAGAGTTTTTTACATTGAAATCCATCATTTTTTTATTTTCAAGTGCATTCGTAATTATATAAATACGTAGCATCTGTAGGCGTCGTTTAGTCCGATTCTCCATACAAAGCAGAGCAAAAACTACTCAACCGAACGGTTTGAAATTGAACAGTGGTGGTCAAAATTCTGGACATTTTTTGAAAGTTTCATGTTTTATAACGTTGAGGGCATACAGATTATATTAATTTTCACTTAAATACAAATGTTTATACATCAAAGACAAGGAACTTTAACCCTCCGACTGTCTTGGAAAAGGGCAAAATTGTAATGTTGTTTTTTCTCATTTTGTTGTAAATGCTAAAAAAATTATTCTTTGAACATGTTATAATAAAACTTAATAATGAATATGAATGCAATCCTTGGAAGTATTAATCGGTGTTCAGTGTATTAAAAACACATTAAATCATAGAATTATATTACTTTAAATATTGCTTGTATTGCAGTGAAAACTGGAGGTTAGTGAACCTATTAACACGGGCTTGTCAGTGAGGGGGTTTTAATGCAGAATTTAATTTAAAAAAAAAAAAAGAATTAAAATGTTTGCATTACAAAAAAGTTACACTGGAAGCAGCAGCGGTCGTGCGATGGCCTCAAAGCTCCGAACCCTCCCTTCCTGCTTTTCGATTCCTTTCATTTATTCAATTTTACTTTGAAATTTGTCCGGTTTTAATTTTCTTTTTCTCTTTTTTTCCAACCTGGCTTCCGCAAGTGTCTCCGCTAAAGGGGCGTAGGCAGGGACATTGTACGGACACGCGGAACGCCACACTCCGCGAATTCTGCGGCGGTTCTGGTTAGTCTTGATAAGCACCGGTGTATACCTACCCATATTTAAATAGTCAAATCAAAGACGTACTGGAGTTGGGTTCCAGCGCCCATGAAGTACTGTTTATAAGTCTTAGATGGAGGATCATTGACTGATAAAAATTAATGATGAGTGAGAAAGATTAAAAAAAAAAAAAAAAAAAAAACATAGGATTCTATGTCATTTATTTGAGTGGCTAAATTTGTGTCAGGAATGATTTATAAACATCTATATAATAAAAGCCAAAGTCATGTGACTGTCATCAACAGTTCCGGGCTGACCTCTTCGCTTTTTATATGATAGGCAGCCATTTTGGCACTTTAATGTCATCCGGGCGCAGGTGAAAATCGCCCAATGTGTTGCGTTGCCATCATTTCATCTATATTATAATAGTTCAAGCCATATGACTGTCATAAACAATTACAGACTGTTTTAAAAAAAAGAAAAAATAATAAATACACTCTACTACAAAAATACACTCTAGCGAAACTCTTCGCTTTTGACATGCAAGGGACCATTTTTAATCAAAATTATTTTTTCCAATAAAACTACTTAAAAGTGGCCATGATCGCAAAGAATTTTTGGTACTTTTTCGTTAGTCGGGAGCAAATCTCGCCAATAGTATTTTTTAACTCGCCAGTTAGCATTTTTTATTTTACGCGTGCTTACTTAAAACACTGCTTTGATGTTGAAATTAAAAGTTATGAAGACTAAGACCCATGTCAGACGGGCGTCTTTTTTGCTGCTTTTTTGCTTAAGTATTATCCATTCACAATGCTAGCCCGTCTGAGATTGGTCTAATAATAAGCTGGACGCAGCAGCGGTCTTTTGATTGCTTCATCGTTTTTAATTTGTGTAATTTCCCTTTTAAATTTGTCCGGTTTTAATTTTCGATTTTTTTTTTTCCAACCTGGCTTTCGCTAGAGTGTATTTTTGTAGTAGAGTGTATTTATTATTTTTTCTGTATTTTTTTTTAAATAAAGAAACAAGTGAAAATCATAGATTTTAAATATTTCAGTTTTAAATTAAAGTTGTGTATTTTAAATAAAATGAGTAAAAGGATTATATTTTAAATTAAATTAATGAAATACGAAAAAATGCGACCACAAAAATATTTGGCGATTTATCACCTGCGCCCGGCAAGTTCTTGATTTCTCTATCAAAATCTTCCGATTTGGCGAAGAATTAAGCAAGTAAATTAAATTATGAATAAAAGTAACATTATGCAATGCTCAGCATACATTTAAGGGAGACCAAAATGGTCGCCAAAGGCGGCTAGCGACAAATTATAATTCTTGGCTCACCCTCATGAGTCCCTTCAGCTAGATTAGTCAAACAGTACTCACCTGGAAAAAAAGGAAAAGGAAATTAAAAACACGAAAACAATTACGAAATAATAACGAAAACATCACAAAAATTAAAAACAGAAATGACTCTATCTGTAAATCTAAATTCATGAATGCAAACTTTACGAAAGAATGAGGTATCCAACACATAGCTTGTCACAAAATCTGCTCTTATAAATCTCTTCATGGAGGGTTCACTTTGTATAACATTTCTTTAAGGGTGTTCTCAAAACCAAAAGGGCAACTTTCTGACATAAGTTTTAATTTATTTTTGTTCGAAAATGTATGAAACTAGCTGGTGTTGTTGTTCAGAAACTATACCATTGAGCTGTTTTTTTTTTCATTTTTTTGCAAACGCAATAGATCTTTCAGAAAAGAGTGTCAAAGTGGGCGTTTTGAACTGAATTTCGGCGCGAAGGGAGAAAGAGCACTCAAAAGCGGGTGAAAAACTGGTTTGTCACGTGATCGAATTGGCTTCTAACTCAATAGGTAATGGATTGATCAAAAAATGGAAAAAACAGTTCCATTCCAAATCGCTTCCATGGCCAGGCTTTCCAGTTTTATATCTCTCCGTTAAAAAATGAATTTGTAAATGTGTCAAAACGTTTTGCGCTTGTTGAGCAGAACAGTTAAGAACAGCCTTAATAGGTAGTGATGCATTTCAAGAAACAAATATTTTACTTTTACACTTTTATTGAAGGAATCATAACATGAGTCATAACATAAAGGTAGATACTTATCTATCTATTGGGCGCGATGACCCAAAAATGGGTTGAACGAAAGCTTTATAAATTTATTCCGGTTTCATATATGACAGAATTACTTTTTAAAATCCACTTTCATTTTTAGGGCAGTTTAAAAGTATGATTTTCTAGAATCTTTAGGGTTTCGTTCATCTGACGAAACCCTATTCGTCTCGCTCCTCTGTCTGTCTGTCACAGAGCCCGTTCTCAGAAACTACAAGTATATATGTTGGGGACTGAAAATTTTGCATACTTATAGCTGAACACCTTACATCAAACGACAAATCATAAAATTTTGAAAAAGTCTTATATTTAACCCTCTGGTCTCCAACTTGTGTATTTTAATATTTTTGTTCTAACTGAGCCCCTATTTAAGTTGAAGACTTGAAATTTTACATACGTATAGCAGTTTCGGAATTCTTGCGATCACACGAAAATTCATAAAATTTTCAAAAAGTCTTATATTATTTAACCACCGGGCTCTAGCTTGTGTATTTTAAGCAATTTTTCTAACCTCCCCCCATTGCACCCGGTGGATATTTTTCTAACATTTGCCGACACCCCTTTGACCACTCTTTGATATTATGCACATAGCCTTACATATTTCAGTTCCACTTTTTACCGCCAGGGGCGCCTACCTATCTCGGGTGCTGTAGACCCGATTCCCTCGACTCATATACCTACGGATAGGTTGTAAAACGGAGTTTTGTTAGGATAGAGGTATGTGTAGAATAGAGTGCGGCCCCTGGTGGCGAAATGTGGAACTAATAGATTTCGCAAACGGATAAAGTGTTTTGAAAGGAATATGAAACGAAACCCTCTGTGCGATCTGTGATCACACTTACCCACTTGTTCTTCCATTCTAAATGACATTCTTGTTATTTTGTTTTTGTTTTTAAGAGTCTTCATTCGAGGGTCATTGTATGAGCAATCATGGGTGATAGTGTTTTTGCTTTCTTAAGTTGAGGTCCTATAACCTGGTACAGTTAAAAGAATTTCAAAATGACTATAATGTTCCTGAGTCGCGTTAAGTCGGTCTACCGTCACTCTTCAAGCTCTTCATTATGTACACAGGTCGATCAAGAAAAAACTTGATGGTCTCCAAGCGCTATTATAGCGATTTTTAGGTGCATTCGTGTCCAGGGTGTCCTAGAAGTAATGAGACAAACTTTAAGGGGAGGTAGGGGACATCACAAGGATTCAGATTTGCATAGCAACCCAGGGTCGGAAACGCTTTCCTGTCGCGGTAGTGATGACACAAAACACAAGAAAGAAAAGACACGAACAAGGAGAGAAAACGTGTTTATTATTCTTAGTACTGCAAAAATGTCAGAACAATACTGGAAAGTGTTGAGGAACTTGTTGCACGCATCGTGGCAGCTGCTGGGGAAGTCCGGGACACTTCCAGTATTTTCGAGAACATTAGATCTTCCATACGCCGGAGATGCGCTTCCATACATCACGGCCCGGGATCGTAATTTCGAACACCTACTTTGATGACGATCGTTGTTCCTTTAATGTTCTTTCTTCTTAATTTTTTGATGTACTAAGGATAATAAACATGTTTCCTCCTCTTACTCGTATCCTGTCTTTCTTGAGTTTTGTGTCGTCACTACTGCTCCAGGAAAACGTTTCCGACCCTGGGTTGGTATGCAAATCTGAATCCTTGTGATGTCCCCTACCACCTCTTAAAGTTTGTCCCATTATTTCTGGGACACCCTGTATAAATACGTAGTACCTATAGTCGTCGTCAAATCCGTTCGTCTGTATCTATATTATAAAGGACAAACATATCTGTGCGTAACGCATACGTCATTTTGCGAATGGCAACACTTTGAAATTTGAAATAAAATTTTGGTTTTACAATTTTCTCTACTGCAAATTTTTAAACTTCTAACCATCGCACATTTAAAATTTTACACCGTCGTATAAGGGAAAAAATGTTCTTTTATATGCAATTTGTTTGAAAGTTGTATCTCAATTTATTTTTGAGATATTAATTTTTTGTAGTTTTTAATGCCATTTTTCCAATTGTGGCAACAAAAGTACCCTATTTCTATTGAAAGTCATTGAAAGTAAAGGGAAAATAGTCGAAAATAGGACATTACTGTATCTTTTTGTTGCCATTTTCTTATAAAACCAGATTGAAAGTTGAAATTAAAATACGGGCTATGTCAAGAATATTGTCTGTTATCCCGCGATAATGATGTCATATGCATACTTTCTATAGACGAAGTTTAAGATTGGATTGTAAAAGTGGATTGCTTTAGCGATGCAAATAATGTCATTTTATAAAACAGCCTGAATTTTAATTCTTAAAACTGAAATATGTTTTGTAGAAGTGCGTCATTTTCACAGCCCTTCTGCTTTCAAATTCTTCACAGGTTAAAATGCTTCACTTTTGAAAATAATGTAATCGAAATCACACACTGATAAAACGCAATGTTTTACAAAAATTTAGAGTGTCTTTATAAAAGAGAGGTATATAGCGGAATACCTCAATATAGAGGAATAATAGCGATTTATATTACAGATATTTATGATGACCAAGAATAAGAGCTTCAATTGATAACCACATCGTAATAACTGATCTTTATTATATTTTACTGATTACGTATCTATATTATAAAGAAGAAACGTAGCTATGCGAAGAAACGCGCTGACGCCATTTTGAGAATGACAACACATCACGATCAAATTTCAGTCTTGAAATTTTCGCTACTAGATTTTTTTAATCTTCTGACCATCGTATATTTTCAATTTTGTCGCATAGAGAAAAAATTTACTTTCAAATGCAATTTGTTTAAAAACTGTATCTTAATTGACTGATGTATTATGTTTTTTAAAATAATTTTTAAGCATGATTTTTTTTAAGTTTATCTTATCACGTACCGGTTTCAATGCATAATAATAATAAACATTTTGCACATAAAGCAAAAACATTGTTCAGCATTTTTTTCTGACTATTTTTGCATAACGAAATTAATACTTCCTTTATAAACACATAAAAGAATAATATTAAAAAACCCAATCTAACATATTTGTGAAAGAAAAATTAACGAAATTAATACTTCTTTTATAAACAAATAAAAGAATATTATAAAAAAAAAAAAAAAAAAAAAAAAAAAAACTAACATATTTGTAATCATACAATTTAAATTTTTGGATCATCAAATAGGATTTTTTCATTCAAATGGAAATTGTTTGCAAAGTTCATCTCAGTTTACTGATTGTCTATGGTTTTAAAAACAATTTTAATGCATGAAATATTTTTATTTTATCTATATCGCGCGGAACTCGATTACGAAAGATTAATCCGTTTGCCCTTAAAACAAAATAAAGAATTCATCATTTTCTTACGGCTAATATCCATTTAAAAAAACTTCCCTATGAAGAAATAAATAAAATAATATAAATAAAACACAAATTTAACACACATATATAAGCTCTGAAATTATCGGAATATAAAAGGATGCCGTAAGTAGCAAAATCTCTAATCAATCTCTAAAAAATCAAATAACTCTTAGCATGCGATTAATAAGAAAATATCGCTTTTGTTAAATTTCAAAAATTATTTGATTGTATAATTCGTGTTTTTCGTGTGAAAAATACTTTTTAATCTAAGTGGGCAATCAAAAAAATTTATTGCATATAAAAAAAAAAATTAGTTGTCAATAAACAAAAATGTTTTCCCCTATATTCTGTAACCCGAGAAGCCCGGGTACGATCCCCTAGTGCCTATAACAACGCAAAAACTACCCAGCCGAATGGTTTGAAATTTAAAATATGTAACTGTTGCATAATTTTGTCGAGTCATTTCAAATTTTATGAAAATCGGATGCATAGTTTAATTACAGGGACAGTGAAAAGTATTCCGCTACATTACAGCCATTGGAAAAAATAGTTTCAAGTGCATTTTAATGATAATACACCCTTTCGAATGGATATGAATTTATGAAGTGCACTAAATATACATCTTGTAGAATAGGTGGTACAAATAATATTTATTATTCATTTGCATGGTCCCGTAAAAATATTCCGTTACATAATGATATAGAGGAAAACTTTTGTTTAGGGTGTATTTTAATTATGTTAAACTATTTCAAATATATTGGAATTGATTGATATACGTTGCTGAGGCTTACTACAAGTTACTTCCTGTATGATAGAAAGTGCAAAGTATTTACAGGGACACACAAAAAATTTTGGATACTATACTATATCCGAAATACTGTCTATGAGCGATGATTGCTGGAAATGCATTTTTTGTTGTGATATGAGTTTTTAAGCTTAATTAAATTTTTGCATATTACGTTGTGTGCTGCATGTCATGTACAGTGTACATATACAAGGTATCATATATCCTGTATTTGATATGCTACATATCATATACAGGGCTACACAAACGAATTCGTAAGGATTCGTAAGGTATAAAACTTCGTTATAGTACGAACGCACCTCATTTGCGACGTTTGATGTACAATTTCCGACTTTTTTTTCTTGTAATCCAGTATTTCGTAATATCTGTTTTCCAGATTAAAATCCAGTAAGATAGTTTATTTCTATTACTGATTTTAGATTTTTAATAACAACGTCTATCCCGTGAGTCATTAGACATCGTACGCAGTCCATGCGCTGACGAATTCCTAAAGACAAGAAAAGAATCTCTCTTCTTTTTCATACACCTCGAAGCGTCCGATTTTTCAACCTTCTCTCAGAAAATGAACCTTTAGCCGTCAGCGGTCTTTGTGACCGCTCGATCAAAAGGGGAATAAAAGACTCGATTCACTCCTAGGATACTGTTTCCGTATTAAACTTTATGTGTAGTGCTTTTATCATTAAAATTTACTTTTTCAGAAGAGTATAGCGATCGTATTTGGGCTAAGAAAAAAGTCATTAGTATCTCGAATTAAACTGAAAATGGCAAGTTAAGCTGTGACATTTGGAGAAAAGAAAAGCAGCTGTCTGTGATCCGCTCACATCCCTTAACCCTACATGTGAGACACGTGGTCTTGTATTCGGGCCAAAACTTAATATCACGGGCTTGACATATATACATCGGTCGGGTCGAATTATATATCGGTTATTATCGGTCGGGCCGAATATTACGGGCCCCCTTAACCCTTAAATGCGCGATTTTTATTTTGTTTCGAAAAAATTATATAGGATTCTCTGAAAGGTTTTTTACAGGAAAAATAATGAAAAAAATCAGAGACACATTTTTTTGTATAGTACGTCCATCTTTTCTTCTGTTGCACCTCTGCAATACAAGTAAAAACGACTTTCGTGTGGCTGTTTTACGCTCAAATAACGAAAATTAGTCAATATTTTAATAAGTATGTCTCCAAATACCTCATTTTTTATAAATATTTATTTTACAAAACTTAACCTTTAACCCTTTCATTCCCATGATAGAATACGTTCTAGAAATGACGTAGCTCAGAGAATCTGCCTGGACATCAGAAAGTTTCAAGGGTTCATTTCGCTTTATTTAAAAACGGTATGTCTGTTATTAATGAAAGCAAATATTGCTATTTTAATGTTCTGGTGTGAATTAGGTATATAAGAATTTAAAAAAAAAAATCTATTAAATTCAAAACACTACTGTTTGCATACATGCAAAGCTGCGCACTAAAGAGATCGGGAGCGGAGGGATGGACGGTATGATGGACATGATGGACGGTAGAGTCTTTCTCTCTGACCCGGGTTTTTTTTTCTGAGGCACTTGTTTTGTTTTCGGCAGCAGATGGATCCATTGCCTTCTTTAAAGGATCATGGCCCGGAAAACTTTTTTAGCAGTTCCATGCGCTTTCTAGCTGAATTAAATACACTGGTGTCCAAAATTAAGGACCCATCACAGAATGCTAATTTTCAGGTACGCGAATACTCAAAAGGAAATAATATAATTCGAATAATTACCATCTCTGCAGCACAGCTAGTCCCTATGACATCTCATTCATGTCACACAGGGTCACAAGTGTCACAGTCACTACGGTGAAGCAAAAAAATGGGAAATTCCATACATCTCATTATGAGTCTCAAATGATCACTATATGCGACTCCACTGAGACGTCACTGTGACTGCTGCTTTGTGACGAGTCACCAGGTGACTTTACAATGTAGTTAGATTGTGACTGTCAGCTGTAGACTCAATTTCAAAGTCATCGTGAACGCTGCATTGTGATATGTTATTAAATAATGTCACATTAAAGTCACATGATAACTTTCAGGTGACAGAGAGACTACTGTGAAGTCACCATTGTGCTCTTTTGTGAAAAGTCACCATGTGACTATAATGTGACATTATTGGGTGACTTATCCTAATGCAACGTTCATGACATTGAAATTGAGTTTAAAAATGACAGTCACAATATAACTACATTGTAAAGTCACCTGGTGACTCGTCACAAAGCAGCAGTCACATTGACGCCTCAGTGGAGTCACATAGAGTGATCATTTGAGACTCATAATGAGCTGTGTGGAATTTCCTATTTTTTGTTTCACCGTACGGACTGTGACACTTGTGACCCTGTGTGACATGCATGAGATGCTATAGGGACTAGTAGGGATAGTAATTATTTGAATTATATTATTTCCTTTTGAGTATTCGCTTACTTAAAAATTAGCATTTTGTGACTAGTCCTTTATTTTAGACACCAGTGTAGGTATAGAAATCTAAATATCCCGAACAAGACTGCACAAAACATTCACCTCTGCATGGATAAAAATGGATTTTTACAACTGCATTTCCTAAATTGTTTATTGAGAGAGCCGTGTACGGGCCCTTTCGTTGCATGAAAAAAATAATTTTTTTCTAAAATTTCGATCCAAATCTCATTTTATTGTATGAAAAACTTTCGTAGTACTCGTTGGGTGGTGTTAAAAAGTGTTGCGTTCCCTCATCCTTGTTTCCAGTGACCTCTAACATTTTATTAACTACTCTGCCAACCCAAAGTGCGTTGAGATGTTTCCAAAACAATGTCACAAATAAAGGGAGAAACTAATATATAACTAATACATGAAAATTATTCCAGAGAGAAATATTCGCCCTGGATACAATATTTCAAATGAAAATCAAATTTCAAAGTAATTGCTTAAGAGGCGCAAAGGCCAACATAGTGAAAAAGATTCCATGCCGGGACTCGAACTCGGGCCATCAGTATATAGTTTCTATCGATGCTGGATTTAATTATGTTTCGTGTTCGCCCCAGATCGGTGACTCACGATAAATATTCCATCTTGTGCTGCGTTTGTAGCCTTGCCGACCTATAATACTGAGAAGTTTTCCAGGCTGGGTATCGTTCCATGTGGTTGAGTCGATAGAACGTCAGTCCAATACTGATGGCCCGGGTTCGAGTCCCGGCATGGAATCTTTTTCACTACGTTGCCCTTTGCGCCTCTTAAGCAATTACTTTGAAATTTGATTTTCATTTGAAATACTAATATATAACACCCATTTTTCAGCCTCTCTCGGAAAAAGGAAGAGATTTTTCGGGAGCGGAGGTGGATGGACGCCTCTTCATCTCTCGCTTCTTTTCTTTGTTTTGGATTCCAATCCATCTGAGGGGGGAAATAATTTTGAGCTCAAGCCGATAAAAAAATAAACTGAAAAAAAATGACAGCTGCTAATTATTTTTCTGAAATCTTGGCCACTATTCCAATCGTATTTTGTCTTTTTGAGCGGGATGGATGGAGTGTCTCAAAAGCTCAAAGGAAGGTGGAAGGAGGGAAGGGATCACGTCTGTATTTTATAAAAAGTAGAGTTCACCGGTACATTTTGTGAACTTCTGTGTGAAATGGAAGCTACTGTCCTTGTTGAGTAAATAAATAAATAAATAAATAAAATAACAGTTTTTTAGGTACGTTCGTAATTATATTATATAAATACGTAGCACCTATAGTCGTCGTTCGATCCGTCTGTCTGTCCGTCCGCATATAACAGAGCAAAAACTACCCTACCGAATGGTCTGAAATTTTAAATATAGAATTGTTGCAACATTTTCTCGAGTCATTTCAAATTTTATGAAAATCGGATTTCTAGTTGAATGGGTATAGTTGACAGGGACAGTAAAAAGTTTTCCGTTACATCACGGCCAATGGGAAAAAAAGATTGCAAGTGCATTTTAATTATCTTACTGCCTTTCGAACAGAAGGAAATTGATATGCACTTATGAAGTGCACTAAAATATATATTCAGTACACTATGCGGTGGATCCAAATAAATAAGTCATAGTTTTAACTTGTAGACTTTTTTGAAATGCGCATTTTTTTAAATTGTGAAATTTTATGTTCAAGCTAATTTTTTTATGCATTTTTTAACGTGCAAGATATAGAACGCTAGGCACAAATAGGTATATTTTTTTATTAGCCATTTAGGGGAAAGTTATTTATCTAAAGTCCTTTTCAAGATGATTATGAAACAAATTTTTTTTATGTCTCAAATACGATTATTCTCAGTTTATTATTACTAATACTTATAATATTATTAGTCTCTGTAAATAAATAAATGTAATTTTTTAGTTTACATTTTTATCATTAATTTTCTTATTCTCTTTTTATCATTTTCTGAACTCCAGACTCCCAGAGATTCTAATTTAAGCAAAAAAGTTTTTGATTGTTGCTTGCTTCAACGAAGACATTCTCTAATGCTTCTTAAATACGTTGGTTGAATGGGATCAGCGTTCTTCTGCCGTTCGAGTCATTTCATAGCAGTTTCCAAACATTCAAATGCTTTGCTCTTTTAATTTAGTTTCAGAGCATTCGTTTTCATTTTCTTCAATTTCTTTTTCATCATGAATCTCGTCATCATTTAAAATGATATTATGTATGTAGTACATGGCCATGTACTTCACTATTTAACCACACACTAACACACTATTTAATTTCATTTTCTCCACAGATTCTTCCCATCTTCTTTATTGTTTTACATTCATCATTTTCTGATCCATTATTAGTTTTCTCTTTATTTAAAATTTTTATTCCAACCCAATGGATAATTGGGAGTTCGGTTAAAAAATAATTTGGGAGAAATAGGCTGTTCAGATAATTAGAAGTTCGGTTAATTGGAGTTCCGATAATCGGTTCCGATAATCCGATGACTGATTCCACATTTTTTACCACAACTTATATCACGTGATTCGTTTCGGGGCACCTTGAAGGCAAGTCATGCATTAGAGTGTTTGAAAAAACAGGAAAAGAATCTTTCGGAGAAGAAAAATCTTCTCTTTTTGAAGACCTCCGATTTTTCAACCTTCTCTCGGGAGATTAAGGAAGAAATCCTTCGGGAGCGGAGCGTGATTCAGGGTCTCTCTCGCTTTAATCTCTGCACAAGCGATATCTTATCAGACCCCGGTACGGTATACTATTTCTTTCTCCCAGCTTACTTTGCTTCGTTTTCAAAAAATAACGTTACCTTACAGAAACCAGCAATAAACAAAGCAGATGCATCATTGTACGATGAAATGCTCTATAGCAATTTTTAAAATTTCTAAGCATCGCACATTTTTAATTTTTATTCCGTCGTATTGGAAAAAAAAGTACTTTTAAATAGAGATGTGTCATTTGTTGAGGAACGACTCCAAAGGAACGATTCCGGCAGTGAAACTGGAGGAACGATTCCTTTCTGTAAAAAGGAATCGGTCCTTTTCGGGACGATTCCGAAAAGGAACGACTCCTCGGAATCGGTCCTTTTCGGAACGGTTCCTCGGATTCGGTCCTCTTTGGAACGGTTCCTCGGATTCGGTCCTTTTTGGAACGGTTCCTCGGATTCGGTCCTTTTTGGAACGATTCCTCGGATTCGGTCCTTTTCGGAACGATTCCTCGGAATCGGTCCAAAATGTACCGACTCCGAAAAGGACCGATTCCTCAGAGTCATTCCGAAATGTTACCGACTCCGAAAAGGACCGATTCCTGGGAGTCGGTCCATTTCGGAATCGTTCCAAAAAGGACCGATTCCGAGGAACTGTTCCAAAATGGACCGAATCCGAGGAACCGTTCCAAAAAGGACCGAATCCGAGGAACCGTTCCGAAAAGAACTGATTCCTCGGAGTCGGTCCGAAATGGACCGACGGTTCTTTTCTTGTAGATTGGCAAGTTTTAATAAATTAAAATACGCTATTTTATTTCAAAATAACAGATTTTGATTCTATTAAAGCTGACTTTATTGTCAAAATATCCTTCTAATGTGTGTGCCCCCCCATCCCTTCCTCAAAAAAATAAGAAAAAAAAAGAAAAGTAAAGAAAGAAAGAAAAAAGAAATTGGAGTGCGGGGCGGATTAGGGCGTTTAATAAACATTACTATTTCATCTTCTTGTGCTAAATTAATCTGAAAGAAATAATTAAAAAAAATTATTTATATGAACTGGATTTTTTACACCTGAGTGAAAAAGTGCCCAAGATGGGATTCGAACCCAGGAACTTTACGTGCTTTACCGTTTGAGTACCTGGACACCGAGGGTAATGGAACACCATGTGTATTTTAATACACTAATACATTTTCTAATTGGTAAATGTATCATACGAAATGATTTTTTTCTAAATGAACTAGGGGGCTCGGCCCCCTACGAGCTACGCTCGCCAACCCCCGTCCAGACACCGCAGACTCATAAATGCACGCTAATTTGATCGGCTTTAAAAAGATTTCGAAAGATTGAATTATAATTTAAAAAACAGTGGCGATCTCCCTATAAACGAATTTCTATTCATTTCTCTTTGATTGGGGAATTTTAACGCCAAATCCGCTGCGGTACTACCTGATTATCCTGTCGACCAATTTCGACAAATTATATAAATCGCCAAACCACTCGCCAAATTATACAAATTGATATAATTTTTATTTTAAATGACGAAAGAACAAATAAATTCGTACAACATTAATAAAAACACAAATAAAACGTCGAAATAAAAATAACTTGGTGACGTATACACGTGTAACAACATTTCAAAATAAGCTAATATAAAAGGAATTAAGTAAAGAGAGTCTTTGTCTCCTGGTATTTTTTAACAAAGCGAAAAGAAAGTTCTTTTAAATGAGACATTTTAAATTAATTCGCAAAATATCAAATAAATGTCTAGCGCAATTTCTAAATTTAAACTTTTTTGCAATATTATTTTGTGTTCATTTTATGTAATAACTATAATGTGACGTAAATATGACGTAATTTCTCCTAAGACTTCTAACGCATGTTAATGAATTTATTATTTTACAATATCCTTTCTCTTTTAAAATTCACGTGTATACTTTTATGACGTAATTTTTAATAAGTTCCTGCTTTTTATACTTAATTATTTAGTTCTAATTTGAAAGTATTTTTTCCTGTTTATAATAGTCACGTGTAAATAAATTTTTAATTTGAAGCAAACATTATTGCTTGCGCTTTTTATACAGTTGGCAACAGTTTAAATTAGTACAATTTTCTGAAATCTGTAAAAAATATCTCTAGAAATGCTGAAAATTTGAATTTAAAATAGAAATAAAACCTGAAAAAATGAGTCAAAATAAAAAATTTAATGCAATCTGCACTCCGGCAAATTCTAACTCATAAAATGATCTAAAAATGATTACACTGCCATGTATAGTTTTTGCTGCTATAAAACTTTTTTAGTGGAACGATTTTGTCCAACTTTAGCATTAAATAACTCTTGAAATAATTCTTCGAATTTAAAAACTGTCTGCATCAGCGTGTTTATCAAACATTTCTGTATAAAGCCACCGATTTTCATATTTTTGTATGCATTATTTTTGATAATATTAACGAAGAAAGGCCCCCGGTCACAAAAAAATCAAAACCGGCGGCGGCGGCGGCGGTGACAGTGGTAGTTACTTTTTTTTAGAATAGTGAGATTCTTAAAGCTGTTCTCAAATCCAAAAAAATAAATTTGTGACAAAAGTTTTAATTTATTTTTATTCGGAAATTCATGAAACGAGCAGGTGTTGTTGTTCAAAAACTATGTAATCGAACTGTTTTTTCCGTTTTTTTTTTGCAAACGCAATAGGCCTTTCAGAAAATAGTGTCAAAGTGGGCGTTTTGAACCGAATTTCCGCGCGAAACAGGCATAATTTCTCAAAAATGGGTGAAAAATATGTTTATCACGTGATCAAAATCGATTATAACTCAATAGGTAATTTACTGATCAAAAGATGGGAAACACAGTTCAAATTCCACATCGCTTCCATGGTCAAACATTCCAATTTTATATCTTTCCGTTAAAAAAGGAATTTGTAAATGTGTCAAAACGTTTTACGCTTGTTGAGCAGATCGCTTAAGAACAGCCTTAAGAAAAACGAAGAAAATGCTTGTTTAATTACTAGTGAAAAATATTTTTTTTTAAATCTGATTAGAAACAGTTTTGAATAATGTAAGAAATATATCACTAGGCCATAAAAATTGCATTTTAATAGGATAATAATAACTGATTTTCAATTATTTTAATAATTGTAGAGTTACGCACTTTCATGCATATTTCACTATTTCATGTTTTTTTCCTCACTAGGGGGCTCGTCCCCCTACGAGCTACGCTCGCCAACCCCCATCCAGACACCGCAGACTCTAAATGCACGCTAATTTGATCGGCTTTAAAAAGATTTCGAAAGATTGAATTATAATTTAAAAAACAGTGGCGATCTCCCTATAAACGAATTTCTATTCATTTCTCTTTGATTGGGGAATTTTAACGCCAAATCCGCTGCGGTACTACTTGATTATCCTGTCGACCCATTTCGCCAAATTATATAAATCGCCAAACCACTCGCCAAATTATACAAATTGATATAATTTTTATTTTAAATAATGAAAGAACAAATAAATTCGTACAACATTAATAAAAACACAAATAAAACGTCGAAATAAAAATAACTTGATGACGTATACACGTGTAACAACATTTCAAAATAAGCTAATATAAAAGGAATTAAGTAAAGAGAGTCTTTGTCTCCTGGTATTTTTTAACAAAGCGAAAAGAAAGTTCTTTTAAATGAGACATTTTAAATTAATTCTCAAAATATCAAATAAATGTCTAGCGCAATTTCTAAATTTAAACTTTTTTGCAATATTATTTTGTGTTCATTTTATGAAATAACTATAATGTGACGTAAATATGACGTAATTTCTCCTAAGATTTCTAACGCATGTTAATGAATTTATTATTTTACAATATCCTTTCTCTTTTAAAATTCACGTGTATACTTTTTATGCCGTAATTTTTAATAAGTTCCTGCTTTTTATACGTAATTATTTAATTCTAATTTGAAAGTTTTTTTCCTGTTTATAATAGTCACGTGTAAATAAATTTTTAATTTGAAGCAAACATTATTGCTTGCGCTTTTTATACAGTTGGCAACAGTTTAAATTAGTACAATTTTCTGAAATCTGTAAAAAATATCTCTAGAATTGCTGAAAATTTGAATTTAAAATAGAAATAAAACCTGAAAAAATGAGTCAAAATAAAAAAATTAATGCAATCTGCACTCCGGCAAATTCTAACGCATAAAATGATCTAAAAATGATTACACTGCCATGCATAGTTTTTGCTGCTATAAAACTTTTTTAGTGGAACGATTTTGTCCAACTTTAGCATTAAATAAGTCCTAAAATAATTCTTCGATTTGAAAACTGTCTGCATCAGCGTGTTTATCAAACATTTCTGTATAAAACCACCGATTTTCATATTTTTGTATGCATTATTTTTGTTAATATTAACGAAGAAAGACCTCCGGTCACAAAAAAATCAAAACCGGCGGCGGCGGCGGCGGCGGCGGTGACAGCGGTAGTTACTTTTTTTAGAATAGAGAGAAACATAATTTCAATTTGAGAATCCTCTTTGTCAAAATAAATGTATGACCAGCTACGAGCGCTCGAGTACCACTTTATTTCCACAGTTTGGCGTCTTGTTTTTCTCTCCTGAAGAAGATGATTAAAAAAATCTCGAAACTCCCTAAGATTGTTGTTTTAATCAACTTACATCGAGGTTTATTACATAGAGTAAAATCTGTTAGAACAAGGAATATTTGTAAAACGTTTCTTTCTTTCTTAAGATAATGAATATTTCAAAAAGCATAATGTCTAATAATAATAATAAGATAACAGTAACAGTGGTGGCTGGGATTGAAATAATTTAACTGCGGTTCGCTCTCTTAATGGCCGTTTAGAGTAAAAAAACGGGAATGAAAAATCACGTGCTACTTATAGATTATCGGACTTTCTCCAACACTGCGACATATATATATATATAAAGCTGCATATTTTATGCTTGTTTCGGTTTAATAGATTTATGTTAACCCTCTTCCTACCAGAGGGGTTCAATGGCCCCGACAGGTACATTTATAATGATATTTCTAATTTATTTTAAAACTGAAATATCTGTAAATATGGGTTTTTTCTGGGATGTTCTATTCTTTTGAGTAGAACATTCCAGAAAATGTCACATATTTACAAAATTTTCATTTTTTAAAATGTGAAAAATCAATTTGAATGTATCTATCGGGTCTGTTGCACCGGTTTGGTATGCGGAAGGTTAATATTGCATTTAAAAAGTTTTACAATATACGAATTTAATTATTGGTTTCCAAAGAATGCACGTTGTGATTTTGTACAGTTTTTTCAATTGTTATTTTACTTCTATTTCTTGCTAAATAATTAGAATGTAAATAACTGTGACTTTGTTTTAATTCAACGTAAAATAAAAGCAAAAAAAAAAAAAAAAAGAAAGAAACAGGTTTATCGTAGTAATTTCTTATAATAATTCAGATTTCTTGATCGTTATTGATACTCGTAAATCACGAAATCAATGCCACGATTAATGCCTGTTACTGTGGTGATGGATAATACATATCTGAGTTTAATTTCGATCAAATCAAGGCTCCCTTCATGCTAAACTAAATTTAATGTTTCAAGCCTAATACCAAATTTCCGCTTTTATTGAGGTAAAACTTACTGAAAATACGATACTAAATTTTATGTATTTTCCTTTCTTATTGTTATTCTTTTCACTTAGAAAATTTATTTATTTATTTTCTTTTTTTTTTCTTAAATTACATAAAGTTTTCTGAAAAGTTCGAATTTAACAAAATGTTTTATCTATTTTAAATAGTTTTGACTATAAAAAGTTTAACTCCGAATAAAAAATAGTCAAATTCTCAAAAAATTAAGGTTGGTATTATCTATAACACGTTTACAACAGATATCTTTCATTCAACGGCCGAAACATCGTCAAAAGGATACTTCTTTATATAGTACTACACTCTGTAATAATAATGGACATACTTTTAATTTGTTTAATTTAATTAAACCAATAAACCGTTTTTCAGTTAAAATGTTAGCAAATTTCAAATTTAAAGAAATAGAACTTTGAAATTTAGTGAATCACTATATCTTTTGGCGGAGATAATATGTACTATATATGAATAAAATCATATATATTACTATATATATATATATATATATATTATAATATTAATATATAATAATATTATCTTATAAATATCACTAGCCATAGCCATGCTGCTAATGAATCTGTTTACAAATCATCTGAAGGAACTTCTACCCTTTCGTGTAACACAGGTGTTCCATGACTTCATGTGTTATGAAGCTCCAAAGATCCTAATCCAAACAAACATATTAGCATCGCAATTCACTCGCACCGAACTGAGGTTCTGTATGATATAAGTGGAGAGAGGGTGACGGCGGATGAGGGTGTGAAATTAGAGAAATTCCTGTAGGTTCTCGTGAAATTGGAGATTCAAAAAGAGTTGTAAGTTTATTGAAATTCAGCGTAGTTAACAGCAGTTCACAAATAGCGATGTTAGGGTAAAAGACAAGACATACATCAGTCACTCAGGAAAGACAGTGTGCAAAAACGTGTTTTACTTTTTAACTCTTTCCAATAAAGTTAGTGTTTAGGAATGCGGTTTGTCTGACCGTCAGACCGTCTGTTCACGCTCTAAGGCAAGTCACACACTAAGGCGACACATAAGACATGCCGCTTGAATTCGCTAGAAAAACTGGTTTAAAACAAGTTTGTAACAACTTCGTTCTTTGTTTCGACCGGTTTTTGCACTTCATGTTGCAAATTGTGTCGTTCTGTGGTCTCAGTGTGTGATATACCTAACTCCCGTAAATATACTCGGATTCCCATGCAATTGATATATGTTAATGATGTTTACCATGGGATGTTTGGTATTCAATATGAAGAGTGTAGCATTAATTGTTTATTTCCAGGGGCACACAAAAGTATTTTGTTACATTATGGTCAAAGGGAAAAAATCGTTTGCAGCGCATTTTAATGACATTAAGCTATTTCAAATGCTTTAAAATTGATATATATCACTGAATTGCACTACAAGATGATTGCTATAGAATAATGTGTTTCACTTCTGAACCAGATCCTGAAGGCGGTGTTAATAATGTTGATGAATTATGTGAAATATCCTGTGTGCGTAAAGTTAGGGAGCTGAGGAGAAAGACGTTAAAGGGGATAAAGTTATTGAAAGTACGGACACTGGGACAAAAATGTAGTCTATTTTAACTAGTTACATATCCAAACCAGTAGGGCCATCCAAATGAAAAATGAGATTCAGAATGAAAAATGAAATTAAGATTACCTAGAGGTAGATTTTAAAGAGGAATCTATGAGACTAAAAATTCCTAGACCCTGGTGACAAATATCAGAGCAATAATAAAATTTCCTATACAGGATGACCACTCTCAACGATGTTCAATAGCTAATTCCTAAACCGTTAGTCATAGCCATATAGTTCAAATTACAAAAATGTTTTAAATGGGGGTAAAGAAGTATTTAAAAAGTGATTTGGGTCAATAGAATCATTTCTTGAAAAATTATGAAATTTAATTTTTTATACGATCCCCCGGTCCTTCAAGTTATAGTTAGTAAAACTTTCCTATTACACTTACAAGTCAGACAAATAAAAGTCCTATTATTCTACGACTAAAACTGACCGAAGTAATGGCTGTTTAAACTTGGAGCATATTTTTTGCTGCGAAATAGGGGTCATTTACAAATTTACTAGAAATATAAATAATCTTCAGATATATAAAAAAAATATTTGATAGTAAAATTAACATTGCATTATAAATTTGAAATCTATAATCATTCTGAAATATTAATGCAAAATATACAGCTTGTACTAAACATATAACAGGAAAAAAATAAGAGAATTTTCGTTAAATAAAATGTTGAAAAGCAACAGCCTCGATTATTTACACACTGAATCCAAAAATGGCCTTCATTTTTTATCACAAAGTACAGATTTTTTGCAAATCGTAAATTTGAAAGCTAAAAAGTGAAAAATTTTGGGAAATCTGATTCTGATAGTATAAAATAGACGTGATTGTTATTTCTTTAACTTTTGATAATTGATTTTTATGTATTTTTTACTATTGAATCCGAAAATGACCTTCATTTTTAACCATCACGTCAGGATTTTTCGCAAATTATAAATTTCAAAGTTTAAAAGTTCAAAGTTTTAATTGAACCTCTTCCCTTCCCACATCATCGGATCCCCGAGCTGTTTAGCTGTAAGAATCCCAGTATAAGCCAAAAATTGAATAAATTCTTGAATTAAATAAAATTAAATTGAATAAAAGAAGTTTTACATCCATTTTATAGTATCAGATTTTCGCTATATTTTAACTTTGAAATTTACCATTTACAAAATGTCTAACATGATGGTTAAATATGAAGGTAATTTTTACATTCAGTGCTAAAAAGCACATACAAATCAGTCGTAAAAGTTAAAAAATACAACCATCGACTCTATTTTATAGTATTAGCTATTTTTTCAATTTTGAAATTCACTATTTTGAAATTTACTATTTGCGAAAAATTCTGACATGATGTTTAAAAATGAAGATAATTTTCGGATTCAGCGCTAAAAATACATAAAAATCATAATTTTAAAAATACATAATTTTAAAAATAAAAAAACACAACCATCGCAGTCTTCTGTTATCTAATCTAAAACTTTTTAGTAAACTTGTTGGCAGTAATCTATCCGAAATTTTTTGTGTTACCCTGTAAAATAAGTACATAATGGTAAGCACTGAAAATCATAATAATATTACATTGTCATCTGATTTACGTCAATATGTAAAATTTAACCTCGATCGCATATTTTAAAGTGACTTGAATTTCGAGTATAAATTTTGAACTGGAAAGACATATATATGATCGTTTCAAGTTAACCCGTGACCCGCTGGTGTTGCGTTCACGCAACGGTCAAAATAATTGCTCATGCTTACATTAATTACTTTGTCACCACTATTTTACAATTAAAAAAATTGCCTTATTTATTGGCAGAAATTTTGATATTTTAATAAAGCGGAAATTACCTTTCTGAATTTGTGGTGACAAGCGACTTTCAACAAGAAATTTGAAAATTCCTACTTATAGTTTTGGCGGTTAATAGGTTAAATAAAAGCTTATAAAAATAGCATAGTTTTTGTTAAAAAAAATCATGAAAAGAAACAGCTTCAAATCCTTACAAAAATCTGTCGTAATACGATTTCTTTCGAAGCGCAGCTACACATGAAATAAATCCTTCAAATACTTTAAGCACTTTGTTTACGACCCCTAGAAGCATGGCTAAACTCATGTGTATTCGGATGCAGAAAAGTGGCATAAGTCTTGCATTTCAAAGTTTCGTATAACTTCATGAATTTTAGTGTTAGATGAATGGGACTTTTTTTGTCTTTCTTTTAAGAGAACAGGAAATTTTTACTAAATATCTCTTATAGGGCGGGGGACCGTATAAAAAATTAAATTTCTTAACTTTTTTAGAAATATTTTTATCGATCCAAACGACTTTCAGAATAATTTTTAACCTTATTTAAAAAATTTTTGTAGTTGGAAATTACAAATGGTCAGTTGAATGGAAATTACAAAACCGGTCTATGACTAACGGTTTAGGACTTAGCCACTGAACATCGTTGAGAGTAAAGACACACTGTATAAAATAATAATATAAATGGACTGTCATTTGACGACATATTTTCAAGAGAAACCAATGATTACACTGAAAATCGAATAGACCTTGCACCGCCCTTAAATTTCCAAGAGGAATTATGCTTTATACCATAAATCATAAAGTTAGAAATAACTTCAAATTAATTGCACACACTGATCAATGAAATGAACTCTTAAAAACAAAATCATCTGTCCAAAACATTACAAAATTAAGGCGACTGGATGCGTAAGAAAATGGATGGGTACCTAAGAAAATAAATTAGTAAAAAATATTATGGATTGCATGTGGTTCTCTTTATCTCGGAAATGTTTTTTTCTCCTTGGAATCCTTTATTTTTCAAAATTGTTCTTTTTTTCTCGGAATCGTTCCTTTTTTCTCGGAATCGTTCCTTTTTCTCGGATTCGTTCCTTTCTTTCGGAACGATTCCAAAAGGAACGACTCTAATGAACTCGTTCCTTTCTGTGAACGATTCCGGCTGGAACGATTCCTTAAAAGGAACGATGTTGCCCATCTCTACTTTTAAATGCAATTTGTTTGAAAACTGTATCTCTATTTATTTTTGAAATATTATTATTATTATTATTGTAGTTTTTAGCACCATTTCTTTAATTTTGGCAACTCAAGGACTCCATTTATGTAGAAAGTAAAGGGAAAATAGTTGAAAAATAGCAATTATAACTTTTTGTTACCATTTTCTCATAATAACCGAAAGAAAATGTAATTAAAATACGTGCTATTTTGAAAAAAAATATATAAAGGAATAATTTCTGTTAAAACATGGAGCAATTATAAACTATATTTAATTTTAAGTATATATAGACACTTTCAGTGTGACGTCAGTCATGACGTTTTGGTTGGAAACGGACTCCAAACGTTGCTATGCATTATTTCTTTTTAAATATAAGTCGTGGAAAATGTTACCAGTACATATCAAATATTAAAACACTTAGATGTGAGATACAGATATAAGATATAGCTGCAACACACAAACAAAATAGAAAATACGACATAGCAACCGTTTGTTTGGAGTCAGTTTCCAACCAAAACGTCATGACTGACGTCACGGCTGAAATCGTCTATATTAATGTTACAAACAAATGAAGGTCTATGAATCATTAGTTAGCCGGGCTTTTTTGTCGAGTTTCTTGAATGACGGCATCTTTTTGTTGCATTTGTGTATTATTTTGCGATAGTGACATCCTATGCATGCTTTATTGTAGATATTTATGAGTGGATCGTAAATGTGGAATTCTTAAGCGGTGCGAATGACGCCATTTTACATAAAATAAAAGTGTGTGCTTTAAGTCTTAAAATTGAAATATGTTTTGTACTATTTATACATACATATATTTTTTTTCATCGGGGGCGACACTAAATTCGGAAAAGGCAGAATTCCTGTTTTCTAGCATATTATTACTTTCTTCTATCTTTATAAAAAGAAAGTACTGGATTCGCGAAAAAGTTCGACTTCTGGCTTTCGGCGGATTGATGCGTTTTAAAATCTGACCACGATTCGATTATTTTTAGAAATGTCTGTCTGTCAGTCTGAGACTGTCTGTCTGTGTGTGACACAAATTTTGTAAACTCTCTATCTCAAGAACGAATGCACGGAATTTAATAAAATCTTAGATTCAGTTGTATCTTGGTACATATGGGTGCTAAATAGTTTTGAGTGAAAATCGTCCCACAGGTGGCGCTTTTACGGAGCCGTGATTTTACGATTTCCGCAATAGCTCTATCGCAAGAACTCATGCACGGATCTTCAGATTCAGTTACACATTTGGCGTAAGTTGTATCTGGTTGGGTGTAAATCGCGATGATTTCTGCAATAACTCAAGAACTAAAGCACGGATTTTCTTCCATTTTCAGATTCAGTTAGACGCTGACATAAGTTATTGCTGAATAGGATTTGTTGTAACTCGTTTTCCCGAATGGACACAATTTTAGTGATAGTCCTACCTCAAGAATGAATGAACGGAATTTTATCCAACTTCCTATTCTGTTAGACCTTGATATAATTGAGTGCTGATTAGACTTTTGTAACAGATTTTATAACAATTTTTTATAACAGGTGGTGCTGCTAGGCTGCATGTTTCACGATTTTTGCGATAACTATACCTCAAAAACTAATGCATGGAATTGAATCAAACATCCTATTCTATTACACTTTCTTTGTTACATAGATCTTTATTAGGCTTGAGTCATGAAGGAATGAAGACTAAAGGAGACGACATAAATGACATCACTTGAAGCTGTACCTAACCCCTGCTTCCGCCATACGTGACCGCGGTGAGCTGCGCTGTGAACCACTTCTTCTCGCTGCGCAAATCAACTATGGAAAAATCAAAAATGGCGGACGCTGGAGAGGGGGGGGGGGGGGGGAGAAGAACCCTCTTTCAGCTTCAACACTCTCCACGGGCTAGATTGACATGTCATCTCATTCTAATCTTTATAGCTCCATGGCTTGAGTGTATACTGCCCAAATCTGTAGCTTTAATGCTCTTTGAGTCGGGAATTTTGGTTTCGAGCATCTAAGGTAGGGATGCACAACCTGTGGCCCGCGATGGGTTAACATGTAGCCCGCGAAATTCTTCAATTTATAAGTGGAAAAAACTGCAATTTTTGTCCATAGGCCGCAAGAAGAAATCGTGAATTTCGTCAGTTTGCCACGGAAAAATTGAAAATTTTAGTCCGTCAGTTAAGAATCGCGGATTTCATTGATCGGGCACGGAAAAATCGCAAATTTCGTTGATCGGGTTCGGAAAAATCGCAGATTTTGTTGCTGAGACGAGGAAAAAATCAAAAATTTTGCCGACGGAGCACGGAAAAATATCGAATTCTGTCCATCGCCCTCGAAAAAATCGCAAATTTTGTTATAAATTGCGCGGAAAAGTTTCAAATTGTTCATCGGGTGCGTAAAAATCACCTGTTTCGGGTGTTTATCGTCAGAAAAAATCGCAAATTTCGTTAATCGAGCGCAGAAGAATCGCAAATTTCGTCGATCAGTTGCGGAAAAATCGCAAATTTGGTCCATCGGGCACGGAAAAATCGCGAATTTCGTAAGTCGGGGACAAAAAAATTGCGAATTTTGTCGATAATGCGCGGAGAAATTGAGAATTTCGTTGATCGTCTGCCGAAAAATCATGAGTTTGGTCAGTTTATTGCGAGAAAAAATCGCGGATTTCGTCAATTAGCCGAGGGAAAAAATTGCAAATTTCCTCAGATTTAGTTAAGAACCGTGAATTTCATTGATCACGCACGGAAAAATCGCGAATTTCGTCGATCGGGCATGGAAAAATCGCAAATTTCGTCGCTCGGGCGATGAAAAATAGCGAATTCCGTCGATCGGGCAGGAAAAAATTTGCGAATTTTGTAGATCACGCGCAGAAAAAAAGCGAATTTCGTTGATCAGGCGCAGAAAAATCACGAATTTCGTGATATATTCCAACCAACTGAATTGGATATATTGACTGGATAGGGAAACCTAGAAGGGTAACGCTCCCCCTCTGAAACCATATTTTTTATCTCATTATAAGTCACATATACGCATCACCTCCTCAAAATAGAATTCTCTCCGTGTGGTCCTCGACAACCCAGACATTTTTGTAAGTGGCCCTTCTCTTAAGAAGTTTGTACATTCCTAATCTAAGGGATGAGTGCCGATGGTTTGTTTGAAATAAGCGATGCTTCTATCTCCTTTTTAAACGCACACAATTGAACCTTTTAGAATCCTCATGATGGGCGTTAAATTTTCATTTAATTTTGGTAACGAATTTTGAAGTATCAACATGGATGAGGTAGAAGAAAGTTTTGGGATTGGCACATCTGACGAGTCTTTATTTTGGGGTCAAGTTTTCGGGGACATTTCCGGCTCGAGTCGCTAAAGATAAAGGACGGGGACAAGGGATGGAATACCGTCGTGTGGATAAGGAGACAAGTCCCATGGTTACAAGTCACTTTTAAGAGCAATATAAAACCGACCAGAAGGGACCCTTCACCCATTCTGTTGATAGAGTGTACTAGAGTGCCAGTGGATGCTTTATGAACTAACTTATGAATTCATGAAAATTTTATCTTCTAAAGCATTTTTCGTGCATTGTTTAAACTACATGAGAAGATTTACATAATCATTTAATAAATTTTAGAAGGATTTTAAGAAGGATTGAAGGATTTGGAAGGATTCATTCAATTAGGATTTTGTGCACTCTTTATAACCCCACTCAAATCTTTTATTTTAAATATTTTTCTTAGTATTTCGTAGAATTAGGAAATGTACCAATAGAATGTTCTGACAATAGAAATATAGAAATATTTACGAATTGAAAAATCCCCCCCCCCCCCCCAAGCCAAGAAAGATGCAAAGGCAGAAGAAATCATCCTTTTGAAAATATTTTTGTTTTGTGTAACCCATCATGCTTTTGGAACAAGATAAAGTACTGGGTCTATAACTCCCTCTAAACTGTATGACAGCGAATCGATGTATTAAATGAATTTTATATCAGTTATTTTAATGGTACTTATAAGTACCGTCAGTGGATAAAAGGTTAACGAGAGTGGACATTCCATTTTTAATACCAATGTCACTCATTTTGTCTTGTACCGTGGATCCTAAATTAAAATTTTGCAGATCTCCTAAACAAACAAACAAAAAAAAACTGTGTACGATACGAAGACCATTTTAAATATATAGAATGGCATTGCATACGGTAAAAACCTATTCAAATTTGTAGCAATGCACGCATTTTAACGAAATTGTCGAAAAAAAGGGAGTGGGGGTGGAATATCATCGGCAAGTACGTTTCATCCGACCTACATACCGATTTTCGATACGGGTGAAATCGATACGGGAATACCCAAAAAGTGTGCCCTTTGTTAGGAAAAGGGAGAAAAAAAATTTAAATTGGAGCTTTCGGTTCCAAAGTTATGCGTGGATAAAGAAATACGGGTGCGGATTAAATATATAACATCCTATGTTGAAAGTCAGTTAAAAAGAAATAGAGATTCGGGAATTTTTTTTTTTAGTAGCATCTAATACCCACACAGGATAACGGCACACACAGCATCTGTATATATTATGACACACACATACGCTACGCGTATCGTATACAATGTGTTTCAAAAAGGAAGAGTAAAATTGAAAGAATTTATTTCGTAAAAACAATATAATAGAAAAAAATCGCTGGATACAGAAAAGTTCAGATCGGGTCTGCGATCGATGAAGGCTGCATTAACACAGCAGCATCTCTTTCATCCTTCCAAATCTACAGACATAAACTCCGGCGATTTTAATGTACAGGGATGCATTAAAATAAGAAGTATCTTCAATCCGTTGCGAAAGTTGAGATCCCTGAATCTCGCCCTATCGTCTCATGGAAGGTGCGGACGAGGTGCAAGTCGCTACCTTCTGCATCCAATCAACACTCCATGAGACGATCCACTTTTCGGAAGATAATGGATGCGACATACGGTGAACCAACGGAATGACGGTGCACTCTTTCATGATTTCATCGCATTTTACACAAAGCAAGTTTATTGTATTGCAAACAGCTTCAAAGTATCTTCATTATTACAATGAGTACCAAAAATTCAGGCTCAGCTTGAATGGAAGCCACCTGCGATTTTGACCGACTGAGTAGATTGCGACACCGGTTTCCTATGCGACAATTGTTTGTTCAAGTGATCTCTACCACCTCTTAAAGTTTACAAGCGTTACACCGAAAAAAAAATGGTACTCAAAACTGAGTAAAAAGTACTCAATTTTAAGTAGGTCACATACTCAAAATAGCTCCGATCCAAATGTACTCAAAATTGAGAAACGCATGTACTCATTTTTGATTCCATGGTTGTGTTCAAACAAGAATCGCTATGTACTGCCCCCCGGATCCTACAAATTCAAGTAAAAATGGACTGACATTTATTTTCCTTTCTAAATTATTAACAAGAAACTTTTAAATGATTATATATAAAGAAAAATAGCAAAATGATTAGCAAGATACCCAAATCCAATATTTTTATAACAAGAGCATTATTTGCAAGCACTTTAAAATTATTTTTTAAAAAAATGCGTATAATTTAATATTTACATTAATAAACATCTTTTATGCCGTCATAAATGAAATAAACCATTACAGGGTACAAAATGATCGTTTTGTTTGAGTTTGATAACATGTGATGTTTCAAAATTGAGAGTGTTAATTTTTTATCCAAACATACTCAATTCGATATGAGTATATTGATATACTCATTTTTGAGCACTTCATTTTTTTCAGTGTACACCGAAACGCTCTGTATTAGAATCTGTTAAGCTATTCATGCACCGCACGTGTGCGCATACATACACATGCAGGCGCATGTGACTTAATGGTCTTTTGTAAACTGTCCAGTGAGGTGAAATATCACTGTGTTGTCGCAACCTATTATTTCGGATAAGAGCTCTTCGATATAATACGCACGCTGCTCTTACATAAATGCTTCTGTTTACATATCACGTATTTGTATAGAGGCAGTATGTATATATAAACAGGATCCGCTTTATGCATGGATTAGACTAAATTATATTTAGGCCAAGATCTTGCGTTTGGGAGGGGTTTACACATATGGATAATAACACATTAGGGTCATCGCGATCTATACGAAGTCTGCTAATATTTATAATACCGAATATCATTGGCCAAAAAGGGAAACAAAGTTAACTTACAAATTAGTTTAATTTATTTCCTTACAAACAGTATAAAACTAGTATGTTGTGACCATCACAAAACTTTCTTCTATATAAATCACTATCATTTATCATAATTGAATCATTTAAATAGTGCAAGAAATTATATCAATTTAGCACAAATTCATATCAAAATATGTCTAAATTTGAGGTTTGATGAAAATCCGTGCATTAGTTAGCTATTGTGGAAATCGTAAACAAAGCTGCATAGCAGCACCACCTGTTGAGCGATTTACACCAAAAACTAAACAGCACTCATTCCCATCTAGTTATTCCCGAATCTGAGGTTTGTTGAAAATCCAAGTTCGGAAATCCCTTCCAAGGATTTCCGAACTATTAAATTCCCTGGAAGGAAGAATTAGTTCCTGAGACAGAGCTATAGCGGAAATCGCAAAAAATGCAGCGTAGCAGCACTACCTGTTCAGCGATTTACAACCACAATGTATAAAACGTCCATTCATGTCAAGGACTCACTGAATCTGAATTTGGATGAAAATCCGTGCATTCGTTCTGGAGATCGAGCTATTGTGGAAATCGTGAACAATGCTGCATAGCAGCGCCACCTGTTGAGCGATTTATAGCAAAATCTAATCAGCACCCAGTTACATCAGGGACTCACTGAATATAACTTTTTATTAAATTCCGCGCATAAGTTCTTGTGATAGATCGCCCACAAAATTTGTTTCACATCCATACTGACAGACAGACATATTGTAAAAACATGTTTTTCGGAATCTCTGACCCCTAAAACCCAAAAATCGTCGAAAATATTCACGAATCCAATACTTTCTTCTTGTAAAGATAGAAGAAAGTAAAAAATCGATTATAGTATACTTGTTATAACTGCAGAATCAAACACACTTAATTTTTATGCCTCTAAAAAATCTTTTTCTCAAATTTCCTATAACAGCAGTATGCTAAAACCACATTTGATTTTATGTATCTAAAAATTCCCCCTTTTTCTCGTGAGTAAAACACACAACTACGGTTTCGAGAGCCATTAATTAGAAAAAATTTTTCGCCTGACGATGAGTAGCAGAGATCATCCATTCGTCCAATAAGATACAAGCATGATCTGAAAGGGGTTTTTTCAATTCTTTGATATGAAGAAGTACTGGGCAGATCTGGGCTCATTAAACACACCACCTAGCTAAAGTAAATATACCCAGACATATAAATGAGGGACCCGGGAAAAAGGTCCCTGGAAGGTAAATTAATTAAGGGGAAATAAGGAGTAAAAGAACGGAAGGGAAGGGGAGACTCAACACCCAATTACCGAGAGTGAATTAAGGGTAGCAAGTCCTAATCACTCATTACCTGAAATTTCATAGTGTTAAATAAAAAACTAATATAATTAAGTACATAATAAAATGTGATCGTTACGGCTCCTGGCTAACTTCTGAGTTAAATGAATTCCCAATTATCCCAATTAAGGCGGGAGGCACCTACCCCAAAGCGCTGTGTATTTTTTTGAAGATGAAGTTAGCATATAGACCATACACACCAGGTGTATTCCTGGTCGAGAAATGACCGATCAACTAAATTGAGAATATAAAATTTATCATTGATAATCCTTACTAATTAAACAAACATTACCTGAAATAAAACTCATAACATTAATAAAATTAAATACGACTTATGGTTGTAAGTAAATACCCAAAATTAACAACTATATTTATTACAGAAATATTTACAATTTAAAAAGGGTGTGTCCTACGACACGCTCGCTCCAAAGCGAGTGGAAACAAACATGTTGCTTTAATTATGAAAATACATTTTGGTTTACTATTTATAAAATTATAAATACATGGAAACTATTCCTGAGAGAAGCACTCGCCTTGCATACAATATTTCAAAATCTTTGAAATTTGATTTTCCTTTTGAAAGATTTTAAAATGATCAAACATGATACAATTTTTTTTTTAAATGATGAATATGAACATGAGAAGTGCGTATGCAAATTTTGAGAAGGTGAAAATTGCTGCTTTTCATTCCAGAATACCGAGCATAAGTGCCTCAATTGATAACCACATCCTAATAACTGATCTCTATTATATTTTAATGATTAAGTATCTATATTATAAAGAACAAACGTATCTATGCGTAACGATGACGTCATTTTGCGAATGGCAACACGTCACGATCAAATTTCGGTCTTGAAATTTTCACTACTGAAATTTTTTAATGTTCTGACCATCGTACATTTTCAAGTTTCGTCGCATAGGGAGAAAATTTACTTTCACATGCAATTTGTTTAAAAACTGTATCTTAATTGACTGATGTATTATGTTTTCTAAAATAATTTTTAGCATGATTTTTTTAAATTTTATCTTATCAAGTGCCGGTTTCAATGCATAATAATAATAAACATTTTGCACATAAAGGAACAAACATTGCTCAGCGTTTGTTTCTATTTTTGCGTAACGAAATTAATACTTCCTTTGTAAACTAATAAAAGAATAATATTAAAAAAACAATCTAACATATTTGTGAAAGACAAATTAACGAAATTAATACTTCTTTTATAAACAAATAAAAGAATAATATTTAAAAAAAAACCACAAATCTAACATGTTTGTAATCGTACAATTTAAATTTTTAGATCACCAAATAGGATTTTTTTTTTCAAATGGAATTTATTTGCTAAGTTCATCTCAGTTTACTGATTGTCTTTCAAAACAATTTTAAAGCATGAAATATTTTTCAATATATCTTTATCGCGCAGAGCTCGATTACGAAAGATTAATCCGTTTGCCCTTAAAACAAAATAAAGAGTTCATCCTTTTCTTACGGCTAACATCCATTAAAAAATAAAATCCCTATGAATAAATAAATAAAACACAAATTTAACCGACGTGTATAAGCTGTGAAATTATCAGAATATAAAAGGATGCCGTAAGTAGCAAAATCTTGGTCAAATAACTCTTAGCATGCGGTTAATAAGAAAATATTGCTTTTGAATAAATTTCAAAAATTTATTTGATTGTATGATTCGTATTTATCATATGAAAAATGCTTTTTTAATTTAAGTGGGCAGTCTAAATAATTTATTGCAAAAAAAAAAAAAAAAAAAAAAATTGGTTTTCAATTTTAAAAAAATATTTCCACCTACATTCGGTATCCTGGTACGATTCCCTAGTTATTCTAATATTTTGAATATGAGCTGTAGTGAGACGTAGTATGTCGTTCTATATATAGTGAAGCGAATTCCGAAGCTGAGTTCGAATTCTTGCTTTTAATCAGAGAAAGCAGTGTTGCTTGAAGCAGTGTTTATTTTAAATATTTATATATATTCTATATATTTAATATTTACATACATTATTCATTTTATATATTTACATATATTTTTTTACTTTGCATATTTATACATGTACTTCTTTTTTTTAGATCCTGTCTACCTCCACTATTTCACGTCGTAAGTGCTTAAACAGCCCAGATTCTCTTTGTTATATATTTGGCAATTTCACTATTTCTACTCAAAGAAAAAATATCAGCGCATATGTCAGGGAAGCCTATTTTACACATTTTAAAGTAAAAATTGGCGATCAAGATAAAACTTGGGCCCCTCACAAGGTGTGCAAGCAGTGTGTTTACGGATGCGGACGAAGGAAACACGCGATAAAGTGCCATTTGGTATACCAATGATTTGGAGAGAGCGCAAAGATCATTCGAGTGACTGTCACTTTTGTATGGTGAAATCAATATATAACAAGGAAAAGAAATGTAAAATACAGTATCCTAGTTTACCATCCGCTATACACCCATTCTGCTGAAATCCCAGTGCCACTTTTCAAAGAAATGCCCTCTTCCGAAATACAGGAATACGAGTAAGGTGAAAATCTACGTGATCCCAGCGATGAAGATTTTGAAATTGAAGATGACTCCGTTCGAAAGGGATTTGATGAACATGAACTGAATGATTTGGGACTATCGAACTGTCATACTTGATGTCTGCTATTTGTTCTTTGAAAAAAGCAGAAAACTTAAAACTAGAATCAAAGAAGCAGATATCAAATACAGCAGGAGAACCACAGCTTTGGCCAGATTATGCAGAAAAGAACCTTTACAGATCAATTTTAAAAATAGCAGAATAATTTATCCATCAAGAGTTTATTTGCCATCCATTATCCGGGAATCAATAGGGATATTTTTACACAACAAGAATATTTGCAATGATTCAGTGCCCCTTTATTTACCTCAAATTTGGAAAGAGAGGCTATGCAATTTTAGTAACAATAGTAACTGGTCGGATAGACCAATCCCAAAACTTTCTTCTATCTCGTACATGTTAATACTTCAAAATTCGCATATCACGCTGCCAAAATTAAATGGCAATGTATGCTCATCATGAGGATTCTGAGGATATGAAATTCCATGCATTTGTTCTTGAGATAGGAATACCGCTGAAATCGTGTCAATCCAGCAAAATGCAGCAAAGCAGCGCCACCTGTTGAGCGATTTACACCAAAATGTATGAAGAGTCAGTTAATATCAAGGACTCACTGAATCTGTAGTTTGATGAAAATTCGTGCATGAATTCTGGAGATTGAGCTATTATGGGAATCGTGAAAATGCTGCATAGCAGTGCCACCTGTTGAGCGATTTCCACCAAAAACTAATCAGCACTCATTTGTATCTGGGACTCATTGAATATAAATTTTTATTAAATTCCGTTCATGAGTTCTTGAGAGAGAGCGCCCACAAAATGTGTGTCACAGACAGACACACAAACTCACAGACAGACATTTTTTAAAAACACATTTTTATGATTCTCTGAACCCCTAAATCGTGTCTATTCGTCGAAAACCGGAATTCGAAAATTTTCATGAATCCAATACTTTTTCCTTGTAAAGATAGAAGAAAGTAAAAATTAATCCACGCTCACAAATATCCAATTTAATTTTTTTTAATCTTTGCACTGATTTTCATTATTTGCAAGGTAAGTCTCGTGACATTGTTTGTGTTATTGTATTTAAATTTTGTGAAAATATTTCTATCATGAATGATTTTGAAAATGTCGCCGTTTGTGCGATGAAGCGTTCGTCAATCTAAATAAAGATATTTTATCACTTTTTATAGCATTATTTAGCTTAATCTAACGAATGGAGTTATTTATTTTGCATACAAATCGATCCTTATTCATAGGTCAAAAAGCTAAAGAAGAGATTTTGGAGACATTTGGAAAATAACGCATGGTAACAGGATTTGACAGATAGTACAACTTTCCAATACTTTTTGCGTTTTACCACACAGGATTCGTTCAGAAAAGTAACCTCTATTTTAAATTTAAAGAATGAGCTATAAGTTTAAAATAAAAGAAGTCGCCTACGGTGCCAAGAGAATGAAGAAAACTTTTATGACTATTGTTATTACTGAATTCCAAAGCACACATGAAGGCCATAAAAACACATGAATAGACCATACCATGACTATACGGGAACATAGTTGACTATACATAACAAAATGAATTAAAAATACCTCATATTACTCAATGAAAATATGGGTACTCTTCGTAGTACGGCAGGACCGAACGTGTTAAAGTAACCATTATTTCTTTAAAATAATATCTTTTAGAAATATCTTTCCTCCTCCCTCACAAACACTTTTCTTGTTTCTTATTAGGTTTCCGTACTTAAAAAGTAAAAACGGAACCATTATAAGATCACTCCTGTGTCTGTCTGTCACAGCTATTTTACCCGTAAACTATGGAACACGGAAAGTTCAGATTTTGGGAAATAATAAAAACTATTGACACACCTATTCACAGATTATTAAACATTCATAAATATATTTAGGAAAAATGTGGAGGAGCTCATTAAGTTACTTGAAAAAAAAATATATTTTCTTTGTATATCGTGTGGGGTATCGTGCGAAAGCTTTCGTAACGCTGAAATCAAAAATATATTTCATTTAATTTTAGGTATTATATTTTCAATGTAGTGAAAAAATATGTTCCTCCACCTCTTTTTCTTGCTGAAACTAAAATTATGAAAAAAATTAAAAGTAGTAGATGTTAATGTAAACTTTGCAGGAAAATTATAGCGATTACCCTAGGTCGCATAGGTTTTGAGGAAAGCGCATTTTTCCGTTACACACAAATTTCGATTTGCGGGCAAAGGTGTTGAGGAATGCTGAAGGTACCTATCGTAGCAGAAAAAAGCATTACAATTGCCGCATTGTTGATAATGATTTTCGAAAACAATCGTCGGTCATTAGCCGAGATATTAACCCTTAAGGATACGGACGGTTTGGACATACCTAATGACAAGGGCTGCGTACTCCATGTACCATCGACTTTTAAAGCCTAGGTAACAACTTTTCATGATATATTTGTGTAATGCAATGTCTCAGACTAATTTAATTAGATATAATCACATAAATACTATGGAACTCGCGACAAAACCACATAGGTTTTTAATATGCATTGAGTGGATTTTCAATACACCTTCCGTGTATTTAAAAGTTAATTAAAAAGCTATGTGGAAAAACGCGGCATGGATCAAGGCGGCATTGCAGTTTTGCGACCTCCTTTCGAAGCACGCTTAGCACAATGCCAAGTTTAAACTTTGAACAAGGGCCACTTTGATTTTAGCCACACAGTAAAAAGAAAAGAGTATTACGACGCTGAATTTAGTTTTATGAAATACCAAATGAAGTTTAAATAGGCACTACTTTTATTGTCAGTGCCGAATTAAGTTCATCCCAAACAGACTAGGATAAGATTAAAAAAAAGAGTTATACAGAATAGCAATATTTGATATTTAGGTTTCCTATCTCTTTGGACTTTTGTGGTACACCCATTCATACTTTTTTAGTATACACAGCTATACCCGACCCTATGTTTTATAGTTTTTTACAAAGTCTTATTATTCTTTTAGCAACAATTTTTTTAATAATGTAGTTAATAATTCATGTACTGATTGTACGGAACCCTCTGAGCGCAAGTAATTTCGAGCTTGACCCTTTATTTTCAATGAGACACATTTTAAAATACAGAGTAAACAAAGAAATCACTTCGCCTCCCTTAGGCTGAGCCCGTCTGAGTCAAGGCACTGTTTTATGTGAAGAGCCACTCTGTAGCATTTTCATTAGAAATGGATCGAGAAAAAACTTCATCGATAAAATAATCTTCTTCCAAAGGGAGGGTCGCCTCCGCAAAGTCTTCAAAAAAAAAAAAAAAGCGGAGAAGGAAGAGCGAATCTCAAAGACGACATCGAAGCCATTGTTTTGGAGGAAAGGATGGCGCGAGAAAAAGGGGGGAATAAAAATGGACTGAAGTGGATGTCGTGTGGAAAGACTTGTTTTAAAAAGGAGTCTTTGTGCACCTGACCAGAAAATGAAAGAGCAAAGTTTTAAAAATAGACCCATTAAAACGTCTTCTCTCGAGGGATACAATGGGGAATCGAAGTTTACATTTTGTAAAAGGAGACAAAAGTGGCGCACCGTTTCTCCAATAACATTAAAGATAACGGAAAAGGGTTTGAGGCGGTTCGCGAAAAGTTTTCCCCTACTCCACAACTTAATACTTTTCTGACCCATTCACGAACTCCTTATTATTCAATGTAAAAGTATGGAATTTTCAGGCAAGACTCTTTCGAAAGGATTTGAAGTAAAACAGCGTTTTCACTTTTTCGAACAACCTGTTGCCTTTTGAAATGTAAATGACGGTTGTTTCAAGATGATCTGGAACAGGCGGTCCTGTTCGAAACGCTCTAATAATTCGATGTAAAATCTTCGGTTCTCCCAGAAAAATTGGGTAACCCATTGTGATTGTAAATGTGAATCTCACAGTAACCGAAATAAATCTCAGCAGCCGGATCGGGGACCCGACGCCTGCCTCTCGGACTCCCTTTGAGAGTCGGGTGGAAAGTGGATGGAGTCTATCCCTCGGGATTGCACGAACACTCTAAAGCGAAAGCTGAGTTCCCGAGGCGGTTATCGCTGTCATCGCTGTTCGAAACGCTCTGCCTTGACAGCATTTTCTGAAAATTTCTCCTCTGCCTTTCATAAAAAAAAAAAAAAAAAAAAAAAAAAAAAAAAAAAAAAAAAAGGAACCGAGATCCGATTTCACAGATTCAGTCGTCGATGGTATAGGCGTCGACGCACCAAACTGAATTCGACCCTGTACAGCTAGTTTGGATTAGAGAAGAAACTTAGTCCAGAGAGGGGCATCCGTTTTCTGCTTTTTAACCACTTCAGTGTTGCCCCGAGATAAGTTGGGATGGACGCACTAAGAGGTACGTCCAATTTAAAATTTGTATACCTAACCCTTCCACAAAAATCTATTTTAAAAACGTTTTTGGAAGGTTTTCCGTTCCTTTCAGCCTTCTAAATTCCGAATTCCTTAGAAACAGTACTTAGTGGGACTTATCATCTTATAAGTCACCATCATGCCCAATGTCAAGCATCTAGCCCCAACAGTATCAAAGAAATTGTAATTTTACAACTTTTTTTGCTTCTGCATAATTTTAAATGACGAATTTTTTTCAACTTCTGTGCGAGCCTCTGCGTCTTAAAAATAACAGCCATGTGACATTTCAAGTTTCTATACCATTCCACTTTAATTGCAATGTCAAACATTTCTATAATATTTTCCGCCCATTTGAACCTTTTAAATCTCGAATTTTTTAGAAACCATTTACACCTTAAAAGTAACCAACCTGCCCAGTTTTCAAAAATCTCAATTTTAGAGTATTCTTGTCTCCCGCACCCCCTTCGACGTTAGGGTACCGGCTTAAAATAGAACCTATGTTGGCGAAGATAGAGTCACCAACTTTTTTATACCGTTATTTTTGAAATCGTTTCGGAGGTAAAGAGATGACCACGTACAAACAAATAAACGTTTCTTCTTTATAAAACGAGTAGTGTAGATTAGCTTCTTATACTGACCCATCTCCTTTTTAAATTTTGATATGTAACAGTCATAAGCTAAAAAAGTAATTATTGTCATTCATGTGTACAGAATGAGACATTACAATCGCTGTAAAATTCAGCAAAATTCATCCATTCGTTTCGAAGTATTTAAAAAAAAAAATGGGTTGAGGGTTTTGTTTTCATAAAACCAACTTAAGCCTGCAGCCAGAGACATGCTCTATTTGATCTTGATAAGTTTAATTTCATCTAGGCAACGGTTTCGAAGCCTATTTCGAACAGGCAGATAACAAAGAATATTATTTTTAACTATTACATCATCTAACGTGCAAAACGAACTTAGAAAGAGGTGATTTCCGGAAAATCATGGAGACTCTCCAATTTGATAGATAGGTATCGATTTCGCTTCAAAGCCCACCAAAAGTACATCGTTTTATAACCAACTGTTAAAACTAAACTAAACTCTGTGGCGCTACCATCCCCATGGATCTTGGCCTAAACTGCCCAACTGTGTTTACCCTAAGCTCTGGGGTAGTCTACAGCCTGTGCCCAGACAGGGCCCGGTTAAGAGCCCCGGACCTGTAGCGTGGTAACGCGACGTGCTGAATCCTCAGCAATCTTCGAATTGCTTAAGTCTTTGAAAAAGGCTCCATTTAGTTGGGTTCAATGCGTCTTTCAATCTATACAATTACATAAAATGGAAGTGTCTGTCTTTTATTTTCAGAAAAAACATCTATTTCTAAGTTCATTCGGCTATGGAAACGACGTAGAAGCACAAAAATAACATTTGAACATTTTTTGGTCTGTCTGTGGCTCCGGAATAGGTTCACAAACAGAGTCGTCTTCCTATATCTGAAATAGGTTTTGGGAAAACCGGAAGAGACCCTCCTTCAACCCATTTTTCAGTACTCAAAAACTCGAAAAAGAATGGATGAACATAAGGGAATCTTACCGCAATAGCAAGGATTCATTAGGCTTCATAAATCTAATATTTAAAAATAAAAATTCGTCTGTCTGTAATTCTATGCAAATCCACAATTTGGAGGCCAGAATTGTGAAATGTTACGTACATATGTATTCAAACACGAACGAGGCAACTCAAGTCATCCGGAATTGAAATAGTTTATAGTTAACTTTTAATTAATAAAAAAACACACATTTAATAGCAAATTCCTATCAAATTTGAACATTTTTCGTTATAGCAGTTACCAACCATTAAAAATCCACAACCATTACTTTTCTATTGCAAGATTTCCACGTGAAAAATGAAAATGAAATAAATAGTTTGAGGAATTAAAAAAAAGAAAAGAATATTATTGCACATTGGAAATATAATGGACGTCAGCGGGTGAATATGTAACATCATGTGAGTTTGAAAAAACGTATCGATTTTGGAAATATTGGCCTATTTTAACATTTTGAGGTTCCCTGAATTTGTTTTCGGCATTTTTAAATCTATTCCATATATATACGTATGTGTAATGCGCGTATATTAGAATTTCTACAAAGGTTTAAGTCCCTAGAACGCATTCTTCGTGCCGAACCTGAAATAAAGATTTCAGATTTTTTTTAAAATAAAATTCATAGAATTTTTGTACTTGCCATTTTTTTTAGTCACAAAGAAATTATTTAAATAACAAAATACTCGGAAACAACTTTTCATCCAAATGTTTTAATCTCGGTCTCAATCCAGATCACAGATTACATTTATTAAGTAAGTAGGTGATCTGTCGTCCGAATTAAACGAAAAAAAGAGTGAAAATTACGCAATTGACACGCAATCGTTGATGTTTCGAAACAGAGATTCTTAAAATTCCTGGCAACGCCCGGTACTAGAACTAGTGATTTATAAGGACGTAATAAGGACACTTTTAGCTTATTCCTAACATATATTTTAATTTAAAAACTGCATTGAATCGTTCATTCCCTAAAAGTTCAGAAGATCTTAAAAATACAAATGCAACCCAACATGTTGCGACGCAGCGAATTCGAAATCCTGGAAGAAATCCCCAATGGGTGTCTGTTGACCTCTCAACAGAGTGTTATTTATTTCTCAGTGTAAAATATTGTAAAGAATGTTACAAAAGTTTTGTCGAATGGATCAAAATTTTAGAAAAATAGTAACTTTTTATTGTTCGTTTGCTTGTTTCTAGTTTAAAGCTATTTATTTCTCCATAAAAAAAGAAAGTATTTTCCAACTCACTATCTTGTTATGACTTGCAATGTGTATGTTACTTTCTTGAGAAAAAATGTCGTGTGGCAGGGCTAGTTGAACGTTCTGAGGAACGTCAGTGTCCCGAAAGAACCTTTTTACCTCCTCCATGCGTCCAAGGCCACCCGAGACATTGTCCATCAACGTAACAGGAATGTTGGTTATACAGGGTGTATCTGAAATGCTTCCACAAACTTAGAGGGATGATAGTACTCATGAAGACGAACAAAAAATGCAATGCAACATGGGGTGGCACAGGACGTTTAAAGGATGAAAATCGAGAAAATTCATCTGGAAATGGACACATTGGGACAAGACAGATACATTCCAGAAAATTATCTATTGCACAGAATAGGTGCAACACAGCTCTGATGTTTAGAGAAAACAAATATTTTACAACACTTGTTTAAAGTGTCGACATAGTGTACATCTACGAAGGAACAACTGGCGAATACGCTCAAATTTGCATACGTGGATTCCTGCTCACAGATTTGTTTGGCTTTCTTCCAAGTTTTTGTTATATATTTCTGACCGGATAGGCACAAAGTGAAAGGAAAACCAGCTTCGTGCTACTAGCGAGTTCTACAAAAAAGCAGCAAGCGAGATTTCGATATTTTTATTAGTTTTGCAATGTTCACCCTTTAAACATCATTTGCGACCCCATGTTCCATTGCACTTTTGTTCATCTTGATGAGTACTATCATCCCCCTAAGCTGGTTGAAGAATTTCAGGTACACCCTTTAAACAGAATGCCTTTCAACAGAAAATGTTTTTCCCAATACAAATTCGTACTTTGCTGCGAAAATGACATAGCCGGGAAAATATTTGAGAGGAGACTGTTCAATCGCCCATTTAATATGATGTACATTCAAAACAGCGGATTGAGCGTTCATTATGTACACTGCACTGAAATTTCGCAGAGTCGAAGAGATCCCCTCCCTCCGTGTCTACAGCCTTCATTTTAATCTTTAACTTTTAAATATTAATGCAAATGTACCCTTTTTTATGTTATGCATCGATCTTTCGATCGAACATTCAATAAACTTGCCATCGTACGATAAGTTTGAAATTTTGCATAGTGACACATTTCAACAGCCCTCTCATCTCAATCGCCGATCAAAAAATGAATAATATTTACAATTTTACTTCATAAGAGGAAAATAATATTTTATGGACTGCAAATAATATGTTTAGGAGTCACGCCAGTCTATCAGAAAATTTAATCTATGATTTATTTTTAATGCAATGAGAACACAATGACTAATAATTCATATAATTTTTGCATTTTTTTTTTTAATGTGCACAGTGGAAATTTTAAATGACATTTCAATATATTTTTTTTCAACGGGTGACCCCGTAAGACAACCATTATATAAATACAACAAAGTAACATTTTTTCCCTTAGTTAAATCATTTCATTTTCTAAGTATATTACACTATAAACTCGAATAATTGAAAAGTTTGATGTTATTACATTATATTTTACAAAATTATACACTTTATGAATACTATACGTCACGTTTATATATACTTAACCCATTTCTGCCCGAATTTTGGCTTTCTCAAATGTTTGGTAAAATATTTTAGAAAGCCAATTTTTAATTAGAATTTGCAATTTAAAATATTGCAAAATGAACTGGAAAAATACTAAAAAAATTATGCTTAATTTTTTTTGTATTTATTTAATAAAATGTAAAAAAAAAAAAAAAAAAAAAAAAAAAAAAAAAAAAAAAAAAAAAAAAAACTACATATGAGTATTTCTAGTAGAATAATATGCATAATTATATGTTTTGTCCCTATTTATATTTAAAAAGTTTTTAAATTGTATATTATGTACGATAATTAGTATTTTTATGAACTACAAAAAATATATATTTATTTCTTTACAGAGACTAATAACGTTATAACTATTATTAATAATAAAATAAGAATAATCGTTTGCCGACTTAAAAACAATTTATTTTATAAATATCTTCAAAAGGAGATTACATAAATAACTTTCTCCTAAATGTCCAACAAAAATATGTGCCCATTTGTGCCTAGAACCCTATATTTTGGACGTTACAAAAAGGCATAAAAAATAGGCTTGAACATTTAATTTCGATTTAAAAAAATACGTATTTCAAAAAAGTCTACAAGCTAAGATTATGACTTGCATTTTTGGATTCTTGATAGAAAAAATACAAATAAGCTTACTTTTTACATTTCGCCCTCTTGGAAAATTAAAAATTTATAAACACCGAAAAAAGCCTTCATTTAAACAAATAAATATCCACCTTATGCTGTCATCTCTCGGTTATAGATAAAGATATTTATAGACAATTACTTCATAAATTTTCATGTTATAAAGGAGAAGAAAAATATACTTATTCATTAAAAATTGAAACGTCCCAAAAATGGGACGCTAGGCACAAATGGGTTAATCTTTTTTATATATATTTTTAATATTTTGTAATCGATACTTCCTATGTACTTAATCTTTCTGCTATATCAATTTATAGAGATTTAAATACGTCACTTTATAAAAACGCATAAGATAAAGCTTTGAGATAAAATCAATATTAGATAAAATAAAAATAAATATTTAATTATGTTTGCAAATAATTTGCAATAGCACACGAAAATAGGCTGCCAATATTAAATTATAAAAAAGAAAAAAGCCTGTTAGTATCAATAGTGACTGCATGCTAAAGTAAAGCGAATTTATTCTGTAGCATCAGAATCGATTTTTTTTCTCTTAATTTTTATGTTCAAAATGATAAAAACGATAGCGCGTTTTAGTATTGCATTCAAGATTATTTTTCCATCATCTCAATTCACAAAAAGACCCCACAAAAGTTTTAAATTATATATTTATGTATATCACTATCCATGGACTACCATAAAAGATGCATTGTATCGACTTCCTTTCATTATCTTAACGCCAAGAAAATATAAATTCAAACAAAAAATACTTCAGAATTTAAATATTTTTTGCCAAATATGAATGCATTTTCACAAAATCAATGTGAGGAGATTCCTTAAAAATGAATTTCATACATAATCCAATAAAACTTCTTAACGAGGAGACGCGCCCGACACTCTTTCTATTCGAAACAGTTTTCAAATTGGATCTTGTCAATAAAAATTTTTATCTTTCCTTAACCATTCCACTTTTGATGCGTTTTGCAGAAAGAGTCGCCGCTTTTTATTTATTTCTCTGGATGTTTTTTGTGCCCACAAATCCTGATTCATTTTTTTAAAAAAAAGAACCTCATTAAAAGTACGAAACGGGTTCCGCAAACAAATAAAACGCGAATACCTATTTTAATGAGGGTTGCTGTTTAAAATGAATAAACTCCTTCGAGTTTTGTAGTTATTAGAAAAACGTTTGCACGGATGCATTTATTTTCTCAGTCAGGATAGCAGAGAAAGGAGGGGGGGGGGGGGGCGGTAGAAATGCGTACAGAACGTAACATGGTTGAAAAGAGTTTCTGTCTGTCGGTCTGTCTGTGCTTTAACTATCGTCCAAAGACTCGGATAGAGCTCTAATTTTCATATTATTAGCGTTTATTATAGCGAATGCTATTGAAATTTACGTGTGTAATTTTTTATAATTTGTTCACAGGGACAGTCAGAAGTATTCCGAAATCCATGAGAAAAAATTGTTTGAAGTGTTTTTATTTATTTATTTGTATTTATTTTGTTTCTAAGCTGATGACTTGCAGTAAAATTATTTTTATCCTAAATTGAATGGAGACCACACCCATAAGAATAATATAAATAATTTAATCCTGTTTCAATTTACTTTTCAACCATCTAAGTTGTTATTTTTTACGAGCTTCTATATATTTTTTCTATTTTTATTTATAAGCTGATTTTTTTTAGCCCCGGTACGGTATGCTATTTCTTTCTCCCAGCTTATTTTGTGTCGTCCAAAAAATAACGTTACCTTACAGAAGCCAGCCATAAAACAAAGCAGTAAGATTCAATACTCTATAGCCATTTTTTAAACTTCTAAGCATCGCACATTTTCAGTTTTGAGACCGTCGTGTTAGAAAAAAAAGTACTTTTAAATGAAATTTGTTTGAAAACTGCATCTCCATTTAATTTTAAAATATTCATTTTTTTTTTTTTTTTTTTTTTGTAGTTTTTGTAGCCATTGGCTTCCTATTGGCAACGGAAGTACTCCATTTCTATAGAAAGTAAAGGAAAAATAATTGTAAAATATTAATTATATATTTTTGTTGCCATTTTTTCATGACAACCGAAAGGAAATGCCATTCAATAGGTGCTATTTTGAAAAGATAGGAACGAACGATTTCTGTTAAAACAGGGAGTTATTATAAACTCTATTTAATTTTAAGAATCCATATTAATGTTACAAACAAATGAAGACCTATGGATCATGAGACAGCCTTTTTTTTATTTTTTGGTCGAGTTTCCTTAATGACGGCCTCTTTTTGGTGCATTTCTGTATTATTTCGTCCTATGCCTACTTTACTGTAGATGTTTACGAGTGGACGATCCATGTGGAATTCTCGAGCGGATGCGAATGACGTCCTCTTACATAAAATAAAAGCGCGTGCTGTAAGTCTTGAAATTGAAATACGTTTTGTATCTATTTATAGATACATATATATTTTTGTTTTCATCGGGCTGCGACACTCCATTCTGAAAAAGCAGAATTCCTGTTTGCTAGTCATTATTAAAATTCTTTTTATGCTCAATTTAACTGTAACTATAGAATATTAGAATTAGGATAAGATGAATCATAAAAATAAGTACCTAAATACAATAAACATATCTAATTTCAAGTTTCAGCCCTAACAGTTAAAAAGAAATCGTAATTTTGAACGTTTTAAAAACAGTTTCGGCTCATTTCCCATATTTAAATTTCGATTTTTTTTTTTTTTTTTTTTTTTTTTTTTTGACTCGCTGATAGCAAACCTACGCCTCTTTTACCTGTGAAATGTCATGTGGATGGCCTCAACGTATTAAAAAAAAATTGTAATTTTAGAACTTATGGAGCGCTTTGGCTTCTTTGACGGTAGTTGCAGAGATAACAAGTATAATGAAAAAACAAATGAAACGGTTTAATAGTTTTGAAGTAATCGTGAAGTTTTTTGATAATTTCTCTCTTTTAGTTTTTTTTTCTGGGTCTTAAAAGTAACAGACAGGTCACATCAGGTTTTTAAGTAAACAGGTTTAAGTAAACAGGTTAAGTAAACAGGTAAGTAAACAGTTTCACAGGTTTTTAAGTAAATCATAATTTAGTTTTTAAAATAATTTTCTCCCTTTTAAATTTCGAAAAAAAAAAAAAATCATTCTTAGCAAGCATTTACATCTTAAAAGACATCTTAATTTACATCTCTTACTTACACCATGCGAAATGTCAGGTTTCCATCCCGAACATTATTACGTAAATCGTAATTTTAGACGGTTGTTTGTTCCAGTATTACGGACAAAAATTTAACCTATGTGGAAGCAGAGACGGCCACCATTATTTGGCTACCCTAATTTTTCACATCGGTTCGGTCGTTCCGGAAAATACTGTCTACAAACAAACAAGCAAATAAGCACACAAATATTATTTCTTTATAATAGTTTTTCGATTTTGTTCTTTTAGATACAGTTTTTAGCGAGCATGTACATCTTAAATGTAATCCTCGTAGGAAATTTCAGGTTTCTTATGCCGGACGCACAATCACATAAATAATAATTTTCACTCCTGCATTCCCTCGGGATAGTGGTACGGATATAGGATTTAGTCTATGTGCAAGCAGAAATTATTTGGCTACTATTATTTTTCAAATCGGCTCGGTACTTCCGGATCCACAAACAAACAAGCCAATAAATACCCAAAAGTTAATTTTTCATATAGATTATTATAATTGTAATTATTATTTATTATCATAATAGTCTTCAAAAGAATTTTTAGCGCAAAATGTAACCCCTTTTAACGAGAATCGTTTAAATTGGATGTTTTGAATTATACAAATGAATCATCTATTACAAATGAATTATCAGGTTTTGATACGTTACTACGTGCGAACTACGAAACCTATATGTTTCCATGACAACTCAAACGAGAGGTTGTTAACTACAGTTTCGCGCTGTGTATGTGTCATACGCGTGTGGTTGTCATGGTTGCTGCGCGAACGTTCTATTCAAAATGGCGACTGAACAGCAGAAATTTTCCACACAGTTGGCTATGGAATGGAAAGTTCGCGGCTAACGCGATTTGTTGATTTCTTGGGACTACGGATGAAACTCTCTCTAACTCGCTTCACTGTTTCTTCTGTAACGCTTGGTCGTCCGGAACTTTTCATTTTACATAAACAACGGGTTTCTTTGAACTGTCGATACTAGCGCAGAATGCTTTATTGGGTTGGTGGTTTGCATTTGTATGCCTTCCGGAATGCTCTCTGAACGGTTATGAGCTATTCTCACTTTGAAAATTCTAGCACACAAAACGCTTTCTGCTGTTCAGTCGCATTTTGAATATGAAGTTTGCGCAGCAACCATGGCAACCACACGCGCATAACACATACGAAGCGCGAAACTGTAGTTAACTCCCTCTCGTTTGAGTTTTCATGGAAACATATACGTTTCTTAGTTCGCACGTAGTAACGTATCAAAACCCGATAAGTCATTTGTAATAACCCTGTATTTTCAAAATTTGAGTTGTCATTGCTGGCGTATATTTTTTACCGTTCTTAAGTATAATTCAGTTTAAGGGACCGCTTTGCCCAAATGATCGCGCCTTCTTTGTGTGAGAATGCTCAAAAACCATTCATTCTTTCTCAAAACAACCTAGTTAAAAATACGAAGCGAGTTACTAAAACAAACATTCTTATATTTTTCTTGCTCTTTAACATTTAATAAAGTCGGTGAGTTTTCGGAATTTCTCTTTGGCAGGATTTTTTGCATGGACCGAGTGCGACACTTCTGATAAAGGGCAGAATTTCGAATATCGCGTATTCAGACTTTTTGGAATGCAATTTGTGTTACCGTTTTTCCATAAAATTTGAAAAACAAGTTTGTGTGCTTATTGATTCGATGCCAGTATCCAATAAGGATAAGCGTTGTATCGACTGCAACATTTCAGTTACAATATGTCGAAGCTTCTTTCATGAATTATAGAGCACACTAACTTATATATTTCCGAAAGACCCCTCTGCTCAGAGAAGTATTTCAATTTTCGTGCTGAGCGCTTTTATTTCCGAGGCGATTCAATTTATTTTTCTTCAAAAAATTAAATGATTCGGACCGACTCGTAGCATTTGGTGTGATTCGTTCAATTTGACTAAGCGACGGAGATGAAAGTGAGATGGGCGTAGATCGATAAGAAAAGCATTCGGCAACCGTTTTCAAATATTCCGTTTTTCTCTGCTTGTGACGCGCCGTTCTTTATCCATTCAAAATCATTTTCCCACTGCAAAACATTTTCATTTTTAGAGGCGAGACGTTTTGAAGAGGTTTCAATAATATAGAAAGAATAGAACACCGCTTTTACTATTCTTTAAGATTTCGTACTTTAAAGTTAAAACATAAGTCACGGTGGTTTTTCTTGTAAGGAGGGAACGTGGAAAGTTCAAACTGTACACAGTTAAAAAGTCTATTCATTATTTATAGATTATTAGCCATCCACAAATATTTTTAGGGAAAATTTAGGGGGCTCGTTAAATTACTTAAATTTATATGAGGCATTCTCACATAATTTGGACTATTAAGTACCAAAATAATAATTTTTATTTTAATACATATTCTTGGGGTGGAGGGAGGGTTATTTCTTATGTTGGAAAACATCCCATTGTATGACTGCATAACAATACTAACGAGATAAATAAGTTTTGGACGATGTTGGGGGTCCAAATACCAGGAAAACTCCTATACCGTTCCGTGTCCCTGATGCTAATTTTTAAGTTTGGAGAACATTCCATTGTATGACTGTATAACAATATTAACGAGATAAACAAGTTTTGGACGATGTTGGGGGTCCAAATACCAGGAAAACTCCTATACCGCCCCGTGTCCCTGATGCTGATTTTTAAGTTTGGAGAACATCCCATTGTATGACTGTATAACAATATTAACGAGATAAATAAGTTTTGGACGATGTTGGGGGTCCAAATACCAGGAAAACTCCTATACCGTTCCGTGTCCCTGATGCTAATTTTTAAGTTTGGAGAACATTCCATTGTATGACTGTATAACAATATTAACGAGATAAATAAGTTCTGGACGATGTTGGGGGTCCAAATACCAGGAAAACTCCTATACCGTCCCGTGTCCCTGATGCTGATTTTTAAGTTTGGAGAACATCTCATTGTATGACTGTATAACAATATTAACGAGATAAATAAGTTCTGGACGATGTTGGGGGTCCAAATACCACGAAATTGCTATACCGTCCCGTGTCCCTGATGCTGATATTTATGTTTGGAGCTGTCTGTATAAAATTGTTTCAATAAAAGTAATTCGATGTCATTTTTTTCCGAAACTGAAACTACTGTTTTATATAAATAGGTAGCAAAAAATTAACCTGCACACATTCGTACGGTTGTTATTATTTTTTTTTTAACTCTTTACCTTTACTTACTCTAATGCTAATTACTTACAGATTTTAGATTCTTTACCGTCCCCCTTGCTAAAATTATACAGAAAATCATATCAGGTGCAGCCACAGAATTTTTTTCAACTTTTTTCTTATGCAGAGGTATGCTAGAGAAAGAATGGCTAAAATTCTTCGACAGCAAATTGACTGCAGAATTTTAATCAGCATTTAAATATCAACGTCTAGCATTGTGGCTTTAGGGGTAGTCTTATCGTCCCCAAGGTTTATTCCTGCACTTTTCGAAGTAATTTTTTTAAAATTATTATTTAATCTAGTGTAAATAACTGTTGTTAAAAATCAATGAATATTGTGGCTATCACTTACTCTTAACATGATTTGCCTAAAAATAGGTGGTCATTTTCCTTGCCGTCACTTTCCTTAACATCCCTTTAAGACAATGTTATATCAAAAATTTATACTAAAAATACTACATTGTTATTATATCTTATTTAAATGCTCTGTGGATACTATGCAAACCCATTATAAGTAAAAATTTGGAGAAAAAAAATTATAGAGATAAAATGGTAAGTAATATTAAACTCGCAAGTTTAACTTAAACCTCAGTTAAATAAAAAAACTCGTCGCTGCAGACCCTTTTTTTCATTCTTTTGAATCATTAAGGTCTATAAGCTTAAAATGCAATTTTATTAAGTTTAATTTCACCAGATTTTTATTCCAGAAAGTTAAAATTTTTCTGAATTTGGAGAGAATACTTCCATATATATAGTATATATGTGTGTGTGAGCATCGCGTGGGGTATCGTTCAAAAGATCTCGTAACACCGAACTCAAAACTATATTCCTTTTAATTTTAGCTAGTTCATTTTCAGGTAGAGCATCGAAACTGTTAGCAAAAATAGATCCTCTCCTTTCCTATTTCCAAATCTAATGAAATTAAAATTTTGAAAAAATGAGTGTTAGAAGGCGTTTATTTAAACCTCGCACAAAAATTGCAGTGATTATCCTAGGTCCTACTATAGTTTTTCCCGTTACACATACTTCACTTTGTGAGGTAGTGGAGGGCCCTCGAGGTCGATATCGACGTGGATGGATCCAAGGGTGGTTGATTATGATTTTTGAAAACATGTGTCGGTCATTATCCGAGATGCCCATTAAGAAATAAACTGGAAAACAGCGACACGGATTTAAACGGCGCTGCAACTTGGCGACCCGCTTTCGAAGTGCGTCCGACACAATGCCAACTTTAAAGTTTGTACAAGCTTTTTTTTTGTACGGAACTGTTTGTACGCGAGTAAAACTTTCACTGGACCGATTAGTTGATTCTAACTACGATGTATTGACTAGAGTCGATTATTCATGTGTGAGTACCTTAACAAGATTGTCGTATCCAGAGAAGCGGCTCAGAACTGAAACTCTGCCCTCTTTTCTGGATGATTCCCTTGATTGGAATACGACACAAACGTTGTACAGTCGTGGAAAAAAAAAAGTAAACACCCCCTACTAACTCCTCAACAAATTATCGTAGACGAAAGTTACTGATACCGAACGATTGGTAATAAAGTCTCCTTTTAAATGATGTATGTAAAATTTTCTAAGGGGGCCATCTACCTATTAAAACGAATACAAACTTCATTTTTTTTCAATAGCAATATCCAATTTTAACGAGATATTTCAAATCTTCGGTTCAAACGATGCCCAGACACCCAATTTCAAGTCATTTGAGTGATCAGTTTTTGAATTATAAACATTCAAAATTGAGTGCTTCTCATGTTAAATTACATTTTCATATTTGTATTTATATCTCCTGAAATTCTGCTTCTAATGTGCTCATTTCTTTTGTAGCAATAATACAAATATACCCAAACATAAATACGCTGAATTTGCAATTTTTATAATTTTTTCATATGAATCATTATGAATCATGAAATTAATATTCGAAAAAATTATGAATTGCAACCTACCATTTTTTGGATGGATTTAGATTTATTAAGTCCCGCTTTATGGAAATCCAAAATTTTACATTTTTCTTCCAAGTCGTTTTCAAACGATGCTTAAAAAACGGCAAAATGATGGTTTAAGGGGCCGTCTACGATAGAAGTGAGTAGATATTTTGAAATTTATTCCGCTGTCCTGTCATCTAACAGACTTCATTGGCTCCTTGAGTGGAGCTTCAGGTGCCTTGATCAAGAAGGGGGCTCTCTCGGTCAACAATAGAGTGCGGAACTTCAATTTGGATACAGCCCTTAAAATAAGTAATTTCTCAGAAACGTATGGTACGAATTGCATAAAAATTTGTTTTTAGGCTAATTGAAGGGTGTAGAGCTCATTTATGCTGTCAGAATTGTGTACTGCTATTGAAAAAAACAAAATTGTGGTTCGTTTTACTATGTAGATGGCCCCTTAAGAAAATTTTTATATACAGAAGGCTCTCGTTAATTCGAAATCGGATAAATTGAATCTTCGCTTAATTCGAACTAAACATGAAGTCCCGAAATTTTCAATGGCAGAATAACGTTAAAACTTTTCATTTATTCGAACTCATTTTCTCTTGACTTCGTTTAATTCGAACTAACGAGAATTCCATTTTTTCATTTTTCCTTGCTTTCTCACGGACTTCAGATCCTTGAAATAACTTTCTTTCTTTCATTTTTGTCAGAATTGTTCTGAACTAGTATAATAATTCCATGCATTTGAAATCCGCTTTCTTAGTGCGCCCTGTCTGTCCATCAATGACACATTCGCCCTTTCTTCCATTGTGCTTTTCCTAATCCCTTCTGTAGCATTTGACCCAGTGACATTCCAAGAAATTCACTGACACTGTGGACATCTGTTAAAGATAGGGGAAACTTGTTTTATCACTACATTCTACTTTCACTCTGGGGATCGAATTTTTCAGTCAATGGTTTTACTTACTGCTAAATTATTTTTTGAGAAAGTAAAAGATCTTGTTTCTTTAAAATATGGCTCCACGTGGAAGTTATAAATCCTTAACTCTAGAAGCCAAAGTGGAAATTATTAAAAAGGTAGGATGTGGCCAATCTAAGACAGATATTGCTGCAGAATATGGAATAAAAAAGAATACGCTGTCTACTTACTTGAAAAATAAAGAATTCATCCTGAAATAATGGGAAAAGGAAAGATTTGCTAAAGTACGAAAACGTATGAGAACAGCAGCCCATGAGGATTTAGAGGAAGCTTTACTGTTATGGACAAAAGATGCATTGGCAAGAAATGTACCTTTGAGTGGACCTATATTGGCAGCTAAAGCGAAAGAACTAGCACTACTCATGAGTATTAAAAATTTCAATTGCAGCGAAGGATGGCTGACACGTTTTAAGCAGCGAAATAACATCGTACACAAAACTGTGTGTGGTGAAAGTGGTGCTGTAGACCTCGCTGCTTGCAATGAATTCTGCGAAAAGCTACCCGAACTTATTTCTACTTATACAATGAAAGACGTGTTTAATGCCGATGAAACAGGGTTGTTTTATAAACTTCTTCCTAATAAGACTTTAACATTTAAAGGTGAAACGTGCACAAGTAATAAACTTAGAAAAGACAGGATAACTGTGATGGTAGGTGCCAATATGGATGGAAGTGAGAAGTTAAAATTGTTAGTTATTGGTAAATCAACTAATCCACCTTGCTTCAAAGGAGTTAAAACACTGCCTGTTGATTATGTGGCAAATGCCAAAGCCTGGATGACGCGTGAGATCTGCATCAGTTTGTTAAAAGAACTGGAGAAAAAATTTTCTCATAAAAACAGAAAAATTCCATTGCTGCTAGATAATGTACAGAGTCATTGTAAACTACCAACACTGAGCTCTATAAAGATTGAATATTTACCCCCTAATACTACAGCACAACTGCAACCGATGGACCAAGGAATAATTCAAAATTTAAAAACTCATTACCGTAAAAGGGTTCTAGAACAAATTTTATTTTCGAGTTATCTTAAAGAAAACTACGACATAACATTACTCACGGCCATCAACGATTTATATGCGGCGTGGGACGCCATACAACCTGAAACAATAGAAAAAGGCTTTCGACATGCCGGATTTATCCATCCATCTAAAAAGAGTGGTTATAATGCAAATGACGAAAACGACAGACCTTTTGAAGAAATAGAATTTCCAAACTTTTCTGAAAAGTTCCAATGCGATATTACGTTCGCAGAGTATGTAGCAGCCGACAATAGTTTAGAAGTATCTGGACCCTTAACTGTGGAAGAAATTGTTGAAACAATTCACGAAAAATGCAATGAGGAGATGGAATCGGATTCTGGTGATTCTGCTACTATGTCCCAAGTGCTTTCCTTACCCACAGAAAAGTCAATTGCACAATCAATTGAGTGTTTGCGTACATTTATCCTGATGCAGCCGTCATCAGACAAAGAACTTAACTGTTTGTTACAAATAGAAAAACTGGCTAAAAAGTCAAAAATGAATAGGACTAAGCAAACAACAATTCATAATTTTTTTCAAAGAGATGATAAATAAGTGTAAATAATTTCTTAAATGTTCATCTAATTTCAGGTAAGAAAATTATAGTACAATTAAAATGTAATTTTAAATGCCATTGTTCTATAGTGTATTATTAATTTCTATGTGTTATTTATATTATTTTAATATTATTAATTATTTTATGTATTTATATCTTTTAATTTAATATTAAGTCATTCTAACGATAACATCCGAAATTAAAAAAAAAAATACTATAACATTAATTCCTTGTAATAGTACCCTTTTAAACATGTTTTCTCTCATACTTTCCATAATTCGAACTCTGGATAATTCGAACATTTCTTGTGGTCCCGACGAGTTCGAATTAACGAGAGCCGACTGTACATCATTTAAAAGTAGACTTTATTTCCAATCGTTCGTTACCAGTCACTTTCTTCTACGATAATTTGTTGAGGAGTTAGTAGGGGGTGTTTACTTTTTTTTTTTTTCCACGACTGTACATCTCCCATTTTCAAGCGTCTTAGGATGAGAAGGGTTGGACGACACCGGTTTAAAGGAGGCTCTTTAGCAGAACAATAATCTGCACCTGAACTTTTTACTGAGAGTACCTATTCAATCGGCTGAAAACAAGTTTTCAAAATTTATTTTTATTATTCGAAAGCACTCATTATCAAAAGAAATTTAGCAACTCGAAAACAGGAATTCTGCCTTTTCAGAATGGAGTGTCATCCCCGATGAAAAAATATATATGTATGTATAAATAGTACAAAACATATTTCAATTTTAAGGCTTACAGCACACGCTTTTATTTTATGCAAAAGGACGTCATTCGCATCCGCTTAAGAATTCCACATTTACGATCCACTCTGAAACAGTAACAGAGTAAAGCATGCTTAGGACGTCACTATCGAAAAATAATAACACAACTGCAGCAAAAAGATACCGCCATTCAAGAAACTCGACAAAAAAACGGCTATTTAATGATGGATGGGCCTTCATTTGTTTGTAACATTAATATAGATTCTTAAAATTAAATAGAATTTATAATAGCTCCCTGTTTTAACATAAATCACTCATTTATATTTTATCAAAATAGCACGTATTTTAATGACATTTTCTTTCGGTTGTCATGAGAAACAAAATGGCAGCAAAAAATATATAATTACTATTTTAGAACATTTTTGCATGCGCTTTATTTTCTACAGAAATGGAGTGCTTCCGTTGCCAATATTATGCAAATGGCTCTAAAAACTACAAAAAAAATGAATATTTCAAAAACAAATGGAGATACAGTTTTCCAACAAATTGCATTAAAAGTACTTTTTTTCCCAATACGACGGGATAAAAATTGAATGTGTGCGATGCTTAGAAGTTTAAAAAATCACTATAACGCATTGAATCGCACAATGGTACATCTGCTTTGTTCGACGGCTGGCTTATACGACGGAACGTTATTTTTTGGAGACGACACAAAATAAGCTGGGAGAAAGAAATAGCATACCGGGGGCTAAAAGAAAAGAGAAAGGTCCTTCATCCTTTTATGCTATTTCTAGAATAGTGCTTATCAAAATTAAAATAGTCGTTATATACCTTTAGTTCATTTATGTTATTTGCGTTGGAATCCTTGTACCTTGTCATGAGGTAAGTTATTAAAAAGTGAATGAAGAGAAGTCGTCCTAATTCTAGGCTGTCTGAGCGCTGTGATATTTTTAAAACTGAGTCATTAAACAAAGAGAGTTATTTAATTTAATTTTGTTTTTGTCAACATTTGAAAAAGAGTCATTTGGTATTTGGATCTCAAAATGTCAAAGTTTATTTATTTATTCGTTCCCATCCTTCTTTTGTTTCGCTCTCTCCATGTCTCTAAAGAGCTCTCCGTTCCTATTTTAGGGCACGAAAACACATTTTTATCTAAATTAATATTAAAATAAGTAAAACAATAAGCACCGTAATGAGGAGTATAAAATTAAAAATACAATGTAAAATAAAGGACGGAATTTTGGAGTAAACTTTTAAAAAAAAACTTTTTTTTTTTTTTTTTTTTTTTTTTTATTTATTTATTTTTTTTTTTTAGCAAGATTGAAAGAAATGTAATTTCCAACTTCAACAACAACTGTATAAAAAAAAACTTATTCTGCAGCGTAAGACTATTTCTTGTTAAAACACACAGTCGAACAGTACAGTCAAACCTTGTTATCCCGACAATCTAATGAAAAAAAAGTGTCGGTATAAGCGGAGTGTCGTGGGAACCGGAGTTGGAGAAAGTTTATAGAAAGCTGTAATTTTAATTAATTAATGACAATTTTAAATTCATAACTATTCTTACAGTTTTAAGCAATAAAACATTGTTATTATTATTATACAAAATTGAAAATAATAAAAATCAGATATAGGATGGCATTTTTTTATTGTTACATGAATTATCGATGAATTAAGCTTTGCTTGTCCCTAGATGGACTTCCTACTATTCTTTTTTTCAATATTATACAATGAATTGTAATCAATATTCGTTGTTTCAGAAATGGATGTTAGATCATTTCTGATCGTTTCAATGCAATATGCAATGCTTCGGTTTTAGTCTGATGAAAAACGCCGTGTAACCACAAGAAAGCGCCGCCTGACCAGAACAAAAAGACCACGAATAGACTGATACGTTTATCTGGAGCTTAAGTGGATCATTCATAGTGTGTGGGTTTATTTATTCAAATAAAGGATTGAAGTAAAATTTCTCATTTATCTCAATGGCCATTTTAGACACCTTTGTAAAAAGTTTGGTTAAGACATTTCTTCATTTCCGTGCTTATAAGATGGATTATGAAAAATGGTCCATTTTCCTAAACTGTCGGGATATCCGGAATTGAAAATTATTCAACGACGTAAAATCCGGAGTTTATTTACATTATAATCATATACAGAAATTCGGGACTTTGAACAACTGACGTGATAAGCGGAGTGACGGGAAAACCAGGCGTCGGGATAACGAGGTCTGACTCTATATACACAAGTTTTTGGGAAAGAGAAATGCTTTTCTACACACACACATACGCACATATACAGGGTGTATCTAGCCCTCTTAATAGGGAGCAGATTTTGTATCTAAGTCTATGGATCATAAAATCTGTGGGATGAAAAAGGGGTGGTCACTTGATAGAAGTGTTATTTAAAAGGGGTTTCACTGTAGGAGACTTCAAACAGGATGAAATGGAAAAAGATCCCTGAGTTGCAGTATAACCTGTTTTCCGTTCATTAAGGAGCGCATAGCATTTAGGTTTATTCACAGAGACGCGCAAAACAATTCGATTTCAGGACTACTTCATAATATGAAAAAAATGAAACCTTAAAAATATTCTGTTAGGTTTGGAAAGAGTTTCATCGCCTGTGCCTCATGCATCATTTTCCTTCCTTTTTCTACTTCATGTCATTGCATCCTCGAAACATGAAGTGTTGTATCAGAGATGCAAGGAGAACCCTCTCATGAAAGACGTCCAGCTTCAACGAAGCATCTTGAGCGGCTTGAAGAACCAAAAGAAAGAAAATGAAAGCAACTCATCAAGGCACTGTGAAAAAAGTTCTTTTCTAAACGAATTAAAAAAGAGCTTTCATCACGGGATGTTAAGACGAAATTAGCATTTTATTTTTCAACTTCGCAAGAAGTTCATCGCGGAAGGAGCTTGTGATTGAAAGGAGTGTTTTAAAAAAAAATAAGAATCATTCCGTTTATTTTGTTTTATTCACATTTTAACGCTGGTTTAGTCATTTTTTTTTCGCTGTGAAATGGGTTCTCACTATAAAAATTATCGCCTTCGAGCCATTATTATTTTATGTTAATATCTGTCTTTTTCGCCGACGCTTCTTCGCAATAATTCTTTTTCGGGCATGAAATTTTATTTTATTGATATATATATATATTTTTAATTTTTTTTTTTAAATTTTTTTTTTTGCATCATTGGACGATTGTTTTAAATAGCGTGATTAAAAAGATCTGGACCTTTTTAATTTCTCTAAGTGAAATTTAAATATATATATATAAAAAAAAAAACAAGAATAAGTTATGGACGATTACGAGACACGCGATCCAAATCCTGTCAAGTACACTTCGATTTAAAGAGTTAATTAAATTTTTCAGCGACTCTCGTCGATCACGAAATGGCATCATCGTAGCTGCTAACTTCTTCTTTTTTTCCCCCAAGATCAATACACATATTTTGAACCAGCTTTTTTACTGAACCCATGCTATAAGTACAGCATACAACGATAGCCCATTTTTTCGTGCCGAAGTTTTCATATTTAAAAATCGTCTCTTGAAAGAGTATTATTTTTTACTAATAGCTAAGCTTTTCTGTCTGATAAATAGGGATGGCTGAACGTTCTTTATCTGGTCTATTTCTCTTTCATTCGTTTTGCATCAGTTAATGATTCTTTTAAACTGCTTTGTTCAAAATAGAAGTTAATTTCTCTGAGGAGATTTTTTTCTTTAAATAAATAAAAAGCGCAAATGATTAGGATATTTAAACTGGACCCTTAAAACTTTTGGCAGAAAAAACTTTCTCTCTTTGAAGATAGAGGTAGCTAAAATGAATGAGCTCAATGAGATTTTGTGATCTTCCACGGAAAACTAGTTGTGTTGTGGCCATCACAAAACTTTCTTCTATATAAATCACATAAACAGCGCTCATTGATATCAAGGTATTCCTGAATCTGAAGTTGAATGAAAATTCGTGCATTCGTTCTTGAGATAGAGCTATAGTGGAAATTCTGAAAAATGCAGCCTAACAGCGCCACCTATTGGGTTATTGACACCAGAACCTAATGATCATCCACTTATGTCAACGGCTAACTGAATATGAAATTTGAGGAAAATTCGTACATTAGTTCTTGAGACAGAGCTGTTGCGGAAATCATGACCAATGCAGCATAGCAGCGCTACCTGTTGGGCGTTTTACACCAAAATGTAAAGAGCAACTATTCCTATCAAGGACTCACGGAACTTGGAGTTTTATGAAAATCCGTGCATTCGTTCTTGAGATACAGCTATTGCGGAAATCGTGAAAAATGCAGCCTAGAAGCGCCACCTGTTGAGCGATGGACACCCAAAACGAATCAGCACCCATTTATATCAGGGACTACCTGAATATCAATTTTTATTAAATTCCGTTCATTCGTTCTTGAGCTACAGCGCCCACAAAATGTGTGTCACATACATACAGACAGACAGACCCACAGACAGACATTTTGTAAAAACATGCTTTTCTGGATCTCTGACCCCTAAAACGTGTTGAGGAGTTAGTAGGGGGTGTTTACTTTTTTTTTTTTTTTCCCACGACTGTACTTTTATGCCATACAAACCTTTCAGTCATAAAAACTTCATGTTGTTTGTTTGTAGGAAGTCTTATGACAATGAAACGCAGATCAACATTCCGGCATTTTTGAAGGGGGTTATATACTTATTTAAAGGGGTCCGGGGCTAAAAATTCTTTTAAAAAATGCAATTTTTTTCATTGGCTTAATTTTTTTTTTAGTTTTTAACGTTCAATACCGCAAACCGCATGCTTTTATCATCATTAGATCCAGAGATGGAACACCTTTCGCCTTGAGAAGCGAGATGCATCAGCTGCCCTCTGACGTGAACTTTCACATCATTGATCTCAGAATGAATTTTTTCACGATTCGTCAACTGTAAAAGAACATATCTAAAGTTCCTTGCAAAATATATGTATAAACTTTTCAACAGTAATTTTGCTATATCTCCAACAAATTGTCTTCGGGTTTTTAATTTTGGGTGATAATTGCAAAAATAGGCTAATGAATACAAAATTCACTCATAAAAAACTTCATTCTTTTTAGTTAATTTTATTTTTATAAAATTCATAATCAATATTTTAAAAAATCCTGAAGATATATTAAAATGACACATTTTCTGTACACAAAAGTGTAAAAAATTTGTAAATCAAATATGTACTTCCAGAGTTGTATCAAAAAGTAAGTATGTTTAAAATTTAATTTTTTTTAAATATTTAACATCTTTCAGATTTTTTTACATACAATATTCTTATTATATTAAAAAAATATTTCAGAAAAAAAAATCATAGCAAAATCTCTAAAAATAAAAAAAAAATAGAATTTTGAGCCCCGGACCCCTTTAAAAGAAAAGCTTTGTATAATTCATTATACCATACAAAAGAATAAAATTTCTTTCGAAATGTTGGAATACGGCCACAATTTCCTTTAGGGTGATATAACTTACGGGTGTCGGTTAAACGAGACTATTGTATAATCGGACACCGGATCATCGAAATTTTACTTTTTTTTCTGAACACAAAGAAAGCTCTCCTTTCTCAAAGAAGCTTTGAGATCTATCTCATTAAACAAGCCTAACATCAACACACTATCTCCAGTTTTGAATGGGAAAAAAATTTAAAATCTAAAACAAGCCATAAAGACGTCTTCGCTTTTCACCCGAGTTAAAAAACTGCTTTCACAGAAGAATAAAAAAGAACTCTCATCCCATTAAACTACAAAATTTATGCATATTATTTAGTATCATAATTTTATCTTGTCATGAAAATAGTGTTTAAAGAAATAGGAATAACTATTTTATTTTCTGCCCATTTTAATGTTAGTTTAGCCCTTTTTTCCCAGAGGCGAAATTTATTTCAAATTTAAAAATCGTCGCCTTAGAGGCTATTATTATTTTCTATTAGAATAGCTGAGCCTTTTTTCGACTCGTTGCTTTCGAGTCAGTATGGATTGGGAAGAATTTTGTTTTCTGTTCTTCATCCGATGATAATTGTTCTAAATAGCTTCGTTAAAAATAGGGTCAAGTTTTTAATTTCTCTTGCGAAATTTTATTCAAAATCGTGCTAGTAATTCAGAAAAAGATGCTGTGTGGTGTTTTCCTTGTAACTAAAATGGATGAGAGAGATTTTATAGTTCGATCTTTGGATGCATGGAGAGATAAATTAAAAGTAATATTTGCTATTAAATACCTACATAGAGACGTATGACTATGTCTCTATGTAGGTTGTGTATGTATATGTAGCTCTATCTACCCCATAAACTGCGCAGGAAAATTTGGCGATATTTTTACGATACATGTTATGGTGGGGTTATTGCTATCTTCAACCTTTGGGGTTGCTTTTTTTTTTTTGCTTGAATTATTTACAATTATTTAGAAAACTGGGAATTCAGGGGAGCAGAGTGCCTCTGACAATAACAATTATTAATCACTAAAAAGGTCTCTTGGGTTTATTAAATCGGTTTGTTTATGTATTTCCATGACTCGTTAAATTTTCCAAAATTGCGATAAAATGTTGTTTTAGTGTGGTACCTAACTTTTTAGGAGAGCGCAAAAACAGGGTTTAAATAAACGTCTGTTTATAAATATTTAAAAAACGTGTTTTTACGTCTTCTTGAAAAGTTGGATAAGATACTAAAACTGCATTTTGCCTCCATTTTGGATATTTTAGCCCACTGTGCCAAGCGGCAGAGGATGTGGAACTCTCCCCTCTCTCTGTGTTTGTCTCTCGACAATAAAGCTCGGCAATTCCATCGAGATTCGATTTTTTTTATGGAACTCATTCTCCTAAATTAAGGATAATGACCGGACACTTTTCAATTTTGAGGTTTTGTCAAATATCTATAGAATTCCTTAAAGAATCGTCTATTTTTCAGTAAAGCTTTAGTCCCGAGAGCAATTAGGTGGCTAACAATAATTTGAATCACAAAAATGTCCGTGATCAGTCTGTAACAGAAAATGATTGGAAGGATCTGTCACTGTAGAAAATGTCTAGGGGCTTCATACAAAGTAAAGTTACAAACGTTTCTGTAAAAATTTCAAATGACTTTTCTTTCTACGAGTCATATGAAAACTTTGTTTTCAAATGACTTCCAAGCATTGACTTGCTTTTGCAAGTCGATGCTGAGTTGTAAACTTTGTATTAAAGAGTTTTCAAACAAGTTCAATGTGACATGAAAAGTGCAGTAAAAGTATTATAGTGTCAATAAAAATGAAGAAATGGGTGAGATAGGAATATTTGTGAGAGATATTTTTTAACTGCGCATGCGCGAACGATACACTAATTTCTTTTCCATTTTTATTAGTCCTCTCTGTAGGGCAACTTACAGAAAAACAAAAAACCTATCAAATATCACGAAAATTCAGAAAGAAAGGGAATGATCCGAATTTCATTTGCTTTCTAACAGTAGCTGGGTGGTAAGGTATTTTCCACACATTGTCAATCTGCTCACTCTATCGCTGACTTTTTTCTGTATTTTCGAGATATTTCACTGGCTTTGTTTTTATGTAAGTTGACCGATATAAACCAAATTGTGAAGAACACATGGTCTTTCGCGCATGCGCAGTTAACAATAATTTCATACAAATGCTCACCTTGCACCCAATATTCAAAATATTCAGCTTTTAAATGCCATTTGTCAAGTTTTCGGATTGATTCAAGATTGGTTGAAAACGGTGCATATTATGAAAAAAGAACATTTGAATTTTTTTGCAGAAACTTTCATAACTATTTCAGTAGAAATGCAAACAAATATTGCAGACATCATATAGTCATTTGTAACAGTGACACTTTCTGTCGCAGGGTGATCACAGATTTTTTTTTTCTAAACGAAACGGTAGTACGCTGTAGAAAAAAAAAAAAAAAAAAAAAGCAATTTAACAATTTACAGCAACCATTTGGAAAAAGATTTTTTCAAAGACTAAAATTTAAGACATGAAAAATCATACATTATGTACGCCATGAATTAAACATTAATAGTGTTATTACACGTAAAAATTGCAAGCGACAAAAATCGCTTGCTTCACATTTCCTGAAACTTACGTATTATCCAAATATTTCACTAGCTGTTCGGGAAAAGGCTTTTCCTTCGTCCAAGAAATCTGACGGCCCATTTTAAATGAAATTTCTTTCTTGAACTTCTAAACATCCCACATTATTACTTTTTACACCGTCGTATAGAGAAAAAAAATGTACTTTTAAATGCCATTTGTTTTGAAAGCTGTATCTCAATTTGTTTCTCAGTTATTAATTTTCTTTTGTAGTTTTTATTACTTTTTTGTCATAGAGGCAACACTCTGTTATCTATCTGGGTGGGAGGAATGAGGTTGTATGACGTCTTTTTCCAATTTTATAAAAATATAAAAGCGAAAAAGCATTTTCACTCGTTTTTAAAATGCTGAAGGGTAAAAATTTGACAAAACTGAGATTTTAAAATTGAAATCACAAAATAAAATTGTTTCTCAAATTGCAAAAATTTTAAATTGATCAAATTATGTATCTATATCAAGTACTCTCCAGAAATGATAATTCCAACAGGAGACCAAGATGTGGACGACCCCGTATGACGTTTGTTGAGATGGATCGGAGGATATGGAGATTCCTGTTTAGAAGAAATATGCCTATATAGGAAATTAAAAATAATCTCGGTGTACAAGTGTCCAAAGATACTGTACATAGGCGAATAAAGAATATGATCACAAAATGGCCTGCTAACCATGTCCCAAACTACACCACTAACAGGGAAGAATCAACTGCGCTATAAAACACGTGTCCGGCGGTCGACAAGTGGCTTACTTTTTTATTCAATGATGAGAAAAAATTGGAACATAGATGGCCCTGATAGGTGGGACATGCATTGATAGGATCTGCGAAAGGAACCAAAGACTTTTCCAACAGGCAGCAAGGCGGTAAGTCTGATTATGGTTTGTGGGGGGCGATGGTTTCCGGCTTTATCAGCATAAGCCTGACCTCCCTGGATTTTCTAACAACATTTCCAAAAATACCAAGAGACGCTGAACTAACATTTCCTTCCATTCGGTGACATTTTTTGGTATGGGTGGGTGCGGTTCTGAATGGATCTTTGAACAAGGTAATCTACATAACCGTGGCTTTCACAGAAAAATTTAAAAATTTCTTGACTTTATGTCCTGGCATAAACCCGATTGAGAATGTCTATGGCATTTTAACCCGTCAGGTTTACAGCAATGGAAAACTCTCTTGAAGGATTGAATGAGGCCACAGAGAGAGCATGGTACTTTCTGCCACGAGAAACACTACAAAAACAAATAATTTCGATGGACGCGCGTTTTTTTGAACTAATCCGAAATCACGGAAAAATAATTTGTATGAAACAGTTTAATGAAAATGATAATGTAGGGGCCATTGTGCATAAACTTTTGAGACAGTTTTCTTTGAACTTTTTTAAATTAAATATTTTACTAATATGTACTAATTTATTTTTTTTCTACTTTTGATATCATTTACATAAATGAAATTGCGAAATCCACAAATAAAAAAATGCTCTTTATTTAAACTTTTTATTATTCATTAATAATCAACGTTTTATGCTTGTGCTTAAACTTTTGAGACGGACTATACTAAAAAATTCTACACAAAACAAATGCTGGAAACTCTTTTGTTGGAAGTCGGTTTAAAAAAGGAACTTTTTTTTATTATTTTTAACATTCCGTTTCTTGGTGTCCGTTGAAAGAGATGAATTCTCTTTTTTTCGGAGCAGAAAAGAATGTGTGTCGGAAGGAAAAAAGCTGCGCGTTGCAGAAAATGACTTTTTCTGGATGGACGAGAGGGATGTTGTGTCCGGCCGGAGACACTTAGCGAAACGAGAGTGGTGCCTCTCCGAGACAGTTCTGCTGAATGCGGAATGCTGTCACATGCGTCACCAAAACCCCTTGTGTCTCTGCATGGATTTGCTCATGCGTAGGTAGGACCGCAGAGCCGCATAGGTTTTGCAAATGAATAAATCATGAACTTGGAGGACGTTTAACCGGATGAAACTTCAAACCGATTTCTTATGCGTTGTGTTTGAAAACCGAAAAGGTTTCTTGATGCATTCGAGTACGTTGTGGTCATTTTGGTTGAGAAATGGCTTTGTAGAAAGGTCGTTTTGAATAAAGCGAGAAGGATCTGGAACTTTAAAGTAGATACATTTATTTAAACGAGGTTCGTTCCCATTTACGACAAAGGTTAAAAAATAAAATTGAATGCCTTGACCACGCCTTGAATCATCCCATTTAAAAATGACATTTTGTCGATGACGTTCTCCGAAAAACAGTTTCGTTCATTTTTTTTTTTTTTTTTTTTTTTTTATCCTGTTACGCGGAAATGCGTAAGTCAATGGCATATCATCACGCATTTGGAATTAGAAGTTTCAATGGACCGCCGCCAAGAGTTATCAACATCTGGAAGTCGTGGCGGTCATCGGACGGATGAAATGCTCCGGTCAACAGAAACTCGCGGGTCGATGCCTTAAGAGGCTACTTCAGTCAAATGAAAAGTCGCATTTGCTAATGCTAATCCTATGGAAGAAATTTATAAAGATATCTCGGTCGCATTTCAATATTTTTAAATGGTTTCTTTTGCATTGAATAGTTGAGATCAATCCGTATGCAGGCCGTTTTCTACTTTTTCGATTTTGATTGCAGATATTTTTTTATGAGACTGCTTTTACTTTCGAAACCGGTTCTGAAAATGAAAGTATCCTCATAAGAAATACCTGTAAACAAAATCGAAAAAGTAAACAACGGCCTTTGTACAGATTAATCTCAATTATTCAATGCAAAAGAAATCATTTCAAAATATTGAAATGCGACCGAGATATCTTTATAAATTTCTTCCATAGGATTAGCATTAACGAACAGGTCTTTTTGTTTGACTGAAGTAGCCTCTTAAACAGGTTGAATTTAGCTTTCAAATTTTCCTGGTGGGATTGTCCGTGATCGGACCTGCCACTACCGTTCTCATGAAGGGGTGAAAAGGGTGTTTAAGGCTCCGCTGCACTGAAACTCCCCGATCGCGAAATCCCATGTTAGCCTATGGGAAAATTTCGAAGCGCGACGACTCATTACCTACCAATAATTATTAAAACACCGTTTTCACCCTCCAAAAGTAGACGTCAGATGCTAATGATGTGCGGTTTTTTTTTTTAAATTATCTCCGTCAATTTTAAATACATGAAAAATCCCTATAAACGTTGAAATTTCCATTGGACTAAATTTTATCATCTTCTTAAAAATACTTAAAATTTACGGAGACAATTTGAAATATCGCGCACCATCGGCATCTGACGTCTACTTTCGGATGGTGCAAACGGTTAATAATTATATTACGTAATGAGTCATCGCGCTTGAAATTTTCCCCATAGGTTAACATGGGATACTGTGCAGCGGCCCTTTAAAAAGAATGGCTACTGTCATGAATCAGGGCCACGACAAGTGCACTTTTTTCGGAGATTATTTTGTTATTTTCCCTCTTCCATGGCGTGTACCTTTTATTTCATTTCATATTCCTCAACGAGAGCGGGCTTATGTGCTTTGTATGTGAATTTTTTAAAACAAATTCTAAAGATCTGTTGCCAAATGATCTAGCCAGCTGGGTTCTATCTCCTTTCTAGATCTATCGGCTCGTTTCGACGTCAACGGCGCGGTCGTGGCCGTTGCTATGGAAACACCCTCCGCCAGTCTCGAACTTCAAGAAGTTCGCTTTTCGAGAAGTAGCACGTCACATCCGTCGAGTAGAAAACCTCATGGCTAAAAAGTCCTTCCAAATATTTACAAAAGTAGCAAAAATATTTCTAAAAAGTAAACTGCACCTATACATTGTTTTAGGGCGTTTTTGGCACATCCTATAAAATCGTTATGTATTTTCTGCACAGGCAAAATTTATATCAATACTAGCTGTTTAACCCGTTCTACGCACAGGAATTAATACATTTAATTCTAAAACCAAAATAAAAAAATAAAAATCAGTATTCGATTTAGAGAAATATTTTTCTACTACTGGGCATTTTTTTTAATGAAATGTAATTTATCCTATTGCTATGGCACGAGACGGTAAAACGATATCTTTGAATAAGGGAATCAATAGAATAAAAAGTTTTGTTGATGTTTGTGATAAAATGTTTTTCTTTATTTTTTTAAAAAGGGTAAATAATTAAGCTCAATTAAATAATCTCTAACTATTTGCATGCGAGGTAAAAGAATTATTGCAATACCCGTGGCGTACGTAATATGTATATCTCACATTGCAGTAAACATTTAGAACTGGTTGGAACTCGCGCGATTACGGGTTGAACATAAAAAAAGGCAAAAATTCTTCATAAAATAAAAAAAAAATCAATTTAAAATTTTCGAATATTTTGCACCAATCGTTCATGGGCCCTCTACCAGCAGCCCGCGTGCCAAATTTCGTAGCCCAATCCCGCGTTACATAGATACGCGCACTGATTTTAATAGGGAATCTCTTTTTAAGGTTGAGCATCCGTTTTCCCATAGGCTAACATGGGATTTCGCGATCGGGGAGTTTCAGGGAGTTAAAGGTCCGAGCGCGCGGCCGCCTTTTTTCGTGACGTAATAGTGTCTTCTAGCGTTGCCCAGTAGTTGATTCCTGCACCGTTCCTTTTAAAGATGGGGTTCCACGTTCCCATTGCAAAGTCGCTCGTGTCAAAGAAGATATATTTTTTAGAAGTTTAGAAATGAAAATTTTTTAAGGTAGTCCTAGAAGTTATAGTGAGGTTCTCCAGGCTCCAGCAAGTAAAATTTCAATACAAAATGGATCACGTTTTCGTAGTCAATTTTGTAACAATTTACATTGCCATTTACTATACAATGTACACTCTTCTACTACCTAAACTGACTGAGTTCAGGTTCAATTTTGAATTTTATGATTTTTCGTTGTTTTCTGGCTTTTAAAACAGATAAATGCGTTTAAATAGCTCATGCTCATAATCATTGTTCGGATTCTTTGTTTCGGCCAACGGAGTGAAAGAAAAGAAGCCTCCAAGTCTGCATTTTTCTGAAATAATGAGTATTTTCGTAAGCATTCAAATAGCCCAACATACATCTGTATCCTGTAAAAATTGAGTCTGTGAACGAGGGAATTTCCGAAAATAAAACAGCATCTTTCGGGATTCAATCTATTGCCTGTAGAACTGGTTTTGCAGCAACAACCAGGCACGGGTACGAAAACCACTTTTAACACTTCATAAAAGTTTGTACATTCAAGAAGGATTTTCATTTTGACTATCAATCTTTTTAGGTAACTAGTACATTTTATCATTCTATACAATAGACATCCTATTATCCGACGCTCTATTATGCGACACACTCTGTTAAACGACACTTCTCACATCTGTCCATAAGGTTCTTTGTGGCTGTATTCCAGAACTCGGAACGAAAATTTATTGTTCTTAAACTTGCAAGAATTTATACAAATCTTTAAATAGGGTAAAAATACAATGAATGATTAAAATGCGCAAAAGATTTATTGGACTGGCCTGGTATAAAGCTAAAAGTTAGGACCGAACCCAGTCAAAAAAAAGAAAAAAAAATGATTGGCGCGTCTCGGCCGTACAAAAAAATTTATGACCTGGCGTAAAGGATAAACAAGTGGGTAAGTGTGATCACAAATCGCACAGAGGGTTTCGTTTAATATTCCTTTCAAAACACTTTATCTTTTTGCAAAATCTGTTAGTTCCACATTTCGAAATCAGGAGGCACACTCTATTCTAAAAAAACCTCTAACCCAACGAAACTCCGTTTTACAAACTATCCGTAGATACATAAGCCGAGGGGATCGGGCCCGTAGCACCCGAGATAGGTAGGCGCTCCCTGGCGGTAAAAATTAGAACTAAAATATGTACGGCTATGGTGCATAATAGGAAAGAGTGGTCAAAGGAGTGTTGGCAAAAGTTAGAAAAGTGCACACCGGATGAAAAAGGTGGAGGTTAGAAAAAATGCTAAAAATACAGAAGTTAGAGCCCGAAGTGGTGAATAATATAAGACTTTTTGAAAATTTATTATTTTTCATGAGATCGCAATTGTTCTGCTATAAGTATGCAAAATTTCACATAACCAACTTAATTAGGGGCTGAGTTAAAAAAAAAAATTGCTTAAAATACACAATTTAGAGCCCAGAGGAGTAAATATAAGATTTTTTCAAAATTTTATGATTTGTCGTTTGATGTGAGGTGTTAGCTATAAGTATCCAAAATTTCAAGTCTTGAACTTAATGAGGCCTCAGATAGAAAAAAAGAGCTTAAAATACACAAGTTAGAGCCCAGAGGGGTAAATATAAAACTTTTTTCAAAATTTTATGATTTACCGTTTGATGTGAGGTGTTCAGCTATAAGAATCCAAAATTTCAAGTCTCTAACTTAATTAGGGGCTGAGTTTAAAAAAAAAAGCTTAAAATACACAAGTTAGACCAGAGGGTTAAATATAAGACTTTTACAAAATCTTAGGATTTGTCGTTTGACGGGAGGTGTTCAGCTATAAGAATCAAAAAAGGCCAGTCTCCAACATAAATCGTTTCTGAGATCGGGCTCTGTGACGGACTGACAGACAGAGGAGTGAGCCGAATAGGGTTTCGTCAGATGAACGAGAACCCTGAAAACTGGCCCGAGGAACGACCTGGTAAAGCTAAAAGTTTGGCTAAATCGGACCCAAACAGCTAAATTTCTGCAAAATAGGCCAATATTTCTGAAACTGTATCGTATCGTGTGACCAGATTTTACTTAAAACAGTTCCGGGTTGGGTTCGTGTAAAACTTGAATACCCGACATGATGCAAAATCTGTTACAAAACTTCATCTTTACGTAAGAAAAACAAATCAAGTTCAATAAAAGAATGTAAAAATTGCGAAAAAAAAACAAAAAAAAAAAACTTTCTACTGCGAATTTTTGTGCGTGTGAGGAGAGAAACAAATACGTTATATTATTATTTTTTTTTTTTTTACGCTGCCGAACCTAAAGATAAAAAAAAAAAAATAGAAAAAACTGTCAGGAAGCCTTTTTGGGCAGCTTCCTGCTTCAACTCAAGATAATTCTGACGTCGATAGGACGAAAAAAAAAAAACAGTATTACCTTCTTTTTTTTTGTTTCAAAGTGAAAAGACTTATACGCACAACCCTGCCGCACTGTTGAAACAAAGGTTACTACAAAAACTAAACAATTTGATAAAATTTTAATTGTATGATTTGAATACATTCTGATCGAAAATAATTTTTTCAAGCGAAACGACCTTCAGATAAGGGATCGATACCTCGATCCTTTTTTTTTTTTTTTAAATTTAGTTTACATGTCGAAAAAAAAAATTAATCCCTTCACGTGAACAAAATACAAGTTACTTTGAATCACTCTTAAACTTTTCAGTATATTTTGCTAACCAACAAAGGAAGTTTTGTACTTCCATTTACTTAAAAATGAGATAAACTAAAATTATTTTGCTCCTTTACAACTGTTTTAAGAATCCAAGTTGAATAATTGTATAAAGTACAAAGTACCTATCGATTAAAGTAAGAGAATTTATCTATAAGGTACAAATGCGTACTATAATATTCGTATATCTGCCTATAATAATAATATATCTAATATACCTAATAATAATCTATAAATAATATATCTAAGGCTGAATTATTTATCAATACATGTATAGGTCATACATTGATACTTTTTAAGCATCGCAATACGATAGCTACGCTCTGAGTCTGCTGATATATCCCAATAACAATAACATTGTTTTGCCACACTCTATTTTCCAGCCCCGTGAAACAACGCCGAATAAATTGTCATTCGTCCGATCCATGTTTTCAATTAAATATCTATTTCCGCAGATTATCTCTCTTTCGTAATTTATCTACAAATAAGGAATATCTCATTAACTTCACTTGCTACTTTAATTCCTATCCTCACAAACCACAAACTCCACTATTCGTTAGAGAGGAATATCACTTATCGTTCGATTCTTCTTCAACTGCTGCTATGGGCCCATGTATACTACAATGTATAAAAGCATGGCCATGTTCTGGTTATTGCCGATAGCATTGATATTGATTGCTAGAACGTGGTTTCTCTGATTAAAGTTACATAAAAAACAAGAATTTTGTTTTTACTTTCTTCTATCTTTACAAGAAGAAAGGATTGGATTTGTGAAAATTTTCGAATTCCGGTTTTCAACAGATTTACACGTTTTAGGGATCAGGGATCCCGAAAAACATGTTTCTACAAAATGTGTGTCTGTGAGTCTGTGACTCTGTATGTATGTCACACATATTTTGTGGGTACTCTATCTCGAAAATTAATGCACGGAATTTAATAAAAATTTATATTCTGTTAGTTCTTGACATAAATGGATGCTGATTAGTTTTTGGTGTCAATTGCTCAACAGGTGGCGCTGCTAGGCAGCATTGTTCACGATTTCCGTAATAGCCCAATCTCTAAAACCAATGCACGGCTTCTCATCAAACTTCAAATTCAGTGAGTCCTTGACATGAACCGACATTTTGGTGCAAATTGTTCAACAGGTGGCGCTGCTGTGCTGTGTTTTTTGCGATTTTCGCAATAACTCAATTTCAAGAACTCATGCTTGAATTTTCAACAAACTTCAGATTAAGGTATACCTTGATATCAATGAGTGCTGTTTATCTTTCGGTGTAAATCGCTCAACAGGTGACGCTGCTAGGCTGCATTTTTCAGAATTTCCGCTATAGCTCTATGTCAAGAACCAATGAACGAATTTTCATCCAACTTCCAATTCAGATATACTTTGACATGGATTGGTTCGAAATTGATGTCATTTCTTATGCTATTTAAATGATTTAATGAACGGGATTTATATAAGTAGAAGAAAGTTTTGTGGTGGCCACAACATACTAGTTTAGAATTTAGTGTCGCCCCCGGCGAAAAAGTTATATATAAGTATAGATAACGCAAAATATATTTCAGTTTTAAGACATCCAATAGACTCTTTTATTTTATAATAAATGAACGTCATGGGCATCCTTGCATTACTTTATGCTTGAAGCATTCCACATGGACGATCCAGTCTTAAACAGCATCTATGGAAAAGTATGCCTATGACGTCAATATCGCGGAATCATACTCAAACCCAGCAAAAAGCTAAGTCATCCTTCAAGAAACTCGTCCAAAAATCGGGTAGCTCATGGTTCATAGGCCTTCATTTATTTGTAACATTAATAGGGATACTTAAAATTAAATATTGTTTATAATAGCTCCCTGTTTTATCAGAAACCATTCACTTACATAGTTTTTTTTAATTCGGAAAATGTTATGGTACAAGGATTAATAAAATGGCATTCTTTAAGCTTTTGAATAGGAATGAAGTGCGGAGAAAATGAGTCGCACCCATATTCTTTAAAATAGATTTTATAACAGACGCTATTCTTGACACGGCACGTATTTTAATGACAATTTTTTTCAGTTGTTATGAGAAAATGGCTATAAAATGATAGAGTCATCTACTAATTTCCCTTTACTTTCTACAGAAATGGAGTACTTCAGTCGCCAGCCTTACAGAAATGACATTAAAAACTACAAAAAAATGAATATCTAACTTATTGAATATCAATAAATAATAATTAATGAATATTTTACAAACAAATTTCATTGAAAAGTACTTTTTCTCCTATACGACGGCATAAAAATTGAAAATGTTGCGATGTTTAGAAGTTTAAAAAATGACAGTAGATTATCGGTATTTAACTGTACAATAATACACCTGCTTTATGGGTGGCTTAGGGTTGAGTGTAGCGTTATTTTTAAGTGACGACACTTTAATTGTTGTCTGAGAGAAGTAGTATATTTGGGGAAAATTGCGGACACGTGTGTTGTAGCTGATGGCGAGCTGTTATGTTTTTAGCTCGAAACGCGTCCTGTGTTTTGTTTTATTTTATGGTGATTTTTTTACAAAGTTTTATTATTTCAATTAGTATATTTGGGGACTAAAAAATTCTGCCTTTAAAATGAGTGTCCGGAATCTGGTAGAATCGGCGCTTTTTCATTTCTCCGGTGATAGAAAAGGCATTTTCAATGCATTAAAATTTTTTATGCGAAATTCAATAGATTATCGACTTTAACGTATTCTTTACTCTACTGAAATTTGTTATGAAATTAAATTTCTGGACAGGATATGTAATGTCTATCAGTTATTCAAGGAACAAGAATCTTCTTATATAAAAACAAGAAAGAAAAATCATGCGTTGAGCATGGATTATGAAACACTTTCCAACACTTCCTGAATGCTTTAAAAAAACTTCGTTATTTAGGAAAATAAAATACCTATGTAAACATTTTAGGAAACGCAGAAAACATTTAAAAAATTGATTTCGTTACCGTCCATAGCCAATAGTACCTTCATTACACGCCATTATTTAGCTAAAATTTAATTTAAACTTAAACATTCTTAAAATGACTAAAATCACATTTCCAGATATTATCATCCATACACGATTATATATCCAATTCTTTGCGCGACCCTGTACATCATTTTATCTATATTCCACAAACATTTCTCAATAAACTAAAAATGCATAACTCCTTTAAAAACCACCATTAAGCAATTTACGCTCATGGTCAGTAACCCTTATGAATTCTTTTGTGTGACCCTGTATATGAACTATAGCATTTATACACGCCGTATAGCATGCATAAATAGAGTGAAACATAAAAGCGCATATCATAATTGAAGATGCCTTTCCAGGAATCATCGCCTATGTACAGTACTTGGACATCTGAAATATTTTGCGTGTCCCTATAAATGCTATGCACTTCTTATTATGCCTGAAATAACTTATAGTAAACTTCAGCGACGCGACGTATATCAATTTCATTTTATATGAAATAGTTTAACATAATTAAAATACGCCACAAACAAACCCCTCCCCCATATCATTATGTAACGAAATTCTTCTCTGTGGCCCCGTAAAGGAATAACAAGTATTCTTTGCACCGCACATTCTTTAGAATGCTTATTTCAGTGCACTTCATAAATGAACATCGATTATTTTAGACTTGAAAGCGTGTAACATCATTAAAAATTATTTGAAACGATTTTTTTCCATTGACCGTCCTGTAACGGAATACTTTTGGCTGTCCCTGAAAATGAACTAAACGTTCTACAAACTTCATTTGAAATAGGATACGTGCTACCTTAATAACATCCAAAAATTTCAGGGCAACCCGAGTCTATTTACGAGACAAACCGAAATCATAAACACTTTTCAACTTTGGGCTAATCCCTCCTTAACTTAGATAAATGAGTTTTTCATGCAGAATTATCAGATTTTCTTCAAATTTGGTATAGCGGTTAATTCTGATAAGGCGCTTCTCTGATTAGATGTGAAGGTTCATTGTTTAAGTTTAATGGGGGGAGTTAGGGGATAATAACCCCCCCCCCCTCTTCACCCCCTTAATTTAGATAAATGGGTTTTTCTATGCGATTTGCTTCAAATTTTGTATACCGCTTTATTTGGATAAGGCGCTCCCTTTTGACATTTGGAGGTTCACTGGTATAAAGAGAGGAAACGGGGTATTTTTCGAGGGGTTGTTATTCTTTGAAATAAGAGTATAATATAGAATAGCCTGTGAGCTCAATGCCATCAGTTTAACTGGGCACTTTTATTTTTTTAAGTTACTTAATTATAAAGACTGTAGATTTTTGCACAAAGTAGAGATAAAAGAAAATATATACTTTTGCAATGCTTTTACGTCACTAGGCCTAGTAATATAATTTATATATGTTTTATATGAACATTTTATTTCTTTCAAATATTTTATTACAAGACTAGTTAAATTATAATTTAAGCTTCCGTAACATTTTTAAAGCCGATCAAATTAGCGTGTTTTTAGAGTCTGGGGAACAATAACAAAAAAAAAAAAAAAAAAAAAACCCGAAAATGTACAATAACGTTTCGAATGACACACGATTCCAAAAAGCGGTGTTTATCTTTAGAAACCAATCTGTTTTGATATTGAAAGAAGCATTTTTGTCACGCAGCAACGCAGTTTTTCTCACTGCCATTGATTTTTGGAAAAGTTTCAGAGTATATATTCATCTGTTTTTCTCAAACCCGAACATGCTTTTATAGGACCTTCTCAATTCCACATTTTTATGTTCAACAAACGTGTTTTACAGACATACAGACATACATGAACAGCATTAACATTATTATTATTTTACAGGTTATTTTGCAGCTGAAAATGTTCATTGAAGATTGCGTAGCACCCTAAAAACTGATATTCCTGTTTGAGAAAGCGGATTCATACACGCTCAAAACAATCAGAAACATTTCCGAAAATCAGGGGTAGCCAAAGAAACTTCTTTTGCAAATGAGTCTTTGAATCTCGAAAAAAGATAAAGAACGCTTTTGATAATTGTGGGGAACGCGGAAAAGGTTATAGTATACTTTCATTTCTCTTTTTTACTTTCTTCTATCTTTAATAGAAGAAAGTTATGGGATTCGTGAAAATTTTCGACTTACGGTTTTCGATGGATTTATACACTCAAGACGGTCCTGAACACGATTGGATGTGTTTTAGAAAATGTCTGTCTGTCACTCTGTGAGTCTGTATGTGACATACATTTTGTGGGCCCTCTATCTCAAGAACTAATGAACGGAATTTCACAAAACTTTAGATTCAGTTAGTCCCTGATATAATTTGATACTGATTACTTTTTGGTGAAAATCGCCAACAGGTGGTGCTGCTATGCTGCATTATTCGATTGATTATCATGATTATCGCAATAGATAGATGATAATATCAAGAACTAATGTATGAATTTTCATGAAATGGGTCCTAATTAGTTTTTGATGTAAAGTGCTCAAGAAGTGGCGCTGCTACGTGGAATTTTTTGCGATTTCCACAATAGCTCTATTTAAGAAGCTAATGCACGGACTTTCACCAAACTTCAGATTCAGTTAATATAAGTTGTTGATGATTAGATTTTGGCGTAAATCACCTAACCGGTGGCGCTTCTATGTTGCGTTTTGCATGATGGACACGATTTGAGCGACAGTCCTCTCTCAAGAACGATTGCACGGAATTTCATATCTTTGGAATCCTCATGATGGGCATAGATTACCATTTAATTTTGGCACTGTACTAGATAATTTTGAAGTATTAACATGTATGAGACAGAAGAAAGTTTTGGGATTGGCACAGTGAATAGGATTACAATAGAATCACGCCTTCAACGAAAAAGTTTCAAGGTCTCAACGCAAAAGATACTGTACCATAATAGATGCTAAGCTCTGTTTCCATCGCAACTTTTTTTCCACGAAACATTGAAGCATGTTTCTATGGAATGCTGAATTGTTCTATGGAAGCTGAGAATTACTTTATACGTTGTGATTACGAATCAGTAAGAACAATTGCTGCTCATTTGAAATGGGATAGATATAGTACGGGTAAAATAAGGTTTTTTTTTAAAATAATGGATGGCCATTCACTAAAATAATTTCCTTAAAATAATTTCCAAATGCCTAAAATATAAATTCTATCAAAACACAAATACGTTTGAAAATTTCTGTTAACCTCATCGAAGATGGATAGATTTGTTCTTTCTCATATAGATTCCATCAAAATAGGACCGATCTTAATATCTACAGATTCAAAAATGTGTAGAAAATAGCCGTATATTAAGAAAAGAGCAAAATAAATAATTCATCAGAATCCTGCAAGAAAAAATGTTTTAACCCCTCCAAAGCTGATAATTATTTTATTCGTAGTTATTATTAATGAGTAAGAACAATTTTTGCTCAGTTGGATAGATTTTTATGGCATCTCTGGATCTAATGGGATATCTTCTGTTATCATATATTCTCTTTAGATCTCACGAGATGTTGCCCGATGGCTCAAACAAACTAACGGTCACGGTGACTTCACACCGAGTCACCCAACGAAAGTTAAAAGTGATTCGATGAAAAGATGGGTCATGTTGTGACGGCGACACTTTCTGTCTCCTTCGCGACGCTACTTCCACCGATTTTAGGATAAGTTTTTAAACCGTTTTTAAAAACGCTGAAATAGCGGCTACACGGATAGAGTCGTCTGGGGTTTTTTTTACGTAAAATAATAAAAGATTCGTTACGCGGCACACCAAAACTATTCTTTTCGATTTTCCGTGTGACGGCAAGATCCTGGAACGTAAAAGAAATGAGTGCAGCTAAATAACACTATTAATACTAATTAAAAAAACAGACCTGTACTCTGTTCTTTCGTTAATCCAAACAGGCGTGGACGAAGTTTTACGTGTTCTACGTATTTACGTGTTCACTTTTGAAATATTATTCGAAATGGAAAAATGAGATTAGAAGTGATAAAACAACCGGAGGCTGCGATAAGGCCACGCAATTTCTCGCATTGCACCTGCTCCGTGACTTATGATAAACGCAGTCGACACAATGCCGCGCTATCTAAGAGGTGATAGGCAGATTAGACATTTACAACACTTGCGAGTGCTTTTACCTGTGGATGAAAGACAAAAAAGTAAACAAAAAGAGTAAATAGAATACGTTTTCTCGCTACGAAAGTAATCATTCTAGGAAGTACTTTCAATAGTTTGAAAAACAGAATAAAATAAGCTTAAAGTTACTCTATGTGCAAAATACTTAAAATATGACAAAATATTTAAAAAGATGTCAAATTACTTTAATTTTTCTTAGTACTCTCCGCTATAAACACCAGCCTTCGTCAGAGAATTAAAAAAAAAACCACTGTTATTAACGTCTATTTTTCGAATTTCATGTAGGAATTTCGCGGTGTGTGAAAAACTCTGTTATTAACGTCTATTTTTCGAATTTCACGGTGTCGAAAGGAGTGAAAGTGGAGTTTGAGTATTTTGCACATAGTGTCATTTTATGTTTACTTTTCAAAGATGAATTTAGCATACTATTTATTTATCTACTAAACTAAGCTTCTCTCATCCAAATTAATAATTTTCGAAGTATCTTAAAAACTCATTTTAGCCATTTTTTTATTCATTTGATGAATGGACTCAACAAAAAAGAGTTACCGAAAAGTGCTTTTATAGAATGTTAAATTTATGTATTCGTCAGGCCGAAAAGTCAGAGCATGGAGTCGCGTAAAATTGAGGGCTAATACTTTAAAATAAAAGTGTACTTTATTTTCATGTTCACAGTTTATCAAGATAAAACTAAGTTTGCATGAACAGCTGTTGAATCTTTATTCTTAAATGCTTAATCAGTCATCACTTGTCTCAGGTACTTGTCTTGTACTTGTCTCACAATACTAATGTACCAGACAGTATCTACATTCTTCCAAAATCTCTACGGGTCAAGCCTTCTTCTTTGAGAAAAGCATTTACATAAGAAACCTTCACAACGAGGAATTGTACTAAAAGCGAACTCAGTTACTACGAGTGACAATAACTTTGAACCCATGTCCACAGCAACTTTAACAAATTAAGCGCTAATACTTAAGTATTCTGACAGTATATGCAACTGAGTTCAGGAGTATGTGGTATTTTGCTCTTATCAAGATTTAGAAATAGGTGTGACAGGAAAGATATTTTCGGTTAGAAAGGGTCGACGATAATTATCCAATTAAACCTTAACAGCCCGTGGCAATCCTGGAGACCGGATTCATGAGGGGTAGACAATAGATAAGTTTCAACTGACGTCACACCCTAGCAACCACGTTGACAACCTTTGTTTACCCGTCAGTTTTTCCGGGTGTTCTCCACTTTGATTGGCTAAGCGATAATATTGGCTAAAAAATCGGGGATTTTGATTGGTTTGTGAAAATTTGGCGGGCACGTGGTCACGTGGTTGAAGCTGAAATATATCTTTTACCCCCCCCCCTCCCCCTCTTTGTCCAGAGAGCAGCACATAACATAATTCTGAAGCCAATGGTTAAAAAAAGACCTTAAGGGGGCTGGTCACACAGCTTCCGATTTTCCCTCACTCATGTAAAGTCTACCAGTATGGATGTATTCGTCTATTTAAAATATCTCCTCGGGAAATGAATATTTTTAAATTCTATTTTTTTGTGTACACTTCCTAAAAGAGGTCTCTTTTTTCCTTACTTCTCAAAATATTTCTAAAGTATAAAATTCATTTTATAGGAAGTGTTCAAATCTGACTCACAGTTTGCCCGCTTTTGAACACATAAAATACTAAATTCAGCCTAGATTTTAGAAATAGTTTGAAAACTAAGAAAAAAAGAGACATCCTTTAAGAAGAGTACACAGAAAAAAAAAAGATGTTAAAAATAGGAATTTCCCGAGAAGATATCAAAAGTCCATAGACTTTCCGAAGCTGAGTGACCAGCCTCCTTAAGTCCAGATGCATGACAGCTTCCTTCCATCTTGCTATTTTAATAGTAAGATCGGCTAATTCTTGCCATTGGGCATCTTGATGTACGAAGTATTTCTTGCTTGTGTTCTTCGGCTTGCTTGTTTGTGTGTGTGTGGGGGGAGCTTGTAATCTTTGAAGTTCAGAGGAAATCCTTGCTTCGTTGAATAAGACTTGAGTATGGGCCCCTGTAACGTGGCTAACAGAAAGCGAATCAAGAGTTTCTCAAAATGTCTGTTGATCGCCTCATTGATCTGATTAAAGTGAATAATTTTCAAAAATCCTAAATGCACTTCGTCCACCAAAGTGTCTTTACTTGCATTTCTGTTATGTAAATATATTTCTTGATGCTAACACAGTTGAAATGCTATCTGAAAGCTTGAAAAGCCGGTTAAGAAAATCTACCGTACGTCTTAAAAGTTGGACGAGGATAGTCCAAGGCAAGTCCTGATTCACGTGAGGTTCAGATTTTTGAATAATTAGCCGGGATATTAATTAAAAGACACAACGAACGCTTATCAGAAATGCGCTTTCTTTCTCAAAATAGCGAGTAGCGTCATGTCGTTCTGGAACTAGCTAGCAGTGACAATCCGAAAGGTCGAAAATTGCTTCATTCAAAGCCCCTAACTATTAAACCGTTTTAAAAACTTAAAAGCGATAACACCAAACACTACATCTATATATTTTAACCTTTTCTAAAGGTGCAGTTTATTTTATAGAAAAGGAGGTTTACTCTTTAAAAAAAATTATTTTCGAAACTTCTTGTGTGTGAGTCCATCCCTCCTGTCTTTTGAAGCTGGCGTTCGCCGAACTTGTCAAAATACGGAAAAACGAAACATGCCCTCTTAACCAACGTGACTTCATCTTTAAAAGGGCACAATCCGTTTGAAAAAATATTAATGTTAACCCTTACAGAAAGATGTTTTCTGAGGATCGTTTCGGGTTTTTCCGAAAAGTTTAAAAAACTGCATTCGCACTTCCAATCAAAATACGAATAAACAAAAAATACGCACATAATGTTCGACTATTTAGTTTAAAAAGAGATTAGGTTAAAAAAAATTAACTCTTTAAAAAAAATTAGTTTCCGAAAGTCACTCTCTCAATTTTCGTCTCTCTCTCTGAGTGTAATACATGACTTACAAAAATTTCGACGAAATAAGTAAAAACCTGAGTGTTTCTACGGCGCTGGCGTTTTGCTCGCTTTCGTTTACGCCATAGTGTTATTTTTTTATAACTTAATTTAAAATTATATGTTAATAAATAACAGACTCATCAAATAAAAACTACAACTGTAGTATCATAGCAATAAATACGCTTCTAACGCTAATACGCAACACATAAATCTGAGTCAAAGATTATGAAGGCAAGTTACATATCCAAAACTTTAATATAAGCTAAACATTATCATTCGATTACATTCTCGTTAGAAAAAGTATCAGACGTTGGAGACACCTGCGCGCAGCATAGAATAAATATATAAAGGCAATAAATCACACTTAATGCTTTAGGAAATTATTGCAACATCAATAAATATTACTTAATAATTTAGAAATTATTATAATGACAATAAATATCTCTTATTGAATTGAGAAATTATTTTACTTCATTTCTGACTAATTTATTATTTTTAAATGATTATTTGATAACACAGACTCCAAAAATAAAATTACAAAAAAAAAAAAAAAAAAAAAGAAAGTGTTTAGTATTTTACTAAATAGCATATACTTTCAATTCCATTTTTTTTTTTTTTTTGGCGATTTTTGAATTAAAAATATAATATCAACAAAATAGAGTTAAAGATATAAAATCATACAAATTTGAGGTTCATCGCCTCGGCAACGCCGGGCGGATCAGCTAGTATTTATTAAGAATATCATGACAATGGCGGTGCACCAATCATTAAACAATGAATAATAACAATTTTTCATAAAAATAATATGTCTAAAGTGACTAACATTTCATGTCCGTGGACAGTCACAGCCCTAGTTTATACCACTTACTGATTCTGTAAAATTGTTTTGCGCCGTACATTATTTATTTTTTATTCAACGCAATATCCAACAGTATTTGTAAAAGTTCGATTTCGAAAAATAACCTTAATTAGGTATTTATTTATAGTTTTTTATTCATTATTATTTTTTTAAATAACTGACTCATCGTTAGCTCTACAAATGTTGTGAAATAAACAATTAAATTTTAAAAATTAAAAAACCCGACTGCGTAAAAAGCGAACGAATTAATTATTTCTCATCCATGTGAAACTATTTTTTTTTCAATTCCTACTATTAGCTCACACTCTCGCTATGTATATCTTGTTCAAATTTTCAATCGTTCATAAAATACTTATTATTCATCCAATCAAGCTCAAATAATTTTTTTTAAACTTGTAGTGGATGACACTTGATGTTAATCCAGTTTTTTTTTTCAAATATTAATTCATTCATTAAATTAAATTACTTAATTTTCAATAATCGAGAGAGCCCTCTTCTTGATCAAGACATTTTAAGCGCCACTCAAGAAGAAAGAAGAATGGGAGAAAAAAAAGTTCTCTTATTGACCTAAGTAGGAATTGACTTAAAATATCATTTTATATTATTTGTTTATATTGCTTACCTATTTTTTTTTATTTTCTTGTATTGCTGATTTTTAAGTTGTGTTTAATGGTTAGTTCCTATCTATAAACACTGTTTTGACGAGGTCTATAGATGTCTAGGAGGGTTAGAGTTAACAGTCCAGCTAGAGATCCTACCGACACAACTTCCAGGTTGTATACTATTTTAACGGAGCTTCTGACTGTAAAATAGTCCATGAAACACCGTCTCCATTTGAAAGACCTATCCCATGATAGGCCACTCAATAGGGTGCGTAATTTCCCCCCCTCTCTACCGCCATTTTCTATTTTACGGCCTCCCTTTTGAATTTATAAAAACAAAACCTAGCCTATCACCCTCGGGCCGTTCAGACGAATCGATAGAGACCTCCTTCCTTAAAATCCATCCGGCCGTTGGGATGTTTCGAGGGTATAAAAAATCCACATACACAGATATGCCTGAAACACATAACCCTTCTTTTCAGTCGGTTAAAAAATAAGTGATAGAGAAGCTTGTGAGCCTTTCAAACGCGGTGATGAAATGCAAATGGCGTTATCGTGTCCATGATTGAAAAAAAAGTAATTGTGAAAACAATCATGAACGTAAAAGACAAACAAGTTAGAAATGGCTCCTCAAACGTGGCTAATGAGGCGTGTTCGTTCTATAACTCGTTTTCTAAATAGTTTTTGCACCGCATAGTGTTACTGAATGTTCTATTTTAGTGCATTTCATAAGTGCCTATCCATTTCATTGTGTTCGAAAGGCTGTCCCATCATTAAAATGCACTCGAAATAATTTTTTCCCATTTGCCCTAATGTAACGGAAAACTTTTGACGGTCCCTGTCATCCAACTACGCATCCGACTTTCATGAAATTTGAAATGACTCGACACAATTTTGCAAGCATTCTCTATTTAAAATTTCAGACCCTTCGGTTGGGTAGATTTTACTCTGTTCTATGCGGACGACCAGACAGGCGGACTGAACGACGACTCTAGATGCAGCGTGTTTATAGAATGACGAACGCACCTAAAAACCGGCAACGATAGTAAAATATTTAAATTGAATAGAATAACAAGTAGTCTTAAAACCTCCCTCCTTAATCTTTAAACATCTCTCTATAGTATCAGAAAAGGGATTACTGAAAATGTACATGTGTGGCAGAAGGACCCATTTCCGTGGAAAATCCGAAAATGGAACCGATCGGAATCCTTTTCCAAAATAAATTCCGCCTTTCCTCACTGCACACTAGTGCTGTAAAAGTAACGACTAAATGAACACCCGTATGTATTCGTTACTTTCAAACGCACTACCCGTTAGAAAATATTCGTTGCTCGTTAATTTCGTTACTCTTTAGAAAACGGATATAAAAAATCATCCTAAGTCCTAATGCACATATATTCGGTGTATTTTCTAATTTTCTGAGTGTTTTTTCGATTATAATTAGTTATATATTTTCCTTAAAATAAAAGGTAAAATTTATCTGGATGCTTGCAATAATTTAACATTTCATGAAGTATAAAACTGGGAGTTCAAAATACTGCATGTGAAATATATGGTCACTATACTACAGTAAATATAATTATGTACTGTACGTGAGGTCTTTTCAAAAATTCGTTATCGTTACCTAGACCCATAAAAAAATTTTGTACGAAACCTGTCTGGAACAGAAATCTGCGTAAAAGTGGAAACATTCACAATATAATAATGAATAAATAAATAAAACCTGTAAAAGTGGAATTTTACCTTGAATATGTACCTTGAATATATTCCAAGATCGATTCCCATGAAAATAATACAATCAAATCCCATCTGCTAAAACGAAAAATCTCTCTAATACGGAATTTCTTTGTGATTTCTCGCGTTTCTGTCTACGCCAGTATTACATTATGTATTAAAGAAAAAAAAATAGTAATTGAGTATCTTCATAGAAATGTCCACTGCTTACTGAGACCAGTAAAACATGCAACAATGGGACCTGTCTATAACGGAAACTAGCAATCGGTTCTCAAAAACATATTTATCTCCACTAAACATCGCAAAACTTTCTGACACATTCATATGCTCTGTCTAATGCATAAAATAATAAAACTGGCGGTCATGGGAATGATATGGAATCTAATAGCGTTTTTCATTTTTCGATAAGTTTATCGCAGTTCAAGCTATAATCAAATGCTCTTTTATGACAGCCTTTCAATGACTGTCACGTCCAGAAATTCGGTTCAAAACATCCATTTTCATAGTATCGTCAAACAATTCTTTTGAATTTAAAGGAAAAAGAGAGACGCTAATCCATTTCTCAATTTCTCATCAAAAGCGCCTACTGATTTTATGCGAGTATGAGTAAAAATCAATGATTTTAAATGTTATATTTCCTAAAAATACTTTATCATTCCTTAAATACATCTACAACGAATATTTTATTCTATTCTAAGCTTCAGTTCTTTTTACAGTAAAATTACGAGCAATCTTAATAGATTAAATGCATAATTAATACGAAATTAATCTAATTAAAATATTAAATGATAAACGCATCTTGTCTCTTTATTGCTTGAATCCATGCTTATTTTTTTAAATACATTAATAGAACCTCTTAGTCAAAAAACAAAATGCAATTTAACAAATTACAACGACCATTTGGAAAAAATGCAATTTAACAAATTACAACGACCATTTGAAAAAGGATTTTTTCAGACTAAAATTTAAGACATAAAAAATCACACGGAGTTGACCATACATTACGTACGCCATGAATTAAACATTAATAGTGTTATTACACGTAAAAATTCCAAGCGACAAAAATCGCCTGCGACTCGTACGTATTATCCACCTGAGACTTATGTATTATCCAAGCATTTCATTGGCTGTTCTGGAAAAGGCTTTTCCATCGTCAGATTTCCAAGAAATCTGACGCATACGTGCCGCATGAAGCGCTCAGAATCCTTGTTTTTCCTCACCAGTAAAATTTTACTGTAAAATTTACCTTATTTAATCAGCGCATTTTAACGATTCCTGATTAGTGCCTTTTTGTTTTTGTAAGCAGCCTTGCTGCCTTTGCCTTCCTTAACCGCCTGTCCTTGCCCAAGCTTGGTGAGAGTAACATTTGAACTAGTGCTAACTTTTATTTTTTACTTATTTTTCTACTCTTTACAGCAGTCTAGTACTGCAGCTATACCTATATTTTTATATAATTCATTATTTCTTTCAAGTTTTAAACTTTCTTTAATTTATTTCTCTTAATTGTTCAAAGCTTCTATGCTAGTAAATTCTTTAGTTTTTCCTATTTTTAAGTAGTTGTAAACAACTACACATTTATTTTCTTCCCAATGGCTCTTCTATTTACGTAAGACATCACAATTATAAGACTGGGTGTAAAGTTGACATCAACTAGGCAACTTCTTAACCGCTGCTTCACTGTTCAGCACTGTTCAGCAACGATTCATGAAGACACAAATTTCTGTTTTTAAAAAACGGTGACAAAAGATTAAAAATTTCGTAAAAGGCTCCCGTCCCGAAGGGGTTAAATGAAATTTCATTCTTAATCTTCTAACCATCCCACAATATTACTTTTTACACCGTCGTATAGAGAAAAAAATGTTCTTTTAAATGCAATTTGTTTGAAATCTGTATCTCAATTTGTTTCTGAATTATTAATTGTTTTGTAGGTTTTATTTCTTTTTCGTCATAGTGGCAACAGAAGGTATCCATCTCTGTTGAAAGTAAAGGGAAATATATATTACTGTATAGACTAATCATAAAACGAATAAAATGATGATTAAACCAATAAAAACCTTCAGATATGCTTTTGATTTCCTACCCTGACGAGGACAATAACCATTTTTCCAAATGGTTAAAAAATCAATTATTCTCTTTATGTTTGAAAAAGCATATAAGACTTCATATCTGAGAAATAAAAAGTACAATCCTTGAAAGAATAAATAATCTCATAGTAATTGTTCTTCAAAAAGCAGTTTGTTCTGCAATTGACCACGTTGGGCATTTTTGGCGAATGAACGAGTGCTGAAGTAACGAAACGATAATGAATACCCGTATGTGATACCGGAACAACTGATTTCCGAGTCCAAAGACCAAACACAAATTCGCATCTTTCAGCATCAGACAATGCGACTCCGTTCACGAATCACGAAATAAAAGTAGCGTTTGAAGTTTGTTTCTTAGTTCTGAAATAACGAATAACGACTCATATTTTGAACTACCGATTCGGTATTTCGTATCAGAGAGAATACCCGTTACTCTTTAACGAATACATGCGGTTTGCAACACCTCTACTGCACACCGAATTCACAAAAATAATCCGTTTGATGTTTTCCAGGCAGCGAATCTCCCACTCAACAGAAACGGAAGAAAAATAACCAGTCCTCGGCCAAAAACGTTCAGCGAATACGGGAAATACGGTTTTTATTATATTTTTTTTCGCTTCAACTGTTCTTTTTTCTGAGGGATTTAGCTCCATTTTAAAGCGCGTTGTCGAAAATAGTTAAATGTCAATAAAACAGCGTTTTATGCCGGTTCTACTTGGAGACGGTCCAAACAACCTAAAAAGAAAAGAAGGGAAGCGCGAAAAAGTTCGCGAAAAATTTTTATTGCATTTTAGCCCGTGATAGGCTATTCCTTTCGGCCAGCCATTAAAATGTCGTCTCTAAAAAATAAAGTCCGTCGTATAAGACGGCCATAAAACAAAGCAGATGTACGGTTAAATACCATTCATCTCTACAGTCCCTTTTTAAACATCTAAGCATCGCATATTTTCAACTTTTAGACCGTCGTATTGGAAAAAAAAGTACTTTTAAAGGCAATGCGTTTGAAAACTGCATCTCCATTTCTTTTTGAGATATTCTTTTTAACCATTTGGAAAAATGGTTATTGTCCTCGTCAGGGTAGGAAATCGAAAGCATATCTGAAGCTTTTTCTGGGTTGAATCCGCATTTGATTCGTTTTCTGGTGGGTCTATTCAGTCATCTGTATTTTCCCTTTAACTTCAACAGAGATGGATACTTCTGTTGCCACTATGACAAAAAAGTAATAAAAACTACAAAACTACAAAATAATAATAATAATAATAATAATGATAATAATAATAATAATAATAATAACTCAAAAACAAATTGAGATACAGCTTTCAAACAAATTGCATTTAAAAGTACCTTTGTGTTCTCTATACGACGATATAAAAAGTAATAGTGTGAGTTGTTTAGAAGTTTAAGAATGAAATTTCATTTAAAATGGGTCGTCAGAATTCTACGATGGAAATGCCTTTTCCCGAACAGCCAATAAAATGTTTGGATAATACGTAAATTTCCGGAAATCTGACGAGTCGCAGGCGATTTTTGTCGCTTGCAATTTTTACGTGTCATAACACTATTATTGTTTAATTCATGTCGTACGTCCTGTAGGATCCACTCCGTGCGATTTTTTGTGTCTTCGATTTCAGTCTTTGAAAAAATCATTTTCCAAATGGTCATTGTAATTTGTTAAATTGCTTTATTTATTTATTTATTTTATTTTTATTTTTATTTATTTATTTATATTTTTTTTTTGTAGTTTTTAGCGTCATTTGTTTAATGTTGGCCACTGCAGTACTCCATTTCTGTAGAGACTAAAGGAAAAATAGTTCGAAAATAGTAATGATACCTTTTTCTTGCCATTTTCCCATAACAACTGAAAACAAATGTCATTAAAATACGTGCTATTTTGAACAAATAGAAATGAATGATGTCTGATAAAACAGGCAGCTATTATAAACTAAGTATCCATGTTAAAGTTACAAACAACTGAAGGCCTAGGAATCATCCTAGGCCGATTTTTTTGTCCGCTTTCTTGAAGGACGACGTTGCTTTTTGCTGGATGTGTGTATTATTCAACGATAGTCACGTCCTATGCCTATTTTACTGTAGATGTTGTTGTAGATTCGATCGTTCATGTGGAATTCTTCAGCGGATGCGAATGACGTCATTTTATGCAAACGTTTTTTTTTTTTTACGTCATATTATATAGGACGTCATTTTACGTGTGTTTTAAGTCTTAAAACTGAAATATCTTTTGTACTCTCTCTATTTATATACATTTTTTTTTCATCGGGGACAACACTCCATTCTGGAAAAAGCAGAGTCCCTGTTTTTTTAGTATTTATTTTCCATGGAACGAAGCATAAAATAATTTTTCCGACAAATGAAAAATCATGACTCAGGCATAGACTATGAAAGAGTTTCCATCACATTCAGGATTCTGTACACCGTTTACTAGTTTAATTTCAGTCAACAATTTAGAAAGGACCTCACCCCTTTTAAAATCCTATTTCAGCAAAAACTATTTTGTTAAAATATCTGAATTTTCTTAGGATGGCCTGTACAATATCTGTATGAAAAAAATTAGTTTAGTTAGGAAACTAATCACACATTTAAAAATTCACTTTCAGCGATTTCTGCCAATAGACGGAAACGTACTTGAATGGTACCCCCACCTACAGATTTATAGACACGCCCCCTACTAAGCTAAATTTTAAGGTATGTGCGTATTACCTTCAAATCGCTGTTTTTGCGAAACATTTCGATTTTTTTAAATTATTTTAAATTAAAGTTCTACATTTAGGATTCCAAAAATGCCTTACTTCTGGTTCAGCGATCCTTTGAAGCCAAGTTAGAGCCCAAAATAGAAACCGGAAACGAACTTTCTGATACAGGAAGTGACCGTTTAAAGAGCCACCGAAAGATAAACAGTACATTTTAATGCACAAATATATAATATATACTCAAATACGTAAACACCTACAAATAGGATGGATTTTAAAGTGGTACATTTTATACATAATTTTGTGTGTTGCATCAAAATCTTAACTTGCGTTTTTCATTGTGTACGTTTACGAGAAACCTCATTTCTTAAAAAGTTTTTAAGATATTGAAATAAAATTTTGTGACAAGGTTCTGCTTATCTGTTGATATGTTATGAAGCAAAATAGAGCTTGTAACTTTGTATATATTGATTTAAGAACTATTTTTATTGAAAAATACACATTTTTTTCTCAAAAATCGTGTTTTGCATACAAAAGTTTGATATATATTAGTAAATGTAAGAGGTATTGCAAATCTTTTGCTTCATAACGCAGGTAAGTGGTTTGCTAATAGAGTGTTTAAAAAAAAGTGAAATAGATTGAATAGATTTCGTTCTAGAAGGTTTGGCATAAACGCATTTTCTTTGCTAAAATTTGACTAACTGTTACCTAAATTTGAAAAGTTAATAAAAATTCCTTTAAAAATGAATTCATAGTTTTATTTCCTGTTTTACCTAAAACCACATGTGTTTGATAAAAATTTCCTATTTTATTTTTTTTTTAAAGTGCTCCAAAGGTAGGCACATATCTAAAAACAGGCATTCAACTACTGAAATGACATTTCCAGGACTTACTCTTCATGGGCGGCTAGGCAACCAGTTCTTTTCAAAACCATGTTCTTTTCAAACTAAATAAATAGTTCTTTTCAAACTAAATAAAATCATATATGATTTTATTTAGTGTTCTACAAACATCTCTTTGTATATACTAAATAAATTTGAGCTTCCAAAATGCATCATTCAAATTTAAAAGAAAAACGATTTTAAGAAATTCACGTCCTGTTTACGAATTCTTTTATGTAGGATGTATAGAACTTATACACCCTACGTAGTATTCTAAAACATTGTTGGGCTTTAAAACGCACACGGAACATGTACTTTCCGCCATCCTCCCTAATAGACACTGTTTCAGATACAGTACTGTATCCGAAATCTTTTATGTATACCAGTCCATTCTATGCCTATTTTATTCAAAGGAAACATCTTGTAGTCAACCTCACTGTTTCATCCTGTTTGTAAGAGTTCAGCATCCTTAAAATAGGCTACAAAGACTCTTTCTTCGAAAACCATTCTATAACCAAATTCTTTTAAGTCATCTTGACTGATACAGGATTTGCACTCAATATTCTATAGAAAGAATATTTTAGTACATCCCAGAAATTCACATGCATTTCATTCTATTTGTAACATACGCTTATTCCCCAAACACCCTAATGTGATGAAATTATCTCTAAACGAACTGCCCATACTACACATGACCTATTCTACAGTAACCCTTTTGCAGTGCACTTCGATATTGTATACAGGGTGGTTTGGAACTCTATGTCAAAAATGTAAAGGCAGGTAGAGGGGATCTCAATAAGCAGATTTCTTATAGGAATGTGGGTGCGGAAATGCAATGCTGAGGCAGTAGGTGGCGCTGTTGAATGCATCGGATGAGCTCTTCGTTGGCTTGAATCATTATTTCCCGCATGAATTTCGAGCAACATGGGCCCCAGGGGCTGCACTAAAACTCAAAAGCATTTGCTGGGTTTCCCTGGGTGGCCATCTTCGGCATGCATTTCATGTATGGGATGGATTGCGCAAGGAAGTGGATTGACTGCTGAAAGGATTTAGAAGGAACGATTCCCGGGTAGGATTCTGCAGGATCCCCGAGCATTTGAGCGTTCGTCATGGGGTGTTGTGCGCGAGAGGATCTTTTTATGCTTCCAGGCGTTATAAGGGCACTGTAAAGAATTCCTGAAGTGGTAGAAGCAGTATGACGCACAGTAGAGGATAGTCCTTCGACAAGCTCAGAAGCTATTGGACGTGAGTTGGTGTTGTATATTATTTCCTTTCTTAGCCCCTTACATAAAATGTATGTCGGCAAGTGTAACGATACATGTTGCTGAAACTCCTTGAAAGAATGATGTTTTAAGCCAGTGAAGTGCTTTCATCTGTCGAACTTAACAGCGTCCTCTACTGCCTCAACGCTGCCTTTCTGCGCCCACATTCCTATACGAAATTTGCTTATTGAGGTCCCCTCTACCTGCTTTTATATTTTTGACCTATAGTTCTGAATCACCCTGAATAATGTTCATTATGTTTAACATAGTCTGGCACCCTTAAAATATACCGCAAATAATTTTTCCCCATAGGCATGACTCAATTCTTTAGAGCGCCCCTGTAAATGAACTCTAAATGCTACACGCTTTCTTTTCAATACCGAACATTCCGTGGAAATCTTCAATTACGTCCATCCGTGGCATGGATATCCGAGTCCAGTGGTGTATTCAGGGGGTGAGCTGATGGGGCTCCAGCCCCCTTCGAAATTTCTGTAAAATATCAAGCTTAATTACAAAAATTTAGTAAAATGTAATGAAACCTGCTAAGATAAAATTAAAAAGGAACCAGAAAAAATATTACGTATTAGGCAGGTTTTCCTCTTAGTAAGTGTGTTATTTCATAGAAACCAGGAAATAACCATTTCAGTCAAGTTTCCGTTACACACAAGTGCTCTGTATACGCTTTTTATTGTGCAAAACGTGACATGTAGTAATTAAAAACGTATTATTAATTTTAGTTAAAATAATAAAATGATTACATTTGCATATTAGTTGAAAATCTGTGATTTAAGGCAATGCACAGAATGAGACATCTTCTAAGTATGAACTGCAAAGTCTTAAACCTTTTTCAACACTTTCCAATAAAGTTGAAAAGTGTTTATGACTTCAGTTTGTCTATCTGTCTGTCCGCGATTACTTTCGTAAATAGAATCGGATCGTTCTGAAATTTTTGGATGTTAGTGATCTCTACCATAGCATGATCCCTATTTCAAATGAAGTTTGTAGCATGTTTAGTTCATTGACACGGGGCCGATGGGAAAAAAATCGTTTCAAATTATTTTAAATGGTGTTACACTCTTTCAAACATAGTAAAATTGATATGCATTCATAAAGTCCTCTAAAATATGCATTTTGTAGAATATGCGGGGCAAAGAATAGTTATTATTCATTTACAGGGCCACACAAAATAATTCCATTGACTAATGGTAAAGGGGAGGAGATTGTTTGCGTCGTATTTGAATTATGCTAAACTATTTCATCTATAATGAAATTGATATACGTCGCTGACGTTTACTATAACTTATTTCATGTGTAATACGAAGCGCATAGCATTGACAGGGACACACAAAAGATTTCAGTTTCTATATTGTATCCGAATTACTGTATATTAACAATAATTGCACGAAATGCATTTTTAATTATGATATGCGCTTTTAAGTTTCACTCTATTTATGCATACTATATTGTGTGTATAAATACTATAGTTTATATACAGGGCTACAGAAAAGAATTCGTAAAGGTTACTGAGTATGAGCGTAAATTCCTTAAAGGTGGGTTTTAAAGGAGTTATGCATTTTTACGCTGAACTGAATTTAGTTTACTAAGAAGTGCTTATAGATTATAGATAAAACGATATGCAGGGCCGCGCAAAGAATTGGATACATGGCCGTCTCTGGATGATAATTTCTGGAAATGTGATTTCAGTCGTTTTAAGAGTGTTTAGTTAGAGTGTTTAAGAGTGTTAAAGAGTGTTTAAGAGTGTTAGTTTGAGTTAAATTTTAGCTAAATAGTGGCATATAATAAAGGTACTATGTAAAGTACAAGGCTGTACTTTATGTAAAGTATGTTTCCATCCATTAGTATAAATTGCTGAAAGAGAAATTTCAACCTGCTACGCGTTTTCTTGATAATTTTCCTAGTTTATATATCAACCTACAGATCAAATATAGGGCTGTTCAAAAGAATTGAAATGCATATTTGGCTATGCACGGTAACAGCTGAAATTAGTTTTTCAAATGTTTTATGCGGTTTCTAAAATGTTTGCTTAGTTATCTTATATACCTTATTTCCCTAAATAACGAAGTTTTGTTAAAGCATTCAGGAAGTGTTGGAAAGTGTTTCATAATCTATGCTTAATGCAAGATTTTTCTTTGTTGTTTTAAGTTTTACTTAAATGCTTGGTACGTCATAGACTTGTTATTCAGCTCGTTACAGCTCTGTGATGTGGTATTTTATTTCCATAGCATTACAAATTATTGACAAAAAAGGTTACTCTATGGTTGGGTAACTTTTTGAATAGAAATAAGCTTTATTTACATTTAAGACACATCGCTAATCTAATTGAGGAATTCTGAATCTAGAATCATAGGGGCCAATCTCAAATTAATCTTCCGTAATACTTGCGTTAATTTGACCCTGGTTTAATACGTTTTGATCCAGAATTTTTTTAAAAATTGAAATGAAATATGTTCCACGTTCAAACCTGGAATTAAATAAATAAACATTTATAAAATAAATTGTCTGGTTAGAAATGTGGTCACCTGGGTCAAATTAATCCAGACATTACGGAAGATTAGTGGAAGGTTTGCAGCTATGTAGAATACACTCTCAAATGCACAAGGATCTTCCTATTAACCACAATTTAGGATTCAAAAAATTCAAAAAATGCTATCAAATTTGGCAGTTTAAGCGAGATTTTCGGGAAGTGGCAGTCTCGAAAAAGTCATTATCAAGCAGCTGCTATTCCAAATGTATCCTATTTATGAGAAAATCACAAACACTATTCAATACTTAAATATTGCAAATGTTATGCATGTAAGCTTCAAAATGAGTCCTAGAATATGTTGAAGGAGGGGACGGGGGAAGGGTAGAGCGAGAACACTCTTAAATATTTTTAAATTTGCTATTTAGTTCTGTTTTATTAACCCCTGGTACGGTATGCTATTTCTTTCTTCCAGCTTATTTTGTGTCCAAAAAATAACGTTAGTTTACAGAAGCCAGCCATAAACAAAGGAGATATATCATTGTACAATTAAATATTCTATAGCATTTTTAAAAATTTCTATGCATCGCACATTTTCAATGTTTATACCGTCGTATTGGATAAAAAAAGTACTTTTAAATGCAATTTGTTTGAAAACTGTATCTCCATTGATTTTTGAAACATTCATTTTTTTTTTTTTTTTTTTTTTTTTTTTTTTTTTGTAATTTTTAGCACCATTTGTTTCATTTTGGCAACTCAGGTACTCCATTTATGTAAAGCGAAAATAGTTGGAAAATAGCAATTATATCTTTTGGTTGCCATTTTCTCATAATAACTGAAAGAAAATGTGTGGTATTTTGAAAAAATATAAACGAATAATTTCTGTTAAAACAGGGAGCTATTATAAAACTACACTTAATTTTAAGTTATCTATATTAATGCTACAAACAAATTGAGGCCTGAATCATGAGATAGCCTTATTTTGTCGAGTTTCTTGAATGGCGGCCTTTTTTTGCTGCATTTGTGTATTATTTTGCCATAGTGACATCCTAAACATGCTTTACTGTATAGATGTTTAAGAGTGGATCGTCCATGTGGAATGCTTAAGCGGATGCGAATGACGTCCTTTTACATAAAATAAAAGTGTGTGCTTTTAATTATGTAATATGCTTTTAGTCTTAAAACTGAAATATGATTTGTACTAATTTATATATATTTTTTTTTCATCGGGGTCGACACTCCATTCTGAAAAAGCAGAATTCCTGTTAGATAATTTTCAATATTCAGATTTTAAAAAATGTGGTATAAGACGAAAAATTACCTATAACGCAAAGTTTACCAGTCCCATGCGATTCCATTTTAGCAAGTTTGATTGCATAACAGATTCGTTACCTGCCATCATAGAAGCATGTTTAAAACAGAAATTTTTCTTTTCTTTCTTTTTTTTTTGTGATTCCCTCAAAGAAACTTTTACTATACTTCAGTCCTCTCCGATAGGATGTCCAGTGACGCTACTGTGCGAGTCCAATGACCCGAGTGAGGCCAATGCGAAAAAGCAGAGCAGAAAATAATCTATTTGTTTCAGAACTTATGACTTTCTAGCTCGGAAAGGTGTTAAAAAAGTGTTTTTTTTTTGTTTTTTTTTTGTTTTTTTTTTTTGTTTTTTTTTTTTTTTTTTTTTAGCCATTTGGGAAAATGGATATTGCCCTCTGTCAGGGTAGGAAATCAAAAACAGATCTGAAGCGTTTTATGAGTTGAATCCCGCATTTTATTCGTTTTCTGATGGGTCTATACAGTAGGGTGTATCGATTTTTAACTTTTTTTTTGTTTCCAAATTCCAAGTTGATAAAAAGTTGCTACTAGACACCACAACTTACCACAAAAAATTTTGGATTTTTAAAAAAATGTTTAGGTCTCCCGCACAAGGCCTAAAGTTTAGAAATTTTACTTAAAAAGTAAATTTATACAAAAAATTTAAAAAAAACCTAAAACACTTTTTTTCTAAATTGCAAGTTAAAATTCCACTAACAATAAGCACAAAAAACGATAGAAAATGTATGTCAAAAACTTAGCACAACATTTAGGTCTCCCGCACAAGGCCTAAAGTTTGTTAATTTTGAAGAAACTTTCGTAATTTTTAGTGCAAGTGAACCATTTTTTTTTCGTTAAAAACACCAGACTTAAGTGCATTTATGTTACAGGAGGCATAAAATGACACAATATATATATATATATATATATATATATATATATATATATACATACTACATAAATAATATATAAATGTTGTATACCTTAAAAAAGATAGTTTAACGATGTAAATTGTTTGATAAAGGTGTTCAAATAAACTCTATCGTTATTTGTGATTACTATTGTTTATTACAAATGTATAAAATATTATAACGTTGAATAAAATGTAGTATATAAATACAAAATGTTGCTGATGTATTTTCATAGAACATGAGCGCAGTTTTCTTGTTCTATTTCAAATTAACTGACTTGTTTTAAATATTCGTCCTTTCATCTTCAAAACCTGAAACGAAAGTTATATACAGTATTTACGTAGGCCTACAGATTTTTACAAAATTATAGAAATGATCCCCAATGAACTTGAAATATTATATGGAAGACAGTAAGATAAAGATGTTATTTAAAAACATTAAAAATCAAAGTAGTACAAAAAACACTTACTTACATTTTAATCCTTCACTGAGGTTTTGTACTGGCTGTTGGTCTCAAACGTAGGTAGCTCTTTACGGTCTTCCAGTCTGGCACGAATGAAACCATCTCTTTCGATCATCCCACACACTCGCTTTGAAGCTTCTGTGACTTCTTTCACAATTCGTTCCACAACTTGAGTGTGAGAAGGAATTGTAAATTCAACCCTTCCACTTTTTCCCGTTTCCGCAATTAACTGTAACTATTCTAGGCTCATATCGGTAACAAGAGGGGGTTCTACTGAAGAGGTTTGCCAGTCAATCATATCTATATAGTCTTTAGCATTAAAATTGATCTGAGGGGGTTTAAATATCCTTACCCCTTTCTTTTCTGTTTCACGAGCTTTCTGGATTCTCTTATAAGCCAAGACTCTAACATGTTTTCGTTCATTAAACAACACAGCTATTAAAACATGCTCTGGGTGAGCTATAAATGCGTTTCTCTGTAACGTTGCATGGACGACATGTTTTAGCTCGTCTTCCAAGTAATTTCTGAAATGAATCATTTAAAAAAAATTAATGGAACCCTGCGGGATTTTGGGATTGCACTTAATTAAGAACCATGATGGTATGTAGACTTTCATTATGAACTCTGCAAGCATTCTCAGCTCAGGGGTCGGATCATCCATGGCTACATACAAACGAAGGATTCGATTTGCCAGGGTAAGCCACCTGGCGTGCGAGATGTTTCTGGTGTTTCATCTGGCCAACTCTTCTGTACATGTACCTATTGATACGGGTTTGGATATTTCGTACAGAAACTTTTCGTCTGTGCTCAATTCTTTAAGATGAACTTCTGGTATATCGCTTTCAATTGCAACAAAATTGACAACATCCAGATTTTGGCAGCTTAGAAGTTGTTTACCAATAGGCCTACTAAATGTGTTTGGTCCAGAAGTTGGCCCCTCAAGAGCAACCATAATTTTTCTAAATGGTAATTCATTCAAATGTAGTAGACACACAACTGCCTGTTGTGGTTGTTGTATTTTATTTTCAAACAAGGTGATAACTCCATTTGAAATGCCTGTGTTTGCTGCCGTATCACAACCAATAGCTTTTAGTTTTTTAAGATCGACAGTTTTTTCTTCACAATACTTTACAAGTGATGTAACTATTTCCTTTCCTGTTCCATTTATGGGAGTTACATGACCGAAATACTTGGATCCAGGTTCTTCAACAATAGATATGTGTTCTTCCATTAAAGATTTTCGGACACTTTTACCAGCTACAATTTCTTTTGTTATGGTTTCATCTTTACGACCATCAAAGTAAATGGCCAACAGATCGGAGGTTCGAGTTGAGCTTACTTCTTTACGAGACTTAAGTCTTTCACGTGCTACTTTTCATTTGTCGATTACTGCTTCTTGGTTCTCCGCAGTAACGACATTTAAGTCTCGCAAAAGGGCAGTAGCTAACTGAGCTCCAGCTCTACTAGAAATGCTCCTGCGGTCACAAGCTCGTGAAAACAAAGACAAGCGTTGTGGCAGTTCTTGTTTTACTTCTACACTTGAAACACTTTTTTGACTCGTATCAAGTACATTTATTTCAAAATCACTATCTTGACATGATGTGTGAGACATTGAATCATCTGTACTATCACCAGAATCAATGTTATCAACAGATTTTAAGTTTTCATCCTCAGTCTTTTTTACAACTACCTGCATTAAAGCTTGTGACCTAGATTTTCTTTCTAATCGCTTTTTAAGCTTTTTAGTCTCGTTTTTGTCACACTCTGCAATTGACATCAATCTAGGACCACGTTGGTCGAGCAAAAACTCGTGTTCTAGTGCCGGGACTTTTTTGTCAATAGAGCAAATACAGTTGCTGAGGTCACATTTGCAAGTACAAATATCAAAGAATGCAGTTTCAGTTTTTGACTGAAAGCTAGTTACTGCATCTTTGTAGGAGTTAGGATACTTCCTTTTAGGCCCTGAACACTTTTTAATTTTCTCAAGCTGCTGATGCAGTTTTAAAACCATAAATATTGTGTTTTTCGTGCCACAAACAGGAATTGAAGCTCTTTTCCACATTTCCTCAAGTTTTAAAGCAACTATTAACGCAATTACCTTCTTTGCAGACTGATGTATTCCCTCTTGTTTCATTTCAATGCGTACCCACTCAAAATACTTCAAAACATCCGTCTTGGTTGGCAGAACATTAAACTCACTCACATCAATAGGTTGCCCGATAACCGGCCTCTCGGTAGTTTGTCTAGTTAGATGCGGCTTTTTACTCATAATGAACAACAACAACACTCACTCAATTGATTCTTACAACAAGACTATCGCACTAAAACACAACCGTAATGCTCGCTCGCGGGCGGACGACTACTGACAAGTCTGCGCGGTGATTCATAGGTGTCGCGTCACCGTGGCGCAACAGTCTGGCCTTCCCCCACCCCATTGCTTCAAGTTGACGCTTGACGTATTGAAATGTGATTTATTATTTCACTTATTTCAACAATTCCAATCAAGCCTAACGAGGCTTTCGTTGCATTTAATTTTTAAACCAGCAACAACACAAATATCAAAGCACTGAAAAATGTTCAAAAATTGGCTGAAATTTACGACTTTTAGGCCTTGTGCGGGAGACCTAAATGTTGTGCTAAGTTTTTGAAATACATTTTCTATCGCTTTTTGTGCTTATTGTTAGTGGAATTTTAACTTGCAATTTAGAAAAAAAGTGTTTTAGGTTTTTTTTTAAATTTTTGTAAAAATTTACTTTTTAAGTAAAATTTCTAAACTTTAGGCCTTGTGCGGGAGACCTAAACATTTTTTTAAAAATCCAAAATTTTTTGTGGTAAGTTGTGGTGTCTAGTAGCAACTTTTTATCAACTTGGAATTTGGAAACAAAAAAAAAAGTTAAAAATCGATACACCCTACTATAAAGTCATCTGTATTTCCCCTTTACTTTCAACAGAGATGGATGTTGCCACTATGACAAAAAAGTAATAAAAAGTACAAAAAAAAAAATAATAATTCAGAAACAAATTGAGATATAGCTGTCAAACAAATTGCATTTAAAAAGCACATTTTTTTCTCTATACGACGGTGTAAAAAGTAATAGTGTGGGATGTTTAGAAGTTTAAGAATGAAATTTCATTTAAAATGGGTCCAAGAATAGGAATGTTGAATTCATGGCGTATGTCATGTAGGACCCGCTCCGTAGAAGTTTAAAAATATGCAGTAGTACCGAAAAATGTAATCCATGGCGTACGTAATGTAGGATAAACTCCGTGCGATTTTTTATGTCTTTGAAAAAAACATTTTCCAAAGAGTCGTAGTAATTTGTTAAATTGCTTTATTTATTTATTTTTGTCTTCATCTTTTTTTCCCTTCTAATTCTTTTCAGCAATTCTGCTCAGTTTGGAAGAAGGTTGTCGAAAATAATAGATAAAATCAAATAAGACAGATATACTTAGAGAGGAACCTAACAACACAAGAGCCAAGATGGGGACCGCAGGGCGTTCATGAATTTTTCATTTTTAATTTTAACTATTTATTTTTTATTTTTAGACCCATGGAGCCCAAAATGAGTCTTCGGATTTCCCCCCCCCCCTTGTACACCGGTCTGAAGCCCTTCCTTAACCCGTTCAGGACCGGCATCTTTTACACGAATTTTATCCGTTTGGCACCACCTTTTGCTAATTATTTGAATGAACTTTCTAAATAACGAAAATGTCGTAATTAAATAAAATCAATTTTACTTTTTTTTTTTTTTTTTTTTTTTTTTTTTACTGGCATCAAACTCAAGCGATTTAAGCACTTTTTGAGGGTGCATATAGGCACCCATCGTCCCAAACGGGTTAACACTAGAACCACCATAGCGGTCATTTTGACCGGTCATCAATAAAAATATTTCGATTCGAACCGGAAATTTATAACAAAAATAATTTAAATATGTGCCACGGAGAAATAAATTTAATAAATAAGTTAAATAGTTTTAAATAAAAATTCTGGTGTAAAATATTTTGATAAAACTTGAGTAAAATTTCCGGCGTTCTAGTGTTAATCCGGTTGTTAGGCTCGGCGTGTTAAACCCCCCCTTTCTTTCTGTTTGACTTGGCGAAAATTAATCACCGCCAAGAATTATGGTAACCCTATTTTTTACTTTACTATTTTTCAGTTTGTTTATTAAGGTAGATGTAATTTAAATTCTGAAGCGAGCGATCTCCGCTATATGAGATCTGAACCAGGACTGCCTGGTGATAATAAACATATTAATATTCAGTTTTTCGAGGTTTTAATTATTTGAGTGCTGATTTACTTCCAATGAGTAAAAATCGTTCTGTTGATTTATCATGAATAGATAAAATTGTTCCGCATATCATTTATTTGAATTGACGTGAAATATTTCTGATTCGAAGTTCTTTTTATTCGACTGTGTTCTGTGAAATCCCTCACGTTGGCTAACCGCGACAGTATGTCTGGACTGACGAATGAATATTATTTTCTTCTGATTCTGAAAGCTTGAGGTAAGCTATTTTTTTATTGTTTATTAATTGAAAGCAAATATGTCAACTACTGTTAATATTGATACTTTAAAAAAGAAAAGATCTGGCTTACGTACACAAACGACAAAATTGTGTACAAAAATAAGCACAACTCTTGAAGATGTTTCAATGACATTAGATAACAAATTAGATTTATTAAATATTTGTAAGGACCAGTTAAATGACAAATATGAATTATTAAAAAATTAAACTCTGATATCCAGGATATTATCGCCGATGACGATTTTGAGAAAGAAATCGAAAATTCCGAAACCTATAGTGAGAAAATAATCGAATCTCGTTATAAAATAACGAAGTTCTTAAATGAACATAACTCCCAAAATCAGAATAATACTTTTCAAAATTTTATGAAAAATGAATCCGGTTCTCAAAACGGAAATTTAGAGCGATCTATGAAATTGCCGAAGCTCACTATAAATAAATTTTTTGGTGACAGCAGTTCCTGGTTAGAATTTTGGGGGCAATATTCTAACGCAATTGAAAAGAATTGCAATTTAACTCCTATTGACAAATTTGTCTATTTGAAATCTCTTCTTGGAGGTAGTGCATATAATGCTGTTGCAGGATTTTCGCTTTCTGAGGAAAACTTTAAATCTGCAGTTGAATTATTAAAGACTCGCTACGGTCGTGACGACCTAGTCATCAACGCACATATGAATAAACTCTTAAATTTAAAACAGGTAAAGAATGCATCTAATGTTAGAGAACTTCGGGAGCTGTATGACAGTTGTGAAATACAAATTAGAAATTTAAATTCTCTCGGAGTTACAGCAGGAAGTTATGGTCATCTCCTATGCCCTATTTTATTAAAGTTGATACCTGCTGAAATGGCGTTAGATTTTAATCGTAAAAGAACCGATGGTAAAAAAATGGAAGTCGAAGAGCTTCTTTCTTTCATTAAAAACGAAGTTCAATCGCGAGAATCTATTATGGCACTCCAGAGCTCTGAAAATAGTTTTAGTGCTAAAAAAGAGAAAAATAAATACAATAACAGTTATAAACATTTTAGCAACTATAAACGCGACATTCCTTCAGCCTCTGCATTGGCTACTAACGTAAAAAATGTTTGTTTATTTTGTGACAATGAACATGATTCAAAACTGTGTAAAGTGTGTACTATTCCTCAAAAACGGGATAAATTACGTATGCAAGGACGCTGTTACACTTGTTTCAAGAAATTCCACGTCTCGGCTAAATGTAAATCGAATTTAGAGCCATGTAAATTTTGTAATGGAAATTTTCATCATTATTCGATTTGTTTAAAAAAATCTCAACCGACAATTCCAAAAGAAATCGAATCAGCTGACACAATTATTAGTTCGATTTCTCATTGTAAAAATGAAAATGAAAATTCTTTTAAAGAGGTTATATTACAAACATCTTGCGTAAATGTGGAATCTGATAAAGGCTCTGAGCTTGCATTATGCTTATATGATTTGGGGAGTCAAAGGTCATTCGTCACAGAGCAATTAGTATCAAAGTTAAATCCCCGAATTATTCGTCAAGAAAAACTTCAAATTTATTCTTTTGCAGCTGTTAAACCACAAATAAAAACATTTGATGTTGTGCAATTAAAATTATGCCATGTTGAAAACAAATCGCGTTTCATATTTATCGAGGCTTTAGTCACAGATGTAATTTCAAACGTTAGGATTTTCCCCCCCTTCTCTCCAGACAGATAAAAAATAAACTGGCACCTTTTAAATTAACAAATGCTGTTGCATCATCCCATTCTAATGTAAATGTTCTTATTGGAGCAGATTATTTTTATCAAATCTGTTATGATAGAGAAATAAAAAAAATAACTAAATCTCTCTTTTTATGTGATAGTTTATTTGGATATTCACTTTGTGGTTTTTATGAAGATGAAAAAAGAAAAAAAAATGGAAAGTGCTTCTATTTTAAATCTGTGCGTTTCAACTCCAGTTGAGGAAGATTTGACTTTTTTATGGGATATTGAATCTTTGGGTATTACGCAATCAAATGATAATATTTCTGATGCAGATAAGGAAATTGTGAATAAATTTGAGAATAACTTAAAATTCGTAAATAATAGATATGAAACGGGTTTATTGTGGAAGGATGACAAAAATAAAGTCGGGAATAATTTTAGAATAGCTAGAAGTCGCTTTGAGGAATTAAATCGTAAACTCGAGAAGGATAATGACTCATGTAAAAATTATAAAGATATTATATTAGAACAATTAACTGCTGGAATTGTAGAAGAATGTCCTGATAAAATAACAGAAAGTGGTTATTTTATGCCGCACAGGCCGGTTTTAAGAAATGATAAATTAACTACTAAGGTAAGAATGGTTTTCGATGCTTCTTCTAAAGAAAAACATTTAAATTCTCTAAATGACTGCTTGTATCCAGGTCCGAATCTTAACCCGAACATTCTTAATGTAATATTTAATTTCAGAAAATTTAATGTTGCATTTAGCGCTGACTTAGAGAAAGCGTTTTTGCAAATTGGGATAACAGAGGAAGATCGGGATTATTTAAAATTTTTGTGGTTTGGTGACGAAAAGGATGATTTAAAATTTTTGAGATTTACACGAGCTGCTTTTGGGGTAACTTGCAGTCCCTTTCTTTTGGCCGCAACGATTAAATCCCATATACGTAAATATGTTGATCACCCTGAAGTTGTTAAGATATTGGACTCTTCTTTTTATGTAGATGATTTGATTACGGGGTCAAAATCTGATGAAGACGCTTATTATCTATCCTCAACAGCTTCGCATATTTTTAAAGAAGCTAGCATGAATTTGCGAAAATTCAATACTAATTCTGTCAAACTTAGAAAATTATGGAAAGAAAATAAATTATGTGACTCAGAAGAAAATTTGAATAATTCTCTAAAACTTTTGGGATTATTATGGGATACTAATTGGGATATTTTACGTTTTGACGTTCAATCCTTTCCTGATGATTGGAAATTTAATCCATCGAAACGCGTTGTTCTTAAAGCTATGTTAAAATTCTTTGATCCTATTGGATTCATTGCACCATTTTCTGTTCGTATGAAAAGTTTGCTACAGGAAACATGGAAAAGGGGTTTGGAATGGGATGAAAAATTCCCTGATGATTTAAAAATTGAATGGGAAAATTGGTATGCAGAAATCGAACATTTACATAAATTTGAGGTACCCCGCAAATATTTTCCACAGGGTTTAGACTTTTCGGACCCAATCGAAATTCATATATTTTCAGATGCTAGTCCTAAGGCTTATGGGGCCGTAGCTTATTTTCGATGTACCACAAGTGATAATAAAATTATGACTAGTCTTATTTGGGCAAAATGCCGAGTCGCCCCGATTAAATGTTTGACAATTCCTCGGCTTGAATTAATGGGGGCATTAATAGCTGCAAGGATGTCTAAATATCTGAAGAGTGCATTTAATTTTCAAAATTTGGAAATTCATATCTGGTCAGATTCCACAATTACGTTACATTGGATCAAGGGATCAGCCATGGATTGGAAGCCCTTTGTAGCTAATAGGGTTGTAGAAATACAATCTTTAACTGATCCTAGAATATGGAAATATATCCCGGGTAAGGATAATCCTAGTGATCTTCTTACTCGAGGCGAAAATTTACATAACCTCATAGAAAATAAATTATGGTATTACGGTCCTGAATGGTTGTCATTACCAAAGGACAGTTGGCCGAAACCTGAAAAGATAACTTTTAATGAAAATATTTCGAACGAAAGAAAATCAACAAACTTGAGTTCTACTCAATTATCTTGTACAGTAGGTGTTGTACCTCCAGAGTCTTTGTTAAAATTAGAAAATTTTAGTTCTCTTTCCAAATTACTTAATATCACAGCCTGGATCTTGAGATTTATAAATAATATCAATAAATTGAAACCTAAAATTTCAGGTGAGCTCACAGCTCAAGAAATTGAAAAGGCAGAATTTTATTGGTTAAAACAAACCCAGTTTTCTGTCTTCAATCGTGAAATTGAGTTACTAAAAAAGGGAAAGCCCATCGATAAAGATTCAACCTTGTATAGTCTGAATCCAAAATTGGATGAGAATGATTTGTTAATTTTATCTGGAAGATTACAATTTTCAGAATTATCTCAAAGGGAAAAGCACCCTTTTATACTTCCATATGGGAGTGCTTACACCAAATTGTTAATTCGAAATGCTCATGAAAAGGTTTTCCATTATGGAATTGCAACAACGTTAGCTCACTTACGAGAAAATTATTTTATAATTAGAGGACGAAAAATGATAAAATCTGTACTGAAAAACTGTCTTATTTGCACAAAATTTAAAACTTCTCCTGGGAAGCAAGAAATTGCACCATTACCTAGAGATCGTATTACTGAATCACCACCCTTCTATACCTGTGCTGTAGATTTTGCAGGACCTATTTATGTCAAAGCAAAAACTGGCCAAGAAAAGGCCTATATAGTTCTTTTCACGTGCGCAGTCACTAGAGCTGTGCACCTCGAATTATGTACCAATTTAACGACGGAAACTTTCCTTTTATCATTTAAAAGATTTATCTCTCGTAGAGGAATTTGTCGAACAATCTACAGTGATAATGCGAAAACATTTATCAAAGCTGATAATCTTCTTAGAGAAGTTTGGAGCCGAATATCGAAAGAGGAAGTTTTACGATATTTTAATAAAAATAGAATCATATGGAAATTCATTATTCCAAGAGCCAGTTGGTGGGGCGGTTTTTGGGAACGTATGGTACGTTCGGTGAAAACTCCTTTGAAGAAAGTTCTCGGAAGATCTTGTCTCTCATATGAAGAAATACAAACCACTTTAACTGAAATCGAAGCAATGATTAATGGACGCCCTTTAACTTATGTTTATGAAGAAAACAGTGAACCGCTTCCACTTACTCCTTCACATTTCCTGATCGGCAAACGAATAAATTCTCTACCAGATTTTAATTGTGTTACTGAACCTAAATCGAACAAAATAACGTTAACAAAAATATTGAAATATCGAGAGCAAGTTTTAAACCATTTCTGGAAACGTTGGAGGCAGGAATATTTGCTAGAGCTGCGTTCTGCCAATTTTTCAGTTCCTGTCAAAGCTCCGACTAAATTCGAAATTGGTGACGTTGTGTTAATTAATGAAGATAAAACTCCAAAGCACATGTGGAAATGCGGCAGAATTACAGAGCTCTTTTTAGGAAGAGATTCGAAAGTTAGGTCTTGTGCTATACAAACTGAATCTGGTGTAATAAAGAGACCAGTTCAACTGCTACATAAGCTTGAACTTGACATTATGGACTAACATTGAACATTTCACTTTTACGAACAATTTGTTTACATTTTCATTTTTTAACTTTTTCTAATCTAGTATTTTGTATATTTTAGTTTCAGTAGTTGTTCCTGTGAAAATAGAATTAATTGTATGTCTCATTATTGTAAGTATGTTCTAACTTTTAATTGTCTTATTGATGTAATTTGAAATCTTTGATAAAAATTTAGTTTGAATGATGAACAATAGTAATTGTTCATCCGGGGGCAGTGTGTTAAAACCCCCCTTTCTTTCTGTTTGACTTGGCGAAAATTAATCACCGCCAAGAATTATGGTAACCCTATTTTTTACTTTACTATTTTTCAGTTTGTTTAAAAAGGTAGATGTAATTTAAATTCTGAAGCGAGCGATCTCCGTTATATGAGATCTGAACCAGGACTGCCTGGTGATAATAAATATATTAATATTCAGTTCTTCGAGGTTTTAATTATTTGAGTGCTGATTTACTTCCAATGAGTAAAAATCGTTCTGTTGATTTATCATGAATAGATAAAATTGTTCCGCATATCATTTATTTGAATTGACGTGAAATATTTCTGATTCGAAGTTCTTTTTATTCGACTGTGTTCTGTGAAATCCCTCACGGCGAAAGGGGACGAATCTTTTCACAATCATCTCCGAATTTAAATAGGGGAGGGTAGTACACAGTGAGACGAAAATTATTATTACTTAACAAATGGAGACGATTTTTATTCTTTTGAAAAATTTTCTGCTACATCTTTAAGCTACACAAATGCGCCACACATTAATGTGTAAGTGGTTTTTAAAAATTTATTTATAAAAGCACAGAAGCAGCGTAACGGAGTGTCGAAAATTGCCTCACTATGTACCACAAGTAGTACACTGTGAGACAATGCACATATTTTCATAAATCATACATTTTTACACTCGATCAATAATTTTCTGCAGTTTATGATTTCTAATTAATATTTCTAGATTTTCAAAATATTAAAAATATGAGCCTCGGGTGGACAATGGCAGACCTTGGGTTACCTTCATGCAAATTTTCAGAATCTTACGTTTAGTAAATTTCCCAAGCCATCGCACGCCCACACGCACACAGAGAAAGAGAGAGAGAGAAAAAAAAACCTTCTTTTATTAATAAATAACTTTTTAAACATTGAAACCACATAGTGGGTACACAATAAGACATGTCTCACTGTGTACCACAACTGTGTGTCTCACTGTGTACTTTCGTTACGTTGTAACAAAATGGATGCCACATCTGTTACATCCATTTCATCGCTTTAAAAAGTTTATGACGTTTTGCAGAAATAGTCTATTATTATATATAGCTAGGTTTGGTTAAGTAAATATATGCCATATTGAAGGAAATAAACTCTAAAATAGACGTTTATGTAACTTTAACTACTATAAAATAAGGAATTATTTACTATTTTGTCGGACGAGTCACTGAAGTGCCGAAACTACATCCACGTGTTGTATAAGATGAGGTCGTTATGTGTGTGTGCCAGCTTGAAGAAAAAGTTACAACTATATGTCAAAGTGGCTGCTGTCTCACTGTGTACCATGCCTCACTGTGTACCAGGTCTCACTATGTACAACTCTCCCCTAATATTAAAATCTCCGTAATAGACTTCAAAGCAAAGGCAATCGAAACTGCGTCAAACAAAACATTTTTTTCCCTATACATAACCATGACTCGACAACTCAAAAACTAATTCAGTCGATCTATTAATAATGAAATCAAAATTTCACGAAGCAATATAAAACATCATAACTAGAACAAACAACATAAAGAAAATAAGTAAATGCAAAGGAACAGAAGCTGCTTCCAAATCCATTTGCTTATAACACCTTTCCTTTTCAGTGGCGTCCGGATGCAGATTTAGTTTGATAAATGATTGAACCTTTATTGAATTAGATTGGAATTCAATAAGTTAATAACAAATATCCAATTCAAATTTTTCAATTTTCAAACAATTGATTTCAGACTTATTCATCTCATTTCGTTCGTTGAGTCGCTCTCTATTGATTTAGAATCAGTGCTGTCAACTTAACTTTTTAGCCCCCGGTATGCTATTTCTTTTTCCCAGCTTATTTTGTGTCCAATAAATAACTTTACCTTGTATACGCCGTAAAACAAAAGCCAATGTTTCATTTTTGTGCGAATTTTTTTTTCAAAAAAAAATTATGGTCATTTTTTTTTTCCATTCTGACCAGAAAATCAGAGTTCTAACTTTTTACTGCTGCTCTTTCATCTTCACCTAACGCTTCATTTATAATGGCTGTTTCATAATAATAGAAACCACCAGTCCACCAGAAGAAAATGAAGAAATGGAAATGCCGGGGGCGACACTAAATTCTGAAAAAGCAGAATTCCTGTTCTCTAGTTATAAATAATATGAAACTTTAAAAATTTCTTTTTCAACTACATACATTTCAAATATAATGGTTAGGAGATAACATATTGATAAATTTTATTTATATATTTTTTGTTTTCTTTAAAATTATTACCCTTCTAACAGAATTTCTGTATAGTCATTTTTTTTCTTTTTTTTTTTTTTTTGGTTGGTTAAGTTATTCAAGAAAACAAAGATTGCTATACAAAAAATCGGGTAGAATAGTTTATCTCTCTCTCTTTAAAAAAAGAAAAAAAAAAACTAAAATAAGGTGCACTCAGTAGGCAATAGGGGAGAAAATAAATTATAACTTCGTTCATTCTCAAGATACCAAATCCAATTAAATTTATTATAAATCTTCTTAATATAATCTACAACTTTTATACTGACAAGTTTTTGATAGGACCCATTGGTACCGCAAAAAATAAAATAAAAATAAAAATAAATAAAAACGAAAATAAAAAGGGGGCGTTGAAGAAGAAAATATTCCATAACTTCGTCCATTCACAAGATATAAAACCAACATGAATTTATTATATATCGTCTTAATATTATCTACAACTTTCACTTTGACAAGTTTCTGATAGGACCTATTTTTACAGCAAAAACAAATTAAAAATACATAGCGGTTGAAGAAAAAATCATTGTATCCAAACGGTGTATCCAAACGGCTTATTTTCTGATTTATTTTTAAATTCATCTTTGCTCTCAAACGCATCTAGTTGGCAGATTCTCTTATTCAAAAACTATTTAATGTACCGTAATGGACTATTTTTTGATAGAAGCAGAATATAATTGATAAAATGCTGTCAAAGTGGTCATTTTGAACCAAATTTTCTGAAGTGATAGTACTGGAAACGTTTTCTTAAGAGTTTCTTTAAGGGAAAGGTTTTCTTATTCAGAAACTATATAATGTACCGTAATGGTCGATATTGTAATAGAGGAAGAATATATTTCAAAAAATGATGTCGAAGTGGGACCGAATTCCCCGAAACGATTGTAGTGGAAACGAAAAATAGTGTCCTACTGAGCAAATAATTGTTTATAAATCAAGTTCTAATTAATTGAACGAAAACAAGTAATATAAAAATTTTGTTTTTAAAGTCAATTCCTACTTAGGCCATCAAGGAAAAATTTAATAGAATCCCTTTAAGCTAATATTAATTTTTGTTGCATTAAAATATCTCAATTTGTTGATTTTCTATAAGCAAGTAAGCTTACAATGGAGTTCTATGGGAATTTGGCGAACTATTAGAGAAATCGCCAAGTTGGCGTCCTTTTGGCAACTCATTTTGGCCGCCCAATTGGGCGATATATCGCCAAGTTGGCGACAAACTGGGCGGTATTGGGCGACAGAACAGGGTCCCCCCCCCCCCCCCCCTATGGTAACCCGTTATTTAAAATACTTTCAGTGATCTTCAATAAATGATGGCCGCCATTTTGTTTCCCATTCAAAACTAAAATTAATTAATTAAAATTTAATTAATTAATTAATAGTTGAAAAAACTGTATTAACATCCATTGTCATCCAGTACAAGTTTAATAAAATTTATTTCAACTTGATAGGATGAATAATGAGTATTTTATGAACGATTGAAAATTTGGACAAGATAAATACATAAATAAATATAGGGAGAATGTGAATTGAAAAAAGAAAAGAAACAGGTCGTTTATAAATTTCTTCAACAATCACGACAACAAATTTCATGTTTTTTCTTTTAAAAAATGAATCTGAAAATGTGTCAGAAAATTTCGAGTTGTTGAGCATGGAAAAGTATTTTTTTTTTAATACCACCTTAACATGATTCTGATAAAGCCATCTCTTATATAAAAATGAAATTAAAAACTCGTCAAAAGATAAAATTGTTAGAATGGGTTTATCTGTAATCATGATTTAGTTTTCGTTGTTAAAATTAGTACTTAACTTCGAAATATACCTGCGCCTGTAGGCCGAGCCGGCAGGGATTTTTCTCTCTATCAGCTTGGAGAAAAGAATTGGTGTGGCAAAAAATCCACTAAGCTTAGTGATACCCTAATGGTAGTTAAGGAAAGGTACCCTTTGTACGCCAAACTAATAAATGTACCAACACGTTTTAATGGCAAGCTAAAATCGAAATACAGTGAAGCACCGTTTATACGTTTTTCAAGGGATCAAGAAAAAAAAACGTATAAACGAAATTCACAAAAGTACGAACATTTCCGTAATTACCAACAATAAAAAAAAAAAAATCAGTGCATTGAAAATGTCTTTTTGTTCATATCCTTTTATCAGATCTGGCAATTGGTTTTGAATCCAATCATCCACTGTTTCGCAATCAACAGCTTCAGACTCTCCACTCAGTTTTGCTTGTTATGCCATGTCTCAATTTAAACTGGTGAGGTCATCCTGAAGAAAATGATGCATTGCATTCCACATTCAGCTTCTTCGAAATTTCTCCATAAGCAAAGGAGCGCTGATGGGAATTTTTGCTCTACGACACTGATTAAACCACTGTAAAATCAATTTTTCAACATCAGCGAATTTTCCGCTTCACACTCAAAGTTATTTTGAAGCACTACAACCACTTTGATGATGGCTTTCCTCGATGATTTTTAAGCTTATAAATTAGAGTATTTAAAGTTCAAACTGGTAAATCTAATTCTTTGGCAAGATCCACTCTTTTTAAATGTTGATTTTCATCCACTTTTTATAAAAATGCGCTTTTTTTCCTTTAACGACAGAAATTTTCTATTACGCGAAGTCATCGTGAGCCGCTAGTGAACGATACAAATCCAGACACTGAAGCTGTCAGGAAAAGAACTTGCCCTGATGGGCCCGGGAAGAGCACAACAACAACCCTATCTATAGAAAATGAGATGTTCACATTACTTAAAGTAAGGCTCTTGTTCAACTGGGCAAGTGTTGGTTAAGGTCACGTGCCTTTTGTAAGACTGGACAATCGGGAGTTGGGAATCTGAGGTTTAAATGCGCATTTTCTGTCTTCTTGAATTGTTGAAAAAAACATATAAATGAAATCTGCGATTTAAGTAAAAACGTATAAATGAAATTATTTAACGTTAATATCCATTGGATTTTGCCGGGATCATTAAAAAAAGCGTATAAATGATAAAAACGTATAAACGAGAAACGTATAAGCGGTGCTTCACTGTAGTTGTAAATTTACGTAGTACATGAGAATGCTCGCAGATTAATTTCGATAGACACGAAATTGGAATCGAATATCCATTAAAAACCCTGAGATGGGCGGTGGGATATGTTATATCCCGCTAAACTTTAACTAAGTTTTGCACCTTTTAATTAAATTTTACTTTTATAACGTTGGTGAAACAAAGTTATAAATCATTTCCTTATTTTCAAATAAAATTGATCGAAAATTCCGGATTTGAATCAACATCGCGAAAACACAATGGTTGCCTCTGAAAGGTTTAATCTGACTCATTGACTGCTTTTGTCATTTAAACTATAAACAGCTGAATGCAGAATGGAGCAGGTCATAAAATTAAATGGCTCGAACAGAAAGAATATTTGTTTAAAACTTGACTAAAAGTTCCGTTTTATTTTTGGAACCAGAAAATAGTATGAATATGAATAATTCTAAGTCGAAATAGAATGAAGAATTTGAGCTAAAAAAGAAAAAAAAATGCATTAAATCAATTTTTAAATTTAGTAATGAATACAAAACAGTCATAACGGGAGAATTTCGCTGATGTAAAACTAGCCTTTGAATCTCTATCCCTTAAAGAATTGTAAATTGCTTTCAACTCTCCTTTACAATGCAATTCTTAAACCAATTAAATGAAACCAATAACCCAAAATTCTTAATTCTTAAACCATTTCAATTTTTAACAGAAGAATTTTCATGAATAAGATTCAGTCTTTAATTCTATTGTAATGGCTGATTAAAAAAAAAAAATGTTAAAAAATTCGTTCTTATTTGTTAATAACTTTTCTTAAAAATAATTTTAGTAAAAGCTTTAATTCATATCGAAGGCAATTAAATAAGCTTTAATTTAAAAAAAAAAATCAAGAGGATCCGTTGAGTAGTTTTTTTTTTTTTTTATCTTGCCCACATGTCAAAAAATGTCGTTGAACCTATTTGTTTATAACTTAGAGTAGAAGCAACAAAATCTAATAAAAAAATTCTTGTGTATACCTTAAGATATCTACAATAAACTGTTAAAATTTCAAAAAGATCCATCATGCAGTTTTCTTACAAAAAAAATCATAAAAAAGTGCTTTTTTTTGTCTCCTAATGTAGAAGGTCCCCTTAAAATGCGTAAGTGAATATTTAATAAGAATAAATTGTGTATTGGAATTCTTAATACTGAAAAATACTTTTATAATTGAATGTCAATCATTGAATTTTCACAAATTTTAATTATAAATATAATAAAAATATACTATAATTTTCACAAAAAAGGTATTTTAAAAATTTCATAAAAGAAATTGTGAACTATTTAATTAATCATGATTCTATCTATAATGACTAATTCCATGATTCATTTTTTCTTCTGAAAATAGACGTGCTTCATTTTTTATTTGCAAAAATACGTCTGTAATGGAAAAACATGTAAAATAATTTAAATAAAATAATAAACTTTTTAAGGTTATTCTGTAAAAAAAAAAAAATTATATTGCGCAAATCTACCGATCACAATTTAATTTTATGTTTAATTTCAAGTCAAAATACTGAATAGTTTTTTTGTAAAGTGTACGACAAAATGTAATTTGTGTAGCCTAGTAGCGGATTCGCTTAGCTCATCCTAATTATACAGGATGTTTCAAAATTATGTGCCAGAAATGTAAAGGCAGGTAAAGGGGACCTTAGTAAGCAGATTTCGTATAGGAATTTGCGTGCGGAAATGCAGCGTTGAGGTTGTAGAGGGTGCTGTTGAGTTCGACAGATGAAAGCCAATGGTGAAAAATTGGCGCAGTGGAGGAGCCTATTGAGACCACTAAATTTTAGAAGTATTTTTCGGCTTATGTAATGACACAATTGCTGCGTTTTTATTAAGCTGAAAATTACTATAAAATGTTTGCGGTGTCAATAGGCTCCTCCTCTGCGCCAATTTTCCACCACTGTGAAAGTGCTTCGCTGACTTGTATCGTCATTCCCCGCACGGATTTCGGGCAACATGTATCTTACACCTATGCGGAGCTTACTGACGTGCATTTCATGTATGGGTCTGCGCACGGAAATGGCTCACACCCAACGCACGTCCAACAGTTCTCGAGCTTTTCGAAGGACATTCCTCTACTGTGCATAATATTGCTTTTTCCACTGCAAGTATTCTGCATATCTTCCAGATTCTGCGTATCACGCCTCGAGGTATACAATGATCTACTCGCGCACAACTCCCCATGAAGATACCCAAATGTTCGGCGGTCCGGCAGATTCCTACTTGGAAATCGTTCCATGTACAGTAAAACCTCGCCCAAACGACCACGTTCCGTTTTAATAAAAAGTGGTTGCTCCGAGAGGTAGTCTCCTAATGGAGGCCATGTTTAAATCTAGATTTTAATGGTTGATAAAACGTAACAATTAATGCTACTAAAATTTATTTTTAATATTCGGAAAAAATATAAAAATTTAAGTATCAAAACTTAAGTTAATTACATAAGTTAATGGCTGAAGAGTTTAAAAAATGAAAACATCGACGTTTGCTTTGATTTTACGGTTTTATCTTTTATAACTTTTATTTCCAAGTCCTTTCAAAATTCAGTAAATAAATGTCTTTTTTTTCTGGGCGGGAACAAATAATGACGATTTCATTAGTTTATCTATCTTTTGGAGAGTTTCATGACAGAATAGGCCAGGAGGGCTTATCGAAACACTTAAAAGTTACCCGAATAAAAAAAATGTCTAAACATAGTTTAGAAGTTTGATTAATAATGCGTTCTCCGGAATTATTTTTCTAGTAAAACCTTCTTCAAGCGACCCGGAAAAAATGGAATTCGTTTCATTTTCATCAAAAAAATGGATCGCTCATGGAGGGAGTTCAACTGGGGTGGTCTCTGAATGGAGGCAAAATGAGTACTGAACCTATGGGAATAAATGGTCGTTCAAGGAGGTGGTCTCTTAATGGAGGTGGTCGCATAGGGAGGTGTCACTGTACATCCTTTGACCAGTTGCTCCATTTTCTTGCGCAGCCTCATACATGAAATGCATGTCGGCAAGCTCTGCATGGATGTAACGACGCTCGAAATCCGTGCGGAGAATGACGATTCACGCCAGCGAAATGCTTTTATCCACGGAACTTAACAGCGCCCTTTACCGCCGCAACGCTGCCTTTCCGCACCCACATTCTTATACGAAATCTGCTTTCTAAGTTCTCCTCTACATATCTTTTCATTTCTGACATATATTTTTGAAACACTCTGTATATGGATAAAAATTATTTAAAAAATAAATTCTATGAAAAATAAATAAAAAGAACTCACGTAAAAGTCTTAGTCATGTAGACGTCCAATAAAAGTTTTAATAGCGTTAAAATTCATGCTCAAATCGCTTTAAAATGTATTTATTAATTGGACGCGCGGAGGAGAATGTAGAATTCCTTTACACGAGGAAAACATGTGTCCGGCAGCTTCCAAAGCCATTTGAATACTGCGCACACGATATATATTATAAACCGAGATAAAATTGTTTAGAAAACGACGCTATTAAAATATCACGTTGAATCATCAAGTAAAATATTAGATTAAACGTAGATTAACATAAATCTCACTTTAGTTGCACTGTCAATTTACTAAATGGCAATTCAGTTCTTCTTTTTCCTGGAATAAATTCGATTGTTTGCTTTTTATTAGGACTGTAAAACTGAATATTTCTTTTTTTTTTTCATTTTTTATTAACTTTATTTACATTTATCGCATATTTACATTGAACCGGAACAACAAATATCCTCCTCGAAATCCTGGAATAAATCAAGATTTCTGGAAATGTGATGTCATTCGGTGGCCTTTTGCTACTATTTTACTTAAAAAGCAATGATTTGCGAAAAAATAAATAAAAGTAATTATATCAAGAAGTAAATAGATACGTTAACCTTGCTAATTCAGTTTAGATGTCTGCACGAGCCAAAATTTTCAATCTGGGGCCAATTTGGTTTATACATGGTTTTTTTTTTTTTTTTTTTTTTTTTTTTTGGTTTATGGAACATTTAGCCTGCTCGAAATTAGAACGGATTTTGTTTCTAGAAGAAAAGATCCGGCATTTTTGAACCAACATTATTGTACAATTGAATTATATATATACATATTTATCCAAAAATACACAACAACTTATTTATCGGTAACCCTTAAAATATGGAATAACAGCATTATTGATTACTGAGCCATTCAAATGACATCATTAGAAAAAATAATGGGATTTAAATAAAAAAAATAAAAAAATATACATCAAGCAATAGACCAAAAATTAATTTAATTTGAAAACTCGCACCACAACTTAATCCTTTATCTACTGACGGTACTTATAAGTACCATTAAAATAACTTGTTATAAAATTCATTTAATACATTGGTTAGTAATAATACAGTTTAGAATGAGTTATAGATGTATTACTTTATCTTGTTCCAAAAACATTATTGGCTACAACAAAACAAAATATTTTAAAAAGGAAGATTTCTTTTGCCTTTGCATCTTTTCAGCTTTCTTGGCGTTGGGGGGGGGGGGGGAGAATTTTTCAAATCGGAAATATTTATATATTTCTATTGTAAGAAGTACTTGTACATTTCCCAATTTTACAAAATACTAAGAAAAATATTTAAAATAAAAGATTTGAGTGGGGCACATAATATTGCACAAAATTCCTATAAATTCAAACTTAATGAATCCTTCAACCCTTCTAAAATTTATTAAATGATTATGCAAATCTTCTAATGTAGTTTCAAAAATTCATGAAAAAGATAAAATTCAGAAGATAAAATTTTCATGAATTCATAATTCAGTACATAAAGGGTTAAAACTAGAAATGGGAAAAACAGTTACTTTTTGTTAACAGGTTCCATCATTACACCGCTAGCTTGGTAACATGTTACAATAACCTAATCATTTTTTAACACCTTACCAGAGACTAAAAATTTGTTGAAATTTGCACTTTTAGGGTCTTTCTTTAAATTTAGGCCAATTTTATAGATTTTGGTTAAGTATTTGTAGGTAAAGAACATTTTTTGGACTTTTGGGTAATATTTTGTTTCTTTGAAATATTAATGTCTGAAAAATGATCTAAGCTCACATTTAAAACAGAGAGGCAAAATTTACAAAAAGCCAAAACAGGTTTTCGAACTTCAGCAGTGGACATAAAGACACACTAAACAGAATTATATATTTATTTAAAAAGGTTTAACATTATAGTCTCTATCCAACATGATTCTTCTTTTATAATGACAGCATCCTACTTTCTTAGTCCCCCCTAACCTAAGTCTGAAGATATCTGTATATAAAGGAATAGTACAAAAAAATTTTCTTTTTAACAGCTTCTAGCATTCAAATTTCTCTAGGATTTAAGATGTCCCCAATTCAAAAGTCATTCAATGTCTAGAATAATTCTTAATTTTTTGAGGTGAAAATTCATATATTCAAGCAAATGTATTCCTTATAAATTCATCTGCCTAATCATTAGACTATCCGATAGATATCTCACACGTATTCCTAAAATGCACAACTCTCTCTCCCTCTCTGTATCTATATTTTGAGCGTTCCTTAATAGGAGTGGTTACAAACATACCCCCTTTTGACATTAAAAAGGGATGTTTAAATATCTATAAAAAAAAAGACCAAATTAGAGTCATTATATATATATATATATATTGCTTACACTATTATTTAGTCTCACTGTTTACATATCGCTGCGACCCGTAAGAAAAGAGACGTGTCTTGCAAATATTCATTTTGTGTTTTTTTTCCCCACTAACAGGTCTGTTATAAATTGCGTCTTGCTACACAAACAGTTTCGTAAGTGTATCTATGCGGAAAATCACTTTATGACGCCCTGTGTCCCATTACGACCCCAGAAGAGGGGTGGATTGTGTGGGGAGGTAAAATGACCCTCTAAACCTCATCCTACGTCTTCATTTTTAAGGGTTTTATTCTTTTATGCACTTTTTTATTCCTACATGCAGAGCTAAGTGCTAAAATTTCATGTTACAGTAAAATCATGAAAATTGTCTTTTGCCTCTCCTGTGAAATTTACTTTTGTCGAGATGTGTCACTTTTCTTGCGGGTGAGCGATCTATTAAATTAACAAATTAAATATTTACTCTATGTATTCCCAAGCATTTTTTTTTTCACATTTAAAAGTAGGGTAATTCCGGGGTTTAGGCCGCACATTTTTTTAAATTTATGTATAAAGTCCCATGGTGGACATAAAATTAAAAAAAAAATCATGCTGTGCTATTTAATGTTAAATATACAACGTGTGTACTGCGACAAAAAAAATTCAAAACGATTTATTAATATTTTTTGACAATTTTTTTCTAAAACATGACACTGCGGCACGTCACCCGTACATTCAGGCTGAGACGCCGCACGTGCGGTCGTGATGCCGCGCTTATAATAAGAACAGAATGAAATTATAAATAAAAATATTTAAAAAAATATTCATACCTGGACTCTAATGAACGATGTAATAACAATATGAAACTAAATGAGTACAATGAAACGTATTAGTGTATTCAAATTAGTAATTCCTGCCTACTTTCACTATTAAAATCATCGATTTATTTTTTTACATTAAATTTTAATTATTATTTCAGCAACAACGTAACATCAATGTATTAGAAAGGGAAAAGAAAAAAAAGTAAAATTCTGTTTACATAATTTATTTACCCTTTCGGGACCGGTGTCTTTTACACACATTTTATTCGGTGGGTGCCACTTTTTAAAAAGAAATTAACTTTACTTAAATACCCATGAAAATGCTCTAATGAAACAAAGCAAATATTACTTTTCTTTTTTACTGGTGCCAGAAACAAATTTTGTAAGCTCTTTATGAAGGTGCTTATAGGCACCTATAGTCCCGAATGGGTTAAGAGACCTGTGTTTTCGACTACAATCTACAGAAAAAGTGTCGAAAAAGTACAGTCTTTATGTAATTATATGTAAACACACGATGCAACGAAGCCAATGACACTTCCTCTTTTTTGAAGTAGTTTGCAAAGAACGTCTACGTTACGCGTAATCCAATTTTTCATTATTACCATCTTGACTTGCACCTTTCTTGCACTTCTTACTTTTTATTTTCTCCTTTTTCTCCTTTGGTTTCAGCAAACTTGATAAAATGCCTAACATGATTTGTCTAAGCAAAAAGAAAAGGAAAAGTTAATAACACTTAATCATCCCGTACAAAAGAAACTGCGGCATGTATACCGGAATAGCAGTGCGGCATGTATCCCATTTTGCATGCTGCAGACGTCGGCCATCACAGTTACCTGCCATCGCTAAGGGGAATATCGTAACCATACACACAGCACTCTTTACAAACGCTACACTAAGTTTTGACTTCGAAATCATGCATGCATTTAGTAATTAGTGTATGAAAAGTATTTAAGCATAACGTGTTTAAAAGTTTGGACAGTGAAATCATGTACTTACGTCAAATTAAGGATTGTACTTCTACAAGTAAACATCGAAATGGGATTCACGCCATATACACTGGTTGAAATAATCTCATTCCGCACCTATACTGTGCGTTTGACGACCATCTATCGATAATTACAAGAAATACAAGGGGTGTGGCATCTGTCCCATGATGCGGCGACTCTCCCGGAGTTACCCTATTTTTAGTTTTTTCTGAAACACTTCACTTTTTCATATGTGTCACTTATCGAATAAGGGTGCGATGGAATCAACTGTGTATTTTGACCTATCCATTAACAACATCCAATAACATTATGGGATATAAAAATAATTTAATAAAATCTTTTAAACTTAATTAGGTTTAAGGCAAAATTTGTTAATTAAAACATTCCACCTTCATGATATTTTCCACTTATATGAACAAATAGCTTTTAACACGGCCGTCACTTTCATATTTGACAACAGTGATTATTATTTTTTCCGAATTGATTAAAGCATTTTTAAAATTTTTACAAATGTTCCTATAAAATAAGAATCTTATTGCTTTAGTAAAATTAATTCCAAGAAAAAAGTTTTTTAGCAGTCATAGTTATGAGAAAAAGTGCAATAAATAAATAAATAAATAGCTTTACCGCATCCGTACCTAACATCAACAGGACATATAATTCAACAACAATCGAAAAATACTTTTCCTCACGTTAAAATATCCGGAAACCACAAAAGAAAAAGCGCGATAATAGCTTACAAATTACCTCAAAATATCCCCAGCCACGCGAATCTAACTTACAACCTTAGAAAAACTTTTCCTCCCATCTCGATGACGTAAACTCATCAGATTCTAATATTATCAGTCTAGATAAACATTATATTCAAAGCAAATAATATATTTTTTTAAATAATATAACTGCTTCATAGCTGTGTATTACAAAGTAACTATAATCTCTCACAGACGTGATTAAATTTTTTTACGCATTCGACTTTGAAATAACCACAAATTCATGCCGAACCGAACATAATATTTGAACATTTAACAGTTGGTATAGAATATTTGATGCTGACAAATAATTGTTACTGATAGATACTTTTTATTTCCATCAACAGAATGAGGAGAAAAGTTTGCTTAGGTTCCGAGCAGATGGATTTTGCCTTGGAAAATGAAATGAAAATAGGTGTTCGCTTTTCTTTTCATACGTAGGACGCGATTTAACGTGTTGACTTTTCTTTTTCATACATAGGATGCGGTTGACGCTTGTGTTTTGTTTTTTAAGCTAAAGTAGGATTTTCTTGATTCTTTTGTAATAGTGGATTTTTTTTTTCACTTTTTCTTAGAATGTTATGAAGAGCTAGGAAAAAAGATTTTGCGATTTTATTTTCATCGAAATATAAAATTAAAATAAAGCTAAAATATTTTTCCTTTTTTTTGTCTTATTTTCAGTTTTTTGCAAGGGAAATTGATAAATAGTTATAAAATTAATAGGCAGTTTCTGATATTCTGTTGCTAAAAAACTAACTTTGAAGCAATAACAGTGTTTTTTTAACTGTTAAATAATGCCCACCTCTAAACGCACTTCCAGCTATTAGTGTTCTTAGACAGTAAATTATTTTGTGTACCCTTGTCCATGAACAATTAATGCTAAGCACACCCTATTCTAGAGTAAGCCTCTTGTCATACATCCCAATTACACATATCACTTTCAATACGTTTGAAATAGTGTGACATCATTCAAACACACTGCAAATGTTTTTTTTTTCCATGGACCCTAATGTAACGGAATTCTTTCGGTTGTCCCTGTAATACCCTATATCAATTGCATGGAAATCTCCATGACATGCAATGGAGAAAGACAAACCAAATTCATAAAAACTTTTTCAAATTTGTTAAAAGAACAAAGTGAACAACAAACAACATAAGGGATGCCTTGTGATGATACAAGGCGGTCATGTACTGTATTGATAGCATAATGAGTTCTCGTTTACAGATAATGATATATTATATGCAGTGCCATAACTCAGAAATTTTAAAAAGGCCCATACTGAAATGAATATTTTGTAAATCGTGTTAGAAATATTTATAGTTCTGTTACACTAGTTTATATTTCGAATTGGAAAAACTATTTTTTTTAAGCTGCATTTTGATAAAGAAAGGAAAAAATATTTTATTAAAATAATAAATGTATCTGATATTCTTAATTTATTTTAAAACTTAGTAACAGTGCTTAGTATTTTTCTCTTTACGATGTTAATGAACATGAATCCTCACAAATTCCTATGTTTATAAAATAAATAAATGACGAAAATAGTTATTTATTACTTGTGTATATTTATGTGATTTAAATGTATTTAGGTTCAGAAATGGACACAACTGTTTCACGAAACTCATTATATGGACACATTTAACAGTTATACGAAATTTCTAAAAGAAATCAATATTGAATATTTTTTAAATTAACTTTTTCATAAATAAGATATTTTTCCTTCACCCATGCTTAAGATGAACAAATTAGATTTGAAGAGAAAATAAATCTTAATATGTTTGACTATTCCTATTTGCATACATATTAAATCTCTTTCTAATTAAATGATGTATTTTTTCCTGCTGCACACCTGCTTAAGAGGAGTAAATTAAATTTAAGGTGAAATGTAATGAGTTACAGATGCGAATCGCAATCATTTTAAACATATTTTAGGAAGATTTCATGTACAGTCGAACCCCGTTATAGCGAACCCGGCATATAACGAACCCACGGATATAACGGACGAAAATTTTGGTCCCGTCGTTTTCCTATTGTATTTAATGCTAATTTATCCTTTTATAGCGAACCTCCGAAATCTTAAGAATCGGCTATAACGAACATTTTTTTCCAGTCGACCATTTTTTTTGTTGTTGTTGTTGTTGTTTGTTTGTTTTTCCACGCAGTTGTGAAAACAGAATTTCGACTCCAATTTCATAAGAAAATGTATGCCGGCTAGTGAAACATGGTGCAAATCAGCGATGTCTTTTTTTTAAGGTTGTTCTCAACTGCTCTGCTCAACAAGCGGAAAACGTTTTGACACATTTACAAATTCATTTTTTAACGCATGGATATAAAATTGGAAAGCCTGACCATGAAAGCGATTTGGAATCGAACTGTTTTTTCCATTTTTTGATCAATCAATTACCTATTGAGTTATATCAACTCACTGTATCAAAACAGTGAGCAACAATTGAAGGTAAAGTTAATTTATTCACTTTTGTCATCCTTGTTAGTTAATTTAATTAGTATTGTGTCAGTTTAATGTAATCGATTTTAGTTAATTTAATTCTTTAATGGTTATATTTAATAGATTTTACCCTTTTTTAATGCATCATTTTTGAATATACATATAGCAACTAATGAGTTATACAAATTGTGAACTCTAACATTTTTCTTAACCGTTCGGATATTGCGAACCACCGGATATAGCGAACAAAACCTTCGGTCCCTTGAAGTTCGCTATAACGGGATTCGACTGTATTTGCCGGGAAATTACATAAGAATTGCAATATAAATACCATTTGTATGACAATTCACTCCCAGGTTTCCCCCCCCCTCTTTTATTCTTTTCTTTTCTTTTATTATATAGCTCATACATTTTTTTTTATCCTTTTCTAAAGTTATAATATTGTATTTTTGATATAATGTATATATATATATATATATATATATATATATATATATATATATAATTAAAAATATATATATATATATTAATTATAATATATTCGACCAAAAATCTGTCTCCAAACTATAAAATTAAATGCCAATAAGGGTTCATCGTCAATGTCTCATTCACTTGACTGTAAGGAAGTGACACGTGTTTACGTCATCAAGTGATTTACATTTCGACGTTTTATTTGTGTTTTTATTAATGTTATACTTATTTATTTGTTCTTTCGTTATTTAAAATAAAAATAGTGTCAATTCGTATAATTTGGCAAGTGGTTTGGCGATTTCTATAATTTGACGAAATGGGTCTACGGGATAACTAAGTAGTACCATTAAATTATCTCAATTTAACCAAAATGTAACGAAAGCGATCTTATATATATATACAGTGGAACCTGTCTAAAGTGACCACCCTCGGGACCGGCTAAAATGGTCACTATATAGAGGTGGTCACTTTATGAAGTGTCTTTAAATATGGCACATTAAAACTTTTTGTGGTCTCAAAAAATAAAACAAATTAAAATACACATACGTAAAAATGCACTACATTAAGTAACTTAAAATTCATTAATACGCATTTGTATTTTGATTGTAATTGCATAATGATAAAGTTTCTATAACTGGCAGTAATAAACTATGCATTAAAAAAATATCCAAGCTTTTATGAAGTTGCATTTACAGCAAAAAAATCAGAAATTTTTCGTTGCTTAAAACATTTCTTTTCAACAATTATGTTTTCAGTCATGCCTTCTTCTCAATAAATCCAGCATTGGTGAACCAGTTATTTATAGTATTACGCTTTCATTTTTTTGCACATCTTTAACATTTCTGTGTTGGAAATTTCATAATTTTTTTTAATTTCAACTTCATCTTCACTAACACAATCTTCTTAATTTTCTTTTTCATTTTTAAACATATCTTTTTTAATTTCGGAAAATGGTCAGTTTAGTCTTTTAGTTTGAAAATTTTCGGCATGTAGAAAAATGGATGGTCACATTTTACAGGTTCATATAACATTGACAATCACAGGCTATCTGGTCACTTTACACTATAGACAGGTGGTCACATTACCGGAGAATTCTCATATTATTTTATATAAGCGCGAGTAAAATTTGTCAAAAACGGTCACTTTAGCCAGGTGGTTAGTTTGCCAAGGTGGTCACTTTAGCAGGTTCCACTGTATATATATTCTTGTTTGGCTGCTCCTCCGAAAAGAAAAGAAAAAAAAAACCTGATATTACTGAGAAGACCCTCTAGATCGAAGGAGGCTTTTTTCTCAAAATAACCGTGGTCCAGCCGTGTGTAATTAGCAAAAAAAAAAAAAAATTAAGTCCGAGCTTAATGAAATAAAACCGACTCGAGCCCATTTTGTATCCATTTGTATAAATTCTTACTTCATCACCTAATACAAGAGAAAGGGTTGGGTTGGGTTGATTTTTTGACGGCCAATTATCTACACGAGGGATATAGGCCCGGGGGGAGTGCCCTCCGTGGGGGTCTTTCTAAGGGAACCTAATCCGTATTAACGCATGGAAGATCCAGGGCTCGAAGAAAACCACGAAAACTCCGAACGATTAGGCCGACGGGCGCGATTGCGATCGAACACAGCACCTCCCGTCTACCAGCTTCGAGAGCAAAACCTCTCGGCCACTGGTGGGGCTACAAGAGAAAGGGAACAGATTCAAATAAAAGGAGGGTGGGATCGATTTTTAGATGCAACCATGATACGCTTCCCATAATCAATTTACAGATTATAAGAAAGAACAGAGCAGTTAAAAGATTTCAGGACTCTTAAAATTGGAAAAAAGGAAAAAAAAGAAGGAAGTCCAATTTTGTTATTTAGTATTTTTAAATATATATGATTTTAAAACACAATTTTTAGAGAGATGAAAGATATAAGTATGTTCTTTCATTTCATCTATTTAAAATATTATAAGATGCAGAATTAATAGGGGGGTTTCAAACTATCAGACATTGGTCGAGCCAGAAAATTGATACGCAGCAGGATTACAAAATAAATTTTGCAGCTAGAATGAAAATTTTAGCGTCTAATTCTACTTCAGATGAACTTAAATAAAATTCTGTTGAAAGCATCTGTATAATTCTAATACAAAGTTGTATTGGGCTAATACAAAATTTTGAAAATTTCGACAGTATAATCACCTAAAAAACGTTTCTTTGAACAATAAAAGGGAAATTTTAAATTCAGTTTATACAGACTAACATGAAACATATGTTTTGAAAATTTCATGATAAAATATTCAGAAGTTTCTGAGGTATCCTGCTCGTTATATCCAAAAACGTCATTTTAAGAAAAACGACTTCAAATTTTCGGAAACGCCGCTTCAGCTATTGAGAGGGTTTAATTCTAAAAGCCTAAAAGCCATAACTTATGTTCTAATGGGAATTTCAAGGAAACAATTATAACAAAACGTTCAGAAAAGATAGTCGTTTAAGGTATAAAAAAATTAAAACTTCGAAAATTTTGAAGCTTTAAGATTCCCCTTAAGGCGGCTGGTCACTCAGCTTTGGAATTCTTCTCCGTTAATTGGATTTTCAGTCTATGGTCATCAGAAGTCTAATGGACTTTTGATGTATTCGTCTATTTAAAATATCTTCTCGGGAAATTCCTATTTTTAACACCTTTTTTCTGTGTACACTTCTTAACAGATGTCTATTTTTACTTTCTCCTATTTTTACAAGAAGAAAGTATTGGATTCGTGAAGAATTTCGAATTCAGGTTTTCGGCGGATTGACACGTTTTAAGGGTCAGAGATTTCGAAAAACATGTTTTTACAAAATGTCTGTCTGTATGTGACACAAATTTTGTGGGCGCTCTATCTCAAGAGCGAATGCACGGAATTTAATAAAAAATTATATTCAGGTAGTCCTTGATATAAATTGGTGCTGATTAGTTTTTGGTGCAACTCGCCCAACAGGTTGCGCTGCTATGCTGCATTGCAGGACTTCCGCAATAGCTCCATCTCAAGAACTAATGCACGGATTTTTTTTATAAAACTTCATATTCAGTTAGTCCTGTATATGAATTGGTGCTGTTTACGTTTTGGTGTAAATCGCCCAACAGCTGGCGCTGCTAAGCTGCATTTTGCAGGATTTACACGATTTCCGCAGTAGCTCTATCTCAAAAACTAATGCACACATTTTCATCAAACTTCAGTTTCAGTTAGTCCTTGATATGAAATTATTCTGACTACGTAGTTGGTGTAAATCGCCCAATAGGTGGCCCTGTGGTACTGCATTTTGTACGATTTCCTCAATAGCTCTATCTCAAGAACTAATTCACGAATTTTCATCAAACTTCAGATTCAAGTATACCTTGATTAATATTGCTGTTGATTATATGCTGGTGTAAATCGCTTAACAGGTGGCGCTTCTATGCTGCATTTGTCATGATTTACGCTATAGCTCTATCTCAAGAACTAATGCACAAATTTTCCCCAAACTTTATGTTCAGTTAGACGCTCACATACGTTGATTCTGTTTGGATTCTGATGTAAATCACCCTATAGGTGGCGCTGCTGGGCATCATTTTGCTGGATTTACACGATTTCAGCTATAGTCCTATCTCAAGAACTAATACACGGAATTTCTTCGTTTTAGAATCCTCATGATGATCATAGGTTGCCATTTAATTTTGGCACAGTGGTAGCGAATTTTGAGATATTGACGTGTATGAGATAGAAGAAAGTTTTGGGATTGGTGCATCCGACTAATGTTCTTACTTCTCAAACTATTTCTAAAATCTAGGCTGAATTGAATATTTTGTGTGTTAAAAGCGGGCGAACCGTGAGTCAGATTTTAACACTTCCTATAAAATTAAGTAGAAATAGTTTGAGAACTAAGAAAAAAAGAGACATACTTTAGGAAGTGTACACCAAAAATATAATTTTAAAATATTAATTTCCCGAGGAGATATTTTGAATAGACGAATGCATCCAATGCCCCTGGACTTTACATGAGTGAGGGGAAATCGGAAGCTGAGCGACCAGCCCCCTTAAGGGTTAAGTTACAAAAGTAAACTCACTTACCCACTTGGAACCTCGAGGAGGTGTTGACAGCCGAATGTTTCATCTGGAGAGAGAGAAAGAGAAAAAAAATAGGATTCATTCTTTTTTTGACAAGACATTAAAAGCACATTCAAAATTAAAAAAATATTTAATATATTTGCATTACAATTGCACTCTATTATTTCTACTACATTTTGTCAATTTTTCTGAAATTGCCATTAAATTTGGTAAAAAGACCTGCATGATATAAACAAAAAATGTGTAGAAATATTTTGAATATTTTTAAAAAGTCAATATATCGCTATGAATACTATTAGTTTTAGTCTTCCGCAAATAAATACATATATTGTAGAATATCCATATATTCGTATTTCTAAGATCATTTCGTGCATTTTATTTCACAGGGTGATTCCAAACATTATTATTTTTCTTTGATTTTTTGTTGGCCCCCTAAATGTCTTTCTCATCCAATCGTCATTGAAAAATAGGAAGTCGAAAATATTCTTCCTAATCCTGAAGTTCCAGACAAATCCGAGAAATATATCTTTAAATATTCGAGAAAAAGTGTCCGGTCATCAATGGCCATATAGTGTATATAACATATTTTAATATTAAATAAACTAGGGGATCGTACCCGGGCTTCCCGGGTTAAAGAATGTTGGTGAAAACATTTTTTTTAATTGAAAACGAATAATTTTTTTATATGCATTAAATTTTTTAGATTGCCCACTTACATTTAAAAAGCATTTTTCATATGGAAAATACAAAATATAGAATCAAATAAATTTTTGAAATTTATCAAAAGCGATATTTTCTAATTCACCGCATGCTAAGAGTTATTTGACGAAGATTTTGCTATTTATGGCATCCTTTTATATTCTGATAATTTCAGAGCTTATACATGTCTGTTAATTTGTGTTTTATTTATATTATTTTATTTATTTATTCATAGTCAAGTTTTTTTAAATGGGTATTAGCCGTAAGAAAATGATGAACTCTTTGTTTTCAGGGCAAACGGATTAATCTTTCGTAATCGAGCTCTGCGCGATATACATAAATTAAAAAATATTTCATGCTTTAAAATTGTTTTTAAAACCATAGATAATCAGTAAACTAAGATGAACTTAGCAAACAAATTCCATTTGAAATAAAAATCGTATTTGGTGATCTAAAAATTTTAATTGTACGATTACAAATATGTTAGATTTGTGTTTTTTCAATATTATTCTTTTATTTGTTTATAAAAGAAGTATTCATTTCGTTAATTTGTCTTTCACAAAAATGTTAGTCTGGTGGTTTATTAAATATTATTATTTTATTTGTTTATAAAGAAAGTATTAACTTCGTTATGCAAAAATAGTCAGAAACAAATGCTGAAAAATGTTTATTGCTTAATGTGCAACATGTTTATTATTACTATGTATTGAAACCGGAACGTGATAAGATAAACTTAAAAAAATCATGCTGAAAAATTATTTTAGGAAATATAATATATCAATCAAGATACAGTTTTTAAACAAATTGCATTTGAAAGTAAATTTTTTTCCCTATGCAACGAAAATTGAAAATGTACGATGGTCAGATGATTAAAAAATTGCAGTAGCGAAAATTTTAAGACCGAAATTTGGTCGTGAAGTGTTACCATTCGCAAAATGACGTCAGCGTTACGCACAGATAAGTCTGTTCTTTATAATATAGATATATACTTAATCAGTAAAATATAATAAAGATCAGTTAGTAGGATGTGGTTATCAATTGAGGCTATTATGATTGGTATTCCGGAATGAAAAACAGCAATTTTCACCTTCTCAAAATTCGCATGCGCACTTCTCATATCCATATTCATAATTTTTTTTAAATTTGTATTTTGTTTGATCATTTAAAAATCATTTTAACTGATTGTCGGCAACATCTTTTATATGAACAGATGCACTCTTTACTTGGGATTCTAATCTCAATTCCGGAGAATAAAAATTTCCGTAATTTATGTTTTTTAGACGCATTTGTGTTAAAATGTTTAGTTTTATCTAAGAAAATGATCGTTTTCTTTTAAATATGACTTCATTTTCACTTAAATAAGCATTTCACCTAGTGTCTGAAATTTAGTATCCGTACACATGCAGAAGGAAAAACAATATAGAAAATTTATGAGGAAAAATGCGTGTTTTCAAAAGCAGTATGTTATTTTCCGTTATTATGCCCCTCATATAATATTCTACTCCTAATGGGATTTTGCGACACTAAACCCTATACAAAAATTTTTATCAACAATTTTGATTTTTTATCAGAAAATAGCATGAATAAAGATAAAAATACATCATTATTTCTGTCTTGTCTGCAATAATGAAAGCTATTTAATTTTCACCATTTTGAAGAAATGACATAAAATGCTTTTAAAATTAAAATATAAAAGTTGGGATATTAAAAAAAAAAACAGATAGTGCGATCACATCTACAAATGAAGAGCTTTCAGTTTTAAAAAGATATTAATAAAATTGGTTCAGCAGAAAGATCAGGGCAGATGACTAAAAAACACACTTGTGTTTTAAATATATAAAGTATATAAAATTAGGAAAAATTAAATTAAGCAAATTATGTTATTTTAATAAAATTATAGTAGAATGTCCTAAAGAATAGCATTAAAATTTTATTATTCGACAGAATTTTGGACAAAAACTTCAGGAACATGATATTATTTTAAACCACGAATTATTTGTTTGCTTGTCTAACTCGGCGAAATAAATCCATCCAGGCGAGAATCATCAATTTCTGTAATATAAATCGCCATCATTTACATGTCACCTCTCTTTTATAAAGACAGTCTAAATTTTTGTAAAACATTGCTTTTTTTCAGTGTGTGATTTCGATTACATTATTTTCAAAAGGGAAGCATTTTCACCTGTGAAGAATTTCAAAGCAGCTGGTCTGTGAAAATGACGCACTTCTACAAAACATAATTCAGGTTTAAGAATTAAAATACTCGCTTTTTTATAAAATTACATCATTTGCATCCGCTAAAGCAATCCACTTTTACAATCCAATCTTAAACTTCGTCTATAGAAAAGTATGTGTATGACGTCATTATCACGGAATAACAGACAATATTCTTGACATAGCCCCTATTTTAATTTCAACTTTTTTTTCAGGTTTAATGAGAAAATGGCAACAAAAAGATACAGTATCTCCTATTTTCCACTATTTTCCGTTTACTTTCAATGACATTCAATAGTTGTTTCTTTTGTTGTCTGTTGATGTTTGTCTTTTGTTGCCACTATAAGAAAAATGGTATTAAAAACTTCAAAAAAATTAATATCTCAAAAATAAATTGAGATACAGCTTTCAAACAAATTGCATTTAAAAGAGCATTTTTTTTCCTTATACGACGGTGTAAAACTGTAAGATGTTCGATGTTTAGAAGTTTAAAAATTTGCAGTAGAGAAAATTTCAAAACCAAGATTTTATTTCAAATTGTTGCCATTCGCAAAATGACGTATGCGTTACGCGCAGACATGTTTGTCCTTTATAATATAGATAGATAGATAGATAACTTTGAAAAGTATATGATCCATGGCTTATAGTTCGCCACTGTTTCATTAAGTTGGTGTTTTAATTTATTAAGTTCCAGATAAATTCGATATCTATTCAGTTTGTTCCTTTTTAAAGATGTTTAGAGACTAGTTATTTTTCTCCTTTTCGACGTATTCGTAATATGTGACAGTCGTTTAGCTTGTCGCAAGAGCCATCGGAATACCCCCAAAACCGACTAACACCCCGTATGCCGTCGCCTTGGATAGATTCTAAACCAAAAACTAAGAATTCCTCATTTAAACTAAAAATTCAAACAAACCTTCTAGCCATAAAGCAACGAATTAAAATCGATGTTTTACAAATTTTCTGAACGATGTTGTGCTTTCAATTTTTCAGCGACACGCGGCTGAAATCTTCCGAACTGGAATCTCGCCTTTCGTATAGAGACTGTTCATTAAGCGTGTCAGCTGTTCGCTTTGTTCCCAATCCTTAAAAGAACTCTCTTATTTCAGCGCCGCGACAGCTGCGAGAACAATGAAATTCAGGCGAAGAATACAACTTTTTCCGCCTTGGCATGAAATTTTCGTGAAATGCACAGATTGTTTATATCTTTTGTATAAGAGGATCATTCCTGTCAAAAGATCTTTGCGAATTTAGCATACTAACCAGGAAACTGCATCTTAGTGTAAAAATGAAAAACATCTAAGCAAGCAGCATTCGAAAGAGTCTATGGAAACACATTTGATCACGCATAAATTATTTGCCGTTATCGAGATATACGCGGTTAGCACAAGTGAATGACCGGATTTTGAAAATTTATATTTTCAAAACTATTACATATCTTATAATAAGTGATATATGAAAATAAAGAAGATCATTCCACGTTATTTTTCAATTGCAAGTGTTTGGTGTCGTAATACGACTAACGCCCAATCTTTAATCAAGTCCGTTCCACACATTTGGCAGTCTTGCTCAGTCAACGATTTTTAATGCAGCACTGATAGATTAAAACATTCAATAATTCATCGCAAAATAATGCTAAAGGGTGCATAAGGGCTGCATTATTGAGCGTTTTAATGCATGAGTGCTGCATTAAGAACATCTTTTCAATATAGAACGCGTACTTCACACAGAGCCTAAAACGAAAATGAGATGTCTTACTGGGTCAAAATCTGGTTTCGAAACTGAATAAAGTCCCGTGTGGCTTCCATAATTTACCCAAAGAAAAGAACTTCTAATGGATAAGAAGAGAAGTTACTATAGCTTTACACCATGAACTGTTTCGCTCTCTTACTGGCGGGGTGCCTTCCCTTCTTAACGCTAGATATTTTATTTTGCAAATTTTAAAACTTTATAACTCGATAACGGAGATACGAGGGCAAATGATTTATGCGCCTTAAAACACGTTTCAATAGGCCCTTTCAATTGCTATTTATTTAAAAAAAAATTTTCACTTTTACACTATTGGGGTAGTTTCCTAGCTAGAAATTTGCATATCCTCTACAGGGTTGCACAAAAGAATCGGAGTATGTTTTTGGCTGCAGACGTACAACTGTTTCGCTCTCTTACTGGCGGGGTGCCTTCCCTTCTTAACGCTAGATATTTTATTTTGCAAATTTTAAAACTTTATATTCCTTTATTATTCTTAATATTATTCTTAACTTCAAATGTGTTATGCATTTTCTTAAATATTTTCTTAGGTGACTTCTAACCTAGTAAACGATTAAAATTATGTTAAAGCATTTTGGTAGATTTGGAAAGTGTTTGCTTGGAGCATGCGGGACGAAAACTACTTTGGACGCATGATTTTTATTTCTTATTTTTTAACGACGCCAAATAGGGTACATATAAGGGACAGCTCAGCTGTCTGTTAAAAAGTGGAATCGGTTAGGACCGGTTCTGAAAGTTAAACTGTAAAACTGTAACGGAAATCGAAAAAGTACAAACGCACAATACTAGATAGCGACCGTAGGTATCGTAAGCACAAAAAAAATCATTTAAACTATAACAACATGTATAATAATCGTTTATAAACTGATAAAGATAAATAATGCTATAAAAAGTGATAAAATATCTTTATTGAATGATTTTGAAAATGTCGCCGTTTGGGCTATAAAACGTTCGTCAATCTAAATATAAAGATATTTTATCACTTTTTATAGCCTTATTTAGCTTAATCCATTTAAAACTATTTAAATCTGTAAAGATTTCTCCCATAGATTTAATAAGAGCGTTAGAAATTTACCGCGTGACTCGTGTAGGTTCTTAAACCAGTCTATAACTTTATTGTCCGCGTCCGAACAAACGTTTCAAGAGTCAATAAATTAGTAAAATTCGGTATTTTCAAAATTCCAAAATAATGTTGCGCTTTAAAACTTCTCCCCCCCTACCCACCCACACGCCCCCCCGAAACCCTTTCGCACCGGAGTCTCGCTCCCCATTGCATTTCGTATTGATTCTGGGATGATTCTCTTCTTAGGTAGAGTGCGGAGAGTGTCAGCTGTTCGCTTTGTTCGGATCCTTAGAAGAACTCGATTATTTTCGGCGCGACAACAGCTGCCATCGAAAACACATTGAATTCTGACGTCGAGAAAACACCTTTTTCCGCCCTCTCTCTTTGTTCCTTCCAATTTTCCGAAAAATGGACAGATTGTTTCGTTCGCATAAACGGATTGTTCCTGTCATGAGACCTTTCTCTTGAGAGGTGCCTTGTTTTCACGAGTCAACTTTCATTGATTCGTTATCTTATATTATAATACGAGCAAAAATTGTGTGTGTGTGTGTGTGTAAATTTTATCTTAAAAACGGCTCTAACGATTTTGACTCAATTTTGCACCCTACCGTTTTCGGACACGAAAAGACTATTGGGATGAGTCACAAATTCAAGAAAATTCGATGAGTGGGTCATTTTGGGTCATTATGGGTCTGAGCCAATTTAATTATATCTAAAAATCGGTTATATCGATTTTGACTAAATTTTGTATCCGACGACGAGAAAACTATTGGGCTACGTCACATGTTCGAAAATTTTCAATTAGTGGGTCAATTTTTGTCACTGCGCTCAAGCTAATTTGATCTAAAAAATGGGTCTAACGATTTTCAATAAACTTTATATTCTACAGTTTTGGATTACGAGAAGACCATTGGGCTAAGTCACATGTTCGTGACAATTCGATTAACGGGTCATTTTTGGGTCATTGTGGGTCAAGCTAATTTTATCTAGAAAACGGTTCTAACGATTTTGACTAAATTTTGTATTCTATCGTTTTCCGGCTCGAGAAGACCATCGGGCTAGGTCGCATGTTCAAGAAAATTCGATTAGTGGGTCATAATGGGTGAGGGTCAAACTAACTGTACACTGTAATAAAAACTGACTAAAATACGGAATTACTACTGGCAATCTAGACGCCAGTACTATTTCCGTAGTTTAACGGAACTTTTTCCCGGTAAATTGCAGAAAAATTTCCGTTTTTGGGGAATTTAACGGAAAATTTTCTGTAATTTACCGGGAAAAGTTCCGTTAAAATACGGAAATAGTACTGGCGTCTAGATTGCCACTAGTAATTCTGTATTTTAGTCCCCTTTTTTTACAGTGTATCTCAAAAAGGTTCAAACGGATTTGACAATTTTTTATTGTACCGTTTCCCAGTACGTGAAGAACATTGGAATAGGTCACATGTTCGATAAATTTCGATTAGTGGGTCATTTTTAAATCAGCGTGGGTCAAGCTAATTTTATGAAGAAAATGACTAACAATTTTCACTAAATTTTATATTCCATCGTTTTCATCCTCGAGAAGAGCATTGGACTAGGTCGCATGTTCGAAAAAATTCGATTAGTGGGCCATTTTGGATCACTATGGTTCAGGGTCAAGCTAATTGTATCTAAAACAGCAAGAATGATTCGGTGGGAATAATATATCGAGATAAACACAAATCTAATTTTGACTGAGCTTAGCTCGGTCATTCCTACTAGTGAGATTAAACTGAATAGCGAATGAATATTTTCCCTTTTTTTCCGTTCAGCACACTTTTCGTACATGAAACATAAAGGCCTCTTCTTCTAAAAATGTGTTCCTTTAAACAAAGTAGTCTATGGACTCTCTTAATGTATGGATTCCCTCTAACTTCTTCCACAAGTATGTTTTTAACACTTCCTTCAAATATTTTTTTTAAACAAACTGTTCGATCCATGAGATGAAGCTCATGCTGATTAGTTTTTGGTCTAAATCGCTCAACAGGCGGCGCTACTATGCTGCATCTTTCACAATTATCGCAATAGCTCTATCTCTAGAACTATTGCTCGGATTTCTATTAAACTTCAGATTAGGTTAGTCCTTGACATGACTTGATGTTTTTTGCATTTTGGTGTGAATCGCCGGGCAGGTGGCGCTGCTATGTTGCATTTTCACGATTTCCATAATTTCTCTATCTCAAAAATTAATGCATGGATTTTCATGAAACTTCAGATTCCGTTAATCCTTGATGTGAATGGGTACTGCTTACCTTTTGGTGTAAATCGCCCAACAGGGAACGCTGCTATGCTGCATTTTTCCGCAATAGCTCTATCTTAAGAACTCATGCACGAATTTTCATCTAACTTGGGATTCAGTTAGACGTTGAACAAGTTGTTGCTGATTAGGTTTTAGTGTGAATCACCCAAGAGACGTTGTTAAGATGCATTTTGAAGGATTTACATGATTTTAGCGATGGCCGTATCTCAAGAACTAATGCACGGAATTTCATGCCTTTACAATCCTCACGATGGACATAGATTGCCATTGTATTTTTGGCACTGTGATAGTGAATTTTGAAGTATTAACATGTATGAGAGATAGAAGAATGTTTTGGGATTGCCCCATCCGACTAGTTTTAATCTAAAATATTAAAACTGTGTGCCGTCTTAAAAACACACCTGCGTAGATCCTTTTAGTGTATCGGAAAGTATGTAAAAAACCGATTTCAAAATTCCCTCTTGGTATACATGAACCTAGTTAAGTAAAAGAGTGCAAAAAATTAAAGCGTACTTAAACTTTTTAGAGTCTCTTTTTCTAGTCTTGCTGTAGTTTTTTTTTTCTTTTAGGATAACTGTTTAGTAGGATAAGAGTTCCTTTTTGCCAGCAAAGTCTGTGCATGATCCGTAAATAGTGTTGTCCGATACAGTGTCAGAAAAAGTGAGACAGTCGCTTCCACGAGGCATAAAGAACACTTAACCCTATTAAAACGGAACCTGTATTGCATGGAAGAACTTTGTTTTGGTACTATAAATGAAGATTCGACGAGTACCCTAAAAATAAAGTTGTATCACCCAATTGCCTAAATGAGGTTGGGGGGGGGGTCACAAAAAGGGGGAATTTTATCACAGGAAGAGGTGGTAACTCAAAAATGTTCAATAATTTTTTTTTCAGCGAAATCTAAACATGAACGTCATTTCTGCAGTTTCAAAAATTACATGTGTCCTTTCATATACATATTCATTATTTAAAATATATTTTAATGTGCAATAGATTATTACTAAATATACTTCCAAACTTGCTAGCTAAAACTTTGTAAGTGGACATTCGAACTCTGGACTTGAGATTCTAGTCTCAGTATCGGCGAAGTCCAGAAATGTATTCTTTTTGATGATTTCGCTATAAAATATTTAGCTTTATAAAAAATAAATAAACAAGAAGAATACTGATTTCTTTTACACTATGACGTCCTTTTCACCCACTGAAAAATTTCGCCCTCCCGAGATCAGCGTCTCAAACTCAGTATCAACGGAGGGAAAATGCACTTTTTTTATACGTAATGTCATTTCCTGTTCGCTTTAAAATAAATGTATATATTTTTAATTATAATGAGGTAATGGCATCAGCAAAGATATAGTAATTCCATTATTTCCCTTTACTCTGTAACAATGGAAGTAATCTGATTGCCATCATTGTGGAGAAATATCATAAAAATACTCTTTAAATTAAAAAAAAGGGAATATTTTTAAAAATAACTAGTGCAGACACATTTACAAATAAACTGCTTTCATTTGAAAAACAATAATTATTAAAATTGATTCAGTGGAAAGCCCTGGGCAAATGACTAAAAAACCAGCGTACACATCTCAAACGACAAGCAAAGCTTAATATGACTCTATGTTATCGCCAACTGGTAAAACAGATGGGTTCGACCCGGAATACTTACACTGCCTTTTATTATAGAAATAGAAATATTTTATAAAATAACGAGTGCTGGCTTATCTACAAATGGATAGCTTTCAATTTAAAAAATAGTAATTAACAAACTTGTTTCAGTACAAAACACAGGGCAGATGACTAAAAAATGCAGGTCTGTATTAGGTAGCTTTCATTACAAAAAGCTACCTATTGCAGCCGTTCGGAGGAAAGCGATTTCAAAAAATTTTGGTATATTTTCATCGATCATGACCCCCAGACTCCGAAACCACCCTCCGTTCAAAAGTTGATATATATATATATATATATATATATCCATATATATATATATATCTGACATTTGTCATACTGTAACTCTCGAATTTATGAACCGATTTGGATGTAATTCGGTATGTACATAGTACATACAAATGTCTCGACCGAGTTCGTTGGCCAGCTTCATCCGAGATTTTGTTTCAAAATGGCGGCCATTTCAAATTTTTTTTTTAATTTGAAATTTGAAATGTGGTACCAAAGAATTGAAAATGGAAAAATATTTTTTTCTTATGTATTTGACCTTTATACAAAGATTCCGGAGCAGTTTTTGTTTCGTCTATATCTTAAAAAATGGCTGAGTTATAGCATTTTGAATTTCTAGCGTGGCTGACATTTTGAAACGTCCTGAATTTTGTCACGCGATAAAAGGCATATTTATGAACCGATTTGAATGTAACTTCGTTTGTACATAGTACATACAAATGTCTCGACCGAGTTCGTTGGCCAGCTTCATCCGCCATCTTGTTTAAAAATGGCAGCCATTTAAATTTTTAAGAAAAATTTAAATTTGAAATGTGGTACCAAAAAATTGAAAATTGAAAAAATATTTTTTTCTTATGTATTTGACCTTGATACAAAGATTCGGAAGAAGTTTTTGTTTCGTCTATATCTTAAAAAATGGCTGTGTTATAGCATTTTGAATTTCTAGCGTGGCTGATATTTTGAAACGTCCTGATATTTGTCACGTGATAACAGGCGTATTTATGAACCGATTTGGATGTACCTTGGTGTGTACATAGTACATACAAATATCTCGACCGAGTTCGTTGGCCAGCTTCATCCGCCATATTGTTTTAAAATGGCGGCCATTTAAAAAAAATTTAAAAATTTAAAATTTAAAATGAGATACCAAAAAATTGGAAAATGAAAAAGATTTTTTTTGTATGTGTTTGACCTTAATACAAAGATTCCGGAACAGTTTTCGTTTCGTCTATATCTAAAAAAATGGCTGAGTTATAGCATTTTGAATTTCTATTGTGGCTGACATTTTAAAACGACCTGATTTTTGTCACGCGATAACGAGCGTATTTATGAGCCGATTTGGATGTTACTTGGTCTGTACATAGTACATACCCATGTCTCGACCGAGTTCGTTGGTCAGCTTCATTCGCCATCTTGTTTCAAAAGGCTTGCCATTTAAAAAAAATTAAATTTAAAATTTGAAATGAGGTATTAAAAAATTGGAAAATGAAAAAGATTTTTCTATGTGTTTGGCCTCTTTGTTTTGGTAGTTGTAGAAAACATTGAGTTTTATATACTAATAGCCATTTATAAAAGGTTAAGTTTTAAGAGGAGTGTCCAGTACTGGGATGCTTAATGAGTCATTTTCCAGTAATAGACAGTAGACACGGTCTCCGGAGATTCCGGAGCAGATTTTGTTTCTGAAAATTTGTTCTTTTGCTTATATCTTAAAAAATGTTTGAATTATAGCACTTTGAATTTCTAGTATGGCTAACATTTTGAAACGATCTTGTATTTGTCACGCGATAACACACGTATTCGCCTGTTTCCATGTAAGAAGGCGTGTGGATAGTATACATCAACATCTCAGCGAAATATACGTTACTTTAAATAAAAGCAGCTTGGATAAAGCTGACTAATTTCGCGAAATTCTCATTCATAATGATTTAGTATTGATAAAAATTAGTATTGAATCTCCTATATTCGGTTTCCACTAAATTGAGCTTCGTGTGTTTGAATAATATAAGTTGGCTTTTTTAAAATAAGGAATTTGAAAGCTACCTCTTCCTCCCGGCACTGGCCGGAAGGACTTTTTAAAATATATACGGTAGATGTGCCAGTAATGGACACCCTTCACTGTTTTTGGTTTATGAAAAAAAAATAATCAATAAAAAATTATCTTTTATTATTTTTTTCATAACTCCCCCTTGCCTATTTCATAATCTTGCATTATTATTGGCACTCTTAATCAATCCATCAGGAAGCAGATAATAATTTTTCGAAGTTCCACTGTTTTTCAGTGAAAATCTTAATGAACATGCTAAGAGCTGGCTTCATTTTATTCAATACAATTCAATACAATACTACATTCAATAAATTTATACATTATTTTTTTTCTTGCAAAATTTGCAGCTTTTTGTTTTGGTAGTTGTAGAAAACATTGAGTTTTATATACTAATAGCCATTTATAAAAGGTTAAGGTTTTAAGAGGAGTGTCCAGTACTGGGATGCTTAATGAGTCATTTTCCAGTAATAGACAGTAGACACCCCATGTAGACATCGCTAAAAATGCAATTTTAGTCATGTTTATAGTGAATAAAATATTTTGACTTAAGTGCAAACCTAAATAATCAATTTAATTTTTAAATTACACTTACCAAAATGCAATAACACCAAAACTTTCATAAATAGTTGCTTTTAAGTTATTTTATGTGGTTAATAAAATTTCAATATTTCATTCTTTTTTTTATGTATATGTACCTTGCATATTTTATAATCTGGCAATCAAGCCAGTCAGGAAAGTCATAGAGGGGCTCATAGGGCTTAATCCCTCCTCATTTAAATAAAAACAATAAAGTTGACAGAAGTTTTTAAAAATTTATTTTCTGTCTTAAATGTTTCGTTATTCATCTCTGAAAAAACAAAAAATAAATACTGTAATATTAATTAAAGTTATAGTAATCATCAAACTAGTAAATCTGCAGATGAGTGGCCTGAAACATCAGTTCCACAATTTTATTTTGAAATTATTTTATAGTATTTAAAATATCCAACTCACAGTATCATTTCTTTCATATTTGTACGTGGGTGGTTCAATAATTATTGCCCCTAATGTTTATAAAAGATTTGTACTGCGATGGTTGATGTGGAACAGCCATTGTATCTTTTAACAGCAGCTGATTTTTCCTTAAAATTCCCCAATCAAAGAAAAATGAATAGAAACCCGTTTATAGGGAGATCGCCACTGTTTTTTAAATTATAATTCAGTCTTCCAAAATCTTTTTAAAGTCGATCCAATTAGCGTGCTTTTGGAGACTGCGGTGTCTGAACGGGGGTTGGCGAGCGTAGCTCGTAGGGGGTAGAGCGCCCTAGTATCTAAAATTAAATTAAATGTATTTTTGAGTTCAGCGTTACGAAAGCTTTTACACGATATACAAAGAAAATATTTTTTTTCTCAAGTAACTTAAGAAGTCCCTCTACATTTATCCTAAATATACTTGTGAATGTCTAATAATCTGTAAATATGTGGGTCAATAGTCCTTATTGCCTCCCACAATTTGAACTCTCCACGTTCCATAGTTTACGAGTCAAATGGCTTTGACAGACGGACAGACAGACATAGGAGTGATCTTATAAAGGTTCCATTTTTACTTTCTTCTATCCTTACAAGAAGAAAGTATTGGATTCGTGAAAATTTTCGACTTTCGGTTTCCGACCGATTGACACGTTTTAGGCGTCAAAGATTCCGAAAAACATGTTTTTACAAAATGTCTGTCTGTGAGTCTGTGCATCTGTCTGTATGTGACAAAAATTTTGTGGGCGCTCTATCTCAAGAACGAATGCACGGAATTTAATAAAAATTTATATTCTAGTAGTCCTTAATATAAATTGGTGCTGATTAGTTTTTGGTTTAAATCACCCAACAATTAGTGCTGGTATGCAACATTTTTCGCGATTTCTATCTCAAGAACTAATGCACGGATTTTCATCAAACTTTAGATTTAGTTATTCCTTGATATAAGTTGGTGCTGGTAATGTTTTGGTGTATATCGCCCAACAGATGACGCTGCTATGCTGCATTTTGCAGAATTTACACGATTTTTGCAATAGCTCTATCTCAAGAAATAATGCAAGGATTTTCATCCAACTTCAGATTCAGTGAGTCCTTGACATGAATGGACGTTTTGTACATTTTGGTGTAAATCGCTCAACAGGTGGCGCTGCTAGGCTGCATTTTTTGCGATTTCTGCAATTTATCCCAAGATCTATCTCAAGAACTAATGCTTGAATTTTCAACAAACTTCAGATTCAGATATACCTGGATATGATTTAGTGCTGTTTATGTTCTGATGTAAATCGCTCAACAGGTGGCGCCACTATGCTGCATTTTTGCGATTTCCGCAATAGCTCTAGCTCAAGAGCTAATGCTTGGATTTTCAACAAACTTCAGATTCAGGTATACCTCGGTATGAATGAGTGCTCTTTATGTTTTGGTGCAAATCGCTCAATAGGTGACGCTGCTATGCTGCATTTTTTAGAATTTCCACCATAGCTCTAGCTCAATAACTAACGCACGAATTTTCATCAAACGTCAAATTTAGACATACTTTGATATGAATGGGTTTTAAATTGATATAATTTCTTTTACTATTTAAACGATTTAATTGAAGTGATTTATAGAGAAGAAAGTTTTGTGATGGCCACAACATACTAGTTAAGTATGGAACCCTAAAAAATATATATATAATTTAAATATTATATTTTGCTAACCACAGCCTGAACAGATCTAAACATAAAAAGAACTTTTAGGAGAACATTATGCTGCGAAAACGAACGACACGCAGTGAAAATATTCTTTTGTTGCGATAGCGACGCGTTCTCTTCTCGTATTGCCAACCGTGATCGTAAAAATAATTATAATGCAAAAGAGGAAAAATTCGGCAGACGATAATCGTATACATAACGCGAGACTTATTATTAGAGAAAAACTGTGCAAATAGGAAGAAAAAATTATTAAAAATTCTTAAATTTAGCTTCATGCTAAAGTCCTCTACAGCATTTTTTTAAAGGTGTCATTAAACAGGACTTTCGTTTCACTGATTCATTATTGAATAATTCATGGAGAGCGTTACTTATCATTAGTGGAAAAAAAACTATATAACTTTGTACGGCGTTACTTTTAATCGCTTTGTTTATTAAAACTGTATAAGCATTTTTTCTCCCCGTTTCATTTTCGGACCACTTTAAAGGATTTTTGAAAAGCCTCGAACGAAGAAATTTTCGTCACGTATCATTTTTGAGTGGGCGCATTTCCGTGCTCAAGATGGGCGGGAACGAGGTTATTATAATGAAGTGAATTTTTAAGGGTAAGAATTAAAAACTATAGTCAGGGGGCTGAAAACTTCCTCATCGGGTTTTAATTAGGGTTCTCTCTTTCCAATTTTTTAATCCTTGCTGCTTCTATTTTTAAGGATTATTTTCTCATTATGGGGGCGAGAGTATCTTTTTACAGTTTTAGTTATTCTTCGAATAATTAGGGATGCGCGCAGCTGCGTAATTAGCAGCTTAGAGAATGGATATCTTTTTTTGTTTTTTCTCTCGATGTTTCAATTACATGTGCGGCCGTTTTCGATAGAGATCTGTATGCAGATCTCGCTATTAAAAAAAGAAAAAAAAGAAAAAAAAATCTTTCCCTCGCTTTAAAATGTTAAGTATGCGGATACATATATTTTTTTTAGTCATTCTCTCTTCGATGTAGGAAAAAAAATGTTAATATTTGCGAAGAAAATAAACTGGAAAATTCAGTTTTCTACGAGATGATTTACATTTAATTATAAATTTCCGCTTACAATTAAAAGAAAAAGTAAAAATAATAGGATTAGATTTTTTAAATAATTTGGAAAACTCCAATAATAATTATTTTAATTTCTTTTTTATTTTAATAAAAATGCATACTTCTTTTCAGAAATGCGCAGTATTAAAAATACAAGCATTGGAAATGCGATTTAAAAATGTATATGATGTGTAAAATATATTTTGTAATGATTTTATAAAGCGCCATCTCAGTCCAGGATAGCTGAGACAGAGCGGTGACAGCTTAAGTCAAAGGTACCTGGTTCAAATCCTGGCCTGAGGCATTTTTTCACTTACTTGGAAAATGACGATTCGTGTGATTTTTCTATTTTAAAAATACTCAAAAGTACTTCAGATTTCAGACTGTCGTTTTCCAACTGCTGATCAACGATTCACAGCGTGTACTATAGCTGCCAATATCTTACCCTTATTTTTACCACAAAAATCTAATCGAAATTTTTGTCTTATTTAATCACCAGATTGCGGAGATCTAACAAGGGAACCACTTTTGGTACTGCTCGCATCTAGTGTTGAGACCGGGTGCATTTTAAAGCTCCCTATTTCGAAGATGGAGAATCGATAACATTTTTCTGTTAAAATCATATTTCTTAATTTTACAGCAACATCACTTTCTGCAAATGCAATTTTCGAGACCCCTTATCGGACTATTAACATTGAAGTTTTTTTAAGAAAAGCATTTAAAAATAAAAATTAGTTAATAATAAGTATAAAATATTGAAAAGAGTTATATTAATACATGGAAATTATTCCAGAGGGAAACATTCGCCTTGCATATAACACTGTAAAAAATGATTGTCAAATTCACTGAATTTATTGCAGTAGATTGCAACGTAATATTTCCGTATGTAAAAATACCGCAAATATAACAGTAGATTGAACGAGTGTTTCTGCTTTCAACATCCTTTCATGGGAACAACCAATTAGATCACATCTTTCATTTTACTGACTGGCGTCTGTGGGCGAAGACATACAGCAGGTACATTGTTTCGGAGCCCTAGGAGCTCATGCGGGCTTACATACAATACACACTGTATATTATTATTTTTAGGGTTTCGTTCATCTGACGAAACCCTATTCGTCTCGCTCCTCTGTCTGTCTGTCCGTCACAGTTCCCGTTCTCTCTCTGTTGGAGACTTGGAATTTTACATACTTATAGCTGAACACCTCACATCAAACGACAAATCCTAAAATTTTGAAAAAATCTTATATTTAACCTTCTGGGCTCTAACTTGTGTATTTTAAGCTTTTTTTGCCAACTCAGCCCCTCATTAAGTTGAAGAATTGAAATTTTGCAAAATTATAGCTAAACACTTCTTATCAAACGACAAATCGTAAAATTTTGGAAAAGTCTTATATTTAACCCTCTGGGCTCTAACTTGTGTATTTTAAGCTTTTTTTTCTAACTGAGCCCCTAATTAAGGTGAAGAATTTAAATTTAGCAAAATTATAGCTAAACACTTGTCATCAAACGACAAATCGTATAAAATCAGAAAAGTCTTATACAGTACAGCCCCGATTATCCGCGGAATTGGATGACAAGGATACCGCGGATAACAAAATTCGCGGATAACCCGAAAAAGACTGAAAATGGGGTGCAAACACGAAAAAAAGAAAATTCAACATAAAAATTATGTTTTAGTGTATACAAAAAACATAATAAAACGTTTAAAATACATACATATGCACAGTACAGCAGAAACCTTTTCTTTACGTCTAAATCACTAAAATGAAGAACAGTAAACAAGCAGGGATGTAGTGGAGGGTATACGGGGGTATACGCCGTATACCCTCTGGATTTTTTTAAGGAACACCGTATACCTTCTGTTTCTCAAGAAAGCTATAGTATATATACACTAGGGTATACCCTCTGCCTTGAGCGTATACCCTCTGCTTAGAACGAATGCCCCCTGTATTTTTTACGACTACGCCACTGTAAACAAGAACCAATACCATACATACGATACAAAAATAGTTGAGTTACACCTTTTTTAAAAAGTCACTTGTTTTTGCTTCTTGCTTTGGAAACGCCTTTTCTTTATTCTAAATTGTAAACTATTGTTTTTCTTTTAGTATGGAATAATTTTTATCTCGAAAATGAAGCTATTCTTGATATACTCTCCTAAAAACTCTCATAACAGTCTTATTTAATTGTTAAATATTTTAATTGCTGTGTTTGCGTTTTGTTAATAAAATCAAGAAAAGACATCAAGACTTAATATCTGATATTTCAAACTATGGCAACCGAATCTAGAAATATTCTTCTATTTCTTTCGAATACATGAATTTATCTGTTTATATTTATTAGTAAGTCTTATTGTATTTTCCTTGCTATTGGCGTGAATGAAAAGGAAAACAGAATTTCGCTTCGCGGATAAACCGCACCGTGGATTATCTCTAACTTGTGTATTTTAACTCCGGTCTCTAACTTGTGTATTTTAAGTAATTTTTCTGACTCAGCCCCCTAATTAAGTTGGAGGTTTGAAATTTTGCATACTTATAGCTGAACACTTGCGATCACATGACAAATCATAAAAAATTCAAAAAGCCTTATATTTACCTCTCCGGTGTCTCTAACTTGTGTATTTTAAGTAATTTTTCTAACTCAGGCCCTAATTAAGTTGGAGACATGAAATTTTGCATACTTATAGCAGAACACTTTCGATCACAAGAAAAATCATAAAATTTTCAAAAAGTTTTACATACTCCTCCGGGCTCTAACTTGTGTATTTTAAGCAATTTTCTAACTCAGCCCCTAATTAAGTTGGAGACTTGAAATTTTGCATACCTATAGCAGAACATTTGCGATCACACGAAAAATCATAAAGTTTTCAAAAAGTCTTATATTATTTACCCTCCGGGATCTAACTTGTGTATTTTAAGCAATTTCTTATTCTCAAACCTTTTCACCCGGGGGACACTTTTCTAACTTTGACCACTCTTTCATATTATGCACCACAGACTTACATATTTTAATTCAATTTTTTATCGCCAGGGGGCGCCTATCTATCTTGGGTGCTATGGACCCGATAACCTCGACTCATATATATACGGATAGATTGTAAAATGAAGTTTCGTTCGGATAGAGGTTTGCTTAGAATAGAGTGCGCCCCCTGGTTGCGAAATGTGGAACTAACAGATTTTGCAAAAGGATAAAGTGTTTTGAAAGGAATATTAAACGAAACCCTCTATGCGATCTGTGATCACACTTACCCACTTGTTTATATTTATTTTCTATGTATACCATAATTCAAAAGAAAGAAAAAAATGTCTATAAATTGGTCACCGAAGTCGGCTAGGTATTATTAAAGATTCGCATGTTCTTTATTGTTCTCGAGAGTGTGTGTGGGAAAAATGTGTGGTTGATTCTGGGCCCATCACGGCTCTCGGTGTCCTTGAATACGTGTCGTCTTTCTTGTCGGAACTTGTTTGTAATACTGTTTATTTATTGCTAGATACTAATACTAGCTCTTTTCTTATAACACATGGTTGTTTATTTTTTTAATCCTCAAAGTATATAGCTGTCCCCTACTATGCCTTTTATATTATTTTTATATTGCTTTTTTAGGTATCTTATTTTTTATTGTAAAAATAATACAAGTATAGTTTCAAAAGTAGGGTATTCGTTTTTAATTAGACACACATATATGTATATATATATACAATAACAATAACAAACTTATATAGCTAATTTATGTTCGTGTTAACATGTTTGTAGTGCGTCAATATTTGAAGAAATGTACACATATTTATGACTTAAATTTAATAAAAAAAAATATTTTTAATTAAAAAAATTAAAAAACTTTTAAAACTTTTAATTAAAACTTTTAATTAAAAAACTTTTAAAACCTTTCTTTAGTGGACCTTTCCTTATGCAAGTGGAATACATGATTTTCAAAGCAGGTAGCTTTGAAATTTCTTACTTTCTCTCAATTTTTTACCAGCATTAAAATAATTTCTTCCAAAATTTCTAACAAACTAAAAATATAAATCGATTTTGATAGAAAGGTATGAGAGATTTAAATGATAATTTTTTTGGAAAGTTTTTTACTCACAAACAAAAAAATCAACTGCCACCACTTTTAGCTAGAAGCTTCTTATAAACGCATATTCCAATTTGCTTCCATTGTCATGCTTGAACAGAGGCCAGGGATTTCTTAAATCTCGCATTGTAAAATAGCGTGAGTAGAGTTCCCTCGAGCATAAATATTTCGTTGCGCAGGAGAGGTTTATGTTGGTTCTCTGTAATAGGGGCGCTGTGCTTTCACCTCTGGGTCTCCCTGAATGCGGTGCAACTTAAAATTAGGCGTCCTGTAGGTAAAATGTCAAATCCTTCAGGATTTTTTACGGAGATCTTGCCGCTATAATCACATTATTCTTTTACGGAGCTCTTTTGCTGTTAAAATTACAGCATTTATCATGGTAGTTTGTACGGAAATATGGCTGTGAAATTTACTACAATTATAACCGTTGAAATGACGGAAAATATGCGATAAAATTTACATCGAATTTTACTGCGATTTTTACGTAAAAACTGCTGGCAACATTGCTGCCAGCAGTTTTTGCCGTAAATTTAACGGAATTTTTTTTACAGTGAATATTTTAAATGAAAATCAAATTTCAAAGTAATTGCTTAAAAGGCGCAAAATAGTGAAAAGATTCCTAGCCGGGGCAAGTGGTTTAGTCGGTAGAACGTCAGTGCGCTATACTGATGGCCCGGGTTCGAGCCCCGGAATCTTTTTCACTAGGTTGGCCTTTGCGTTTTTTAAGCAATTACTTCGAAATTTGATTTTCATTTGAAATATTGTATGCAAGGCGAATGTTTCCCTCTGGAATAATTTCCATGTATTAATATAGTTTCTATCGGTGCTGGATTTAATTATGTTCCATGTTTGCCCCAGGTCGGTAGCTCACGATAAATATTCCATTTTGTGCTGCGTTTGTAGCCTTGCCAACATTTAATAGTGAGAAATTTTCCTTGCTGGGTATCGTTCCAAGTGGTTTAGTCGGTAGAACGTCAGTGCGCTATACTGATGGCCCGGGTTCGAGTCCCGGCTTGGAATCATTTTCAGTATGTTGGCCTTTGCGCCTTTTATGCAACTAGGGGGCTCGGCCTCCTACGAGCTACGCTCGCCAACTCCTATTCAGACACCGCAGACACTAAATGCACGCTAATTTGATCGGCTTTAAAAAGATTTCGAAAGATTGAATTATAATTTAAAAAACAGTGGCGATCTCCCTATAAACGGATTTCTATTTATTTCTCTTTGATTGGGGAATTTTAACGCCAAATCCGCTGCGGTACTACTTGATCATCCCGTTGACCAATTTCGCCAAATTATATAAACTGCCAAACCACTCGCCAAATTATACAAAGTGACATAATTTTTATTTTAAATAACGAAAGAACAAATAAATAAGTACAACATTAATAAAAATACAAATAAAACGTCGAAATAAAAATAACTGGATGACGTAGACACGTGTAACAACATTTCAAAATAAGCTAATATAAAAGGAATTAAGTAAACAGAGTCTTTGTCTCCTGGTATTTTTTAACAAAGCGAAAAGAAAGTTCTTTTAAATGAGACATTTTAAATTAATCGTTTCTAATCTGACGTAATTTTGACCAAACTATTCTTTCTCTTTTAAATATTCACGTGAAAATACTTTTGTTAGAAATGAAATATTATTTGCGCTTTCCTAACAAAAATAGTTGAAAAAATCCTCTCAAAATATCAAATAAATGTCTAGCTCAATTTCTAAATTTAAACTGTTTTGTAATATTATTTTGTGTTCATTTTATGTAATAACTGTAATGTGACGTAAATAGGACGTAATTTCTCCTATTTAAGACTTCTAACGCATGTTAATGAATTTATTATTTTACAATATCCTTTCTCTCTTAAAATTCTCGTGTATACTTTTTATGACGTAATTTTTAATAAGTTCCTGCTTTTTGTACATAATTATTTAATTTTAATTTGAAAGTATCTTTTCTGTTTATAATAGTCACGTGTAAATAAATTTTTAATTTGAAGCAAACATTATTGTTTCCATTGTTTATACAGTTGGCAACAGGTTAAATTAGTACAATCTCTCTATTCTAAAAAAAAGTAACTATCGCTGTCACCGCCGCCGCCGCCGCCGGTTTTGAATTTTTTGTGACCGGAGATCTTTCTTCGTTAATATTAAGAAAAATAATGCACATAAAAATATGAAAATCGGTAATATTATACAGAAATGTTTGATAAACACGCTGATGCAGACAGTTTTCAAATCGAAGAATTATTTTAAGAAATATTTAATGCTAAAGTTGGACAAAATCGTTCCACTAAAAAAGTTTATAGGAGCAAAAACTATTGATGGGAATTTAATGAATTTTAGATCATTTTATACGTTTGAAGTTCCCAGTGTGCAGACTGTATTTCTTATTTTAATTTGGCTAATTTTTTGTGGTTTTATTTCTATTTTAAATTCAAATTTTCAGCATTTCTAGAGATATTTTTTACAGATTTTAGAAAGTGATATTAATTTAAACTGTTGCCAACTGTATAAACAGCGGAAACAATAATGTTTGCTTCAAAAAAAAAAAAAATATTTATACGTGTAATAAATTAAAAATTTATTTACACGTGACTATTATAAACAGAAAAAAAAACATTTTGAATTAGAATTAAATAATTATGTACAAAAAGCAGGAACTTATTAAAAATTACGTCATAAAAAGTATATTTACACGTGAATTTTAAGAGAGTAAGGAATTTGTAAAATAATAAATTTATTAACATGCGTTAGACGTCTTAAATAGGAGAAATTACGTCCTATTTACGTCACATTACAGTTATTACATAAAACGAACACAAAATAATATTGCAAAACGGTTTAAATTTAGAAATTGCGCTAGACATTTACTTGATATTTTGAGAGGATACTTTTCAACTATTTTTGTTAGGAAAGCGCAAATAATATTTCATTTCTAACACAAGTATTTTCACGTAAATATTAAAAAGAGAAAGAATAGTTTGGTCAAAATTACGTCAGGTTAAAAACGATTAATTTAAAATGTGTTATTTAAAAGAACTTTCTTTTCGCTTTGTTAAAAAATACCGGGAGACAAAGATTCTGTTTATTTAATTCCTTTTATATTAGCTTATTTTGAAATGTTTATCTTATTTTACTTAATCAAAGACGAAAACAGCGATTGACATATGTATTTTTGGTACTACTTAGTTATGCCGTCGACCAAAAATCTATCATTCGCCAAACTATAAGATTAAATGCCAATAATGGTTGATCGTAAATGTCACATTAACTTGAATTTAAGCAAGTTACACATGTCTACGTCATCAAGTTATTTTTATTTCGGCGTTTTATTTGTATTTTTATTAATTTTGCACTAATTTATTTGTTCTTTCGTTATTTAAAATAAAAATGATGTCAATTTGTATAATTTGGCGAGTGCTTTGGCGATTTATATAAATTGGCAAAATGGGTCGACGAGTTCATCAAGTAGTACCGCAGCGGATTTGGCCTTAAAATTCCCCATTCAAAGGGAAATGAATAGAAATCCGTTTATAGGGAGATCGCCATTGTTTTTTAAATTATAATTCAATCTTCCGAAATCTTTTTAAAGCCGATCAAATTAGCGTACTTTTAGAGTCTGCGGTGTCTGAACGGGGGTTGACGAGCGTAGCTCGTAGGGGGCAGAGCCCCCTAGTTTTCCAAAATGAGTGAAAAATATGTCTCGAAATGCTGAAAATTTGAATTTAAAATAGAAATGAAACCTCGAAAAATGAGTCAAATTAAAAAAATAAATAAATTCTGCACACCGGGAAATTATAATGTATAAAATGATCTAAAAATTATTAAATTCCGATGTATAGTTTTTGCTGCTATAAAACTTTTTTAGTGGAACGATTTTGTCCAACTTTAGCATTCAATATCTCTTAAAAGAATTCTTCGATTTGAAAACTGTCTGCATCAGCGTGTTTATCAAACATTTTTGTATAATACTACTGATTTTCATATTTTTGTATGCATTATTTTTCTTAATATTAACGAAGAAAGACCTCCGGTCACAAAAAATTCAAAACCGGCAGCGGCGGTGACAGCGATAGTTACTTTTTTTTAGAATAGAGAGATTACTTTGAAATTTCATTTTCATTTGAAATACTGAAAATAGTTTAAAAATTCCTTAGAGAACCCACGAAAGTGCTTTTGAAAAATATTAAACTTCATCCTTGTACTTCATAAAACATTACATTCATATTTTTGGCGGGGAAAAAATTGGCGTTTTTTTTTTTTTTTTTTCCCGGAGCTTCTTGGCAACCCTAGCCGAATGTTATTCGTCTTGTGTGAGGAGTGGTTTGGTCTTCAGCAGAAATTGCAATGTCTGACCTCATTAGCCAAAGTAATTTTTCTAAATTGTGTAAAAATATTAATTTATTTTACGATTACTTTTACGAAACGTTGCAACATTTCATTTTAAACATTCGAAACGTTATTCCATTTAATTTCAAAAGTTTATAGTTTGCTTATTTTCTATTTCATTCAAAAGTAGTTTTCAATGATCTTGGAAGCTTTTATAGAAAGATATTTACATTTCTATAAAAATTTCTATATATTATTTATCGTCTGCATAGAAAAAATAATAATAAAAAAAAGAAACAAGTGGGTAAGTGTGATCACAGACGCACAAAATGTTTCTTTAATATTCATTTCAAAACACTTTATTCTTTTGCTAAATCTGTTAGTTCCACATTTCGCAACCAGGTGCGCACTCTCTTCTAAACAAACCTCTATCCGAACGAAACTCAGTTTTACATCCTATCTGTAGATATATAAGTCGAGGGAGTCGGGCCCACAGCACCCGGGATGGGTAAGGCACCCCCTGGCGATAAAATGTGGAAATAAAATATGTAAGTCTTTGGCGCAGAATATGAAAGAGCGGTCAAAAGTTAGAAAAGGAGGGGAGGATAAAAAATTGCTTAAAATACACAAGTTAGAGTCCGGAGGGGTCAATAATATGACATTTTGAAAATGTTATGATTTTTCGTGTGATCGAAAGTGTTCTGCTATAAGTATGCAAAATTTCATGTCTCCAACTTAATGAGGGCCTGAGTTAGAAAAATTTCTTAAAATACATAAGTTAGAGATCAGAGGGGTAAATATAAAACTTTTTAAAATTTTTATGATTTGTCATGTGATCGCAAGATCGCAGCTATAAGTATGCAAAATTTCAAACCTCCAACTTAATGAGGGGACTGAGTTAGAAAAATTGCTTAAAATACACAAGTTAGAGACCGGAGGGATAAATATAAGACGCTTTAAAATTTTACGATTTGTCGTGCGATTCGTCGCAAGTGTTTAGCTATAATTATGCAAAATTTCAAATCTTCAACTTAGTTAGGGGTTTATATCTAACGGGGTTAAAGTTTACTTTTTCGATTTCGGTTGCAGCTTTTTTTTATTTTTTTTATACAGTTACTTTCACATTCGGAACCGGTTCCGAAAGTGAAAGTAGTCTCATAAAAAGAAACTGTAACCGAAATCGAAAACGCACAATTTAATAACGTTAAAGATCAACCTCAGCTATCCTAGGAAAACTTTCAACTCACAAAACCAATCTTCGATTGGTGCCCCGTTCTAGCGTCCAGGGCACATGCCCCCTGCCCTGTGTAGTTGTTTCTTTTATCCTTTTATGGATGTCCATCCTTCTGCCCAACAGTACACAAATCTTAAAGCAATGACCGAACGATTTTCTCCGAGTACTCGACCCATTTCCAAAAAGAGAGGCTCTTTTCTTTTGAGAACTTTTTTTGTCGCATCTCCCTACATAATTTCAGCATGAGTCATAGTTTCGCTTTGGATCAAAGCCTTCGCTTTAAAAAAAAAAATGATTTGGCATCCATCTCAGAAGAAAATAAATCAAAGATTATTTCCATATTTATAAAAATAAATTCAGACGTAAAAAAAAAATACGTGAGTAGCTACAAAATTTATTTACTAGATATTATACTAGATATATACTAGTATATATATGCATAGTATAAATTATATAAGTATATAAAACTTGGTTAATATTCAAACTTGAATTCTATGAATGATGCAATATAAAAGCTTCCGCTTTTATACTTAATATTAATAATATTAATAATGGTTAAGTAATCAATCGAATATTATCAATGATTATACTTTAATACTATGAAAATTAATTTTTGTACACAATAGCGAGGAAGTTTTCAATAGGATTTTTGTTTGCAAATACGTGATATCCTGGTACTTAAGATTTCACAAAATAAGACTGAAGAAAATATCCAACCTACATATTCAAGAACTAAATTGAAAATGGCTGACGCCGTGATAACAACTCATATCAGTTAGACCTCGTGACTTGATAACATAGTGTGATTGTACATTGAACATTCCAGAAGGCATGATGGAAGCACGTGATATCTTATCGATTACGTCATGATCTGCAATCTGATTAACTGAGTATTTCTTTTCTGACTCTAAGTACGGTAAGTCCACTATTTTTCGATATGTATATATCGAATAATAATATGTTGTATGAATATATAATTTGTTGCTTTTTATATGAATGTTTAAGTATAGTTGTTTTTTTTTTGAAGTTTTGCGATGTTGATATTATAATATATAAAACTTGATTAATACTCATACTTGAATTCTATGAATGATGTAATAAAAAACTTCGCTGTTATAGGAAATTTAAGTTACTTCTAAATATATTATTATCCAGTTAAACAATGAATGATCATACTTTAGCAGTATAAAAATCAACCTTTGTTCACTAGAGTAAGAAAGTTATTTAATAGGATTTTTGCTTGCAAATATATAATAACATGTTACTTAAGATTTTACAAAATAATAGACATAAAAATAATAGACAATAGAAATAAAAAAAAAAAATTTTAATATTTTTAATTTTTTAAACTGAGGAACTTATTAATATATCGCTTTTTAACGTTTCGAAGTGTATAATTATAGGATATAATGAGGGTAGGATGATAACATAAAGATTTATAATTATTTAACTAAAGCATAGTGAAAGTTACAATACATATATACTAAACGAAAACATAGTGAAAGTTTTAAAGTCTTATATACAGATAGATACGCGAACTCACTTTTGATAAATTGTAATTTTACTGCTAACTTGTAATACTTGATTTGACTTAATATGATTCATTGATTACTTGTATTTGAAATCTTGATTGGTTGATTGATATGATTGAATACTTTTATTTTAAATCTAATTGAACTTTTTAAAAACATTTTTGAATTTTTTTTTTAATTTTTTTAAAACTAGATTTTTTAAATTTTGGAAAACTTCTATATTTATTTTTTAATTTTAATTATTATAACTTTTTTCTTTTTACTTAAAAATATTTTTATTAAGTATATATATATGTATGTATGTGTGTGCATATATATATATATAAACCTATTGCTTCTATACGATAAAAAAGAAGATATATATTAAACTATAACATGTTGAAAGTCATGTACATGTACAAGCAGGTAAACTCGCTTTTGCAAACTTAATTTATGAAGTTTTTTAAATATTATTTTAATTTTGATAATTTAATTTTTTTAAATTTTTCAAAGTTTTAATTTTTTAAATTTTGTAAACTTTATAATTTTTTCAAAGTTTTAATTTTTTAAATTTTATAAAGTTTTAATTTTAAATTTTATAAAGTTTTTTTTCAAAGTTTTAATTTTTAAAATTTTATAAAGTTTTTAAAAAAAGTATAAATTATACTATTAAGATTATTAGCTTAAAATTTTAAACTTATATTATATTTTTTAATTATTAAAGAATTGTTGATTTCTTAAGTTATGCAAATTATACTCTAACACTCTATTTAAAGTTCTAAAATATATAGCAAAATGAACATACACTTTGGAAAAATAAACACACATATTAGTATTGATATGATTGATATGATATATGTTATGTTATTTGTTTTATACTCTTTTTTGGAGAATAGTATTAAATTTTATAATTTATGAAAAGTATGAGTCATAGTATTAAGACTTTTAGTGGGATATTTTATAGATATGTTATACATTTTAAATTGCTATAGGATTGTTTATTTCTTTAGTTATACATGTACAAATTATAACATTCCATTAAAAGTTGTAATAGGGATACCATACTCGAACACTTTGAAAAAATACATTTTGTTGTTGGAGGATAGAAATACATTTTGTTTTAAACAATTCATTTTGGATGGCGGTATTATCCTTTTTGAAGAATTGTATGATAACAGTTTTTATATACAGGGTGAATGATATGTATTATGTTAATGGTTTTATCCTTTTTTGAGGAATAGTACGGTGACACAAGGTAATAGTTTTTATATACAGGGTGAATGATATGTATTATGTTAATGGTTTTATCCTTTTTGAAGAATAGTATGGTAGCACAAGGTAATAGTTTTTATATACAGGGTGAATTGAAGAATAGTATGGTAGCACAAGGTAATAGTTTTTATATACAGGGTGAATTGAAGAATAGTATGGTAGCACAAGGTAATAGTTTTTATATACAGGGTGAATGATATATTATGTTAATGGTTTTATCCTTTTTGAAGAATTGCATGGTAACATATGATAATATTCATTATTAATAGGCGAATAACGGTTGTTTATACAAGTGATGGGGTGATATATATAATGCTAATGGTTTTATTCTCTTTTGAAGAATAGTATTAACTGTTTTTAATTTTTGAAAAGTATGAATCATAGTATTAAGATTTTTAGTTTGATATTTTATAAACATGATATATATTTTTAATTATTATATGATTGTTTATTTCTTTAGTTGTAAACGTACGAATATAAAATTTCATTAAAAGTTGTAATAAGGGGTACCACACTCTACCACTTTGAAAAAATAAACACATAGGTTAAAAGAGTATAGCAAAATATTTTATTTTATTATTTTTAAAAATTCATTTTGAATGGTGGTTTTATCCTTTTTTGAAGAATTGTGTGTTAACACAAGCTAACAGTTTTTATATACAGGGTGGATGATAAGTAAATGTTATTTAATTGAAGATCGTTACTTAGATAAAATTTGAAATATTATATATTTTTTCTTTTTTAGTATAGTATTATATGAATACATAGTAATAGTTTACTTAATTGAATACAATTTTTAGTAAAAATGTTATATGAATACTTAGTAAATATTATTTAATTGAACACAATTACTCAGACAAAATTTGAAATATATATTTTTTCTTTTTAGCAAAATATTATATGAATACTTCATAAATATTATTTAATAGAAAACAATTACTTAGACAAAATTTGAAATATTGTATTTATTTTTTTCTATTTAGTATAATATTATATGAATACTTAATAAATATTTACTTAATTGAATACAATTACTTAGACAAAATTTGAAATATGAAATTTATTTTTCTTTTTAGTATAATATTATATGAATACTTAGTAACTATTTACTTAATTGAACACAATTACTTAGACAAAATTTGAAATATGAAATTTATTTTTTCTTTTTAGTACAATATTAGTTTAATACTTAGTAACTATTTACTTAATTGAATACAATTTTTTAGACAAAATTTGAAATATTATATTTATTTTTTCTTTTTAGTATAATATTATATGAATACTTAGTAATTATTTACTTAATCGAATACAATAACTTAAACAAAAATTTGAAATATTATATATTTTTTTCTTTTTAGTATAATATTATATGAATACTTAGTAAATATTATTTAACTGAACACAATTACTTATACAAAATTTTAAATATTATATATTTCTTTCTTTTTAGTATAATATTATATAATTACTTAACAAATATTTACTTAATTGAATACAATTACTTAAACAAAATTTTGAAATATGATATTTATTTTTTCTTTTTAGTATAATATTAGTTGAATATTTTTTAGTGAAATATTAGTTGAATACTTAGTAAATATTATGTAGAAATATTATTAAATGTTTTTTAAATATTTTGTAATTACTTAAACAAAATTTGAAAAAATATTATTTAATTGGATACAATTACTTGAACAAAATTTGAAATATGATATTTATTTTCTTCTTTTTAGTATAATATTATATGAATACTTAGTAAATATTTACCTAGTAAGCAAGTAATCCCTATTGGCTCACAATGAATGTCTACAGGAATTTGATGAAATATTAGAGATATCGCCAAATTGGCGACACTTTCGCTGGCTAATTTTGGTTGCAACTCTCTTTTTAGTATGGATATGCATAAAATGCTGTTTAATAACCAATGAGTATTTTCTATTTAGTAAAATATCATATGAATACAAAGTAACTAATTTTTTAAAGGAATACAATTTCTTAGATAAAATTTGAAATGATTTTAGAACAAAAAATAAAAGACAAAATATGTTTCACTTACATAATATTTATTAATCATTTTCAATAATTATAGAAAGACAAATAATTTTAGAAAGGTGTAGATATTCAACTCAATTTATATGTTTAGACAAAGTTTTCATTTATGCATTTTGATAAGATGATGTATAAACTCAAAGTCGAGATAAAAGATAATGTTACAGTGATTACATCTATATTTCTTAGAATGAATTTTTTTATGTTTAGTTAAAATAGACTTTGATGAAAATGAATTGGAACATTTATCACAATTGTATGAGTTGAGAGTCTTTTCATGAGACTTCATATAAATTTTTAACAAAAACCTGCTTAAATAGTCTTTTCCACACTGTTCACATTTATATGAAGTGGTTGTCTTAGAATGAGTTATACTATGCTGTTTTAAATAAGTTTTTTGCATGAATGTTTTATGACAAATTTCACATTCAAAGGACTTTTTCTTCAAATGAGGTGTTTGATGTGCGATTAACGTATGACTTTTCAATAAAAACTTGCTGAAATAGTCTTTTCCACATTGGTCACATTTATATGCAGTGACTGTCTTGGAATGAGTCATACTATGACGTTTTAAATCAGTTTTTTGCATGAATGTTTTATGACAAATCCCACATTCAAAGGACTTTATCTTTAAAGGAGGTATTTCGATATCCGAAACATGTCTCTCTTGGTCGTATAAAGCTGGTTTCATTTCGCTACATTTATCCTGCTTGGAGGACTTGTGAATCTTCTTGTGTTTTAATAAGTCAGGCTTTCTTGAGAAGGTTTCATCGCATGAATCACATTTATGTTGCGAAGGTATCTTTAAATGAGATAATTTATGACGATTCAAAACAGCCTTTCTAGAGAATGTTTTTTGACATATGTCACATACAAATGGCCTTTCTCCTGAATGTATGGTCAAATGTTGGTTTAAATTACCTTTTCGTAAAAAGGACTTGTTGCAAATAGTACATAAAAAAGGTGACTTCAGTTTTGATACAGAGGATTCCACTTCATTATCTGAAACGGGTTCTACTTTAGGTTGTACTGTTAGTATCATGTCTTGATCCTTTAATCTTGATACATCATCGTTTAACATAGTAGAATATCCATCTTGAGAACCACCCATATTATCTTGAGTGTAAACACGTCTTCACACATTCAAAGAAAAGCAAACAGTAATGAAAAAAGTCTCGTTCCATTCAATTTCATATAATTATAGGGGACGCATGTTAGAAAATTTTAATGATTGGTGCATAAATGTGAGAATAACACGTGACATAAAGTATAAAGTCCACGGGAAGTGGATCAATCAGATATTGAAAGATACTTTTGTAATGTCTAGAAAGTATATGATTATTCGAATTACGAGTTTGAATTCATCGTTTTACAAGTTAATTTTATTATTTCAGTGAAATATATGTTAAACCAATGTTTTAAACTAGTACTAAATTTTATTAAACTCTACAAGAGAATGAGTGTACCAGTAGTTTTAAAATTCATTAGAAGTAATGTAGAATCATTAAATAATTATCTATTGCAATAACGAACTAGGAGCTGATTTAATTTATAATAATTGCATAACTTTCTCTAAAAATGGGTCCTTGAAATCTCTAAACTTAGTGAGAAAAAAAATAATAGTTCGTCCTTGACCGGACTCGAACCGGTAACCTCATGGTTAACAGCCATATGCGCTATCCAATTGCGCTACAAGGACATTAAAATAGAAAGTTAAAAAAACTGTCAGAATGTTAAATGTTGTGATGCAATTATAACTCCCGTAAGTTAAATTAACATTAAACGAAAGCATAATAAAATGATAAGTATTCAGAAAAGATAGTGTTCCAAAATATGTTAGTAAATGTCGGGGCACGGTTTGGCCAGTGGATAGCGTATCACCCACAAAAAATGAAATTTGAATCATAGTTCATAGGTTCGAAACCAGGGTTTGGTAAAAATGAACCTACTCTCGTGCGTAGAATCGATAAAATAAGTTAAACTAAAAAAATGAAAATCGTATGCATTAAAGTAATTCTCAAATAGTGCATAGCATATCAGTTACGAAGTTTGAAACTAAGGGATGGTAGAATGACCCTACTCTCGCATGCAAAATCGATAAATATACATTAAAGTAATTCTCAAAGTGCAGTAGTAGTTAAAATAGGTACTGTTGACTTATCTTAAGTAGCCGACAAACCAACGCCCATAAATGAGAGGGCCACAATTTTTGCCTTGAAACATCTAAAATCTCGACTCACAGGTATAGTTTCTTGGCTTAATCAGTTAAACCTACTTCAAATTATCAAGTCAAGAGACTATTTTGTTACAAGTTCGATTCCAAGTGAAATTTTTATGAAAAAAACCCAATTACAATAGTTTCCAATTCCTGCCGGTAGAGGGCGCCACCTAGCATTTTCATGTTCAAACCCTAAGTCGATTCCAAAAAATAAGCTTCCTCTCAAAAAGGCCTAACCCCTTATGTTATAGTATAACATTACCTTATATGGACATTCATTCAAACCCTAAGATGCTACGAAAAATTAAGCCCCGTCTAAAATTTAGCTCCCCACCTACCCTATCATACTATAGTATGATCTAGGTCGACTCCTTACGTTCGAAAACTATCTATAATTTTCTTCCTAAACTAATACTCTCCTACTATAGCATGATCTTTCCACACTTTACTCTTATCTCACTATCAGATTATCTTATCTCACTATCCTATCTTATCTCCTTTCCGACTGATAAGAACTTAACACCCATATCTCTCAAACTCTCTCGTACTATAGTACGATTTTCAGTTCCACCCACCGCCCTCCACCCTCCCTGCGAATCGAACACCCTTTTCCCTACTACTAACGTGTCATTTAAAAACACGTAAGGGGAGTCCGGGGGAATGGCGCCATTCGGGGTTATGCCGCCACCCCGCCTAGTTTAAAAACTAATGGCAGTTTGAGATAAAAAATGCACATGCACTATAGCGGCCAACAATAGAAACAGTGTCTAGAGTGAGAGTGATTTTGTCGTTTTACGTCGTTCGTTTGTTCTAGTGAAAAATGTAGTTTGCATCTAGTTGCTTCTTATTTTGTAGCTTCAAATGAGTAGAAGTAAGCTCCTTTTATTATAACATTAGGTATTTAAAGTAATATTACCCGTAATCTATATGCATTCGCCGACATTTTGATGCAATTTTTTGAACAAGTTCGGTTCTTCTTTCGGCTTTACTGGAGGATTTCCGCTATAGTGTCTCTCGGGGTAATACCGCCGCCATGGCAAAGAGTAACTTTTGCAGTTTGATGTAAATTGTTAGCTTGGCACATTAATAAATCTAGTTTAAGGAACATTGTAATTATTCATTATTCTGTTAATTTACATTACTTTCTAAATATTTTCAGTAGATTATGTGTTTCCTAGTATCCATTTTATGTATTTACTAGGTCATTAGAGAGTGGCGTGACCCTGGGTAAATACCCAGTCTCCTGGGTAATCCCGCCACTGTACAGAGGATTAAAAAAAAAATTGTGTGTGCTTACTTTAAAGTTATGATTACGGTTAAATTTATACAGATACTAAAGATCATGACTCATCATTAGAATTTTTACTATTAAAAAATAAACATTTTTTGGGGGTGAAAGCAATTAAATTCCCTTAAGATGTCGTCAATCTCCCGGTCTCCCCTATGCATTATGTTCTGGAAACTGGACGAAGAAGCAACAAGACGATCCCAGCAACATCTGTTTCTGGAGGACTGCAACTCATGGAACGCCATTTTACAAGGAAACGGGGCGATCTCTCTCCATCATTGGGGGATGTCTCCTCGGGGGCTGCTCTCCTGAAAAAGTGCCCTTACTTTTTCCTTCCCTTTCAACGAAACATTCTGAAGTATGGAAATTTCCCTTTACGAAGTGTTCCAGTACCTTCGTTTCAAACACCCTTCCAAGCTCAAAATTATTATTCAAATAAAATAGCCCGATCCAGAAAAAAAATTTTTTTTCGAAATGTATCCGTTCCATAAGAAAAATGTTCCCGTTTTCGAAATGATGTCGGAACAAAAGCGGATGAAAGGGAAGGGGGGGCGGCGATTCCTTTGTTTTGAGCGCAGAATAAAGCGTGGAAAAGGGGGATCTTTTGAGCGAGTTTGACACAAAAAGGCGAAAACAAAAGAGAACGAAACCAGAGACAAAATAAATAAATAATATCGGAAATCGTTGTTTATAGATCTTTCATTTATATTAGTTGTTTATAGACCCTTTCATGGTCCGATGTATCTAATGAAAAGAACTTTCGTATTTTTTTGCTATTTTAAGAGTTTTTCATTTTTTTTTTTAGCTAAAATTAAAACATGTCATTAAATATGCTTTTCAAATACACAAACAGCTGTCTAAAAATCATTGCTTACACCAATACACCAATGCAGTATTTACTGAGTCCCTACATAAGTCGTTATGCTTATGTTTATCTCATTCGAATTTGGTGGGTCGAATATGACAGAGTGCTTCGATGTTTAGCAGAATTAATTCCTTACGAATTCAGGAGCATTGGGATGGTAGACGTAGCCAGGGATCGTGGGGAAAGATGAAAAAAGGCCCCAGAACCATATATATATTTTTTAAATATAAATTAGTTATATCAATTTTTAATTTATATTAATACATGGAAATTACTCCAGAGAGAAACATTCTCCTTGCATACAATATTTCAAATGAAAATCAAATGTCTAAGTAATTGTCTAAAAGGCGCAAAGGCCAACCTAGTAAAAAAGATTCCATGCCGGGACTCGAACCCGGGCCACCAGTATAGCGCACTGACGTTCTACCGACTCAACCACTTGGAACGATATCCAGCCTGGAAAACTTCTCACTATTATATGTTGGCAAGGCTATAAACGCAGCACAAGATGGAATATTTATCGTGAGCCACCGACCTGGGGCGAACACGAAACTTTATTAAATCCAGAATCGATAGAAACTACACTATATTGCCATTAATGACCGGCAACTTTCAATTTTAGACATTTTGTCGAATATTTAGAAATATACTTGACAGATTCTTCTGGAATTTCAGGATTGAAAAGAACAGGTATGACCTCATATTTAGCAATGTCGATTTAACAAGAGGGACAATTAGGGGGCCAACAAAAGATCAAGGAAAAAATAATACTTGGGATCACCCTGTAAAATAAAATGCACGAAATGATCTATCGCTACCGAATATAAATAAACAGACATTGTGCAATATGTGTATTCTTTTGTGTAAGAATAGCATGTATATTAATAGAGATAGAGCGATTTATTTAAAAAAAATTAAAAAATTCTTGCATGTTTTTTGCTTATAACATGCAGAGTTCTCAACCCAATTTAACGCCGGTTTAAAAAAAAATTGACAAACTACAGAAGAAACAATATAGTGCAATTGGAATATAAATATATTAAATATTTTAGGAAGTATGAGCAGTTGTATGAAATAATTACTATCTGCGCATGCGCGAACGATAACAAGGATCATTTTACATAATTTAATAGTCAACTCTATGGTGCAACTTATTAAAAAAAATCTAGTCAAATATCCTAAAAATTCAGAACGATATCGGCGTTAAAGTGAGCAAATTTTTAGTTGTTCTCTAAAAGCAGCTGAATGATAAGGGATTTTCCACAAATTGTCATTTTTAATTTTTAATTTTTTTAAATTTTCATTTTTTATTGATGCTTTAGTTCTCCTTGGATAACCACCAGAACGAGCCTATACCATGATCAAAAGAAGTATCAAAATCGAAGAATTTTTTCCAAATCTACTCGTTGATACTCACTAAATACTAACTTTTTCCTGAAAGTCAGTTAATAAAAAATGACAATTTGTGGAAAATCCCTATTATTCAGCTGCTTTTAGAGAACAACTAAAAATTTGCTCTCTTTAACGCCGATATCTTTCTGAATTTTTAGGATATTTGACTAGATATTTTTTAATAAGTTGCACCATAGAGTTGACCATAGAGTTGAATTGAAATAGATAGCAAACCTTGCTCTGTAATCCTCTTCATGTAACGGGATACTTTTGGGTGCCCTGTCAACGAACTATCCATGCTACGCACTTCCTGTTCAAGCGCGGACGGGCCAAAAAGAAAGAGGAATACCCTGCATCATGACACGGCCATTCGAGTCTAGTGACGTGGGTCAGAGCACGGCGAGACGGACAGCCAAACATATTCATAGCAACTTTTTAACTAGGTTAAAAAGCATTAAGTCTGTTCTCAAATTCAAGAGAGCATCTTTATGACACAAGGTTTAATTTATTTTTGTTCGGAAATGCACGAAACCAGCTGGTGCTGTTGTTCAGAAGCGATGTAATCGAACTGTTTTTTTCTGTTTTTTCTTTTCTTTTTTTTTTTTTTTTTTTTTTGCAAAAGCAATATATCTTTCAGAAAATAGTGTCAAAGTGGGCGTTTTGAAAATAAAATAACCACTCAAGAAAGGGCGAAAAACATGTTTGTCACGTGATCAAAATCGCTTATAACTCAATAGGTAATTTATTGATCAAAAAATGGAAAACACAGTTCGATTCCAAATCGCTTCCAAGATCAGGGTTTCCAATGTTATGTCTTTCCGTTAAAAAATGAATTTGCAAATGTGTCAAAACGTTCTGCGCATGTTGAGCAGAGCAGTTGAGAACAGCCTTAAAAAAGGAATATAATCATCTGTTGTCATATCATTTGAGAAGTACGCCTAGGGGCATGCAACAGTGACCGATAAGAGACGAAACGAGCAGCCAAGACGTTGGATGAATACAGTTTCAGGAAGGACCGTTACGTTATTTCAAATTTCAAATTAATTTGAACAGGCCGTCGTCCACCTCAATAGTATGTAGGAATGATGATAGGGCAATCGAAGTCTACCGAGGCAAGTCGAGACGGACAGACAAACCAAGGTCATAAAGATTTTTCAACTCGCTTGGAAAGTGTTAAAAAGAAAGACAACCCTCTTAGCATTATTCAAACGCTATGCGTAGAAATATATATATATATATATATGTAAACTATACGTTTAGTCCCCTTTGTTGGAACTGAAGAATGAGAACTTTTGACAAAAATTCAAAACTATCTTAAGAATGGAACGGTTATTTCGAGTTTAAACTGAAATAAAAACACACGCCAAGGAGAGAGACACCCTTCTAACATGAAGCCCATGGAACTCGGGCTGATTTTGTGGCGCAAATTGAGATGTTGTTCGCAAGCACTTAAAAACGGACCCGTATATTTTTTCTTAAATACCCGAGTTTTAAAACAACGTGAATTATTCATGGTGAAAGGCCAGAAGTTTGTCTTCCTCGGAGGAGAAAAAGCGGAGAACAAGAAAAGAAAAGCCCTTCATTATCTCGCCACCTATTCCTCGTTGACTCAAGGAATTAGGCGCGTGAGGTAAACCCCTTTTTTTCTCGTTAAAATTATTCTGAGGGGAAAAAAGTGCGTCGTCGAGAGGTTTAAGACGTGATCATTAAAGTTCAGAAGAGACTTTCGGTTTGAAAACCTCCTTACTTTAAAAAGAATTTTCCAAAACACACTTCATTATGATAGGGTACGAGGAAGAGCTCCCTCTCACATTTACGTCTTATTTTCTAAGGAAAGAAATGGAGTTAAAACACAAGTTATTATGACACACTTTTATGTAACTTAACTTTTATTTAATTTAATAACTTCTGTCCTCATCATTCTGAAATGCTCATCCTGAATATTTTTTATAAAGCCCAAAGGCACGTACGTGCTACAAGTACGAAGGAAGTTTTTTATCTGCTCTGGTAGCAGTAAGGCGTAGATACGTACTCATCCATTATAGCGATGAGTACGCATCCATTGTGAGAGATGAAGGATTTATCCCAAAGACAGAAAAAGTGGCGTTGTTCATGCTCCATGAGGAAGGATAAAAAAAGAATAGACTATGTCTTTCCCCAGAAGAATGGAGGAGTGAGTTAGAATGTTTGGATGCACGCACGTGCATGAAATGTACAATCAGTGGCGACTCCTCCATTGGCGTACATGAGCACGTGAAACCCGAAAGGAAATTGGAGAAATATTTTAACAGTTTAAATAAAGTAATTATATAAAAAAATTATAATTTTGTGTCAATCTCCAATGCGAGTATCATTCACTCTCGCTCCTCCCTCTCCCTTACTTTAGTTTAGATACATCCATGACAATACCTTACTGAAGAAAATTCGAAAGTTTTCAACACCGAACGCGCCTAGTCTTTTCTTGATAGCACGTGCGAGCGGAGAAATGCTCTTCAAAATCAGCTTATGTGGACTGGAATGGGAAAGACGAAGGACAATGGGACGCCTCGTTTAGATCCTTCCGCTCTCACACCCTACAATGTGCGGTAGCATTGTATTTTTAGCGGTAATTTTCTTGCGCGTTCGATTTCTCTTGCGATTTGAATATTAAATTAGATTTTATTTTACTAATTGTTAATATCTCTGTTTGTATTGTTCTTATTTTTATAATTATATAAAAAAAAGTATTATTTACAAACAGTTAAAATGGATGTTTAGCTAAGAAGAAAAATTAATATTTCGGAATTAAAGGAGCTGCTTAATTTACAAAAATTGTACTTGAATAACATCCATAAGTAAAATTGTAAGCAGCACTGTGATTCTACTTTCCTTTCTAGAAAATAAAATTGGTACAAGTTTTCGATTTATGGATGCTTTTTTACTTTCTTCTATCTTCAATAGAAGAAAGTACTGTAATCGAAATTTTTTTCGACTTCCGGATTTCAACGGATTGACGCGTTTTAGGCGTCAGAGATCCCCAAAAACAGGTTTATACAAAATGTCTGTCTGTCAGTCCGTCTGTCGCCATTCTACCATCGAAAAGTGTATGAAGTTATGCATAGAATTGAACCAAATTTTTTGTGTATGATTTTGGCTGTTGTAAGCCAGTCCTCTTTCAATTTTGAAATATTCCGCCGGAAGGGGGCGCTTTCATAGCGATTTTTGTGCCATTTTCATTAGTGTACCATTAAAAAGGTGTATGAAGTTATGTATAGAATCGAACCCAATTTTTTGTGTATGTGTCAGGCTATGGCCAGCAGGTCCTCCCTGAATTTGAAAGAAATCCGCCGGAAGGATGCTCTATAATTGCGATGTCAGTACCATTTTCATGAGTGTACCATCGAAAAGTGTATGAAGTCACGCATAGAAATGAGCCAAATTTTTGTGTATGTTTCAGGCTATGCCAGCAGGTGCTCCTCGAATTTGGAAAAATTCCGCAGTAAAGGGGCTCTGTGATAGCGATTTTTGTATAATTTTCTCGATTTTTCGTTGTTCCATTGTACATCGGCAGCTCGTGAAGTGACAGGAACTTCGCATCCTGCTATTCGCAAACAGCTGATGTACAACAGAATAAGGAAAAACTATTGATTTTAATAAATATCATGATCGAGATGTTTACTCCGATTCATTGAGTGAAGCAGAAATTTAAGATGGAAGGTCAAAGTGGGTATAGAGTATTCAACTACAAAAAATGAAATATTAGCATTTGTAACAACATTTTAAAATAGTAAGATGTATGAGATAGAGGAAAGTTTTAGGATTGGCACATCCATCTAGTTATTTCTTTTAGTTGCAACTTTTTAAGATTTGGAAAACAAAAATAAAGTGATGAATTCAGCTGATGCCTAGCAGGAAATCCCCGAAAAAGAGGAATTCCCCCCCCCCCCCCCTCATTGAACCCTTCAACCGAAATCCATAGTGTCTTCCTCAGAACAGCAACATTTCACCAGCAGAAAAATGATTCTGATTCTATTACTGCACAAATGTATTTTTATATGCGTCCAACAAATTATATTTTCGTAATTTTATATTGTGATTGTGAACCCCTTTAAAAATTACACTAGCCTCCACTGGGTACAATAAAGCGCGTTATCTTGATACAGGATAAAGCTTTCCCATTCATGGGACGCTGTGAGTGAAGCGTCTTCCTTCGTAGAGCAATAAAGTGGGTCGAGAAGGAATCGTAAAGATCGCCTACGTTCTTTTTTTTCATTTCTGAAAACTAAACAGAAGTATTTACAAGTTTATTTTTCTCACTCATGGACGGATCGAGAAATTATTGTTCCTTGAAAATGCTCCAGTTCTTGCGTAGATTGAGTGGGCGTGGCGAAGTCTATGTGGCAGCGCCCAAGTAAGTCGAGGAGACAGCCATCCGTCACCAGGGCTCGCAGGGTGCCTTCTTTAGAATAGTAATCATCTCTTCAGAATAGTAATCATCGTCTTGTTGAATAGCAGAATTTTTTGTTAAATAAAGTGAAGATTAGAATTCAAAAACAGTGACACTCAAAACAAGGTTCGCACGCTATTAAGCCACGCCCCATTTTGTAAGGACTCTACCACCAGTATTATTATAAAGATCATTTTCTTCACGATTCATTAGTTAAAAGATAGTTTTATGCAATGACTGGTGGTAGAGTCCTTACAAAATGGGGCGTGGCTTAATAGCGTGCGAACCCTGTCAAAAGTAGAAACTGTGCAAGTCCTGCATGATCACTAGGTGCGGAACTTAGGCCACATGGGCAAAAAAGCATGATCCAAGGCAGAATGGACTAGAAAATTCCGGACGAGTCAGCTGCGCTTCACCTAAGGTAATAAAAGGCCAATCCGACAGAGGCGAAGTCCAGTGGTGCAGTCGTAAAAAAGAGGTTATACGCATTAAGCAGAGGGTATACGCTCAAGGTAGGGGGTATACCATAAAGTGTGTAGTTCTTTTTGAGAAACAGAGGGTATAAGGTGTTCCTTAAAAATTTCTAAAGGCATACGGCGTATACCACCGTATACCCTCCACTACATCCCTGGCGAAGTCAATAGAGTTTGAGACATCAGGTCAGTTTAGTTTGAGTTTTCATTATTTTTATTGTAACTGCTAAGCCTGAGACAATTGAAGTCTACCTTTCAGCATACTGGCTTCATACATGTTAAACTTCTGTTGTATTCCGTTGTGACGGCTTGCGTAAGAACATAGCTCCCACCCAACTGCTAGGATGCTATGATAACAGTGTTTTTCTGCTTATGTCAAATCCTTCGAGGAAAATCATAGAAATAAATAATATGTAGTCCGTTCAAAGGAGTATCTTTAAGCGCTTTTCAACGCTTTCCCGTGGTAGAAAAAAATTATAATCCAAAAATCTTTGATGCATTTTAAAATTTATAAAAGCACTAAGTACGAGAATGCGTTTTAGACAAAAATGGATGCGTCTCATGACCGAAAGTTTTGAGAAAGGATGTTAAAAAAAATTACTTCCAAATATTGGGTATAGAGAATACTTTGACAAAACTTTTCTTTATGAGGCGCATTTTCGTCTAAAACCGCACTTTTGTGAGCCAACGGATCGATTTTTATTACATTCTTCTATCTTTACAAGAAGAAATATTGTATTCGACAAAAATTTTCGACGGATTGACACATTTTAGGGGTCAGAGATTAAAAAAAAAAAAAAAAAAAAAAAAAAAAAAAAAAAAAAAAAACCATGTTTTTGCAAAATGTCTGTCTGTGAGTCTGTCTGTATGTGACACAAATTTTGTGAGCACTCTATCTCAAGCACTAATGCACGGAATTTAATAAAAATTTATATTCAGGTAATCTCTAATATAAATGGGTACTGATTAGATTTTGGTGTAAATCGCCCAACAGGTGGCACTGCTATGCTGCATTTTGCAGGATTTCCGCAATAGCTCTAGCTCAAGAATTAATGCACGGATTTTTATAAAACTTCAGATTCAGTTAGTCCTTGATACAAGTTGGTTTGTTTACAATTTAGTGTAAATCTCCCAACAGGTGACGCTGCTATTCTACATTATGCAGGATTTCCGCGATTTCCGCAGTAGCTCTATCTCAAGAACTAATGCACACATTTTCATCAAACTTCAGATTCAGTTAGTCCTTGATATGAAATGATGTTGACTACGTGTTAGTGTAAATCGTCCAATAGGTGGCGCTACTGTGCTGCATATTGCACGATTTCTTCAATAGCTCTATCTCAAGAACTAATGCACATAATTTCATCTTTTTAGAATCCTTATGATGATCATAGATTGCCATTTAATTTTGGCACAGTTATAACGAATTTTGAATGAATTTTGAGGTATTGACATGTATGAGATAAAAGAAAGTTTTGGGATTGGTACATCCGACTAGTTTTTATGAGATTTTAAAAGTTTTGTGAAAGCATATTAAAAAAATTACTGCCAAACTTTGCGTATAGAGGGTGCTTTGACAAAACTTTCACTTATGAGACGCATTTTAGTCTAAAACCACACTTTTGTCAGCCAATGAATTGATTATTATTTTTATGAGATTTTAAAAGGTGTCAAGGATTTTTTTTCCTTTAAAATGATATGAATTATACCACATTAAAGGATGAAAGATTTTCCTTTTTTCAAAGGAAAACTAGTATGCTGTGGCCATGACAAAACTTTCTTCTACATAATTCACGCCAATTAAATCATTTAAATAGTAGAAGAAATGACACCCATTTAGCACCCACTCATATCAAAGTACATCTGAATTTGAAGTTTTTTGAAAATTCGTGCATTAGTTCTTGACACAAAGCTATAGCAGAAATTCTGAAAAATGTTGCATAGCAGCGCCACCTGTTGACCGATTTACACCAAAAACTAACCAGCACCCATTTATATCAGAGACTAACATAATATAAATTTGTATTAAATTTTGTTCATTAGTTCTTGAGATAGAGCGCCCACAAAAATTGTGTCACATACAGACAGACATTTTGTAAAAACATGTTTTTCGTAATCTCTGACTCCTAAAACATTTTCAATCCGTCGAAAACCGAACGTCGAAAATTTTCACGAATCCAATACTTTCTTCTTGTAAAGATAGAAGAAAGTAAAGATAGAAGAGAGCTATAAGTATGCAAACATTGCGTATAAAGGATGCTTTGACACAACTTTCGTTCATGAGACGCATTTCGGTCTAAAACCGCATTTTTGCCAGTCAATGAATCGATTATTATTTTTATGAGATTTTAAAAGATGGTAAGGGTATTTTTTCTTTAAAATAATATGAATTATTCCGGATTAAAGCATAAAAGATTTTCCTTTTTTCAAAGGAAAAAAAATCCAAAACAAAGTAAATAAAGCACCTAATTATTACGCTCTCTATTCATAGTTTACTCAAAGAATTACGCAGTCCCCTACGTAAGGACAACTCTTTTCTGCAGTCAATTATTCTGCCAGGTGGTAGTGGTGGGGCTGGTTGAGATCCTTCGAGAGGATTAAGGCATGATAATTAAAGCCTAGAGCAGACTTTCGGTTTTACAAATTCTTTTTAAAAAGACTTTTCTGAAACGCACTTCATTATCGCACGGATGCAGAGAAAGCACTTTTCACCCCAAATATCCTTCCGTTGGAAATGAAGTTCTAGATCAGGAAATAAGGTGGGCGGAGAAAAGGGGAAAAAAAGGCGGCCCCGCCCATTTCCACAAAATTGTTTAAAATTTCCTGAAAACTTAAACAAAGTGGGAGAAGATTGCAAAGTTGTATTACTTTAAAATAAATGGGAGAATGGAGGCGGGAAAACAAAATTGCTTTGAATGATTGGTTTTTACGAGAATGTAAATAACTGAATAAACGAGAAAGTATTTTAAATGGAACCCTAAAAAATAATAGAACTCTGGGTTGTTTTTTTTAAATAATTGGTTAATTTTAAACTTTAAACTATCAACCAATAGACAAAAAATGATGAGGCACTCGCAACAGATGGGCACCGACCCAGTGTGTAATGCATGCGTCATGATGCGCCTGATGCCAAAAATAAGTACAGTAATACCTTGACTTACGTTAGCTGTTCGTTCCAAGACTAGTGACGCAAGTCAAAAACGACGTAAGTTAAGGTAGAATTAGATGAGCAAAAAAGAATAAGCAATAAAAATTCACCAAATTCTAATGAACATATTCTATTGTATTTAGATACGATGTTACATGTATTTAATATTAGCAAAAAAGTGCGTTTGCAATACAAGAATTTGAAATAAATCAATAAGTTGTTAACTTACAATTTATTGTTATTCTATCTGTCCCGTTCAAGTCTTTGAGCATGTGAAAAAAATCTCGCAATGAAGTTTGACCCGACTTTTTTTTCTTTTTCTCTCTTAGAAGCTCTTTGTAGCAGAGGTTTTCTAGTCGTTGCTGCACTTTGCTCGTCTAAATACTTTGTCTGAGTAATTTGCTCGTCATTACTTTGTTTCTTTAATTCGATAAGTTTGTCGATGGTTAATTCCGGGTCAGGGGAATTTATGAGCTTATCTCCAGCATCCACCTCGAAGTTGAGTTCTTACTTTTCGACGATTTCATCAATTAAGAGAGATATAGAATCACAATTTTCAGATGCTTTCTTAGTCTCTGCGAAAGAAAAAGGGCACAGTGTTTTCCAAGCATCTCTCGTTTGTTTTTGATGAACTTCACCCCATGAATTCCCTATGACCGTGACTGCATCTGAGATGTTAAATTTATTCCAAAAGTCTTCAAAAAAGCTCAAATTGCGTCTTAATCAAAGAAAAAAAATTTCAAGGCCAGACGACGTAAATGCGGTGTGACCTAAGTCGAGGGTACTACTGTAAATAAAATAAACTTAACCCTTAACTGCATGAATTATTCTTTTAGAATTGTGTTTTTTATTTTTATATTAAGGATTAGACACCAGAAATCTTAAGATAGATTTTTGTAATTTTTAGAGTAGTAATATTTCTATATAAATATAGTGGTTGAAAGAACTTAATTTATGTATTAAAAATTAAATAAAAAGGTGATGGAAATTTACATCACTATGCATTTAAGGGTTAAGCTAGAAAGCTATTATCGTATTCTCCATCCTCCACCCATTTTTGTTTAAACTTCAAGAAGAAAAAAAAAGGCCACAGTAATTTTTAAATTAAATGTTTCCATTTTAAATTAAATATTTGGTACTTGTTAGTTATCCCGTCGACCAATTTCGCCAAATTATATAAAGTGCCAAACCACTCGCCAAATTATACAAATTGACATAATTTTATTTTAAATAACGAAAGAACAAATAAATTAGCATAACATTAACAAAAATACAAATAAAACGTCGAAATAAAAATCACTTGATGACTTAAACACGTGTTGTCAAGTGAATGTGACATTTACGATAAACCATTATTGGCATTTAATCTTGCAATTTGGCGACAGTAATTTGGTCGACGGGATAACTAACAAGTACCAAATATTTTTACTTTCGTATCACAATTTTCTTGAAAAATGTAAAAAGATGCATTTTAAGATTAAATAAAATTGTAAAATAATAATGAAAATCATTTTGTTCATACATAATTTTATTTTTCGAATAATAACTGTTTTCATTAGGCACCTCTTAGCCTCGAAAGTGCCAGCGCGAAATTGAAATAGAGAAAAGAATTATCGAAAAATATCGAAGCAATTGTTCTTTCTAGCTTTGAATTTTTTTTTTTTTTTTTTTTTTTTTTTTTTTTTTATTATAGGATTTTTAAATGAAACAATTTTTTATTATATTTTAAACTTTTCAGTCTGCTTTTCCCTTAAATAAAACAGGCGACTTTATTTATTATTATTATTTTTTTTTTTTTTTTACTCATCGCAATGTACGGTACTTTATCCAGTTTATTTACAGTATCAATGACGTATCTAGGCTTATCATTTCCGACGGGGCTGTGATGCAGTAAAAATTTCTAAGATGGAGCACAAGAAACTGAAAAAATTCCTCTTTAAACAGGTGTTTATAGTAGTATATAACGCATCTATTATGCATTCATACTTGTTGGGACTGGGCAGAACTTCGTTATCAGCAGTTTTTTGTCTTAACAAGTATAGTTCCATGGTTATACCGCCTTTTTTTAAACGGACTACTGAAAATTATCTGCTAAATGTATCTCAATAAACAGTAAATAAAACTGAAGTAAACCTCTGTATAACGGAAGCATGGCTGAAATGATAAATTTCATGGTTTCTGCGAAATAACACACTGTTTCATAATTAAAACCTGCCTTTTGCTAAACTTTCGTAATTAAACTTGACATTTTCTATAAATTTCGAAGGGTGTAGTAGCCCCATCAGCCAACCCCTTGGATACGCCACTGTACAGTAGATATCAAAGAAAACATCTTTATTTACACTCTCTTTCAAATGGCCGTTCTAAATCCACACATTGATTTTGAATCTTTTGTAAACGGATATATTTTTATTATTTCGGTGAGTATACTACTAAAAATTCGAAACTATTGCTATGCACATAAATTTCTGTAATTTTTCTTTCCTGTATTGTCTTAAATCTTAAACGCAATTGTTTATTACTTTCTTCTATCTTTACAAGAAGAAAGTATTGGATTTGTGAAAATTTTCGACTTCCGGTTTTCGATGGATTGATACGTTTCAGGAGGTCCTGAACACGATTCGGTGTTTTTTAGAAAATGTCTGTCTGTGAGTCTGTATGTGACAAAAATTTTGTGGGCGCTCTCTCTCAAAAACTAATGCACGGAATTTCACAAAACTTTACATTCTGTTAGACCTTGATATAAACTGATGCTGATTAGTTTTTGATGCAAATCCCCCAGCAGGTGGCACTGCTAGGCTGCATTTGTCACGATTTCCGCAATAGCTCTATATCAAGAACTATAGCACGGATTTTCATCAAACTTCAGATTCAGGTATACCTTAATATGAGTAGGCGCTTATTAGGTTTTGTTGTTAATCGCCGAACAGGTGAGGCTGCTATGCCGCATTTTTCACGATTTATTAAGCGTTTATTAGTCATCAAACTTTTTACTTTCTTCTATCTTTACAAGAAGAAAGTATTGGATTCGTGAAAATTTTCGACTTCCGGTTTTCGATGGATTTGTAGGTTTTAGAACGTCCTGAACACGATTGGAGGGTTTTTAGAAAATGTCTGTCTGTCTGTCATTCTTTGAGTCTGCGACAAAACTTTTGTGGTCTTGTCTCTAAACTAAAATTTGTCTCTATCTCAAGAACTAATGCACGGAATTGCACAAAACTTTAGATTCAGTTAGACCATGGTGCCGATTAGTTTTTGGTGTATATCGCCCCAACAGGTGGTGCTCTTATGCTGCATTTTTTATGATTTCTGCAGTAACTCTATCTCAAGAACTAATGCACGGAATTTCATCCAACTTCAGATTCAGTGAGTCCTAGATATGAGTTGGTGCTGATTATGTTTTGGTGTAAATCTCCTAACAGGTGGTGCTGCTACGCTGCATTTGTCACTATTTCCGCTATAGCTCTATCTCAAGAACTAATGCACGAATTTTCATCAAACTTCAAATTCAGGTATGCCTTCATAAATATTGATTCTGATTATGTTTTGGTATAAGTCGCGCAACAGGTGACGCTGTTATGCTGAGTTTTTCACAATTTTTGCAATAGATCTATCTGAAAAACTAATGCACGGATTTTCATCAAACATCGGATTCAGTTAGACGTTGTCCTATGTTGTTGCTGATTAGGTTTTAGTGTAAATCATCCAACAAGTGGCACTGCTGCAGCAGTGCCACTTGTTGGATGAAAATGCAGCACATGCAGCACAATGCACATGCAGCAAATGCTGCACAATTGCAGCACATGCAGCAAATGCAGCACATGCAGCAAATGCAGCACATGCAGCAAATGCAGCACATGCACAAAATGCAGCACATGTGCTGCATTTTGCAGGATTGACACGATTTTAGCGATAGCCTTATCACAAGAACTAAAGCGCAGAATTTCAAATCTTTAGAAATTCTCTGATGAGCATCGATTGCCATTTATGTTTGGCACAATGATAGCGAATTTTGACGTATTCATATGTATGAGACTAGGGGGGCTCAGCCCCCTGCTCGCTACGCTCACTAACCCGCCGCGTAATCGAATCGCGAAGCAATCCCTAGTTTCTAGCTAACCCCAGACATAATTGTTTCGCGTTACCATTCTGGATCGCTTCGCGATCCCTTGTTTTCTATGCATTCAATTTTTAGATTCCAGTTGATAAAAATATGCTCCTCCCCAACTCCTGGAAATTTAATTTCCTTACCTCCAAGACAATAATCATTAAAGCTTACAGAGTTTCATAATTATAAGAATTATTAAATGTAAAATTATATACATAGTGTTACGAATATTGTAAATAGTTAGTGTTTGTGCTTAAAAATAATTTAAATAGTTCAATTAAGGTCTATTCATAAGCTAATATTAGTTTTTGTTGCATTGAAATATCTCAATTTGTAGATTTTCTAAAGAAAGTATTGTAATCGAAATTTTTTTCGACTTCCGGTTTTCGACGGATGGACACGTTTTAGGGGTCAGAGATCCCCAAAAACATTTTTATTCAAAATGTCTGTCTGCCCGTGTGTCCGTCGCCATTGTACAATCAAAAATTGTATGCAGTTATGCATACAATGAACCCAATGTTTTGTGTATGTTTTTGGCCATGGCAAGAAGGTCCTCCTTGAATGTGGAAAAATGCCGCCGGAAGGGGGCACTGTCATAGTGATTTTCGTGTAATCTTCTTAATTTTTCGTAGTTCTGTTGTACACCAGTGGCTCGTGAGTCGACGGGAACTTCCTATCCTGATAAGCCGACTCTTCGCGACTATTCATGATTTTAATAAATATCATGATAGAGAATAACTCGTTTTTGACTCCGATTACTTGAGTGAAGCAGAAATTTAAAATGAAAGTTAAGGTTGATAGAATATTGAACTAATAAAAATGAGATATTGACATTTTGAAATATTTCCAACAAAGTTGAAAAGTGTTTCCGACTGTCCGCGCTCCAACTCTCGCAAATAGACTCGGATTGGCCGGAAATTTTTGCATCTTATTAAGGCTCACCCTAGCATGATCTTTATTTCAAATGAAGTTTGTAGCCTGTTTAGTTCATTGACAGGGACAGTCAAAAGTATTCCGTTACAGGACGGTCAATAAGAAAACATCGTTTCAAATGATTTTTAATGATGTTACACGCTTTCAAGCATAAAATAATGGATATGCATTTATGAAGTGCAGTAAAATAAGCATTCTAAAAAATAGGCGATGCAAAGAATACTTATTATTCATTGACAGGGTCACAGAAAGGAATTCCGTTATGATGTAGTGGGGTTTGTTTGCCGTGTATTTTAATTATCTTAAACTGTTTCATATGTAATAAAATTGATACACGTTGCTGAGGTTTACAATAGGTTATTTCATTCCTAATACGAAGTACATAGCATTGACAGGGACGCACAAAATATTTCAGATACTATAGTGTGTTCGAAGTACTGTACATTAGCAATGATGGCTGGAAATGCATTTTTAATTATGTTATGCGCTTTTATGTTTCACTCTATTTATGCATAGTATAGGGTGTGTATAAATTCTGTAATTCATATACAGGGCTACACAAAAGAATTCGCAAGGGTTACTGGGTAGGAGCGTAAATTGCCTAAAGGTGGTTTTTAAATGAGTTAGGCATTTTTACGCTGAACTGCATTTAGATTGCAAAGAAATATTTGCAGAACATAGATAAAATGATATAAAGGGTCACGCAAGGAATTGGATACATTTTTGTGAGGATAATCGAAGGCCTCTCCCGGTGCACTTGAGACTCGGAATTTTAAATTTCTAATAATTCGCTGAGTTATTAACTGAAAACACCAATAGTTCGCCTTTGTATAAAACACCGAAACATGAGTACGGAACGCAGAATTTTCGTGCCACCCGTTGTCTTTAAATACTACGTCTGCTGTTAGGAAGAGACATACGATATATATATATACGATAATATAGAACGATATTGTAACACCTTTCTGAAAATGTACACTCATGTCCAAAATTAAGGTCACAAACATAAAATCTGTGCAAACTGGTGAACTATTTACTGTATTGCCATGAATTTTGACACAGAGGTATATTACAATGGGAGAAAGACTATAGCAACATAACAATATGGAAAGGATTTTAACTGCGAATTAAGATACAGGGTGTATCAAAAAGTGCTAAATCATGAATCAGAGATAAAGCATTTATCTTGAGAAACATCTGTGTAATATGGAGTTTGACCACCATGCGCTGCCATACAAGCTTCACAACGAGATCTCATTTTTTTAATGAGGGTGCCAATAAATGTTTGTGGCAACGCCGCCCATTTTTCCAAAAAGCGCGGCTTTTAACTCCTTGGCAGGTCCTGGGAAGGAGGTTACGCTGTACAATGGCTCTTCCTAGACCATCCCAAACATGTTCAAACTGATTGAGGTCCAGAGACCTCGAGGGCCAATTCATACGGCGAATATCCTCTTCTTCAAGAAAATCATCAACAATGTGAGCTCTGTGTGGCTTTGCATTATCTAATTATAGAAATTAAAATTTGTCTGTCTGTAATGCTATACAAATCCACAGTTGAGAAGCCAGAATTGTGAAATGTTATGCACATGTGTATTAAAACACGGCCGAGGCAACTAAAGCAATCCGGAATCGAAATAATTTATATTTAACTTTTAATTAATAAAAACTACCCATTTTTCAGCAATTTCCTATCAAATTTAAACATTTTTCGTTACAGCAACTGCCAGCAATTAAAAATTCACACTAAATTTCTTACCACAACATTTACCTTTCTTTTGCAAGACGTATTGCGTATTATGTACACCACGTTGCAAAACTAAAAAGCTGTAGCTGGTATTACGATAATTCTTTTACATCACATGCAAATAATTACAGATATACATATTACGTACGCCACGCTGCAATACTAAAAAGCTCTAGCGGGTATTACGATAATTCTTTTAGATCACATGCAACTTATTAGAGATTATTTAATTGCGCTTAATTATTACAATTTTTTAAAAAAATAAAGAAATACATTTTATCACAAACATCAACTAAACTTTTTATTCTATTTATTCTAAAGATTATCGTTTTATCGACTGCTGCCATAGTAACATGATAAATTAAATTTCATTAAAAAAAAAACACAGTAGTACAAAAATAGTTTACTAAATCGAATAGTTATTTTTAATTTTGACTATAGAATTAAATTAATGAACTCCCGTGCACAGAACAGGTTAAACAGCTAGTCGTCTATAAAAATGAAGTTCGGGCCTATAGCACCCCGGAAAAACCTCACATGGGCTTACTCACTTTAGGTCACAGGAATTCAGCCTATGGTGGTTACTTTTAAGATGTAAATGGCTAAGAACGGTTTCGAAAAAATTCAAATTTTAAAAAGGTGAAATGAGCTGAAAACGTTCTAAATTACGATTTATTTAGAACTGTTAAGGTTGTAAACTTGAAATTTAGCATGGCTGTTACTCTGGAGGCGTAAATAGTTTAAATGATAGACGCCCAGATAGTTTTCTAAAAATTCAAAATTTAAAAAATGCAAAAAATATTCGAAAATTGTGATTTTTGTGATACAGTTGGTACCGAAGTTTGGGATTTAGCATGGTGGTTACTTTTAAGATTTGAATTTGCTAAAAACGGTTTCTAAAAATATCGAAATTTAAAAAGTTGAAATGAGCAGAAAACGTTCTAAATCACGATCCAGTCGGATTTCTTCGAAATTGAAACAATTTAGTATAGCGTTAAGATGCAGATGCGCGGTACTAACAGTTGATTGAAAATTCGAAATTTAAAGTTATGAAATGGAAGGAATGCGTTCTAAAGTACGGTTTATTTAGAATTGTTCGAGATAGAAATTTAAAATTTGACATGCTTGTTATTTTTATGACATAAATACTCGCACAGAACAGTTTTTACAAAATTCGAAATCTAAAAGAGCGTAGAAGCGAAAAAAATTCCAAAATTGCGATTTCCGTGGCTCTGGCTGGGCTAGAAACTTGAAATTTTAGATGGTGGTTATTTTTAAGTTTAAAAGGCTGAAATAAACGGAAATCGTTTTAAAATCCTAATAAACTATTATATCTGAAATTTTTAGGGACAGAAACTTCAATTTTGACATAGCTATAACTTTAAAGAGCTTATGCACCTTCAGAAGAGTGTTTGAAAATATAGGAATTTTAAAATATGCAAGAACAAAAAATAAAGAAATACGACGGCTAAAATTGCGATTTCTGCGATATAGCTGTTATATAAAAGCTTAGAGAACTAAAAGCTTCGATTTTGAGATGGTGGTTAGTTTCACGCTCACTAAAAACGGTTTCTGAAAAAAAATAAATGAAAAATTAAATGAACGGAAAACTTTCAAAATTGGAATTAACTTAAATTTCCTTATTAACTTTCCTAATGCAATAGGGATAAAAATTTGCTCTTTAGAATGTCAAATACTTTGTACTTCATGTTTAACCCTTAAATGCCTGATTTTTCAAAAATCATTGTTATAATGTTTTTCGGCTTTCATTTTTTAAATAAATCATGGGAAAAATACTTTAAAAAATCATATTTTGTTTTAAGTATGGTTTACGGCTAAAAAACAGTCTGTTACTCATCGGCAATACTGGTCTTTAATTGAAAAAAATAATTTTCCTTGATAAAATTCTATAGTATTAAACACACAAGAATTTTAGGAACTATAATAAGAAATAAATTTTACTTGCTCACTGCAGAACAAAATAGGGTATTTCGCAAGCTCCCAAACAAACAAACAAAAAAAAAACAAGTAGCAACAATTGAAAAAATAAATCTATCTTTATTCTTAAACAGCACAAGTGTTGCCATCTACATGTTGAAAATCGATTTAATAATATTCTCAGAATGTATTTTATTGGCAACATTAGGCATTATAGCTTCAATATTATTCTAATAGTATTTTAGAGCCTAAATTAGGTATGTTGCCGAAAAGCAACACCCGGCATTTAAGGATTAAAAATGGGTACACCATCCCTTTACTTGAGTTCCATTATTTTAGATATTCCAGTAAAGTATTTTGATATTAAAGAAAATTCTGTTTATTTGTTATACAAATTTGCAATTTTAATTAAATCATAATTACATCTTTGTTCCTTCATTTCACAAGATGAATTTTAAATCGCCGCTTTTTTAGACAAGCTAGTTTACTGACGACTGCGCCCAAATCTAGGCATTCCAAAATATCCTTGCCACACGTAAACCAGCGACTGATTATACACTCCCACCAGTAAAACGAAACAGAAAATTTTGCATCATTCATGGCAGCAGTTTTACACGAATACGGCTTTTAGATAAGGCGAACATTTCTTTTAAAATTTATTGATGTAAGTGTGCCCCGTTTTTAATCAGGGCCTGACGTAAGCATCAGACGTGGATCGGTCATTGTTGTTCTTAGATAGTTTCTCACAACTTTTAATTTACTAAATGTTCTTTTAGTTGAAGCAAATATGACTATAGAAGTTAGAGCCAGATGATTGAGACGGTTAGCAAGCAGTGGAATGTTTCTCAAATACTCTGATTTCTTAGAAATATCGTCCAATGTTTCAGTCTCTGACAAAACTTCGTCTAATGCTTTCATGTGAGCAATTGCCTGGGTTTTAAGAAATAAATCTGCTACTTTTAGGCAGAATAACTTTTAATCATTTTAAGCAGAATATCTAGTCTTAGAAATATTGCTCAGTAGAAGAGTATTTACTACTCGAGTACTCTTTGAGCTTGTGCACTAATGGCTTGTTTCGTTTAGCCTTAAAAAACACATAAATATCTTCCAGCACAGAGAAAACATGAGCTATAATTTCGCTTGCGTTGCAGCTGTGCTGTTGAGTCTGTGGCCTTGACAAAGGAAATTCGAAGCACAATTCGATACACCATTTCTTAAAAATTCTGTTTCTTGACATTGGACTCCAGAGACACGCCGCTTGGTAAATCGTGTGACTGTAAAGCTACATGTTCTATATCGAGCTCATTCTTTGTAAGAAGAATGTGCGACATTTTGCTTGCAAGGTCGACATCCGTTTTATCGGCTGCTGCTACAACTTCCAAAAGTCGCTCCTCAGCTTTTCTATCTTTGTCGACAAAAGTAGACCCCAATAACTAATCGATTCTGGTGCCTGCTGTCGTATCTGTCATAATCCCATAAAACTGTGCTTTCTGAATATCACTCATTATATTTTCCGCTCTGCTGTCGCAAGTACTTCAATTATCTCGTTTTGGAATGAAACGTCAAGGTAAATTGCGTGCTATGGCCTGAAACGTATGTCCTCAAGCCGTTTCCTCGGTACTTATGTCGGGAAATTAATTTCACAACATTCCTAAAGTTTCCGTTTTGGTCTTTGTCATCTCCCCTGAACCTTGTTTACTCAGCGTTGTCGCAATGCCCATAAGGATTGTTAAAATTTCAGTGTTGAATGCAAGATCTTGTTCTTTTCGGGTAATCTGTTTGCACTTGCTCTTGTCGAGTCCTATATCAACGTGATGATGCGTCATCGTGAACTGACAATGACCTGAAAGAGCCATTCAGACAGAGTTGGAAGAGAAATGTTGCGTAAACTTCCCGTCTTTTTGTTTTCCTACAATCTTCATTTTGTGCCATTTGTTTACATTACTCTCAAACAAAGCATTTTGCGCTTTTTCTCTGCCAGAACATTCACGAAATAGGAAAAACAAAACAAAAAAGCAGATGAAAGAATTCTTAAAACAAATGCTAGGTCTTGAAGGTTTTTATTGCATATTTAAAAAAAAAAACGCTGGAAAAAAAATCGATTATTTGAGAGTTTTATCGATTGGTACTGACTACCTGTATTTTGCCGACTAGGATCAAAATTGCCAGCAGTGAAAGGGGGGACTCCCCCTGCACCACCCCTACTCCCAGTAGTTTCGTCCCTGATCTCAATTAGCATACATCATGGAGTGAAAAGTTAATCAAAATTCCCTGCGAACTAAAATATATTCTAATAAATGTTTCTCCAAAAACTTTGAGGTTTTTTTTTCGGATCCTCGCATTTATGTAGAGTAAAGAGGAATGCGCGCTCCCGTCAATTGGACAAACAAGTATTGCAGCGGAAATAAAATAGCCAGCGAAATATTTGAAATTTTTTTCCTCCGTAGAGGACTTGACTGACACTATTAGATTTCCGATGAGTTCCGACTCTTTTTGCAAAACTCGCTTGACTTTCACGTCTGAAGTTTAAAGATTCTTTTGAAAAAAAGTTTGTTGCGAATAAAACTTTTTTTGTTCAGAAAGAAGTGAAAAATTTATTGCTGAAAGACATACACACCTCTCTTTTTTCTTCTCCCATGAAAATTTTCAAGATATTTTTGTTATAGGTGTTTCTCAGTTTCATTTTGGAGATTTCATTTCACTCTGCTCTAGGAAGTTTCTATTAAATAGAATGAAATGCAAAATGTTTGCTGTTAAGCCTTATGATAAATGTACAAAAACAAGTTTCATAAAATTAAGTGTTGATTATATGAATTGTAACACTCTTAGCATACTTTGTAAGACACAGGGCTGAAAACAAACACACACACACAAAAAAAAGGCCAGCGTAGGTGGGGTTTGGGGGTTTTTTGGATTTTGTTATTTCATATTCTATTTTTTTTTTTTCTGTTTTAGGTAGATTTCGTATGAAATACTACCTACTGCGATCGCTCCTATGTTGGAATTTCTGAATTTCTATATTATATATATATATATATATATCATTTTTTATGGACACGATTACTCCCGTAATTCTCCACAAATCTCTGTCAAACTGATACATAAAATCAAGGGGTAGAAAATCTCGGTCCAGTTCGTGAAAATCGGACCAAGGAGATGGAAATAGGGAGAGGTTTTGTGAAAACCGAAAAAAACCCCATAACTTCTTAATTTTTACACATCACATTACACATTACACATTCTCAATCAGTTTAAAGTTATTATTACTTGTAGGAAAGGGGTTAAAAATTTATGTATCACAGATTTTTCATAAAATGAAAAATAGGCTCAAGGGGCGCAAAAAATAGGGTTTTAGGGAGAAAAAAATTCATAACTGCGCCAATTGTTAAGATATCAAATTCACTTAAACTTATAAATCTTCTTAATATTATCTACAACTTTTATATTGACAAGTTTTTGACAGGACCCACTCTTACTGAAAAAAAAATAAATAAAAACGAAAAAAATGGAGAAGGGTGGTTGAAGAAGAAAACAATTCATAACTTCGTCCACTCACAAGATATCTAATCTGCTTAAATTTATTGTAAATCTTATCAATATTATCTTCAACTTTCATACTGACAAGTTTTTGATAAGATCAACTCTTAGAGTAAAAAAATAAAAAAATAAATAGAAATAGGGTTTGACGAAAATATTATCCTATTAAGTGCGTACTCAAATCCAAACGACTTATTTTCTGACTCATTTTTAAATTCATTTTCGCTCACAAATGTATCCAATTGGCAAGTTCTCTTATTCAGATACTATATAAGGCGCTGTATGGGTCGATTTTTGAATAAAGCCAGAATATATTTCAAATGCTGTCAAAGTGGGCATTCTGAACCAAATTTCCCAAACCGATAGTACTCGAAACGAAAAAATAATGATCGTACTGAGAAAATATTTGTAAATCAAGTTCTAATTAACCCTTAAATGCCTGATTTTTCAAAAATCATTGTAATCCTTTTTTAAATAAATCATGGGAAAAATCCTTCTATATATAAAAAAAAGTTTTGATTTGGAAATGGACCAATGAAAATCTGCGTAGATCATCCGGGTATACTCCTACTAGATCGGCATCCATATTTTTTATAACCGGGGGTCTTTCTTCGTTAATATTAAGAAAACTGTTTCATACAAAAATATGAAAATCGGTGGTATTGTAGAGACATGTTTGATAAACACGCTGATGTAGACAGTTTTTAAATCGAATAATTATGTTAAGAGATATTTAATGTTAAAGATAGTCAAAATCGTTCCATCAAAAATGTTTTATATGAGAAAAACTATACATAGGAACGAAAACATTTTTAGATCATTTTATACATTGGAAGTTCCGGATGTGCCGACTGCAATTATCTTTTTAATTTGACTCATTTTTTGAGGAGTTATTTCCATTTTAAATTCAAATTTTCAGCATTTCGAGAGATATTTTTTACCCATTTTAGAAAAGGGCAATTATTTTAAACTGTTGCCAATTTTAAAAACAGCGCAAAGAATAATATTTCCTTCAAATAAACAATTTATTTACACGTGGTTATTATAAACAGAAAAGAAAATTCAAATTAGAATTAAGTGATTACGTGTTAAAAATCAGGAAAATATTGAAAATTACATCATAAAAACTACAGTTACACGTGAATTTTAAAAGGGAAAGAAAATTTTTAAATACTAAATTCATTATTATGCGTTAAAAGTCACAAATGAAGGAAATTACGTCATATTTAAAAAGGCCAAATAAACAAAAGTTGGCAAAACACTTTAAATGAAAAAATATGTTTGCGCGAGACGTTTATTTCATATTTTGAGATAATCTTTTCAACTATTATCGTGAATCCTAAGACAGCTCAAATAATATTTCCTTTCTAACAACAAAAGAATTTTCATGTGAACATTAAAAAGAGAAAGGAAACTTAGGTGAAAATTACGTCAGATTTAAAACGATACATTTAAAAGAACTTTCTCATAGCGGTGTTAAAAATTACCGAGAGACAAAGACTCTGTATACTTAATTCATTTTACATTAGCTTACTTTCAAATTTTTAACTGATTTTTAACACTTTCCAACAAAGTTGAAAAGTGTTATTGATTTCGGTTTGTCTGTTCGCGCTCTAACTCTTGTAAATATGCTCGGATCGCACTGAAATTTTTGGTTATTGACGTTTAGCCTAGCACAAACCTTATTTGAAATGAAGTTTGTAGCATGTTTAGTTCATTTACAGTGACAGTCAAAAGTATTCCGTTACATTACGGCCAATGGGAAAAAATCATTTCAAATGAATTTTAAAGATGTTACATCCTTTCAAACATAAAAAAAATATATGCATTTACGAAGTGCACTAAAATATGCAGAATATTCTGTAGCATATGCGGTGCAACGAATAGTTACTATTCATTTACAGGGCTACACAAAATAATTCCATTACAAATGGTATAGGGAGAAATTGTTTGCGGCGTATTTTAATTATACAAATTCGTATATAATAAAACATATATACGTCGATGAGGCTTACTTAAGTTATTTCATGTATAATACGAAGTGCATAGCATTTACAGGAACATACAAAACATTTCAGACAAGTATTTTCTATCCGAAATACTGTATATTAGCGGCGATGGTAGGCAATGCATTTTTAATTATGATATACGCTTTTAAGTTTCACTATATTTATGCATACTGTATGGTGTGTGTAAATGTTACAGTTGATATACAGGGCTAATCAAAAGAATTCGTAAAGGTTACTGAGTATGACCGTAAATTGCTCAAAGGTGGGTTTAAAATGTGTTATGCTGAACTGCATGTAGTTTTCTATGAAATGTTTGTAAAATATAGAAAAAATGATATACAGGGCCACGCAAAGAATTGGATACATGGCCGCCTATAGATGATAAATTCTGGATTTTAGTAGTTTTAAGAGTGATTTATTTTGAATTAAAGTTTTGCTAAATAGTGGCGTGTAATAAAGGTACTAGGTAAACAACAGTGCAAAAGTATTGAAGTATGTTTCCATCTATTAGTCTAAATTGCTGAAAGAGAAATTTCAACCTGTTATGCGTTTTCTTGATAAACTAAATTTTCTATTATATAGTATATATAGCAGCCTACAGATCAAATACACGGCTGTTCGGAAGAATTGGAATAAATATTTGGCTATGGAGGGTAACTGCTGAAATCAGTTTTTTAATGTTTAGTTAGTTATCTTATTTACCTTATTTCCCTAAATAACGAAGTTTTGCTAAAGCTTTCAGGGAGTGTTGGAAACTGTTTCATAATCTATGCCGTATGAATGATTTTTCTTTCTTGTTTTAAATCAAAGACGAAAACAGCCATTGTATCTTTTAGTAGCGGCTGATTTCGTCTTAAAAATCTCCAATCAAAGGAAAATGAATGAAAACCCGTTTACAGGGAGACCGTCACTGTTTTTATAATTTACAATTCAAACTTTTTAAGGCCGATGAAATTAGCATGCTTTTAGAATCTGGGGTGTCTGAACGGGGGTTGGCGAGCGTAGCTCGTAGGGGGCAGAGCCCCCTAGTACTTAAAAAAACCTATTTTGTTTTAAGTACGGTTTACGGCTAAAAAACAGTTTGCTATTAATCGGCAATACTGGTCTTTAATTGAAAAAATAATTTTCCTTGATAAAATTCTAGAATATTAAACACACACGAATTTTAGGAACTATAATAAGAAATAAATTTTACTTGCTCACAGCAGAACAAAATAGGATATTTCACAAGCTTCAATAATATTCTAATAGTATTTTAGAAGCCTAAAATGGGTATGCTGCCGAAAAGCAACACTCGGCATTTAAGGGTTAATTGAACGGAAAATAAAAACACAGGTCCCTTATAAATCTCTTCAAAAAAATCACGTCAGCAAGTTTCATGTTTTTACTTTCTTCCATCTTTAAAAGAAGAAAGTATTGGATTCATGAAAATTTTCGACTTCCGGTTTTCGACGGATTGACACGTTTTAGGGGTCAGAGATTCCGAGAAACATGTGTCTGTCTGTGAGTCTATGGTTCTGTGAGTTTGTCTGTCTGTCTGTATGTGACACAAAGATTGTGGGCGTTCCATCTCAAGAACTAATGCACGGAATTTAATAAAAATTTATGTTATAATAGCCCCTAATATAAATTGGTGCTGATTAGTTTTTGGTGTAAATCGCTCAACAGGTGGCGTTGCTTTGCTGCATTTTTCGCAATTTCTGTAATCTCAGGAACTAATGCACGGATTTTCATCAAACTTCAGATTTAGTTATTCCTCGATATGAATTGGTGCTTGTAGCGTTTCAGTGTAAATCGCCCGACAGATGGCGCTTCTATGCTGCATTTTGCAGGAATTACACGATTTTGCAATAGCTCTGTCTCAAGAAATGATGCAAGGATTTTCATCCAGCTTCAGATTCAGTTAGTCCTGGATATGAATGAGTGCTGTTTAAGTTTTGGTGTAAATCACTCAACAGGCGGTGCTGCTATGCTGCATTTTTTGCGATTTCCGCAATCTATCTCAAGATCTATCTCAAGAACTAATGCTTTGGTTTTCAACAAACTTCAGATTCAGCTAGTCCTGGATATGAATGAGTGCTGTTTATGTTTGGGTGCAAATCGCTCAACAGGTGGCGCTGCTAGACTACATTTTTCAGAATTTCTGCTGTAGCTCTATCTCAAAAACAATGCACGAATTTTTAACAAACTTCAGATTCAGATATACTCTGATATGAGTGGGTGCTAAGTTGATGAAATTTCTTGTTCTATTTAAATGATTTAATGGACGCGATTGATAGAGAAGAAAGTTTTGTGATGGCCACAACATACTAGTTTTAATAATATGATTTTGACAAAACGAACTCTTACAGAAAAATGTATAGTCAAACGCGGTCAGATAAAATTGTCAAACTGAGTTTATCTCTAATCATGATTTAGTTTTCGTTGGTGAAATGAGTACTTAACTTCGAAATCTATCCCCTCCTGTAGGCCGCGCCGGCAGGGATTTTTTTTGTTTTTTACCCCACTGAAAAGAAGGGTTATGTGTTTCACGCGTATCTGTGTATGTGGATTTCTTTACACCCTCGAAACATCCCAACGGTTGGATGGATTTTAATGAAGGAAGTCTCTATCGATTCGTCTTAATCGTCCGATGGTTATAGGATAGGTTTTGCTTTTATAAACTCAAAAGGACGGCCGTAAACTACAAAGTGGCTGTTGAGACGAAATTTTTTTTTTACGTAACCCTATTGAGTGGCCTATCATTGGATAGGTCTTTCAAAATGAAGGCGATGTTTTATTGGCCATTTTGCAGTCAGAAGCTCCGTTTAAATATTACAAACCTGGAAGTTGTGTACTTTGATCTCTACCTTTACTGTAACTCTAACCTTCATAATAGACATCTATAGGCCTCATCAAAACAGTGTTTGTAGATAGGAACTAATAATTAAACACAACTTAAAAGTCATCCATACAAGTAAATAAAAACAAAGGTAAGTAATATAAAAAATAGTTTCATATTGATGAGAAATAATGAATCAGTTCGCTTTTTACGCAGTCGGATTTTTTGATTTTTTAAATTTAATATATTTATTACATTATCATTGTACTTTTATTGCAAAACCTGCTTAATACAAAACAGATTTTTAAAAAGTAAATTGATAAACAAAAGCTTCCTAAATTTTATTAATTTCTTTACAAGGAGAAAGTATTGGATTCGCGAAATTTTTCGAATTCCGGTTTTGGACGGATGGACACGTTTTAGGGGTGAGAGATCCCGAAAAACATTTTTTTGCAAAATATCTGTCTGTATGTGACACAAATTTTGTGGGCGCTCTACCTCAAGAGCTAATGAACGGAATTTAATAAAACTTTAGATTATATTAGTCTCTGATATAAATTGATACCGATTACTTTTTGGTGTACATCGCTTAACAAGTGGCGCTGCTAATAATCCTTTTTTCACGATTTTTGCAATAGCTATACCTCAAAAACTAATGCACGGACTTTTGTGAAGCTTGAGATTCAGTTAGGCCCTGATATAAATGGGTTCTGTTTAGTTTTTTACGTAAATCCCCCAACAGGTGGCGCTGCTATACTGCATTTTTCACGATTTCCACTGTATCTGTATCTCTAGAACTAATGTTCGAATTTTCATCAAGCTTCAGATTATGTTAATCCCTGACATAAATGGATCCTGATTAGTTTTTGGTGTAAATCACCCTACAGGTGGCGCTGCTATGCAGAATTGTTTACGATTTTCGCTATATCTGTATCTCAAAAACTAATGCACGGATTTTCAGCCAACTTCTGATTCAGTTAGATGTTGATACAAATTGTTGCTGATTATGTTTTCGCGTAAACCACCAACAGGTGGCGTTGCTAGGCTGCATTTTGCATGATTTGCACGATTTTAGCAATAGTCCAATCTCAAGAGCTAATATACGAAATTTCATATCTTTAGAATCCTCATGATGGGCATAGATTGCTATTTAATTTTGGCACTGTGCTAATTAACATGTATAAGATAGATGAAAGTTTTGGAATTAGTACGAGAAGCAAATATTTCTATTCGGAAAGAGTGGCTCTGAAAGATTGGGAAACGTCATCACTCGGGTTTCGACCTACTTTGTAAAACTATATTTTAACGAATTTTTTTAATTCAATGATTTATGGATAAGTAAATATTTACAAACTATCAACAAAATGACATCTAGATTTTTGTGTTTATTAAAAACGGTACTTTATTTTTTTAAACTAAAAATTCAAACGCACCCTCATAGAGAATTTTATTGTAGACCGATGCAAACAGTCTCACCAATTGGACAAGCCTACCGATTTTTCAGTGCCACTTTTTCCGAATACAACTATTCGCTTTAGAGAAGAAAATATTTCTATTTGGAAAGAGTGGCTCTGAAAGATTGGGAAACGTCATCACAAAATGACATCTAGATTATTGGGTTTATTTAAAAACTGTACCTTACTTTTTTAAAACGAAAAAATACAAACGTACCCTCCTAAAGAATTTTATTGTAGAAATAGATGAACAAATGTCTCTATCCACTCGTCTGAGAGATGGAGGGACGAGGGACGAGGGGGGGGGGGGGGGGGGGATAAAATGAGATACCCACGAAATGGCGAAGGAAATGGAAAAAAAGAGAAAAAATCGCCGTTGCTGCACTATATTTATTTTTATTTATTTATTTATTTATTTTTTTTGAAAATATATTTTCTAAAGAGGACTCCAGAGTGAAAAAACAAGAAATCATTTCTGTGATTCTGAACGTGTAAGGACTAAAATCTTAGAAAACTTTACTTGTATAAAAAGAAGGGGGAGGAAAAAGGAAAAATGAAAGGCCTAACGTGCTTCCTGGCCACGGGAATCAAGTCACGGAAATAGAAATAAATAAAAGCAAAATTGTCTGGCAGCAGAAAGAAAGTAGTTTCCAATAGAGGGCGCCGTGACGCGGTATACAATGGAATGCGAACAAAAAATCCATTTCTTACACCGTTCTATAATAAATGGTTTTGATTGATGAAATTTTACTTCAGAATCGGAAAAGAAATCTCAATTCTTACGTAGAATGCTGTTAGGATGCTTGGAGGAACTTTTCGCTGGAAGTCAAACAAATACTTTATTTCAGTATCAAGATGGCTTATTTTGAGGGGTCCAATCCCCCCCCCCACCCCCCCACTTATTTCATACCTCAACAGAACTCGGTTGTTGTTCAGCACTTTAACAATGTGAAGCGAGATGGTTAACAGGCTGACCCTGTTGCTTGTGAAACAACACACAGTTTAAATATTATACAACCTGGAAGTTGTGTAGGTAGGATCTCTAGCTTGACTGCAACTCTAACTATCCTAAACATCTATAGGCGTCATCAAAACAGTATTTATAGATAGGAACTCACCATTAAACGCAGCTTAAAAGTCATCCGTGCAAGTAAATAAAAAAAAATAGGTAAGTAATATAAAAAACAGTTTCACATGGATGAGAAATAATGAATGAGTTCGCTTTTTACGCAGCCGGGTTTTTTGATTTTTTAAATTTAATATTTATTTTCAAAATGGACTTGGTCTACTAGGGTTGTGAACCTCTCATATAATACCTTTGAATAAAAATTTATCTTACGAGATTCATATAACACTATTAACCAAATAGATATATATTCATTTCCTAAAGATGGCTCCTGAGAGAGGAAAAAAAAAAAGAAATCATTTTTAACCATTTGGAAAAATGGTTATTGTCCTCGTCAGGGTAGGAAATCAAAAGCCTATCTGAACCTTTTTATGGGTTGAATCCGCATTTTATTCGTTTTCTGATGGGTCTATACAGTCATCTGTATTTCCCTTTACTTTCAACAGAGATGGACAACAGAATGTTGCCACTATGACAAAAAAGTAATAAAAACTACAAAAAAAAAAAAAAAAAAAAAAAAAAAAAAAAAAAAAAAATGAATAACTCAAAATCAAATTGAGATACAGCTTTCAAACAAATTGCATTTAAAAGTACATTTTTTTTTTCTCTATACGGTGTAAAAAGTAATAGTGTGGGATGTTCAGAAGTTTAAGAATGAAATTTCATTTAAAATGGGTCGATGGAAAAGCCTTTTCCCGAACAGCCCATGAAATGCTTGGATAATACGTCAGTTTCAGGTGGATAATACGTACGAGTCGTTGGCGATTTCTGTCGCTTGCAATTTTTACGTGTCATAATACTATTAATGTTTAATTCATGGCGTACGTAATTTACGATCCACTCCGTGTGATATTTTATGTCTTCAATTTTAGTCTTTGTAAAAATCATGTTTCAAAGGGTCGTTGTAATTCGTTAAATTGCCTTTTTGTTTTAAATTCTGCTGAACTTTGAAAGATTTAAAATCTTAAAAAACTCACTCGTACTCAGCGGAGGAGAGGGAGGCCACCTAAAAAAATAGGTGGTCTGACGTCCTCAGAAATCGAGTCACGGAAATGGCAAAAAAGGAAAAATTCGGCGGGAGTCCAAAGAAAGGCGTTTCCAATAAAAGGGCGCCGCGACGCTCTACAATGGGATGAAAAGAACGAAAATCCATTTCCTACAACTATGTAGTCTATCTATTTTTTGTAGATGAAATTCTGCTAAAGAAATTTTTGAGAATGGAACAAACTTTAAATTCTTACGTAGTCTAAGCGTTGGATAGAAGGAGAAAATGACAGCGCTCGCCGGGATGTCATTCCGCTTCACACAAAAGTAAAATGAATCGGTTGCGACCCTTTATTTTCGCTCTAAACGAAACTGTCACAAAACACACACTATGAATTTTAAAAAGGTCACCGTTGTACGTAAAAGACGTCAAAGTTAAAAATAATATAGATATTTTAAGTTAAATACAGGGTGGTTAAAATTAAACTTCCTCTATAAACAGCATCCTACAGCGCAAGCGGGTGAGCGGAATGCAACGAAATTTGGTATATAGACTATACACGAGATGCGCTCACGGAATTTCGAAAAAAAAAAGTTCAAAAATGTCCACCAGAGGGCGCTTTTTCCAGCAAAAATATTAAATTTAACACAATAAACAACCAAAACGGAATACAAAAACAATATTAACAATCCAGAACAAGAATTATCAGTAATAAAATGTAAAACCGGCTGTTTTGGCCGTTTATTGCGTTAAATTTAATGTTTTTTCCTGAAAAAGCGCCATCTGATGGGCATTTTGGAACTATTTTTTTTTTTCGAAATTCCGTGAGCGCATCTCATGTATAGTCTATACACCAAATTTAATTGCATTCCGTTCACCCGTTTGCACTGTAGGATGCTTTTTATAGGGAAAGTTTAATTATAACCACCCTGTATATACATTTTATTTAAATTTCCTAGTACTTTCGACACGCAATCCCACGGACATCGTCAGGGAATACTTTTATTTAACTGTTGTTCCATTCATTCCAATACGTCACCTCGTTTAAAATGGGTGAACCTATCATTATTCGGGCAGCTGAAAATAGAAGCAGCAGCGCCTTGGATTGAACTTATGAAAAGAAAAATATTGAACTGCCGTTTCATTTATTTTAATACGTCACTTTCACTTTAAAGGTATAGCTGGACAGTAGTAGAAGTAGCAGTGTTTCGGATTAACCCTTTAGTGCGCAGCTTTGCATATATGCAAAAACAGTGTTGTGAATTGAATAGATTTTTTTATTCGTTATTACCTCATTCACACCAGAAAATTAAAATAGCAATATTTCTTTTAATTAATAACAGAGATTCCGTATTTAAATAAAGCGAAATGAACCCTTGAAGCTTTCTGGTATACAGTCAGATTCTCTGAACTACGCCATTTCTAGAACGCATTTTATGATGGGAATTAAAGGGTTTAAGTTTTATAAAGTAAATAATTATATAAAATAAAGTATTTGGAGGCATACTTATTAAAATATTGACTAATTTGCAATATTTTAGCGCAAATCATCCACACACGACAGTCGTTTTCACTTATATTGCAGATGTGCAACAGAAGAAAAGATGGACGTATTATACGAAAAATGTATCTCTGATTTTTTTTCATTATTTTTCCTGTGTCATAAACCTTTCAGAGAATCCTATAATTTTTTCGAAAGAAAATAAAAAAATCGCGCATTTAAGGGTTAAAATTGCGTAAAGGAAAATATTTAACTGCTGTACCATTCACGTTACTTCATATTGACACGTTCATATACATTAAAATGGCAATTAAAGCGTTGGTTTACTGCTTTTTAACGTTCATATACGTCACTTTATTTTTAAATGGGAACGAGTAGAAGGATCTTCGGATAAAGTATACATTATCCGAAAAGCGAAGTGGCGTATTAAAATGAATGGTACGGCAGTTCAATATTTTCCTCTACGCAAGTTTAACCAGAAACAGTGCCATTTCTATTACTGTCCAGCTATGCATTTAAAGTGAAAGTGACTTATGTGAAAAAAAGTGACGTATTAAAATAAATCGGGAATGGCAGTTCAATACTTTTCTCTACATAAGTTCAATCCAAAACACTACTACTTCTACTTTCAGCTACCCAAATTATTATAGGCTCTCCCATTTCAAACGAAGTGACGCATTTGAATGAATGGAACACCAATTAATAACTAGTATGTTGCGGCCATTTACAAAACTTTCTTCTGTATCAATCACATCCATTAAATCATTTAAATAGTACAAGAAATGACATCCGTTGAGCACCCACTCCTATCAAAATATATCTGAATTTGAACTTGGATGAAAATTCGTGCATTCGTTCTTGAGATAGAACGATTGCAGAAATTCTGAAAAATGCAGCCTAGCAGCGCCACCTGTTGAGCGATTTGCACCCAAACATAAACAGCAGTCATTCCTATCAAGATATACCTGAAGCTGAAGTTTGTTGAAAATCCAAGCATGAGTTCTTGAGATAGAGCGATTGCAGAAATTGCAAAAAGTGCAGCCTAGCAGCGCCACCTGTTGAGCGAACTACACCAAAATTTATAAAACGTCAACTCCTATCAAGGATATTCAAGGCTGGAGTAGCACAGTTGAAGTTTATTCCAACAGAGCGAAAAATGTCCAGACCAGGGATCGAACCTGGATACTTGGCGTGCCGTGCCAATGCGTTCCTATCAAGGAGTCACTGAATCTGAAGTTGGATGAAAATCCGTGCATTCGTTCTGGAGATTGAGCTCTTGTGGAAATCGTGAAAAAGGCTGCAAAGCAGCGCCACCTGTTGCGCAATTGACACCAAAACCTAATCAGCACCCGTTTCTATCAGGGACTCCCTGAATATAAATTTTTATTCAATTCCGTTCATTCGTTCTTGAGATAGAAGACCCACAAAATTTGTGTTACACACAAACTCACAAACAGACATTTTGTAAAAACATGTTTTTCGGGTTCTCTGACCCCTAAAACGTGTCCGTCCGTCGAAAACCGGAAGTCGAAAATTTTCATGAATGCAATATTTTCTTTTGTAAAGATACAAGAGAGTAAAAATAATCTAAATTAGCTAAAATCTAATAATCTAAATAATCTAAAGTAACAATAATGCAATAATCAATGAGGATTATTGCATTTCGTCTGATGATTTTATATACGAAACTTTCATTTTGGCTTGGAATGAAACACCCCGTATTTTTAATTCAATTAGCGGATGGTCTCCGCCCTTTCTTCTATAAAAATGGCTTGTTGTCATAAGCTCTCTTTCTCGCTTAAGGGGTCTTGTACCTTTTAAACGCGACGAAATTTAACGAAAAATTTCAAAGTTTGAATGAGTCTATCTTCAAAACCTTTTTATGTATACACATGAAATTTTGGATATTGATTAATCAGATTATGCTTTGTAATAGGCTGTCATTAGAAATTTATTGGCCTTTTACAGAATGTGTGTATTGTTCAAATCAAAATAACTCTTTTTTTTTTACTCCATAAGTCATTGCGCGCATGATATCTTGACAAAGTATGTATGGATTGTCATGAAATTTGGAAAATATATTAAACATATATGCGTGTTTAAAATGAACTACTCTTAGGCCAAAATTATTTCCTTAACTATATAAAAAAAATATTTTTGTAATAAAAAAAATATTAAAATTATATTTTTAATGAATAAAAATTGTCATAACTAAAAATATTACCATTGTAAATACTTAAAAGTAGTTCATTTTATAAACACATGTTTGTTTAGTATCTTTACCAAATTTCCTGACAATTCATACATACTTTCACAAGATACCATGCGCGCAATGACTTCTGGAGTAAAAAAAAAAAAAAAAAAAAAAAAAGCTATTTTGATTTGAACAATGCACAAATTCTGTAAAAGGCTAATAAATTTCTAATGATAGCCTATTACAAAGCACAATCTGTTTAATCAATATCCATAATTTCATGTTTATACATAAAATGGTTTTGAAGATAGACTCATTCAAACTTTGAAGTTTTTCATTCATTTTCGACGCGTTTAAAAGTTACATGACCCCTTAAAATGTGCACGATGCGCTTTCTAAAACGCCAACAACGCATCCAGAGGATAGCTTTACTCGAAAGAGCACTTTATCTTTTAGAAAGGGACCGCTCAAAAAGCATTTTATTCCGATACAGATGAAGAAATAGCTCTCAAAACTTCTCTGAGGAGCGGAGGAAATGACATAAAATGGGAGGCCGCCAAAATGACGAAAGCCATGAAGACAAAGGATGACCGTGACGAGAAAGCATAAAAATGTTTAGAGAAAAGTTTTTAAATATGACTTTGGAGGGAAAAAAATTAAATAAGGGGAAAAAAAGCGAACTAAAAAGAGGGAAATAAGATGACGTAGGAAAACAGTAGTGTAATGGAAATCCTTTTTACTTAAGTAATTGCAGTCGAAGGCAAACATGTAGGTAGCAGGAGCCGCAGTACATACCTAAACATGAATCGGATACCTCTGACTGCCTCGGGTTTTTCAATTACTTAAGTAAAAAGGAATTCCATTACCCACTCTACTATTTTCCTACGTCATCTTGTTTGCCCCTTTTTAGTTCGCGTGGTTATTTTATTTTTTATTGACGAATTTTTAGTTTATATTACTTACCTATTTTTTTTTTATTATTATTTACTTGTATGATTTTTAAGTTGTGTTTCATTGTTAGTTCTTATCTATAAACACTGTTTTGATGAGCTCTATAGATGTCTATGAAGTTTAGAGTTGCAGTCAAGCTAGAAATCTGACCTACACAACTTCCAGGTTGTGCAGTATTTATATGGACTGTAAAAGAGTCAATGAAACATCGTCTTCATTTTGAAAGACCTATCCAATGATAGGCCACTCAATAGGATGCTCAATAAACCACTCAATAAAAATTTTTTCGTCTCTACCGCCATTTTACGGCCGGCCATTTTGAATTTATAAAAACAAAATCTAGCCTATAACCATTGGACGGTTAAGACGAATCGATAGAGACCTCATTCATTAAAATCCATCCAGCCGTTGGGATGTTTCGAGGGTATAAAGAAATCCACATACCGAGATACGCGTGAAACACATAACCCTTCTTTACAGTCGGGTAAAAATGAAAAAAGAAGTAAGACTCCATTCTTTTCGTTCTTTTCTTCTTCCTTTTTAAAACTAGATTTCAGATGTTGTTGACTCTCATTAAGGCTTGGTTTATAAAATTTTCTTCTCGGATCTCTGAAAATATCGAGGCCGATAAAAAACAATTTTCGAATGAATTTCTTGCACAAAGCAATGTTTTCAAATCGATTCAAGAAGAACATAAGGCATAACGTTGTTTCGAGACAAAATGACGAAGAACCGTTCAAAAATCGAACTTTCCAATCGAATTGAACCTGTATCGAACTTTCACTCTATGCGGTGGTTTTCAAACTGCATTCAATTCTTTGGCTAATACGCTTTTTTTTTAATTTTTTTGAACGATTTGTTTTGGAGCGGTGATTTCGATTTTAAAACTTCACGAGATTAAGTTCATTCTCGTGCCCCACATCCGAACGGCATTCTTTATGTTCTCGCGGTGTGCACCAGGAGCAAATGTGTGCAATGTGAGCACCAGGAGCAGTTTGACCTGGACAAGGTCTCCGAAAAAGCTGCTGTACACTGACTATTGACTTTGACTCCACATACCAAATCACGCACTGTGCTTTTTGTGGCAAGGTCAACATCGTACTGTGCTTTTTGCTGCACGGTCAACATCGTACTGAGCAGCTGCAGTCTGGCGCGTCGGCTGACCTTGACGACTGCGCAACTATCCGCGTATAACACAGACATGCAAACGAATTATGGTGAACTAAAACCAAACTTGAGTTCACCAGTTTTCGTGTAGTGAAAAAATTACTCATTTAACATAAAAGGTTTCGATGTTATGATTTTTTTAAATCTAGGTATTATTTTTCGATGACCCAGTATAATCAAATACATTTGATTCGCGGGTTTTATCTGAGATTTTAACTTGAAATATACATTTATAGTAGAAAAAAATGTAATATTACATTAATAATACATTAAAATTATCAACTTTATCATGAAAAAATAAAAATGAAAAAATTGTTAAAGAATTGGGTCTCGTGGTATTTTTCTGAGAGTTTAATTTGAAATATACATTTATGGCAGGGGAAATCATGTATTAAAATAATACAATTTTAGCTGATAATAATTAAATTTCCCTTTAAAAATAAATATGTCTTAATTTAAAATTATAAATTTCAGAATTGATATTACATAAAATCATAAATAAAGATATAATTTTTTTTGAACAATTAAAACAAAAATTTTATTTATCAGTTAAAATTTTAATTTTAGAATAAAATTGCCCGAAACTGTATAAGTACATGATATAGGCAGATAGTGGTAAAATATAATGGCTCCAGGATATGTAATTATTTCTAATTGTAAATGCTTTTCAAATTTTTAAAAACTAATTAATCAGAATAGTACTTTCCTAAGACCTTTCACCAGTTTTCGTGTAGTGAAAGAATTACTCATTTAACATAAAAGGTTTCGATGTTATGATTTTTTTAAATCTAGGCATTATTTTTCGATGACCCAGTATAATCAAATACATTTGATTCGCGGGTTTTATCTGAGGTTTTAACCTGAAATATACATTTATAGTAGAAAAAAATGTAATATTACATTAATAATACATTAAAATTATCAACTTTATCATGAAAAAATACATTAAAGTGCATAAAAGTAGATTCCCAGAGGCCAAAGAACTTATTGTACAACTCACTATTGAAAAGACTGCAATTTTAGGTCTGGATTTCATAAGTAAATGCAAGTGTGGAAGCCAACTTTTTTCGTTTTTTTTTTTTTTTTATTTAAAAAAATAGTTCAAATGGGGCAATAACTCACTGCATTTCAATGTTCAACTAAAAGTACATTTTGAAAAAAAAAAAATTAACTGCATATTTAGTTAAAAATTTAAAATTGTTTAAAAAATTTTGAATTTTTAAAAATGCTACTTTTTTAAATATTAATATTTCAAATGTGTATTACACAAGACTGCGGATTGAGTTTTAGATATATCAAATATTACATTTAATATATATATATATTTTACTGATATAGATAGTGTAAAACAGTGAAATCTAACACATCTTCATGTACTTTTATTAAAAAAATAATAATAATAAAATAAAACCATGAAGGATAATTCCATGCTCAGATTTTTCAGATATATAATAAAGAACATGAACAAAAAAGTTTAAATCTATATCTGAAATTCCAAAAAAAAGGCCTTGGTATTTTTAAAACATGAAAGCGAAGAAAATATGAACATCCCCCCCCCCCCCCCAAAAAAAAAAAATAAATAAATAAATTTATAGTTGGCTGTTTCTGGGTAATTGCGCTGGTTGTATTAATAAAATTTACAATATCTGGCGTTATATCGCCATCGTATGATTAAAAATGAGGTGTCACAATATTCACAATTAAATAGACTTTCATTTAATATTCAAAAAAGAAGATGGATTTTTTGGTCAATTTTCAGGTGAACTGTCCCTTTAAGTTATGTGTTTGTCAGGAATTGCAAATATAATTGTAAAATAAATAACTATACAAAAGTCAAGAATGACAACAGAAAACTCATCTCTAATAGAAGAAAATCACATGTAACAGTCATTGATAAGTTTCCAGATATTTCAACTACTTTAATATTGCCTGTTTAAGTCAGATTATTTTTTATGCAATATTAAATACCATATATTTTTAAAATTATTTGCAAGTACGTACTTACAAATGCTATTTTAGTTGTAATACCTACCGACAGAATGTGTATTTTAAGTTCTGCATACATTATGAAAATTAAATTTTTTATTGATAAATAGAATTTTTGTTTCAATTGATTAAAAAAAAATTAACATTTTTATTTATGAGTTTATGTAATATCAATCCTGATATTAATAATTTTAAATTAAGGCATTTTAATGTAAGAAATTTTTAAAGGGAACTTTAATTATTCGTTGTTAAAATTGTGTAATTTTAAAACATGATTTCTCCTGCCATAAATGTATATTTCAAGTTAAACTCTCCGAAAAATGTGAATCCCAATTCTTTAAATATTTTTTTTTTTTTTTTTTTTTACTTCCTAAAGTTGTAATTTTAATGTATGATTTTTTTCTGCCATAAATATATATTTCAATTTAAAATCTGCGATAAAACCGCAATATATTTTAATATTTTTGAATATATTTTAAATCAAGGGGCAAAAAGAAGAAAAAAAAAGAAAAAGAAAAACAGAAAGTACCTCTTTAGTGATCCTTCTATGCTTAATTATTGAATGTATAATTCAAACAACCATAACAAAATATTACAAAACGGAAATTTCTAGAACTGTTTCTGCTGCACACATACAACTATTCGAGTTGGTTCGTTTGCTAACTCAGATCTCTTGCGTGACTCATCTTATTCTTGAAGCAGACCCGTTGAGAATTATTTCGCGACGGCCCCGATTGGATGCAAGGAGAATCTTCTTTCAGACTAGAGAAAGAAATACATCCATTTTTAAGAAAAGTACAGTCAGGTATAACAAGAAAAGATTTATCTAAATAGGAGTTTCGTTCAAGAAACTATTTTATGAAAATAAGTTAAATCCCGTTAGCAATGTGGCTCAATGAGTTGTTCCCCTAGAAATATAAGAAATACACTCTGTAACAAAAAAAATGTATGTGGCCAAAACGAATGGAGCCAGAGCTTTGAAACTTGGCGTGCTGATGCAATTGGATGAGTTATGTAAATGGTTAACATAAAACTTCACTGGGAAGCAGAGGGGGCGACATAAAATGGTAGGCCGCCGAAATGACAAAAGTCATGTTGTTTAGAGAAAGGTTTTTAAAGATGACTTCGGAGGGAGGGTTACAGTTATGTAAATGGTTAACAATTAGAACGAGACTACTATTGTGGATATACTGGATTTGAAAGAATGGAAGCTTTAAGACGCACTCGACGGTACTACAAACCGTGGTTCGACGTCGAAAAGGGTCGAACCATAGGCCGGATAGAAGCAGGTTGGTCCAACAGACCTATCAGCAGCATTTGGGTCGAAGCGATAGTGTGCTTCCTCGGTGTTGGTATTAGGGGATCTGAGAAGACACGGCCAGCCGCTGCAGTGGCTCAGGGCGGCACCGGGCCACCAATGCATGAGAGGATTGAGCAATCAGAAGAACACCCACATCGACACCAACCATGTCACTATCATCTATTCGACGCCATTTGCTAGTTGATATGGATGCAAGGACTGCCATCCTTAAATGGCAGGTCGACTCTGGGTTCAGCTTTTGACGTCCATTTAGGCAGTCGCATCTAACCCTTTAACATAGTCTGGATGGGTGTCGATGTCGAGCAAGCTGGGAAGTGTCTGATTGGAGAAATGTAATGTTCAGCGACAAATGCCGCTTTTCTTTCAGTGCTGGTGACGAACGTATATTTATGCAGTCAGAGAGGGTCAGTGGTGCTTGCCGCGGGATCCACCGGAGCAATCTACTGAGCACTGTGCAGCAGCACCTGCAGCTTTATTCGTGCTGCAAGGTACTTTAATGGCTCACAGGTACATAGACGACATTTTTAAACCAATGCTACGGCCTATGCTATCAAGTCCCCTAGGTGCCATTTATCAGCACGATAATGCTCGACCTGCATGACTCTCGCAACAATGTCCTTCCATGGCCTTACAGGTCACCAGATCTAGCTCTAATAGAGAATATTTTGGACACGTTGGAAAAGCGACTTCAACTCTCTCGAAAAGTCACCGAACTAGTTTATCAGTTGAGACATATATGGCAGAATGTACCGCACAGGGAGATCGGTAACTTAATTGACTTCATGTTTCACCGAGTATCGGTTTTTATAGCTGTAATTTATTTTCGGTATTAAAATATCTTAACCCGATGACTGATATCTTCGAGTCCGAGTAATATCGATAATCGAGTTGCCATTCATTTCACATTGAGTCGCGGTGTGCAACGGCACACCGCGACTCAATGCCGGTCGCGGAGCTACGGCAACTCTTCCGTTGCTGCGCCAATTGAGCGGCAATTCAAATTTATTTGCACCATTCTATTCTAATCCATTAGTATTCTAAAAAATACTAGCCGCGCTTGGCGACCAGTTTGATCTTCCTTAAAATTTATGTTTGGGAAAGCATGCTAAGCGTTGTATCATGTTACTGTTATTCATAATTTAATTTACTTGTGGACTCACTTAAATATAATTAATATAACCCCTTAAGTTATTATTAGTTTTTGTTGCATTAAAATATCTCAATTTGTTGATTTTCTGTACGCAAGTAAACCCTATTGGTTTAAAATGACAGTCTATGGGAATGTGGCGAAATATTAGAGATATCGCAAAGTTGGCGTCACTTTTGGCGACTAATTCTGGGGAAATGTAGCGACTTATCGCCAAGTTGGTGATAAAATTGGCGGCATTTGGTGACAGAACAGGGTCCCCCCTACGTTAACCCCCCTTATAGGTATGGAGATGCATTAAATGCTGTTCAATAACCAATGAGGTACGTTTCATTCGGGCGTTGCGATTAAACAATTAATAAATAATCGCGATTTCTGTGCCACATACGATAGCATAATATATATATAGATTCTGTTGTATATCAGCTGTTTTCGAAAGGCTGGCGTAGCAAGACGCGAGTTCCCGCCGATGCGCTACAGAACTACGAAAAATCGAGAAAATTATACAAAATCGCTATCACAGTGCCCCCTTCCGGCGGAATATTTCGAAATTCAAGGACCTGCTAGCCATAACGAAAAACATACGCAAAAAATTTGGTTCAGTTCTATTCATAACTTCATACACTTTTCGATGGTAATATTAATAAAATGGCACAAAAATCGCCATTACAGCAACCCCTTCCGGCAGCATATTTTCAAATTCAAGGAAAAACTGCTGGCCACCGCCAAATACATACACAAAAAATTTGGTTCAATTCTATGGATAACTTCATACACGTTTTGATGCTACAATGGCGACACACGGACAGACAGACATTTTGTTTAAACATGTATTTTGGGGTCTCAGACCACTAAAACGTGTAAATCCATTGAAAACCGGAAGTCAAAAAAATTTCGATTACAATACTTTCTTCTATTGAAGATAGAAGAAAGTAAAAAGAGGAGAAATGTAAGTGACACATTCTTTTATAATACCATCTTTGATAATTAATGCTTCGTTTAATTAATAAATCCCAAACAGCTTTGTTTTAAAAAAAAGCATCAACACACAATTGACAACGGCCGCCATCTTTCTTTTTACTAGGCATGCGCGGTTCACTAACCTACCACCCAGAGCTTGATTGAGTTACCCGGTAATTCTCCTTCAACCTCAACCTCGCATTTCGAGCTTAACCCGGGAGAACTCGCTACATGAGATTTTTTCTCACCGCAGTACTTCTTTAAGACCCTTATTTAAACCCTTTTTCCTTTTAATTAAAATTTTAAAATGTTATTTCAATTATTTTACCTCTTTTAAGAATAAAAGTACCAAGCCAAGCAGAAAAAGTTGATTAAGCGAATGTAAAGTAAAAGAAAAGGAATTGGGCACCGTGAGAGAAAATCTCACTAGCGAGTTCTCCCGGGTTAACTCTCGGTTGAATGCGAAATCCAATTCACCGTTTACCCAACCTGACGAAATTCGAGGTAAATACTAACCTGGTGTTGACAAACTCAACCAGCTCTGAATGGTAGATTAGTGAACCGCACATGCCTAATAGAAATAAAGATGGTGGTCGTTTTAAATTGTGCGTTGATGCTTCTTTTTTTAAAACAAAGCTGTTTGGGATTTATTAATTAAACGAAGCATGTATCACTTATATTTCTCCCCTTTTATTGCATATTTTTGCTCTATGAACGCAAAATTATATTAATTTGTGTGCTGAAAACGAAACTTCAAATTTTGCTGATTTACAAAATATTTTTGGTGGCGCCATCTATCGAATCGAAATAGTAAAAAAAATGTGTAATGTTCTTTCAATACCAATTTGGTACAAAAATATGATTCAAGTCTCTTTTTCTCTCTCTTTTTTAATAGTAATGAAAAAATAGAAAACAAATTTTCTTCCATTTGAGTACCCTCGCCGTACCGTTCATAGTTGTTTAAAGCATGAATTTTCTACCAAATTGTGTATATGTGGTCAGTTGTTCATAATAAATAAATTATTATTTTTTTAATTACATACTTAGTAAGCTTGAAATAATGATTTTTGTTTTAAAGACACAGTTTTTTTTTTTTTTTTTTTTTTTTTTTTTTTTTTTTTTTTTCAAATTTCACAATATATTAAGAACATTAATACATGTTTTCGGCCTTCTTCTAAAGTTATTAAACATTAAAAAAAATGTGTAATAATCAACGCATGATTTTTTTTTTAAAAGGCCTCTTGTCTTTTTTTTTTTTTTTTTTTTTTTTTTTTGCTACCGGCATGCTATTTTATCCAAGATATTTAATTGAATCTGTAATTAATTACATTTGTTAAATAAAAAATATATGCATTAGAAATAAATATATGAAATTATCTTCATACATATATTCATTGTAAAAAATAAATAAATAAACCCATCGCATTATTTACTTTTATTCTACTTAATACTACCAGTTTGATCAGATAATTGTTTATTAAACTTATATTAAAGAAAATGATTTTTTTTAATCAACTATTTTTTTAAGAATTATATTGAAAATTTTGTTCTGTAAATGAACAAAACCATGAAATCAAAATGGTAATTCCAAATTTATTTATGAGAATTTTTTATTTAAGATTTAAACATAATAAGTATGCATTTCCAATGCTGCCTTTAGTTTCGTTATTGAAAAGAAACAGATAAAGATGGTGTCGAGGCAGGACAGAACTGGCAGAGACGATTACTAAGTCATGTGATTCCTTTGGCCAACCAGCTACTCAGATTTCAACCAAGGGTTGACTAATCTAAGATCGACTAATCGCGGCTAGATGTGCCAACCGAAAGTTTCTGAACTGAGAGTTGAACAGGGAGTTAAAGGTTGGTGGAGAATCGACCGGTTAGTCAACTCCAGGTTACTATTTACCTCGAATTTCGTCAGGTTGGGTAAACGGTGAATTGAATTCGCATTCAGCCGAGAGTTAAGCTCGAAACGCGAGATTGAGGTTGACGGAGAATTATCGGGTTAGAGTTCCTTTGAACTTAACTTGAGCTCACGTAAGCTGCGGAGTGGAATGAATAAAACGAACAAATTAGCAATTCTGAAGCTTTTGAATGTGTTGCAAAAGGCTTGACATGGCTGGAGCAGCAGAAAGACTGTAATATTGGTGAACTAATAGGGGAGGGTAGTACACAGTGAGACGAAAATTATTATTACTTAAGTAGTGGCGACGATTTTTATTCTTTTAAAAAAGAATTTGCTACTCTTTAAGCTACACAAATACGCTACACATTAATGTATAAATGGTTTTTAAAAAGTTTAAAAACAGCATAATGGAGTACCGGAAATTATGGAGTATCACTGTGTACCACAAGTGGTACATAGTGAGACGATGTAATATGTAACGTAATGGTATATAGTGAGACAATTTTCATAAATTATACATTTTTACACTCTATTAATAATTTTCTGCAGTTCATCATTTCTAATTGATATTTCTAGATTTTCAAAATATTAAAAATATGAGCCTCGGGTGGACAATGGCATACCTTGGGCTACCTTCATGCAAATCTTCAGCCTCATACGTTTAGTAGATTTCCCTAGCCATCGCACGCCCCCACACACAGAAAGAGGGAGACCTTCTTTTATTAATAAATAACTTTTTTAACATCAGAACTACATAGTAGGTACACACAGAGACACGTCTCAGTGTGCACAACTGTGTGTCTCACTGTACACTTTCATTACGTTGCAACGAAATGGTTTCCACATCTGTTACATCCATTTCATCGCTTTAAAAAGTTTATGTCGTTTTGTCGAAATAGTCTATCATAGATATAGCTAGATATGGTTAAGTAAATATATGTCATATTGTAGTAAATAAACTCTAAAATAGACGTTTATGTAACTTTAACTACTATAAAATAAAGAATTATTTATTATTTTGTCGGACGAGTCAATTAAGTGCCGAAACTACATCCACGTGTTGCATAAGATGAGGTCACATTTATGTGTGCCTGCTTGGAGAAAAAGTTACAACTATATGTCAAAATGGCTGCTGTCTCACCGTGTACCATGCCTCACTATGTACCATGTCTCACTCTGTACTACTCTTCCTTAATATTAAAATCTCCGTGATAGAGCTTCAAAGCAAAGGCAATCGAAACTGCGTCAAACAAAACATTTTTTTCAAACTCCTGTGACATATGTAAAAGGTACTTCATTTCAAAATGAAAATTCAGGTAATTTATTCTTGCTTCTTTTTGCTATTGCTTTATTTTTATTAAGCACTTGTTACCATAATAAGAAGTATTGCATATATTTATCCTTAAACTTAAAATTGAGGCATTTTCGATTATCCGAAAATTTCGATTTTCCGAAAGAGGGTCAGTCCCACTTACTTCAGATAATCGAGATTCTACTGTATACTGGAATTCCAGACATAATACAATAGCAATGTGACAACGCTCAGAAAAAAAGAAAAAAAAAAGGGAAGAAAGAAAGAATACGCATATATTATCAACGCGAGAATCCCAGGATTTTTGCAATTCATTATCAAGTGGCTTTGAAGCAGTCAAAGAGCGTCGTTCTTTTTGTCTGATTTTCTAACAAAGGGCTTCGTGGCGGTCGAGAACGAACAACAACAAAAAAAAGCCCTATTAAACGCTCTGTCGCGTGCAGATAATAAAGGGGAGTCAGAAACGCAGCTTTTTCTTCTTCCGAAATCTCTTCATTATGCAAGCGTTGGCCGCAGACGCAACGGAATTTGAATGAAAAAGGGGGAGAAGACAAGGGGTGGGTGGTAGCCTTTTTACGGGAATAAAATGGTGAGCTTGCAAGAAGACACGAACAAAATCACGAATTTCGTAGCTCCGAAAAATCGATAGCATCCGGCACCCTAAACACATTCCTCCTCTGCTCCGAGAATTTAATTATTTTTCCTCAGTTGTATATCAAAAAAGAAATAAATAAAATCTCTGAATTTTGGACGAAGATCTCAACGATCTGTTGAGGGCTAAAACTCTGTTACTTACCACTTTCAATCTTTTCTGTTCTCTAACTTTAAAATTCATTTTTCCCTTTATAGTTCCGACTCTCTTTGGGGAGGATTTTATTAGCTTTATCATCCTCTTGACTGAACCTTTCAGCGGGCGCGCTTCAAATTTTTGCATGTATTTTTTTTTTTCACATGGTACTTACCTGCAAGAGATACCACGGGCTATACGGGACGGTTTAATAACCCGTCCTACAAATCTAGGGGTTCTTTTACTCCCACCTCAGCCCCAGATATCTTCCCACTTCTCTCTCGTTCTGAAGCCACATGTTGTTTCTCATACTCTATGTTACGATCGGTTATACTGATATAAATATCCAGGTAGAAAGAAATGGTTGGGCGAACGTTGGTTAAGGGGCCTCTGCACTGAAACTCCCATGTTAGCCTATGGGAAAACTTTGAACCGCGATCACTCATTAACTAATGTAATTATTAAAATACAGTTATCACCCTCAGAAAGTAGAGGTCAGTAGCGCCAACTTTTCAAAAATATTGCGTAGGCTCAAACATTTTTGAGGAAAATAACACATGTAACTTTTATCCCTTAAGAGAGAATGAGGAGGTACGAACGACTAAAAATAATTCGAAACTAAATAATGTTTTTTTAAGCAAATTTTTAAATTATTTTAATTTAATTATAATTTTATAAATTATCTTATTAAGTTATTTTCTAAATACAATAACATTTATTTTAAATAACATTGGAATGGTTAACTATTGAAAGTGCAAAAAACTAAATGTCAAGAAAAGCATACATTTTAGTTACCTAAGTATTTTATCAATTCCAGACATGTAAAAACTAAATAGGCAGGATATTTTTTATGAGAAATTTAAATATTCGTCCGCTAAAGGGGTTTTCAGTGCTTAAGTCTAATGGATATCCTTACTATTTTTCAAACAAAATTATTTTGAGAACATTAACAGAACCAAATTTCGTTTCAGTGATTAAAAAAAAAGAATTAAATTAATTGAATTGAGTGGGCGGGAAGATCAAAATATTGGGTGGGCTCGCCCGCCATGAGCGCCTATAAGTTGGCGCCACTGTCAGACGCCAATGATGTGCGTTTTCAAAAATTGTCTACTTAAATGTTCAGTATTTTTAAGAGGATGATAAAATTTAATCAAATGGAAGTTTCAAAGTGTATGTACTTAAAATTGACGGAGTCAATTTTTAAAAAAGCACATCATCGGCATATGGCGTCCACTTTCTGAGGGTGAAAACGGTATTTTAACAATTATATTAGGTTATGAGTCATCGTGCTTGAAAGTTTTCCCATAGGCGAACGGGTGATTTCGCGATCGGGAAGTTGCAGCGCAGTGGAGACACTACGAATCATGAGATGGAATCATGGAGAGGCGGAATCATGGCTGGCGTTGTTGTTCAGAAACTATGTAATAGAACTGTTTTTCCGTTTTTGTGTAAACGCAGCAGACCTTTCACAAAAATAAAGTGTGAGTTTTGTACCAAATTTCCGCGCGAAAGAAGAATAATCACTCAAGAAAGGGTGAAAAACGTGTTTGTCACGTGATCAAAATCGCTTATAACTCAATAGGTAATTTATGGGTCAAAAAATGGAAAATACAGTTCGCGTCCAAATCGCTGCCATAGGAATGCCTTCCAATTTCATTACCTTTCCGTTAAAAAAATGAATGTGTAAATGTGTCAAAACGGTTTGTGCTTGTTGAGCAGAGCCGTTGAGCCTTAATTTGTAATATTTTCCCGTGAAAAGGAAAATAGAATAAATAAATTAAAAATTTAAAAAAGATAAGTATAACCTGATATTGGAAATGAAACTGAAATTCCTAAGTATTTCTTACTATTATAAGGTGAGTAAATTTTACTAACGTAAGCACAGAAAGGAGCGAATAGGATGTCTTATATCGAAATAAAGCTTTGATGTTGAAATAAATGGGGATATTCTTATTATTAAAAAAAAAAAAAATGTTATCAGTACTTTGCGGTTTATCGTCTGCGTACGGTTAACTTACAGATTTAATTTTTAATTTAAAATTTAAATTTAACCAGTATGCTGTGGCCATCACAAAACTTTCTTCTCTATAAAACACACCCATTAAATCATTTAAATAGTACAAGAAATGACGTCAACTTAGCACCCATTCCTATCAAAGTATATCTGAAGTTGAAGTTGGATGAAAATTCGTGCCTTAGTTCTTGAGATAGAGCTATAGTAGAAAGTCTGAAAAATGCAGCCTAGCAGCGCCACCTGTTGAGCGATTTGCACCAAAACATAAACAACACTCACTCATATCAAGGTATATCCGAATCTGAAGTTCGTTGAAAATCCAAGCATGCGTTCTTGAGACTGAGCTATTGCGGAAATCGCAAAAAACCGCATAGCAGCGTCACCTGGTGAGAGAGTTACGCCAAAATGAATAAAATGTTAATTCATGTCAAGGACTAACTGATTTGATGAAAATCCGTGAATTCGTTCTGGAAATTGAGCTATTTCGGAAATCGTGAAAAATGCTGCATAGCAGCGCCACCTGTTGAGCGACTGACACCAAAAACTAATCAGAACCAGTTTATATTAAGGTCTAACTTAATCTAAAGTTTTGTGAAATTCCGTGCATTCGTTCTTGAGATAGAGCGCCCACAAAATTTTTGTCACATACAGACTCACAGAGTGATAGACAGAGTGACAGGCACACTCACAGATAGACATTTTCTAAAAATCATCCAATCGTGTTCAGGACATTCTAAAATGTATAAATCCGTGGAAAACCGGAAGTCGAAAATTTTCACGAATCCAATACTTTCTTCTTGTAAAGATAGAAGAAAGTAAAAACACTTTTGAAAACAAAGGGATACTAACCGTCAAAATTATACAAAGCAAACTTATAAATATCGAAAATGATGTCATTATAGCGAGAGATAATTATTTTAACTGTTAAAAACTAAAAAATAACTTAGATTGTTTGAAAAAATATTCTTTGACTAGTGCTAATTCTTAAAGCCACCCGATTTCAGAAAATATAAATGAAAATTATTTAAAAAAAAAATAACATTTTCATTCATTACATTCATTACATTTTCATAAAACCTAAACTTTTTAATATGATATGGACAAAGTAAAATCGTTTTCGCTCTACTGGTATCAAAATTAAGACTCGAAAACGCAAAGCATATTGGAGACACATTTGTAAATCGAAGTTTAACCGAATTTTGATTCCACATTTCTTTTAGCTTTAAAATTGTAAAAGTATTTTATCATTTTTAAAAATAGTTTTTTTTAAATATATTTTTTTTATAATGGATTTTTGTAAATTCTTATATGTTGAAATGAATAATAAATATTTTACACCAAATACCTCCTAAAATAATTGTTGTAGTAGTATTCTTCTAGATATAAATATTGTAGAATGACAAGCAAAATTATTTTTTGGAAACAAAATTTATAAAAACATTAGATTTCTAAATTAGATGTCTCAGTTTACATTTCCAAAAGTTTCTTATCCTTTAGATACAGGTGTTTGTGGTTGGAAGTCAAGTAAATACTGCTGCTGGATATTGGGGTAACGCAAAATGCTTATCCAAACTGTTGCTTATCCTTAATCGCAGTGTAAAAAGAAATCTAAGAATCGTTAATACAATCAATAGAAATTTACAAATGTAAATTAAATTACATTACGGGGGGTTCAGGGGCCAGAGTCCCCCTGAAGAAATCTACTTTATTATCTAAAAATTACCAGAATAAGTAGCTCCTGAGAATTTCAGAATATTATTACATAACAACTTTTTTAATTTAACTCTTCTAATGTCTGAAACCTTCGAAGTATTTTTTTACTTTTATAAATGTTTATGTAATTTTAAAAGTTTAAATTTCGTTTTTGTAGGAATATTAATATTGCGCAAAGTATGCTAAAAACAATGAGTTGCAGAGCTGACGTTGAGGCTGCTGATCTGCAGTTTTACTAGTTTTATACATATGCAGTAAACAATTTATAAGGCAGACCCTGTGTAAGACGGAAATCTGTATAACTCGGAAAGATTTTCCAAGTCCCTGCGAATCCAGAGATAGGGTAAAATTTGTCAAAGCGGAATATTGTCTAATGAGGAAAATTTTCTTGGTCCTGATCGATCAGATGTAACAAAAACAAATAAACACAAAGGGAGTTGGGGGTAGAAAAAAGTTCTAATATCACAGAATACGAGAGTAATTTTTATGTAATTTAAAATTAATTTGCTTTCAAAATATTAAGTTAACACTAGAACCGCCATAGTGGTCATTTTGACCGGTACCAAATAAAAATACTTCGATTCGAACCAGAAATTTCTTTCTAAAATAAGTTAAATATGTACCACGGTGTAATAAGTTAAATAAATCAGTTAGATAGTTTTTAATAAAAAATATGGTGTAAAATATTTTTATAATACTTGAGTAAAATTTCTGGCGGTTCTAGTGTTAAAAGCAATGAACATTAATAATCTAATGAAAATAGTAATATAACATAATAAAATAATAGATTACTACTTTAAACACTATTAATATTTAAATTTTGTTACATTAGCGAACTCATCTATTTCGCTGTTCCATCTTACAATCCGATTCACGAGTCTAATCGGAGGTCCCGCGAGCCACTTACGTTGATGATTTTAGGAGCTACATGGCCGTAGGTTACGCATGGTTCTCAAATATGCAAAATCTCCCTTTTTTCGAGCGCGCGTTAGCTAATATCTTGAGGCTTGTCATATTTTCCAACAGAGGGCACAGTTGTAAACATGGGCGGAATATTTCTTTATTGGTTGATTAGCTTTTGCTTGATAGTAGTCAAGACCCCTCTCGAGTTCTGCAACGTACAAGGCTTTAACCACAACTGAAGGAGGATATTCCAAACATCAGCATTTTTACTGTTTTAAGGATGGACCGAAAATGAAGTCTGAAAGTAATAAATGTGAGGCTGGGACAACAAGGGCTCAAACTAGTTTTAGAATGAGATTTAAAGTTAGAACAAACAGATTTCGGATTTTAATTTAAATTTTTGAAATTTAATTTGAATTTTGTGTTTTAATCCTTTTATATATATGAGTGTATATACATGCTCGAAAATTACTTTTCAAAAACCAACCAAAATTGGTAAGCTGAGTTGTAGTTTCCAGCCAACATTTATTAAAAAATATTTTTTTTTATATTCCCTGGAGCAAAGATTAGAATGAGGCGATATTTAGAAGCGAAACAATATCCTATAAAAGAAGTGATAGTGCACGTCGTATGTGGTTCTGCTCTTGAACTGAGAGTTGTTGAAAACCTATGATAACCGACATTCTGCTCACGCTGAGCCGTCGCAGACCCCGGTCCTCGCTTAACCCTTTCAAGGGCGGTGATATATTTATGAAAACACTCAATTTTAATTCCCAAACGCCACAATGGCACCAGAATTTTGGGCATGAAATTTTAAGCTTATTTTGTGTGTGAATTATAGCATTTTCTTATTTCCAAATAAATTAGTTCGTAATTTCCGGTGTCATTTATTCATTTTAACATTTTAGCAATGGAGGTGCCTTGCCCCTGAAAGGGTTAAAGCCAGTCTTCAGTTCTACTTCTTTAAATCAAAATTTTCGATTAATTTTTTTCATTTTTCGATTCTACAAGTGTCTCGATGGTTGTAAAGCGGTTTCGTAATGTTTCAATTCCTCACAGTATTTTTGACTCATTAAATGGAACGCCGATCTTTGAACGGAACTCTATTAATAAATTTTATACTTTTTTTCTCGAAATTCTGTTTTTCAAACGGGGCGACCCTTTTGTTCGAGAACTATGAGACCGATTTCCTTCATTTTTTATTTCAAAAAATGTTAATCGTATTTACTGGAGGTTATACCGTCGAAAAGTATCATTTTCGTTGATTCGATGTTTTTTAAAGCTCGCAAAAGTTTACAAAAAAGACGAAAAAGTGATCTTTTTGTTTTCAAATGATTCGCCGTTTTGTCAAAAATCAACTTTTAAAACTAATGGCATAACGTCCAAAGAATAAAAGGAACTTTCATAATAAAATGACTGAATTGGTTTCAGACGCCTTGACCGGAGAAAAACGGTCGCCCGATGCTGCGCGCCTGCAGTCGCACAAGACATACTATTCCTTTTATTTTACAAAAATTTATATATATAATTAAAATATCGTTGAATATATAATTAACATGACAATGAATATAGAATTAAATTGTCAATCAATATAATGCAAAAATTGCGAAGGTGATATCTCCCTTTGTAACCGAAAACAATTGTGAAAAGCACATCAATTTCAAGCCACCCCCTTTAAGTAATAAAGGGGGGTTTATTTTTATTTTTATGCATCGCCCTCCTGTAAGACACTCGCTCACGATCGCATCCCTTTTTAAAATCCGGCAGATGAGATTTCTCTGAGCTGAGGAATTAGGAGGATTTGAAAGATACGGTAAATGTCACGGACGTTTCCGGAAAAAAGAAAACAGTTTCCCTTCAAAGTCCGTGTAAAATACTTGGATGCTAATCATGCACGCAGATGGATTTCCGTGCTAAACCTGGACAGAAAAGAATAGCTTCGACCTAGGAAACCTACTATTGTGTTTGCACTCCTGTTAGAGGTGTTTTTTTTTTCCTTCCTTATTTTCTTTTCTTTCTTTTTTTTTAACGAAGGACCAAAAAGTGACAAAGACCTAATAGTCGCAAATAGGTATTTGGAACTGTACAGTTCATTTACTCAAAATGATGACGGTGACACGGACCCTTTTTAAAATCCGGCAGATGAGATTTCTCTGAGCTGAGGAATTAGGAGGATTTGAAAGATACGGTAAATGTCACGGACGTTTCCGGAAAAAAGAAAACAGTTTCCCTTCAAAGTCCGTGTAAAATACTTGGATGCTAATCATGCACGCAGATGGATTTCCGTGCTAAACCTGGACAGAAAAGAATAGCTTCGACCTAGGAAACCTACTATTGTGTTTGCACTCCTGTTAGAGGTGTTTTTTTTTTCCTTCCTTATTTTCTTTTCTTTCTTTTTTTTTAACGAAGGACCAAAAAGTGACAAAGACCTAATAGTCGCAAATAGGTATTTGGAACTGTACAGTTCATTTACTCAAAATGATGACGGTGACACGGACCCTTTTTAAAATCCGGCAGATGAGATTTCTCTGAGCTGAGGAATTAGGAGGATTTGAAAGATACGGTAAATGTCACGGACGTTTCCGGAAAAAAGAAAACAGTTTCCCTTCAAAGTCCGTGTAAAATACTTGGATGCTAATCATGCACGCAGATGGATTTCCGTGCTAAACCTGGACAGAAAAGAATAGCTTCGACCTAGGAAACCTACTATTGTGTTTGCACTCCTGTTAGAGGTGTTTTTTTTTTCCTTCCTTATTTTCTTTTCTTTCTTTTTTTTTTAACGAAGGACCAAAAAGTGACAAAGACCTAATAGTCGCAAATAGGTATTTGGAACTGTACAGTTCATTTACTCAAAATGATGATGGTGACACGGACCCTTTTTTATCATCCATCGTTGAGAAAACATTTCGCTGGAAAACGGCATTTTCAAATATTTTTTAATCATAAAAGAAGCACGAATTTCAGTAAAAACAGAAAAAAATTACTTTAAAAGATGATATTATGATAAGCAGATGACGTTCATTTTAATTTTATTTTGATAATTTATAAGTTGTTTTACGATTTTTTAAACCATCATTAACATGACCAATCTTTCCGATTCTCATACTTTAAAAAGAAATTAAAAGTTCGATAACGTTCTTTAATTTTTAAACTTTCATCTATATATTCTAGATTTGAAATGGACGTCATGATAATACCGAAACAAATCTGTGCGAGAATTCTTGATTCCATCCTCTTCAATGACACAATAAACAATAAGATTCAGCAGAACTTTTCGGAGCAAATGTTCATGGGTACAAAATGACCGCACAAAATGAGCAGAAATTTAAGAAAAGTCGTGACCACATAGAAACCGATTTTAATAACATTTCATACACGGGTTCAATTCATATTCAAATAGAGCTATGCAAAATATCTTCACAAAAAAATAAATTATTGTAGCTGTTTCGAACATTTAAAAAAACTTGCGATAAAGAGTGGCATGTGTGCAATCGTCCAAAGTTGCAAGTTTGAAGTTATCCGTATCTTGAAAACTATTGAACATAAATTTTAAAAAATAATAATAAAATATTGTAACCTCTTGAAAATTATGTTCATATTTATTGAGTAATAATTTGGTAACATCATCTTAAATGGGTTGTAAAAACGGAAAATGCGTCAATTTTGATAAAATTAAAAACGTTATAACAATCAAAGAAATCTAAAAAAATCTGTGAAATGGATGCTTGTGGTAGAGTTACATAGGAAGATCAAGTTGCTCAAGTTTGGGCAATATCTGCAAAATAGTTACAAAATAGAAACTTTTTAAAAAATAACAAAATCACAATTTTTCATCTTATGTAGACGCAAAAAATTAAATTAAGGGAAACTCAGATAATAAGAATATTGCATAGGCATAAAGATCAACAAGCCCATGATATGCTTAAAAAAAATTCAAGATTGCCTTTTGATTCCTAACATAACAGAATTAAGTTCAAAAGGGTAATATTTGCTACATCCACTTCAAATTGGTGCGCTTTTTTGCAATATTGCAAAGGATTTCTAGAACAAAAATGAGTGTTGCCATCTATATTGATTTGGGATTAATATATAATTTTTTTTTCATCTCAATCATTTTTTCTACTCTACTTTAAAGTATTCTTGAGTCAAAAATAAACTAAAAACGTTTCTGTTTAGTTTATTTCTATGTTAATTATTAAACTCTATGTTTAAAATATACACTTTTATCTATAACTTCAAATAATTTAAAAATTTTGAGAGCTTTCCTTCATGTTCAAACAAGTAATATAAACATTGCATTTCCCCCTCAAAATTTTACATCATTTATTTTTTTTCTCATTACGGAATAAATATACAATTACTAAATTACGCCAATCTGTTACTTATTATTCCTTCTTAATTATAAATAATTTTTAGTATGGTCTTTCGATCAAAATTGAAATTTCAAGCATGTAGACAAAATCTTGATATTGTATCAAATTTTAATGCAAGTTTGAACACTTAAATAAACAATCCTGAAATCTATTCTTTTCCATGTACTCATAAATAAATATGATCTACTGATAGGCTGATTTTCATCAAAATCTGTGACAGGTCAGCCACAGTTCATTGGCTCATTTTGTATGAAATGAGCCTTACGTACCAATTTTATACAATTCTGGTGTATTTCATCCTCAACTCCATTCCGAATAGATGTAAACGTTCGTCATTCGTCTGATATTGGGTGTGAGTGAAAACACTACTAAAAGAAACAAATTTTGCTTTATTCAACATCAGTATCATGAATATTTTTAACCCTTTAAGACCGGAAGATTTTTAGTAGAAATGAAAAGCATGGATGGTTTCACCTCATTAACAGGATCCTTATGGGATTGAAAAGGCCCGATGTGAGGTGAAGACAAGAGAGAATCCACACAATTCTGCGGACGCAACGAGGCTAACGAAAAAGACAGGCTGCCGCGGTGCATTCCACGCGTCTTTTTTTACAGACCGCTAGAGTGACGTGATGCTCTTTCGTACATCTTTATGAGTGCATTCGAGCATCACGTGACTCCAGCGGCCTGTAAAAAAAACATACGTGGAATGCACCGCGGCAGCCTGTCTTTCTCGTTAGCCTCGGGATACAAGCAGGCTCGACTTTAACCCCTTAACGCTCGAATTAAATTGCGGTTTAAAAATTCAAATTGCTTATTGGCACCACTTTTTTGAAAAAGAAATATTCACCTTATTTAATGACAGGTAAAACGATACTAAAATAAAGCCAATTACACTATATTATAAAACTGGTGGGAATCGAACAAACTGAGTAAAAGACACAGACCGTGAATATGACGGGAGCGAGAATTAAGGGGTTAAATTGCAAAAAAATAGATTTCTTTTTTTCTTGAGGATCACCTACATAATTGTGTAGGTCGAGTCTTAAAGGGATAAAGAAAGGTCGTTTTCTTTTATCAGTTTGTTTTTCCTATTGATAAAATACATTTTAGTATCCGAAATGACACTGAATGAGTTACAAATCAGTATAGGTAAAAGGGTCACACGTGAAAATTGCCTTTATCATGATCTCGTACAAGCTTCTTTTAAAATAATTTCACATTTCCTTCATTTTTTAGGTAAGCCTCTCTCATGCCTACACTGTTAAAAATATCGTGAAAAATTACCTCTGTTTTTCAAGGCTCTCTATTTTCTGACTAATAAGAGCGCTTCATAGGTGTTAATATAGCGTTCTCATTGGTCAGAAAATAGAGAGCCTTTAAAAAAAGAGGTAATTTTTCACGATATTTTTAACCCGGGAGAACTCGCTGCATGAGATTTTCTCTCACCGTCTTACTTTTTTAAGACTCTTATTTAAACCATTTTTCATTTCAATTAAAATTTCAAAATGTTATTTCAATTATTTTACCTCTTTTGTGAATAAAAGTACTAAGCCAACCAAAAAAAGTTGATATTATATGAATGTAAAGTAAAAAAAAAAGCAATTGGGCATTCTCACTAGCGAGTTCTCCAGGGTTAACAGTGCAGAGGACGTTATTATCGCGGAATGGATTGCGATCAACTCTAATCGATCCTCATCGTCACGTTTCCGAAAGTAGGGTCAGGAGAGGTCATTATGACCGTCACCCTATTGGAGAAAACTGTGTAGGGTAAAATTTTGTTTCAAGAATAGCTATTACCCTCGTAATGTATATTTCATCTCAGATATTCTTCATCACTAGTCTGAAGCCTTTTTGAGATCCGAATAGCAATTTGAAAATAAGTCTATCAAAACTTTTGATAAACGTATTTGTCACTTTGGAGTTCAAAGTGGTCTCAATTACCCCAAACAAATGTGTATAGGCAAGTATAAAGAGAAAATAGAGTGGTCATAATTTCCCCACTAGTGGTCTTAATTACCCTAAAATTTTCTGATTGTGAGTTTTGGATGGAGTCATTATAACAATCCTTTTAACTCAAAAAAAAAAAAAACAGCTATGAGAGTTAAAACTTTTATGAGGTGTTCTTAAAGGGTCAAAATTACTTCCCATGTACTAAAAACACCACTTTTCCAAATAGAAAAAAGTAAAAAGAGAAAATGTTGAAAATATACAAAGTGGTGATAATTACCCCTCTAGACACTCGGTTCAAGGGTAGGAAAAAGCACAGTGAGCAACGGTGCATCACGCGGGTCAGTTTTTGAATTCCAGTTTATCCGGGGGGGGGGGGGGGGGAATCGTGGTCGTTTTATTTCAACATTTGCAACAGAAATAACCTTCAGGACAGATTTCAACAAAAGTTTCTACTAAAAAGAAGGTCATTTTTTCAAACAAGTGGCATTCAAAAAACGTGAAGAAGGAGAATCCTGATCACATTCAAAATTTCAAGACCAAATGCGGAAAGAGAATCTCTCTATTCTAAAACTAGTTGGATGTGCCATACCAAAACTTTCTTCTATCTTATACATCTTAATATTTCAAAAAGTAGTTACACATGCTAATACTTCAATATTATTAGTTCAATACTATACCAACTCTCATTTTCTTCTTAAATTTCTGCTCCAGTCAATTAAACGGACTAAAAACGAGTTAATCTATATCATGATATTTGTTAAAATTAATAGTTTTTCCTTATTCTGTTGCTATCAGCTCTTTGCGAATAGCCGGCTTAGCAGGAAGCGAGTTCCCGCCGCTGCACGAGCCACCGATGGACAATAGAACTACGAAAAATCAAGAAAAGTATACAAAAATCGCAATCACAGAGCCCCTTTACCGTGCAGTATTTCCAAATTCAAGAGGACCTGTTGGCCAAAGCCAAAAACATGCACAAAAAATTTGGTTCAATTATATGCATAAATCCATACACTTTTCGATGGTACAATAATGAAAATGGCACAGAGATCCAATTATAGCGCCCCCTTCTGGCGGAATTTTTTCAAGCTCAGGGAAGACTTGCTTGCCATAGCCAGAAACATGCACAAAAAATTTGGTTCAATTATATACATAACTTGATACACTTTTCGATGGTACAATAATGAAAATGGTACAGACATCGCAATTATAGCGCCCCCATCCGGTGGATTTTTTCCAAATTCAGGGAGGACCTTCGTGCCATGACCAAAAACAAACACAAAAAAATTGGCTCATTTCTATGCATAACTTCATACACTTTTCGATGGTACAATATTCAAAATGGCACAAAAATCGCTATTACAGTGCCCCCTAACGGCGAATGTTTTCCAACTTAAGGAAGGACCTGCTTGCGATAGCCAAGAACTTAAAATAAAAATTTGGTTCAATTCTATGCATAACTTCATACACTTTTGGATGGTACAATTTTCGAAATCACACAAAAATCGCTATTACAGCGCCCCCTAGCGGCGAATTTTTTCCAAATTCAGGGAGGACCTGCTTTCCATAGCCAAAAACGTAAAATAAAAATTTGGTTCAATTCTATGCATAACTTCATACACTTTTGGATGTTACAATATTCAAAATCGCACAAAAATCGCTATTACAGCGCCTTCTACGGACGAATCTTTTCTGAATTCAGATAGGATCTGCTTGCCATAGCCAAAAACTTAAAATAAAAATGTGGTTCAATTCTATGCATAACTTCATACACTTTTTGATGGTATAATGGCAACAGACAGACGGACACACGGACAGACAGACATTTTCTCTAAACATGTTTTTTTGGGACCTCTGACTCCTAAAACGTGTAAATCTGTCGAAAACCGGAAGTTGAGAAAAATTTCAATTACAATACTTTCTTCTATTGAAGATAGAAGAAAGTAAAAAAGGAACTAAGGCTGTCACCGCTGCCATAAATGAATTATTTGTGACCGGAGGTCATTCTTCGCTAATAAGAACGCAGTCGCTCTCTCAATTATTGAAAATTAATTAATTTAATTTAATTAATGAATTAATATTTGAAAAAAAACTAGATTAACATCAAGTGTCATCCACTACAAGTTTAAAAAAATTTATTTGAGCTTGATTGGATGAATAATAAATATTTTATTATCGATTGAAAATTTCAACAAGATATGTATAGCGAGATTGTGAGCTAATAGTCGGAATTGAAAAAAAAATACTTTCACATTGATGAGAAATAATTAATTAGTTCGGTTTTTACGCAGTCGGTTTTTTTTTTTTAAAGTTAATTGTTTATTAAAACTGGATTCGTTACCTTGTTTTTAGAGACTGCGAAGTCTGAATGGAGGGGGGGGGGGGGGGGGGGGGGGTTGGCGAGCATAGATCGCAGGGTGCAGAGACCCCTGGTTAAATAAAAAAAAAATTAGAAAGAATTAATGAAAATGAAGTCGTTGTGATAGGAATGTCTATTCTACGTTTCTAAATAACTCATCTACAGAGTTGCCAAGTCTCCGGCTTTTTGCACACCACTATTATCTTAGAGAAAACCTGATTCTGTTAAATCGCCGAAATCTTCCAATTAAATAAAACAAAATTTTCTGAATTAAAATACTGGTATCCAAAAAGCCGGAGACTTGGCAGGTCTGCATCTAACAAGATGATTTTCACCCTTTAATGGCATATTCGAAAAAGTATTTTTCCACCCTCAACAGCGGGAAATAGACATTTTCAGACTCATTTTTAAAAGTAAAAACATGAAACTGGCTGAGGTGATTTTTGAAGAGAGGTGTAAGAGGCAATGTGTTTTCATTTTTCGCTCCATTCATTAGAATTTGATTTTTAAACAAATATTTTCTCAGTAGGACCCTTTTTTTCATTCCCAGATCTCCCGCTTCGTAAAATTCGGTTCAAAACGCAAACTTTGACAGTATTTTTTACACTATTTTCTGCATTTATCAAAAAAGCGAGAGGCACGGCACATTTTGTAGTTTCTAAATAAGAGAATTTGCCAGTTGGATGTGTTTGAGAGAAAAAATGAATTTAAAAATGAATCGGAAAATAAGCAGTTTGAATTGGAATGCACCCTTAAATCTTCCTGATGTCATGCCGTTCTATTTTTAAAGCATCGAAGTGTTTTTAAAATAGACGAACGTCTGAACGTTTCTTTTTTTTTATTTCCTCTTCAAGTAATTTGAAAATTTAATTAGGTCCGTTTTCGTTCTCGACTATCGATTGGAAGTCGAAGGAGCGGCCTCTTTCTATTCAAAATTGAACTGGCATTGATTTTTAGTTAGAATATCTTTTCCTTGTTTTGAAATGGGAGGAAGAAGTGGGGTGAGCCATGGGTGACAGAAAAATATACGTTTTATCGTGTATTATACGTTTATATCTCGTATACAACCAATATGGATTTTAGGTGGGGGGGGGAGGAGGCAAGAGAGCAGCTATAAGGGCACGAAGGATTTTCTACCAGTGAAATGTCAATAGGCGTTAGTGACGGTGCAAAACGTTATCACTTCAGGGGGGAGAAGGTACATGATATTGTAAGATATCTCTAGGGGGGAGGGCGTACATGATATTGTAAGATATCTCTAAGGGGGAGGGGGTACATGATATTGTACGATATCTCTGGGGGGAGGGGGATTTGTCTTTTGATAGGGTTATCATTTTTGATGTAATTCGTTATTTTTTAACTTTTCTTGACATCCAAGATCAATCATCTGTTACCTTTTTTTTCAGCCTGTTATCTGCTTTCGTTGAAATACAAAATTGTTATTAAAATCGTTATAAAATTATTTAATTCCAAATTAGGGAATACTCCAACGTTTGGCATTCCTATTCTTCTAGCCCAGCTTATAGAATCCACTGCTCGAGAGACCAGGTGAGAAGATGTTTGAAACTTGAAATGGTACTTGTTGTGTTTACTAAAAGAAAAGAAAAAAAATGCTGGCCACCTGTCTTGTTAATGGGAAGTTCTGCCTGCTCCCCCGGTGCAGGGGCAAGTGCAAGATGACATTATTACTCTTGAATGCATTATGTGACAAAATGCTAACTATACTTAAATGCTTAAAGGCTTAAATACTTAAATACTTTTAAATATTAACCATTTCTTTTTAGTGTTCGTTTTAATCTTCGTCCTGTCGAAGCTGGCAAAAAAAAAAAAGAAACTTTTGTCTGGCAGGTCCTGTTTTGAGGATGAAACATCTCATTCTTTAAATATGGCTAGTCGGATGTATTATGGGATTACCTTTTAAACCGGTGCAAGTCTTTCTCCCTCACTGTCGTTGTGGTAGTTTTTAAAATTTCAAATCAAGAAATTTTTCTTACCTCTTGCAAACAGCGATTTAAGTAAGTGTTATAATTTCTTTATAGTACTAAAATTAGTGTCTTTTATGATTTTATTTATTGTACTAAACAAAATCTTACATGAAATTTAATTAGTTTTGAATCTTTTTGAAAAAAAAAAAAAACATTAATTCTAGGAGTATATATTTTTTAATTTATGACGTTGTCTTTTATTACAAATTATGTATTATTTATTCTCAGCTTTTTTCTCAAATTTAAAGTAATAACATCACTAAAAAACAGACATATTTAAAAGTTAAGTTCAATCCTTTGATCCTTGTTTTGTTTTCAATATGGCAGCTCTTAGTTTCAATGACTAATGCTTATCTCATACTAAACTATCACAAGGAAATAGAAAAAAAAAAACTTTGAAAGATCTCCTAAAGCTTTCTTACTTCCTAGCTAGGGATTACAATCCCGGATTGAGATCCCGGGATCCCGCTTTAATTTTAATCCCGAAAATCCCGGGATTTTCGGGATTGCCTTTTTTTTTCAATTGAACAATATTCAGCTGAAATTAAAAAATATATTTATAAACTTTCGCTTTTGGAAAAAAAAAATCAATTGATTTTTATGAAATTTATATATAATTGAAAATTAATATTTATCTCAAGTATTTCTTAGATATATTTCTAAAGCTATTAAATCCTTCAATGTGGAAATCTTTTCACTTGGAAACATAGAAGTAAGCCAGTCAGGAAAAAGGAAATTATTTGTTTATTTCAATTTCGCTGCGTGTGTGGATTCGAAGGTCATTTTCCAATTAGACTTTACTGATAAGCATCGCAAGTGTGTATCATAGTGATATCATTTTTTTTTTGTTTTAAAGATGGCTTGTTTAGTAGCTCATAGGAATGACAACAATAAGCCCATGTGGCAATATAAATTTTTAAAAAATCTAATTTTTAAATGATAAGGATTTTCATTTTTTTTCGGGGAGGGGGGGGGGGGATTTTGTATGCAATTTTCGTAAAGCTGATACCTTAAATCTTGCACTGATTATAATGAAAGTTTTGAACTTTTAGAGTAGGACAAGATTAAAAAACGCAAAATATAAATAAACAAAATACCGAAGTAATTTTTTTCTCAATATTAACCCTTTGCACTCGAGGGCTCCGGAGCGGAGCCATTTAAAATTTGTCTTCAAACTCGAGGTCTCCGCTACGGAGACAATGCAAATAATTTTGTGATACCATGTAATCTTGGCTTTTCTAGACAGGTATCACAAAAATATTTGCATTGTTTCCGTAGCGGAGCTCTCGGGTTTGAAGACAAATTTTAAATGGCTCCGCTCCGGAGCCCCCGAGTGCAAAGGGATAAAGTACAATATTTATTTACTTATTCATAGTTAAATAGCTGTTGTGATTATCATCTGATATATATGTAAAATTGCCTATGTGGCAATATAAATTTAAAAAAAATCTATTTTTAAATTATATGAAGTAGGGTAGGACAAGATTATAAGAAATATATATATTTATCCACATACTTTAAAAGCCCTCAATAGCCCTTGCCGTTGAATTTGTCCGATAATCGGAGATGTCTGCTTTTGTGAGGTAAAAATATACAAATATGTATGCCATGCGGATTAAAAAAGTATTCGCTAAATAGATGTTTCAGAATTGCTTTTCGGGAATGTCCATTAACCTCCACAACGGATACTCCCGAATACCGGACATCTCAATTTAGATAACAATAATGCAGGGTTGCATTTTTTGCAAAAGAACTTCTTGATTAAAGAATGGGCATACTGAGCCGTGCCCCCCCCCCCCCCTCCTACGATTTTAGTGCCCACAAATTTGATGTGCAATATTTGTAAAGCTTATATTTTAATTCTGTCTCGAAATTGTATTGATTATAATCAATATTTTGAACTTTTAAAGTAAAATAAGATTAAAAATAAAACAAATTTTAAAAATCTAATATTTAGATAAATATTTTTTGTTTTAATCTTGTTCTACTCCTGAAGTTCAAAATATTGATTATAATCAGTAAAATGTTGTAAAAGATTTAAATTATCAGCTTAACAAAAAATGCGTACCAAAATTGGGAGCACCAAAAAAATCAGGTTGTAGGGGGGGGGGGGGGCAGGATCCCAGCCAAATATTTTTCCAGTATTCAACGTGGTCAAACATTGTTACGTATGATGCTTATAAAAAAAAATGGATGCTATTAAGACGTTTGAAGTGTCTGAAATTCAGACACAAAAAGTGTCTGAAAAAATTCAGACATTTTAAAATGTCTGAAAACTGAACACTCCGTTTCAGACACTTGAGTGTCTGAATTTCAGACATTTTAATTTACAGTGTGGGACTCACCACAAAAGATTGTTATGCGGAAGAAATCGATTATAGTTTAAGATAGGCACCTTTTATAGGAAATTTAAAAACATTGTTCTTCAGCATATAAATAATAAATTTTTGCAAATTTCATTCATATTTTCATAAAAAAATGCATAACTGCGATCTATGCCTTTTTTGTTTTAACTCTATTTCCTAATCACAATCCTTACCTCTTACCGCAGACTTCTGCAATTGATTAACAGTAAAATGAGTCAAAAATTACTGTTCGGAAAGAGTAATAACTAAAAAGTGGAATATTTGACAGCTAAGGGTAAGCTGATAGATATATTTAAAATTTAATAAATTAAATAATGTGAACATTAAAAAGGTCCACAATCTTACTTAAAAGGCGACTAATGTAATGAAAGAGATGTTATAAGTTTAAAATGTACATTTTATTTAAAACTTCTTAGTACTTTCAAGCCTTCCAGGCTCATCATCAGAGAATGTCTTAATAACTAGATGTTGTTTATTTATACAAATACGTCACATTGTTTTGAAAATGAGAGAGCCAATAATTGCTAGAGTTGAAAGTAGAAGTAGCAGTAGCAGTTTCTTGGATTGAATTTAATTATAGGAAATATAAATATTATTATTATTAATTGCAGTTCCATTTATTTTATGACATCACTTTGTTTCTCATACGTCACTTTCCATGGGTAGAAGAAAATATTTAACTTCTGTACTTTAAATTTTAATATGTCACTTTGCTCAGGTTTTCAGGATTTATTTTCAGGATATTGAACCACAAACTGGGGATATTGTACGATTGAGCGTCGCTAAATACTTGATTGCTTTTACACAGGATTTCTATGGATTCTCTTATAGTGGATGCGTAATAATTGGATGTTGGGAATATGATTTTTGCCTGATCAAAATCTATTGCGATATTCTGATTGAAACATAAACGAGAGAGAGCTGTGGATTGACGACAAAATTTTATGTCTCCTTTATGTTCTTTTATTCTTTCTTTGAGTTTTCTTTTGGTCATTTCGATTGTACTCCATTAATCTATTGCTGTCAGTTCTAAAATCAGATCTAACAATTACCGGGAAAAGCATTCTTGCAAGTTTAGATATAGTATCAATGTATCGCTCGATTAATGTGCATGAAACAAAATCATTCATAGAAAATTCTCTTGATAAAGGTCCAATATCAGATGTACCGATAAAAAACACAATAAAATCCGGTTTAAACTTCATTACAAATAACAATGTTTTCATATTTAACGGAACAAATTATAAGCAATTAGAAGGATCTCCAATTGGTTCTCCTTTTTCTGGGCTTTTTGCCGAAATTAAATTACTACCTTTAGAAATGAGAATTTTTAGCTGACCTTGATTTAAAGCCAAGAATATGGAACAAGTTCGTAGACGATATTTTTATTATTTGGGAACATAGTTTGAATGAATTACACCTTTTTCTAGATAAAACAAATGAATTTGATGATAATATACTCTTGAAATTGAGAAAAATGGAAGTTTACCTTTTCTCGACGTTAATTTAATTAAAAACATTGAAAACATCAACATTGACAGAAATGTATATAGAAAACCGATAAGATCAAATAATACGATCCCATATAACACTTCATCACCATATTTATATAAAATTGCAGCTTACAACTTTTATATTAGACGAGCTTTTAAAGCATGTTCAGAAAAATATTTAGAAAAAGAGCTTAATACCATTAGAGATATCGCTGAGGAAAGCGGCTTTTCAACAATCCTCATCAATAAACTCATCTATGAATTCAATTTTCATGACAATATCAAAAAAGAAAACCATAAAGAAATGATATACAAAAAGTTTAATTATTTCCCTGGTCTGTACGAAAAATTAAGACAGGTTCTACTGAAGCACAATATAAATTTAATAGCCTGTCCACCAAGAAAATTAAAAGAGTTAATTTGTACAACAACCAAGACCCAACACCGAAAGATGAATTAGCTGGTGTATATACAATTCCTTTTAGAACTGACAGCAATAGACTAATGAAGTACATCGGAATGACCAAAAAAAAAAAAAAAACCCTCAAACAAAGAATAAAAGAACATAAAGCAGACATAAAATTGTGTCGTCAATCCACAGCTCTCTCTCATTTCAGTTTCAATCAGAATACTGCAATAGAGTCTGAATTCTGATCAAGCAAAAATCATATTCCCAACATCCAATTATTACGCATCCGCTATAAGAGAATCCATAGAAATCATGTCTAAAAGCAATCAAGTATGTAACGACGCCCAATCGTACAATATCCCCGTTCAATATCCTGAAAATAAATCCTGAAAACCTGAGCAAAGTAACGTAATAAAATTTAAAGTACAGAATTCTTCTACCCATGGAAAGTGACGTATGAGAAACAAAGTGATGTCATAAAATAAATGGAACTGCAATTAATAATAATAATATTTATATTTCGTATAATTAAATTCAATCCAAGAAACTGCTACTGCTACTTCTACTTTCAACTCTAGTAATTATTGGCTCTCTCATTTTCAAAACAAAGTGACGAATCTCTCTATTCTAAAAAAAAGTAACTACCGCTGTCACCGCCGCCGGTTTTGAATTTTTTGTGACCGGAGGTCTTTCTTCGTTAATATTAAGAAAAATAATGCATAGAAAAATATGAAAATCGGTAGTATTATACAGGAATGTTTGATAAACACGCTGATGCAGACAGTTTTCAAATAGAAGAATTATTTTAAGAGATAATGCTAAAGTTAGACAAAATCATTCCACTAAAAAAGTTTTATAGGAGTAAAAACTATTCATGGGAATTTAATCATTTTTAGATCATTATATACGTTTGAAGTTCCCGGTGTGCAGACTGTATTTCTTTTTTTTAATTTGACTCCTTTTTTAAGGTTTTATTTCTATTTTAAATTCAAATTTTCAGCATTTCGAGAGATATTTTTTACTTATGTCAGAAAATTATACTAATTTAACCTGTTGTCAACTGTATAAAAAGCGCAATCAATAATGTTTGCTTCAAATTAAAAATTTATTTACACGTGACTATTATAAACAGGAAAAAAACTTTCAAATTAGAATTAAATAATTACGTATAAAAAGCAGAAACTTATTGAAAATTACTCCATAAAAACTATATTTACACGTGAATTTTAAGAAAGAAAGGAAATTGTAAAATAATAAATTCATTAACATGCGTTAGAAGTCTTAAATAGGAGACATTACGTCCTATTTACGTCACATTACAGTTATTGCCTAAATTGAGCACAAAATAATATTGCAAAACAGTTTAAATTAAGAAATTGCGCTAGACATTTATTTGATATTTTGAGAGGATACTTTTCAACTATTTTTGTTAGGAAAGCGCAAATAATATTCATTTCTAACAAAAGTATTTTCACGTGAATATTAAAAAGTGAAAGAATAGTTTGGTCAAAATTACGTCAGATTAAAAACGATTCATTTACAGGGTGTCCAGCGAATAAGACCCTGATTTCAAAATTAAATATCTCAAAAACAAAGATCAATAGAATTATGCAGTAAACGGTTTGTTTATTAGCTAAGCTGTAAAAATGTTATACAGAAGTTTCAAAAATTAGTTGCAAAAACCGCTAACAGATGGCGCTGTAGTCGCAATTCCTATACATTGTGTTTTGAAGTCGAGAACACTAGCGTCTCATTCCTAGATGGCTTCCTATGGAAGAACGAAAATTGGGAAAGACCGCTTTTTCATTGGGGGTGATGTGCAGAAGTGGAGACATCTGGTCACAGAATTATTGTATCAGCTTCAATTTTAGAGAATTTCAATTAATAGAATTTTCAATAAAAAGTTTAGCAATCATTAGATAAGAACTTATTAAAATATTTTATTCGGGTAATGCGCACTAGCGGAGCCATGTGTTGACAAAATTGAGATTTGTTTCAAATTTTGTTATTAGCTACTTCGGTTCGGATACCAGTATCTCTGTGGTATGTCTTTTCTCTCCTAATTGGTAGATTGTGGAATCGAATCCAAGTAGAGGAGGATTTGAAAGAAAATGGAAATCTTTACTTTTTAATATTTATTTAAACTGTGAAAAAAGTTTAATAAAAAAATCCAAAGTTTCTGGTTTTAAAATTTAATTAAGCTCAAAGAAACCCCCTTTTTAAAAATCATTGAGCATTTATAATAATGATTCATAAATCATTTTTTTTTTTTATTCTAGAGAACAGTCTGAATGAAAAAATACAAAGTTTCTTTTTTTAAAAACTTAATTAAGTTAAAAAAATAATTTTAATTTTAAAAACTCGTTTTCATTTTTTTTTTCATTGAGCACCGAAATATGGTGCAGCTTCTAGCTATATGATCCGAAGTGTTGGAAAGGAATGCAGCATCCAAAATACTTTTGCTTTGACGTTGATGATATGACTTATCATCAATTCCTTTTAAAAAAGAAATAATTTAATGCATTATTTCCGGAATATATGTGTTGTGCTAAAACCAAAGTTTTATGCCGTGATTTAAAAATAAATTAAAAGTGAAAAATTACTTTTTTTATTTATAATAATTCAGGTATAAACGATAATACCAAAATATTATGCCGTGATTTACAAATATAAAAAATAAATAAATAGTACAAAATTATTTTTCTAAATATATGCATTTTGATTTAAATAATTATATGGCATTAAAGATTGAATTTAATAAAATATTTAACAAGTTCTTATAATGATTTCTAAACTTTTTATTGAAAATTCTATTAATCGAAATATTCTAAAGTTAAAGCTGATGCAATAATTTTGTGACCAGATGTTTCCACTTCTGCACATCACCCCAATGAAAAAATGGACTTTCCCAATATTCGTTTTTCCGTAGGGGGCCATCTAGGAATGAGACACTAGTACTCTGGACTTCCAAGCAGTTTACAAGTATTGCGATTCCAGCGCCAGCTGTTAACGGTTTTTGCAACTCAATTTTGAAACTTCTGTATAACATTTTTACAGATTAGCTTATAAACAAACCGTTTACCGCATAATTCTATTGATCTTTGTTTTTGAGATATTTAATTTTGAAATCAGGGTCTTATTCGCTATACACCATGTAAAATGTCTTATTTAAAAGAACTTTCTTTTCGCTTTGTTAAAAAATACCGGGAGACAAAGACTCTGTTTACTTAATTCCTTTTAAATTAGCTTATTTTGAAATGTTTACCTTATTTTACTTAATCAAAGACGAAAACAGCGATTGTATCTTTGGTACTACTTAGTTATCCCGTCGACCAAAAATCTATCATTCGCCAAACTAAAGATTAAATGCAATAATGGTTGATCGTAAATGTCACATTAACTTGACTTTAAGCAACTTAACGTGTCTACGTCATCAAGTTATTTTTATTTCGACGTTTTATTTGTATTTTTATTAATGTTGCACTCATTTATTTGTTCTTTCGTTATTTAAAATAAAAATTATGTCAATTTGTATAATTTGGCGAGTGGTTTGGCGATTCATATAATTCGGCGAAATGGGTTGACAGGATAATTAAGTAGTACCGCAGCGGATTTGGCCTTAAAATTCCCCCTTCAAAGAGAAATGAATAGAAATCCGTTTATAGGGAGATCGCCACTGTATTTTAAATTATAATTCAATCTTCCGAAATCTTTTTAAAGCCTATCAAATTAGCGTACTTTTAGAGTCTGTGGTGTCTGAACGGGGGTTGACGAGCGTAGCTCGTAGGGGGCAGATCCCCCTAGTTTGTATAAATAAACAACATTCAGTTATTACGATATTCTTTGATTGATATCTGCCTGGAAGGTTTGAAAGTACTAAGAAGTTTTAAATAAAATTTATATTTTAAACTTATAACATCTCTTTCATTACATGAGTCGCCTTTTAAGTAATATGGTGGACCCTTATAATGTTCACATTATTTAATTTAAAATTTTTATTTTGCTCAAGAAAAAAAAATTATTTGAAAAAAAAAAAATAAAAAAAATGATTGAATTTTGAAATTTTGAAAATAATGTTTGAAATATAAATATGCAGATTGAAGTGACAGGGAAGGGGGGGGGGGGGACGGTACAGTTGTTAGCACGGGCAGTACCGCAGAATATTAGAGCTCCCGTTCTTTTTTTTTTTTTCGAAATTTAGCCCTGACCGTGTCCACATATACCGCGTAAGTGCCAAAGCATTATTGAAACTATCTTTTTAAGGTTTCTAAATTGTTTTCACAACGTTTCATCATAATTAATTGTTAAAGCGCAATCTTATATGTATATTACACACTTATTATACACTCTTATTACGTATATAATTACTTATATGAGTTGACACCTGTCGAAGTCGACGAATGAAAGTGTTTAAACGAATGGATTGATTGAATTTATGAAAAAAGTAAAAAAAAATAATTACAAAAAATGAATTTTATATTGGCTGTCAAATTCTTAAAACAAATATTATTTTAAACTAAAGTTTCATTTCAACTTAACAAATTATTGAAAAATTAAACTTTATTCTTACATGTAATAGGTAACATGCATTTAAGATAAACTAGTCGGATAGGACAACCCCAGAACTTTCTTCTGTCTCATACATGTTAACACTTCCTGATAAATCCCACACAGCAGCGCCACCGGTTGGGTGATTTACATCAAAATCTAATCAGTAACAATTTGCGGGAACTTATAATTGAATTTGAAGATTGAGGAAAATCCGTGCTTTAGTTCTCAAGAACTCGTGCTATTGAGGAAATCATGAATAATGCAGCATAACAGCGCCACTTGCTGGGCAATTGACACCAAAAAGTAATCAGCATCCATTTATATCACAGACTCACTGAATCTAAAGTTTTATTAAATTCCGTTCATTAGTTCTTGAGATAGAGCGGCCACAAAATCTGTGTCACACAGAACAGACGGACAGAGTCAGTAGACAGACATTTTGTAAAAACATGTTTTTCGTAATCTCTGACCACTAAAACGTATAAATGCGTCGAAAACCGGAATTCGAAAATTTTCACAAATCCAATACTTTTTTCTTGTAAAGATAGAAGAAAGTAAAACTCCTGAAGTTATTGACTGAGGTTTTGATCTTGGGTATGACGTCCTGAAAAATCAACTAAAATGGCGCCACTGTGACGCACAATGATTCATACAGGACGCCGTAGGGACGCATTATCATTTTTTTTTTTTTTTTTTTTTTTTTTTTTTGGCTATGAAATCTAAAAATAGCATTCACCATTGCAAAATTGACATGCATACTTTTCATGTTCCTATTCACTATTTAAAAAGTATTTTAACGTGCAATTGATTATTAATGCATATATTCCCAAACGCCATGTCACGTTTGCTAGTTACAATTTTGTGTGGGAACTCTCGACTGGGCTGTCTAATATGTGCGCTAGTGAAATCTAGAAATGGACACTTAGAGACGCATCCGTTGTAAAATATCTAGTTTTATCAAAGAACTATCCTTTATCATTTTTACTATGACATCATTTTCACTCACCGAAGCCCTCTCAGAGGACCGTCTCCATCTCAGTATCAGCGGAGTAAAAAAGTACTGAAACGTAACAGCTTTATGAGTAAAAATGCGTTATGGATATCGTGACGTTATTTTCTGTTCGATTTCTACTTTCTTCTATCTTCAATAGAAGAAAGTATTGTAATCGAAATTTTTTTCGACTTCCGGTTTTCGACGGATGTGTTTATAACAAAAAACATGTTTATAGAAAATGTCTGTCGCCATTGTACCATCAAAATGTGTATGAATTATGCATAGAATTGCACCAAATTTTTATTTTAAGTTCTTGGCTATGGCAAGCAGATCCTCCCTAAATTTGGAAAAAATTCGCCCGTAGGGGGCGCTGTAACAGCGATTTTTGTGCGATTTTGAATATTGTCCATCCAAAAGTGTATGAAGTTATGCATGGAATTCAACCAAAATTTTATTTTAAGTTCTTGGCTATGGCAAGCAGGTCCTTCCTTAATTTGGAAAATATTCGCCGATAGGGGGCACTGTAATAGCGATTTTTGTGCCATTTTGAATATTGTACTATCGAAAAGTGTATGAAGTTATGCATAGAATTGAGCAAAATTCTGTGTGTTTCTTTTTGGTCATGGCATGAAGGTCCTCCCTGAATTTGGAAAAATTCAGCTGGAAGGGGGCGCTATAATTACGATGTCTGTACCATTTTCTTTATTGTACAATCGAGAAGTGCATAAAATTATGCATACAATTGAGCCAAATTTTTTGTGCATGTTTTTGGCTTTGGCCAACAGGTCCTCCTTGAATTTGGAAATATCGCGCGGTAAAGGGGCTCTGTGATAGCGATTTTTGTATACTTTTCTTGATTTTTCGTAGTTCTATTGTCCATTGGCGGCTCGTGCAAAGGCGGGAACTCACTTCCTGTTAAGCCGGTTATTCGCAAACATCTGATAACAACAGAATAAGGAAAAACTATTAATTTTAACAAATATCATGATATAGATTAACTCGTTTTTAGTTCATTTAATTGACTGAAACAGGAATGTAAGATGAAAATCAAAGTTGGTACAGTATTGAGCTAATAATATTGAGGTATTAACATGTGTAACTAGTTTTGAAATATTAAGATGTATAAGATAGAAGAAAGTTTTGGGATTGGCACATCCAACTAGTTTAACCCTCTAAGTGTTTGGGGCGTAATATTCCGTTCACTACGCTCCAGGTTTCACAGCAATACAAGCAATATTTAAGATAATATAATTCTATAGATTTAATGAATTTTAAATACATTGAAGAATGATTAATAATCTCAAGGATTACATTCATATTTGTAATTGAGTCTTTTTTATAATGTTGAAAGAATCATATTTTCTTAGCATTTGAAACAAAATGCAAGGAAAACAACATTACAATTTTACCCTTTTGCCAGACGCTCGGAGGGAGTTATTTTTAACTGTAATGCAAAAATGGCATCCGTCATGATAGGGTTATTCTCATTGTTTCTCTTCTATGTTCAACAATGGAAATAACCCGATTGTCATCAGTGTGAACAAATTTCAAAAAGGACTTTAAAAATTAACCCTTTGTAACCGCACAACCCCGATTTAAAAAATTCTTACACAGATATTAAGATGCATGGAAAAAATAATAAAAAAAATTCAGAACAGAAAAATAAAATTTTATTTGGAAAAATGGGTTTGTTGCATATCTGCAACATCTTGCCAAATGGCACAAAAACTGAAAATATTTAAAATTTTAATTTGCACGAACATTTTTTAAACAATTGTTAGTTTTGATGTAGCAAATTCCCACACCACATTTCTCACAAACAGTTTGATTAAAGTTTTTACAATCAGGGTATTTACAACGTATTCTTTTTTCTGCCCAATATGGCCAGTGTTCAATTTCGTCGAGGCGCACTTGTTTTGGTGGAATATGTTGAGTAGGCGCTCTATGCTTTTTCTGTTGAATTCTATTTTCTATGAGAACTTTCCCTTTTTTGCTAGCTTTGGACTTAAGTTAATTTTACAGAGGGGGGGGGGTCCCTAACTTACCCTATAGCAATTAAATAATATAAAAACAGACTAATGTTTCCCCTTTTCAATAATTATGCTCTTCTGAAAGAAATGCAACTTAAATAACCATTAGAAGATATTTTCAATGCACTTTCAATATTTTAAAAAAATCCTTTACAAGGGAAGATATGGCGCGTTGTTGCAGATCTGCAACAAACAAAAGTTTACGTTTATCTTATACATATTATAAATTTCCTAGCTCAAAAATGGTCTTTAAATAAAGAATTTAAACTCACCTTTGAAAACAATATACTTGTAGACGTCTGGAGACTTTTTTAACTCCTGTATTTCAAACCTTAATTCAGCAAAAATCACGTATAGCTGATCAAGCGATAAATCAAACTTTGGCGAGAAAAAAAAAATCAGTATCGGCATTTGTTGCGGATTTGATGAAATGATTATGTTAATAGTAGTGTAATAGAATAACAACAATCAACAAAATCGTCTTTTGAAATTTACTATTGAAATAACAATGACATTTTGGGTATGTTGCAGATCTGGAACACGGTGATACAAAGGGTTAAAATATAAAAATGGAATATTTAAAATAAAAGTAGCGAGTGCTAGTGCTAGTGCATCTGAAAATAAACTGCTTTCATTTAAAATATAATAATCAAAATCGGCTGAGTTGAAAGCTCAGGCCAGGTGACTAAAAAACAGCGTTGTCTTTTAAATATATAGGTTACTCACTTATATTACACACTTATTATGCACTCTTATTCTATATATATAATTACTTATATTAATCAATTATACATATATATACAGTCGAACCTCGTTATCCCGACACTCTAATGACCAGAAAAAAGTGTCGTCCTAAGCGGAGTGTCGCGGTAATTAGAAATGGAGAAAAATATGTTCATCAAAAGCTGTATTTTTAATTAATTTAAGATAATTTTAAGTTCATAACGGTTCTTACAGTTTTAACCAATAAAACATTATTATTAAACTACACACAAAATCATAATTGAAAACAATAAAAATCAGATTCACGATGACATGGTTTTTCATTGTTACATAAAATATTGATGAATCAAGGTTTGATCATCCCTAAATGTGCTTCCTATAATTTTTTTTTCATTATTATACAATGAATTGTAATCAATATTCGTTGCTTTAGAAATGGATGTTGATAATTTCTGATCGTTTATTCAATGCAATGCTATGCAATGCTTTGGCTTCAGTCGGATGAAAAACGCCGTGTAACATCAAGAAAGCACCTCCTGACTACAACAAAAAGGCCGCGAGTAGACTGATACGTCTATCTGTAGCTTAAGTAGGTCATAGTGTGCGAGTTTATTTATTCAGATAAAGGATTATTCCTCATTTATTTCAGTGGGTATTTTAGACACTTTTGTAAAAAGTTTGACTAAGACATTTCTTGCCGCTGAATTTTCGTGCTGGATTCGATGGATTATGAAAAATGGACAATTTTCTTAAAACGTCAGGATATCCGGAGTTTAAATTATTCAACGATTTAAATTATTCAACGATCCAGGTATTTCTGGAGTTCCATTACCTGCTATTTATTCTGTTGAGCTGAACGAGATGCTATAATCAATACGGTTAGTTGTGTGAAAAAGTTCTGCCAGATTCGTCCAGGATAGCTCAGGTGGTCGAGCATTGGCCGTTTCAGCCAAGAGATCCCTGGTTCGAATCCAGGTCCGGACGTTTATCGCCCTGTTGGAAATTTACATCTGACTTAAATATATTATTCAAAAAATCTACAAATGTTTCGGATAATAGATAGGTCGTGAAAATTTATTGCTAAAAGCAGATAAAAATGATCAGAAAATGAACTTTTTCACTTAACTTTAACTTTAAACTAAAAACCTTTTTAACATAAACAACTGGACTTGTTTATCTTCTAAGCTCCCATTTCTTTCCGAATTCACCTATTTTGAATTGACTTAAGAAAAAAAAAAAAAAAAAAAAAAAGAGGAGGTTTTCCATTCGACGCATATGTACATTTTTTTATGTACTATATTCATCGATGACTTCGAATAGACGCGACGTGACCGATTCGTGTGATTTTTTTCTCCATTGAAAATAACTAACGTTGTCTGCAGCAAATTAATTATTTGTGCTCGCTTATATTGAGAAAACAACTATGCATACAACACTATATGAAAATGGGTACAATATTATAGAGAAATGTTTGAACCAATAAGCTGAAGTAGACAGTTTTAAAATCGAATAATTATTTTAAGAGCCATTTAATGTTAAATTTTGTTTTAATCGTTCCATTAAAAAAGTTTTTTAGAAGCAAAAACTATATATAGGAATGTAAAAATTTTTCTAAGGATATACAACGAAAATGGTTGCGGTGCAATACATTTTTTTTATATGACTCCTCTATTGAGGGCTTTATGCAATACTTTACTCAAATATTCAGCAATTAAAGAGAGATTTCTTTCACATTTTAGAAAAGGTTATTATTTTAAACTGCTGCCGATTGAAAAACAGCGCAAAGAATAATATTTCCCTTTAATTAAAATTTATTGACACGTGACAATTACAAGCAGAAAAATAAATTTCAAATTAGAATTAAATAATTATGTGTTAAAAACAGGAAAATGTTGAAAATTGTATTTATGCATGAATATTAAAAGAGAAAGATAATTTAAAAACTGGTTGGATATGCCATTCCCCAAAATTTTTTTCTATCTTAGACATCATCTCTCTATATCTCATCATATCTATCGTATACTTCAAAATTCGCTAACACAGTGCGAAATTAAGTGGCAATCTATGCATATCATGAGGATTCTAAAGATATGAAATTCCGTGCATTAGTTCTTGAGATATGCTTGTCGCTAAAATCGTACAAATCATGCAAAATGCAGTATAGCGGCGCCACCTGTTGGTAGTTTACACCAAAACCTAATCAGCAACAACTTATGTGAATGTCTAACGCAATGTGAAGTTTGATGAAAATTCGTGCATTAGTTCTTGAGATAGAAATATTGTAGTAATCGTAAAAAATGCAGCCTAGTAGCGCCATCTGTTGAGAAAATTACATCAAAACGTAATCAGCATCAATTTATATCAACGACTAGCTGAATCTGAAGTTTTATGAAATTCCGTGCATTAGTTCTTGAGATAGAGCTTCCAGAAAATTCTCAAAAGAGCTCTCAAAAAAAGCTCCCAGAATCAGATACAGACAGACATTTTCTAAAAACCATCCAATTGTGTTCAGGACCTTCTAAACGTGTGAATCCGTCGAAAACCTGAAGTCGAAATTTTTCGCGAATCCAATACTTTCTTCTTGTAAAGTTGGAAGAAAGTAATAATGAATTCATTAATATGTGTCAAGAGCAGCAAATATGGGAAATTACGTCCTACACTCTAAAAAAAAACTTGGGAACGTTTTTCTGGGTAGCAATGTGGCCCAACGGTTCTGCTATGTTTTCGCCTATTTGGGACAGATTTTCATAACGTTTCCGCATATTTCGGCTAGATATTCGCAAAAGGTTTCCGCAAATATATGTCAGATATTCGAAACGTATCCGCGTATTTCAGTAGAATATTCAGAAACGGTTCTGCGTGCTTCTGAAATGTTTCTGGGCATTTCGAAAATGTAAGTGTATATTTCGGGTATGTTTGTGTATATTTCGAATATGTTTGTGTACATTTTGGATATGTTTGTGCATATTTCTTAAATGTTTCTGTGCATTTAGGAAACTTTCCTGAATTAGGTCATATATTTTTTTATTAATAGTATCCGATGGAATCTTATTCCATAATAATTTTAGATTTAATGTTGATCATTTGTTGCACATACAAAGTTAAATAACTCTTTCGAAATATATACTCTTGCCCATGAATCTGTAATCGATATTATATATTTTACATTTGACTAGCAGAACTACCCGGCTTCGCAGGTGTCAATTATAAGAGACCTTACATGTAAAATAATAAATTAAAATGAACTACTATAGTAATCACAATAACTGAGATTTGTGCATTCCCGTCCACAAATCATTAAAATGACAATTAGAAAACATACGTTATTGTCTCGCCACCATAATAAAATGTCTGAGCTTTAATATCACAATGCCCGTTTTCTTCGGCTGGTATAACAGAAAAATTTGTAATTTTCTGACAATACGAAAAACAAATCCACCAAATGGTATATCATATAGAGATTTTCTCGTTTGCATGGCGTATATTTACATTATAAAGTAAAAATATGTCAGTGAGTAACGCTGACATCATACTGTTGATGGCAACGACCTAACAGACAAATTGTTCCTTTACAGCTATTTTTCTTAACTTCTAAACCAAAGCGATATAAGTAAGCGTCCTATCTTAAATGGGAGAAGTAACCGCAAGATTAAAAACGATGTCACATCAATCAAGGTCATGCGCCATGTAGCGGATAGAGTGTGAACTACCTGTTTTCTTACTCACACCACTAAAATTGTAAGGTTTTTTCAGCTTGATTAATAACTGAAGTGTCCCTGATGAGGCGAAGAAAACGTCGTGGTGTCAAGTGTATCTGGATGCCCCTCTCGCATTATTAATTTCAATTCTCTATTAATTTCAATTTAATATAAATCGTATAAAAGTTTATTTTACATTATGGTATTTGATGTAAATCGTAGAATGTTATCACTGCATTTAAAATATTAAAACATTTACCTAAATGGTATAATTAAAGAAACAATATTATAACGAAATAAGAAATAAATCATAGCAACCGGTTTTTAGAGCCATTTTGAGGCCATATTTATCGAAATTGACGTCATATTTTTTTTAAAGTGGCACCGTATTTACTGATTGGTGTTTCTGATCCCTTTTCTTGGGATAAAAAAGCCTATATTTTAGTGAAATTTTAATTTCAAATATATTAAATGGAGGTTTTAAATTTTCTCAAAGCCTTGAAGTTTTTATTTAAAATATGAGAAATGCGCATTTTTGCTTAGAGAGACATCAATTTCAAAAATGTAACAATATATTGAGAGAGACTGAATTTGTATTGGTTTATGAAAAGAAACTACACGTGTTTATCTTTTTTTTAAATTATTTGTACCATTTTTTAGGGTGTGACAACACAATAAAATAATTCAGATTCTCTCTCTGTATTTTTGCATTTTTGAAATCGACGTCATTAAACAAAAAATGCACATTTTTCATATATATATATATATATATATATATATGTAAAAACTTGAACCATACGTATGTTAAAAGGACGTAGTATTTTCATTTGAATGTTTTTGAAATAAAAAATATATATATTTAAATACAAACGTTTCAATTTCATGAAACCGAAATAAATCTTTCATTTTATGGATGATAACAATAAGGAATTATTTCAGAAGATGAAGAGTATCCCTTAAGAATAAAACATCATTAAGCAGTGTCAGTTAATCAGAAATTGACGTCATATCTAGCAAACGATTTTTTTATTATTATCTTTTCCCTAAAATATTTTCTTGATATTAAAACGCCTGTATTAAAATAGATTTTTTAGCTTCAATAACATTCAAATGAAGATATAGTACGTCATTTGAAAACACATTTAGTTAAAGTTTTTTTTTTTTTTATGTATGGGAAAAATGTGCATTTCCTGATTAGAATGACAACAATTTAGAAAATGCAAAAATATAGCGACTGAGTCTGAATTTTTATTAACTTATAAAAAGAAAGTACGCGTGTTATCATTTTTTTTTAAATTATTGCACCGTTTTTTAAGTTGTGGCAACAGGAAATAAATGACTGAATTATAAAATTAAATAAAAGAGATATTTCTATAATGTTAAATTATGGAAGGTGGTAGAAAAAGGGATAAAGGTCTGATGATTTTTTAAAGTAGACAGCGATCTTTTCCACGTTCTAAAACGTATGTACATCAAGTTTCGTGCAAATCGATGAAAAACTGAAGATTTGTATACAGGATATACACACAGAGAACGGCTTTTATATATATAGATTAATGATTAATAATGTAGTTTTAGTATTAGTAAAGTACAAATAGCACTGTTTATACGTTTTTTCATCTTTTCGTTTTGAACTTATATTCTAATTCACAACTTTTGAAATGATGAAATGCATCGTTTATATGACCGAAGAAATTAATAATTTCACTTCTACTAATGCGTTTTATCCTCGTTTATGAATTACATATTTTTAAAAAGATAATATTAAAAATTTGATTTGTATATATATATGTATTAAAAATGCGGACTCGTGAGCTCTATCCTGTAAATAAATACTTTATGAAAACGTTTAATTTCATTACATATAAATAGATGGATTCTTTCATAACTGTAAATAATTATTTTTTTCGTATAAAAAGATACACTATTCAAAAATAATTAATATCTGCGATTAATTACTTTATTTTCATGAGTTGTATACTAATAAATAGATATATTTTCTGAGGTTATCTCAGCGCTTCTCAAGTTATACAAATAAAATAAATACTTTTAAAGGAATATATTTGAAACCATGATAGTTGTAAAACAATATATTCAAAATGTACTTACAGATAGACAAAGCTTTTTCAAAAATATATTTATTTATAAGTATTAAAATCACGAAAATAAATTAATTACTCAACCCATATGAAATATTGTGAAATAGTACTCTATAATGAGATTAAAACACACTACTACTTTTAGTATTACTTACTTATTAATACTTTTTAGTATTAAAAAATCCATTTATTTTCGTAGGGAAATTAAAAATTTCACAGTATTTGCAAGATGGAACTCACGAGATCGAATGTTTTATAGATCTATAAATCAAATTTCAATAAGATATTTTTTACAAATATATGATTCATAAACAAATAGGATAAAACGTATAGTATAAGTGAAATCATGCATTTCTTCAGTCATATAAACGATATATTTCATCGTGAAATGGAACATAAGTTCAAAGCGAAAAGATGATAAAAACATATAAACAGTGCTATCTGTACTTCACAAACACTAGTATTCAGGATTCGTACGCTTCAATGACCTTTTACGAGAATTTTTGTAGAATAATATTCGCCGTATTAAATAAAAAATATATTCTATCTTGAGATATACCAAGCAGCACTTTACGAAATGTCTGGTACGAAAACACCTAAGATCCCTTGATGCGTACGAATTCTGTTATTATTCGTTAATCAAATGTCTAGTCTTATATATATATCACAGATTCATGGACAAGAGTACGTATTTCGAACGAGTTATTTAACTTTGTATCTGCAACATAAAAATAGCAACATATAAACAGTAACTGTGATATTATTATTCAATAAAATTCAGTCGAATAATATTAATTCTTTTTAAAAAGCGTATTACTTTCTTAAATAAAAAAAACATAAAACATAAATGCTTACTTTATTCAAAATATCCGTCACGTCTCTTCATTACTTTCAACCACAGAACAATAAAAGTCACGTGATCATGATGTTTGTAGAACGTATTGGACATGTGCAGAAAATCCGAATATTCGTATTCAAATACTTTACACGAAAATGAGAGTAATATTTCCGATTCAATAAGTTATTCAAGAGAATTCATAGTTTACACTACATTTCCGGAAACATTTCCGCTATGGACTGTAACGTTTATGATTTTTTTGCAATGTATTCGCTTCAAATGATTTACACAGAAATGAGAGTAACAATTCCGATTTATTCAGAAACTCAAGAAAATTAATAGTTTACACTACATTTTTGGAAACGTTTACGCTCTAGACTGTAACGGTTCTGAACTTTTTTACAGTGTATTTAAATTGGCCGAGACATTGTTAAACAGATTAAATTTAAAAATATATTTCATATTTCGAGATGATCTTTTTAACTATTGTTGCCAATTCTCGGACAGCGCAAACAATAATGTTTCCTTTCAAATGAAAAAAGTATTTTTACTTAATATATTACAAAGAGAAAAAAATCTTTGATGAAAATTACGTTCAATTTGAAACGATGCATAAGAAAAGTTTGATGAAAAATACATCAGATTTGAAACAATATATTTAAAATACAGCATTTAAAACAATTTTCTTAAGCGCTGTTAAAAGATTTCGAAAGCAAAGAAGTCTATTTTATATTAGCTGATTTTCAAATATTAAACTGATCTTATTAAGTCAAACACGAAAACAGTCATTCGATGTCTTAAAAGCAGCTGATTCTGCTTTAAAATCTCTCAGTAAAAGGGAAATGAATGGAAATCCATCGCCATCAAGGACATTGCCACTGGATTTTTAATTATAATTCAATCTTCCGTAATTTTTATAAAGCTGATCCAATGAGTGTGTTTTAAAGTTTGTGGTGTCTGAGTGGGGGTTGGCGAGCGTAGCTTGTAGGTGAAAGAGTACTCTAGTATCTCTCTATTCTAAAAAAAAGTAAAGCCGCCGCCGCCGGTTTTGAATTTTTTGTGACCAGAGGTCTTTCTCCATTTAATATAAAGAAAAATACTGCATACAAAAATATGAAAATCGGCGGTATTATAGAGAAATGTTTGATAAACACGCTGATGCAGACAGTTTTTAAATCGAATAATTATTTTAAGAGATATTTAATGCTAAAGTTGGACAAAATCGTTCCATTAAAAAAGTTTTATAGTAGCAAAAACTATACATGGGAATTAATTCATTTTCAGATCATTTTATACGATAGAATTTCCCGGTGTGCAGACTGCATTCACTTTTTTAATTTGACTCATTTTTTGAGGTTTTATTTCTATTTTAAATTCAAATTTTCATCATTTCGAGAGATATATTTTACTTATTTTAGGAAATGGTATTAATTTAAACTGTTGCCAACTGTATAAACAGCGCAAATAATAATGTTTGCTTCAAATTAAAAATTTATTTACACGTAACTATTATTAACAGAAAAAAACCTTTCAAATTAGAATTAAATAATTACGTGTGAAAAGCAGGAACTTATTGAAAATTACTCCATAAAAACTATATTTACACATGAATTTTATAAGGATATTGTAAAATAAATATGAGACATTTTGAGATTATATTAATAAGATTAATATTAAATTTATTGAACGCGTTTAGACTGCTTTCGAGCGATTATTTAGTAATTTAATAAAAATAAAAAAAGATTATAAGCTGAAAATGAAGTGTCATCAACAAAAACTATGATTTGAAAGAGAAAAATCTGTGAAGCAGAAAATAAAGAAATTTCTTAAATGGTTTAGTTAAGATTCGTTAACCTTCTGTGTCGTTTCCGTCAAAAGAAGGCATTGGTATTTGTAAAATATATATTTGCATATATATATATATATATTTGCATTTTGATGCAGATTTGCTTATTATATTAGCTTATTTTGAAATGTTTAACTGATTTTATTTAATAAAAGACGAAAACAGCCATTGTATATTTTAACAGCAGCTGATTTTTCCTTAAAAATCTCCAATCGAAAAAAAGTAAATAGAAACCCATTTATAGGGAGATCGCCACTGTTTTTTAAATTTTAATTCAGTCTTTCACAATCTTTTAAAAGCCAATCAAATTAGCGTGCTTTTAGAAACTGCGGTGTCTGAACGGGGGTTGGCGAGCGTAGCTCGTAGGAGGCCGAGCCCCCTAGTTATTTTTAAAAAAAAGTTAAACCGACTATCAAACAGTAAATTTATTATTGAAACGTGAAGTAGATTTTTAGTTTTGAAAGTATAGGAAAGTTACACGACAGAAATGTCAGAAAGTGATATTAAAACATTCCTCTACATGGTTCGCACGAACACCGTTATTTCTCCAGGAAAACTACGAGTATCTTTATATAGAAAAACAAATCTAGGTTAAACGCGCAAAATTTCGTCTTCTTTTAAGAAGAGATTTTCTATAAGATAATACTGGTGCCGAAAAATCTTCTGGTCTGCAAAATTGAAGGAGGCGTCCGAACCATGCTCTATTGAATGTGCGTTTCAGAGAACTTCTGGAGATAGATAACTAGAACAAAGTATTTCAGAATGTCTTATGGATAAACAGTGAAACTTCCCTAGAAAAAGAAGCATCGGAAGCAGCTAGCTCTATTTCTTTGGGGACGAATGGCTGCTTAACTTATCGATCCTCCACGAAACACATCACCTTTTTGAAGAAAGGGGAGAAAACAAGCTATTCAATAAGCTACAAGAACCGAGGCGCACAGCAAAATGTAAAAAGATGTTTAGGTGAGATGATATGGAATCGATAGAAAATTATAATAAAACACTTCTGACAAACCAAATTCTTCTACGAACACTGTTGCCGGGGGTAAAATGATGGAAATCGCAGAGATTTCGAAAGATCTACCTCACAAATAGCCAATCTACCAAAATAGTTTAAGTTTAAAGGCTGTATGAAAGATGCAAAGTACTCCTCCCATTGATAGGCCATGAAATGATTGATAATGGCACTAAACAGTAAATTTTTAATATCCGTTCAAATTAATAATGACGTATTAATAATGAATAGATTAATTATTCATGACAACAGAGAGACTTGTAACTACAAAACTGTCAGTGCAGCCCTAGAAATCGCTTCTCTGCTAGCTTTTGGCTCTTTCAGAGAGGGTTGTAAAGAAGAGCATGCTTATCTTACCCCTATAACTGTATAGGGATATATATATGTTATACATGTAGTGTATTGCCTATATTTTGTATTAGGTACCCAATATATGTTTTCTGTTAGATTGTTTATTGAATGGGATAAAAGGAAAATGTTATTTTAATGTGTTTATAGTATCTCGAGTGAAAAATAATGGTCCGGTGTTTTATTATTTTTAAGCTTATACAGTGTATTTAGAGTACAAAATCATGTGAATGTAAAAAAGAACCAGAAAGTATACGTTAAAGTGAGGGGTGCACGCTATAGAATACACGAATATAGAATATGCTCAAATAGAATATACACAAGAAACAGTGGGTATACGGAGTTTCTTAAAATATATTCAAGAAGATAGGCAGCCTTCAGAAGATAGGATTGCTGCAGAAATTTGATAAATTATACTATCACGGATATATGGTAGCCTTTCCCTGGGAGTATAATTTATCAAATTTCTGCAGGAATCTGTTTGCTTGGACAGTTGCGTTGCCAGAAAATTTACAATATTACAACCACTCTGGCGTGCTATCGTATGGATCCCCAAATAACACGCACTCCTTATGGGTGATTAGGGAAAATGAAACATCGTATAGATACGCACTCTCCTATTTTAAGAGCAAAAACTTCCGAAATTAAAAAAAAAAAAAAATCTGTAAAAACCAACATTTACAATTTTTTCCCCTAGAAATTAAATTCGTGTATTCTTATTTCTTACTACATTAAAATACCCAAAAATTAAGATTTCTACAATGTGTACTTCCCTCTCATGGGAAACTGTATATTAAAATATTGATAGACATTCTGTATTGGACCCTAATACACGAACTATGGTATACATAAGAGTGCAATGACTACGTCCCTATTCATGTAATTAAATTGCAAAATTCATTCTTTCTATTCAGCGAAATCATAAGCGTAGATTCCTGTACCGGTCGGAAAAACGCACCCCCCATATTTAAGCCTAAAATATTGGGGAAAGGGGGATCGAATGCGTGTTATACGCGAGTCAATACGGTATGTGCCGATAGTAAGAATAAAAGATACTAATGGTGTAACAAGTGAATACGAGTGCACTAAAAGTGTGAAAGGGCTCTCACCTCAGTCTCAAAGGATCGAGGAGGATCTATTATATACAGGGCATCCACAGGCACTCCATGTCGGGGTTTAATCCTTCCTGTTGACAACAAAACGTGTCACACAGCTGGGCGAGATCCAATCGAATCGCCCACTTATATTTTTTTATTTCCGCGGTTCGTATATCCAGGGGCGTCACACGGACACACTCACATCGTTCCTTGATCTGTGTGCACCCCAGAAACAGGGGCGTGTGTCGGTGGATATATCTCTCTTTGAGATCCCTCGCTTGACGCGGGGGGGAGGGGACGATTTACCCTGAAATGTCAACCACTGCACACTCTCCCGGCAACGACTGAGTCGGTGTGGATCGGCCGCCACTGCTCGGCACACACTTCCGCCGGTAGCGCCCTCTCTTTTGCTTCCGCTCGCGTCGAGCCGTCCACTTCCGCGACCGCCGCTACCTGGAAACGCGCTTGCAGTTCGAACCGATATCTCGAAAGCATGTCGTCTGCTCTTTTCTGTGTTGCCAGATTGCACACGTTACACCAGAGTATTCGGTGGTTCTAGGTGTGGGATTCCTACATCTAAGTTTATTTCAGTGTCGTGTAAGAAGATGTCCTGTCATCTCCATCGATCTAAGTCTAAATTGGCATCGATTGCCGCTCGGTGGCAGAGAGGTATAAATTCTAGCACTCGCGAATCGAAATTTAGAATATTTGTTTTCCAACCGATAGTGTGGAAGTAGGTCGTCTGCTCTTTTCGGTGTTGCCACTTTGCAAACATTCACAGTCTTATAGTCCGAAACGGAGTCCTATGGGAGGCCTAGATTGGAACCCCATCGGAGTTTCTTTTAGTGTAATGCTTGTGGATTTAGTAAGTCGATGCTCGTCATAACGACCCCTTGCGAGTCAAAGATGAAGGTCGTTATAATAGAAGATCTCTATAACGAAAGTGAACGAAAATAAATTCTAATTATGTACATGAAAATTAGAATTTCAAGAAATTTTATAATACAACATTATTACTAAATTCTGTTTACTTTCGTATCAAATAAAAACTCACAATGAATAATAATAAAAATTAATTTAAGAGAATGATTACGCATTTCTAAAATAAAATGTAAAATAACACACAAAAAAAATAATTACTTACCTATTAACATTTATTTTCTACAAAAATAATTCGAAATAGTTGTTTTATTTTGTGCATTTCATATTTTCTTTAAACAAAATTTTCCCATCTCAGTTATAGATGATAAGTGATTTTGTGCGTTTTATTGTCTTTAAAAATATGTTTTAAAATGTCATTTTAAGACATTTTACATTAGGCATCCACGCGCAGTGAGCGCTGAGTTCTTATGGAAAGAAAATGGTAATCTTTTTTGGGGAAAAAATCTGGAAGAAAGGTCAAGTCGGTCGCTGTATTGGGAAATAAGTTGCTGGCTGGACGTTATATTGCATTAAGAATAACATATTATAAAGGAGATATATTTCGGGACATTTTGCATAGGTCGTTATAACAAGCGTCGACTGTATAATAAGTCTAAAGAAGATGGGTCGAGAGGCATTGATGTTTGACCCCCAGGTAGGGTCAAATGCTTTGTTCTTATATTTCTAAGATCTTTTGACTGTCTTAATATAGTTGGAGATTACTATTTTGAGGGATGGATGTTTGTTTGAAGATTTTATAAGTCCGATCTATAAGATTAGAAGCATAACAAATTTGAATTACTGTGGAACCTCTTTTATCCGAAACTCTTTTAACCGAAAATCCATTTTTAAAGATTTTTTAATTTATTATCATATTTCTTGTGTGCAAAATCCATTTTGAAAGCTTTTTTTTTTAATTTATTATCATATTTCTTGTGTGCAAAATCCATATTAAAAGCTTTTTAACCATTTGGAAAAATGGTTATTGTCCTCGTCAGGGTAGGAAATCAAAAGCATATCTGAAGCTTTTTATTGGTTTAATTCGCATTTTTTTCGTTTTCTGATGGGTCTATACAATAACATTTACTTTCAACAGAGATGGATACTTCTGTTGCCACTATGACAAAAAAGTAATAAAAACTACAAAAAAAAATTAATAACTCAGAAATAAATTGAAATACAGCTTTCAAACAAATTGCATTTAAAAGTACATTTTTGTCTCTATACGACGGTGTAAAAAGTAATATTGGGGTATGTTTAGAAGTTTATGAATGAAATTTCATTTAAAATGGGTCGTCAGATTTCTTGGAAATTTGACAATGGAAAAGCTCTTTCCCGAACAGCCAATGAAATGCTTGGATAATAAGTTTCAGGTGGATAATACGTAAGCTCCAGGAAATCTGAGGAGTCGCCTGCAATTTTTACGTGTAATAAAACTATTAATGTTTAATTCATGGCGTACGTAATGTAGGATCAACTCCGTGCGATTTTTTATGTCTTAAATTTTAGTCTTTGAAAAAAACATTTTCCAAATGGTCGTTGTAATTTGTTAAATTGCTTTTTTTTTTAGACATTACCTTTTTATCATATTAAACGATGAGGTTTTGTTTTATTTTTATTTATTTATTTATTTATTTTTTACTATCATATTTCTTGTGTGCAAACGGTCCTTTCCGTACTACGAGCACATATAAATATTTTCAATCCCCTTTCGAGTACCTACGAATTTAACTTGAGCTCCCGTAAGCTGCGGAGTAGAACAAAGAAAACAAACATATTAGCAATTCTGAAGTTTAGGGATGCTTTGCAAAAGGTTTGGCATGGCTGGGGCAGCTGGTGAGCTGGTAATATTTAAAATGTCCGTGATAGAGCTTCAAAGAAAGGCAATCAAAACTGCGACAAACAAAACATTTTTAAAAAATTAAAAAGCACAAAGCCAACGTTTAAAAATGCACAAATAATACGTGAAAAGCAGAAAACAGCTGTTTCGAATATACTGGCAAGATTCTTCTTCAGTGCAAGAAAGAGCAAGACACAGCGAGCTAGAAAAAGCAAGGCTACGTATTATTTGTGCATTTTTAAACGTTGGCTTTCTGCTTTTTAATATTTCTGCACAAAGGCTATTTCAAAACATTTTAAGCTAAATAATGCTACAAAAAGTGATAAAATATCTTTATTTAGATTGACGAACGTGTCATCGCACAAACGGCGGCATTTTCAAAATCATTCGTGATAGAAAATATTTTCTATCATGGATGATTTTGAAAATGTCGCCGTTCGTGCGATGAAATGATCTTCAATCTAAATAAGGATATTTTATCCCTTTTTGTAGTATTATTTAGCTTAATCTACTTATAACTAATTATTATACATTATTTCAAACACTTGTGATAAATGTAAAGAAAAGGCTTTTCTGCGGGAAGAGTCTTGCTGCCGCAAAACCAGTTTTAAAGGCAATGGGCGACCATCGTAACAGAAGTCTGCTAAGGAACTCACAACACTCTAAAACTGGGAGGAGTGAAAAGTTCATTCTTTGAAAAAGTGACTGGCTTTTTCATTCTTTTTGGAGCGAATTTTTAAAAAATACACCCATTAACGCCCAAATTAACAAATTTTGAATTTTTTTCTTTAAATTGAAGTATAGGGGTAGAAATGACTAAATTAAGAGAATTTCTAAAGCATTTTGAAACATTTTAACTGCAACCCCATTTTTTAAGCCGTCCTCATTGGATGACGCTGGGCGCTTGTATGTAAAAATGTAAAAATTTTAAAAATTGAAAAAATTGTAAATAAAATGAATTAGTTTTAATATATAAACAAACTAAAGGGCAAAATAATGATAAAAATCAAAATTTATTTGCAGACATGTAAGAAAAAAAAATTGTTACATTTTTACGGTTTTTTTTTTTTTTTTTTTTTTTTGTTTTGTTTTGTGAAAAAGAGGAAAACATTGTATGCATAATGTTGCATTGCTTTTCACATAATATGTTCTTGACTTTGAAGAACAGTTGTCCTATTGGCCTGCAATGCTACGTTTCTCTATTGGTCAATAAACCTTTTACTTGAATCCCCACATCTCCTGTGAGCAAATTTCCGCCATCCTTAGCACTGAAGAAGGTATGCTATATGCTACCGAAACAGGCATGATTGAAATTTAAAATTTTTGGCGCTTTTACCGTTGTTATTTTTTACACTTCTACAATGTAAGAATTTCTTAAGAAACAAATCGGAATATGAATAAAGTCCATACACAAACGCCAGCGTCATCAAATGATGACGGATAACTTTTCCTATTTATTACAAGAACAATAAATATTAAAAAAAACATACTAATGTCCTAATACGGACGATCTAGATTATATTTATACCAAAACATTATCTCATGAAAAACATTATCTCATAAATCCAGTTCTATATAGTAATATTAAAAAAAAAACGTAATTACAAAAAAAGTTTTTTATAAAGTAAATTATAGTGTATCCTTCCCGCATATTTTTACTTAACTCCAAAGAAATGGCATATCCAACATTGTGTGGTGCTGTCTTCTATCTCACCATTTTATAAATAAAAGAATATTTGTACGAAATAGTAATTTTTTAGAGCGTCATCAAATGAGGAGACTGAGCGCTAATGGGTTAAAAGGTGGAATTTTCCACTCCCTAGAAAGGAGTGAAATATTTCAATCGAAGCCTGGCATTATACACTTTAGAAAATTTTCCGTTCACCTTTGAACCAATATAGGGAGTAAAATAATGAAAAGCACCAAAATACGTCACTTCTTAATTTTCAAAAACTTCATTTCATAATGTAACCTTGGAAATTACGTTGATTTGGTACTAAAACGTACTCCTTTTCAAGAGTAAATAATCACTCCTCTGAAAGAGTGAAACTATTCACACCTGCTTAGAGTGAATAATTACTCTAAGGAGGAGTGAGTATTGTATGTAATGGCCTCACAATATACTCACGGCCAATCAGAGCAGTCTTGTCTACGACGCTTTTTTAAGATAACAGAAAAGCGTCCGTTATTTTATGATTAAAATATACGGATATTATTAAAGTGATTATTTATGGAACGTAACGGTAAGTCTTATTCAATTTTAATCTTTTATTCCTGTAGATTTTATGCTATTCCTATAGATGCTATGATTATGAATTAAATAGTTTATGTTATATCGAGAACGATTGATCTGTAATTGTTTTCCTGATTCGCCAAAACGTGGTATATCTCACATTTGAAAGGAGGACACAGAAATATCTTGATACATGACATAATGTTTACTGCATCATGATTCATGCAGTAAACATTAATTTGTAATTATTTGAGATTTGTATAAAAATGTGTTGAGATAGTCTCCTGCTAGATTTTCTCCATTATTTTCTGCTTTCTGATTTACACTTACAGTAATAGAAGCGTAAAAAATAACAACGTTAAATCACCCAAAATTTTAAATTTTAAGCATACCGGTTTCGGTAGCATATAGCATACCTTTCTAAGTGCTAAGGATGGCGAAAATTTGCCCGCATATATAGTAGAGGTGGGGATTCAAGTTAAAGGTTTATTGACCAATAGGAAAACAGAGGATTGCAGGTAACAGCCAATAGGAATATAGATGGGAAATGGAACTGAAGTAGTGAGGGGGGGGGGGATTAAGAGAAAGAAGTTTTTATGTAATATTTCCAACAATCTGATAATAGGGGAATAGCGAATTCACAATTAACAATATTTTTCAAATTTTTATAAATATGAAATGCTTCAATGAACTTAAGTTCGTGTATAGAAGTAGGTTTAGAGATTATTTTAACCGAATTGAAGTCAAAAGTATGATTCATCTCCCAGCAATGTTTTGAAATAGAGGATTTATTGATTTCTTGTTTTTTAATATATTGTTGGTGTTCTTTGATACGAAATTTTAAGCAGCGTTTGGTCAGATTTAACATTTATTAAATTTCTAAAATAATAGGGTTTTCTTAAAACATATGGCACGATTTTTTAGAAGTTGTTAAATCAAATAATGCATTTGCATCAAATAATGCATCTATTGTAGTTTGTTGTTGTTTAATAGTACAATTATAAAATACTAATTATTATTTTTTGTGTTTTTCAAATTAGTACATTTATTTTTTTTTATTGTATGTAAGCATTTTTCTGCTGTTTAGGATTTTAATCAAAACATTTAATTATAGACATTCTGAATCAGTTATTAAATTTTCTTCTATTGTAAACGCATTTTCTAAGTTTATGATACACGTAATTATTGGCACTTAAAAATAAAGCAAGCATTAAAATAAAATGTTTTTTATGCCTGATATGAAGTTTAAAGATAAAACTGCTTTAAGTATATATATATATATATATATATATATTTTTTTTAAGTTCACAGTATCACTTACACTTACATAATACAAGATTAAATATATTTTAAAGAGATAACTACTTTTACATTAAAAATGTTTTTCAAACATTAAGAACAGTTCATATGCAGTCGTTTCCTTCTCTTTTTATATTTCCTTCCTTTTTCTATTTCCTAGATCAATCTTTTACTACAAAACATATGTAATCTATTTAGCTCATATTCACAAAATACAATATATACAGAAATAAAAAATTCAAATTAAATATGGCTTATAGTAAGCAATAGCGGGAAAAAATTCGAAATCATGATTAAGAATATGTTTAAAAGAAAAATATAAACACGTTCCAGAGAACACAAAAATCTAGACTCCATGTTCATATTTAATAAAACAATGACAAATCACAACACATTAAAAAAAAACTTACACATTCTAACTTGTTAAAAAATGATGCGAGTTGATGGGAAAATTAAAAATATTTTAGAACAATAGGACTCTGAAAAATAGCGGTACTTTGCTGAAAAGTACGGTAAAAACATAATATTTTACATTTAAAATAAAAATTAGAATATAATAACACATTGTTAATCATATATTATATTCGATTCATATATTCGATTCATAATCATATATTATATCGATATTATATTCTTCTTAATTTTCAAAAACTTCGTGTCATAATATAACCTTGGAAATTACGCTGATTTGGTACTAAAACGCACTCTTTTTGCGAAAGTGAATAGTCACTCCTCTGAAAGAGTGATTACTCACCTCTGTTTAGTGTGAATATTCACTTCCTAGGAGTGAGTATTGTATGTATTGGTATTACTCATCAGCCAATCAGAACAGCAAGTCTATGACGCTTTTTTGAGATAAGAGAGATAATTGCTTTTTAGTCCTCCATTTTAGGATTAAAAGATCAGTTTTAAAATGATTATTTATGAAACGTGAAGGTAAGTCTTATTTAATTTTAATCTTTTATTCCTGTAAATTTTGTATCTTACGATTATGAGTTAAATAGTTTTATGTTATACAGAAAAAAGGATCTCGAATTGTTTTCCTGATTTCGGAAATGATTGTCTGATATATTCCTTCTTCATATAGCGGTTTGGAATGTAATTGTTTTAACAATTGAATAGCAAACAATGCTTAGCAAAAAATAATTAGGACTTCATTGGTTTGGCCTTTGTGAATAAAAAAAAAAACGAGTGTAAATATTTTATTCTCCCTATTCGATACTGTGATGTAAAATACTGTAATTTGCTATCGCTCTGGCGTGGTATCTGCTACTTTGAAATTCTGGAACAGAGATATCTTAATTAATGGCTCCATTCATAACAGATGTATACATTAGTTTGGAGTTATTTGAGATTGTGTTTATTCATGTCGGATTTTGTTTTGTTTTTTACTGTTTTCTGGATGGAAACACTTACAGTATTTATCATTGCTATTATTTTGGAGTTAAATATTATATTTGATGATTATGATATTATGAAAAGGTTTCAGTTTGAAAAATAGCATTATACTGGGAAAATGTCCTTTTACATTTCACAGTTTTTAATTTAAGAAGTGAAACTTTTGAAAGATTTTTTTATTATTAATAATATTTTTAATTATTATTTAAAATCCTAAATCTTCATTCCAATGTTTTCAGATTTATTTAACATTTACTAAATTTATAAAATTAATAGGAATTTCTTATATCATATGGCAAAATTTTTGAAACGTTGTTAAATCTAATCATGCATTTGATTCATCTACTGTAGTTTGTGTTGTTTTTTAATAGTATAATTATAACACTAATTATCATTTTTAGAGTTTATCAAATTGGTGCAATCATTGTTTAAAATTGTATTTAAGCATTTTTCTGCGGTTTACGCTTTTAAATTTTCGAGCAATTTCAGATCCGCAGCTGCTATATTCACATAGTTTTAGAGGGAGGAGTGAAAGGGGGAGTGGGGGTGAAAGGCTGATTTTTCGCTTATGGGGTTAGATTTGTGACAGTGGATGAGACGTAACTACTGTCGTTTGAACGCGGGATCATAGTGATGTAGCCACGTCTCATCCACTGTCCAAATGTAGCTTCATAAACTCCGAACCAGCATTTCACCCTCACCCTCCCCCTTCTTAAAAACTCCCCCCAAAGTAGTTCTTTAAAACTTCACCTCTCCCTCCAAAACTAGGTTAATATAGCAGCTACGGTTCTAAAATTGGGCCTATAAGCATTTAAGAGATTAGGCTTCGATATTCCACATCAACCATCGCAGTGCAAATATTTTATATACATTAGGGACAATAATTATTGAACTACCCACGTACAATATATAGGGGAATAAAAAACTTAAATTAAGTATGGCTTGTATCGTTCCATAAACAAGCATAGTATTAATACCCATTTTTCAGCAATGGCGAAAGAAAATTGCAAAAATTGCATTTTCGATATTTGTGTTTCTCTGAATGGGAATCCTGCAATGAAGGGCAAAAACTTGGATCCCCTTTTAACCCAATTCAGTACGATGCAAATTGCTCAATATTTTTACAATAAAAAACAAGTAATATAAAAATTTTGTTTTTAAAGTCAATTCTTACTTAGGTCATCCAAGAAAGATTTAATAGAGTCCCTTAAGCTAATATTAGTTTTTGTTGCATTAAAATATCTCAATGGGTTGGATTTTCTATAGGCAAGTAGGTTTACAATGGAAGTCTATGGGAATTGGGCGAAATGTGAGAGATATCGCCAAGTTGGCGTCCGTTTTGTCGACTCATTTGGGCCGCTCAATGGGGCGATCAAGGTAAGTGGGCGACAGAACAGGGTCCCCCTAGGGTAACCCCTTATTGAAAATACTTTCATTGATCTTTAATAATCAATGGCCGCCATTTTGTCTCCCATGTAAAACTAAATTGAATTAATTGAAATTTAATGAATGAATTAATATTTGAAAAAAACTGTATGTAAAATCCATTGTCATTCAGCACAAGTTTAAAAAAATTATTTCAACTGGATAGGATGAATAATGAGTATTTTATGAACGATTGAAAATTTGAACAAGATATATAAATATATAAATAAATATACATATAAATAAATATAGGGAGAGTGTGAACTAATAGTAGGAATTGAAAAATAAAGAAAGAAAATCTGAGCTGTTTACAAAGAAATACAAGATACAATATCCATCTCGAAAAAGGCAAAACTGACTTTTGCTAAAATCAGTTTTTCCTTTCCAGAATTCCGAAGCCACCGAAAACCATTTTCCACGCCTGATATTGTTTACTTTACGAGTTTTTTTTTTTTTTTTTTTTTTTGTTTTTTTTTTTTTACTGTTTAGAGAGCCTTTTCCTGTTATTTCTTCCAAAAGAGAAACTTTAAAATATTGAACCCTGTGAAAAAAGTAACAGGAAAGAAAAGTAACTTTATGCATGGGAATGTCACACTGAAACCAGGTGAGAGAAAGTTGTACGGGATATATTATCTCTTTCTCTTTTTTACTTTCTTCTAACTTCAATACAATAAAGTATTGTAATCGAATTTTCTTTTCGACGGATTTACGCGTTTTAGGGGTCAAAGTATAAACATACCAAAAAATATATCTATACAAAATGTCTGTCTGTCCGTGTACGTGTCCGTCTGCCCGTCTGTCCGTGTTTCACCATTGTACCATCGAAAAGTATATGAAGTGAATGCATAGAATAGAACCAAATTTTTTTCGTAATTTTTTGGCCATGTACGGCAGGTCCTCCTTGAATTTGGAAACATTCCGCCGGAAAGGGGCGCTGTGTTAGCGATTTTTGTATAATTTTCTTAATTTTTCGTAGTCCTGTTAAAGATCGGCAGCTCGTGCAGGCAACCCTGTAAAAAAAAATAACAGGAAAGAAAAGTAACGGATACTTCGCATCCTGCTAAGCTGGCTCTTCGCAAACAGCTGATGTACAACAGAATGACGAAAATCTATTGATTTTAATAAATGTCCTATTCAAAGACATTTAAGGTACATAGACCGGCCATTCCCATTTAAAAGCATGCGAAATCATAGCAGCCATCTGAAGTAAATTGAAACACCTGAACCGCGAGGTTTGTACGTCAGCTGTGGTTATTTACCTTTAAGTGCTATGGCTAGAATGAGCTTAAAAATTATTTTTTATCAATATATAGGAAGTTTATGGCATATTTTTTTACATGAAGCTATTTTTTATAGCTAAATATGCGTTATAAATATTGAATTTTCAGAAATAAAGTTAAATAAAGCAATTTATTAATAATTTTATGTACGGCATGTTTGGAAAAGAGTACCTAATTTTAACATGCCTTATAAACATAAATAAAGGCGAAATTTATACGGAAATAGATTGTTAAACATTATAATTCCACCTTTTTTTAAGTTTGACTTACAAAAGTAACTGGTAGGGAAGTTTAGAGTAAAGGTAGCAACTGTAACATAATATAGTAATTTATAAAAAATTTTAAATTACTCGTAAAGAAATATACGTTTGTTAAACTAATTTTTATTCAAAAAGGTAATTTAAAAAATGCATATTAACGAAAGTAACACTATATTTTTATCCTTGGAGGATGTTTATTGAAATACTTATTTGCTATACGAAAAAAACAAAAAAAAAAGATAAATAATAAGGTATTTTTTTTAAAAAGCCTAAATGAAATAGTGTAGACAAATACTTAATGATCCGCAATGGCAAAATATGCTGAAAAAAGCATTTTCTTGGGTAAATTAAAATATAAAACATATATATTGCAGTACAACAGCTGTGATCAAAAATCCTCAGTTAAACTGACAGTTTGCAGGTCTATGTATCTTAAAAGTCTTTGGTCATATTCGAGATTAAGTGGTTTCTATTTTGATTGATTGAAGCAGAAATTAAGATAAAAATCAAAGTTAGTATAGTAATGAACTAAGAATGTTGAACATGTGTAACTAGTTTTTGAAATATTAAGATGTATGAAATAGAAGAAAGTTTTGGGTTTGTTCAATAGAGTTATGACGTCATCACTCATCGACCGACTTCTCACTAGCGTTGGAATTCGCACCGGAAAATTTTGAATAACAATTTTCTTTTATTTTATCTGTGGAATATCTATCATCTTATAAAACAATAATAACTATTTAAACTTACTCGTGAAAATTTGGAATCCCCCAATAAAAAATCAGCCAGATGCGGCAAAACTGTGATATACCGCATCTGGCTGAATTTTTAATTGGGGATTCCGAATTTTCACCATTAAGTTTAAATAGTTATTATTATTTTATAAAATGATTGATATTCCACAGATAAAATAAAAAAAAAATTGCTAAATCAAAAATTTCCGGTGCGAATTCCAACACTAGTGAGAAGTCGATCGATTGGTGATGACGTCACAACTCGTGTCCTCTGGCCTTAAGCATTTCGATGGCAGCGGTTTGGCCCTTTTAACTAGTTTATGCCTAGGAAAATAAAAATTGAGTGTTTGGTTCTCAATTCTTGTTTGGCCATCAAGAATACAGCGGATGGATATCTACAAGTTTTTAGATTTAAAACGGGCCCACCGTGGCTGAGTGGATAAGACACCACGCCGCTCATCGCTTGAGAGCGTAGGTGGGGGCGGGTTCGAATCCCGCCGGTTCCGTTGCACACTCTTTGTGGAGCTCCCAGGATGTAATTCTCTGGTGTTGTAAATTGCCTTGTGCTATCTCGTCCCCTGTATATCGATGATGACTTATAATCGGACCCTGGTGTTAGGCACACAAGTCTGATGTATGTGTTCAATAAAACAAACAAATAAACAAAGATTTGAAACCGTAGTTCGATTTTTTTCAGATGACTCTCAAAAACGCTTTAATCAATGAGTATTGCGAAACCTGGACGGGCTATGCACTAAGCATAATACAAAAACTCCGTTGATGTCCACAGGTGGACATTATTTAACGTATTAGGATAAATAACAATGTTATTGTTTTATAGTTCATTATTTAGTAACAGACTAACGAAAAGTGCCTGTTCAATTTAGAACGCAATATCAACAGAGTATTAAAGGTGTAACAATGGATTTTTAGAAGTACACATTAAAATTATAATAAAAATAAAATTTCCGAAATTTGTTTTCTATATTAATAAAAAAAGAGCTTAAAATGTACTTTTAAAAAGTCACATTTTAAACGCTTATGAACTCTTTTTATGACTTGCCAAAGTGCGAAGAAATCAAATATCTGCTTTTCAAGTCTTTGCAAGACTCCAGCGGCTAGCAGGCAGCTGAAAAAAAATGAAAAAAGTTTAATAGCTGGGAAGCGACCTCACAGTAAACTAATTAAAACACACACTAAGTAACTAAGACACTAAGTAAACACAGTCCAATTCGTTAGAAAAATCTGGTCATTGGCTCGAAAACGCTTTCAGAGGCTCTCAGGAAAACGTGTGTTTGATTATTCATTTTTCATTATCTGTTAAAGTTTCTGTCAATCGTTTATAATTTTACAGTTATTTTATTGCAAGTAATCATTATCATTCATTTTAATAATGTAACTGCATAATGTGACTCATTTTAACCCCTTAACGGTCGCATTAAATTGCAGTTTAAAAATTCAAATTGCTTATTGGCACCACTTTTTTGAAAGAGAAATATTCCCCTTACTTAATGACAGGTAAAATGATACCATAACAAAGCCAATTACACTATTTTATAAAACTGATGGGTGTCAAACAATCTGAATAAAAGACTGTGAATATCACGGGAACGATAATTAAGGCATTAATAATGTAACTAATGTTCGCTACGAAGCAAAGATCGTTTTAACACATCAGAGTGATAAAACTTAAAATAATTGCAATTTGCTGTGTAGATAAATACGGTAGTGTGGAATCGTTTGAGTCGATAGAATATTTTGAAATGGAAAGGAAAAAGACGTTCTCTAGTTACGGATATGGGCAGAGGATGGTTGTTAAGTATAAAGGTGATTTTTAATTTCGATTCTTGCGTTGGCTTGTCAGTTGGTGGTTTCTCCGAATTTAACTATTTAGATTGGGGGAAGAGAGTTTCTGATGTTAGATTTTTATTTTGTTGTTGTCGCAGTTCTTTTTTTTTTCTTTCTTTTTCTTTTCTTTTCTTTTTTTTTTTTTTTTTTTTGTTTTTTGTTTTTTACTTTGTCATATTGTCATATTTGCTTTTTTAGAAAATGAGAGCTGTGAAGCTTTTTAATTTCAGTGATTTTATTTTACTGAAAAAGAAGAAATAAACACTAGGAAACAGAAATTTTGCTTTTTCAGAATTTAGTGTCATTCCGATGAAGAATATATATATATATATGTATATAAATATAGATAGTACAAAACATATTTCAGTTTTAAGACTTAAAACACACGCTTTTATTTTATATAAAATAACGTCATCCACATACGCTGAAGAATTCTTCATTTACGATCCAGTCGAAAACATCATATGCAGTAAAGTACGCATAGGGCGTCACTGTCGCTGAATAATACACAGGAGATGTCGTCATTCAAGAAACTCGGCAAAAAAATTGGCTATCTAATTATTCATATGCTTTTATTTGTATTTAATATTAATATAGATACTTAAAATTAAATTTGGTTTATAATAGCTCCATGTTTTATTAGAAATCATTCATTTATATTTTTTCAAAATAGCACATGTTTTAATGACATTTTTTTAAAAGTTGTTATGGGTAAATGGGAACAAAAAGATAAAATTACTGTTTTACAACTATTTTTCCTTTACTTTCTACAGAAATGGAGTACTCTAGTTGCCAAAATGGCGCTAAAAACAAGGAAAAAAATAATACTTCAAAAATAAATTGAGATGCAATTATCAAACAAATTGCATTTAAAAGTACTTTTTTCCCAATTCGACGTCTAAAAATTGGAAGTGTGCGATGCTTAAATATGAAGTTTAAAAATTTGCTATAAATTGCATTTGTAGTAGAGTATTTCACCGTACAATGCTTTACAATGCAACCGTATCTGCTTTGTTTTACGGCTGGCTTATACAACGGAACGTTATTGTTTAGAGACGATACTTTAATAGCTGGGAGAAAGAAATAGCATACCGGGGTCTAAAAATAGCATCGCAAATTAGTGAGGACACTTAATTTTGATATAAATTGTAATTGATTTGAAAAACATATTTGTAAGTAAGAAATTTGTTTGGATGAAATGCATTTGACTAAAAGTGCATAAATAATATTTCCGAGTTCTCGTGAGAGTCGCTTTAAATATGCGTTGATAGATATGGCTACAATGAAGTTGGGGGATCAAATTTCTCTTTTTTACCAGTCGGGCTATTAAACTTTGTTTATTTTTATACAGGGTATCTCTTATTACCAATAGCTAATAACCGTCAGTTTTAGAGATGTTGTTCCAATCACAAAAATCTTTTACATTTTGTTCTGCATTTTATAAAAATCGATTCACGTAAAAGTACTTAACTCTTAAATAATATTCAAGACTGGAGTAGCGCAGTTGAACCAACAGATTCCAGCAGGGCGAAAAATGTCCAGACAAAGAATCAAACCTGGATACTTGGCGTACCATGCCAAGGCTTTATCTGTTAAGCTATTCGGACCATTACCTGGCCGACATAATTCACTCTTATTTGTTGGACAACTTCCTTGTGTTGTTAACTTTTACACTTTTAGATTGTTAAGAAATTACAAATAGCTGGGACTTGTGTCCATAAGTTTTAGAAAAGTTCCTCTTAAGTTTTAGAAAACTTAGTGTCCATAATGCCTGTGTCCATAAGTTTTAGAAAAGTTCCTCTTAAGGTTTAAAAAACTTAGTGTCCATAATGCCTGTGTCCATAAGTTTTAGAAAAGTTCCTCCATGTTCTAACAGTAAAACAGTAAAAATTGATTCTTCTATGATCAAAACCTACTGAGTTATGATACTTTGAATTTTATGAATTTTCAATGTTTTAGTCACAGTAAATGGAAAAACATGTTTTTGTGCCTGAAAACACTGGAAATGCATGAAATTCAAAGTATCATAGCTAGATATTTTTTTGTCTGGCAAAAATTAAGTTTTGAACCACGCAATTGTATCACTCTCAATAGAAACAGCGTCTATACTGATGTCCCAAAATTATTTCAAACATTTTGTTTAAACGCCTTCTCATTAAAACATCCATTGGCATCCTATGATTAGTTATAGGTTACAAAAAAAAAAAAAAAAAAAAAAAAAAAAGAACATGTTGTTGGAACCTGCTACTTTTCACCAAAATGAACTCTATTTCCCATCTCTAGTGGTTGATGACTGAAAGCGTTAGAAACACATCCCCTGTCTAGAAATGGAAGTGAACCTTTGGAACATGAAAATGAAGGGTCTGTATTTTGAGACCCTGTTCATAGACCCTGAAATGGCACTGATTCGCTTAAAAGAGATTGTTTGCTTAACAAAACGCTCTTTTTAGGATAGTATGGAATTATATTTGGGATCAAAATTGTTCATGTCTAAATCTACTTCTATAACATAAGCTACGGCCCCAGCTAGCTCATTTTGTATCGAAATTGTAATATTAGTATGGGTGTCAGAGCCCTATCAGTCTTGTATGGAGTCTTATAACACAGTTTGGACGGAAAAGTTGTTGACATTGTTTCGTGTTACGGGCTAAGTCGCTGCCATCGAAATGTTCAAGGCCAGAGGACACGAGTTGTGTCGTCATCACTCATCGACCGTCGTCACACTAGGGTTGGAATTTACACCGGAAAATTTTGAATAGTAATTTTCTTTTACTTTATTTGTGGAATACCTATCGCCTTATAAAGCAATAATAACTATTTAAACTTACTGGCGAGAATTCTGAATCCCTAAATAAAAATTCAGCCAGATGCGGAATGCAACAGTGTTGCCGCATCTAGCTGATTGTTTATTGGGGGATTCCAAACTATCACCCGTATGTTTAAATAGTTATTATTGTTTTATAAGATAATAGATATGCCACAAATAAAGTAAAAGAAAATTACTATTCAAAATTTTCCGGTGTGAATTCCAACACCAGTGAGAACTCGGTAGATGAGTGATGACGTCACAACTCGTGTCCTCTGGCCTCCTTGAGTATTTCGATGGCAGCGGCTAAGTCGAGTCGTTGAGCTTATTCACTCACGTTTTTTTTTTTTTTTTTTTTTTTTTCCTTTCACCTATCTATTGTATTAATAGGCATATCACAAATATTTTTTGTAAAATTTTCTTGGCACACCCAGAACAGATTGGGTTTCCACTTGTGATATAATTGTATCATAATTATTTTTCAAATAAATAGGGGTATCCCTGTTGGGCGGGGCTTGCAGAGCTTAAGCCATATGGTAGGCCTCCCCGCCTGACCTGACCTGACCTGTTGTGGTTCGAGTTCAGGCATTTCTAATCTTTTACGAAAAACTCCAGAACAATATTTCGGATGAAAAATGAACTGGGTTTATAGCAGGTAAAGGCAATTTTAGAGACAGGTTCGTAAACTTTTGTATCATATAAGAAATGGCTGAAAGAAGGTGTTAGGTCACTCAATTTCTGAAATTTGTTGAACCACTTGCATGAAAAGATCTATCCTAGGAAGAAGACATGAGACATTATTTTTTAATATATTTCTTAATAAGTGAAATAATACATGAATAGATTAAGTTTTAATATTTAAAAATTAAACATTAATAAGTTCTTCAGAGAATGTTTTAGTATCTCCTGTTAGCATTCCAAACATAGACTGTTATCCAGAAAAATAAATCAATAAAATTGGCAAAAAAACTCTTTTAATTTTCTAGAAACGTTTGTTACATGGCATTTTCTTCCTCTCCGATTTTCAATTGCATTTCAGCAAAATAAATTGTCCAGACCTTCCCCACCCCACTGCACAGTTCTCTTCCAATTAATTTTGGTAAAATATGGATATCGCCCGCCCCCCTTTCGTAATAAGAATTTATTTCAAAGAAATAACCTTATATCCATTTTGAGACGAGACTCTTTCTGTGTATTTTTTAAATATTGCATCGATAAAATGCACTGAGCTTTTTTAAAATGCAGGTTTATTTTAATTTTATTTTATTTTTAATCTCATTATTCATCCAAAAATCAATCCATCCAGAATGTTTCGACATCGTTTTTTTAGAGATTAATTTCTTTTTCTTTGGGAAAAAAATAATCAGAAAAAGTTGATAAATGAGTTCCAAAAATGTTTCGGCTGAGTTCTTATTCTTCGAAAGTGGAGTTTAAAACAGCCCTCTTTTTAATTGAGCGTAAAACATACATTTTTTATGGTTTATGATTCAAAAATGACATCTCCCGGGAAGGTTCGCTATTTAAGAAAGTAATAGTAATAATAAATGAGTTTGGATGCGTGTAGCCATTAATTTTTTTTAGAAACAATTTTACTTGTACTTTGGCAACATGTGCAAGAGAAATTTACTAAAAAAATTACTTTTAAAATATAGTGGTGCGTATAGAATATAAAAATAAAATCTTGAGTTTAAAGCTACCGTCCGTTCAGAGTTAAATTTTACAGAACTTTTATTAAGAGGGCTTTTACTTATCCTAAATTCAACTGCTAAGTTATTCATTAGGATGTAAGAACTGCATAATAATATAGAGATTTAAAAGTACCATTTTTCTCAGTTGTGAGCTAAATGGGGTTAGTTATTGGACGGTAGAATTGGGTCCATTATGTATAGTTGAGGAAAAAAAAGTAAACACTCGCTACTAACTTCTCAACAAATTATCGTAGAAGAAAGTTACTGGTACGAATTGGAAATAAAGCCTACTTTTTAAATGATGTCTATAAAATTTGCTTAGGGGGCATCTACCTATGAAAACGAACCCTAAACTTCATTTTTTTCAATGGCAATAACCAATTTTAACAAGATATTTCAAATCTTCGGTTCAAACCAGTCAGCCAATTTCAAGTCATTTGAATGATAAACTTCTGAATGATAAACATTCAAAATGGAATGCATCTAATGTTAAATGACATTTTCATATTTTCATTAATATCTCCTGAAATTTTACTCCTAATGTGTTAATTTTTTGTATATCAATAATACTAAAATACCCAAACATAAAAACGTTGAATTTGCAATTTTTATAATTTTATGATAAGAAATATGAATTATGAAATTAATATTCGAAAAAATTATGAATTACAACCTACCATTTTTTTTTTTTTTTTTAGATTTATGAAGCCCAGCTTTATGGAAATCCAAAATGTCACATTTTTCTTCCAAGTCGTTTTCAAATGATGCTTAAAAAACGGCAAAATGATGGTTTACGGGGACGTCTAGGATAGAAGAGGCTAGATATTTTGAAATTTCTTAAACTATCCTGTCATCTAGCAGTCTTCAATGACTTCTTGATGCGCTTAAGATGCCTTGATCAAAAAGGGGGCTCTCTCGCTCCACCATCGAGTACCGAACTTCCATTTGGATGCAACCCCTAAAATACGCTCGTTTTAAAATAATTAATTTCTCGGAAACTTATCGTACGAATTGCATAAAAATTTGTTTTTAGGGTAATGGAAGGTTATATAGTTCATTGATGCTGTCAGAAATATGTACTGATATTGAAAAAAAAAAAAACAAAGTTATGGTTCGTTTTGATAGGTAGATGGCCCCCTAAGCAAATGTTGTATACATCATTTAAAAGTTTGCTTTATTTCCAATCGTTTGGTAGCTGTAAATTTCTTGTACGATAATTTGTTGCAGAGTTAGGAGGAGGTGTTTACTTTCTTTTTTCCACGACTGTACTTTTTTAGCATTAGAACTGACTTATTGAAAAAAAATGAAGTCCTTTCAATTTCACAGACGAGCAAAATCACTGGAAAGTGTATCGAATGGTTTTAACGAGAAACTGGATGCCATCACGGAAGCTTAAAATGCAAACAGTCGTGCAACAATAATTGAATTTTTTTTTTTAATAGTCTATTGATTTGAAACAACTTTAAGTTAGTCTATCATCAGATCACGTGCCAGAGAATACACCTTAGATTCAGCCTCACTCTTATTCTATTCGGATTGATCGAAGAAATGGGCCTCCATTCAATTTTACACTAGTATTATGATTTTATGGAACAGTTAAGGGGTCTTGTATTAAACGCGTCGAAAATTAACGAAAAACTTCAAAGTTTGAATGAGTCTATCTTCAAAACCTATTTATGTATAAAAGTGAAATTTTGGATATTGATTAAATAGATTGTGCTTTGTAATATACTACCAACAGAAGTTTATTAACCCTTTACAGAATTTGTGTATTGTTGAAATCAAAATAGCTCCTTTTAGTACCCCATAAGTGATTGCGCGCATGATATCTTGAGAAAGTATGCATGGATTGTCATGAAATTTGGTAAATATACTAAACAAATATGTGTGTTTAAAATGATCTACTTTTAAGTATTTACAATGGTAATATGTTTAGTTATGACTATTTTTATTCATTAAAAATACAATTTTTTTTTTTTTTTTTTTTTACGAAAATATTTTTTTATATAGTTAATGCAATAATTTTAGCCTAAGAGTAGTTCACTTTAAGCACATATATATGTTTAGTGTCTTTACTGAATTTCATGCCAATCCATACATACTTTCTCAAGATATTATGCGCGCAATGACTTATGGGGTAAAAAAAAGAGCTATTTTGATTTCAACAATACAAAAATTCTGTAAAAGGCTAATAAATTTCTAATGGTAGCATATTACAAAGCACAATCTGTTTAATCAATATCCAAAATTTTATGTTTATACATAAAAAGGCTTTGAAGATAGACTCATTCAAACTTTGAAGTTTTTCGTTAATTTTCGACGCGTTTAAAAGGTACAAGACCCTCGCGTTAACTGGTAACGCGTATTTTCCAATAATACGATTACAATTGCGAGAATATTTCATTCTCTGAATGCGGTTTCGGTTTTTATAATACAATTTACCGAACAAAAATATCTGAAATGACATCTGTTTGGATACTTTCCTTCATTTTCCGTTTATCTCAATTTTTATCTGTGCTTTGAGCCAAAATATAAAAATATGTAATTAAACAGTTTTTAGCCTTACTCTACAGTGTAATGCGCATAAGAACAGGGTTCGCATGGCTCTACATTTTTTAATACATTTGTTGCCACTACTTCCAAACAATAATGTTAGTAATAGATTTCTATAACATCTCGCATAAAAATCTACTACGAAGATGTTTGGAAAAAATGGTAGAAAATTTATAAAGAGGTCGCTCCCATCCCTGTAAGAAGTCACTTTCATAAATCCTTTTTTTTCAAAGTTAGACAGATAAACCCTTTTTATTCTAGTGTTTTCTTCCAATTAATTTCAGTAAAGCCGTGAAATCACCTCCCTTCCCCGTTCGCATTTTTCCTGCTATTCGTAATAAGAATAGAATTTGAAGAAATAAGCAAATGTAATTTTATTAAGAGATCGCTATTTGTTTATTCTTTTTTAATACTATGGAGGTGCATCGATAAAATATACCGAATGCTTTTAAAATGCAGATTTTATTTTACTTCATTTTTTATTATCTCATGGATCCTCCAAAAAGTGAATAAATCCAGAATTTTTCAAAAGTTTTTTAGGTAGAAGGTAGGTTTTTTTTTTTTAAGATAAAAAAATACAAAGCAGCAGAATTTGATAAACGAGGTCCAAAAATAAAAATGTTTCGGATACCGTCATTACTTTTTGAAAGTGGGGTTTAACCCTTTCAGGGCAAGGTACTTGTATTCGTAAAATGATGAAATAATTGAACGAAACCAGTATTTACAAGAAAATTTATTTGTAAACAAGTAAAAGTATATTTTGGCGTACTTAATAAAGGTGAAATTTTCATTAAAAAACTCGGGCGCCAATGTGGCACTTAGAGATTAAAATTATGTGATGCCATAGCGGCATCACCGCCTTCAAAGAGTTAAACAGCAAAATTTTTAATTGAGTGAGAATAACTTTTTTTTATTCCCTCGATTTATGACAGAAAAGACATTTCTCAAGGAGTTTCAACTTTTTTAAAGATATTAAATGAGATTTCGATGGCTGCAATCCATTTAGAATTGCTAGCTCTTGGTGGCCTAGATAAAATAAAAACAAAAGAGGAGGGGACCTTTACTGTGATTGTTCTGATTTTCTGCGGTCTTTTTAAAACGTCATTTTCGATGAACGAAAATAGATTTTCGAAATAGTTTTTGATGGATTCCCCATCAGTGTCCATTCATTTCTGTTATTTCTTTCCTCTACCTGCACGAGCAGGAAGTACTGAAAACGATTTCACTGTTTTAGAAAAATGTCTGTACGCGAGTCTGTGGTGTCTATATCTCATTATCTGACGCACTCACTCACTCACTCACTCACTCACTCACAACTGCGTAGAATAAGATGAAATTATAATGAAGTTCTATGAAGTTCCTATGAAGTTCTAACTGTTTGTGAAGGAGTGCTGCTGAGTTTTGGGGCAAAATCTCCCAAGGGGAAAGGAGGATTTACGGGATGCTTCTATCTCCAGTTAAGGGGACACAGTACCTTTTAAACTACTTTTTCAATTTTGAATAATACTGTAAAATACTTAAATATAATGTCACTACAGATATTAGGTACTATAAAGCAAATATAATTTCATATAATTAAAAAAAAAAAATCTTGTAGAACAGTCTATTTAACTGCAATTTAAATAAATTTTTTTTTTTTAAATAACTACTACTTTTTTAAATATGAATATTTTTCCTTCAAAATTTTTTCCCATAATTCTAAAAACATACTACATAAAACTGTGCATGCAATTGTAACATTCAAGGTTATAGTTATTTTTTTTTAAAGAATTTCAGTTATTTTTCCTTGAAATTCTTTACTATACAAATACTAATTTTTTACTATACAAAAGAGAAAAAGATTGATATTAAATGTAATATCCCATACATCTAAAAATCCATGCACAGTTTTGTGTAGTATAATCTAAAGAATATAGAAAAAAATTTGAAGCAAAAATACTCATATTTAAAAAAAGTAGTAGGGATTTAAAATTTTTTTTTTTTTAATTTAAATTTTAGTTAAATAGGCTGTTTTACAAGATTTTTTTTTTGAAATTATATGATATTGTATTTGCTTTATAGTAGGGGAAGAAGGGGAGGTAGGATACACTTTTTTTTAAACTAATTTTTTACAACTCTTAGAAAGCTATTTTTAAACAAATTTTTCGTGTTTTCTTATAAAGTGACCTTTTATTCATTTATTAAAAATATTGTGAATTTAAAAAATAGTCATTCAAAAAATATATCCCAATTATTTTGAATGGCTACTACTGTATCAAATCTCCCCATTACTGGAGAGTATTGATACACTAGCAAAGGAGGTTTGATACAGTTTTATGTAAATTGAAAAAAAAAAAATACAGACAATTCAATTTATGCGTCATACAATTTTTTATGATAAATCTTTAAATATTTAAGTAAAATTTGAAACGAAATGACATTGACATATTTTTGTTTCAGAAATGTTTTTTACAAAAATATTTAAACTATTGCTATTATTTAAACAATCCTATTAACACCCTTTTTAGAAAATAAATAATGAAAAAAAAAAAATAAAACCTAGAGATCTAGCTGCAAGGAAAAATGAAGTGAACATTGCTGATTTGCAAACAATTTAACATAAATTTAGCACATTTAAGATTCCTTTAACCCTTTCAGGGACAAAGCATTTTCAATGCTAAAGTGTTGAATAAATGAATGGCACCGAAATTTACCAACAAATTTAATTAGAAATAAGAAAAGGGATATATTTCATACTAAAAGAAAAATATTTTACCAAAATGCTGGTTCCAATGTGGCGTTCGGGTATTAAAATTAAGTGGTTTCATAAACATACCACCACCCCTGAAAGGGTTAAAAGAAAAACTTATAACTCTATCATTTTGATAAGTAAAATCGGGTAGATTTAACGTTTTTTTTCAATTTGCCATTCGTAAATTATAGAAACACTTTCCCTTTCAGGCCATTTAAACTTTTTCCCTTCTACATGACGAGCCAAGCGAACTAACCCTCTATCATCGCACTGCTTTTCTATGTAACCTACATAATGTCTATGAATAGTCTCTTTGTTCTTCCTTACCCATTTCAGTAGCTCTTGCTGTAAAACAATAATGAATATTACAGTCCTCTATTAGTTTGAAAACTTAAAAAAACTATTAAATTTCAAATATACAAGCGTATCATTTCTCCTAAGTACTACTGTATCATTTCTCCCTATTATGCCTTATTGGATTTTCAATCACTTTGTACAAATGCAGTTGCAAAGTGGTAATCCACTTTCTAGTAAAACTAATCCTAACAATGTGCTTTATAAATAAAAAAAAAATACAATTCTAAGCGATTTTGGTTGAATGATAACCGTTTTTTCGCCTCTCTCTGACTATTTTTTTTTCTTTCCTCCGAAAATTCGGTTCAAAACCCCCATTTTGATGGTAGAATGGGGTAGAATGGCTGAAAGATCTTTTACGTTTACAAAAAAAAACAACAAAAAAAAAAAAACTGAAAAAGTTTTTCGATTACATAATTTCTGAAAAACAGCACCTGCCGATTCATGTATTCATGATTGAACATTGGGATTCTGTAATTGAGCGCTTTGCGAAATCTCTTCGTTTCTACGCTAAGTAACACACGCGAATGCCCCTTTAATGAACCACTCTCCCTTCACAATCTCCCATCTTGACCTTTGGGGAGAAAACAGCACGGAGGCAGTAAGTATACCGGGCCAGGCGTAGTGCAACCGTAGAGTACATGTGTATAGTAAGTACTACGCATAGAATGTTACTCTTCTCGTCCGTATATCTGAAAGAATGGACTGAAGCGGGAAACCTCCCTCGTACACAGTTTGCAATAAACAGAATGACCGAGAGAATGAATCAAAATTATTTCTTTCGTAAAAAGAAAAAAAAAAAAAACAATTTTTAAGTCAGCTCATTCTAGAATGTTTGAATAATGATTTAGGACTGAAATGGAGGCCCAGCCTCATTCGACGTCAGAGCAGATGAATATTCACGAACTCATGACTTCATCCTTTTGATCTTCTTTTTCCCCTTTGATGTGTTCCAGCAGAAAGAATCTCCCCTCACACACACTCGAAGAAGTTAAAAAGGTGAGTGGGAAAAAACGGTGAATTCATTTTAATGAATACATTTATCTTCTTCGTAACGAATGACTTTAAACGCATCCAAGTTCATTCGATTCGAACCAGAGTGGAAGGCACCGGAAATCTTTTAAATATTCAAAAGGATTCGTCGATTGTAGGCTATTTTTGAAAATACAGTTTTTCTTTAGCATACAAATTAATGAATATACAGTAAAACCCGGATAGAACGCTCTTCCGGGGGACCGGCTGGAAGAGCGTTAAAAGCGGAAAAGCGTTCAATGCGGGAGAAGGTTTTCGGCCTTTTAAAATTAAGAATATTAGATTATCTGCTATAAATAATGCGGAGAATAATTTTTGTGTACTATTTAAAATAGAAACTCTACAGAATAGGTACAAAAACGTTTCCTTCATTTAAAATATCACACATGTGCATAGTGTTTACAAAGTGTATTATTATTTCAAATCAAAATAAGTAAAAGAATTGTTAGCATTAAAACAAAAGCTAAAAAATATATTTAACATTTCTAATAGGAGCCTTTATCCTTATATTAAACATAAAATAAAATTATAAAAGAAACTAATAATAATATTTTGTTTAAAAAAAATGTAATATTTGTATTCTTGAGTACTACTATGAGGACTATAAACTTTCACTTACTGTTTATTTTGTTTTAGAGGAAAACCCTTCGAGTTTCGTGTGATGGGTGGACGAACGACCCCAAAAAAGAGCGTTTCCTGCTTTGTTTATGTGTCTTAATATATCTTCATGTGAAGTGGCGGTATCTACTGAAGCGGTGTATAGGCGGATAGTGCTAAAAGCTTCCATTACTTCAGTTATTGTTGGGATGCGCTCTTGAACATCGCCATCAGCCATTTCATCAGGGTCCTCTTCTTCTGCGGCATCCTGTACAGTGTCGCCTATAATGTCGTCAATGCTCCTAACGTTGCTAGTGATAACGTCTTTATCAATTCTGAAGGTTGTGTGCGTTTTATTCAAGATGCTTGCAAACAGCTTGCCAGTCCTCGTCGTCTGTAGGATCTGGCCCCTCCCTCTTCAGTTGTATCCATATCATAGTCGGCGACCGTTATGAAGCCTTCCTTTTTAAAGCAATTTTGAATTGTTTTAGGTTCGATTGCACCCGAAGCAGCGTAAGGTAGTTCATGGCGTCGAGGAGAGTTACAGAAGATCGACTACTTTTAATATCCATTTCATGTCTATTTCGTTTCACTGTGAGTTTGCGATAATGTTGTTTTAAAACCTTTATGATCCCTTGATCCATCGGTTGAAGTACGCTTGTGGTGTTTGCTGGTAAAAACTCCAGAGAGACGTTTGAAATGTCTGGTGAAATTGAAATTTCTTGGGGATGCGCTGCGCAATTCTCTACGACATACCTATGACATACCTATTTTGCTTCCGCATCTCGATTTTGGGGGGGGAAACTTTTACTATACTACGTAGTATACATGTTATAGAGATCATTTACAGAGATCCACAAAAATATTCGTCTAATGTGTCCATAGTCATGACCGAATTTGTGTTTTAAATATGTTTTTTAACTCTTTCCAACAAAATTGAAGCGTGTTTATGACTTCGGTTTGTCTGTCCGTCTGTCCGCGCTCCAACTATCGTCAATAGACTCGGATTGCCCTGAAATTTCTGGATGTTATTAATGTAATACACATTCCCTATTTAAAATGAAGTTTGTAGCCTGTTTAGTTCATTGACAGGGACAGTCAAAACTTTTCCGTTACAGGATGGCCTATGTGAAAAAAATCGTTTAAAATGATTTTTAATGCTGTTACATGCTTTCAAACATAATAAAATGGATATGCATTGATCAAGTGCACTAAAATAGGCATTTTCTGTACACTATGCGGCCCAAAAAATAGTTATTATTCATTTACGGGGTCACACAAAACAATTCCGTTACATAATGATATAGGGCGGAGGGAATTGTTTGCGGCGTATTTTAATTATGTTAAATTATTTCATGTATAATGAAATGGATAGACGTCACTGAGGTTTACTATAACTTATTTCATGTATAATACGAAGCATTTGCAGGGACACATAAAATATTTCAGATACTATAGTGTATCCGAAATACTGTGCACGGTAGCGATGATGGCTGGAAATGCATTTTTAATTATGTTATCTGCTTTTATGTTTCACACTATTTATGCATACTATAGGGTGTGTATAAATGCTGTCATTCATATACAGGGCTGCACAAAAGAATTCGTAGTGGTTACTCAGTAGGAACGTATGCTTAAAAGTGGTTTTAAAATGAGTTATTCATTTTTACGCTGAACTGCATTGAGTTTACTAAGAAATGTGTGTAGAGCATAGATAAAAGGATAGACAGGGTCACGCAAAGAATTGGATACTGGGCCGTCTATAAAGGATAATTTCTGGAAATGTGATTTCAGTCGTTGTAAAAGTGTTTTACTTTGAATTAAACTTTAGCTAAATAGTAGCGAGTCATAAGGATACTGGGTTAACTACAGGGTTGTACAAAAGTATACAATGTTTCCATCTATTAGTGTAAATTGCTGAAAGAGAAATTTCAACCTGTTATGCATTTTCTTGCTAAACTAATTTTCCCCATTATATAGTATATATATATATGCATCTACAGATTCAATACAAGGCTGTTCAAAAGAATTGGAACACCTATTGGCTAGGGACGGCAACTGCTGAAATCAGTTTTTCAAATGTTTTATGCGTTTTCTAAAATGTTTACTTAGCTCTCTTATATACCTTAAGTTTTGTTAAAGCATTCAGGATGCGTTGGAAAGTGTGTCGTAATCTATGCTTAACGCTTGATTTTTCTTACTAGATAATTGTTTCTAACGAGTGTATTTAGATACTCTGAATGTATTGGAAACCGTTTCAAAATCTATTCTTCCCGCGTGAGTTTTCTTTCTTCATCATTCCATTAAAAAAAAAAAAATCGATTATTAATCAGGGTGAGCGAAATGTTCCTCCTTTTCAGTCTATCCATGTCTTCAAAAAGGAGCTACCCTTAAAAAATCTCTCATGAGCAAAATTTTTGTAACCGAGAGAATGAAATATTAGCGAGAGTCCAACATTTCTTTTCTTTTCGTATTTTTTTTTATAAAATTAAGACGATGCGGCTCGTGAATCTATGAATAATGATTGAGTAGGACTGACAGGCGGTTGCCGTCGTTCAAACAGATGGGAGAGATTCTCCTTCGCGAATGAAGATTCTATGTCGATTCTGTTTGATCTTAATCATTCTTCCTTTTGATGTTTCTCGGTTTTGCAACTGAATGAACCTATTCCGAAAAATTAAGAAGCAGCGAAATAAAGAAAGATCATTTTAAAGAATTGCAACTTTAATTCTTTTTTTTTTTCACCTCTTCGCCACGTTATGGGAGCCATTGATGGATTCGGATTTGATATCCGCTTTGAAAGAGCTTTTCATCACTCTCCTAAGTGTCTGAAAAAACATATTTCACGTCTATTGGTTGCCTAATGAATACTTTATGGGACTGGATACGTAATAGGTTCATCCTCTCTTTTGTGTTTTAAATTCTTAAAAATATAGCTGCAGTTGAAAAATCTTCCATAAACTGTTTTTGTAGCCTCGAGATAATTCATCCGCAGTTCACTCATCATCCGCATCTCAGACTCTCATCACAGATTCATCCGCAGTTTTTCTAAGCAAACTATGTATTGTGTAATGGAATTCGTTTGTGATGTGCTGTAAATGAGTAATGAATGCTTTGCACCTCATAAACACGTATCAATTTTCTTATGTTTGAAATGGTGCAACATTAATAAAATGTACTTGATTCTTTCTCATTGACCGTAATGTAACTGCATATTTCAAATTTCGCACGTTTCAATTTCAATACAGATTATCACCAAATGTCAATATCATCCTCATTGAAAAAGGAAATTTCTAAATTTATTGTTTCATTACATTTTTTAAAGCTGTTAAAAAATTACATAAAAAATAAATAATAGAGCCTCAACAACGTGAATCTCTCCGATACATTCTAACATAAAAACTTTAAATTTGCTGACGTTTAATGTTCACTGGAATATCGTTTTATATCTACCCTATATATATAAAATCCTAATGAAACGAATTTATGAAACGAATATATGAAACGCCTGAAATGTAACGATTCTTTGAATCGACTGATTAAACAACTGATTACGTTTCACGGTGATTTCTCCTAAAAAAAGGAATACTTTGCGATGAAATTAACACTAAAAATCAATATTGATCCGCAGATTTCAAAACTGGTATTAGAATTTTTAAATTCGAATTAGTTTTCGAAATATTAATTTTTTTCTAATTTTATATACATTTTTCTAATGATGGCAACTCAAATTTTAATCAAACAGATATATATTTTTTTTTCAGATTTTTGAAAAGGTTACTATTTTAAACTAATTTGGCGAGAAGTCTGGCTTCCCTTAAATGGATGCTAAGAAATGTATCATGTTACTTTTATTCATAATTCAATTTGTATTTCATTATCATTTTATTTAATACAAGCAGAAACATTTAAAATAAATGGCTTTCACTTCTTTATTTTTTTAAAGAAAAAAAATAATTAAATGATAGAAAATAATTAAAAAATACGGTACTACTTAGTTATTCCATCGACCCATTTCGTCAAATTATATAAATCGCCAAATTATACAAATTGACATAATTTTTATTTTAAATAACGAAAGAACAAAGAAAATAGTATAACATTAATAAATATACAAATAAAACGTCGAAATAAAAATCACTTGATGACGTAAAGACGTGTAACTTGCTTAAAGTCAAGTGAATGTGACATTTATCAACTATTATTTGCAAACTATTAATCTTATAGTTTGGTGATAGATTATTGTTCGACGGGATAATTAAGTAGTACCAAAAATACATATGTAACTGGTATTCGAAAACGAGGATTTCGCCAAATTTTCGTAAAAAAAATCACGCCAAACCGGGTGCGTATATGGCATCTGGCCAAATATTAAATTATGTAACAAACGATGACATTTAATTCCAACTTCAAAGCAATGTTATAATTTACCACTCGAAAAAAAAAATGCTAACTGGCGAGTTGAAAAATAGTTATTGGCGAGATATGCACCCGGCTAGCGTAACAATACCAAGAATTCTTTGCGACAATGCTTTTATGTAGTATTATTCGAAAAAAAAATTGATTTTTTTAATCGAAATGGAACACTTTCGGCACAGATGCCACATACGGTCCCATATTGGCGCTATTTTTTTCTGACGCCAATGTCATATACGCAACGGGTACTTAACTGGCGCCATAGTATCGTTATTTTGCTTGATTTGATAAGCCGGATGTTGTTGTGTATGCTGTTGATCTTTTCCCCAAATTAGCGCCGGAAAAAAATCGCGCCAATATGGGGCCGTATATGATATCTGGGCCAAACTTTCATATGAAAAGCGAAGGGATCAGAGCGTATTTATTTATGGCAGTTACATGACTTGGACTATTATAATATAGATGAAATGATGGCGATAGAATAATATTTGGCGACTTATCACCTGTACCTGAGTAATATTAAAGTACCAAAATGTCACCAGGAATATAAAAAGCGAAGTGGTTCGCCCGGAACTCTTGACTTTAGTCACATGACTTAGGCTATTGTTATAGAAATTGTTTTAAAAAAGTCCTTCCGGCCAGTGCCGGGAGGAAGAGGTAGCTTTCATAATCCTTATTTAAAAAAAGCCAACTTATATCATGCAAACACACGAAGCTCAATTTAGTGGAAACCGAATATAGGAGATTCAATACTAATTTTTATCAATATAATGAATGAGAATTTCGCGAAATTAGTCAGCTTTATCCAAGCTGCTTTTCTTTAAAGTAACTTATATTTGGCTGCCAAATTCGGCAATTTCTTAAAGTGCCTGTCATTTTAAGACAACATGGTGGATGAGGCTAAGCAGTGAACTTGGTCGAGACCTTAGTAATTGCTGTGCACATGCTCACTCACATCGGAATCGGTTAATATATAGGAGTGCTGTCGCATGCAAAAAATCAGATTTTTCAAAATGTCACCCACAATAGAAATTGAAACTGCTATATCTGAGCCATTTTTTAAGGTAAAGACAAACAAAAAATGCTCCTGAATCCTTATATCAAGATCAAATACTTAAGAAAGAAACCTTTTTCAATTTCTAATTTTTTTGCACCTCACTTTAAATATATATATATTTTTTAATTTAATGGCCGCCATTTCGAAACAAGATGGCTGATGAATCTGGCCAGCGAACTTGGTCGAGGTGTTGATGTATACTATCCACATGCCTTCTTACATCGAAATAGGCGAATACGTGTGTTATCGCGTGACAAATACAAGATCGTTTCAAAATGTTAGCCATGCTAGAAATTCAAAGTGCTATAAATCAACCATTTTTTAAGATATCAACAAAAGAACACATTTTCAGAAACAAAAACTGCTCCGGAATTTTTGTATCAAGGCCAAACACATAAAAAAATCTTTTTCATTTTCCAATTTTTTAATACCTCGTTTTGAATTTTAAATTTAATTTTTTTTAAATGGCAACCCTTTTGAAACAAGATGGCGAATGAAGCTGGCCAACGAACTCGGTCGAGACATTGGTATGTACTATGTACAGACCAAGTTACATCCAAATAGGTTCATAAATACGCCTGTTATCGCGTGACAAAAATCAGGTCGTTTTAAAATGTCAGCCACAAGAGAAATTCAAAATGCTATTACTCAGCCATTTTTTTTAGATATAGACGAAAGAAAAAATGTTAGCCATGCTAGAAATTCAAAGTGCTATAAATCAACCATTTTTTAAGATATCAACAAAAGAACAAATTTTCAGAAACAAAAACTGCTCCGGAATCTTTGTATTAAGGTCAAACACATACAAAAAAAATCTTTTTCATTTTCCAATTTTTTGGTATCTCATTTAAATTTTTTTATTTTTTAATTTTTTTAAATGGCCGCCATTTTGAAACAAGATGGCGGATGAAGCTGGCCAACGAACTCGGTCGAGATATTTGTATGTACTATGTACACACCAAGGTACATCCAAGTCGGTTCATAAATACGCCTGTTATTAGGTGTGAAAAATCAGGACGTTTCAAAATGTCAGCCACGCTAGAAATTCAAAATGCTATAACTCAGCCATTTCTTAAGATATAGACGAAACAAAAACTGCTCCCGAATCTTTTTATCAAGGTCAAACACATAAGAAGAAAATATTTTTTCAATTTTCAATTTTTGGTACCACATTTCAAATTTAAATTTTTCTTAAAAATTTAAATGACCGCCATTTTTAAACAAGATGGCGGGTGAAGCTGGCCAACGAACCCGGTCGAGACATTGGTATGTACTATGTATAAACGAAGTTACATCCAAATCGGTTCATAAATACGCCTTTTATCGGGTGACAAAATTCAGGACGTTTCAAAATGTCAGCCACGCTAGAAATTCAAAATGCTATAACTCAGCCATTTTTTAAGATATAGACGAAACAAAAACTGAACTGCTCCGGAATCTTTGTATAAAGGTCAAATACATAAGAAAAAAATATTTTTCCATTTTTAATTTTTTGGTACCACATTTCAAGTTTTAAATTTTTTTAAAAATTTTAAATGGCCGCCATTTTGAAACAAAACGGCGGATGAAGTTGGCCAACGAACTCGGTCGAGACATTGGTATGTACTATGTACACACCGAATTACATCGAAATCGGTTCATAATTACGGGAGTTACAGTGTGACATAGGTCAGATATATATATACATATATATATATCAATTTTGAATGGAGGGTGGTTTCGGCGTCTGGGGGTCATGATCGATGAAAATATACCAAAATTTTTTGAAATCGCTTTCCTCCGAACGGCTGCAATAGGTAGCTTTTTTGTAAAGAAAGCTACCTAATACCGGAAGACAAAGACTCTGTACACTTAATTCCTTTTATTTTTAGCTGCTTTTCAAACGTTTAATTGATCCTCTTTAATCAAACACGAAAACAACATTGGATGTCTTAACAGCAACTGATTCTGCCTTAAATTTTTGAAATCAAAGGAAATTGAATGGAAACACGTTTACAGGGAGATCTGCACAGCTTTTTTTCCCCGTATAATTCAATCTTCTATAATATTTTTTAAACCGATCAGATTAGCGTGTTTTTAGATTCTGCGATGTCTGAACGGGGGTTGGCGAGCGTAGCTTGCAGGGGGCAAAGCCCCCTAGTATATATTAAATATATTTGGAATTCTAATAGAATTGCTTGCCAATGATAAATGTTTCCTGATTTCTGTTTTTAAAACCAACTCAAAATACCAACTTTGACATTGTTTTCAGAAGTCTTTTGCCTCCATGAGAAAAAGAGAAAAAGTATTTGATCTTTTAATATCTGAATAAGAATATCGGTAAATTTCGTGCACTTAAAAATATGCATATGATTTTGAAAATGTGTTGGTGAATAACCTATTTAGACTTCAGAACAACTTTCCAGAGGTCGATCCAAATAGAAATTGGGGCCTATTCAGAGCCCTTTCATAAAAATCTATTCAATAAAATAGGCCCCTTCACAAAAATAAATTTAATAAAATGGGACCCTTCACAAAAATGAATTTAATAAAACTGGCCTCCTCACAAAAATAAATTTAATAAAATGGGACCCTTCACAAAAATGAACTTAATAAAACGTGCCCCTGCATAAAATTCCTTTTAATAAAATAGACCCCTTTGTAAAATTCTTTTTCATAAAAAGTGTTTTAAAATGTGTAATTTGTAAATGAAACTAGATCGCGAAAAACAAAAACTTTAGAAAGAGGATTTAAAGAAGTTTTTGGTACAAATTTGAGTAACTAGATTTTAACTTTCGTTACAAAATGTTATTTTTCACAAAAATATAGTAAAATTCCCAAAAGTAACTTTTACTTTTCACAAAATGGGTCCCAATAATGAAAACCTGCGTCGAGATTTGCTTTCTCAGAAGGTGTAATTGGAAGCCTGTCTTCATTCCTGTCTGCTAATCACTTTTTTCCGGTCAGGTTGTCTAAAATCAGGTATTCCCTTTAGAGCCAAAAGACATATATCATTCCTAATTACTCACACTGTTGATGAATGATCGTACGGCAAAATAAACGCGAAAAACCAGACCAAAAAATACGTCGTTATCGGATGGACATTCACATACGGAGCAAAATTTCTCCCTCCAAATACGAGTCACTCCCCACCGTGAAAAAACCATTAGGACTTCTGCTAATTGAGATTTTCGGCGCAACGAAAAATAACTTGATATATACCCCCTGACCATGGCCACATACCTTCCTTATCCTATTTTTAAAGATTGTTCAGAACAAGATGCTAGAAAGAAAAAAAAAAAAAAGGTGAATATTTTTAGCATACCATCGTGTAACATTTGGTGCATACTTGTATGCCATAATACGGTTATAATATGGTTATTTTTCTTTAAAATTAATATTTATTAAACTATTAAACAGTATATTAGTCATCTTAAGATTGACCCAAGATAATTTCTAAAAGAGTTATTTATCTTATTATTGGAGAGCTGAAATAAAATAATATTTAAAAAGTATAAAAATTGTAACAAATTTCACGTTTTCGTTAATGATAAGTATGACTTATGAATTTCATTTAGTATTTCAGCATTTATAGAAATATTTCAAAAACTATTTTTTATACCCTTTTATATAAAAATTTGCCTGTTTGTTTGTTTCACAATTCCTAGAGAATATGAAAAGCAGCGCGATGAAATTAACACCAATTATTTGCATGAATCCGGGAATGTCTTAATGACTCTCAGGACTTTAAATTTTTAAATAGTGTTCAAAATATTAACTACATTTTGCCATTATAACTTTTAACTGAGTTTCTCAGAAACACAAGTAAAATACTTCATTTTTGTGGAGGGAAAGGGAAAAATAATGCTATCCGAAATGATAAAAAAAAATATTATTTTTGTTTTGTTTAAATAAATCGATTTAATGGCTTTTAGTTTACGTTTTCTTAAAAAAGTTATTTAAAGCATGATAATATGACTTCTACATTTATTAAAGATTTTATCAAAAAGCTGAAATTTTTTCATATTATTGATCTGTATGAAATAATATTTTCTGAATTTCTTTAAAATGTAAATATCATGACTATATAAATAACATGAAATTTTGAGCATGGATTGAACATACGTACAGGGTATATAATAAAAGATTTGTCTAAAACATAAGCAGAAGATTAGTCACATATAGAACTTGACCACAGTCAGATGGCCGAAGCTATTATCATCTCAGAACGACAATTTTTTCCCTTTCCTGCGCTGTCACGTCTAGAAATTCGAATCAAAACACCAAATTTAACTGCATATCTTAAAAATTCCTCTTTCTTTCTGAAAAAGGAAAACTGTTCGATTGCGTTGTTTCTAAATAAGTACACCTGCCAATTTGACACGTTTGCAAACAAAAATGAATTAGAAAATGTATCAGAAACTATCAAGTTTGCATTTCAGAAAAGTCTTAAATGAATCAGGCAAATAAACAAACATTAACTTGACATTAGTGGCAAGCTCTCTAAATTTTTATCCAAAATTATCTAGATCGATCGTATTTTACTACCCGTATACCCTTTTACTATAAAGGCATTGTACTATTATTGCATCAAAATTAGGTAACTTGCAAGATATAATTTCCGTAATTTTCATATAATCTATATTGTAAATTCTAAGCATGATTACTTGATTATATTGAAATATTTATCAAAATTAACATTTTGAACCTTTTTTAAATGTAGAATTGAATTAAATTCCTCCCCCCCCCCTCCTCATTCAAAAGGGAAAAAAAGAGAGAGTGAGAGAAAGATAGCATGCTATGGAAAATGCAACAAATCGGATGACTACGCCGGCTAGGATATTATAAAATGTGAAAAAATATTTATTTTTTTACGTAGTATAAGCACATGTGTTCCGTAATGTAATGTGATTGCATTCAGATAGTAAGCTTAAAATTTAGAATGTTTTCCAGTTCACATGAATAATCAAAACCCTACTAAAATCATTTTTTAAATTTTAAATAATAATAATTAATATTATTATTTACTATTTGAGGAGCTGAGCTAACTCAATAACATTACACAAAAGAAAGCAAAAAGTTATATTTCTTGAAAATTTTTGTTTGTCAACAAGACCAAGAGGCATCTATATGTATCTCACAAATAATATATTTGAATTTCGTGATAATTGGAGCAATCTTCTAATAAATATTAGATTTCCATAGAACAAAATTAGGGATGTAATAATGATCTATTAAAAGAAAAATTGAGAACTGAAAATCGCTTGTCTACATAACTTACTTTATACATTAATGTTTGTTTATACAACCTATCTACTGACTTCAAGAATCGTGTTTTTAAAAAATCATTTTATTAATCGCCAGGTTTTATCAACATTACAATTAATTTGAATTATTAATAAAATTTTGAAGTGAAAATTCTATATGAAAAAACAAGAAAAAAATCACTTATGTTATTAGCCGCTGCATGAGCATATCTTTGAAATCGAAAGTTAAAGTTTAGATGAATTTTCAGAAAAAATAATTGGCAACTTGGGAAATAAATATATGAGAAATTATGAGTAAACTATATATATTTTGTGCAAGAAAATTAATTTTTAAATGTATTTAAGAGTGAATAAGTGTAATTATATTTCGGTCGTAATTTCTTTTTTTTTTATTCATTTAAAACATTATTTTTCTTATTTTAGTCAATTATGTCTGAAGTGGGTTTTGTTTCATTTTAAAATTTTAATTGCAAAGATTCCGTACTTTTTACTTTCTTATTTCGATAAAGATATTTTCGTTTTCCCCTACATAAATATTTCAAATATAATTAGGCAATTAATTTCTTACCTACATTCTTCAATTCTTCAGATATTTCCATAAGGTGGCTAAAGAATCTAAAAGCATTTTTTTACATTAATGTAAATGTTGTTTGCATTCGATTGTTACCTGATGAATAGCTTTAAGTTATTTTCCTGCCTCAAAAATCTTTTAAAAAATCAAATTTATTTTCTAAAAGGCGTTGTGTTTTTATAGAAAAATGGAAAAAAAAAAATAACTAAAATTTAGAATTTTAATAAAAATGTATGAAAACTTGCGAATTTTTTTTTCACTGTAATCATTGAGATTTTTTGCGGATACGTCTTTTCATTCATTTTTAATTAACCTATTCGCTGCCAACCACGAGTATACTCGTGGCTTTAATTTATTTATTACTTTGTCACCACTATTTTAGAATTAAAAAATTGCTTTATTTATTGGCAGAAATTTTACTGTATTAGTAAAGCGAAATTTACATTTCTGAATTTGTGGTGGCATACGACTTTCAACAAGAAATTTGAAATTTTTTACTTTATAGTTTTGACAGCGAATGGGTTAACAGCAATTTTCAAGAAAACAACGTGTTTTAGCGATATGTGAATGTGCTCTTTAAAGTCTCTGTTGACAATTTTTTTTTAATAATATCTTATCCATCGTCTGTGTTTTGTATGTGCTTATAAAAGTGGATGTTGACATTAGAAATAATGTGTGACAGTATTCAGTATAGTTTAGAAATCACAAATGCGTTAGAAAGTAGCTATCTGAGATGACATTTAAGGTTGTTTTCAAAGCTAAACTGCCTAATTTCTGGCATAATTCCTAAATCCATTTTGGGTTCTTAAAGCTGGACTGATAGGTACTCAGCTTCAGCTACATTCTTGAATTGTTCAGATGTTTCCATAAGGTTGCTAAAGAATCTAACAGCATTTTTTTACATTAATGTAAATGTCGTACGTGTTAATACAGGTACACACGATAGGTACGCTATTCAGAAGCTAATCGTTTTCTGATTGTAAAATCATGAGACTGACAGGTGTATTTCTATTCAGAAGCTATGAAATCGAATATATTTTTTTTTTCCTTTTTCAATAAAGGCTTGTGATTTTTTAGAAAATGCTGTCAAAGCTAGTGTTTTGAAACGAAATTCAGCGTCACAAAAATCGCATATCACTTAAAATATAATTCAGTTATCGAAAAATGAAAAATCTATTTGAATCTAGATCACTTCAATTGTCATGTTTACTGATGTTTTGCTTTTTACGTCAAAGTTTAGAAAGCATTTATATTTTACTAAACATTTTGAAACATTATTAACCACTAGGTGGTCCCTGTCAAAATTCGACGACATAAAAGATTTTTAAAATGTCCTATCTAATAATCCCACGTCTGAAATTCATATTCTCCGGAGCGTAACCATTATTTTAAGCTAATCAATGTTTATATAAAAATGTATACATTTTTAACAATGATAATTGAAAATCTGTAGATGAGCCAGTTTTTTAATGTTTTCATTCTTTGTATAGTTCTTCATTTCCTTTCCATAATTCTGATTGGTTGTTCTTTTCTTATGGTCTGGAATCGCTTCCCTCTTATAGATTGGCATACATTGTCGAACTTAAAAATACAAACACACATGCACACATATACACTATATTGCCATTAATGACCGGCAATTTTCAATTTTAGACATTTTATCGAATATTTAGAAATATACTTGACAGATTCTTCTGGAATTTCAGAATTGATCATCTTTCTGAATTTTTACGATATTTGACTAGATTTTTTTAGTGTTGCTCGATAGAGTTGACTATTAAATTATGTAAAATGATCCTTGTTATCGTTCGCGCATGCGCAGATAAAAATTATTTCATACAACTGCTCATATTTCCTAAAATATTTAATATATTTATATTCCAATTGCACTGTATTGTTTCTACTGTATTTTGTCAATTTTTCTGAAATCGGTGTTAAATTTGGTTGAAAACCCTGCATGTTATAAGCAAAAAACATGCAAGAATTTTTAAATTATTTTAAATAAATCGCTATATCTCTGTTAATATACGTGCTATTCTTGCACAAAATAATATACATATTACAGAATGTCTGTTTATTTATATTCCATAGTGGTAGATCATTTCGTGCATTTTATTTTACAGGGTGATCCCAAGTATTATTTTTTTCTTTGATTTTTTGTTGGCCCCCTAATTGACCCCCCCCCCCCTTAACAAATCGACATTGCTAAATATGAGGTCATACCTATTCTTTTTTATCCTGAAATTCCAGAAGAATCTGTCAAGTATATTTATAAATATTCGACAAAATGTCTAAAATTGAAAATTGCCGTCGCCGGTCATTAATGGCTAGTATAGTGTATATGTACATATATGTATGTATAATTCCGAGCATATTCTGATGCAACATATTTGAACTAATTCAAATTAGCTTCATAATAATTTTATGTTCAACATAGAATGAAAATCTGGGTTTTTGTGACAAATTTCACTTTAATGCCAAAGTGCTATATCTAATGAGTGCTCTGATCTTATGATTAATCGGCTCTCTTTTTTTTTCCTTCGTAAATAAATGTATAATATTTGATTAAATATCTGATTTACTATGCACTTTAATTTCCAATTATGCAATTTTAAGTAATTTAAGGCCGAATGAATAAAATGTTTTAAATTAAAGTACTAGTTTTTACTTCTAGAAAGTCAAATTTTTAGTGTTAGGAAGTGTTAGAAAAATTTACTAGAAAGAGGTTTTAAAAATATATTTTTCTCTGTTGAAGAACGCGAAACATTGATACGTTTTTTAAACATAAAGTGATACTTGCAGGCATGATTACTGAAGTGATTTGTAATTCAATATTTTCATTCTTCAATAAATTAATTGCGTTCTTGAGTTATAAGCGACTATTGTTTCAGAACGGCGTTTATTTCCCTTTCCTGCCCTGTCGTGTTAGGAAATTCATATAAAATGCCACTTTTGGCAGCACTTCTTGAAAAAAAATTTTTTTTTTTACCGTAAAACGAAAAAAACCGTTGTATCATATAGTTTCTTAGCAATTATTACAAGCTTGCTAATTTCTTACATTTCCGAACAAAAATGATTTTAAAAATTGTGCCAGAAAATGGATTTGAGAACAACTCGTAAAAATTACTCATTAAATTTCGTATTTATCAGTAGTGAGGCGAATGGTGTGTGTGTGAAGGGGGGGGGGGGGGGGGGTCGGGTTTAAAACCCATCCCAGACCTAAAAAATGTAGTAGTGGCTGGTTTTTTGAATCACTAATTAATCTTATTAGCCACTTTTATGAATCAAAATCAAGTGTTAGTGTTTTTAGATTAATCGAAATTTATTACTTTCTTGAATCATATTTCATTTAAACGGCTATTGTTATATTTAAAAATGAAGAAACACATAGTAGATATATGGGTTAAGTGAAAATTGTTCAACAGTTTCAAAAAAGGATAGCGGTCGCATTGTCGCGAATAACCAAGCTACATAAAGAATCAGATTGTTTCAAATGACTGTTAAAAATTCTACTTCATAGACAGGATATATTTTTGAGGAGGAGTGGGGGTGGGAAACTTCCTGATAGGTTTTAGCGACAATGATTTTCTTTTAAATAACAGTGCAAAGGGTAGATAAGGGGGAAACTTAATTTGTTGAGACGAGATGAGGTCATGATTGCATTCATTAAAAATACTGATTCAATTAAACAATGACTTAAATATACGGTGACCACTGGACTAACTGTCAACAACTTACCTCCCACCTATCCCCTTGAGCCGAACTTTGACTGAGAAACTGATTATACTAAAAACAAATCCCTGCCGGCTCGGCCTACAGGCGGGGTAGATTTCGAAGTTAAGTACTAATTTCACCAACAAAAGTAAAATCAAGATGAAAAATAAATCCAGTTTAATAATTTTATCTGGTCACTTTTGAAAGTTTTTAGTTTCATTTTTATGTAAGAGCTGATTTTATCAGAATCATGTTAACGTGGTATAAAAGAAATATTTTTCCACGCTCCACAATTCGAAATTTTCTGACACATTTTTAGGCTCATTTTTAAAAGTAAAAATATGAAACTTGCGGACGTGATTTTTTTGAAGAGATTTATAAGCGACCTGTATTTTATTTTTCATTCAAATTATCAGAACTTGGTTTACAAACAATTATTTTCTCAGTACGACCATTTTTTTTCCGTTTTCAGCACTATCGCTTAGGGATATTCGGTTTAAAATGCCCATTTTGACAGTATTTTTTGAAATATATTCTACCTTTTATCCTAAAATCGATCAATACGGCCCATTTATAATTTCTGAATAAGAGAACCTGCCCCATTGGATGCGTTTGAGAGAAAAATGAATTTAAAAATGAGTCAGAAAATAAGGAGTTTGGATTTGAGTACAACCTTAATACGATAATTTTTTCGTCAAACCCTATTTTTGTTTAATTTCTTTTTGCTGTAAGAGTTGGTCCTATCAAAAACATGCCAATATAAAAGTGGTAGATAATATTAAGAAGGTGTAAATAAATTTAAGCGGATTGGATATCTTGTGAATAAAATGAAGTAATGAATTTTTTTCTTTTTAACCCCCCCCCCCCCCTTTTTTTCTGGTAAAAGTTGGTCCTATCAAAACTTGTCAGTATAAAAGTTATAATTAGTATTAAGATCTATAATATATTTAAGTGAATTTGATATCTTGAGAATTGACGAAGTTATGAATATTTTTCTCCCTAAAGCCCTATTTTTTGCGCCCCTTACACACATTTTAAATTTTATCAAAAATCAGTGATACATAAATTTTTGGCCCTTTTCTTAGAAATAATAATAACTTTAAACTGATTTGATATATATTATAATTAAGACGTTATGGGTTTTTTTTTTCGGTTTTCACAAAACCCCTCCCTATTTCATCCCCATGGTCCGATTTTGCGCATTAACGAACTTGACCGAAATTTTCTGCCACTCCATTTGAATAAATGTTTAGTCCTCCTTTTTCTTTTTTAACCATTTGGAAAAATGGTTATTGTCCTCGTCAGGGTAGGAAATCAAAAACATATCTGAAGCTTTTTATTGGTTGAATGGAATCCGCATTTTACTCGTTTTCTGATGGGTCTATACAGTAATCAGTATTTCCTTTACTTTCAACAGAGATGAATTCTTCTGTTGCCACTATGACAAAAAAGTAATAGAAACTACAAAAAAATGAAAATTAATAACTCAGAAACAAATTGAGATACAGCTTTCAAACAAATTGCATTTAAAAGTACATTTTTTTCTCTATAGGACGATGTAAAAAGTAATATTATGGGTAGTTTAGAAGTTTAAAAATGAAATTTCATTTAAAATTGGTCGTCAGATTTCTTGGAAATCTGACGATGGAAAAGCCTTTTCCCCAACAGCCAATGAAATGCTTGGATAATACATAAGTTTCAGGTGGATAATACGCAAGTTTCTGGAAATCTGACAAGTCGCCGGCGATTTTTGTCGCTTACAATTTTTACGTGTAATAACACTATTAATGTTTAATTCATGGCGTACGTAATGTATGATCAACTCCGTGCGATTTTTTATGTCTTAAATTTTAGTCTTTGAAAAAATAATTTTCCAAATGATCGCTGTAATTTGTTAAATTGCTTTTTTTGTGTGTGTGTGTGTGTGTGTGTGTGTTTAATGCAGTTTTTAGCATTTGTTTTGTTCGCGCTCCTTGATAATTTTTTGACATAAGGGAAAGGAATTATGTTTTAAACTTTCAGCCTAATATAAAATATTATTCTCTGTGATTTTTAATGCTGCTTTCAATGCATTTTTTAGCTACTTTTAGCATTTGTTCGCATTTCACGCGATTTTTTGACATTCTGAAAAAGAATTCGGTTTCGAACTTTTAGCCTTATAAAGTCATCTGTTTTGTCCTCCACGATTTTTGAATTTTTACTAATTTAATTAGAATTACTAAATTTCAGTGCTATTTTCAATGCGGTATTTAGAAGTTTATCGCGCCCCACAGTGATTTTTAAAAAAATTTCTTAATGGAATTTTTGTTTTAAAGTTTTAGCCTAATATAGTAAATTTTGTCCTGTGTGATTTTTAATTTTTTAGCATTTTTTTTTTTTTTTTTTTTTTTTTTTTTGCGTTCCGTAATGATATTTGACATTCTTAAGAAGAATTTGATTTCAAGCTTTTAGCCTAATATACTAATTATTCTTCGCGCTTTTTGAATATTTAGCGATTTTTAATAAAATTTATTGCATCTTTTTTTTCTTTTCTTGTGTATTTTTTTTTTCTTTTGACATTTGAAAACGAATTTGGTTTCAAACTTTTAGCCTTATATAGTAAATTTTGTCTTCCACGATTTTTAATACGTTTTTTATAGCTTTTTTGCATTTCTCGACGATATTTTGACATTCGTGTACGAATTTCGATTAACAATATTTTAGCTTACTGCAGAAAATTTTGCTGTTTGCGATTTTTGAATTCTTACCGATTTTTAATGCGATTATTTTCTGGTTTTACTGACAATTTGCGGCTATTTTTTCACATTAGTAAAAGCAATCCGAATTTAATCTTTCAGCCCAATATAATAAATTCTTTCTTGTTTTGAATAACATTTGTTCGTAATTCGTACAGACATTTTTGAAAATTTTTATGCTATTTCACAGATATTTCGCGTTCTACTGCAATTTTTTTTCACATTCATAAAAGAAATTCTGTTTTAATATTTTAGCCCAATGGTATTTTTTTTTCCTTTGCGATTTTTTTAAATGTTAGCATTTTTTCATAATTTGCTGCGTTTTATCACATCAGTGAGATTAATCAGGTTTCAATCTTCTAATGCAATATAGTGCATTTTGTTATCTTTTCAATAAATGTTATATGAAATGGTATGAAATTCGTGCCGCTATTTTTTGCGATTTTTAGAGTTTTCTCGCGTTCATGCTATTTTTTACGGACCCGGCAAGACTACCCGGGTTAGTTAGGATAAAATAAAACTGAATATTATTATTTAGGTCTTTAAGGGAAGTTCATTTTAAAAAGGTGTAAAATTAAAAACATTTTATGCTTTAAATAAATAAAATGTTTAATTTATGATCTTTACGTTTTCGTTGAACATTTGAATTTTATTGTTTAAATATTAAAGTTTTTAAGTATTTAATTTAGGTGTGTGTAATGGGTAAGCATGGATCTGTTTAAGAAGAAATTGGGTCCTTTAAAGTAGGGATGCACAACCTGTGGCCCGTGGGCCAAAAGTGGCCCGCGAATTTCGTCAATTTATAATTGGCAAAAATTGAGATTTTTTACCATAGATTGCAGGAAAAAATCGTGACTTTCGTCAATTTGCCCCGGAAAACAATTGCAAATTTCGTCAGTCAGTTAAAAATCGCGAATTTCATTAATCGCTCGGTCGATAACATTTGTATCAATATAGAAAATTCCCAAGTTTCTAATTTCGTCAGTCGCTAGTTGATACCTCGAATTTCATCGATTGGGCGCGGAAAAATCGCGTGTTTCATCGATCGCGCGCGTAAAAGTCGCGAATTTTGTTGATCGTGCACGGGAAAATCGCGAGTTTCGTCAGTTTATCTGGAAAAAAAGTCGTGAATTGCGTCAATTTAACGCGGGAAAATTGCGAATTTCATCAGTCAATTAGGAATTACGAATTTCGTTGACTGAGCGTGAAAAATCGGGTTTGGTCGATTGGGCGCGAAAAAATCGCGAGTTTCTTCGATCGGGTGCGCTAAAATCAAGACTTTTGTTGATTAGGCATGAAAAAATCATGAGTATCTTCGATCGGCCGCTGAAAAATCTCCCGTTTTGTTGTTCGTGCGCAGAAAAGTCGAGCGTTTCGTCGACCGGGCGCGGAAATGTCACTAGTTTCGTCAGTTTATCGTTGGAAAAAACAGCGAATTTCGCCAATTTGCCGCGGGAAAATTGCAATTTTCGTCAGTCATTTAAGATATGATAATTTCACCGATTGGGCTCGGAAAAATTGCACTTTTCGTTGATCGGGTGCGGGAAAATCATGAGTTTTGTGGATTGGACATGGAAAAATTACAAATTTAGTTTACCGGTTGCGAAAAAATCCCGAGTTTCGTCGATCGGGCGCGGAAAAATCGCGAGTTCTGTTGATAGGGCATGGAATAAATGCAAATGTTATTGATCGGCTGCGGAAAAATCGCGAGTTTCGTCAGTTTATTGCGAGAAAAAGTTGTGAATTTCGGCAATTTGTCGAAGGAAAATTTTCAATTTTCATCAATCAGTTAAGAATCGGGAATTTCGTCGATCGGGCACGAAAAAATCGCGAGTTCTGTCGATCGGGCGCAGAAAATTTTCGAATTTTGACGATAGGGCGCGGAAAAATTGCGAATTTTGTCTATAAAAAGCGCGGAAAAATTGCGAAATTTGTCGATCGGGTGCGGAAAAATCGCAAATATCGTTGATCGAGCAGAGAAAAAATCGTGAATTTTTTCGATTAAGTGCGAAAAAATTGCAAATTTCTTCGATTAGCTAAGGTAAAATCGCGAGAAAAAGTTGTGAATTTCGACAATTTGTATGGGAAATTTTTTTTAATTTCGTCAGTCAGTTAACAATTGCGAATTTCGTTGACTGGGCGCGGAAAAATCGCAAATTCCGCTGATAAGGTGTGGAAAAATCGCGAATTTTGTCGATCAGGCGCGGGAAAATGTAAAATTTTGTTGATCGGCTGCAGAAAAATTGAGAGTTTCGTCAATTTAACTTTGATCGTAAAGTTCACTTTCTTTTTTGGCACTAGCCACTGTCATGCATATGTTTATTTTTTACCACTTTTAATAAAGAAAAATTTAATCCCCCCGAATAAAGACAAGGAATATTTTCGCTCTTTGAAAATAATTTTTGCTATATCTCTGTTATATATACAAACATAAGCTGTTGATATATCCTTGTCAGCTGAATTGGGTATGGTATGTAGTGGGTAGGCAAACCTAAAAGGGTAAAACTGCCACTTCTCTAAAATCTTGTTTTTTATAGGCCACAGATCTCCCCACCTCCCCGAAATAGAATGATCGCTGTGTTACTGATGTGGCCCTCGACAACCCAAACATTTTTGTAAGTGACCCTTCTCTTAAAAAGGTTTTGCACCCCTACTTTAAAGGATCCTTCACAAAATTTTTCATTTCAAAACAGGACCCTTCATAAATTTTTTCATCTCAAAACAGGACCCTTCACAAAACTTTTCATCTTAAAAAAGGACCTTTCACAAAATTCTTTGGTCTTAAAAATAGCCTTTTTACAAAACATTTTCCCGTTCTAAGCTGAATCTTTCACAAATTTAATCATTTAAAAGTAAAATCTGACCTGTCACTTTTACATATATAAAGAAAAAATATGTATTTGACATACATATATCTTCTTAAAAATATATAAAAAAGAACCTTGAGTATAACGTTCGTTTCAAATTCTCAGAATTAGGACTAGAATTTTCACAAATGTAAAAAAGCTCTTCACAATTTCACAAAAACAGGACCCTGAGAGAAAAGTCTGGACAGATCCCTGGTAAGGTGGTGGTGGTGGTGGGAGGGGGGTTATAGATTTGTAGAAAAGAGCCTCAAAACTCCCCCCCCCCCCCCCCTAGCCATAGAGCCCAAGTTACGCCTACGCATCAAATGTTTATTTCGTATCTCAAATTTTAATAGAATTTTAGAAAAAAAAATAATTTTTATGATTTGCTATTATAATTAATACAAAAATGGTTTTATCACTTCAGGCTAATTCCATGAAAACTTGTCATGTCTGTCACATATTACGATTTTTGGCTACCAGTATTTTAGAACGGAGAAATGTGACTTATTTTATCGGATATATCTTATCAATTGAATAACGCGACGCAAACTTTTCGAAAATAACGGTGGACAACAAGCATAGCGATTTTCAGCTGTGTGACAGACATGACAAGTTTTCATGGAATTAGCCTTTAGCTTCTATATCGTTAAGAAAGTATCATTAAAATTATCAACAAGAACGTAAAATCATGCGTTAAGCAGATTATGAAACATTTTTCAGCGCATTCAGACTACTATAATAAAACTTTATAGTTTAATAACGTGAAAAACGATGCATATTAATAATTATTAAAACGCATAACACGTTTGAAAACAAAATTTCCGCTTAAGGTGAAAAATAACTGAAAATTTTGTACATCCCTGTATAGGAATTTATCCCTGTATAGATGTATCATATAATGCATAATATGCTAAAACTTAGAACAGTTAGGGAACGTATAGCACAGTTGAAAATTCTTTTTCAGCAATTTCCGTCAATAAACGGAAATGTACTTAAAATTTTTTGTGGATCCCTGTATATGTATTGAACATATACACAATAGTATGCAATTTTTTAAAAAATTTAAAAACACGTTCCACAACTGAAAACGCACTTCCAGCAATTATTGTTCTTAGAGAGAAATCTAACTGATTTATTTGTGACCTCTGTATATGAAAGATGAATTCAATGCATGTCAAATTCAATAGTAAGCATTTTACAGAACACCTTGGAGATATATATCAATTTAAATATGCATGAAATAGTGTAACATAAACAAAATACACTGCAAACGATTTTTCTCCATAGACCATAATGTAACCGTAATTCTTTTTAGTGTCCCTGTAAATTGTAAATGATCGATAAATGCTATCCATACCATATTCTATAGCAAGCATTTTGTAGTGCACTTCATAAATATGTATATAAATTTTAGTGTGTTTGAAATTATGAAACATCATTAAAAACCACCGCAAGCGATTTTCCCTTATAGGCCGTAATGTTAATGAAATTTTTATGAATGTTCCTGTAACGAACATGACTGCTTACTCGTTCATTTTGCAATACCAAACATACCGTTAGGAATATCTATACCATTTTTCAATTTCATGGAGATGCATGACGCCAAAAATAATTTTGGCCAGCTAGAATCGGTAAATCACCTGCAGCGGTAGATTTTTTTACTTTCTTCTACTGTCGCGTCCGAATAAAAAAGCCAAATTTGACAAAATTTACTGAAAGTCGTCTACCTTTATGAAAAAGGAAAAAAAAAACGGTTTGATTACATAGTTTCTGAATAAGAATAACACCTGCATAATAATCATGCATTTCAAAACAAAAACGAAATAAAAAATGTGTCAGAAAGTAGGTAGTTTGCATTTGGGAATCTCAATAAAATGTAATGCATTCTAAGGTAAAAGTTGTTTTAGACAGAAATTCCGATTTCCTTTGCCGAGTGGTTTCAGAGTTATAAATATTTCAAATTTTTTCAGTCCTTTATAATAAATACCCTTTACATAGTTTCGTTATAAATCTTTCCACGGATTATTACAAAGAAATCAAACACAAATACTGTAATTTGTAATTTTTTTAATTTAAATACCAATAATTTATAAAATTAATATATATATATATATATATATATATATAAGTTTCACATACGTGTATGTTAAAAGTATAGCATTTTCATCCGAGTGGAGTGTAACTCGCTAACACAAAATCACAAAGGATAAGAAAAGATGCTTTTCAAAGACTTTTACGTCTTAGCAGGGACACCGTTCGTTATAAAGTGAATTATACAGTGAAAACGGCCTTAAATAGAAATATTTCATGATAAAGGTGAAATAATACCTAATATAATGAAGGAATTTTTCATGTCCAACAAATAAGAGTGAAAAATATCAACCAGGTATCGTCCGGATAGCTCAATAGGTTGAGCAATAGCACAATAAGCTAAGGTATCCAGGTTTGTGTACTGGTCCGGACATTTTTCGCTTTGTTAGAGTAAACCTCAATTGTGCTATTTCCAACCTTGAACATAATATGTAACAATTATATCTGATAAAATGGAAAATTATTTGAATACCTATAGTGATTCCGCCATAACAATTTTTATTCCATAAAAGATGGAATACGTTTATCTGCTAAGACGGAAGTTCTTCTAAAAGGAATCCTTTTCATTCATTCCCGATTTAATTTTAGCAAGTTTTGTTTTTTATATACAAATATAGCTGAATCTTGTTAACATGAATCTGACGGGCAGATTAAAATTTTGTTTATGATGTAAGTAGTTCACATTATCAGTAATTAAATCCGTGTAATTTTGACAGGGGATATGGACACAGTTTATGTTAAAAGTATTTTGCGTTAAGCTTAATACTTATATGAATATATTCTATGTTCATCTAAACGAGTTTCGATGGTATATTGCAAATGTATATATATGTATATTATATATTTCAACACGCACCGAGAGAGACAGGATATCTCACATATTTAAAAAAGGTGGGAGAGGGTGTTGCTTGTGAGAAACGGAATTTTTTATGCTTAAGGACGCGTTTCGGATTCTTAAGGATACTTTTCACATTCACAAATGCACTTTTCAGATTCTGGCATTTCTTTTAAAGCCCCTTTTAATATTTAAAACTCAGGGCTCTCTTTTCAAGACAACATATAATCAGTTTTTACTACGCAAGCAAATTGTCTAATATATAAAAAGAAAGGGATTTTTTTATTATTATTGAAGGGCAAGAAGAGTGCTATTTTGTAAACCAAAAGGCAGGCAGCGTGTAGCACACTGCTGAAACTGTTCGAGAGAAAACTATATATATATGGTGTCCGAATGCCCGTTTAGTAAAATGTGATACTTCAGAATTAGCTATAAACATGTTCGGTTTTCGGAAGTTTTACTATATATCAATAAATATAAATAGGGTTAAAAAAAGTTCATAACAATTGATAAAAAAGAGTGTTTCTTTATACATGCTCCACACAAAGTTTTCCTTTATATACTAGTCATTTTTCTCGAAAGCGAAAGAATGGGCTAAGAAAACTGCAAATTAAAAAAAAAAAAAAAGGCCCAGATATAAATGAAGTATAAAAGACCAACACAATTATGTATAATGAAGGGAGCATATGTTTTTATGTAATAGTTTGAAAAACTGGAAAAAAAATTGATCCATTTAATTTGATCATTACAAGTAATATCGCTACCCCTAAAATAAAAAAAATAATGAAAAATACAGCCATAAACCTCTAAAACTGACATTTTTGACAGGGTGATTCTACGAATATTTGACCACGATTCGATATTTGGCCCTTTTGACTAATATTTGGTTTGCTGGATACTTTGGATGTTTAACCGAATGGATTTGTGATTAAAGATTTTTGGATCTTGGATTTTACAGCTTTTTCTTTCGTTTTTTTTTTTTAAATCTCAGATCAAAACTTGATATTTTTTGATGCATTCAAATGATGATTAAATGCAAAGCATTTGCAGGTATATTTGTTTATGTAATAAGAAGTCGAATAGCCTTTATCTGTTTCCGTTAAAGGCTAAGAAAGTTTTAGAAAATGGTGCCAAAGTTGTAGATTATGAATGATGTTAAAAACAAAAGTATTGGTAAACAACTGATTACAGATGAAATACATTTACAATAAAATAAAAAATACTGTGCAATTCTAAAAAAAATTAATACGATTACGAACAGTGTGTGCAAATTTCATGAACTTATAAAAAATACTTTGTTAATGTGCCAAGAAGATTCACACTGTTCAGCTGTATTATTATTAGTTAAAAAAAAAAAACAGCCTTAAATATATATTTAATTCAAAATGTTGCAGAATAATAATTTAGTATATTAAGTAATTTCTTAATACTTTAATTTTAAATCGTATATAAGTCGCATTGTTAGTTTGATTAAGTATGAAATAAGTGCAAATAATGATGTTACATAAGTATTTTTTTTTTTTTTTTTTGCTTCAGTTTTGCATTACGTATTTAAAGAGGCATTGTAACTTTAATTGATAAAACGCATAATACGAGTATACATACCGCATTTCTTGTTTTAAAGTGAGAGTGATTTTTTAACACACTATAACTCTCTGCAACAAATGTTATTTGACGATGCGTATTTTAGGAGACATCTCATTGATCATGTGGGAAAGAAAATTTTATTGTAAGGAAGGATTAAAATAGGAATGGATAGTAGAAATGAAGAATATTCCTTACATTTTAATGGAAATAACATACCATCTTGATGTGAAAGGGAAAAAAAAAACTAAATTTATAAAGTACGTATAATGGGCTCCTATTTTAGCTAAAATGTATATGAATTATATTATTACATATCGATACAGATAAATTATTCTGTTAGCAATTTTAATTTAGTAGAAGACCTGTTTTATTAATTAGCATCAAAGTTTTTCAAATATTACAAAAATTACATAAAGTTGTTACTTTTTTTTAACTAAAAAAAAAAAAAAATTACATCATTGAGCGGGGAAATAATATACTTTTTTGGGAACCGCTTTAAAAATATGCTTATTATTCATAACTAAAATTATGCTTCTGAAAATTGTGAAAAAAACTATTCGATTACAAATAACTTCAATAATTCAAATTGCGTTTAAATCGCTTTTACACTTAAAAATGAAACAAAAAAAGTTCCAAAAAGTTTCGAGTTGTTGAACGGGGAAAAGTATTTTTTTCAGAATCGCCTTAAACTGAACGTAAAACCTTTGTCAACATATGGTTTCCAGATGTTGACAAGTTGTCTTGAGGGACCGTCCCTTTAATGAAAAAAGTAAACGACCTAGAGAAATCGCGTGCTTTTCAAAGGAGTAATCGATCATTCTGTAAATGAGCTATTTCCGTTGGCAAAACCTTAGTCGTAGAGAAAGTATATAAAGCAACAAAATGGCGTTGCTTTTGCTTTTTCCAAATGCTGAAGAAGAGGCGTGTGGTCTATCTGCCACCTGCCAAGCCTAATGATCTTTTTGGCTCTAAAGCCACTGAATCGTCTAAAATACCCCCCTGTTTGCCTGGAGGCAAAGAGAGCCTATTTTTATGCTGTGGGATGACAATTTTGTTTGTCAATTACATGCTTAGGAAATATCATTGGTCTTTTAACGTGCCAATCTTTGTGATTGGGATACGCCTCCCATGTGGCAACGCTTAAACTGTAAAATGGGATTTCGGTTTTCCAATTGAGTGAAGAATAATAACATCGAATAATAACATCTCTTAATAACATCGAGGCCATCGTTGTGGACCTCATCGTCAGTATCGACAGGATGTGATGCAACAGAATGATTCAAATTCCAGTGCAGACAAAGTTCTTACAAATCTTTTTATTTATGAAAAGAGAGGTGCTGTACATTTTTTACTTTTTTCTATCAGAAAAAAGTATTGTAATCGAAATTGTTTTCGACTTCCGGTTTTTGACGGATGGACACGTTTTAGGGGTCAGAGATCCCCAAAAACGTGTTTATACAAAATGTTTGTCTGTCCGTCTGTACGAGCGTCGAAATTGTACCATCGAAAAGTGTATGAAGTGCTGCATAGAATTGAACCAAATTTTATGTATATTTATTGGGCGGTGGCCTGCAGTTTCGCCTTGAATTTGAAAATATTCTGCCGAAACGGGCCGGAATCGCTACAATAGCGATTGTTGTGCCATTTACTTTATTGTACCATGGAAAATTGTATGACGTTTTGAATAGAATTAAAACAAATATTTGTGTCTGTTTTTGGCTATGGCAAGCATGTCTTCCTTGAATTTGGATATATTCCGCCAGAAAGGGGCACTGTGATAGTGAGTTTCGTATAATTTTCTCGAAGTTCTGTTGTCCATCGGCGGCTCGTGCAGCGGTGGGAACTCGGGTCCTGCTAAGCCGGCTATTCCCAAAAATCTGATGGACAACACAATAACGAAAAACTATTGATTTTAACATGCATTATGATCTACACCAATTCGTTTTGACTCCAATTCATCGACTGAAGCAGAAATTTAACCCTTAAATGCCTGATTTTTCAAAAGTCATTGTTATAATGTTTTCGGTTTTCATCTTTTAAGTAAATCATGGGAAAAATACTTAAAAAAATTATATTTTGTTTTAAGTATAGTTTACGGCTAAAAAACAGTTTGTTACTAATCGGCAATACTGGTGTTTAATTGAAAAAATAATTTCCCTTGATAAAATTCTATAATATTAAACACACAAGAATTTTAAGAACTATAATAAGAAATTAATTTTACTTGCTCACTGAAGGTCAAAATAGGGTATTTCGCAAGCTTCCAAACAAAACAAAAAGAACAAGTAGCAGCAATTGAAAAAATAAATCTATCTTTATTCTTAAACAGCACAAGTATTGCCATCTACATGTTGGAAATCGATTTAATACTATGTTCAGAATGTATTTTATTGGCAACATTAGGCATTATAGCTTCAATACTATTCTAAAAGTATTTTAGAGCCTAAATTGGGTATGTTGCCAAAACGCAACACCAGGCATTTAAAGGTTAAGAAGAAAATGAAAGTGAATATAGTATTGAACTAATAATATTACAGTATTAACATCTATAATTACTTTTTGAAATATTAAGATATATAATATAGAAGAAAGCTCTGGGATTAGCACATTCAACTAGTTCTTTTTTTAAGCTGCATCCATTATTGCGAATCATGCGCCCCCCCCCCCCACACACACACACACTCCCTATTGTCGCGCAAACTAAACTGTTGATGCATCGAAAACAATCCCATTTTACCGCTGATGTTTCGGAATAGTTCTACTTTTTCGTTCTCTCATCATTTCCCCATTAAAAGATTCCGAAAAGCACAAGAAAAATGCTGATAAGCCCCTCTCCCCCCCATCTCTTTTATTTTAAACGTCTTTCTCTCTCTTTCAAAAACGTCTCTATTGTTCGGCGTGCTAATGACTGTGGAGTCATTAGCGAGCGCTCCATCCGATAACGTTTCTAAGTCGGAGCACGTACAATGGGTTTTTCTATTTTTCAATCGGGTATTTTCACGGTTCATGAAGGCATCTTTTACTCCAAAACTGTCAGAGGAAAGCCAATGCAATGAGACTGCAGCCCCTTTTATGGGAGGGCGAATATAAATTGGATGGTATTTTGTAAGACGCGGGAGGAAATCCCAGGAGATGAGAGAGAAAGCTTATATGGAAAATAATTGAATTCCCGCTTTCTCTAATACAAACCGGAGAACTCAGTTTTGCTAACTTACGTAATATACGTGCCAAGAAAAGACGCCGCTCACGTTGGTAAACATTTAAAAACACGCATTGATTGGCACTCATTACTTCCAGCACCTTCATACTTGTGCATACATACTTACATTTGCACTAAACTTGCATTCCTACATACTTTTTCCTACATACCTTTTGTATCTTACAACCTTACAATGCACACACCATGCATACATAATATTTATACAGCAATTTAAATAGATATACCATAGAGCATATGTATGCTCTATGGTATGTATGTATACAGTATGGTATGGTATGTATCTATGTATGCGGTATGGTATGTATACGTACATACATACTACATGTATGCAGTATGGTATGGTATGGTATGTATGCAGTACAACGCTTTTCCAACTGAGCTATCTTGTTCTGAATAAATAGTGTGTTAACTGGGAGGTCGTCCAGATGGCTCCATTGGAAGAGCGTTGGTCATTGAAACCAAAGGTTCTGACTTCGATTCACATCCAGGACACATTCTGGCTCCGATTTAAAAATGGCCACTCATGTGAATTATTTTACCAATCAACAGATGGAATTCAAAGAAATTCTATGAGAACGATCTCTTCTGATGTCGTTCGTATTTCAGAGCAGACGATAGGCACACAAAAATTCTCTTCCGTGTTCATGCAACTGGTTCCCTATTCCTGGCAGAGGATGACGAAAAAGTGCACTCAACATGGATTTTAACCAACCCGAAAGCTCAATATATACTAACAATTGCGTCAATATGAAATGGGAAAATTCCAAAGATATCCGCTTCATAACATCCAGGCCAGATCGAACGAATGAAATGGAAAGAAAGTGTCACGGCACCGAATGAAAGAATAAACATGATGCGAAGCATACAAAATGGAATTTTGAAAGAAGGAAAACATACCTAGCAAACACATACCTTTCGGCACACGATCGGACCGCAGGTGGCATTGTCGGTTAAGTGTCGGCATAGGCACAGTGGTTTCGGTGAAGCGTCGGCAGCGTGTCAGCAATTGAAATATAAGAATCTGCTTTTTCGACTGCCGGTTACCGTAATCGGTCCCCTTATGGTTATATATCGGCAAGCGACTTACGCCGGCAAGTGACGCAGGACCGATATGTGATTTCTGATAGTAGCCCGATCAGATTTGCCAACATCGGTCCGAATTCGGAATTTTTAGTCTTAGCCGACACTTTTTTTTTTCTTTTTCTTAGTTTGGTTTGAGTTTCAGTTTTGATAAGATATGTATATTTCATGTATTTCATATAAAATTCTAACAGTTATAAACAAAATAAATGTCAAAAATAGCCTATATTTATTTATTTAAAAAAAGTTTTTGTTGAATTCATTTTAAAAAGGACTTACAATTATTTGAATCATCAAAAAAGTTTTTTAAATCGCTCCTTAAAATTATTATTCATTATAAACTTAATCGTAGAAAAAAATATTCATAAATTAATTGAAATTATTTTCTAGCTATTACATTCATTTTAAAAGCAATAGCTATGTTTCTTATTTTATCTAAAAATCAAATTATTAAAAATGTGTTTAAAATTATTTTACAAGCTATAAAAATATAGAAAAAACTACCCAACTTTTTATCATTAAAGTTTAAAAGAAAGATTCAGAAACCTCACACATCTAAAAAAAAAAAAAAAGATAAATTCATATTTCTATTTTATTTGATGATTAAGAAATGTTGATCATTATTGTTACATAATTACTAAAAATATATTCTACATTAAATTATCAAATTACAAAAAATGAACTCTTATTCTAATTAAAAGTAATTAATAACCAACTTATTTTTTTTATTAAAATTAGTTTTTCTATGTTACAAATATATATTTCTTGAATTAACACATTTAATTACATTATAATTCCTAAAGAAAAAATTGTATTAAGAGAAAAACCTCTAAAATTCACTTATTTTATTTAATAAGCATTCTTAAATTTATAAGAAAGATTCAGAAATATCCCCCATTTAAAGTTGTCTTTCAAAAAAAAATATATATATATATATATATATATATATATATATATATAAATTAATATTTTTACTTTATTTTTTAATTAAAACTATTGATAAGTAACAAATTAATACATGTTCATTAAATATATGTTCTACTTTAAATCATCAAAACTACATAAAATGAATTCTTATTCTAATTAAAAGTTATTAATTACCAACTTTTTATTTACTAAAATAAATTTTTCCATGTTACAAATATGTATTTTTAAATTAACGCAACGCATGTAATTATATCATAAATCCTTAAAAGAAAAAAAAAAAATGATTAACTGAACAAAACCTCTAAAAAATTTTTTTAATAGTTAATTATTCTTAAATATATATATATTCTTAATTATATCTATATCTTATTTATTCTTAATTATATATATATCTTAATTATTCTTAAATTCGTTTGCTTTAACGAATTCACTAAGGTATTTATTTCATTCACTTAAATATTAAATTAACTTTTAAATACACGCGCGTCAGACAATTACAAATAAATAAATAAAAAATAAAATAAAAACACTTCAAAATTCAAATTTTCCCATCTACCACTTACCTTCAACGACAACCAATACTTATCGATATGTCTTCCCCTTATAACCTGATATAATCCGCTCCTGACCAAGTCTCAGTGGCTGAGTGGTAAAGGCGTCTACTTCCTGTCCCTGGATACCATGGATCAAACCCCGCCTCTCCCAACGCTGAAACACGTTCCTTCCAAATATACATTCCACGATAGATCATAGATGGCGCCATCAAAACATATTTTTTTTTCAATTTATGCTGGTGTCGGTTTGCGGCCGGCAGACATATGGATAGCTATCGGCGTGCTGTCGGCATAGTTTTCTGCCGATACCGGACCGGCTGCGTGCCTCATGAATCGGGCCGCATTCGCGCGGCGTATCAAAAAAGATACGGAGCCGGTAGCGGCAACCAGTATCATACCAATACCGCCGGTAGTGGCAAGCGGTTGTCGCCCGATTGCTCACCGATAGCTCTGTGTTTGCTGGGAGATAAAAGCTTTAGAGACCTAAAAGTAATTATAAATTAAAATATTATAGTAATTTGAAATATGGGTTTATTTTAGATAGGTTACAATTAAATTACTTCATATATATACTGGGTGTCCTAAAAAGGACTGACTGATTTTAAAATTCAATAACTTGCAAACGGTGACAGACATTTAAAAAATTCTTGCAGGAGGATAATGCACAAGGTCAATAGTTTTTTTACAGTGATTTTAGTTCGAATTGCAAACAATAGATGGCACTGTAAGTAATAGGCGCTCAATACAGGCTCGATTTTTTGGTCTTTCTGTTCTTCCATGTGGAAAAAGGAGGTTAAAATGTATTGAATGGATCCCGAAGTACCAAAAATCGAGCCTGAATTTAGCGTCTATTAATGGCAGCGCCATCCATTGTTTGTAATTCGAACTAAAATTGAAAATCACTGTAAAATAACTTTTGACCTCATGCATAACACTTCTGTGAGAATTTTTTAAATATCTGTCACCGTTTGCAAGTTATTGAATTTTAAAATCAGTCAGTCCTCTTTAGGACATCGGGTATGTGAATATGGTTTGCGCTTGCCAAAACATCTCGACCGCAACGGAAAGGGTGCAGCTCTTTCTCATGAGAAGTAAGAAAGCTAGCAAAACTCGACAGACAATAAATTTGTTGACTTAGTGATTTTGCATCTCTCGCATGAGAACAGAATGTTAAAATTCATTTCAGAGTTGCTCTGAAAACACGGTCTAGCCAAGCTCGGATATCACCGGTGTATTAACGGGTCGATACATTTCAGCAAAAGCCCTTTTCCATCCTAAAATTGTTAATGTTAATGGTATATAACTTGTATTGAAGTCTTTAGCATTAGGCTAGATCTGCATTGAACTCTTATTATTACTATCTATTGAGTCTGTCCCTTCCCGCATGGGCGCTCTTGGCCGGTGGAATTCAACCTTTTTGGAAGGACCTAGACAATAAAATATCAACATATTGCTCTGCTAAAGAAGACCTTCTTGTGAAATTAGGAAATATTAAATTAAATTAAGACGACGTACGAACTTTTCAAGGTGCAAGATAACGCTGTATTTCTATGCTCCAAAGATCCTTTTATTTTCACTTTTCTCCTGTGCAGTGATGTTCAAAATTCAACATCTAGGTCACTAGAAAGTGTTTTTTTTAAATTCTTGTATCAAGTCGGCTACACGACTGAAAACCTTCACACAAGAGAATGTTGCGTTAAAGTAAATAAGATGCCTTTTTTACTTAAATAATTTTCTAGGTTTGTTATAAATGAATGAAACAGTTCCTTCTTAAACATTTTATTTCGTCGAAATTTGACACGTTCCACCTCGTAATTTAAAAAAAAAATCTCACCAGGGGTGACACTCAATTCTGAAAAAGGAGAACACCTGCTTCCTGCTTGTTCATTGCCTGCGTTCAGTACCAGATACGAACTTATTATAATAATTGAGTCTTTTAAAGATAGATAGAAAATGTTAGAACGTTTCTACCCTAAGTGCCATTTAGAGTTACAGTTTAAGCGACGACCTAGAATAGCGAGGAAATGAACACTTACTGTTCGTTGTGGAATAATCGGCCTTCTTTTTCTGCAGTTAAAACTCAAAAAATACTCCCATAAATAAACAAGAAAGAAACTAAAACATCACGATTTATAAATTGATTCAATGCATTCCTATTAATATAAATTTTCTTATTGCTTTAAAAATATAATGCACGTTTAGGAGTTTAATCTTGCATCTTTATCGTTACTAGCCCCCCCCCCCTATACACCCCACGGATTTTAAGCAAAAATGGACTACAGAATTTAAATTTCATTTCAATTGTGCGTGTTGGTTATGAAAATTTTAAATTTCATTTCAAATTGCTTCTCTCAATTTATTTTATTCCTAAACATAGAAAAAACCCCATTTCAAATACAATTTTGAATCTTTATGTGGCAATTTCATGATTTTTTTTTTCTTTGTAGCTGGCTTCAGATGCTTTTTACCGTTTTCTCTAAACACGTTTTATCTTTTATCAGCTGGAAACATCTTGCCACTTTTTGTTTAAAGCAAGTACCGGAATACATTAGCGCATTTTTACGACACTCATTAACACAGATTTGACTAACGAAGTTGAAAAGGAGGAGAAAATCTTTTTTCTTTTATACTATTTATGGCAGCAAAGAACTTATCAGGCTTAATTAGAAATGGAGTCTTTTAAAGATATAAAGCAAGTATTAGGATGTTTTTGCCTAGTAGTTACACTGCGCCTATGCCACAGAATTCTCTGCTCTATTAGATTTTGCTTACAATACGGAATTTTTTTCTTTCACATACGAGAAGGAGAAGGAATCTTCTGGAATGTTCTCTCTTTGGATAATTGAATGAAATTTGTTTTTTTCAAGAGCCAATTTTTTCGGATCGTTATAGAATAATCTCCATATTTTTTCAGTTAAAGAGAAAAGAAAAGCTCTAATTCGTTTTACAAATAGAAGAAATGTCCTTAAAGGAGTTACCAAAGTTTTAGATAGGCATACTTTTGCCGTGCCACTCCGTATCAGAACCAACACTCCTATTTAAAATTGCCGTATTACACTACTAAAATGACGCTTACATTATCTTCTTTTACTTAAATCCTTACATAGAATAGCAACACGATTATACATTAATGGGCAAAGTTTTGTATTTTTCTTTGGAAAGAGGGGTTGTGGGTGCTATCGCAACTTAGGGCTTATTGGACTACTCTTGAGTCATTCCAATTGCATGAATTTTCGTACTGCAAACTAGGCGTAAAACCAACAAAATGAAAGAGAGTCAACCCGGGACTCGAACCCAGGCCATTGCATAGCGCATACAGGCTCTACTCAATGAGCTACTCGGACACTATCCAGCCTCACATCCGTCACTCTTACAGGTTTTGAAAACTGCATCTGTAGCACAAGATGGAATATCTTCGTGAGTCACAACGCTGCGGTCAATAAGAAACAAAATGCAACAAAATGAATCGGTGAAAAGATACCATCTATATTATTTTTGTTGTCAGCATCGCTTTTTTCCAACTAGAAGTTAGCATACGACGATGAATGAGGTATCATTCCATAGGATGTTTAGTTTGAGATTGTATACTGAATTTTCTTTATACTTTTAGGTTAAGTATCATACTGTACATTATTTCTGATGTCAACGTCCCTTTTTCTAGGCACATACAAAACCCACAATGGTGAATGGAGCAATATGCACAAGGTTTTTGAACAAGCTATTGGCATAGTATACTCATCTATAACATTAAAACAAGTAAATTTATTAAAATTTTTTTAGTTCATTATAGATGGAAAAAAAAACTCTGTAAGAAAATGAATTCAAAGATTTTAGTGCCATGCATGGTTTAGATACAATTTCTTAGCTACGACATAGGCTAATTCCTAAACAGTTAGGCATAGACATGTAGTTCTAATTTAAAAAAATTTTAAATGGGGTAAAGAAGCATTTTAAAAGCGATTTGGGTCCATCAAAACATTTCTTACAAAATTGTGAAATTTACATTTTTATAGTCTCCTCCGGTTTTTAGGTAGATTTCGTATGAAATACTACCTATTGGGATCGTTCCTATGTTGGAATTTCTGAAAACGTTTTGCAGATCTACACCGATCATGACACATAGAACCCAAAACCACCCTTAGTAAAAAACTTTATATATCTATCTATCTATCTATCTATATGGATGTTGATTTGATATTTTATATGTAATTGGAGAATTTCATTAATATTATAATTTACTTAATTATTGATTAATCTTATTTACAATCATTTGTTATTAAATTTTAATTTACTAAGGACAATATCATATTAATTACTAATAGTATGCCATTTTTATAGTGATTAATATACATATAAGTATGTTTATATAAATATAGTTATACTGTATGTATTAAATTTGGGTAATTATTTTTATCATTATTCCTCTATTCTTTATAATATTTATCTATTTTCAATTTATTATCGGTTTAATGTTTTTGAATGTCCCACATTCACACTTTTTGGATTTTTATGGATGTATGAAAATAATCCACACTCTATATTTGTGCTTTTTAAGTAATGGGAATTTAAGTATCATTTAACCTTCTATATACTTCCATATGTTTTTTATTTCCTGTTCATTTTATAATTATCTTATATATAATTGATTTAAAAAATAATTTTTATATTATTTTTAATAATTATTTATATTAATTATTACTGAATTTATTTTGTTTTATAGCATATAGCTATATGCTATATATTATCAATGTTCTAGAATTATTTAAATTCTTAGTTTAGTTTAAATAAGTTAGCTAATAGAATATTTTGTATGCTTTTAAATTTTATTACAATAGTTTTTTTTTAAAATACATTGTGTGGTTTAATTAGGTTAATTAGGTTTATAATTATCTATATATAAGGATATGTTTGGTCTTGCTGTTTAAAAAAATTATTTACATTCAAATGCTTACAAATATTTATCTTGTGACAGATGAATAATAAAAGTAATGCTGGATGGCAGCACCAAAATTTGTCTTTTGAAGATAGCTCTAAATTTTAATTTTTCTAGCTCCATTTCAGTTATAATTTACTACACCAGGGGGTATTTTTAGCTAAATTTTGACGATATTGTTAAACAGTTATTAATTTAATAGTGCATTTTAAATAATGTAATTTCTATCTATTCATTTTATATTATATTAAATGTATTTAAAAAGGTTTTTCAAAATTTATTTCAAAATGTATTAACTGCATCCTTTGGTATCAATTACTGTGATTTCTTAACTGTTTTATTCACCTTAATCTTTATGATATTCTGGTAGACATGTGCGCGTGGTTATTTGTAAAATACTGAAATATTAATCGGTATGGTGTTTATTACTTATATTTTGTATCCTATAAATATTTAAATACGTTTTATTGATTCTTCCATTTCATATTATTTGTTTCTATTCTGCTTTCATTTTCAATCAATTCACTTGATTTTAATGGTTGTTTGGGCACAGGGGAAAATAATTTTTAGCTTTAGCTTATATTTCTCACAGAAAACAACCATTTTGCTTATATCATTGAATTCTGTGCCCTTGACAACGTAATTCAATATATAAGCTTTTCCATTTTTTGTCGGTGTCCACTTTTTTCTTTTTCTTCCATAATAATTCTTATAATATTTTTTTTTTTTTTTTTTTTTTATACTTACAGCTTTAATTTATAATATTTGTTGGGGGTAGGTTATGTTTAATTAATGGTTATATATATATATATATATATATATATATAATACCAAAAAACACACACTACACATCCAAACCCAAAACTACTGAACTATACAGAAAATTAGAATATTATATATATATATATATATATATATATATATATATATCATTTTCTTCTGGACACGATAACTTTCGTAATTTTGCACCAATTTCTTCCAAACTGATACATATAATCAAAGGGCATAAAATCTCGGTCAAGTTCGTTAATGGGCAAAATCTGACCAAGGGGATGGAAATAGGGAGGGATTTTGTGAAAACCGAAAACAACTTCTTAACTTCTTGATTTTTCTACATATCAAATCCGTTTAAAGTTTTTATTACTTCTAAAAATAAGGCCAAAATTTTATGTATCACAGATTTTTGATAAAGTTAAAAATGGGCCCAAGGGGCGCAAAAAATGGGGTTTTGGGGAGAAAAAAATTCATAACTTCGTCAATTCCAATTAATTTTATTATAAATCTCCTTAATATTATCTACAACTTTTATATTCACAAGTTTTTGATAGGACCAATTCGTACCGCAAGAAAAGATTAAAAACGAAAACAAAAAGGGGATTTGAAGAAGTAGAAAATCCATAACTCCGTCAATTCAAAAGATATAAAATCCCCATGAATTTATCATATATCTTCTTAATATTGTCTATAACATCTATATAGACAAGTTTTGGATAGGACCAATTCTTACAGCAAAAACAAATTAAAAATACATAGCGGTTGAAGAAAAAAATCATCTAAGTAAGGGTGTATTCAAATCCAGACATCGTATTTTCTGACTCATTTTACAATTCATTTTTGCTCTCAAAGGCTTCCAATTGGTACGTTTTCTTACTCAGAAACTATATAATGAACCGTAATGGTCGATTTTTTGATAGAAGCAGAATATATTTTTTTTTAAAATGCTGTTAAAGTGGGCATTTTGAACCGAATTTCCGAAGCGGATTGTGTTGGCAAAATCATTGCATTAAGGATGCACTCAAATCCAAACTGCTTATTTTCTGACTCATTTTTAAATTCATTTTTGCTCTCAAACGCATTTAATTGGTAGATTCGCTTATTTAGAAACTATATAATGTACCGCAATGATCGATTTTTTGATAGAGGTAGAATATATTTCAAAAAATGATGGCAAAGTGGGCATTTTGAACGGAATTTTCCGAAGCAATTGTGTTATCACTTTCTTCTGGACACGATAACTTCCGAAATTCTGCACAAATCTCTTTCAAACTGATACATAAAATCAAGAGACATAAAATCTCGGTCAAGTTCGTTAATGGACAAAGGGGATGGAAATAGGGAGGGGTTTTGTGAAAACCGAAAAAAACCCATAACTTCTTAATTTTTGTACATATCAAATCAGTTTAAAGTTTTTATTACTTCTAAAAATAGGGCCAAAATTTTATGTATTACAAATTTTTGATAAAATTTAAAATAGGCTCAAGGGGCGTAAAAAATAGGGTTTTGGGGAGAAAAAAATTCCTTACTTCGTCAATTCTCAAGATATCAAATCCAATAATTTTATTATACATCTCCTTAATATTATCTACAACATTTATATTCACAAGTTTTTGATAGGACGAATTCGTACAAAAAAAAAAAAAAAATTAAAACGAAAACAAAAAATGGGGTTTGAAGAAGAAAAATTTTCATAACTCCGCAAATTCACAAGATATAAAATATCCATGAATTTATCATATATCTTCTTAATATTGTCTTCAACATTTATATAGAAAAGTTTTTGATAGGGCCAATTCTTACAGCAAAAACAGGTTAAAAATACGTAGCGGTTGAAGAAAAAAATCATCTTATTAAGGCTGCATTCAAATCCAAACTGTCTATTTTCTGACTCATTTTTAAATTCATTTTTGCTCTCAAACTCATCCAATTGCTAGATTCTCTTATTCAGAAACTGTATAATGTACAGTAATGATCGATTTTCTGATAGAGGCAGAATATATTTCAAAAAATGATGTCAAAGTGGGGATTTTGAACGAAATTTCCCGAAGCGATGGTGTTAGAAACGAAAAATATTGCCCTACTGAGAAAATAATTGTTTATTAATCAAGTTTTAATTAATTGAAAGAAAAATAAAAACACAGGTCGCTTATAAATCTTTTCAAAAATCACGTCAGCATGTTTCATATATATATATATTTTTTTTAAATTAAAAATGAATCTGAAAATACTCCAGAAAATTTCGAGTTGTTGAGTATGGAAAAATATTTTTTTTAATATCGCCTTAACATGATTCTGATAGAACCAGCTGTTTTATAAAAAGGAAATAAAAACTCGTCAAAAGCAGAGAGATAAAACTGTTAAAGTGGATTTATATCTAATAATGATTTAGTTTTTGTTGGTGAAATTAGTATACTTAACTTCGAAATCTACCTCTGCCTGTTGGCCGGGCCGGCAGGGATTTTTTAAATTATAGTTAGTAAAAGTATCCAATTATACTAAGAAGTAAGAGAAAAATGTCCGATTCTTGTACGATTAAAATTAGTCAAGTAGCTTTTTAAAGTAGAAGCACCTTTTTTGCTGCGAAATTGGGAATCATTGACAAATTTACTGAAAAAATAAATAATCGTCCTATATAAAAAGAAATAGTAGTTGAGAGTAAAATTAACATGACACTATAAATTTGAAATCTGTTCACATTCTGACATATTAATGTAAAATATACAACTTGTACTAAAGATATAAGTTAAAACATACCAGAATTTTTGTTAAATGTAACGATGAAAAGTAACAGCCGCAATTCTTTACAAAATGATACCTATTTTAAAATGCCATTACATTATCTAATTTAAAACTTAAAGAATAAAAATTAAAGATATCTTACAACTTTTTCGAAGTGGCTCCCTTCGCCTGCCAAGCAGAAATGTATACACAAAATAAATATACTTTAAGCACTTTTGTGCCCCTCGAAGCATGACTTAACTCATCTGTGTTCCGATGAAGAAAATTTGTATAAGTCATACAATTCAAAGTTTCATAACTCGGACATTTTACTGTTAGAAGACTGTCACTTTTTTGTGTTACATTTTACTGTAACAAAACAAAAAACTTATAGGGCCGGAGACCGGAGAAAAATTTAAATTTCGTAACTTTTTAAGGAATGTTTTTATGGGTCTAAATAACTATTAAAATAATTTTTTTTTACCTCATTTAAAATATTTGTGTAATTGGATGTATGTGTCTGTAACTATAACGGTTTCGAAATGAGCCACTGGACACCGTTGAGAGTGGACACTCTGATTTTTGCCATGGCATAAAACTCATATTTATAAACTGATTTGTATGTAACTCATCGTATGTATTGAACTTACTAAGAACTCGACCGAACTCATTGGCCATCTTTGCCTGAAATCTTGTTTTAAAATGGCGCCGAGTTCCATTACAATTTTTAAACTAAAAAGTAATATAAAAAATTAACAAACGAAATTGATTTTGAGATTATGCATTACGCGTTGATAAACGACTCCGGGACATTTTTTGTTTTGCCCCTGTGTTAAAAAATAACTGAGATAGAGAAGTTTGAAATTCTAGGGTGTGCAGGAACAGGATAACAGGACACCAAATTAAACAAGTTGGAAATGGCTCGGCAAACGTGGCCAATGAGGTGCGTTCGTACAATAACTCGTTTTATAAATATATTTTTCACCACATAGTGTACTGCATGCATAGTTTAGTGCACTTCAATAAGTGCATATCCATTTCATTCTGTTCGAAAGGCTGTCACGTCATTAAAATGCACTTGCAATAATTTTCTTGTATGGGCCGTCCTGTAACGGAAAACTTCTGACTGTCCCTGTATTTGAACTCTACATCCGATTTTCACAAAATTTGAAATGACTCGACAAAACTTTTCAACAATCCTATATTTAAAATTTCAGACTATTCGCTTGGGTAGTTTTGGCTCTGTTATATGCGGACAGACGGACGGACCGAACGGCTACTCTAGGTGCTACATATTTATATAATTACGAACGCACCTAAAAAGATATAGATTAAATTACGAGTTTTATTGAACGTGAATAATGTGAGAACATTATCTTTTATTGTTGTAATCTTTTTTCCAACTCTCAAAGAAAAAAAAAGCAATTTAACAAATTACAACGACCCTTTGGAAAATGATTTTTTCGAAGACTAAAATTTAAGACATAAAAAATCGCACGGAGTTGATCTTACATAACGTACGCCATGAATTAAACATTAACATTCCTGGACCCATCATGAACAAATTTTAAAAGAAATTTCAGTTTTACAATTTTCGGTACTGTCAATTTTTAAACTTCTATGGAGCTGGTCATACATTACGTACGCCATGAATTAAACATTAATATTGTTATGCCACGTAAAAATTGCAAGCGAGAAAAATCGCCTGCGACTCGTACGTATTATCCACCTGAAACTTAGGTATTATCCAAGCATTTCATGGGCTGCTCGGGAAAAGGCTTTTCCATCGACCCATTTTAAATGAAATTTCATTCTTAAACTTCTAAACATCCCACACTATTACTTTTGACACCGTCATAGAGAGAACACAAATGTACTTTTAAATTCAATTTGTTTGAAAGCTGTATCTCAATTTGTTTCTGAGTTATTCATTCTTTTTTGTAGTTTTTATTATTTTTTTGTCATAGTGGCAACAGAAGTATCCATCTCTGTTGAAAGTAAAGGAAAATACAAATTACTGTATCAGAACACGAATAAAATGCGGGTTAAGCAAATAAAAAACTTCAGTAATGCTTTTGATTTCCTACCCTGACCATAACCATTTTTCCAAATGGTTAAAAAAAAAAAAAAACCTCCCTATTCATATCCGCCTGTGTTAAATAATTTGGCGAAATTCTCATTCAAATTCAGTACTGATGAAAACTCTAATCGGGGTGGTTCTTCGCATTTTCAAGTAAAAATAAAAGTCGTCAATCCATTCATTTTTATCTAGTTTCCTTTTTATTTTCTCGCGTAATTGTTGAAATAGGCCAAGTGGTATTTGAATGTCTAATTTTTATTCCAAGAAATGGCACAGGAATAATTCAAAAATTACCAATGAAGCCACAGTTTGTCTAAACTTCATTATGACACCTCATTGCGTGAAAATGAGACTTAAATGAATAAGAACTAAAACTAGTTCTTAATAAATGATAATTTAGAATATATTTTTAAGCTTTTATGCCCATTTCATACGTTCATTTCAGATTTCATTTGGAGTTTTGATATTTTTTAGAAACCGTTTTTAGTACGCATTTACATTTTAAAAATAATCAGCATGTCCAATTCGAATCTTACGGTCTACCACCCCTCTGGTGGTATTTGCATCAACATAAAATAGGTTGGAACAGGGACTTTCACCATCCATTTGCCATCGTTCATTTTGAAATCGGTTTAGTATTTTCTTAATATTCCATGTAAAACCTAATTCAAAAGTTTTTAAAAGGCTTTTCGCCCAGTTTACCCTTTTCAATTTAGAATCTTTTAGAAACAATTAGAGTAATTACATTTTATAAATATCTATCATACCAAATTTTAAAATTCTATCGTTAAAATTCAATAGAACTCGTGATTTAGAACATTTTTAGAATGCTTTTCGCTTATCTCCCCCCTTTTAAATTTTGATTTTCATAAGTGTTCTTTCTTTACATCTTCTAAGTAGCTATCATGCCAAATTTCAAGTTTACATCTTTAAAAATTCCATAAAAATCAGAATTCAGATAATATTTAGAATGTTTTTCGCTTCATTTCACCATTTTAAATTTGGATTTTTTTTTAGAAAGAGATCATTTTACAACTCACAAATAATGACCACGCCCAATTTCTATATTCTAGTCCTTCCAACATCACAAAAATTGCAATTGTAGAATGTTTTTCGCTCCTGCACCCCCTCATCCATCCTTTTCGTAGTGGCGCTGACATGCTCTATAGCCTATGTTGGAACAGGGACAGGGCCTGCCGCCATAAATTGTCCACCGTTGCTTTTGAAATTTGGTTTGGTATTTTCTGAGATTTCATAGAAATCGTCATTTAGAACATTTCTCGCTCACTTCATACTTTTAAATCTGGAATTTTTTAGAAACATTTATATCTTAAAAATATCTACCACGTCCAATTTCAAGTTTCTAGCTCTAACAATTGCCTAGAAATCATAATTTAGAATGCTTTTAGAATGCTTTTCGCGCATTTTCACCTCTTTTAAAATTTGAAAAATTTTGAGCTGTTTTTATACAAGATTTAAATTTTATAAGTAAATACCGAATTTCGAGTTTGCCAGTCCCTTCAGTGTCAGAAGAAAGTTTTTTGCACCTGCAATACAGTCCATGTTGGACAATCACCATTATCACCATCAACCATTACTTCTGAAACGGGTTCAGTAGCTCCAGAGATTACTCAGAATATCCAGAGATAATTTAAATTGATTCTTAGTTAATAAGACATATTCTTTTTCTTAAAAATGAACTGCAGTTGAAATAGCTTCCGCACAGATTTTTCAATTGACAGAATTAAAGAAGAAATTCATCCAACAATTTTCTTTCATAAAGAAAAAAATCGAAAAATGATTTTTAAGGCAGACCATTCCATATTCTGGAATGTGCACCATTCGACGTCATTAGAACAGACGGAGATTCTCAAAAAAATTTGCGAATTAAAATGATTTCTTCCTTTTGGTCTTCTTTCTTCATTTTTTATATTTCTTGGTTTTTGCAACCGAACGAATCCCCCCCCCCACACACACACACACATGTTCGAAGAATTTAAAAAGCTGAGGAAAAAGAAACGGCGAAATCATTTTTAAGAATTTAATTTTTCCTTGTAAAAAGATATCGCTATTTTTTCATACTAGCCGCCCTTGTCGACCCGTTGGGTCTCCCTTAAAATGTAATTAAGCTAATATTAGTTTTTGTTGCATTAAAATATCTCAATTTCTTGATTTCCTGTAAGCAAGTAAACCCTCTTAGTTTACAATGGAGGAAAATTAAATGGGAATTTGGCGAAATATTAGAGATATCCCCAAGTTAGCGTCACTTTTGGCGACTGATTTTGGTCGCCAAATTTGGCAATGTAATATTTGCGGCAAGTTGGCGAGAAACTTGGCGGCATTTGGCAACAGAACAGGATCCCTCCTATGGTAACCCCCCCCCCCCATAGGTATGGAGATGCATTAAATGTTTTTCAATAATCAATGAGATGCGTTTTATTCGGACGTTGCCATCAAACAATTAACAAATAATTGCGATTTCTGTGCCACGTACGATAGCGTAATATATATATAGATTTTAGTTTTTCAAAAAATAAAGTTTCTTATATTTTACGCAGATATGTAGACATAATACCTTTTTTATAGAAAAGGATTTTTCGCTAGATAAAGTTCTTTCCGTTGATTCCACACAACAATCAATGGAAATATTCTTATCATTTTCAAAATGCTTTCAGATTGTATTATTGCAACGTATTTTTAAAGGCGTGTTTATAACACGCAAGATACGATTTAAACATATTTGCTTCAGTTCGTTAAAAAATAAAATGTGTTTTAAACGAAAAACAATAGATAACAATTCCATTAATTCTTTTACTTTTTGCTTTCTTAGCGTTACAAAATTGTTCAATCGAATAACAAAATTTCCAAAAAGAAAAGAAAACCATAATTGGCTCGCATTGTTTAAAATGAGTTAGTTTGAAAAGAACTTGAAGCGACTTAGCGAGTTGTGTAAAATTTCACTTAACAGAATCATGCTGAACTGACCAACCGGCGCGAATTATTTTCGGACGTCAGCCAACGCTGCAAAATTCGTCGCTGAGAAACTTGTCTTGCGAATTATTATATCCATGGTTGAATATTTTGTCGTTTGAAGACGAATGATTTTTTTTGTGTTTACTTCGATAGACTGACATGCTGAGAGAATTTCAACTGAAGATATGTCAAAATATATCTACGCTATATACATCTCCAAGTCAAAAAATTAGAATAATAGAAAAAAAGGAATTACGTAAAAAAAAAGTTTTTATGTATCGCTTATACAAAAAGTAATACAGGATCAAATTTAATATTGTAAGAATCTACATAGTTTGTAGAATATCTTAGCATAAAAATTAAAGGAAATAATACAAAAATTAAAATAATTATTCACACTTGCAAAAAATCAAAATATTAGAATAACCATTTACCTGGTTCAAAATATTAGAATAATGCATTGTAAATAATACGTGTTTTTTTTAAAAAAAGGAAAAACAGTTATTCTTTAATATTTTATAGCATCACCTTTACATTTCACGAACTCGCTTTGCCAAGCTAGCTACAAGTGGTTCACAATGTTTTCTGCACAGACATGGACCCTGTCGACTTTTGTGCTGGAAAGTAACTCAACTTTGTTTTTTGGCGCAATTTATTACAGTTTTTTTTTTTCACTATTCCACACAAATTCTCTATTGGATTTAAATCCGGCGAATAAGCCGGCCAGGGAAGTACGGTTTTCACACGTACGGTTCGGTTTTTTCGGTTTTCACAAAACCCCTCCCTATTTCCATCCCCTTTGTCCGCTTTTGCCCATTAACGATTGTGACCGAGATTTTATGTCCCTTGATTTTATGTATCAATTTGGAAGAGATTTGTGCAGAATAGCGGAAGTTATCGTGTCCAGAAGAAAGTGATAACACAACTGCTTCTGGAAATTCCGTTCAAAATGCCCACTTTGACATCATTTTTTGAAATATATTCTGCATCTATCAAAAAATCGATCATTGCGGTACATTATATAGTTTCTGAATAAGCGAATCTACCAATTAAATGCGTTTGAGAGCAAAAATGAATTTAAAATGAGTCAGAAAATAAGCAGTTTGGATTTGAGTGCATCCTTAATGCAATGATTTTTCCAACACAATCCGCTTCGGGAAATTCGGTTCAAAATGCCCACTTTAACAGCATTTTTTAAAAATATATTCTTCCTCTATCGAAAAATCGACCATTACGGTACATTATATAGTTTCTGAGTAAGAAAACGTACCAATTGGAAGCCTTTGAGAGCAAAAATGAATTATAAAATGAGTCAGAAAATAAGCAGTTTGGATTTGAATACTTAGATGATTTTTTTCTTCAACCGCTATGTAATTTTAATTTGTTTTTTTTGTAACAATTGGTCTTATCCAAAACTTGTCTATATAGATGTTGTAGACAATATTAAGAAGATATACTATAAATTCATGGGGATTTTATATCTTTTGAATTGACGGAGTTATGGATTTTTTACTTCTTCAAACGCCCTTTTTGTTTTCGTTTTTAATTTTTTTTGCGGTACGAATTGGTCCTATCAAAAACTTGTGAATATAAAAGTTGTAGATAATATTAAGGAGATTTATAATAAAATTAATTGGAATTGACGAAGTTATGAATTTTTTTCTCCCCAAAACCCTATTTTTGCGCCCCTTGAGCCCATTTTTAACTTTATCAAAAATTTGTAATACATAAAATTTTGGCCCTATTTTTAGAAGTAATAAAAACTTTAAACTGATTTGATATGTACAAAAATTAAGAAGTTATGGGTTTTTTTTCGGTTTTCACAAAACCTTTCCCTATTTCCATCCCCTTGGTCCGATTTTGCCCATTAACGAACTTGACCGAGATTTTATGCCCCTTGATTTTAGGTATGAGTTTGAAAGAGATTGGTGCAGAATTGTGGAAGTTATCGTGTCCAGAAGAAAGTGATATATATATATATATATATATATATATATATATATAGATAGATAGATAGATAGATAGATAGATAGATAAAGTTTTTTACTGCGGGTGGTTTTGGGCTCTAGGGGTCAGGATCGGTGTAGATCTGCAAACATTTTTCAGAAATTCCAACATAGGAACGACGCCAATAGGTAGTATTTCATACGAAATCTACCTAAAACAACGTCGTCATTCAAGAAGCTGGGCAAAAACAAATCGGGTATCGAATAATTCATATGCCTTCATTTGTTTTTGTTTATAATAACTTCATGTTTTATCAGAAATCATTTATTAAATGCGGAGAAAATAAGTCACACAAACATCCTTTAAAATACATTTTTGAAAAGAGAAAGTGCTGTATCGTTTGTAAAGTAAGATTCAATAAACTAAAAAAATTTAATTGCTAAATAAAACCAAAATTCGCCGGGTTTTATAACAGATGATATTCTTGACATAGCGCGTATTTTAATTTCAATTTTTGTTTTTCAGTTTTTATGAGAAAAATGCAACAAAAAGATACAATAATCTACTATTTTCCCTTTACTTTCAATAGAAATACTTCAGTTGCTACGGTTACAAAAAAGTATTAAAAACTATAAAAAAATTAATATCTCACAAATAAATTGAGATACAGTTTTCAAACAAATTGCATTTAAAATCACATTTTTCCCCTTATACGACGGTGTCAAAATTGAAACTGTGCGATGTTTAGAAGATTAAAAGTTTGCAGCAGCGAAAATTGTAAAACCGAATTTTCATTTTACATTTGAAAGTATTGCCATTCGTAAAAAGATGCCTGCGTTACGCACAAATATGTTTGTCCTTTATAATATAGAAATACAGGGCTGCGAAAATAAATTTCTTTGTATTCCTTACCCTCTATAGGTGTGAATTGGTTTTTAGGAATGTGGTTTTTAAATGCGTTATGAATTTTTATGCTGAGCAGTACTAAGAAATCTTTGTGCATTCATTTACAGGTCAAGAACTGGATACGTCGCCGTCTGTCGCTGGGAGTAGGTTTTTAGTTTTGTTGTATATTTTTTTATTTATCAATTAACTTTTAGTTTAGCGTGTCTATAAAATAAGTAGATAATATTAGGAAGGAATTCGGGTGCATTTCTGTTTATGGGTGCAAACTGCCGAACGTTCATTAAACGTGATCTTAATTAAATTGCTAAAACATTAAACTTAGTCATGCGTTTTCAAGATTTCAGTATACTCCGTACTATACATACAAATTTGTGGCTCATTTACAAATCTGCACAAAACCGACTACTTTATCTGCAGTATTGACGGTGATGGCTGACCTTGGAATTTTAAATAGGTTATGCATTTTCTGAATGGTTCGCTTTAGAAATCTGCATGGGCCGGAATTTCCAGGCGCGAGCCTGGCCCGGTATAAAAATTAAAAGTTCGGTCCGAGTCCGACCCGGCCCGTTTATATTTTCACAGCTCACAGCCTGGCCTAGCCCTTATAGAAATCACTGAAAACAAGCCGATCTGGTCCGACTCAATTTCTACAAAAAATTCAGACTTTTCTTAACATATAATTACGATTCCTTTAATGATTTATGCATTAGAGATTAACATACATATAAAATTTACAGTATGTTTTAAAATTACGATGTCTTCTCAAGATAGAAAATACGTAATAGCAACAATAATCATTAATACTTTAGATTCTTAGACATTTTAACATTCAAATAAGGATTCATTAAAATAATTATTATAGTATAGAATAAAAGAAAGATAGGAGGGTTTAAAACATCATAACTTTTGAAGCTGTATAATAAAACGTAGATTTGTGAAAATATTCCTCTGTCATTTATTAAGACTTTTCTCAAATCTAAAGGAGCTACATTCATTTCTTTTCGGAAATGCATAAGATCAACAGGTGTTCTTATTCAGAAACTATGTAATCGATTGTCTTTATCCGTTTTTTAATAAAGATACTATATCTTTTAGAAAATACTGTCAACGTTAGCGTTTTGAATCAAATTTCCGGAAGCGACAGCTCGGGAAAGGAGAAAAACCTGCAGCCTCGTGACAAGAATCTCTTATATCTCGACAAGTAATTTATATATCAAAAATGAAAAACATGAATCGATTCCAAATTCCTTCAGGCTTGTCAATTTTATCCCTCAAACAGTTCAAAATAGTCAGAACATGTGTCAAAATTTCGCGTTGTCGAACAGTGAATTTGAGAATCAACTTAAGGTATACTTCCAAAGATCACAGAAGTTCATGATCGCTATTAATATCTTTACAAAGTATATTGCCTGCCATAAAGATCCTGAGAACAATTAAGAACAGTTCATGCCCAGCTTGTCTATGTAGAAAAGAAACGACCTAATCTCGGCACGGCACGAGTCTGATGAAAAAAAAAAAAAAACTACGCCCGGGTCAGACACCATGTAACTCTCCAATTCCGATCTCTACGATGCACAAGTTACATTTCTGCATTGATGTTGTCAAACTCCCATCGACTCGTAACGCACATTTATATTTATTCTCACGAAAGTCACATTCGCTTAAAATGGTTCATATTTTATCGGCTTCGATCAAATTTTTATATCGGACCGGTAGACCAGCTAATTTTTTTTTTTTTTTTTTTTTTTTTTTTTTTTTTTTGTTGAAAAAATTGTACTAAATCTGCCGGCCCGTTTGAAAATTCGCCTTCATTATGCCGGGTACGGACCTCGGGCCAAGCCCGGGCCCGTGCAGGTCGCTTGTTCGCTTATAGACAGGCAGAATGTGTTGGAAATCATTTCATGATCGATGCTTGTCGCGTGATTTTCTTTCTTGTTATTCCATAAAAATCGATTATTAATCAGGGAGAGTAAAATGATTCATCCTTTTTTCCATCTACCGATGTCCTAAAAAAATGTGCCTTAATTTAAAAATCACTTCTGCGCCTTTCTTTTTACCAACAGAGCGAAAGTATTCATCCAACATTTCTTTTTTAATTTCGCAAAGAAAAATGGTTTTGAACACTGCCGAAAAGGGAATAAAATTGAGCATTGAAACCGGACAAATTTAAAAGCAATATTCATTAGATTAAAGACATCGAAGGGCGGGAAGTGTGTGGACTCGGGATCCTGAAGCCATCGTATCTTCGCAGCGGCATCGCACTTAACCCTTTAGTGCGCAGCTTTGCATATATGCAAAAAACAGTGTTTTGAATTTAATAGATTTTTTAAATTCGTATACACCGAATTTACACCGCAATATCTGCTTTAATGAATAACAGACATTCCGTATTTAAATAAAGCGAAATGAACCATTGAAACTTTTTGGAGTTGAGTCAGATTCTCTGAAATACGCAATTTCTAGATCGTATTCTATCATGGGAATTAAAGGGTTTCTGGAATAAGGAATAATTAAAGGGTACTGGAATTAAAGTTTTATAAAATAAGAGATTTGGAGATATACTTATTAAAGTATTGACTCATTTGCAATATTTAGCGTAAAACAGCCACATGACAGTGGTTTTTACTTGTATTCCAGATGTCCAACAGAAGAAAAGATGGACGTATTACATGAAAAATGTATCTCTGATCTTTTTCATTATCTTTCCTGTGTCATAAACCTTTCAGAGAATGCTATATAATTTTTTCGAAAAAAAAAATAAAAAATTGCGCATTTAAGGGTTAAGGTATGTACCTACCCTCAAATCGCTGTTTTTGCTAAATTTTTCGATTTCTTTTTGTATTATTTTAAATTAAAGTTCAAACATTTAGGATTCCAAAAATGCAAAATGCTTTACTTTTGGTTCAGCGAACAGTTTTTTATTTCGGTTATTTTTTCGGTTTCTATGATTTTTGAAAGTTTATACGGACTTTTTGCTCACACGGTACATAATTTTTTATGCTCTATCAAAATCTTAATGTGCGTTTTCTGGAAAACTGCGTTTTTCATGGTGTACGTTTACGGGAAACATCCTTTTTTAAAAAGTTTTCAAGATATTGCAATAAAATTTTGTGACAAGGTTCTGCTCCTCTATAGGTATGTTATGAAGGAAAATAGAGCTTGTAAAGTTTGTATGTATTCATTTAAGAGCCCTTTTTTATTGAAAAACACACATTGTTTTAGAAAAAAAAATCATGTTTTGTATACAAAATTTGGCATAAGTTAGTAAATTTAAGAGGTTTGTCAATTATTTTGCTTCCTAACACAGATCAGTGGTTTGCTAATAAAGTGTTGAAAAAAAAGAGAAATATATTGAATAGGTTTCGATCTAGAAAGTTTGGCATAAACGCATTTTTTAAACTCAAATTTGGCTCAATATTGTCTAAATTTGAAAAGTTAATAAAAATTCCTTTAAAAATTTATATGAATTTATAGTTTTATTCCTCGTTTTAACTAAAAACACATGTGTTTGATAAAATATTTTTCAAGAAATTTGGCCCAGATGGTAGGTACAGTCGTGCAAAAAAAAAGGAAACACCCCCTACTAACTCCTCAACAAATTGTCGTAGAAGAAAGTTACTGGTACCGAACGATTGGAAATAAAGTCTACTTTTAAATGATGTACAGCTGGACCTCGATATCTCGAACCTTCTTATCTCGAAACCCTTGATATCTCGAAAAAAGAAATTTCCCCTGCATTTCCATCAAAATTCAAATGTATTTTCCATAGTTATCTCGAAATATATTTTCCAAAACCCTTGATATGTCGAAATATTTTCCACAGAAATTAGTTTGACTTTTTACTTTCGGCTATTGTCAGCTGTAGAACTAGTTAGTTCTGGATGCTGGATTCACATTCTTTTATCCCTTTGTTGATACAAAGAACTTAAAGGGTAAGAATGGAAGGCTTTTGAAGCCGAAAAAAGGGGCAACATCGTTTTTCGGAAACTTTGCAGTAAAAGTGCATCGGGTGATTCAGCTACCTGTGAAGAGTGGCTCTTAGAACTTCCTTCTCTTTTAAAATACTATAAAGCAGATGATGTGTTTAACGCAGATGAAATTGTATTATTGTAGCATAGTTTTTCCAATAAAACGTCTACATTTAAAGTTGAAGAAATCCGGCGTGGCAAACCAAGTAAACTTCGTGTAATTGTGCTTTTGGCGGCAAATCAAAGTGGTAAAGAAAAGCTTCCTCCTCTTATGATAGGACGATCTAAAGAGCCGAGGTGCGTTGCTAAAATTAAGTCATTTCTAATGCTGTACAGGTGAAATATAAAGGCTCCAATGGCAAACGCAATTTTTGCTGATTGGCTGGTCGGTAAAACAATGGCTAAAAGTAAAATCCAATTCTCCTCTTCATAGACAGTTGAAAAGCCCACTCTAATCTTCCAACGATAAAAAATATCCCTGTTAAATTTTTGCCGCCAAACACGATTTCGAATTTCGAAGTTTCGACCAGGACAACCAACGACAACCATTCAACTAGGAGATAATCCGTATCTTCAAAGTTGATGATTGACCCCAAATTGAGAGAAACTTCTGAATAATATCCAATTCGTCATTTCTTAATGGCGAATTGGATATTATTTAACAAAACAAGTTTGTGTATAACACAATTTTGAAATTAATAAAACTTTGAGAAGTGTAATTTGTTAATTATTAGTAGTTTATGTGTAGTTTTGTAATCTTATTTTTTACAGAAAAAAACAGTTTGTGAGATTAGATTTTTAAATTTTGTCAAAACCTTGATAACTCGAAACCTCTATATCTCGAATTTTTTTCTCGTCCCCACAGATTCGAGATATCGAGGTTGTACTGTATATAAAATTTGCTTAGGGGGCTTTTTTTTTACTACATATACTATTACATATACTATATACATTTACTACATTACTACTTTTAATTTGCTACAGATTAAAACGAACCATAACTTCATTTTTTTCAATAGCAATACCCAATTCTGACAGCATAAATGAACTCTACACCCTTCAATTAGCCTAAAAACAAATTTTTATGCAATTCGTACCATAAGTTTCTGAGAAATTAATTATTTTAAAACGAGGGTATTTTAAGGGCTGTTTACAAATTGACGTTCCTTACTCGATTGTTAACCTAGAGAGCCTCCTTCTTGATCAAGGCACCTTATGAAGCCTGTTAGATAACAGGACAGCAGAAGAAATTTCAAAATATCTACTCAGTTCTATCATAGACGGTTCCTTAAACCATCACTTTGCCGTTTTTTAACCATAATTTGAATACTATTTGGAAGAAAAATGTGAAATTTCGGATTTTCATAAAGCAGGACTTAATAAATCTAAATCCATCAAAAAAATTGTAGGTTGCAATTCATAATTTTTTCGAATATTAATTTCATAATTCATACCATAAAATTATAAAAATTGCAAATTCAGCATATTTATGTTTGGGCACATTAGCATTATTGCTACACAAAAAATTAGGACATTAGGAACATAATTTCAGGAGATATAAATAAAAATATGAAAATGTAATTTAACATTAGAAGCACTGAATTTTGAATGTTTATAATTCAAAAATTTATCATTCAAATGACTTGAAATTGGGTGTCTAGGCATAGTTTGAACCGAAGATTTGAAATATCTCGTTAAAATTGGGTATTGCCATTGAAAAAAATTAGGTTTGGGTTCATTTTAATATGTAAATGGCCTCCTAAGCAAACTTTATAGACATCATTTAAAAGTAGACTTTATTTCAAACCGTTCGGTACCAGTAACTTCCGTCTACGATAATTTGTTGAAAAGTTAGTAGGGGGTTATAAAAACATGTATAATAATCACTTATAAACAAATTAAGTTAAATAATGCTATAAAAAGTGATAGAATATCTTTATTAAGACTTACGATCGTTTCATCGCACAATCGGCGACATTTTCAAAATCAATCATAATAGAAAATATTTTCACATAACTTAAAAACAATAATATAGTAAACAATGTCACGAGACATGAAGCATAATGAAAATATTGCAACCATAAAATAAAATAAAAATTAAATTAGCTATTTGCGAGCGTGGACTAATTTTCACATAATTTAAAAAACAACATGGTAAACAATGTCACGAGACATCAAGCATACTGAAAAACATTGCAAAACATAAAATAAAATCAAATTAACTTGGCTATTTGCGAGTGTGGATTAATTTTTACTATTGTTTCTACAATTACTTAGTATCTCTTTCCAAATTCTAGGTAAATCAAGGGACACAGAATCATTGCAAATATTCTCGTTGCGTAAAAATATTTCTATTGATTCTCGGACTATGGATGGTAAATAAAATCTTTATGGATAAATTAACTTGCTATTTTTAAATTCAATTTTTATAACATTTCTTCGATGCTGGAATGAATACGTTTGAAGAGTTTGATAAGAAAATATTTTCGCGTTTCAAATATGAAAGACTACGCCTGGATCGGGAACTTTTGAATTTGGATTTTCTTAAATTATGCCGAAGTAGGAACATAATTCCGTCATTTTTGAAAACCAGAAATAAATTTGCTAATTATAATTTTACTGATCTTAATAGACAATTTGAGAGTAAATGTTTAATATTATGTATTAGAAAGAAGTATGCATATATTAGTAAACTACAACAGAAAACCTTAGATTTATATTATGAATTCGCAGCCTCTACTCCACAATATATATTTGATATTCTCATGAACAGCCTGGAAAAATATAGATACGGTAAAATCCGCTTGAAAGAAAAGGTACAAGCTCGCAAGATAGAAAATCTTTGCAACGCACAAAAGTCCTATATCAACCATATATGCCAACCTGTGGAATTTCTGAATTTATCTAGCAGACCTTTAACGGAAGAAGAAATAAAAGTGCTTGAGCGCGGGCCAAAATACATTTTTCCAGGTAAGCCTAATCTAAAATCTATAATTCCGGAACTCGAAAACATTGTACAGTCGGCTAATAACGATCATAAAGAAGAAATTCGCAATGTTATGCACCACGAACTTAAGAAGTTAATTAAGCAACCCACAATAGTACCAAAGGAAGAATTGAATATTTTGATAAATCTTAAACTTGATACAGAAATTATTTTAGTCCAAACAGATAAATCTAATAAATTAGCCATATTAAATACTGATGACTATAAAAATAAAATGGTACAGTGTATTAACAATATGGATTGTCAACAAGTCAAGAAGAATCCACTTAACATAATTAACAAAAAAGTTAACGAATTGGTTAATAAAGGGAGCTGGCCTGATAATATGAAAGTTCTAATGAGAATTAATAAGTTAGCAGTAATCCCAGCAATTGTCGGCAGACTCAAAGACCACAAAATAGATATGCCAATAAGGCCAATAGTAAATAAATGCTCAAGCCCCACATATTTTATGGAAAAAGCTTTTGTAGTTTTATTGAAAAATATTTTGCCCAACTCTGATCATGTAATTAATTCAACTTATGAGTTCATTCAATATTTGAATAACATTAATTTACCTCAGAATTATTTAATTGCCAGTCTAGATGTAGTCTCTTTATACTCATCTATTGATACCCAAAAAGCCGTTACTAATATAAATAACTGCATCGACCACATGGAGAGTATTAACGAAAATATGAAAATTACTCTAAAGAGTGCTCTTAATCTCATAGTTAATAATAATTACTTCACTTTCGACGGCAAAATATACAAACAGAATAACGAGCTCCAATGGGTTCTCCTATATCAGGATTATTAGCTGAATTCATATTACGACCTCTTGAAATGGATATATACAATTTGGATTATACCCCCATGCATGGATCAGATACGTAGACGATATTTTCATCATATGGCAACCTTGCTCAATAACTTTCTGAACCAGATTAATAATCTTGATTCTAAAATTAAATTTACATTGGAAATAGAAGAAAATGGTACGCTACCGTATTTAGATGTATTATTAATCAAGACGCACCAAGGAATAAAGCGCACTGTGTACAGAAAGCCCATAGCCAGTCAATCCATTATTCCTAATAATGCGCAAGCACCTTTTTCATACAAAGTTTCTGCATTTAGACATTCTATTCAGAGAGCTTTCACAGTTTGTACCCCTGAACATTTAAATAACGAAATAAATAAAATATATGATATTGCAAGAAACAATGGATACAAAGAAAGCACCATAGAAAAATTAATTAAGAGCTTGAAGAACAAAAAGAAAAGAAATTTCAAGCCACAAAATTCCACGTTATCCACTTTACAATATTTTCCTGGTTTCTTCGAACGTTTAAAATATAAACTCAATAAATTCAATATCTTCCTAGTCGCAAAACCATCCATGAAAATAAAAAATATAGTATGCAAGAAAATAGATCAAATTGAGTCCAACCAATTAGCAGGAGTATACGAAATACCTTTCACCAAAGAAGATGGAACAAAGCAGTTTTATATAGGTATGACAAGCAGAAAACTTAAAACTAGAATCAAAGAATATATAGCAGACATCAAATACAATAGAAGAACCACAGCTTTGGACAGATTATGCAGCGAAGAACCTTTACAGATTGAATTTAAAAATAGCAAGTTAATTTATCCATCAAGATTTTATTTACCATCCATAGTCCGAGAATCAATAGAAATATTTTTACGCAACGAGAATATTTTCAATGATTCTGTGTCCCTTGATTTACCTAGAATTTGGAAAGAGATACTAAGTAATTGTAGAAACAATAGTAAAAATTAATCCACACTCGCAAATAGCCAAGTTAATTTTATTTTATTTTATGTTTTGCAATGTTTTTCAGTATGCTTGATGTCTCGTGACATTGTTTACCATGTTGTTTTTTAAATTATGTGAAAATTAATCCACGCTCGCAAATAGCTAATTTAATTTTTTTTTTTTATTTTACGGTTGCAATATTTTCATTATGCTTCATGTCTCGTGACATTGTTTACTATATTATTGTTTTTAAGTTATGTGAAAATATTTTCTATTATGATTGATTTTGAAAATGTCGCCGATTGTGCGATAAAACGATCGTAAGTCTTAATAAAGATATTTTATCACTTTTTATAGCATTATTTAACTTAATTAGTAGGGGGTGTTTACTTTTTTTTTCCACGACTGTACATACCTTAATGTTCGTCTCGGCGGCGGTAAGGGGTGGGCAGGCGGGGACCGCCGTTGAATTCGCTGAGCGCGGTGTTCCAGGAGGTCCTTTCACTTTCTTTCTAGTGCCGACCCCTTTCTGACACACTTGACTGGGCGGAAAAGGAAAACAATGAATGTTGAAACCGGACAAATTTAAAAGTGATATTCATCAGGTCAATGCGTTGTTTCGCGAACTAAACTGTAGATCCATCGAAACAATCCCAAATAATCGCTGATGTTTCCGAATAGTTGTATTTCTTTGTGCTCTCGTCCTTTTTTCATTAAAAAACTGCACTTCAAACAGCCGAAACTTCGAAGGGGAAAAAATTCACCGCCGACCTTTTTTATGGGAAGACTGTTTTCACACCTATCAACGAAATTAAAATGTGCTTAGCAATCCTTTTTCCGAAAATTCTACGCATCATTCATTTTGTGATCTCTTGAAAGAGATTGTCATGGAAGTTATCTAAAATATTGGCGATTCATTCCATGAAAATCTGTATTAAATACTGACTAGAAATGATACGCAAAATATTCATCGTCTTGTTGATTACCTGAAAAAACAAGTACAGTAGAGCGCCGATTATCCGAACAAGTCGGGACCGACCCAAGTTCGGATAAATGGACAGACAATTTAAGAGATGTTCCTCATTATACTAAAACCGTCACACTTTATCCAGGCTTAGGGCTGGCAGTACCAGTTAGTGCTAGCGTGTTTAAAAACTGTTTTTTTTTTGTTTTTTTTTTTCTATCATTTAAAAGTTTCTTTTTCTCTTTTTATCATTTTTTGAACTCCAGAGATTATAATTCAAGCAAAAAAAAAAACTTTCGATTGTTGCTTGCTTTAAAGAAGACGTTCTTTCCAATGGTGCCCTATTTCGAATTCTTCTTAAATACGGTAGTTGAATAAAATCCGAGTTCTTCTGCCGTTCGAGCCACTTCACAGCTGTTTCCAAACATTCAAAGGCTTCGTCATGGACTGGACCTGGGTCCTTTTCAGAACGTTCGTTTTCATTTCTTCAATTTCTTTTTCATCTGAAATCTCATCCACAATCTCATCCATCCCATCATCATTAAAAAAAAAGAGAGAGAGAGAGAGAAATAGGCTGTTAATAGGCGGCTATTTTTTTTTCAGGGAAATAAGCTGTTCGGATAATATGGAGTTCGGTTAATTGGAATTCCGATAATCGGCGCTCTACTGTATGCACAAGAGTTGTACCTTCTAAGGTTATCATTATTTCTTCCCCATCTGTTGAAAGAGCTCATGGTTATCCTATTCAAGTCGTTGAAAAATTGTTTCGTTTTGCATTGCATTTATCGATGACGTGTAGAGTACATGTGTATAGTACATAGAATGTTCCACTTCTCGTCCGTATATCTATTTCTTAGTGAAAACCTCCCTCGTACAGAATTTGCAAGGAACAGAATGACCAAGAGCATTCACCAAAATTATTTCTTTCGTAAAAAGAAAACAAGTAAGAAAAATCATGCGTACAGCATAGATTATGAAACACTTTCCAATACTCTCTGAAAGTTTCAACGAAACTTCGTTACTTAGGGAAATAAGGTAAATAAGATAACTAAGTAAACATTTAAAAATCTGATTTCAGTAGTTACCGCCCATAGCCAAATGTGTATTCCAATTCTTTTGAACAACCCTGTATTGGATCTGTATGTTGATACATATACTATATAATGGGAAAATTTAATTTAGCAAGAAAACGTATAAAAGGTTGAAATTTCTCTTTCAGCAATTTATACAACTAATTGAAAAAATACTTGAATACTTTTGTACAGCCCTGTAGTTTACCTAGTACCCTTATTACACGCCACTATTTAGCTAAAATTTAGCTCAAACTAAAACACACTTAAAACTTCTGAAACCACATTTCCAGAAATTATCATCCATAGACGATTTGCATCCAATTCTTTAGGTATATCATTTTAGCTATATTCTACAAACTTTTTTTAATAAACGAAATGCGGTTCAGCGCAAAAATGCATAACTCATTTAAAACCCACATTTAAACAATTTGTTCTCATACCCAGTAACTCTTCCGAATTATTTTGTATAGACCTGTATATGAATAATAGCATTTATACGTACCATATAGTATGCATAAATATAGTGAAACATAAAAGCACATATCATAATTAAAAATGCATTTCCAACAATCACCGCTAATGTACAGTACTTCTGATACAATATACTATCTGAAAAATTTTGTGTGTTCCTGTATGTGCTGTGCACTTCGTAATATACATGAAATAACTTATAGTAAACCTCAGCGACATATATCAATTTATTGTATGTAACATAGTGTAACATAATTATACGCCGCAAACAGTTCCCCCACTTCCTCCCTATATCAGGAACGGAATTCAACGGAATTCTTTTGTGTGGCCCTGTAAAAGAATAATAACTATTCTTTGCACCGCATATTATACAGAATGCATGTTTTAATGCACTTCATATATGCATATCAATTTTTTTATGTTTGGATGCGTGTAACATCATTAAAAATCCTTTTAAACGATTTCTTCCCATAGGCCCTAATGTAACGGAAAACTTTTGACTGTCCCTGTAAATGAACTAAACACGCTACAAACTTCATTTGAAATAGAAAACGTGGTATGGTAAACGCCAATAACCTCCAAAAATTTCAGGACAATCTGAGTATATTTACGGAAGTTAGAGCGCGGACAGTCGGCCAGACGGACAAACCGACAGACGGCCAGACAAACCGAAGTCATAAACACTTTTCAACATTGTTGGAAAGTGTTAAAAAACAATTTTTAAGTCAGCTCATTGTGGAATGTTTGAATAATGATATAGGACTGAAATGGAGACCCAGCCTCATTCGACGTCAGAGCAGATGAATATTCACGAGCTCATGACTTAATCCTTTTGATCTTCTTTCTCCCCTTTGATGTGTTCTTGGTTATTTGCAACTGAAAGAATCTGCCCCCCCCCCCCCATCCACACACACTCACGTTCGAAGAAGTTAAAAAGCTGAGGGGAAAAAACGGCGAATTCATTTTAATGATTTCAGATTTCTTCTTCGTAACGAATGACTTTAAACGGATCCACGTTCATTAGATTTGAATCAGAGTGAAAGGCACCGAAAACAGTTTAATTAAGGATCGACCGGAACAGGTTTTTAAGACCGAAAACGAATTTCGGTAATCTTATTACTTTCTCTCGAAAAGAATTTTTTAAGTAGTTAATTGATACAAAAATACACATAGTTATTTATTAACTACTAGCAGGCTATGCCCGCTGCGCTGGTCAATATTTCCAAATGAACCTTGGATTAAACTAAATGGTGAATTTGAACTTGTATTTTAAACAATGTGGATCTTCAGCTTGACCTTGCACATTGCTGAAAACGATGCGAACGCCATTGCGATATAATGTTATCTTAAGCGTTGGACAAAATTTAGCAATTAAGAAGTAATTGTTTTAGTTGATTATAAACAGCGTACTTATGGTCGGGTAATGAGACCGTTATGACAACAGGAATTAATACCTCTGTAACTAATCAACATATAATGAAATCGTATATACTAACACCATTCCTAAAAGTCATGCAACAGGGCCACTTGTAACAAAATATGTTCTGTAGATTTTTTTAAAAAGGCTAAACTTTCATAATCAGGTTCACTTAATTTTTGAACTTTTACTGTTGCTCTATAACTAAGTACCCTTGAACAATATGTATACACTAAAACCTTTCTAAAATTATTACCTAACTAATTGTGGTATATCCTACGAAAGTATTATAAACAATCGGAATGAAATACAAATTTCCGTTGTAAATATATAGTAGATGATGATGATGCGATTTTGTGTAATAGAATTCATAGTAAAGTTTTCGCTTCAAACAAAAACGATGCTTTCAACATTAAAGCTAATACACCAATATGTGAAGTATCCGATTACGGAAGGTTAACTTGAATTCTCATGAGCAACTACTCAAAGAAAAGTCAATATGTGGCTTTTGTGATACTTTTATGTCAGCCGGGCGCAGGTAATAAATCAATAAAGATTGTTTTCATAGCATATTCTTATTTTATTATTTTCATTTAAAACACAAACCTTTCACTCATTTAATTTAAAATGCATGCCTTATACTAATTTCATTTAAAAAACTGAAAAGATAAACAATAACAGGAAATAATGCCATAATTAAAAGCAAAAAAATATTTTTAATTTACATACGCAAAATGTAACTACTGCTACTGGGAATTTTAAAAATGCTATCAGCGAGATGTGCGCACGGTTGTTATAAATGTACCCATTTTTTCTTCTTATCGAGAAGCAATTTATAAATCGCACAATATTATTCCAATTCCCATTTCTTTCATTGAGGAACCTATGACCGGAAAAAATGGAAAAAGACTCTTGTAGATTCTTCGGATGACGGCATCTGACGCCATAAACCGAATTTATATATATGAAAATAATTTTTATGTCGTTACAAACATTGCTTTCATACTTAAATATTTTCATTGGTACTACTTGTTATCCCGTCGACCAATTTCGCCAAATTATATAAATCGCCAAACCATTCGCCAAATTATATAAATTGACATAATCTTTATTTTAAATAACGAAATAACAAATAAATTAGTATAACATTAATAAAAATACAAATAAAACGTCGAAATTAAAATCACTTGATGACGTAAACACGTGTAGCTTGTTTAAATTCAAGTGAATTTGATATTTACGATCAACCATTATTGGCATTTAATCTTATAGTTTGACGATAAATTTTTGGTCGACGGAATATCTAAGTAGTACATTTTCCATTTTTGTTTTATAACGCTAAATTCTCAGTAATTTTTTTCCTTTTATTTTACATAAAATCACTATTTTTTTAAAAAAATTAAGATGCTTGCATTTTTATTTCAAACTCATAGAGCCGTTTTTATTTTTTAGCCAAAAGGGTTAATTTGAATTTTTTCCGTTGCTAGAGTAACAGATGTAATGATAGATATTTTGAGGTTTAGATGCCAAAGACACCGCCAAATTAGAAAAATATGAAATGTGCCATGAACTGTTGGCTTATAAAAATTTATTTGGTAGCATTCGATTAGCATACAAAACTACATTAAAATATGCTATCATTTGACGCATAATTTTTATATTCGATTTTTTTCCCCTCCACGTGGAAAAACCATTAGGGGTGACACTTTAGAAAGTCCTTTCTTAGCAGAAGTCTATGTCATAAGAAGTATTTTTACCACGATTTTCATGATTTTAGGTTCAGTAGTTTGCGCTGTGCGTTAATTAGTCACCTAACCAGACTTTATTTTATATACTATATTAGATATTCCATTTTGCGATGAATCGATGATCGAAAATTAGTCCAATATCATTTGAAATATTACATAACAGAGGAGAAAGTACGAAGAAAGACGAAGAAGAAATGACGAATTACAAAAGACTTGTATTTTTTTTTTTTCAAAATGTTGAATTTTTCGATAGTAATAACGTATTAAAACATAAATTTCCTTAAAAATTATCTTTATTTCCTAGATTTCGAATCTGTGAATTTTCCTATAAATGGAATTGGCGATATGACTTGAGAAAAAATGAAATAAACAATAGATAATATTTGCTTATATAAAATGGGTAATATTCGTTGATCTGAGTTCGAGTTTATAAATATCACATGCTTTCGGAATTACGGCGAAAAACATTTTAAAAAGTATGAAATTATTTTACAATATGTATGTGTGGCAGAGATTCACACTGAAATTTAAGCATTCGATTCCATTTTTAAAATATTAACTGATATCTATATAAGTTACAATTGAATATGAAAATGTACCCAAAAAATGATCTCTTTCACCTAAAAAAACACCATTTGTGAGAACATCCTCAAGCTAATATCACGCTTATGCATTTTTGGCTTAAAATCACATCGTTTGGCGACAAAAGAAAAATAAAAAATTGTAAAGAAACAAATAGTAATTACACATGCGACTCACAATTACATCTGCTTGTTTCTTCTTTAAGTCACGTGATGGGACAATTAGATATAAAAAAAAAAGAAAAGAGCAGAACAGAAAGAAAATGTCGTTAAAATTTCATCTAATCAAATTTTCTGATTCGTTTCCATATCTAACGCAAGCGATAAAGAGCCAAATATTGCGTATCAAGTGTAATATTTCTTATTAAATTAATTTTTAAGCATTACAAATATTTCTTTCAGGTTTTGATTAAATGTTTCCGTTTTTTAATATTATCACTCATTGAAACGGATTTTCTTTTTCTTTTTTTCTTTTTTTTTCATTTAAATAAAATTAGTAACAGTTTTTCTTTTATTTTTCGAGCTTTAATAGCCGTTTCAATTTTTTTTTTATCAACGATGAATTTCGCCAAGAAATAAAATGGTAACCTTATCGCCCAAAATAACAGAATTTTCCGTCATAATTCTAAAACTAATATAGGTAGAATAATGTGTTATAGCTTAAAACCTTCCCTGAAACAATACCTATCTAACGGTATAAGTTCCGTAAAAATCCATGCTGTAGAACTCGAAATCTAGGCGTTCGGTACGAAATTTCCGTTTGGATTTTATATATATAATAGATAATAGAATAGATAATAGATTTTATATATATATATAATAGAATAGATAATAGATTATGTGTTATGAACTATCTCAAAGTTTAAAACAGATCGCATTGTTAGATTTCCCAATTTTAACAATATCGCGTTATGTTAGTTCCACATTCCACCACCAGGGAGCGCACTCTATTCTTAACGAAAGCGTATCCGAACGAAACTCCTTCGTGCAACCTTTCCGTAGATACATGAATCGGGAGGGTGGCGGTCTTAACGAATAATGTAAGATAATTGCTGAAATTACTACGAAAAATATGTTAAAGGGGCCCTGCGCGGGCCCCTAATAGAGTTAGAGGAAATCGGAAGACGGCAAAATAATCGCGGGGAAAAGTTTGCTTGGGTGCTTCGGAGCTACTTTTGGCGCGAGATCTAAGCTCTACGACCAATAGGAGCCCAGATATTTAAGGAAATATGAAGTTACAAAGTTCAATATAAAAGAATTTTCCGTAATAATTCTATAACTAATCTAGGTAGAATGATGTGTTATAGCTTAAAACCTTCCCTGAAACGATACCTATCTAACGGTATAAGTTCCGTCAAAATCCATGCGGTAGAACTCGAAATCTCGGCGTTCGGAACGAAATTTCCGTTTGGATTATATATATGTAATAGATACGGCGCTTATTAAATATACATAATTATTGATTAATTAAACATGTGCGCCAAGTTGGCTCTCTAGAGGACCTGTGACCAAAACGTTTTATTTATAATTCATTTATCCACGACACAGAATGATTTTCTAATTCTGCGGATTTCATCTCGTCAAAAAATATTTTAGGTATACCTCTCTCGATTTATCTTCTAATGATTTTTGATAATCATCTGTTAAACTAAAACTATTTCAAAGAGTACTGCATTTCTGCTGTTCCAAACTAAACATTTTGCTATGACTGTTAAGTTTGCAGCTTTTAATGAGCCCGTGAAAAGCGTCTTCAAAGTGGCATCGCTTGCTTTATAATTTGCACTCACGTCTTGAGTCAGTCATAAATGATAACTATAAAGTGTGAAATTCAAAATGAGTCATGTTGAAAATTTCCGAAGGAAGCAACGAGATTTTTGGAACTTTCTTCGGTCCGGCCGAATGAGTTTTCGGCGAAACTCAGATTTTGGGCTGAAAACGAAAACGAAACCGAATTTTCGGTCGATCTCTAATATTAACATTCAAAATGATTTATCCATTGTAGGCTGTTTCTAAAAATATAGTTTTTCTTTAACATCACACATTAAAGAATGGGTATTTATTTTGCATCTGGCAATGCGCAAAGAACGACCGTTTTCCATGACACCTTTCCTATTCTGGAAAGCCTATTCGAGGGATCGAAAACAATTTCAGAGTTATTTCCAGCAGAGTCGAAAAATGTCTGTCTGTCTGTGCTCTAACTCAGATTGCCGCACGATGGATAGCGGGTGTCCCAAAAAGGACAATTCAAATAATAAAATTCAATAATTTGCAAACGATGACAGATATTTAAAAAATTCTTGCAGGAAGGTTATGTAGGACGTCGGGAGTTTTTTTTTTCTGTGATTCTTGATTTTGTTCTAATTTCAAACAATAGAGGGCGCTGCGAGAAATGAGTGCTCATTCGAGACCGTTTTTTGGTATCTCGGGATCCATTCAAATCATTTTAATCTCCTTTTTTCGCATGGGAAAAGAGAGGGGCAGAAAAATCGAGAATGGATTGAGCGCCTATTGCGTGCAGCGCCCTCTGTCGCTGCTATTTCTAACTAAAACTGGGAATCGCAGCCTAAAAACTCCTGACATATTACATAACCTTTCTGCGAAATTTTTTTTTAATATCTGTCACCGTTTGCGAGTTATTGAATTTTAAAATTCATCAGTCATTTTTGGGACATTCGGTATATGTGTTATGAGGTTTACTGTCGTAGGATCGCTATTGATAATGGGGTATGTAACATTTACAGTTCGTTTACAGGGACACTGCAAAGAATTCCGTTACATGAGGGTTTACCGGGAAAATTGCGTGTTACCCTGTTGCAAATAGAATGAAATAATTAAGTTGCATTAAAACAGGCTTTCTGTAGTTTGTGGAAATCGGGTATCATTCATTGACAGGGCCACACAAAAAAATTCTGTTGCATAAGGGGGCACGAAGAAAAATCTTTTCACTGTATTGGAATGATGTTACACTATTTAAAACATGGTGAAATGGATATACATTAATGAAGTGCAGTACAAATACTTAGTATAAAATAGTATGTGCAGTTATCGTTTCATTTACAGGTGTACGCAAAATAATTCGGTCAGAGCGCTGTTTAGGAGCGATTTCCAAATTGGAAATGCATTTTTAGTTGCGGTACGTATTTTGATGTTTAACAAAATTTTTGAGTATTATGCAATGTGTACTCATTTTATAAACCAGACGGTTGTTTTGGGGGCCTCGCTACAACTTCATCTGACGACTCAGTTTCAATTTTATATGCAAGCAGAAAAATATATATATATATATATAATATATTCAAATTCATACGAAAACAACTAATAAAAAAAGCATGTCAATACAGAATAAAAATAATTTCGTGACAGAATAAAATAAATTTTATTCACAAGTCCCCTGACAACTTTTCTGCGAGAGGCTTCCAAATTTTCTCTGCTAAATAAAATAACAAAAAATGGAATATTATCTACATCTATTCAAAACGTGTTTATGTAAAAATTACATAAAGAATTAATGGTAAGAAATCGCGACAGCAAAATACGGCCTCATCCGTTTAGCCATAATTCGAGAACGGTTGAAGTTATTTTCGAGTGAATACGAAACGGAGTTAAAAAATCCCTGCCGGCCCGGCCAACAGGCAGAGGTAGATTTCGAAGTTAAGTATACTAATTTCACCAACAAAAACTGAATCATTATTAGATATAAATCCACTTTAACAGTTTTATCTCTCTGCTTTTGACGAGTTTTTATTTCCTTTTTATAAAATAGCTGGTACTATCAGAATCATGTTAAGACGATATTAAAAAAAATATTTTTCTATGCTCAACAACTCGAAATTTTCTGGCACATTTTCAGATTCATTTTTAATTTAAAAAAATATATGTATGAAACATGCTGACGTGATTTTTGAAAAGATTTATAAGCGACCTGTGTTTTTATTTTTCTTTCAATTAATTAAAACTTGATTAATAAACAATTATTTTCTCAGTAGGGCAATATTTTTCGTTTCTAGCACCATCGCTTCGGGAAATTCTGTTCAAAATGCCCACTTTGACATCATTTTTTGAAATATATTCTGCCTCTATCAAAAAATCGATCATCACTGTGCATTATATAGTTTCTGAATAAGAGAATCTAGCAATTGGATGCGTTTGAGAGCAAAAATGAATTTAAAAATGTGTAAGAAAATAGACAGTTTGGATTTGAATGCAACCTTAATAAGATGATTTTTTTTCTTCAACCGCTATGTATTTTTAACTTGTTTTTGCTGTAAGAATGGGCCCTATCAAAAACTTTTCTATATAAATGTTGAAGATAATAGTAAGAAGATATATGATAAATTCATGGAGATTTTATATCTTGTGAATTGAAGGAGTTATGAAAATTTTTCTTCTTCAACCCCCATTTTTTGTTTTCGTTTTTAATTTTTTTTTTTTTGCGGTACGAATTCGTCCTATCAAAAACTTGTGAATATAAAAGTTGTAGATAATACTAAGGAGATGTATAATAAAATTATTGGATTTGATATCTTGAGAATTGACGGAGTAAGGAATTTTTTTCTCCCCAAAACCCTGTTTTTTGCGCCCCTTGAGCCTATTTTAAATTTTATCAAAAATCTGTGATGCATGAATTTTTGGCGCTATTTTTAGAAGTAATAAAAACTTTAAACTGATTTGATATGTACAAAATTAAAAAAATTATGGGTTTTTTTCGGTTTTTACAAAACCCCTCTCTATTTCCATCCCCTTTGTCCATTAACGAACTTGACCGAGATTTTATGTCCCTTGATTTTATGTATCAGTTTGAAAGAGATTTGTGCAGAATTGCGGAAGTTATCGTGTCCAGAAGAAAGTGATAGCACAATTGCTTCGGGAAATTCCGTTCAAAATGCCCACTTTGCCATCATTTTTTGAAATATATTCTACCTCTATCAAAAAATCTATCATTGCGGTACATTATATAGTTTCTGAATAAGCAAATCTACCAATTAAATGCGTCTGAGAGCAAAAATGAATTTAAAAATGAGTCAGAAAATAAGCAGTTTGGATTTGAGTGCATCCTTAATGCAATGATTTTTCCAACACAATCCGCTTCGAAAAATTCGGTTCAAAATGCACACTTTAACAGCATTTTTTAAAATATATTCTGCTTCTATCGAAAAATCGCCATTACGGTTCATTATATAGTTTCTGAGTAAGAAAACGTACCAATTGGAAGCCTTTGAGAGCAAAAATGAATTGTAAAATGGGTCAGAAAATACGCTGTTTGGATTTGAATACACCCTTACTTAGATGATTTTTTTCTTCAACCGCTATGTATTTTTAGTTTGTTTTTGCTGTGAGAATTGATCCTATCCAAAAATTGTCTATATAGATGTTGTAGACAATATTAAGAAGATATATGGTAAATTCATGGGGATTTTATATCTTTTGAATTGACGGAGTTATGGATTTTTTACTACTTCAAACCCCCTTTTGTTTTCGTTTTTAATTTTTTTGCGGTACGAATGGGTCCTATTAAAAACTTGTGAATATAAAAGTTGTAGATAATATTAAGGAAATTTATAATAAAATTAATTGGAATTGATATCTTGAGAATGGACGAAGTTATGAATTTTTTTCTTCCAAAAACCCTATTTTTTGCGCCCCTTGAGCCCATTTTTAACTTTATCAAAAATCTGTGATACATAAAATTTTGGCCCTATTTTTAGAAGTAATAAAAACTTTAAACTGATTTGATATGTAGAAAAATTAAGAAGTTAAGAAGTTGTTTTCGGTTTTCACAAAACCACTCCCTATTTCCATCCCCTTGGTGAAATTTTGCCCATTAACGAACTTGACCGAGATTTTATGCCCTTTGATTTTATGTATCAGTTTGGAAGAAATAGGTGCAGAATTACGAAAGTTATCGTGTCCAGAAAAAAGTGATATATATATATATATATATATAGATATAGATAGATAGATAGATAGATAAAGTTTTTTACTGAGGATGGTTTTGGGTTCTATGGGTCATGATCGGTGTAGATCTGCAAAAAGTTTTCAGAAATTTCAACATAGGAACGATCCCAATAGGTAGTATTTCATACGAAATCTACCTAAAATGACCACAATTCAGCTCTGCGAATTTTGAACTTCGGTGATTTGGAAATCGAGGGGAGTTATGCACTAAATTTTCTGCGTTTTAAACTCTGGAAAAAGAAAGTGAATCGATGAAGAAGAAAAAAAAAACTGTTAATAAACTGTCCGCACAAAGTGTTGAAATAAACTGTTGAAAAATAGTACTAAAAAAATATAACTGACCAAAAAATAAATAAATAAACAAACATAGACATAGTTCGCATAGTCGTGTTTTTGTTATTTTAGAAACAATGTTTTGTCTTGCAGAAAAACCTGCAAGACAAAAGCTGCGGCCTATCCTGAAATACCAATTTGGGGTACAGGCTAAGACGTAAATCGCATAAGATGCCAAAACATTCCGCTCTATAAAGGTTTTTGTCTTAGTGGGTACCTTGTTCTAGATACAGTGAAACCCCCATATAAAGGGAATCTTTCTTAAACGAAGTCTTAAAAAATAATTTTACGTAATAGTGTCACTGTTAATTCAGAAACCTGTATAGACATGTATTGAAAAATATTATATTTTAGACGAGATGTCTTAAAAGGTACATTGTTTCTTACACAGGAAATAAAACCTGGCTATAACGGAAATCTTTCTTGAAGTAAAAAATTCATATCTCAGCTGCAATAATGCACTATATTTTTAAAGAACACTATACCGGTTAAGACAAAAACCTGTATAAAATACAATTTGAATACGCTTTTTGGCTATGGCGTCTTGTTATTGTAGTGTGTTCTTTTAGTTGCGACGCTGATTTCGTTGCCATTAAAAAAAAAAAGATGAAAGAAGTTTGAAAGTTTTTTAGTGTGTCTTAAATTTGTTTAAAATTGCTTTTCTCATTTCATCCTAAGACGAGAGGATTTCCTTATTATTAGTATTTTCTTCTTTTTCCAACTTTTCTTTTTGACAACGTTTAAGTGAGAGGATGATGCATACGAAAACTACCTAAAGTAAAATAACATAAAATAAAAACGTTCTGATTGCGACATTACTCGAGTATAAAATCCACCTGTAATCCATCGCATAGTTTTATTAATACTCTTCAATTCAAATTAAACTATTATTTAAAATGGTAAAAAAAAAAGGTGAAACGATGTTAATACTTTTAGTTTAAAGATGAAACGATTTCAAATTTCAATTAGAGAAAGAATTTGAAATGTGTTTTGTAATTAAAATTTTGCATAACAAGCCCCTATCTTTAAAACCTAGATCATGGAGAATGAATCCCTTTTTCTTAACGTTATTAGCTCTAAATCTATTTAATTCCGAGATTTTCTTTCTTTTTTTTTTTTCAAATTTCAGGTTAATTCTCCTTGTAACTTATTGAAAATGCAATAGAATGCAAATAAGGATAAACTTTAAATCGACTTTAGACCCTTGGAAAAGCATATTATTTCATCCTTAAAAGATCCCCTATATATTTTTTTAATTTTTTATAGACACGTAAACTAAACATTTATGTTTCTTTAAAATTCCCTTTTTTATTCATTTCATCGTCATTCGTATAATGTTTATGCTTAAAAAAAGAAATCCACTAAACGTATTTTTGAAGAATTTTAGTTCCTACGTCATACATGAGAACTCTTATTTATTAACTACATAAATGTGAAGGGAATAAAAAAATAAGAGTGTTTTACTGCTTTCTTTTAAAAATTAATCTTTATGAGCGTGTCTTCCTATCTGACAACGTTTAAAGAAGATTATAAGGCAAACTACGTAAAGAAAATAAAATCTTCGATATCCAAGAAAACTTAAGTACAAAATTCGTCTGTAATCCACAGCGCATTGTTTTATTCAAATTATTGAATTCATATTTAGAGTTATGAGATTCTTTAAACTGATAAAATATTCGAAAAGATATTAATATTTTAATTAGCTTTAAGATTAAGGGATTTTCTATTTCGATTCGAGAACTCGAATTGTTATTTTTAATTGAAATTTTACACGAGGAATTTATATATTGAAACACCTGGATCAAGGGGAATTCTTTCACACTATTAACGTTTCTTTTTGAATTAATTCATTTCAGAGAGGTTGTTTTTAATTGCGTGTGAATGCGCGTTTTCTTAATAAAGGTAAAATGTACTATGCAATCGACTTTAAATCAAACTAGTCGGATATACCAATCGCAAAACTTTCTTCTATCTCATGCATGTTAATACTTGAAAATTCGCTATCACACTACCAAAATTAAACGGCAATCTATGCCCATCATTAGGATTCTATAGATATGAAATTCCGTGCATTAGTTCTTGAGACATGGCTATCTCCAAAATCGTGTCAATCCAGCAAAATACAGCCTAGCAGCGCCACCTATTGGGTACTTTACACCAAAATCTATGCTAAACAAAACTACCAAGCAATCACTTACGTCAAAGTCTAACTGAATCTGAAGTTTGGGAAAAATCCGTGCATTAGTTTTTGAGATAGAGATATTGCGAAAATCATGAAAATGCCAGCATAGCAGCGCCACCTATTGGACGATTAACACCAAAACCTAATCAGCAAGAACTTGTGTTAACATCTAACTAAATCTGAAGTTAGATGAAAATTCGTGCATTAGTTTTTATATAGAGCTATTGCAGGAATCGTGCAAAATGCAGCACAGCAGCGCCACCTATTGAGCGATTTACACCAACACGTAATCAGCATCAAGTCATATCAAGGACTAACTAAATCTGAAGTTTGATGAAAATCCGTGCATTAGTTCTTGAGATAGAGCCATTGCGGAAATCGTAAAAAATGCAGCATAGCAGCGCCACCTGTTGAGCGATTTGCACCAACACGTAATCAGCATCAAGTTATATCAAGGACTAACTGAATCTGAGGTTTAATGAAAATCCGTGCATTAGTTCTTGAGATAGAGCCATTGCGGAAATCATAAAAAATGCAGCATAGCAGCGCCACCTGTTGAGCGATTTACACCATCACAAAATCAGCATCAAGTCATATCAAGGACTAACTGAATCTGAAGTTTCATGAAAATCCGTGCATTAGTTCTTCAGATAGAGCCATTTCGGAAATCATAAACAATCCAGCATAGCAGCGCCACCTGTTGAGCGATTTGCACCAAAAACTAATCAGCATCAATGTGTATCAGGGACTAACTAAATATGAATTTTTATTAAATTCCGTGCATTAGTTCTTGAGATAGAGCGCCCACAAAATGTGTGTCACACACAGACAGACTCTTTGTAAAAACATGTTTTTCGGGTTCTCTGACCTCTAAAACGTGTAAATCCGTGAGAAAACCGAAATTCGAAAATTTTCATGAATCCAATACTTTCTTCTTGTAAAGATAGAAGAAAGTAATAAGACCGTTGAAAAAGTGCATTACATTTATTCTTAAGAGATCCTATGTTTTTAGTTGCTTTATCTGATCGTAAGCTGAGTATATATGTTTTATTTTCTCATTTCATTCTAAACTAGTAAATTCTTCAGAACAAGATAGCTCCATTGGAAAAGCGTTGTATTGCATGAATACATAGGCTTTAGGGTATATCTATTGAAATTGCTGTATAAATATTATGTATGCATGTTGTGTGTATTGTAAGGTATTCGCACGCTGTAAGATGCTAAAGGTATGTAGCAAAAAGGATGTAAGAATGCAAGTTGTGTAAATGTAAGTATGTATGCATAAGTATGAAGGTGCTGGAAGTCATGAGTGCCAATCAATGCGTCTTTTTAAATGTTTACCCTCGTGAGCGGTGTCTCTTCTTGGCACGTATAATACGTAAGTCAGCAAAACTCCAGTTTGTATTTGAGAAAGTGGAAATTAAATTATTTTCCGTACAAGCTTTCTCTCTCATCTCCTGAGATTTCCTCCCGCCTCTTTCTTCTTACTAAATACCATCCAATTTGTATTCGCCCTGCCATATAAGCGGCTGCATGATCCAATAGTCTCATTGCATTGGCTTAGTTTAGCAAAAGATGCCTTCATGCACCGTGAAAATGCGCGATTGAAAAATAAAAAAACCCATTGTACGTGCTCCGACATCGAAACGTTATCGAAGGGAGCGCTCGCTAATGACTCGGCAGTCATTAGCGAGTAGAAGGAAGGATTCGGAAAAAGTAGAAGGATTCGGAAACATCAGCGGTAAAACAGGATTGTTTTCGATGGATCAACAGTTTAGTTTCGGCAGCAATGGGGGTCGTAAAATTTTTATGAATGAATGCAACTTTTAAAAAAATGTAAAGCACACTTCTTTTGATAAATAAAAAAATTCGTAAGAACTTTGTCTGCACTGGAATTCGATTCATTCTGTTGCATTACACCCTGTCGATACTGACGTACAATCCGGTCGATAGATCGGCAACGATGGCATCGATGTTATTAAGGGCCTCTCAACTATAGTAGAACAAGTTCATTTTGAAAAAAAAATGAGATAGTCCATTTAGAAGGGGCATAAAATATGTTTTACCGACTCCCATAGTAAACCAAGCCTGTTTTCACCTACTTTCTCCTACAGGGAATCTGTTTACAGACCCGTTCCACATATCCATTTTCAAAATTTTAAAGGCAATATCGTTTTCTTAGTAGGAGCCGAAAAAGAGCACCGGTCACGAAAAAAAAGTTCATGGACGGCGGCAGTATAAGTTACTTTTCTTATTTTACTTTTCTTACTTTACTTAGCACGCCGCACAATAGAGGAGTTTTTGAAAGGGAGAGAAAGACGTTTAAAATAAAAGAGGTGGGGGGAGGTGGTGTTTTATCAGCATTTTTCTCGTGCTTTTCGGAATCTTTTAATGGATAAATGATGAGAGGACGGAAAAGTAGAAGGATTCGGAAACATCAGCGGTAAAACAGGATTGTTTTCGATGGATCAACAGTTTAGTTTCGGCAGCAATGGGGGTCGTAAAATTTTTATGAATGAATGCAACTTTTAAAAAAATGTAAAGCACACTTCTTTTGATAAATAAAAAAATTCGTAAGAACTTTGTCTGCACTGGAATTCGATTCATTCTGTTGCATTACACCCTGTCGATACTGACGTACAATCCGGTCGATAGATCGGCAACGATGGCATCGATGTTATTAAGGGCCTCTCAACTATAGTAGAACAAGTTCATTTTGAAAAAAAAATGAGATAGTCCATTTAGAAGGGGCATAAAATATGTTTTACCGACTCCCATAGTAAACCAAGCCTGTTTTCACCTACTTTCTCCTACAGGGAATCTGTTTACAGACCCGTTCCACATATCCATTTTCAAAATTTTAAAGGCAATATCGTTTTCTTAGTAGGAGCCGAAAAAGAGCACCGGTCACGAAAAAAAAGTTCATGGACGGCGGCAGTATAAGTTACTTTTCTTTACAATAGAGAGACATCTTTTTTCTCGAGCTTTTTGTTAAGCTACAAAATCGAAGAAGCATCCAAAAGAAGAAAAAATTCAAGAGGTAGACGTCATTCAATCGTGTACGAAAATCTCTTATTGTGACTTGTGTGTAACCCTTTCTCAACGAGCGTCTTTCATAGAATTTATAATCGTTATCACGGATTTTTCTAAACAGAAGCTTTTGCCTCATTGAATCGGGAAAATGCCCAGATTCAATAAGGCAAAATTGTAATAAAAATAACGGGTGTTCATAATCCAGGATCCTGAACCACTTTATGCGTCACGTATACCGGACGCTCGTCCCCGAGGCGTTCATGAAACCCAATGCAGTTCTCCGTAAGGTTCATTTCAAGCATAAATCATTATTCATACATTCAATGGGCTAAGTTCATTTTTTAAGAAGGAAAACAGAAACGATTGTTTATGGAAGATTCTTCAACTGCAGCTATTTCTTTAAGAATTGAATATACGAAAGAGAAAATGGACATTTTACGCATCCTGTCCAATAAAGGAGTCATTATGGAATCGATAGACATGAAACCTGTTTTTTCAGTCACTTAGGAGAGTGCGATGATAAGCTCTTTCAAAGCGGATATTGAAAGAGTCGGTGAATCCGAATCCATCAATGGCCCCATAATGGGCGAAGAGGTGGAAAAAAAAAATTAGATGAAATTCTTTAAAATGACTTTTTTTATTTCTCCGCTTTTTAATTTTTCGGAACGGGTTCGTTCCGTTGCAAAAGCGAGAAATATCAAAAGGAAGAAAAATTAAGATAAAAAGGATTAAGAACATTCATTCGCGAAAGAGAATCTCTAACGACTGCGAATGGCAACCGCATATCAGTCCTACTAAAACATTTATCATACCGGGTGTCCCAAAAAGGACTGACTGATTTTAAAATTCAATAACTTACAAACGGTGACAGATATTAAAAAAATTCTTGCAGGAGGGTTATGAATAAAGTCAAAAGTTTTATTACAGTGATTTTCGATTTTAGTTCGAATTACAAACAATAGATGGCGCTGTAAGCAATAGTCGCTAAATACAGGCTCGATTTTGGGACCTTTCTGTTGTTCCATGCAGAAAAAGGAGATGGAAATGTATTAACCGGGCCACGAAGTACCAAAAATCGAGCTTGAATTTAGCCTCTATTGATCGCAGCGCCATCTATTGTTTGTAATTCGAACTAAAATCGAAAATCACTGTAAAAACACTTTTGACTTTATGCATAACCCTCCTGCAAGACTTTTTTTAATATTTGTCACCGTTTGGAAGTTATTGAATTTTAAAATCAGTCAGTCCTTTTTGGGACACCCGGTAGATTCATGAGCTGCATCGTCTTAGTTTAAAAGAAATGTTGGGCTCTCGCAAATATTTCATTCTGTCGGTTACAAAAATTTTGCGCATACGAGATTTTTCAGTTGTGGCTCGTTTTTTAAGACATCGATAGACGGGGGAAAAGGATGAGTCTTCCGCTCACCCTGATTAATAATCGATTTTTTATGGAATGACGAAGAAAGAAAATTTCCGCTTGAAGTATCGATTATGAAACGGTTTCCAACACATCCAGAATATCTGAGTAAACCATTTAAAAACAATTGAAAAACATATTTAAAACCCGAATTCGGCCACGACCAAACACACTATGGAAAAAATAAACGAATACTTTTGTGCATCTCTGTACTTTACTTGGAAACAACTTTACTTGGAAACATATTCCATCTAGCTGCAATCCAAGTGATTTAATTTCATGCGGATCAAATGCCACAGACTTAGTGGATAATCAGTTTTGGTGGCATGGACCAGACTTTCTCATGAATCAGATTAGTGTCGCTCAACCAGAAAATCTTCATTTATCATCAGATGACCAGGAGGTTATCATGAAAGAAATGAAGGACGTTTCTAATGACACTTTATCTCAAAAAACTTGTGGACCAACCAAATTTATCTGTCTCAAAGACCTTTAATGATTTGATATTTAATATTTTTTCTTTAACTAATGATTTATGGAATTAATTAGAATTTGTAAATTTATATTTATATTTACATACAATTGTAGAAAAGTCATCAACAAGTTAGGACCTCTTCCAGTACCCAGTGTAGCAAATATGAAAACATTTCTTATCGAGCAGGTACAGTATAAATGTCTTGCAGAAGATATAAAAAATCTTCAGTACCAGAGGTTCCTCACAGGTAGCAGTAAGTTAAGGTTTTTGAACTCATTTTTTGACGCTGAAAATATTTTAAGAGTGGGTGGGCGTCTAGAAAATTCTAGTTTAGCTTATAGAAAACAAGTAATATAAAAAATTTGTTTTTAAAGTTAATTCCTACTTAGGTCAGCAAAGAAAAAATTAATATAATCCCTTAATCATATCATAATATTAAAACATAATAATAATATAGAATATCTATATATTAATACAATAAATAAATAATAATAAAATAAGTAATGATAGGCTCGAAGTAGCAGGAGTCGTTCGGTAGCTTCATTGCCCCAAGGCCACTCTTCCCGCTTTTCGGTGTCTTAAATTTGTGTAATTTCCCTTTTATATTTGTCCGGTTTCAATTTCTGATTTTTTTTCCAACCTGGCTTTCGCTAGAGTGTCTTTTACTCGCGACGTGGCCGGGGATCTATGAACCTTGCTTCCGCAAAAGAGTCGGAATAAGTGGAAGAATAAAGGGCTTCGGACGAAAAGCGGCCGCTCGCCGCGGCAGTCATATATCATATCATAATATTAATTGATAATGTATAATATTATTTATTTTATTATTTATTATTATTATTATTACGAGCCTACTTACTACTCGCACTTATTTATATTTGTATAATCCCTTAAGCAAATATTAGTTTTTGTTGCATTAAAATATATCAATTTGTTGATTTTCTATAAGCAAGTAGGTTTACAATGGAACTCTATAGGAATTTGGCAAAATATTAGACATATCGCCAAGTTGGCGTCCCTTTTGGCGAGTCATATTGGTCGCTCAATTGGGCGACCTGTCGCCAAGTTGGCGACAAACCTGGCGGTATTGGGCGACAGAACAGGGTCCCCCTATGGTCCCCCCTTACAGGTATGAAGATGCATTAAAGGCTGTTCAATAACCAATGGCCGCCCTTTTGTCTCCCCTATAAAACTAAAACATAATTAATGAATTAATATTTGAAAAAACTGTATTAACATCAAGTGTCATCCAGTACAAGTTTTAAAAAAATCATTTAAACTTGATAGGATGAATAATAAGTATTTTATGAACGATTGAAAATTTGAACAAGATATATATATAAATAAATGGAGGGAGAGTATTGAACTAATAGTAGGAATTGGAAAACATCCTGTTGTCTTGCCCGCTAATCATAAATTGAGTGAAATGATATTAGAATATATTCATAAGTTTTTTCACATAGGGCCTCAAGCTTTATTGCATCTGGTAAGACAAAGTTATTGGGTAGTAAATGGACGCGCTTTAGCTCGTAAACTAGGGGCAACTACTGAGATTAAAATATTACATGCTATGGTAATACAACCGGATAACGCGTTAACTAATTATTTGGAATCTGAAGGAATAAACTGGAGATTCATCCCCCTCGATCACCCAATTTTGATGGTTTATGGAAAGCTGGGGTGAAAGCTTTTAAGTACCACCCTAAAAGAACCTTAGGTAATTCGAGAGTCACTTTGGAAGAATTCTGGACTCTAATAGTGCTTGTAGTCCAGGCAATAGAGACCGTATAGGGGCTCTACCAAGCAAAATTCATGGTAGTTCTGGAAAAAGGCTTACTATATGTTTTTTGGGTCGCTGAATCCGAATTTTTAACTTCCCACCAAAATTTCAACCGGCAACCCCCCAAATTTTGGTAAAATGCCCCCCAAAAAAGGTTTTTATTTAAAAAATCAATTTTTTTATTGTTTTAAGGAAAGAGTAGCTAGAAATTCAGAAAGTAGACAAAATTTGCAACAAATTAGATATATGACATTATGACTTAGGATGAAAGGGAAGGGGGGACTGCCCCGGCACATGTGCGCGGTGCTGCGTGAACTAAGTTGCGCAATTCCACTTAACCACTCACACGTTTACATTCGCCCTCCCATCTCCCCTCAAAACTTTCTTTATAATGTTTACTTTAAGTTTTTTGGGTCGCTGAATCCGAATTTTTAACTTTCCCCAAAATTCCCCCCCCCCTCCCAAAACCTCCTCCCAAATAGTTTTTTTAACTTAAATTTCTTATTGTTTTAGGGGAAAAACATTACGAAATTCAGAAACTAGACGAAATTTGCAACAAATAGGATACATGACATTATGACGTAGGATGAACGGCGAGGGGGATGGCTGCCTCTGAACATGCACTGCGGCGCTACGTGCACTAAGTTATGAAGTCCAGGCAATAGGGGATTTTACCTGGAAAAATTAATACTAGTTCTGGATTTTGACTTACTTTATGTTTTTTGGGTCGCTGAATCCGAATTTTTAACTTCCCACCAAAATTTCTCCCGGCAACCCCCCAAAAAATTGATTTTTTGAAAAAATTTGGTTTTTGAGAAAAGCGCGCGGGGAATGTTCCGAGGCAGCCCCCCTCTCTACTCGTTTATACTACGTCATAATGTCATATATCCTATTTGTTGCAAATTTTGTCTAGTGTCTGAATTTTGTAATGCTTTTCCCCTAAAACAATAAGAAATTTAAGTTATTAACATCTATTTTGGGGGGGAAATTTTTGAGGGAAACTTAAAAATTCGGATTCGGCGACCCAAAAAACTTAAAGTAAACCTTATAAGGAAAGTTCGGAGGGGAGATGGGAGGGCAAATGTAAACGTGTGAGTGGTTAAGTGGAATTACGCAACTTAGTCCACGGAGCACCGCGCGCATGTTCCGAGGCAGATCCCCCTTCCCCTTCATCCTAAGTCATAATGTCATATATCTAATTTGTTGCAAATTTTGTATACTTTCTGAATTTCTAGATACTTTTCCCCTAAAACAATAAAAATTTGATTTTTTAATAAAAACCTTTTTTGGGGGCTTTTTACCAAAATTTTTGGGGGTTGCCGGGGGAAATTTTGGTGGGAAGTTACAAATTCGGATTTATCGACCCAAAAAACATAAAGTAAGCCGATTTCCAGAACTGCCATTAATTTTGCTAGGTAAAATTCCCTATTGTTCCGAACTTCGCCGCGTGTGAATTCACCACGGAGCTGTAGGGATTCTATTATTATGTAACTCTCCGTGTTGAGATCGATGAACTAAGAGAACCTTCTAAGAGAAAAAGAAAGTTTGGAGGAGACTGTATGAAAAATTAAAGGTAGCAGCACAAGAAGAATTCATCTCGTAAATCATTTTTCTAGTCCCACAAGACGAATTCTTTGACATAAACTGCTATAAAAGTTTGATTGCGAATTATATTATCCTTTTCGGCTATCACCGATATTCGCGATTTTTAATGCGTGGATTCCGGTGGTTTTGGGATGGGATTCCATTTCGTAGCTACAAAATTATATCTAAATTAGTAGACCCGTGCAAGGAAATGCAATCTTTGAGTATATTTTCTGATAGATTTTTCATTCGTTTATAATGAACTACAATTTTTTAAATAAAACAACTTGTTTTAACGAAATAGAAGAATACTATGTCAAAAAGATTGTTCAAAAACCTTGTGTATAATGCCCCATTCACCGTTGTGGATTTTGCATGTGCCTAGAAAAAGGGACTTTGACATCAGAAATAGTGTATAGTATGATACTTAACCTAAAAGTATAACGAAAATTCAGTATACAATGTCAGACGCGGACTAAAAATCCTATTATCCTTGAAAATGATACCCCATTCCTCGATGTATACTACCTATTAATTGAGAAAAGGGGATGCTGACAACAAAAATAATAGAGATGATACCATTTCACCGATGTTGGGATTCATTTTGTCTCCTATTTTCAGCAGAGTTTTGTGAGTCATGAAGATATTCCATCTTGTACTGCAGATGCAGCCTTGACAACTTGTAAGGGGGAGGGATGCCATGCTCGATATCGTCCGAGTAGCTCAGTTACTAGATCATGGGTGCGCTATGCCAATGACCTGGGTTCGTGTCCTGGGTTGGACACAATTTCACTTTGTTCGTTTTACGCCTAGTTAGCAGTTGAAAAATTCATGAAATTGAAATGACTCAAGAGTATGCCAATAAATTCTAAGTTCCAATAGCATCCAACCCCTCTTTCCAAGAAAAAAAAATTACAAAACTTTGCCTATTAGCGTATAATCATGTTGCTATTCTATGGATGGATTTAAGTAACAGAAGATAATATAAGCGTCATTTTAGTAGTATAAAACAGCAATTTTAAATATTAGTGTTGCTTCTTATACGTAGTGGCACGGCAAAAGTAAACTCCTTTAAGGATATTACCTCTATTTGTAAAAAGAAATAAGGCTTTTCTTGAAAAAATGGTGATTATTCTATAACGGCCAGAAGAAATAGGCTCTTGAAAAAATCAAATTTTATTCGGTTATCAAAGAGAGAACATTCATGGAGATTCTTTCTCCTTCTCGTATGTAAAAAAAAATCCGTATTGTAAGCAAAATCTAATAAAGCAAAGACTTCTGTGTAATGTTGTAAACTCTAATTAGTGTTACTACTAGGGAAAAACTTGCTTTATATCTTTAAAAGACTCAATTACTAATTAAGTCTGTTAAGTTCTTTGCTGCCATAAATAGTATAAAAGAAAAAAGATTTTCTCCTCCTGTAACCTTTACAACTTCGTTAGTCAATTCTGTGTTTAGACGGGAAATTCTCTTCATGAACGCCGTAAAAATGCGTTAATGTATTCCGGTGTTTGTTTTAAACAAAAAGTGGCACGATGTTTCCAGCTGATAAAAGAGAAGACGTGTTTAGAGAAAACGGTAAAAAGCGCCTGAAGCGAGCTACAAAAAAAGAATCATGAAATTTCTACAGAAAGATTCAAAATTGGATTTGGAATGGAGTTTTTTTCTATGTTTAAGAATAAAATAAACTGAGAGAAGCAATTTGAAATAAAATTTAAAATTTTCATAACCAACACGCAATGAAATTTTAATTCTGTAGTTCATTTTGGCTTTCGATCCATGGGGTGTAGGGGGTTAGGGACGATAAAGATTCAAGATTAAACTCCTAAACGTGCATTATGCTTTCAAAGCAATGGGGAAAATATATATTAATAGGAATGCATTGAATCTATTTATAAAACGTGATGTTTTCTTTTCTTTCTTGTTTATTTATGGGAATATTTTTTCCATTTTTAACTGCAGATAAAAAATGCCAATTATTCGACAACGAACAGTAAAAAATCCCCTCTAAAACGTGTCCATTTCGTCGCATAAACTGTAACTCTAAATGACACTTAGGCTAGAAACATTCCAACTTTTGCTTTCTATCTTTAAAAGACTGCTTTTTCAGAATTTAGTGTCGTCCCCGATGCGATTTTTTTATTATTATTTTTCACTACGAGGTACCTGTCAAATTTCGACGAAATAAAATGTTTAAGAAGGAAATGCTTCATTCATTTATAATAAACCTAGAAAATTGTTTCAGTAAAAAATGCATCTTCTATTGGTTAGTCTAACTCTCAAATAAATATTACTTTAACCTAAAGGTCACTGCTCTTCTAGAAAGACACTCTATATTTTTTGTAAAACTTTGCGTTTTATCAGTGGGTGATTTCAACTGCATTATTTTCAGATGAGAAGCATCTGAAAAGAAGGTTCTGTGAAGATTTTCATAGCTAGCGTGAAAAGGATGTATTTCTACAAAACATATTTCAGTTTTAAGACTTAAAATATACACTTTTATTTTATATAAAGTGACGTCATTCGCATCCGCTGAAGAATTCCACATTTACCATCCAGTCTTAAACAACATCTACAGAAAAGTATGCACACGATGCCAGTATCGCAGATTAATACACAATCCCAGCAAAAAACTGTGAGTTAAACTCGACAAACAGTTCGTCTATCTAATGATTTCTATACCTTCATTGTTCGTAACATTATTATAGATACTTAAAATTAAATATAGTTTCTAATAACTCCCTGTTTTATCATAAACCATTCATTTACATTTTTTCAAAATAGCTAGTATTTTAATAACATTTTTTCTTCAGTTGTTATGAGAAAATGGCAACAAAAAGATATAATAATCTGCTATTTTCAAATTATTTTCCTTTTACTTTCCACAGAAATGCCACCATTACAAAAATGGGATTAAAAACTACAAAATAATTAATTCCTCAAATAAATGGAGATTCAGTTTTCAAACAAATTGCCATTTAAAGTACTTTTTTTTTCCTTATACGAAAGTGTAAAAATTGAAAAAGTGCGATGCTTAGAAGTTTTAAAAAATGGCAGTAGAGGTTATGAGTATTGAACTTTACAATGATACATCTGTTTCGTTTTACGACTGGCTTATGAATTGTAACGTTATTTTTTAGGGAAAAAGACACTTTAATTGTTTCCCGAAAGAAAAAGCAAATCGAAAGTTAATAAACGAGAGAGAAAAATCATACATGAATTATGAAACACACATAATATTATTAATAGTGTAATTTAAAAATTGCATACCTCAGTCAATAGCCATTTTCAGCCATTGCTGTGAATATCCGATAATGTGAGGCAATTTTTTTATGCAACCCTGTAGAGGATCTATACAATTTATCACTCAAAATTAGTTTCAATGATTGAAAAGATTATCTTCACTGATTCCAAAATTAGTTTTAGCATGCGACAGCGGAATATAATTAGAGTCCTTTTTGAAATCGGATACTTTTGTGTGCCTCTGTAAATGAGCAATAAATATTTGGAAAAAGGGGTGTATGAACATATTATGGTAGCAAGTCAGAAAACGTCCCATTCTTTAATATAATAAATATTTATTTTAATTTATTTTTGCTCTTAATCTCTATATATATAAATATATTAATTTCTTTTAACTTAAAATAGAATTTTTCACATTCAAATAAATTACTTCTCCCATCGAAATAGCTACGAGAACAACGAATTGAACGAATCCGTTTCTTTTCTTTTTTTCTTCTTTCGTTTCTTACACTCTGGAGTTGTTTACTCTAATTAGGACCCAAGGAATGTAAGGTATTTATCTATCTCTCAGCAAATATTTTCCCACCCGATTTTTTTTCTCTTTGCTTATATTTGTTTCCAACCCCCCCCCCCCCCCCCTTTGCCAAATGGTTTTATTAACTTATTTTCGACAAAGCAAGGTTGTACAATTAGTTATATATATGTGTGTGGGTTTACTTTTTCCGTTTTGTCGAGAAAGATAAAATAAAATAAAGGTGTCTAGGAGTGAGAGTTCAGTCAGCTTTTAAATTTAGTTACATAGAAATTTAATAATTCTTTATTATTATAAAAATGACAATTTACATATGAGATAAAATATTAATATTATAAAGTATAAAAGTATCGGTCATGTGCCGATTTTAAATATTTTCCAGTCCCGTCTATTGGCAATAAGAAGCATCCGCCTTCCTCGAATTCTGGATGACCTCTGTCTTCTTTTCTCAATTGAAAGTGGAGATCTCTTAGTTCGGAGAGTGGTAATGCAATTCGATAGCCTCAATTAAGAATTCGCTTTTCTTGCGGTCCAGAGTCCAAACTAGTGTCACTATATATATATATATCTTTCTAATCTTCTCAGAGTTATATACAGTAGTTTTTTTTTTTAAACCCTTGTGATATAGGTAAAAGGTACTTAATTCAAAAATTAAAATTTAGGTAATTTATTCTTGTTTCGATTTTGCTATTGCTTAAGTTTATTAAGCACTTGTTACCATAATTAAAAAAAAAATATTGCATATATTTCTCCTTAATCTCAAAATTAAAGCATTTTCTATATTCGAAAGAGGGTTGGTCCCAATTACTTCGGATAATCGAGGTTCTGCTGTATTTAATCAAGTCTTCTTTCAATTCATCATTTTAAAAAAAGCTTAGGGGATTTCTTCAAAGAGAAAGAAATTTTCAAAACGAACATCCCAGTTTGAGATCCTATTTAAAATTTTCTGAAAAAATAACACAAGGATACCAAGTTCAAGTCATTCGCTGAAGTACTTTAGGAATTATGCAGCTTTAAAGTTTTGAATACCCAATGTTAAATTCATTTCTAATAGTTAAAAAAAAAAGTGAGAAAGAAAAGTTCCTTCCGGCATAAATCAAGACGGAAAAGTAGCTCCCCTCTTTTTGGTTTTTAATAATTGAACTAATTTTACCCAGACACATGAAGCTTAAATGCGTACAGACCGATTATAAAAGATTGGAAGTTTTCATCCGTACTGAAATTGTGTGGCATCTTCAAAAAATAAGTAACGTATCACCGAGTGGGCTTCATGTACGGCGTCTATTTTGGTTTTCAAACTACTCTTTGTCAGCCATTTTCAACAACAGAGACAAAACAAAAGATGGCCCGGAATGCTTGTATCAAGTTCAAATACTTAAAGTAAATAAGGGTTTTGAACTTCTAATTTGGTTTCTACATCTTTTTGAATTCAAAATTTTTCTACTTGCTTCTTCATGCTGCAATTTTGAAACAAAATGGCGGACGAAGATGGCCAATGAACTCGGTCGAGACCTTGGTTGCAAAATTGATCAGATGAATTTGTTTACCTAACTTATTTTCTAGCATTATTCAATCTGTTTGTGTCTTCAATGCCATTTTTTATGTCTCGTGATATTTTTTCCTTCTGCTCTGTCCTCTTTTTCTTCTTTTCCGTATCATTTTCCTCCCTCCGTTTCATGTTTTTCACAGCCGTGCTGCACATTTTTCCTGGAATCAACTTTATCGCATACAGAACAGTTTTTTCACAGAGACATGTTTGGAATTATTTAGAAAAGTAATTTAGAAAAAGATGTCTGTTTCGATCCTCTTCATTTTTCAATTCCTACTATTAGTTCGCACTCTCCCTATATTTATTTATTTATATATCTTGTTCAAATTTTCAATCGTTCATAAAAAACTTATTATTCATCCTATCAAGTTTAAATACATTTTTTTAAAACTTGTACTGGATGACAATGGATGTTAATACAGATTTTTTAAATATTAATTCATTCATTCAATTTTAATTAATTAATTTTAGTTTTATATTGGAGACAAAATGGCGGCCATTGGTTATTGAACAGCATTTAATGCATCTTCATATGTATAAGTGGGGTTACCAAAGAGGGGACCCTGTTCTGTCACCCAATACCGCCCAGTTTGTCGACAACTCGGCGATAGATCGCCCAATCGGGCGACCCAAATGAGTCGCCAAAAGGGACACCAACTGGGCGATATCTGTAATAGTTCGCCCAATTCCCATAGACTTCCATTGTAAACCTTACTTGCTTCTAGAAAATCCAACCCATTGAGATATTTTAATGCAACAAAAACTAATATTAGCTTAAGGGATTCTATTAAATTTTTTCTTTGATGACCTAAGTAGGAATTGACTTTAAAAACAAAATTTTTATATTACTTCTTATAATTAATGGAGTCTTCAGAATGTTCCCACCCCGTGTTTCCTATTTTCCGTATAAAATTTCGTTCGCGAAACTGGGACCCCAATTAATCTCTGGCGGTGAGAAGTCCAATATAACTTCTCTTCCACAGAGGAATGTGACGTAATAGATGGCCGAGCGGCGTTAGGAAAATCTGCTGCTGCAGCTACACCATCAATAAGAGCATTCATTCTTTATTGTCAGAATCTGAAAGCCATTTTTCTTGAGTTGGAGTGAAGAAACACCCGTTTATCTTTCGTCTCTTTTTTTTCTTGTTATGAAAGTTATAAAATACTTATTTTCTGATTTTCGTAATTATTTCATTTCGACAGAAAGTTCTTCTCTCCACAACGTCTTTAAACGTACAATATATATATAGAAGTTATATATATTTATATATAATTTATATGTACTGTACACATTTATATGTACTGTTTTTATGTAATTTACACTGTATGAATCGCGTATGAACTTCTAATGCATGACATGTATACCAGCTATTTTGGTACCATTGTTCAGGAAACCCTCATATATGTCGTATTGCCTAAACGCAGTGGGATATAATATTTTCACTCCTCTGAGCGGTTTGCCCGTATTTGTTCCGTTTCTCAAACAACTTTAATCTGTTGTAGACAAAAATATTTTAAACAGAAGTGTATTTCAAAATTTATATCAGATAAAGGGGCATGAAGTGTATTTTAGAAACAAACAGGGAAAGATAATTTTGATTAAGACTATTTTTATAGCATTTTTATGAAAATGCAGGAAAGCCCTCAAGATGCTCGGAGTGTAAATATTTCGTGTATGAACTTATGATATATATATATCAGCTATTTTTGTAGGGTTATGCAGTAAACACACATGTATATAGCATTGCTTAAACTTAGTGGGATATAGCATTTTCACTGGATAGTTCGTGTATGAACTCCTGAGAAAATTAATTTATACCAGCTGTTTTTGTAACTTTATGGGGTAATCTCTCATGTATGTCGCATCACCTAATAAACATAGTGAGATATAATATTTTCACTGGATAGACCGGTAATGAACTCCTGATGCTTGGTATGTATACCAGCGATTTTTGCAGCGTTATGCACTAATCTCTCGTGTATGTGCATCGCCTAAACTTACTGGGATAAAATATTCTCACAGGAAAGTTTGTGTATGATATCCTAATGCACAGTACGTATATCAGCTATTTTTGTAGCATTATGCAGTAAACAACGCCTAACCTTTGTGTGATATGTTTTCATTGTATAGATCGTGTATGAACTCCTCATGCATGGCATGTATACAAGCTATTTTTGTAGCGTTATGAAGTAAACACTCAGGTATATAGTATCGCCTGAACAAAGTGGCTAGAATATTTCCACTGGGTAGTTCGTATATGAAATCATGATGCATGGTATGTATACAAGCTATTTTGTAGCATTATGCAGAAAACCCTAATGTATGCCGCGTCGCCTAAACGTAGTGAGATATAATATTTTAATTAGACAGCTCGTGTATGAACTTCTGATGCATGGTAGGTATACCAACTCTTTTTTATTGTTATGCAGTAATCACTTATGTATCTCCTATCGCCTAAACATAGTGGGATATAATATTTTCAGAATATATTTCGAATAAGAATTCCTGATACATGGTGTGTACAGCAGCTATTTTTGTAGGGTTATGCAGTAAACCCTCATGTATGTCGCATCGCCTAAACTTAGTGGGATATAATATTTTTACTGGATAGTTCGTGTATGAATTCCTGATACATGGTATGTATGTTACAATTTTAGATATATCTCTCCGCGATTTCCCGGTACTATTCTAAATTACTACTCTATATTCACTAAATCCTTATTCTTAAATAATCTCTATCATTAATTCTGTTAAATTCCCTTTAATTTAATGTCTCACTTGTCTAATTCACTTAATTATTACGCTTTTAGTATTCTTAAATAAAATGTTCCATTTCCGATCTTTCGCGTTTTAAAATGTTCTTTGGTAGCCATTTTTTTCCAGCCGAGATTTATCTTCCCGCGCTTCATTCCGGGGTTCCTTTTTGTTTTATTATACCTCCATTCGCTCTGTCAGTACTCTTTCCATGGCGTGATATCTTTACATCTTAATTGGTTCAGAGCGCGTACTACGTCAAAATTGTATTCCTACGCTTAGGAAGTAAAAAGCAATTACGCACGATTCTCCAGCAGATTTTGCTGAGTTTTCTTAAATGTAAACTGCCCCCTGGCTGCGTGTCTGACAAAATGACGTTCGTTCTAAAGATGTCCTTTTGTATGTATTTGTTCCTCATGTATGTCGTATCGCCTAACCTTAGTGGAATATAATATTTTCACTCGATAGTTCGTGTATGATCTCCTGATGCTAATTGAACAAGCTATTTTTGTAGCATTATGCCTTATGTATCTCGCATCGCCTAAAGTAAGTGGAATATAATATTTTCACTAGATATTTCGTGTATGAACTCCTGATGCATGGTATTTTTGCATGGTAAGTTATTTTTGGAGAATTCAGCGGTAAATCCTCATGTATGTCTCTGCGCCTAAACTTAGTGGGATATAATATTTTCTCTGGATAGACCGGGAATGAACGCCTGATGCTTGGTATGTATACCAACATTTTCGTAGCGTTCTGAAGTAAACTCTCATGTATATCCCGCCGCCTAAACTTAGTGGAATATAATATTTTCAGTGAAGAGTTCGTGCATGATCTCCTGAATCATGGTATGTATACGATCTATTTTTGCAGAGTTCTGCAGTATCCTTGCAGTAAAGAGAAAGTGCCATAGAAACATCCATCGATCTCTCGCACTTCCTCTAATTTTTTCTCGCTAGACGAAGAGCATGTCAATCACAAAACCGATAGTTTCTACTTTTGCTGTTTATTTCTTTTCAACAGCAAGTTCCGTTTCTACTTTAGTTTTCTTTGGAAATAGAAACATTTGATTTTAATAAATGCCTACAGTGTTTATTTTTGTTTCATTCATTTCTCATATGATCAATTGAATGGAATATTTTCAGCGTCCAACTAAATATTCGAGTGCATGTGACTATATTTGAGTATTAGCAATTCACGAAAATGCTATTTATACCATAAAAATTTTTGAGTGTATATAATACGTAGAGTTTATTTTTTAACACTTTCAAATCGTGGTGTGATAATTGTTATTAATTTTATCTAAGGATGCGTCTTTTTCACATTATGTACCATTTTGGATGTATATAGGGATGAGATTTCCGCGTTTTTGCACACCGGTATATTCTTAGGGAAAAAGTTGTTCTGTTAAATCGCAACAGTGTTCCGATTAAATGAAATATCATTTTCTCTAACAAAATACTGGTGTGCAAAAACGCGGAAATCTCATCCCTGGATGTATACATGAGAGCGCAAATTGCTACTCTGACATTTGGGAAATCTTTTTTATTTTAATCTACAAATTTTAGCACTCAGAAGTAAAAATTGAAACATTTAATCCCTCTCTCTTTTTACACATAATAGAGTAACTTAAAATTTCCCACCCTTCATGCTCACATGTTTAAAATATTTTTCGTATAAAAGTTTATTTGCTGCACGCTGAACATAACCCTCTCCCGGTAAGGCAAGATCTATTAACCTCTCTTGGGCAGAATTACATTTAGTCATGGAGGGCCGATAAACAACATTAGTAAAATCTGCTCCGTATCCATGTACGTATCATAAATAATCATTTTCTCCTTGATATATCCGTGACAAGCTGGAAGTCATTTTTCTCGAATTTTCACCAAGAAACATCCATTTATCTCTCGCATTGTCTCTCTCTGTATTTTACCACTTGGAATTACATGAGCGAGTCCAAAATAAACTAGTCTTTTCTAATAGGTTATGTTTCAAGTAGTACTTACCAAATTATTCCATTTTTTTTTTGTAGTTTTAAGTTTATTTTTATATGAAACAAACAGCCGTAATTTTTTGTCTTTTCATCGAAGACTTTGAGAAATATGACTCTCCTTCCTCGCCCATTTTTAAGTAATGTTTCACAGCAAAAGTTAAAAGTTCCCCGCGATCATGCTAACGAGTGACATATTTTTCGTACAAAAGATTACTGACCATAAATCTTTCGTGAGAAGAAAGTGCGGGTGGCTGGTGTTTAATACGTTCTATATAGTCTCATCTCTTCGACAGAGCAATGGTGAGTCAAGAAAATGTAAACAGCATTAGTAAAATCTACTCTGATATCGTCAATAAGAAAGAGCCTATTGGGCAAAAGTCGGGAAAAATGATTTCGAGCCTCGAAATCATTTTCCCCGACTTTTGTCCAAGAAGCAATTAATTACCTGTCTTTTTTTTTTTTTACCTCTCCAATACAAACGAGACTTTTTAACTAATTTTTGAAATAGTACTTACCAAATTTATACTATTATTTTTTCTCTTGATAGTTTTCACAGACAGCATGTACACTTTTTTTTCCAACCAATTGAAGGTGAATGGTTTGTGATGAGCTTTCGGATTCTACCATCTAATAAGTGCCGTGCTTTTAATGATGTGAAATGAAATGGTTACCATGAAAACGCTGTCTATTTCACTTTGATTTGGAACACATAACAAGCAGACTTTACAGGCAGCAGCTACGGCTCCAAATGAAACAACATGACACAAGTATCTACCATTAAACTCAAAATGACACGTTCAACTGCAAATATTGAAAAGAAACAGTCCGATAACACCAGTTTAGACTTCATTCTCGCTCTGATCACCGCATTCTGACACATCGTTCTCAGTTTTACTGACAGCGAATTCTCCGTGGTGGGATCGATGTCCGAACTCCTTCCGAAATAGAAAGGAAAGTTTGGAAGGGAGTGGATGAAAAATTAAAGTCAGCCAGCAGCGCAAGAAAAATGGGAAGCGGAGTGAAACTCATCTATCATTTCATACAAATTTTGTCTCACAAGTCTCGCAAAACAATGTGTTTCAATGGACACAAAACTGCTAAAGGAATTATTTTCTATCGACGCACGCTTTATTTTTAATTTTCTTTATTTTGCTGATCGTCTATATTCTTGCGCTTTGTATTCAGTGATGCCGGAGGTTTCGGATTATGGGAATGAAATTCACATAGACCGGAAACTGCAGAAGAAACTTAAGGGGTCTCACGACTCTTAAAATTGGGGAAAAAAAGACAATTTTCAACATTGAATATCTTAAAATGTAGATGATTTTAAAATACAATTTTTACAGGGAAAGAAAGATATAAGTATGTTCTTTCATTTCACGTATTTAAAAAATAGCAAGATGTAGAATTAGCATTTATAGAGTGCTCCAATGTGCCAGACATTTGGCAAGTAGAAAATAGGCATAACGCGCACTATTACAAAGTAGAATGGAAATTTTGTTACCTATTTATACTTCAGACTGTAATAATGACCCTGAACCTAAAAAAAAAAATTGTATTTAAAGCATTTAATACAAAGTTGTATTGACCTAATACAAAATTTAGAAAATTTTAACAGTATAATTACCTAAAACAAACATTATTTTGAGCAATAAAAAGGAAATTTTTAAGTTCAGTTTATACAGACTGACATGAAACATTTGTTTTGAAAATTTCGTGAAAAAATATTGAGAAGTTTTTGAGAGTTATGCGCGTTATGCGTGTGCCCAATGTGCGTTATGCCCAAAAACGTCATTTGGAGAAAAATGATTTCAAAGTTTCAGAAATGCCGCTTCAGCTATCGAGAAGGTATCCTTCTATAAACCTCAACTTCTGTTCTAATGGGGATTTCAAGGAAACAATTCTATCAAAATGTTCAGAATGGATATGAGTTTAACATCTAAAAAAATTAAAATTTCGAAAATGTTGAAGCTTTAAGAGTCCTGAGACCTCTTAATGAATCCTTAACTATTATGAGCGGTCTCGGAGACTACTGCTTTTTACAAATTTTTACAGTTTAACTCTAGATTAGTAGTGAAATTTCGTTTCATGCCTTAATACCATTTCTAGAGTCTTTTGAATTAGTTTAAATTAGTTTGAATGAATAAATTTTAATTAGTATACAGTATCTATGCCACAATTTTTGTCATAGTGAAGGGTTAAGCATTCGATGGCGATTTTTAAATGGATTGCTTGAGAGTGGGCTGTGCGATGCTCTTATAAGTGATAGCCCGATGACGGATGTTACTTCGACAACACTGGCAGCCATCCGTAATCGATAGTCCGTTCATTTATTTTTGCAGCGAGCCGCACAGGAAAAGCAACTCATACATCATTGTCCAGCTACATGAGACTGGTTCGTCTGACAGTGAACGTGTCGAAAAGCAGAGAATGTGTCGGCTTATTAATAGGCGTTATTTTCAATTTCGTTCTAGCAATTATTTTACTTAGGCTGATTGTGAAATAAATGCTCACAGTGTTTAAATTTTATTTAATTCTGTTCCTTTAGAGCGCGATGTGGATAAGCCTATCATGTCGTTCTTTCTTTAACCTACTGCGGTATTTTGGAGCAGCATTTTCACTCGGGCTCCTTTAACTCCTATTACAGGAGCCTTCATTTTCACCGATCTTAGCTCTCTGAGGATGCCTCGCTACCAGTTGAATTGTGCATGCGCCCAGTGGTGTAGCCGTAAAAAAACAGAGGGTATACCTTCTAAACAGAGGGTATACACTCAAGGCAAAGGGTGCATATATACTATAACTTTCTTGAGAAACAGAGGGTATACGGTGCTCCTTAAAAAAATTCAGAGGGTATACGCGTATACTCCCGTATACCCTCCACTACATGCCTCCATGCGCCATTTGGAAGATAGCTTTTTTTTCAGTAGAGAAAACGTCATGCTTTTCCTTTTAAACGGACGTGTGCTTTGTTTTACTTTGCGAATCAAAATTAGTTTTGTTGTCATAAGGAATAAAGCAAGTATTTCTATAACCAACCAGGCTCTCATTTATCTTGAAGTTGTTACACCTTCAGTAAATGAGAAACATCCAATTATTTTTATTTTATTCTCTTTGTATTTTTAATTAAAGATGGCCGAAAAGAATGAAGCAGGTAATTTTATTTATTTGTGATTCACAATTTACTTAGAATGTTCTCCAATTCTTCAGTACTCCTGTAGCTATCAAAATGCAATTTCCCCAGAAAGCTATTAAAAAAACGCACCAATATAATTACTTTTATCACATTTTTGATGCCGAAAAATATTTTTTCTTGAAAAGTGAATTTCATTTAAATAGCTCGAAAAAAATATTAATATTTTCTCACTTTTGTTCTTAAAATAGAATTCTGGAAATTTTCTGAAGATTTCAGCAAAAGTAAGTTAATTGTTATTCTTATTATAATTGGAAGATGTGTTTTAGAAAAATTATTCTTTTTATAAATTTTTAAAGAAGATAAAGTTCCTTATTGAAGAAATTAAATTAAACTTGTAAGAATTGTTATTGTTCTGATGACTTGAAATATTCGAGGATGGTATTCTTTAGTTCAAGAAATTTAGTGAATGACCTATGAAAAGGATTTTTAATATTTGAAATTCCGATGATAGTCTTGAAATTTAGTACCACTTTTTTGAAGATTAAATTTCATAGGTCTATAATTTGTTCTACAATATCGTGAAGAATCTATATTTTTTAAAGTTTGACATAGTTTAAAGAATGGAATTTTTTAAATCAGAAAATGAATTTATTTATTTCAATATTGGAGATTTATTTATATTTTCTGGTGCATAACTATGATATTCCATTTCAATGATTTTTGAAAGAATTTTTAATGAAGCAGATACCTATATGTTTCTTCATTTGAAATAAAATATACGAGTATTTTTTAAGAATAATGGATTAAAATATTTTTCTTGAAATGAATATTATATATTGAATGAAAAGGAATTCTAATGAATTTGAAAATTGATAAAATTTGTTCTCAAGAGCATATTTTTTTTATATACAAGGCTATGGCTTTGGGTTAAATTTTTAAATGTTATATTGTTTACGGTACTTTAAATTATAATGAATTTATTTTATTGAAATTATTTGAATTTTTATTTGTAATTATTTTAATTGTATTGAAATTTAATATATATACATATACATATATATTTAAGAGGATTGAATTGCATTGGAGCATTATTTTTTATTTGTAACTATTGATGCTAAAAATTTTATTCTTATCTCATTAGCACTGTGCTTGTTGAAATTGTCCTCATTACACATAAATTTCAATATATTCTTATTGAAGCTTGGGTTATTCAGATAGTTTTGTAGTTGTTGTGTGTCCTGCATTTTAATCTGAGGACTTACCTGCTGCTATAATGATCAAAATAAGATTTAAAATTCAATAGCTTTTGCTAGTCTCAAATTTCACGGATTCTTTCTTATGCTATTCATTCTGATGTATTCTGTTATGATCATGCATCTTGGCTTAGTGCAAGTAATCTGAGTTCTACAAAGTTTAAAGTCCCATTTTTAATTTATGAAAACTGTTCATATGTATTTTTCAATGTCTTATTCTCCTGATGTTGTTAAAGAACTATCAGCTGACAAATTCCAAATATTTAAAGATTCCTGTTCCTTCATTTTTTTTAAATTTTTCATAGCAAAACTCATTTTTCAAAAAAAAAAAAAAAAAAAAAAAAAAAAAAAAAAAAAAAAAAAAGAAAAAAGAAAAAAGCATGCACGGCATCACCTCAACATCCTTTGATATCCTTCATCATTTGATTTCTCAAAAAGAATGAAAGTAACATTTTTTTTTTTATCATTTGAGAATAAATAAATATGGGCTACTTCAATCCTATACAATTTTTGTTCGATTAATTTTGCTGGATTTTAAATCTGCAAATCATGAATGCATTTACAACCAATATTTAAAAATGAGTTCTCTATTCCAAGAACTGTTATGCAATAGTACCTATTTTAATTCTCTGCAAATTCTTGTTGTTGGATGAAGATGGCCGTGCCTCTTAATGTCCTGCTTAAACTGCTGTAAGAGTTATCTTCTAGTCTGATCACATTGAATTAAAAAAAATAACCTGTAATTTAAATTCTTCTGATGTAATTTGAATAATTCTTATTTTATTCAGCTATTGTTTACCTGATGAAGAAGGTCAATATTCAACTGTAGCGTGTTACTTTGAATACACTTCTCTGGGTTGATTTCGTGAAGCTGAAATTTATAGAATTACTTACTTTCAATAGATTAATTTAAGGATGTATTTTCTCAAATATTCCAGCAGATGCAAGATTTAATTTAAAAAAATTTCCAAGTAAATGTTTTCTTTTGAATAGTATCTTCATATAGTAAAACATTTTCTCATCTACATCCTATAACCTAGATTCACAACTATATGAAAATTTGTTGCTATATGATTCAGACCTTCTAAAGGTCAAGAATTGGTGTTTATTATCTGAAAATTCTCCCTTCTTTGAATTACAGCATTGTGCTATTTTATTTTTATGCTTTTCATAACCCAACGCATCTAAAATTTAATCTGCCCTATGCTTCGTTTCATTTTGATTTACGAATTTGTGTAAAAAATGCTTATGAAGATTTTTTTTATTGAAGAAGAAATTGATTTTTTTATGAACCATTCGTTTTACCAACCATTCTTTTGGACCAATACTAGCATATGCAAGTATTTTTGTATATTAAAGAAAAGCCCAGTCCTACCCGACTGTGATTTCAATATCTCAAGGTGCGTGTGATTTGCTTAAAGTGTACTGCCAAATTTTTAATCTTTCAGTCCACCGCCCATTTGTCATGAATATTTTCAGTCATCATCATTGTTTTGTTACCGATATGTGTCAATACTCCAGATGGATGAATGTTTTCATCCAATATTACCTCAAAAGTGCAGTGCTTCATTCTGATCAAATATTATATTTTAAGCTCACATCAATTTTTTTCCGAAGAATATCATGTTTGTTCATTCAACCTATAAAGTTGATTTGTCTTGCAAATTATTTTCAACAATATCCTGATTTTGACCTTCAATTTCTCAAGGGGTATATATATTTTGTGTTCATTGATTTATCACCCATGTTTATCCATCACCCATGTTATGCCATCACTTGCTTGTCATCACTGACTCACCCTTACTTTATTACTAAACTGCGTGAATTATTTTCCGGTGACTAGTTTTCCTCATGCTGATAATATTTTCTTCAATAATGCTATGGAAATAACTATATATATATACCGGGTGTCCCAAAAAGGACTGACTGATTTTAAAATTCAATAACTTCCAAACGGTGACAGATATTAAAAAAATTCTTGTAGGAGGGTTATGCATAAAGTCAAAAGTTTTATTACAGTGATTTTCGATTTTAGTTCGGATTACAAACAATAGATGGCGCTGTAAGCAATAGTCGCTAAATACAGGCTCGATTTTTGGTCCTTTCTGTTGTTCCATGCAGAAAAAGGAGATGGAAATGTATTATCCGGGCCACGAAGTACCAAAAATCGAGCCTGAATTGAGCCTCTATTGATCGCAGCGCCATCTATTGTTTGTAATTCGAACTAAAATCGAAAATCACTGTAAAAAAAACTTTTGACTTTATGCATAACCCTCCTGCAAGAATTTTTTTAATATCTGTCACCGTTTGGAAGTTATTGAATTTTAAAATCAGTCAGTCCTTTTTGGGACACCCGGTATATATATATGGATCTAGAAAGAACAATGGCGTTATTTCCTCCAGTCATAAGTAGTTTACATAAAATTCCCCCCTCTTTACATCATATGTTTTTAGTTTACATACATTCTTCCTGTTTTCCACATCCTGCATAATAGATGTTAAATTTACATTCTAATTAATTTTTTTTTATATTTATGTAGTTTAGAAGATATGTAATAGTTTTCGGGCAATGGGGGTCATCATCACCTTTTGTAAATCTCATAAATGATGGTGTTCTATATTTTATACAGTATTCACAGTTTCAATAGTTTTAATTTTGCTTTAATGAATAGCATAATTTTTAAATAATTCTTTTAATTTTGTGCATAAAATATAGTTATTCACGTGATTACGAAAATCATTTTTGTCCTTCACGATACACTTGCATATTTTTAAATGTTTACTTGGTTGCTTGAATTTTTTAGTTCATCTTTCATGGTATATAAAGTATTTGAAATATTTTACTGGGGATCACCGCTACTTATTCATCAAATGTAAAACCATGGTACATAAAATTCTATTGAACGATATATTAAGTATTTTATTGAATGATAACATTAAAATTTTATTCAGAAATAGGGTAAAACTAGGATAGATGGTCATAGTTTTTAAAGATTGAAATAAAAATTCTGAGAATGCAAATACAAGAAATATTTATGCATATTTTAAATTTTTATACATATACTTATCATATTTTATGCAAAAAATAATTAAATATTCAAAACAAAAAGTGTTAAACAAAATTGAAATTAAAATGGCAGATGGCCATCTCTCCTTCAAGCCGAGGAGAGATGGCCATCCAATACAAGAAAGAAAAAGTGAAGTTAAATAGCAAAAAAAAATAACACATTTCATGTGGTTAATTATGAGAAACATACAGCAATTTGTAAAGATGCAGTTATAGGATGGAAAATGGGTGAATAAAACTCGAATAAACAAAATTTGAAGTATAATTTCAGTACTTCACTTTTTGTAAAATCTTACCACATGTTTCGCAAGGGTCGTGATAATTTGTACACGTTTCATGGAACCACTTTAGGTACCTTATGCATTGTATCCAGACATCCTTTTTGGATGTGATATTATATTGTTTTGAACAACCAACACAGTGATCCTAATCATATTCTATTTACGCAGATTCTGTTGAATCTGATAAATTTAATTGTATTTCGTTTTCTTCGTTACTGGAAGTGTCGTGTTTATTTTTTCTTGCGTTAATTTTCGGTTTATTACGTTAATTTAGTTTATTTATCAACTTTATCAGTTTTTGTTATGAAAGTTTCCGACATTTTTCAGTATTTTCTGAAACAAATAAAGGTACTTTTCGGTTAGCCGGGCGCCAGTGCTATATATACATATGTATGGCTATCTATATATGCATATATATGTATATACACACACACATATATATATGTATACATATAGTTTCTATATATGTATAAATATACATATATATGTATATATAGATATACATACATATGTATATATAACACTGGCGCCCGGCTAACCGAAAAGTACCCAAATAAATCGTTTGGTCTTATTATATTATTATTAAAATATTTATATTAGTTAAAATTGAAACAATTATATCAAATAATATATTCATAAACATAAATGTTATGTATTTATTTTAAATTTAATTATATTTAGTTAAAATTATCACTCCGTATAACTTTAAAATATTGATTAAGGGTGGCCATCTTTCCTGAAATTGAAGCACGGATGGTCGCCCAGTTTAAAACACCAATAGCCATTGTACGTCTTTGTTTTAGGCTTATAAGTAAAGATTAGACTGCATACGTGCCTTAAAACTCCATATAGTAATATATATATATATAACAGACGTACTGCAAAACATTCAGATACCAAAGTAAAAAAAAAATATTCAACCACTAAATTAAATAAACATTAAAATTACAATTACTATTTATAATCGAAGAACACAACTGCACGTCGCAATAAATAAACTCGTTGAACTATTTAATACGAATAAAGTTTATGTTGCAACTATGATCAAGTTTTCGAAATATTTAGACTGGCCATCTCTCCTCTATGGCCATCTATCCCAGAGTTGCCCTATTAAATATACGTGTCTTTTGACATTTATTTTTTCAATATATATTTGATATTTTTGCTGTATATTGACGTGTGTGCAAAATATGTAATTCAACAATGTATGACATTTGTTGGAATCCATGTTGTATGTTGTATCCCTATAGTATCAACTACCTGTACTCAGGTGATTATTTAGTGTAAGATTTAGTTGCTTGTTTTATCTTTAATACAACTAGTTGTTGTGTTTAAATAAAATATTTATTTTCAAGGAATGAAAAGAAAGAAATGTAAATTATTGTATGTTTTTACAATCCTGTTGAGGATTTTTTGTGATTTTCATTGATTTTTACTGAATTATAACCCGTTTATAATTAGACTACGTAATAAATATATTTTTACTGATGTATGACTTATTTATATTTAGAATAATTAGTAAATACCCTATTTTCCTATATATTAAATGAAAAGTTTTAAGTCCTAGACAGTCAGAATACGTAAGGGATTCTTGACATTTGTTGCTTTTATACTGCAACTTTTTAAATCTTGATCGTTAAATGGTATCAATATGCTTACAAATTGATACCATTATTGTATACTTTAATTATTATTAAATTACTATAGTAATTTAGTAATAGGTATACTTTAACCCTCTGAGCGGTTTGGGCGTATTTTTCAGTTTCCCCAAAACAACTTAAATCTGTTGCAGACAAAAATGTTTTAAACAGAACTGTATTTCAAATTGTATATCAAATAAAGGGGTGTAAAGTGTATTTTTTTTAAAAAAAAAGAAAATTTTAATTAAAATTATTTATATAAGAATTTTTATGAAAATTCAGGAAAGCCCTCAAGATGCTCGGAGGGTTAATTGATGTATGATTATATTGTATACTTTAATTGATTGAAACTTTGGAATGCATATTGTAATGTATATTCTTTTTCTCTCTTCTCTTTTGGTCCTTGTACTTTTTTTTCAGCACATTAGTTTTTTGCTTTAATTTTAACTTCATCTTTTAAAACTTGAATTTATTTTTTTCCTGTTTGGCATTCAAATTTTTTCTATTAATTAGCAGCAGTTAAATTACGCTCGAAATTATTGAATATATAATACGTGATTTATCACATTGCTAACGTCACCTTATCACAGTGTAGAACCAACAATGTGAAAAATGTCCAAGCTGGGAATCGAACTCGGAACGGAATTTGAAACGGCAATCCCCGTTACATTAGACACACTTTAAGACCAATGTCATACGGGCGTCTTTTTTGCTTAAGTATTATCCATTCACAATGCTCAAATTCCAATCCAATAAAATGGATCTGATCGTCATCAATAAGAAATGAATGCGGCCCTCCCTTCATCCTGACGGCACTGTTGCTTCATAAAGATGGTTCTGAAACAATAGATCGTCTGATTTTTAAAATATAAATTCTTTTTTGAGGAGCCCATGTAACACTTGTTGATTCTCCTTCTTATAGAGAAACGTGACTCTGAATGGACTTGCTATTCTTCAAACTTTCAGGAGAACCTTTTCTCCTTCAAATACGATAGCATAGGTCACATATCTTTATAGTCAGAAAGATTTCATTCATATTGTATAAGCTGATGCAACGTGAACTTTTTAAAGCTTTCAGAACTTTTAAAATTATATCTTTTTAGCTTTATTGTATTTATTTATTTAATTTTATTTTTCGTCCCATGAATTTAAGCACCTAAAATGTTTGGAAGTTTTAATTTCAAAACAATGGGACGTTTTGACGATCTAGGTGGACAAAATTATGTCGTAGAAGCTTAACTAGTTTTTTTTTCTGATTTTTCAAATGTATCTCAAATAAAATGCTCAAATAGTAAGAAATAATTGGTTTATTTAACAATAATGTTTCAAAATAAAAATATAATGAATTACAAAGAATGCGTTAAACATACTTATTTTACTATTAAGTAAAAAAACAATTTAATTCACACATGTAAGTTAAAATTCATTTCTTATTTTATTTTTGTCTACTCAGATTTGTTCTAGAAATTTGTGTAGTCGTCCTGAAAAATAAAATGTTTTAAGGGGACGAGGGACCTTAAAAATAATTTTTTTATTTTTGGTAAATTACACCTTAAATATTACTCAAAGATACATTATATGCATTATGACATGCATTTATTACAAAAAAAAATTTTTTTAGTGTGATTTTTGAGAAAAAAATTGCATTTTACGCGTCGTTTTAGAAATCTCCGAAATGCCCCATGCGCGTTCCATATCCATGAAAATCCCCAATATTTTTTATAAAATTTTGGTTTATATATATAAATAAAACTGTGCATCGAATTTTATATATTTGAATATAAAGGTTAAAAAAAAAGATTGAAAAATTTTGAAATTTTTCGAAAAAATTTCAAAATTTCAGAATTTTTCAATTTTTTTCTTTGTAAATTTCACTTTAAATATTACTCAAGGGTACATTATATGCATTATGGCATGCATTTCTCACAAAAAAATAAAAAATATATATTATTTTTGAGAAAAAAATAGCATTTTACGTGTCGTCGTAGAAATCTTCGAAATGCCCCTGCGCATTCCATATCAATGAAAATCCCCAATATTTTTTATAAAAGTTTGATTTATATATATAAATAACACTGTGCATCGAATTTTATATATTTGAATATAAAAGTAAAAAAAAAAAATTGAAAACTTTCGAAAAAATTTCTAAATTTCAAAATTTTTCAATTTTTTTCTCTTTTTTTTTTGTAAATTTCAATTTAAATATTACTCAAGGGTACATTATATGCATTATGGCATGCATTTATCACAAAAAAAAAAATAAAAAAAAATTATTTTTGAAAAAAAAATGGCATTTTACGCGTTGTCGCAGAAATCTTCGAAAAGCCCCCTGCGCATTCCATATCAATGAAAATCCCCAATATTTTTTATAAAAGTTTGGTTTATATATATAAATAATTCTGTGCATCGAATTTTATATATTTGAATATAAAAGTATTAAAAAAAAACAATTTTTTGAATTTTTTTTTTTTTAATTTTTTCTTTTTTTTACCTTTATATTCAAATATATAAAATTCGATGCACAGAATTATTTATATATATAAACCAAACTTTTATAAAAAATATTGGGGATTTTCATTGATATGGAATACGCATGGGACATTTCGAAGTTTTCTAAGACGACGCATAAAACTCCATTTTTTTCTCAAAAATAATTTTTTTTTTAATTTTTTTTTTGATAAATGCATGCCATAATGCATATAATGTACCCCTGAATATTATTTAAAGTGAAAATTTCAAAAAATAAAGAATTGATTTCCCAGAATTGGTCCCTCGTCCCCTTAAATAAAATCATATTAAAAAAACTTTCATGTGTTGTGTTACCCTGTAAAACATATAAATGCTACCTAAATTATTTTCGGTTGAAAAAATGCTGTTGTGTGAATAAATAACCTATATAAATTTTATTCAATTTTTTATGTTTCCCTGTAAAAGAAATACAACTACTACGCACTTTGTTTTCAATTTTAAAAACTGCTATTGTGTATCTCAATAACCTATAGTAATTTTGTAGAAATTTAATTAAAATTTCTGCTTTTTAGCAACAATCTTTCCGCGATTTTTTGTGTGGCCCTGTAAAAAATGCATAATTTCTACGTTCATCAAATTATAATTTAATAGAATTGTCATCGGAAAGCACATGAAGGCAAAGTTTCAGCTCAATCAGATAATTGAAAATGGTTTAAAATTGTCTTGCAAGATTTGAACTAATCTTTTATGTGACCCTGTAAGAAAAGCATAACTGCTACGTTCCATAAATTATAATAATATTCCATTATCATCAGAATTACATATCCTGAGCAAAGTTTCAGCTGAATCAGATTAGTGAAATTGGTTTAAAATTAACTTGCAAGTTTTAACCTAAATTTTTGTGAAGCTCTGTAGAAACAGTATTCTAAACAAACTTCTACGTTCTCTAAATCATATTAATATTGTATTGTCATTCAAATTACACATGTATTCATTGTTTCGGCTCAGTAGGATAAATAAAATGATTTAAATTTGACTTTCAAGTTTTGAACTAACATTCATACATGCACTGGAAGTTAATAGGATGTTTGTTTATTAATTAAAACTCATTGATCTGCAGCTATCTGCAGGAGTTTGTTTAATTTTTCAATACTTTAGGAATGGCACTTTGATTTAAAAAAATGTTTATTGCTGAATAATGCTGAATAATTTGTTAAAAATCAAGATGAAATTTGTGAACAACATCGAGGATCATCCAGAATTTCAGACTTTGAAAAAAAGCGGAAAAGCGGGTTTAATATCGCTTATTTTTAAACAAAAATGGATTAAATCTGACCTTGACAAAGCTGTGACATTAGATCAGCAAACTCGTGCTTTCAAATAAAACAGAATAGTCACGACGTGCTTTCAAACTTAGAGGAAGCTAGTGAAACTTTTAAAAGTCCCTCAAACCAACTGTACAAATGGCTACTTTACGGCCACAATGAATCGATACATCCAGCTACCAGTATACGCGGTTTTGTCAAATTCCGAGATAATTGGAAAAATGAATTTTTTCGTGGCGGGAACGTTTGCTCAGTATTCACTTCGTGTATTCACTTTAAAAAATAAATTCCTTCTCTTTCTGAAGAGCTTAGGGAGTACTTGTTGATTCCTGTCCGTAGCAAACACAAATGTCACAATGTATTTTTCATTCGTTGAAACTTATTTTATAGGAAATGTCAAATACCTTATCTTCCGAATTGAAGTCTATAGAAGTCTACCCATTTTTATATTCCAGCGATTTCATTCAAATATTTCTGTAGTATTTCGTGACCCGCACCTGTTGAATTTCTGGTTTTTTTTTTTCGTTCTGCATAACTCTGAAGTTCTAACTCTCGCATGCGTCAACGAATATTAACCCTTTGCACTCAAGAGGTGACTCTCACTCCCCACTAGTGTATCTCGTCAATCGGGACGCCAAATGCTTTGGTCACCACTAATATCTTACAGATTATTTGGCCATATTTTATAACAAATTATTCGGCCATTCAATAAGGCAAAGGAAGTTTAAAATACTGGTGTCCAGAGTGAGAATCACCTCTCGAGTTCAAACGGTTAACTCATTAACGCCGGTTGACAGAAAAACTTACCATTTAAGCAGTTCGAAAGCTTTAAATTTAAAAACCAGTATTTTAGTATGGAATTTTTCATATTATCTAATCTCAAACTGTGAGAGATTCAGTGAGTTAAAATTACAATATGAAAAAACTGGTGTGAACTGCTATCTAGGTATTAAAAGGAGTGTCAATAATAGTCGCCGCGTAAAAGTTGTTGTAGACCAACCCTCCCCCAAACTTTTTTTGTATGTTACAATGTCGTGTCCATCACGTCTCCACGGTGCGTCTCTATTGGTAGGAATGTCAATCCTACAAGATATTCTACGAATTATTTCAGTAGTCTAATGCCGTATTCTTGAATATACAGTAAAACCTCTCTAAAGCGACCCCGTTTCGCTCGAATAAAAATGGATCGCTCCGAGAGGTGGTCTTTTAATGCAGGCCATGTTCAAATCCAGATTTTAATTATTGAAAAAAGAAAACAATGTTACTAAACTTTATTTTTCACATTAGGATTTAGTATGGTTTAGAATAATTATAATGGTTTCCCTCCTCAACACATTAATAAATTAGTTAATCAATCAAAACAACCAAGACAGAAGAAGGAATTATGTTTGATCAAGTCTATTACACACATAGTCTATTACTTAAGCCCATTTGATTACATCCCACAGCTTTATGAGAGATTGAGATATGCATTACTAAAATATAATATTAATTTAATAGCTAAACCTCCAACAAAATTAAAAGAATTGATTCACAGTAAAATTGATCCTATTCCCGATTATGAAAAAGCAGGGGTCTACATCATCCCATTCAGCACAGAACAGCATAAGAGTTTATTTTATATTGGTATGACATGTCGAAAATTTAAGGAAAGATTGAAAGAGCATATTTCCGATATCAAATTTAACAAACGAAATACAGCTTTATCCAGATTGCATGAAAAATAAAATATTAAGATATACTTCGAAAAAGCTAAAATTATCATTTCAACGTCTAACCACTACTCGTCAATAATACGTAAATCCATTGAAATTTTACTTAGAAGTGATAATGTTTGTAACAATGTCCTTTCCTATAATATTTCCGCAATTTGATACAATATACTAAATATTTCCAGACCTCCTGATAATATGAGCTGATCGTTTCACCCCTCTGCAGAGAAATGGACCGAATTCCTCTTGCGCATGCGTACTATTTTTGTTTTCAAAATGTATTTCTATTCAGTCAATCATCTTTTTTCCCTTTGAAAATGAACGCGTGTGTGTTCGATAGATCTCGGGTCGCATTAAATAATATTTTTATATGTTTTTGTCACCTTATAAGTAGTTATAAGTATATTATAAAGTTTTTTAAGAAAGATTTCGCAACATAAAGAAATTGAATTCCTAAAATCATTCTTTATATTTTGCATAAATGTTGAAATCCGATCGCTGAAAGAGGAAAGCGCAAAAACAATTTATAAAATGTCAAATTAAAACAAAAATTGTCTTAAGCAAAATACCTAATCAAATATCAGTCATAGGCGTCTAACCTTCCATTATCTCGTTCATAGTGGATATTGAAGACGCAATCGCTCAAAGAGTTCTTAAAATGTTGAAATACGTGTTTATCCCTCGGATGACTAGGTGGAAATTTGAAACATGAAAGGCCATTGAGGTCATTCAGTGACCCCATTGTTAAAAAACACATCTGTTTACCCTATCAAATAAAACCCAGGACTTAGCTTTTAAAATTAATTTAATAAAATGTATAAGAGTTGAAGCCACAGAAAGGTATTTTAAAGAGAAATATAATTCGTGCGTTTATAGGTTTCATTTCATTTTTTTCCCTTTTTTAGGCAACGGTTCTTATCGACCCCGTTCACCATCATGCCAAATTCCAAGCGTCTTTACCCACCGGATCGCAGAAATTCCATTCAAATTTTTTTCTCGTGCACCCTTTTACATTTCGAATTTTTAAAAAACTGGTTCTGTATGCGGATTTGTGTCTCGAAACTAACAGCTATGCCCTTACCAAGTTTTTAGCGTTACTTTTAGGTAGCTTTCATTACAAAAAACTACCTATTGCAGCCGTTCGGAGGAAAGCGATTTCAAAAAATTTTGGTATATTTTCATCGATCATGACCCCCAGACCCCGAAACCACCCTCCGTTCAAAATTGATATATATATATATATATATATATATATATATATATATATCAATATATATATATACATATATATATATATATATATGACCTATGTCACACTGTAACTCTCGTATTTATGAACCGATTTCGATGTAATTCGGTGTGTACATAGTACATACCAAACTCTCGACCGAGTTCGTTGGCCAGCTTCATCCGCCATTTTGTTTCAAAATGGCGGCCATTTAAAATTTTTAAAAAAATTTAAAATTTGAAAAGTGGTACCAAAAAATTGAAAATGGAAAAATATTTTTTCCTTATGTATTTGACCTTTATACAAAGATTCCGGAGCAGTTTTTGTTTCGTCTATATCTTAAAAAATGGCTGAGTTATAGTATTTTGAATTTCTAGTATGACTGACATTTTGAAACGTCCTGAATTTTGTCACGCGATAAAAGGCGTATTTATGAACCGATTTGGATGTAACTTCGTTTATACATAGTACATACCAATGTCTCGACCGAGTTCGTTGGCCAACTTCATCCTCCATCTTCTTTAAAAATGGTGGCCATTTAAATTTTTAAGAAAAATTTAAATTTGAAATATGGTACCAAAAAATTGAAAATTGAAAAAATATTTTTTCCTTATGTATTTGACCTTTATACAAAGATTTCGGAGCAGTTTTTGTTTCGTCTATATCTTAAAAAATGGCTGAGTTATAGCATTTTGAATTTCTAGCGTGGCTGACATTTTGAAACGTCCTGAATTTTGTCACGCAATAAAAGACGTATTTATCAACCTATTTGGATGTAACTTCGTTTATACATAGTACATACCAATGTCTCGACCGAGTTCGTTGGCCAGCTTCATCCGCCATCTTGTTTAAAAATGGCAGCCATTTAAAAAAAGTAAAAAATTTAAAATTTTAAATGAGATACCAAAAAATTGGAAAATGAAAAAGATTTTTTCGTATGTGTTTGACCTTAATGCAAAGATTCCGGAACAGTTTTTGTTTCGTCTATATCTAAAAAAATGGCTGAGTTATAGCATTTTGAATTTCTATTGTGGCTGACATTTTAAAACGACCTGATATTTGTCACGCGATAACAGGCGTATTTATGAACCGATTTAAATGTAACTTCGTCTGTATATAATACATACCAATGTCTCGACCGATTTCGTTGGCCAGGTTCATTCGCCATCTTGTTTCAAAAGGGTTGCCATTAAAAAAATTAAATTTAAAATTTAAAATGAGGTATTAAAAATTGGAAAATTAAAAAGATTTTTTTTATGTGTTTGGCCTTGATTCCGGAGCAGTTTTTGTTTCTGAAAATTTGTTCTTTTGTTTATATCTTAAAAAGTGGTTGAATTATAGCACTTTGAATTTCTAGCATGGCTAACATTTTGAAACGATCTTGTATTTGTCACGCGATAACACATGCATTCGCCTATTTCGATGTAAGAAGGCATGTGGATGGTATACATCAATATCGCGACCAAGTTCGCTGGCCAGCTTCATCAGCCATCTTGTTTCAAAATGGTGGCCATTAAATTAAAAAAAAATATATTTAAAGTGAGGTGCAAAAAAATTAGAAATTGAAAAAGGTTTCTTTCTTAAGTATTTGACCTTGATATAAGGATTCAGGAGCATTTTTTGTTTGTCTTTATCTTAAAAAGTGGTTCAGATATAGCAGTTTCAATTTCTAATGTGGGTGACATTTTGAAAAATCTGATTTTTTGCCTGCGACAGCACTTGTATATATCAACCGATTCCGATGTGAGTGAGCATGTGCACAGCAATTACTAAGGTCTCGACCAAGTTCACTGGTTAGCCTCATCCACCATGTTGTCTTAAAATGGCGGGCACTTTAAGAAATCGCCGAATTTGGCAGCCAAATATAAATTAATTTAAATAAAAGCAGCTTGGATAAACTTACTAATTAAGCGCGAAATTAATAACTAATTTCGCGAAATTCTCATTCATAATGATTTAGTATTGATAAAAATTAGTATTGAATCTCCTATATTCGGTTTCCACTAAATTGAGCTTCGTGTGTTTGAATAATATAAGTTGGCTTTTTTAAAATAAGGAATATGAAAGCTACCTCTTCCTCCCGGCACTGGCCAGAAGGACTTTTTATAATTTATCTCTCGTCACTTATTGAATACTTTACAGCTAGTTGAATATCGGCACTTTTTCCTAAAAGATACAAATTTTATTTTAGGTAGCTTTCTTTACAAAAAAGCTACCTATTGCAGCCGTTCGGAGGAAAGCGATTTCAAAAAATTTTGGTATATTTTCATCGATCATGACCCCCAGACCCCGAAACCACCCTCCGTTCAAAATTGATATATATATATATATATATATATATATATATATATATATATATATATATATATATATATATATATATATATCTATATATATATATATATATATATATCTGACCTATGTCACACTGTAACTCCCGTAATTATGAACCGATTTCGATGTAATTCGGTGTGTACATAGTACATACCAATGTCTCGACCGAGTTCGTTGGCCAGCTTCATCCGCCGTTTTGTTTAAAAATGGCGGCCATTTAAAATTTTTAAAAAATTTTAAAACTTGAAATGTGGTACCAAAAAATTAAAAATGGAAAAATATTTTTTTCTTATGTATTTGACCTTTATACAAAGATTCCGGAGCAGTTTTTGTTTCGTCTATATCTTAAAAAATGGCTGAGTTATAGCATTTTGAATTTCTAGCGTGGCTGACATTTTGAAACGTCCTGAATTTTGTCACGCGATAAAAGGCGTATTTATGAACCGATTTGGATGTAATTCAGTGTGTACATAGTACATACCAATCTCTCGACCGAGTTCGTTGGCCAGCTTCATCCGCCATTTTGTTTCAAAATGGCGGCCATTTAAAATTTTCTTTAAAATGTAAAATTTGAAATGTGGTACCAAAAAATTGAAAATGGAAAAATATTTTTTCTTATGTATTTGACCTTTATACAAAGATTTCGGAGAAGTTTTTGTTTCGTCTATATCTTAAAAAATGGCTGAGTTACAGCATTTTGAATTTCTAGCGTGGCTGACATTTTGAAACGTCCTGAATTTTGTCACGCGATAAAAGGCGTATTTATGAACCGATTTAGATGTAACTTCGTTTATACATAGTACATACCAATGTCTGGACCGAGTTTGTTGCCCAGCTTCAGCCGCCATCTTGTTTAAAAATGACGGCCATTTAAATTTTTAAGAAAAATTTAAATTTGAAATGTGGTACCAAAAAATTAAAAATTGAAAAAATGTTTTCTTCTTATGTGTTTGACCTTGATAAAAAGATTCGGGAGCAGTTTTTGTTTCGTCTATATCTTAAGAAATGGCTGAGTTATAGCATTTTGAATTTCTAGCGTGGCTGACATTTTGAAACGTCCTGATTTTTCTCACGTAATAACAGGCGTATTTATGAACCGACTTGGATGTACCTTGGTGTGTACATAGTACATACAAATATCTCGACCGAGTTCGTTGGCCGGCTTCATCCGCCATCTTGTTTCAAAATGGCGGCCATTTAAAAAAATTAAAAAAAAATTTAAATGAGATACCAAAAAATTGGAAAGTGAAAAAGATTTTTTTTGTATGTGTTTGACCTTAATACAAAGATTCCGGAACAGTTTTTCTTTCGTCTATATCTAAAAAAAATGGCTGAGTAATAACATTTTGAATTTCTCTTGTGGCTGACATTTTAAAACGACCTGATTTTTGTCACGCGATAACAGGCGTAATTATGAACCTATTTGGATGTAACTTGGTCTGTACATAGTACATACCAATGTCTCGACCGAGTTCGTTGGCCAGCTTCATTCGCCATCTTGTTTCAAAAGGGTTGCCATTAAAAAAAATTAAATTTTAAATTCAAAATGAGGTATTAAACAATTGGAAAATGAAAAATATTTTTTTTATGTGTTTGGCCTTGATACAAAGATTCCGGAGCAGTTTTTGTTTCTGAAAATTTGTTCTTTTGTTTATATCTTAAAAAATGGTTGATTTATAGCACTTTGAATTTCTAGCATGGCAAACATTTTGAAACGATCTTGTATTTGTCACGCGATAACACACGCATTCGCCTATTTCGATGTAAGAAGGCATGTGGATAGTATACATCAACACCTCGACCAAGTTCGCTGGCCAGATTCATCAGCCATCTTGTTTCAAAATGGCGACCATTAAATTAAAAATATATATATATATTTAAAGTGAGGTGCAAAAAAATTAGAAATTGAAAAAGGTTTCTTTCTTAAGTATTTGATCTTGATATAAGGATTCAGGAGCATTTTTTGTTTGTCTTTACCTTAAAAAATGTCTCAGATATAGCAGTTTCAATTTCTATTGTGGGTGACATTTTGAAAAATCTGATTTTTTGCATGCGACAGCATTCCTATATATTAACCGATTCCGATGTGAGTGAGCATGTGCACAGCAATTACTAAGGTCTAGACCAAGTTCACTGCTTAGCCTCATCCACCATGTTGTCTTAAAATGTCAGGCACTTTAAGAAATCGCCGAATTTGGCAGCCAAATATAAGTTACTTTAAAGAAAAGCAGCTTGGATAAAGCTGACTAATTTCGCGAAATTCTCATTCATTAGATAAAAATTAGTATTGAATCTCCTATATTCGGTTTCCACTAAATTGAACTTCGTGTGTTTGAATGATATAATTTGGCTTTTTTTAAATAAGGATTATGAAAGCTACCTCTTCCTCCCGGCACTGGCCGGAAGGACTTTTTAACTATTTCTAAACGGGTCTAGTTCTCATAAGACCATTATACATTTTCTTATGCAGGGTTATCGGAAAATAACGGGTAAAATCTTAAAGGGTGGTAGAGGAAAAACCTAAACAAGCATTTATTGTCTTAGAATGTGTGTTCGGAAATGACGTTTATAAGCGCCCTCTATTAGCGTTTTTACGCTATCTTTCCTGACGCCTTTCACATTTTTCTTCGTCACAAGCGCTTAAACGTGCCCTTTCCGGACACACATTCTAGGACGAAAAATGCTTGTTTAGATTTCCTCTACCACCCTTTAAAATTTGGCCAGTTATTATCCGATCATCCTGTGTATGGGTTCTATACAGATTTTAGGGGGGAGGGAGGAATACATAAACTATGTACTTTTTTCTGGTTCTCTTCATCGAAGAAACTGAAAGTGCCAAAAGTGTGTTTTATCCTTTGAAAAGGGAAAGTGGGTTCCTGTTTTAATAAGTAGGTGCCCCCTATTTATAAAAATGGCATTCTTATTCGAAAAGAAGAGGTATTTCTGAGTAGAATGACATGTTTGTTGAGATTTTATTGTAACCGATTTCCCTATGAGTGATTATCTATATATTTAAAAGACCAGGCAATTTTTTGAGTGATCAGCCCTGGGTTTCTACAGAACCAATTCTGACCATTATTTTTTTAAATGAAAGCTGTTCATATGTAGATGTGCCCGTTCTAGCTATTTTTTTTTTTAGTTTATTTCCATTTTTATATTTTAATTTTAATTTTCAAAGCTTTTTATGATATTTCTTCAAAAGGGTGGCAATCAGGTTAAGCTTTTCTCTCTATACTATAAATTTTTTTTACACATTCCCCCCATCAGAAGCTTGATTTCATCAGTGAATGTGTCATCGTATTTAAAATAAAGAATTTAATTGTTTTCATAAAATTTAACCATAATAAAAGGATTGCGTGTAATTATGCACTCATCGCGGAAGAACACAGATTATTTACTGAAAAATAATAGTATGTAAATAAAATAACAGAAGATCATCTATTATTATAAAAGTAATATCTAAAGCAGTGATTCCCAACCTTTTTTTTGGACGAGCCCCACCTAAGCATCTGTAAAATCAGGATGTCCCCCCTTTCCTTCTCTATCATATAAATCTTAATTTTATATTTAAAAAAAAAATAAACTTCTATTTTTCCGAAACAATCTGAAAATAACATTAACTCTGATAAGTGATTTCACATTCTTTAATTTAACAAAATCATATATTTTTTTAATTACAATTATGTTTTTATTATAACTCTATGAATCAATGAGGTCATGGATCTTCGTCTTTACATCTACCAAAGTTTTTTATATTATGAGAACTTTAAAAGTGATAAATAGTCTACATTTTAATCTTCGTATAATTTCTTGAATTCTCTCTCATATTTTATATTACATCTGATAGAATTGATACATTTTATAATGAATTTCAGTACTTCATTTGTTTTTCGCCGAGACTGTAGGTATAATATAATTCACAAGTAACATTTCCGGATTCGTGCTTTTATCCATTTTAAGTTACTATTTTTCTTTCATCTCACAACATACTTCCTTGATAGCAGGCTTTTTTCCCCATTATTATTATTTGGCCACCATGTTTTCTCCAATTTTAAATTTTAAAATGGATATGTCATGAAATATGTTTATATATTATGTATGTGGTCTGCAGAAGAGCCATAAGAAGTTTATTTTCTATCCATTTCCTTCCGGGATGCTCAAGGGGATTTATTAATTTCATAAAAGTATTACCTCATTTAGATAATTCAAAACATTTTTTAGATTAAACATATCCATTTTAGATATATCCTACAAAATTTCATAAATAAAAGTTCCTTCATAGGGTAGATGTAAAAGTTTTTTAAAAAAACGTGTGTTTTACTAAAATAATATTGCAACAATAAAAATTTAAATGATTTTTTTAATAGATAAAAAGTGTCAATATCTAAAAGAAATTTCACATAATTATTCCGTTGGCAGTATATTTTGAAGTTTAGAAAATTAATTTTTATTCAGTTATTTTTAAAATTTTTCACGTATAATTTCTATTTTTAGACTACGACATTACTTTCCTTAGAAACAAAATGGCAGAAATTTTTATAAGAAATCTGAAATTGCCCCCCTGAAAAGCCATATTGGCCCCTTGTGGGGCATACGCCCTACGTTGGGAACCACTGATCTAAAGCGAAATGCTTCCGAAGGGGAAAACGACGTCATTCGGAAAAGAGATAAATTTGCTCCATGAATATAATATATCAAAGTAAACTAATATTGAGTGATAAAGTATATATTCTAATTAATATATTCTTAAGATAAGATTAATATATATTCTAATTAAGATTAATATATATTCTAATTAGGATATTCTAATGTGATAAAATACTTTTTACAAGGTAAAGATTTTAGCTCCGACCTGTTGCTTTCCGATGAAACCGAATCTGAAACATATCATTCCAGAACTTGAAAATAGTGTGGGGTCGGCTCAAAACAATAATAAAGAAGCCATTCGCAGTGCTAAGCAGATGATCATAACAACCTACAGTGATACCAAAAGATGAATTGAATACTTTGAAAAACCTTACATTGGATGCAGAATTTATTTTAATCCAGACGGATAAATATAATAAATTAGCTAGATTAAATAGAGGTGATTATAAAAATAAAATGCTAAAATGTATCAACAATATGGATTGCGTGGAAGTGAAGAAGAATCCGATTAACAAAAAGGTTAATGATATGTCATGAAAGATGAAGTCAATAAAGGAAGTTGGCCTGATAATAGGAAAGTGCTAGTTTTTATTTATTTGTTTACCCAATTTTAAGTTGTGGCATGATACCAAAAACAATAACCCTCCAATAATCAGCCAACGTAGAATAAATACTCTCATCCAATTTAAATCGGAATAAAAGATGCAGAGTAAACTTTCACTTCCCTTACAGGTCGACAGACCTTTTCATCGAATCAAAGAATATCTGAGATTTACTTCATTCTAAAACCCAACTCTTGTTTGAGAATGCCGCTTCATAAGTTCTCCATCAATATTGGCAGAGTAGTCCTATAAAACATACATTTATATAACAAGGTGAAGGGGAAACTGTATTGATTCCCAACCCCCTTCTTCGACAACTTTACAGAGAGCGCCATTTCGTCGAAAAATGTATATTCAGTTTAAAACGAAACCGTGAAAGGATTCTTTTTGCGATATCTATACAAAGTGACGTTTACTTAACTTTTGGGATGGCTTTAGCGGAACACTGTTTTTTTTTTTTTTTCTGTTGTTTATTTCTTTAGTTTATTTCTGATTTATTTTGGGATTTCATCTTCAATAGTTGACAGAATCCGTGTTGAATTCATTTGGAAAGTGTTTCGAAATGTTATTTGAGCTTTTTAAAATGTAGATAAATATGGCTATTTCAAACTTTGAGTTAAATCTCTATTCAGATAGTGAAACTTTAAATAAAAATTTATATAAAAAAAATTAAAAATGATTGGACACTGCACGTAGTAATCTAGTTCAGTAGAGGCCTGCTAAAGTTGCTCGAATGGCTATGCAGGCTGATTGATCTTAAAAAACTGAATTGCTCGATTTCGACATTATATAGAACAACTAAACATTTTTTTAATTGCAATACTTCAAAATAATGGTTACATTAAAAAACTGCAACGTGTTTATCCTACATTTCTCTATTAAATTCCCCATTTTCTGTTTTCATAGGCGATAGATTTTGTAGGCTAATAATAAGCTCGACGCAGCAGGAGTCGTTCTGTAGCTTCAGGGCCCCAAGCCCTCCCTTCCTACTTTTCGGTGTCTTTAATTCGTGCAAAATCCCTTTTAAATTTGTCCGGTTTCAATTTTTGATTTTTCCCCCCTTCAAACTGGCTTCCGCAAAAGAGTCGGAATAAGTAGAAGAATAAAGGGCTGCGGACGAAAAGAGGCCGATTTTGTAGGCTGAGAAAATGAGAAGGTCACAATAAATTCTCTTTTTGGAATGGAGATATTTCTATTGAGATTCCGTACGTAAATTTCACTGATCTTTTATTAGGTGAAGAACCCAAATTTTTTAATCGAAATTTTTGAGAATGTGCTTTAAAGAGATTTTCCTTGTTAGTTGAACCTCGGATAGGGCTATGTTTCGACATTCCTATCCCACAAAAAACTTCTAAAACCCCGAGTTTATTATTATTATTATTATTATTATTTATATATTGTGAAAATAATAAAAATAATAAATATTGCGAAAATAAAGTTTCCGCGCTTCATTAAAATTATTCATTAAACATTTTCTTTGTAAACTGATTCTACAATCCTAGTTTATTAAAATATTCCCTATCTGAAATAATATTCTCCGTTTACTTAAATCAGTTTCTATTTAAAATGCGTATTTTAATATCTTATTTCCTTTCAAAATCTATTCTAAAAAAACCGTAGTTATTATTTCCTTTCAAAGGTTTTCATTTTTCAATCTTAAAATGCCGATATTAAAATGATCTGTTTTGTACCATTTTTTTAATTTTATTTTGAAAATCGTTTGGTGCGCTTTTTCCGGGAGAACCGCACCGTTCCATTTTTCTAAGCCCTTAAAAGTTGGGCCTAGCTTCGTCTGTTATTGGTTTTTCCCCACACTTGCAGTGCAGGGAAAAACCCTTCTACGCCGTAATATAAAACGCCAAAACGTGAGTTTAGGAGCTCAGATTTCGTTTCATTAATTGCCTTTAAAAACTACGTCTGGTGTCTAGAAGCGAGACATTGGAGTAATCTAACATATTTTCCTAAAATCTAGTTTACGCTGAAGTAACTACGATGGTAAATGTATAATATCGCAACAAGCTGTGATTTGTGGTGGATGCTTTACAACTGTATTCTACTGGAAGGAAAAAATGAAAATTCTTCCTTTATGAAGAGCTGCTCTTTTATTTCTCTGAAAATTGCCAATGTCGAGCAAAGGCCAAAAGGGATAAACGAGGACTTCGTAAGTGCTATTTAATTTAGCGAGTTCAGAGGTATCCACTAAATAGTTCTTTCCTAAATACGGAATGATATGAGAGGTTTATTTTAAAGTCTTATAATGGAGTCTCATAGAGCAATCTTTACTTTTATTACTTCATGACATGCTACAAATTATCGTAACATAGATAAGACCTGTTAATCCATCTCAAAAGAAAAACCTTTTCCTGAGGAATGGCATTGTTAAAAATCATCGGTCTGAAATGAATTCGCAGATGGTAATCATTTCCCGAAGGCAAAATGAGAATCTTTTTCTTTGCTTTTACGTTTGATTCGACACAAAATACATTTTCGACGGAGAGCCTCGTTTCTAACGTAAATCTCGCTGACTTCCATCGGAAATGCGGCTCGGGGCGAGATTTTAACGAACTCATAACGAGATGAAAACAGCCGATCCATGCTGCTCTACTTTAGCTCTTTTAGAAAGCATCTTCGTTATTTTTTCCTCTGTCAATTTCGATGTACAACGGCTTAAAAGTCGACCTATAAAGATTGGGTTCATCTGAAATAAGCCCCGAATAGCCTCTCTGTACTTTAATTGAGGATAGGGTAAAAAAAAACAATCTTGAGCACACTATTGTTTTCTATCCCTTTTCTGAATGAATTGTCTATCTATTTAATCTAGAATTTAAGGAGATTCAGCCGTTCGTGCAGGCAAAAGATTATTTTTTTCAGGTATTAAAATTAAAATAATCAAATGGGGAAATTTTGTAGGTTTCTTAGCGCCCAAAAAAACATCAAAACGCCCACTGTGACAGCGTTTTTTACATTATTTTCTGCATTTATCAAAAAATTAAGAAGCACGGCACATTATATAGTTTCTAAATAAGAGAATTTCCCCGTTTGATGCATTTGAGAGCAAAAATGAATTTTAAAATGAATCAGAAAATAAGCAGTTTGGATCGAAATACACCCTTAATGCGGAATCCTCGATGTTACCACGCGAGCATAACTGTTTCATGATAAGAAAATATTCTTCTATCGATTCATTTTCTTGCAATTTTCGTTTATTTAATATATCATGTAACTCGGTACTATAAGTGGTACTGAATTCTGAAATTAAGAGTTGTTTAAGTTTGTCATATGAATTGATATGAAATTCTGTCTGTACTAACAACTGGGCTTTTCCTCGTAAGGATCTTTTACAAAATATGAATTTATCAAAGTCAGATAAGTTAAACATATTAGTGACATCGTCAACATTATTGATCCAGACATTTATATCACTAAAAGAACTTCCGTCAAAAGGAGGTACAATTCTTTCAACATCGGTAAAACTAATAGACCATGGCACAAAACTTTGAACTGGAAATTGCTTCTGTTTGTCAAAATTTGATAATTCAGTGTTGTTACTTAAAGTCATGTTATTTGAAGGCAATTCGGGTTCCGAGTCAGTGTCACTTTCATTTTGTATAATATTAGTTTGTAGTAAGCTCAAGTCTGAAAGGTATGTAACTAATCGGGTTGCAAGATCATTTAGAGATCCTTCTTTAGCAATACAAAGTAGATTGCACACTGTAATCAGATCATTTAATGAAAAATCAGTTTGAACTTTAGTTATTTTATTTTTGAACTCGGTGCTGTCGGTTTGAAAACCGAAACCAGCAAAATCACGTATTCTCTTTCTATTAGATCGATCACCTTCAGCATCAAATAAGAATTTATGTAGTAATTTAATATTATTTGTTCGTTCGTTTTTAAATGCAAGTTCCAGTTCAGGTATTTCAACTAGCTTCATAATAAAATAATAACAATGAACTCACCATTAGAATAATATCCGGCTTGAATCTGTATGATGAATAATTCTAATTAATAATATTGGTGGGTTAACTGGCACTTCTGAACACCACTTTATGGGATTAGACTCTATTTATAAATCATAGCTCATTTCTAAGACAAACACTGACATTTATTAAGACGAAGACAAAACAAAAATACAGATAAAAGCTCTCTTTACAATCTATATTTAGGTTAAAAGCAACGAACTTTGGCTTCATTTACATAACGTCGTTGAATATTTCCATGATTTTCGTACGTCATTTAAATCTTCTATCTTATTTTATGGAAAATATTATGTTTCTTTTAACAAAAATCTGCGTCGTCGAACTCTGTCTGGTTCTATTTACTTTTTCTGCATTTCCACTTCACACAGCTTCGTTACCTTATTAATATCGAAACGGAATACAGCATCGGAGACATTCAGTCCTATTCAAGTGTTCTTACGAAATTCCCACATGCGGCCTTCCTGACATCTGGAGCTGCCGCAGCGACATGTGCTAAAATAGAATCTGAAAAAGAAACAAAAACAAAAACCAGTAACTGTTCTTAGGGGAAAAAAAATTAATCTGCACGTTATATTTGAAGTGGCGTAACATCATATGGAAATTTCTTTAAAAGCATTAATTTATAAAATTTTCATAACACACAAGAAGGAAAGATTAAAAAAATGTTTTTTTAAAGTTTCAGTTTCCATCAGGCCAAGGTTTCATGTATTCAGCACATGAGCTAGTATTTATCGGTCCTTCGGTTGATGAGATTTTCGCTACGTCGTAGGTGTCGTTAGACTTCACTTTGATTACTTTATATGGACCTAGGAATTTAGATTTCAACTTTAAACCTGGTCCTTGCTGGGTTCTCTTTATTGCTACAAGGTCACCAAGCTTGTACTTCCGTGGTTTCTTACGTCGTAAATTATAGTGCTTGCGATTTTCTTGTTGAATTTTCAGAATATTCTTCTTGGCTTCTTTACGGAACTCTTCTCTGTCTTTCATGAATTGTTCTTCGACTGCATTGTTTAAGAGGTCAATAATTTGTACATCTTCTTTCTGTTCCATTTTTGTACCAAAAATATTTCAAACGGTGTTTTCTTAATGCTTCGTTGGTAAGTTGAATTAATGTCTTGTTGAACTTTCGAAACATGTTTAAACCATTTGGTCGGTTCGTCTTTGGACATTTTAGAGATTACAGAAATTATGGTGGAATTAAGTCGCTGTACTTGACCATTGGCACGGGGAAGACCAGTTGTAACTGTCTCGTGCTTTATATTTTCATCTTGACAATAATCAGCAAATTCTTTACTTGTGAAGGCAGGACCTTTATTGCTAATGATGGTGGAAGGATTGCCAAAAGTATAACTTTGTTGTCGTAGTTTTGATATAACTTCGGAAGCAGAAGTGGTTTTACAGGGATACAACTAGACGAATTTAGTAAATGCATCTATTAAAGACAAAATATGTTTGTAATTTTTGTTAGTTGTTTCAAGAGGACCTAAATGATCAATGTGGTAGGTTTGGAGAGGAGTCTCTTCTTTAGGTAAGGGATGTAATTCACCTTCTTGTTTTCCTCGTTTGCGATTATATAAAAAGCATGTTACACAATTTGCTATAATTTTATCAATTTTATTTGACATATTAGGGATGAGAAATTCTTCGTTAAGGAGTTCTTCACAGCGTTTACGGCCAAAATGTCCTTTGTCATGAACGTGTTTAATGACATTTAGCTGCATTTCATCCGGCAGAACTACCAGATCGATACCTTTATGATTTTTATAGAGAACGTTATTTTTAAGGAAATAGTTGTCATATGGCTTTGTTTTCAAAATTTCTTTGATGGCTTGTATATGTTCGTCACTGTTCTGGGATTGTATGATTTTGGAAGTAAAACTATCTTGAATGATCATACATACTGGATTTCTACTTAAAGAGTCGACATGGCGCATGCGTGTACCTTGTCTGTGTTCGATTGTATAGTTATAATCAGCTAACATTAAAGCCCATCGAGCAATCTTAGTGCAAAGATCTTTTTTATTCATAGTAAGGACGAATGCGTTGCAATCTGTGACTATCTTGAAAGGAATACCTAGAATGTAAACGCGAAAATTTTTAAGGGCTTCTATGACATCTAAAACTTCTAATTCGTAACTCGAATATTTACGTTCGGCATCTGTGGTTTTTTTTGTTCATAAAGTAGACAGGATGAAATTGTTTGTCAATAGAAGACTTTTGAAGGAGGACTGCTCCGTAACCGTCAATAGATGCATCACAGTGGACTTCTGTTTCGTTACTAGGATTATAAATGCTTAAAACAGGATATGAAGAAAGGATGTGTTTCAGCTGATTAAATGCATTTCGTTGCTGGTCACCAAAGTGAAATTTAGTGTCCTTTCTAAGGAGATCTGTTAAAGGCTTAGCTATTAAAGAGCACTCTTGAATGAATTTACGAAAATATGAAGTTAGACAGACAAATGAATGTACATATTTTATACTTTTAAGTTCTGGGAAATTGAGGACAACTTTAGTTTTTAAGGGAGATGGATGCAGTTGACCATTTTTAATGTGGTAACCCCTGTAAAAAGTGGCATTTTTTAAGATTCAGTTCTAAACCATATTCGGATGCAGTTGTAAGGACGCGCTGTAATTTCTGGAGTCCTTCAACTTCGTTTTCAGCTGGTATTATGAAGTCATCCATATATACAATAAGTATTTTTTCATTAATGAGGTCTCGAAAAACGTTATAAATATATCTTTGAAACACTAAGGCTGTATCGCTAAGGCCATAATTCATATATAAGAATTCAAATTGACCAGAATGTGTTACGAAAGAAGTATATTTTCTACTATTTTCTTCTACTTCGACATGAAAAAATGCATTTTTAAGGTCAAGAGTAGTAAATACTTTTGCAGAATGCAACTGATCAATAATATCATCAATTACTGGGAGGGGAAAACGTTATTTATGTGTTTTAGAATTTAACTTCCTATAGTCAACACACAATCTATATGAACCATCTTTCTTTTTTACTAGGACAATAGGTGATGAAAAATTACTAGTGCTTTTACGACGCCCTTTTCGAGTCACTCAGAAATCTGTTTTTCGACGAAGTTTTTCCCTATTGGAGCCAAGCGTCTGGGAGGACAAGTGACGGGTGTTTCGTTTTCCAGATGAATTGATAATTTAACATCAGTTGTCTTTATTTTTCTGGGAGAATAATTTTGAATAAGTTCTGAAATTTTTGAACGTATTGTTTCATCGGTAATATGAGATAAATCGAGATTAAGATCGTCTAACATATGAGCAACATTAATCAAAAAATTATTGGACGTTTGTCACTTTTCTCGATTTTTTGCATCGAAATATTATTTCCAGAAATTGTTGAAATACTTTGTTGTATAACATCTGTACCAATAATAAGATCAAAAGATATGGAATAATCTGGGACTACATAAACATTAGTTGTATAATTAAAATCATCTATCATAATGTCCGTAGAGAAAAAAACCAGGGGTTTGATTATAGTATTTCCTAATCCAGTTAATGTGATAATTGAATGTTCAAGGTTCGAGATTGTAGGAAGTTTGCGGTAAATACTTTTCTTTGGCAAACTTCTTTCACTACCAGTATCTACCAATGATATAACATTTACAGACGAAATAATGACTTGTTTGGTCATGAAAGTGTTCGACGTGACCGTGGAAACATTGGAGGGTTAGCTCTAGGCCTCCTTGGTTGATCACATTGAGCCGATTTATGGCCAAAATTCGAACAATTGAAACAACGAGGGCCTTTGTCTTTATGTCTGCATTGGCTACTTTTATGATTTGACAAACCACAATTAAAGCAAAAAAGATCAGATTTTGGTCGAAAGGATTTGTGTTTCACTGGCATTTCAGGTTTGACTTTACGAAATTTACTGTTCTCAAAGTCATGTCGAATTTTGTCATACATTTTGAGCTTTTGCTGGAATTCTACAATGGATTGGCATCCATATAACATTGATTTTCTGAAAACAAGGTCAGGTACACCGTTTATGATGTATTGCATTAAGGGTGTATTCGAAAAAATATTTTTCCACCCCCAACAGCTCGAAATTTTCTGAGACATTTTCAGACTCATTTTTAAAAGTGAAAGCATGAAACTTGCTGGGGTGATTTCTGAAGACATGTTTAACATGCCGTGTGATTTCATTTTCAGCTCAATTCATTAGAATTTGATTTTCAAACAATTATTTTCTCAGTATGACCATTTTTTTCATTCCCAGATCGCCCGCTTCGGAAAATTCGGTTCAAAACGCCCACTGTGACAGTGTTTTCTACAGTATTTTCTGCATTTATCAAAAAATTAAGAAGCACGGCACATTATATAGTTTCTAAATAAGAGAATTTCCCAGTTTGATGCATTTGAGAGCAAAAATGAATTTTAAAATGAATCAGAAAATAAGCAGTTTGGATCGAAATGCACCCTTAATGCGGAATCCTCGATGTTACCACGCGAGCATAACTGTTTCATGATAAGAAAATATTCTTCTATCGATTCATTTTCTTGCAATTTTCGTTTATTTAATATATCATGTAACTCGGCAGAATTATAAGTGGTACTGAATTCTGAAATTAAGAGTTGTTTAAGTTTGTCATATGAATTGATATGAAATTCTGTCTGTACTAACAACTGGGCTTTTCCTCGTAAGGATCTTTTACAAAATATGAATTTATGAAAGTCAGATAAGTTAAACATATTAGTGACATCGTCAGCATTATTGATCCAGACATTTATATCACTAAAAGAACTTCCGTCAAAAGGAGGTACAATTCTTTCAACATCGGTGAAACTAATAGACCATGGCACAAAACTTTGAACTGGAAATTGCTTCTGTTTGTCAAAATTTGATAATTCAGTGTTGTTACTTAAAGTCATGTTATTTGAAGGCAATTCGGGTTCCGCGTCAGTGTCACTTTCATTTTGTATAATATTAGTTTGTAGTAAGCTCAAGTCTGAAAGGTATGTAACTAATCGGGTTGCAAGATCATTTAGAGATCCTTCTTTAGCAATACAAAGTAGATTGCACACTGTAATCAGATCATTTAATGAAAAATCAGTTTGAACTTTAGTTATTTTATTTTTGAACTCGGTGCTATCGGTTTGAAAACCGAAACCAGTAAAATCACGTATTCTCTTTCTATTAGATCGATCACCTTCAGCATCAAATAAGAATTTATGTAGTAAGTTAATTTTATTTGTTCGTTCGTTTTTAAATGCAAGTTCCAGTTCAGGTATTTCAACTAGCTTCATAATAAAATAATAACAATGAACTCACCATTAGAATAATATCCGGCTTGAATCTGTATGATGAATAATTCTAATTAATAATATTGGTGGGTTAACTGGCACTTCTGAACACCACTTTATGGGATGAGACTCTATTTATTAATCATAGCTCATTTCTAAGACAAACCCTGACATTTATTAAGACGAAGACAAAACAAAAATACAGATAAAAGCTCTCTTTACAATCTATATTTAGGTTAAAAGCAACGAACTTTGGCTTCATTTACATAACGTCGTTGAATATTTCCATGATTTTCGTACGTCATTTAAATCTTCTATCTTATTTCATGGAAAATATTATATTTCTTTAAACAAAAACCTTCGTCGTCGAACTCTGTCTGGTTCTATTTACTTTTTCTGCATTTCCACTTCACACAGCTTCGTTACCTTATTAATATCGAAACGGAATACAGCATCGGAGACATTCAGTCCTATTCAAGTGTTCTTACGAAATTCCCACAAAACTATATACATGAGGTTATTTTAAAAAGGAAACGCACGCTTTTCCTTTACGCTCGAAATATTATACAACTGAGGACAGTTGTTATACAATTTCATAAGGCCACTGGTCAGTGCGAGGTGCGATTTTCAATGTGATTTCTAGAGTTTTGATGGGTATCGCGCCGATTTATTGACATTTGTAAAAGGAATTCGGGTTCAAACTTTCAGCCTATTTAGTAAATTTTGTCCTCACTGAATTTTTTTCTTTTTTTTACAGATTTGTGATGTGATTTTTAGCGTTTTTTCGTGTTCCACGGCGATTTTTTTACATTCGTGAAAGGAAATTAGTTTCAAACAGTTAGCCTAATTTAATACGAAAAATTTTGCCCTCCGCGGTTTTTCAACGCTTAATAATTTTTAAATGCGATTCTTTGCGTTTTTTCAACATTTCGCCCCGATTTTCGACATTCGGGAAATGTTACACTGTAGTAAATATTGCCCTCTGCGATTTTTGAATTTTTAGCTATTTCCTGTGCTCTTTTTAGTGTTTTTTTTTGTTTTTTTTGTTTGGAGGGGAGGCGGGCAGCTATTTTTCACATTAGGAAAAATAATCATGTTTTAAACTTTCAGCCCATTATAATAAATTTAGTTCTCTTTTTAATAAAGTTTATTTTTGAATTCATGCAGCGATTTTTGAAGTTTTTGCGAATTTTTATGCTAATTTTAGACTTTTGCTAATAGACACTTGCTTTTTAGACTCTGCGCGATTTTGGACATTCGCAAAAGGAGTCTGGTTTTAATCTTTTACCTGAATATAATAAATTTTGTCCTCTGCGATCTTTTATGCGACTTTTAGTAATTTTAACTTTTTAACTATTAACCTTTTGCAATTCGCGGCGATATCTAATGTGTAAACATTAGCAATAGGACATCTGTTTTCAATCTTCTGGAGCAAGAATATTTTTGTTCTCTTTTCAAAAAAAGTTTTTACGAAGCGATTTTTACATTTTTAGCGATTTTCTGAGTTTTCTTCGCGTTCGTGTGATCCTTTGATGAACCGAACAAACTCCGGTAGGATCAGCTAGTTCATTAATATTACATAATTAATTTTATTATTCGAACTATTTTTTTTTTTTTTTTGTATCTGTAGATTTTAGTCCCTAAAATTGGACGTCTAGTTTGAAACTTGGCTTTTAATGGATCATGTCAGCACTCTTAAATAAAGATGTCTTTGACTTAAATTTTGTGAAATGTCATTATGTTCGCACGGATCAGTGATTCTATTGATACATTAAACAATTTCTCACAGTTTTTTTTTTTTTCATTCAAACGATTACTCTTTTGAAATTGTAGTCGTACGCTTTCAGTTTTATGGATTCCATTGGATTTCCAGATTTTACCGGTCAACTCCCAAAAAGAACCACAGAAATCCTTCTGAAGAAATCAACTGCTTTTAACTTTTTCCAGCTATCTAGGAAATGGACTTTGGACGGTCAAACAACAGAAAATTTTTGGTAGCGAAAAGTTGCCAAAGAATATCTGTATACAGAAGATATCTGTTGATGGAAGAACGAATTACAAGATTATAGAATCACGTAGTCATACATGCATTTTCTGTTGACTATCGACGCGTTTCCCAACAGAGAAACTCTGTAGGCGGATTCCTGTTGGGTGAGGGTGCTATTTATTATTTTTTCGATTTTTATTAGCTAGGCACACAGGAATTTTTTGTTTAATGATCGACTTGTTCATATTAATATTTATACATTTTTATTTTTAGAAGCTGCTATTAGAAGCTATTTTTTGAACTGTTTCAATATTAATTTAAAAAGCTTATTTGCAATAAAATATTAAAAGTCGCATTTATATAGATTTTGTAATATAAACGCATTATAAATTGGAATACGCAAAAAAAAAATTCTGTTTTTTTTTTTTCACAGAATAATAATAATAATAATAATAATATGATATCGGGTAATTTCCCTTTCTCCTCATCATAAAATAAGCATGAATTTTGCCAAACATAAAAGAAGAGCCACTAAAATATAAATAAACATCAGCATCAAAAGAAAGCATTTCATTTCAACTAAAAATAATGAAATACGTTTTCCTTCTCCTTTGAAATTATAATGTTTTTCCGTAAGTGTACAGTAAATCATCATTAATTAAATAAGTATATTTTAATATAATTCAAATCAAATTGATAACAAAATTAAACTTGATTAATTTTATGAATAGAATGTTCAAAGTTTAGAGGAATGATTTTCAAAATAATTCAGAATTGTAGCTCCAATTCTTATTCCAACGAAAGCAGAAAACAAAGTTTACAATTTTGAACTTAATCACTAAAGTTAACACTAAAGACGGTAATTAAAAAAAGTAAGATTTTTTTATCTATAATCAAAATAATGGACATGAACGATTAATCAAAATATCAGTCACTTCAAATTAAATTGAATAGCAACAATAGCAAATGTGATAAATTCTAAAAATAAAAATATATGAACAGCGATCAGGTCTAATAAATAGTATTCAGATTAATACTATGCCAACATATCAATTGTCTATGCTATATAACCCTTTAAGACCCGATGTATTTGTAAACAAAGCTAGTCATGCCTGTAGAAAGTAAAACATGGACTGTAGAAAGTAAAAAATGATACTTTACTCTATCTGCAAACCAGAACTCTCGTCCGACTCGAGTTTTTATTACTTACGAGTCAGGAGCAAAAACTTAAATGAATTAGACATTCATGACAATGAATTAGACATTCACCCGCACGATCGTGCGGGTTGGGTCTTAAAGGGACAAAATAATTCATCGATTCTGTGTTTATTAAAATTATTATTCCGATGTGTATGTTTGGTCAATTTTTGACAAAATTAATTAAAAAAGTTCGATCTAAATAATTAGAAATAACACATATGAAATACTATTAAACTGTTAGTCATGGAAAAAAGGGTAATTATGTTAAATGATCAATCGATACATCAGTTATGCGAAAATTCTGGATTTGTATATACTAAAGAAGTAAAGTTTGTTTGTTTGTAGGAGCTACCGAATCGATTTCAAAAGTAATGGTATTAAAATGATGGTGTTAGTCCCTGTTCGAATATAGGCTATAGCTTATGTCCATGCCCTTTACCATACTATTTATGAGTTGCATGCAATGTATAGTTGACCGGTCCATTTTTTCTATCGATTAGAGTCGAAATCTCATAGCAGTTTTTAGTGTCTATTTTCACAATCATAAATGATAAATCTTTTTAAATATTATTATTTAAATATTATTATATATATATATATATTCTAGCTGTTTTTAATTTTTATTGAGACAGCAAAAAGAATGTCTGGAACATTTAGACATTTAGAATGTACTTATTTTTTATAGTTTCTGTGGCGGCTCATCGAATTTTTATTTTATGAGCAAAAAAAAAAGATTATTTTAGAAATTATTGAAAGAAAGGGATACACTCGGGGCTTAAAAATAGATTTTTTAGTGTTTCACGCTGATTCTAATTTTGCTAACTTTTGTCTTTTTTCATTTGGCTTCTGTTTTTTATTTCTTATTCGCCAAATCATTCATGTTGGTCAAAAGCCAGTGGGAGAACCCCTGGGTGTATCCCTATTTACAAGAAGTAGGTCACCCCTATCCTGACCGATATTTCTAACATAAAGTCAATCTTTCACTTATAGTGATATTTCATTTTTTATCCATCCTCTATTGGATTCCCCCCCCCCCCCCCCCATATAATCCATATCGAGAAATCTATTCTTCACCGCATGAAAGAGTGAATGTTACAAAATTTCTTTTATTGTTGGATGCCACGTTCTCCACGAGTCTCTCTTTTTAAGCCTTTAATAACTTAAAAAATCCATTTGGGAATTCGAAACAAAACTTTTCACCAAAAACTTTTTACTTTATTTCCAAAATACAGAATGTTGCATAAAAGGAAATCGATTCTAACCATACAAGTTATTTCCTTTCAACGCCTATCGACACAAGGAGGAGGAGGGGGGGGGGGGGCTGATATTTTTTCTAACAAAAAGAATCGGCCCTTCATTTATGTGAAGAAACAAACCTGAAAGAAACTTTTAGTGGCAGTTTTTTTTATCTGTATAATTTCAGAGTACCTATTAATACCTATTAATTGTACCTATTTTATTTTTCATTTTTCAGGTTATTCTAAAAAGATGTTCTGCAAAGAAGTGTTCTGTATTCTACAATGTCTGATATATATGGAAAAAACGGCTTTCGGAAAAAAATGAAAGCTATTAGTTTACAAATAAGTAAACAAAATGACTGCATGTCAATAAATTTAATTTAAGAGAGAATGAAGCAACGTTTAAAAGCACATATGTAAGAACATGAGAGGTGCATACAGCTGTTTCGGGACTTCTAAAGTTCCATCATCAGTGCAAAATATTAAAAATAAATAAATAAAGCGAGTCAAAGAAACGCACCTCACAGCTTGCCGTCAGTGACGAAATAGCCTTTCATATACTTACATTTGTGTCTTTTAAAAATTGTTTCATTCATTTTTAATATATTGGGAGAAAGAACAATCCCCCCCCCCCTTCTTTTTTTTTTTTTTTCTTTTTTTTTTTTTGTCAATTGCATTGTCAGATGGATTTATCCCTTAAATGCCGGGTGTTGCTTTTCGGCAACATACCCAATTTAGGCTCTAAAATACTATTAGAATAATATTGAATCTATAATGCCTAATCTTGCCAATAAAATACATTCTAAAAATATTATTAAATCGATTTTCAACATGTAGATGGCAACACTTGTGCTGTTAAAAAATAAAGATAGATAAAGATTTTTGAAAAATCAGGCATTTAAGGGTTAATTGAGAGAACGTTCGAATTTTTTAGCCATTTTAAGGATTTCGTTTTTCGTTTAAAGAAAATTAAATCACTTAAATATGCTTTTCAGATATTCGAGATATTATAGATCTTCAAAAAATCGATTATTTGAAGAGCATTTCTTGAATATTTTTGCAAATTTTCGGTTAGGCGGGCACCAGTGATATATATACATATCTATGTATATATGCATGTATATATATACCCGCATATATATACATATATATATATATGTGTATATGTACAATATACGTATATGTATATATACATATATACAGGGTTCAATATGTTATCTATCGCCGACCTTTAATTTCTCAACCGTTGGTCGTACACATATAGTTCTAACTATAAAAACCTTTAAAATGAGCTAAATATTCATGTTGTGGCATTATTTAAAGTCAAAAATCAATTTTATTGACCCAGTTATTAAATTTCAAAGTTTGAGATTTTTGCATATGATTTTGTCTTTCATTAAGGGATCAGTTAAAAGATGAATTAAAGTAATTCGAGATCAAAATCAGAGAGCTATGTCCTTTTTACGGCGAATCCACCTTTAGCCGGTATCACCAAATCGGGGAATCACCAAATAGGGTTATTTCATCTAAAAATTTGAGCTAACTTTTATGGGTCGAACAGTATTCAAAAGTACCGACGATACCGGCTAAAAGTGGCTTCACCGTAAAAAGGACATTGCACCCTGATTTTGATCTCGAATTACTTTAATTCATCTTTTAACTGATCCCTCCATGAAAGACAAAATCATGTGCAAAAATCTCAAACTTTGAAATTTAATAACTGCGTCAATTTTTGTAGTACAGATGTCAAACTTTTTGTGTTATATCTGTTATGATATATGTACACTTTTACTAAATATAACCATAGGGACTGGGGGACCGTATAAAAAGTTAGTTTTCATAAATTTTATCAAATTTATTTTTGAATTTAAAAAATGCCACAGTATAAATATTTACCTCATTTGAAACGTTTTTGTAATTGGAACTATATGTCTAAGACCAACGGTTGAGAAATTAAAGGTCGGCGATAGATAACATATTACACCCTGTATATTCATACCATATCATATGTATATATAACCGAAACCGATATATATATACCTAAACCGGCTATCCGAAAAGTACCATATTTTTAATTTAATTAAAAAAAACTTCCAATTCTAATAATTTTAAAATTAAATTAATTGATTCTGCCATCTATGTTCTAATTGAAGAGGGTTAACGATTTATAAATAATAAATGAACGATTTGGATTTATTAATGAAAAGGAAAAGTGTCTTGAAATGAAAATTAAACGAAACCCTTTGTGCAATCTTCGATTTCATTTTCCCACTTGTTTTTACATTGCTCTGATGGGTAGAAATCGAGCTGACACCTACCGTGGACGATAAATTTGTGAAAGACCTTACGAGCTGTAAACTATCCCATGGTGCGTTTTCTACCGCTTTTCTCCCGAAAACCTGTCTACGATTTTGTCTATGACCTGATAGTGTCTATGATAGAATTAGGATTTGACTATAGGATACGATTTTTTTCATGACTTCTTAGGCAGGCCGCACACTGAGACGACAGATGAAAACTGAAGCGCGACTTAGGAAGAAAAAAACCAATCGAAACAAAGTAGGAAGCCGCTTAAAACCTGTTTTTTCTCCCGAAATCGAGCGACATGTTGCAAGCGTCGCCTTTAGTGTGCGGCACATGCAACATGGAGGAGGATAAACTGTTTTAAAATAGGTTTGAAACAACTTCCTTTCTTTGTTTCGACCGTTTTTCTCTCCTAAGTCGCACTTCATTTTGCTCCTGTCTGTGTGTGTGACCTGCCTTACTTTTGCAATTTTTAACAAAAACCATACATCTGCAAAACATATTCTGAATGAAAAATTTTAAAAACAAGAATAAGGCTGTTCACATAAAACCTGCCTTATGTTTATTAGCCCCAGGTACGGTATGCTATTTCTTTCTCCCAGCTTATTTTGTGTATTCCAAAAAATAACGTTACCTTACAGAAGACAGCCGTAAAAAAAAGCAGTACGATTAAATACTCTATAGCAATTTTTTAAACTTCTAAGAATCGCACATTTCCAATTTTTAGACCGTCGCATTGGAACAAAAAAAGTTCTTTTAAATGCATTTGGTTTGAAAACTGTATCTCCATTTACTTTTGAAATATTCATTTTTTTTTGTAGTTTTTTAGAGCCATTTGCTTAATATTGGCAACGAAAGTACTCCATTTCTGTAGAAAGTGAAAGAAAAATAGCAATTATATCTTTTTGTCGCCATTTTCCCATAAAAACTGAGAAAAAATATTTAATTAAAATACGTGCTATTTTGAAAAAGTATAAATGGAGGATTTCTGATAAAACATGGAGCTATTAGAAGCTAAATTAAATTTTAAATATCTATATTAAGAATGCAAACAAATGAAGGCCTGTAAATCTTTAGATTGCCGATTTTTTTGCCGAGATTTTTGAATGACGAAATCTGTTTTTATTATTATTATTATTTGTGTATTATTCAGCGATAGCGACGTCCTAAGCGTACTTTACTGTAGATGTTGTTTAACACTGGATCGCAAATGATGTATTCTTCAGCGGATGTGGATGGCGTCACTTTATGTAAAATGAAATCGCGTGTTATAAGTCTTAAAACTGAACTACAGTAGAGTCCCGATTATCGGAGTTTCCGCTTTCACCGAGTTATTTTCTTCTGATTTTTTTTTTTTTTTTTTTTTTTTCAAAAAAAATTATGGCCATTTTTTTTTCCATTCTGACGAGAAAATCAGAGTTCTAACTTTTTACGACTGCTCTTTCATCTTCACCTAATACTTCATTTATAACGACTGTTTTATAATAATAGAAGCCATCAGTCCATCAGAAGAATATGAAGTAATGGAAATGCCGGGGTCGACACTAAATTCTGAAAAAGCAGAATTCCTGTTCTCTAGTTTGAATTTTATTTTTTGGTAACTGTCTTTAAATTCTATTTCTGTTTTTAGGGGTTTATATTTTGACATCTAACATGTAGGTTGTTTATTTTATTCGCTTGTATGTCTATTCAATATATTTTTTTTTATTAAATTGCGCTTACTTACTCTGCGTTGCTACCTGTTTAAGTAGTGTATAGGTAAGAATTTCTTATGTTTGTGAGTACCACATATTAACTGTTTCAACTATTTTGAAGCAAACTCATTCGGTAAAACTTTCTGAAAGAATGGGCTGAACATAGCCGAACGTAGTCTTTTGAAAACGTAACTTTGTTTTGGAGGAAGTCTTTTGTTTCACTCACGAAGAAACAAAGTCCGGAGAAGTTTTAAAAATAGACAATGAATGAGAAAGAAGGACCATGAGAAACTTCCCATTTTCTTTTACAACAAACTAACGTTTATTTAATAACAATAAATGTAGTTTTAAACTTAAATAATGCTGCAAAATTATAACCTATTCCAAAAAGTTTTCAGAGCTACAAAGAAAAAGTGTTCGTTGAAATGAAGGCGCACTCGAAAAACAGACGATGGTTTTTTGTTGTTGTGAGAGAGACGGGGGAGGCGGAGTCATTTTTAAAATGCTTTAACATTAAACATACCGAGAATGTATTAAGAGTTTTATAAAAAAGAAAAAAAAAGAAGTTTCACACTAGATTTTTTATTTAAAACTATTTAACTTTTTTATGTAACTTATTTTTGTGTGATTCGTTTTTTATTTGTTGTATGAACGAAACTTTTGGTTCGAATCGAAATACTGGTTGTTAGTATAGTTTTAATAAACTGCTTATTTTTTATATTTTTACTTTTTTAAATTTTACAAATAAATTATATCTAAATTTCTAGGAAAGGCAAAAGTATAGACTTTATACAATGCTCTTCATATTCTCCAAACTTCTTGATTTTTTGGTTTTCAGAGAAAATAATAGAAATAGCATACTCATAGTAAAAGAGGCTCAAAACATTTTTATCTTTCGTTAAAAATTATTAATTTTATTTATTTAAATTGATGTTTTTCTAAGTCACGATGACAAATAAATAATTATTCAAAAATGTTGGCAAATGTTGAAAAAAAAAGATATATTTTCAGAAGATATATCCATTTTTTAAAACATAAAATTAATCATTTTTAATTTTTTAGATTATGTATATGTATGTACAGTTGTGGGGGGGGGGGAGGAGTTAGCACTCCCTACTAACTCCTCAATAAATTATCGCAGCAGAAAGTGACTGGTAACAAACGATTGGAAATAAAGTCTACTTTAACTCATGTCTATAAAATTTTCTTAGGGGCCATCTACCTATTAAAACGAGCCCAAACTTCATTTTTTTCAATGGCAATACCCAATTTTAACAAGATATTTCAAATCTGCGGTTCAAACTATGCCAAGACTTCCAATTTCAAGTCTTTTGAATAATAAACACTAATGTTAAATTACATTTTCATATTTGTATTTATTTCTCCTGAAATGAAATGGCTCCTAAGGTGCTCATTTTTTGCATTGCGATAATACTAATATACCCAAACATGAATTCGTTTAATTTGCAATTTTTATAATTTTATGATATGAATTATGAAATTAATATTCGAAAAAATTCTGACTTGCAACCTACAATTTTTTGATGTATTTAGATTTATTCAGTCCTGCTTTATGGAAATCCAAAATTTCATATTTTTATTCCAAGTCATTTTCAAATGATGCTTAAAAAACGGCAAAATGATGGTTTGGGCCGTCTAGGATAGAAGTGACTAAATATTTTGAAATTTCTTCTGCTATTCTGTCATCTAGCAGTCTTCAATGACTGCTTGAGTGGCGCTTAAAATGCCTTGATCAAGAAGGAAGTCATAGTGTCATAGTAGTCTTAGTGTCTCTGTCAACCATCTAGTACCGAACATGATACAGCCCCTAAAATACTCTCGTTTTAAAATAATCAATTTCTCGGAAACTTATCGTACGAATTGCATAAAAATTTGTTTTTAGGCTAATAATAGTGTAAAGTTCATTTATGCTCAGAATTGTGTACTGTTATTGAATAAAACAAAGTTATGTATCGTTTTAATATGTAGAGGTTCCCGTAAGCAAATTTTATAGACATCATTTAAAAGTAGACTTTATTACCAATCGTGTGGTACCAGTTCCTTTCTTCTACGATAATCTTTTGCAGAGTTAGTAAGGGGTGTTTACTTTTTTTTTCCACGACTGTACATGTGTACCTATGATATGTGGTACACATGTTTATGCGTGCACAATTTTATGAAAAAAGGGGTAAATATTTATAAATAAACAGCGTAAAAGGATGTGTCACAGATAACCGCAAACTTCATCCTATTTCTACGAATCACGAATTCAACCTTATGAAATAACAGTGGTTTAATAAAAATTAAAAAAACCGGCTGCGCAAAAAGCGAACTAATTAATTATTTCTCATCAATGTGAAACTATTTTTTTATATTACATATTTTTTTTTTAATTTACTTATATTGATGACTTTTAAGTTGCGTTTAATTGTTAGTAGCCCAGTGGTAGGGGAGCAAAAAAAGGCCCAATTCAGAAATAATTAGGGGAAAGCTGGAAATTGTTTTAATCCCTTCAGTTTAGGTCTAGAATGAATATGCTACGTTTTCCCCCTTGTACTAGTTGAGCGTTAGGAATTATACATTGATTTATAGTCAAAAAACACGTTTTTTTTTTTTTTTTTTTTTTTTTTTTTTTTTTTTTTAAATACCATAACACTATCTCGAAATCACTAACTTTTTCAAAAACATTGTCAATACAATTCCATTTCAAAATTTTGCCTTAATCACTAATCAAGAGCTTCAAGATAGGAGAGACCAGATTACCTTAACAATATCTCAAAACAGCTAACTATATCAAAAAATTGCCAATGCAGATGTTGTAGAGCTTAAAATTCTGAATACAATGAGTACCTACACTTAATACTTTTGTTGGATATTAAGGTCACATTCTACTTTAAAGTTTTAGCACCGTGGTCAGAGGGTTGAACTCCAAATTAATTAGGGGAAAACTGAAAGTCGTTTTAATCCCTTCAGATTAGGTCTAAAATGAATATTCTATGTTTTCCCCTTTGTACTAAGTGAGCGTTAGGAAATATATACACATTTACATTCCAAAAACACGTTATTCTTTAATATTTTGAACAATATCTGAAATTGCGACCTTAATTTTGAACAAAAATATTAATGTGAGTATTCATTTTATTCAGAATTTTAAGCTCTATGATATCTGTATTGGCAATTTTTTGATATAGTTAGCTGTTTTGAGATATTGTTAAGGTAATCTGGTCTCTCCTATCTTGAAGCTCTTGATTAGTGATTAAGGCAAAATTTTGAATGGAATTGCGACCTTAATTTTGAACAAAAATATTAATGTTGGTACGCATTTTATTCAGAATTTTAGGCTCTACAACATTTGTGTTGGCAATGTTTTTGATAGACTTAGCTGTTTTGAGATATTCTTAAGTAACTTGGTTTCTCCGGACTCCAAGCTCTTGATTAGCGATTAAGGCAAAATTTTGAAATTAGAATTGCCACCTTAATTTTGAACAAAAATACTAATGTGGGTGCTCATTTTATTCAGAATTTTAAGCTCTACAACATTTGCACTGGCAATGTTTTTGATAGAAGTAACTATTTTGAGATATTGTTAAAAATATTAAAGAAAAACATGTTTTTCGAATGTAAATATATATATATTTCCTAACGCTCACTTGGTACGAGGGGGAAACATAGAATATTCATTTTAGGCCTAATCTGAAGGAATTAAAACGATTTCCAGTTTTCCCCTAATTAATTCTGAGTTCAACCCTCTGAACATGGTGCTAAAACTTTAAAGTAGAATTGTGACCTTAATATTCAACAAAAGTATTAATTGTAGGTACTCATTTTATTCAGAATTTTAAGCTCTACAACATTTGCATTGACAATGTTTTTGAAAAAGTTAGTGATTTCGAGATAGTGTAAAGGTATTTTAAAAAAACGTGTTTTTTTATTATAAATCAATGTATAATTCCTAACGCTCACCTAGTAGGAGGGGGAAAACGTAGCATATTCATTCTAGACCTAAACTGAAGGGGTTAAAACAATTTCCAGCTTTCCCCTAATTATTTCCTCCCTAACCACTGGGTTATAGTTCCTATCTATAAACACTGTTTTGATGAGGTCTATAGATGTCTAGGATGGTTAGAGTTGCAGTCAAGCTAGAGATCCTACCTACATAACTTCCAGGTTGTATAAAATTTAAAGGGAGCTTCTGACTGTAAAATGGTCAATGAAACATCGTCTTCATTTTGAAAGCCCCATCCAATGATATGTAACTCAATAGGGTGCGTAAATTTTTTTTCCGTCTCTACCGCCGTTTTGTATTTTACGGCCGCCATTTTGAATGTATAAAAACAAAACCTAGACTATAACCATCGGACGATTAAGACGAATTGATAGAGACCTCCTTCATTAAAATCCATCTAGCCGTTGGGATGTTTTGAGGGTATAAAGAAATCCACATATCGAGATACGCGTGAAACACATAACCCTTCTTTACAGTCGGGTAAAAATGAAAAAAGAAGTAAGACTCCATTCTTTTCGTTCTTTTCTTCTTCCTTTTTAAAACTAGATTTCAGATGTTGTTGACTCTCATTAAGGCTTGGTTTATAAAATTTTCTTCTCGGATCTCTGAAAATATCGAGGCCGATAAAAAACAATTTTCGGATGAATTTCTTGCACAAAGCAATGTTTTCACATCGATTCAAGAAGAACACAAGGCATAACGTTGTTTTGAGACAAAATGTCGAAGAATCGTTCAAAAATCGAACTCTCCAATCGAATTGAACCTGTATCGAACTTTCACTCGATGCGGTGGTTTTCAAACTGCATTCAATCCTTTGGCTAATACGCTTTTTTTTTAATTTTCTTGAACGATTTGTTTTGGAGCGGTGATTTCGATTTTTAAACTTCACGAGATTAAGTTCATTCTCGTGCCGCACATCCGAACGACATTCTTTATTTTCTTGCATTCAAAATTCCTCTTGCTCCGTAATTGACACATTTTATTGCATCGTGAGTTGCATTAATTACTTACTACCTATCTTTAGTATGCTTAGGAAGCTCCTCTGAAGAATCCATAAGCTATTCATAGTTTCTTATGTTTGTATTTTTAACTTCCTGTGTTCCTCTTTTGTGTTGTCTTTCCCATTTGTTTTGATACTTGTGATTCCATTTTAATTGTACATACATAACATATACATACATTTCTTTAATTGTTTGCCACCTTCATGACAGTCGTTCCCTGTCCCTAAAATTGTTACATTTCACCCATTGCAACCCTAATTCCCAGTACACTTTATCTTAATAAGAAAAATGGAAATTCCATATGAAAATATCTGAAACAAGTGTGCGGACTCAAATGTCTGAGAAATAGCATTAAAAAGTAGCGAAGCGAGTTTGGATTTGGAATTCTCCCATTTCTTCTGTAAAACCCGCTTTCCCTTTGAAGCATGCTTTCGGCGACGAAAACATGTTCACTTTTACTATGGAGCGCGGAATTTTTTTATCTTCGAATTATTTTTTTCCACTTAGTAATTAGGTTTTTCCATTAAAGAAGCATTCAATAATTATATTTTTCCTCGAAATAGCCTCATGCGTGTCAACACACGTTCCTTACTAGTATCAGATGTGTCGCTTAGTGAGTTGTTTACTATCTCACAAACAACATGAAAAAAACTATCGGGTTCGGCTGAAATGTTTATTAAAATAAATTCCTATAGACACCTATAAAGAGTATAAAGATTTGAATGTCGTGTTTTCAAGTACACAGTATTTTAACTTCAAGAATAAATATATTCATTTCAAGAATTTACAAAAAAGGGATAGACATTTGATTCAATTTTTATTAAAATGAATAGAGTGTTATTTGTATTCATTAGAGAGAAATGGAATGAATATGTATAGAAAGTAGGGTTACTTCGCTAGAAAATATAGAATGCATGATTTCATAGAGGAATCAATAAAAAAGCTGCTTGAAAGATGGGACAAGGGCTCAAATCTTTGTCTTGTGTAGGAGATTTGAACCGGGTGACCGCGACCAGGAGATAGGATTATGCTGCAATGCAAAGATAGGCACACCCCTTTAAATTTGACAATTCTGAAAAATATTTTGAATTTTGTGAAAAGAAAAAGGCATTAGAAGAACGTAACGGGTAACTGAAACAATACGAATGGGAAAAATGCATACTTAATTAAATAGTATAGGAAAAAATACAGAAAATGTGGTTTCTTGCTAATGCAAAAAATATATCGTGGTCTTGCAATATCTGTTGGTACTCAAATAGTATCCATTTTTGTAGTATCCATTTTTGATGTTGTGAAAGTCAACTGAAACTTACCTATAGCACTATCTCAAAAATTAATACATGCATTTGAATCAAACTTCCTGTCCTGTTACACTTTCCCATAAATAGATCCTTATTAGGTTTGGATGTATACTGCCCAACAGATTATGCTGTTCGGCTTGAGAATTTTGGTTACAGGCATCTAAGAGGGTGGGGTCCGAAATTCAATGATTTGTTTTGAAAATGCGACACTTCTATCTCCTTATTAATTCAACGAACCTACAGCTTTAGAATTCTCACGATGGGCATAGATTGTCGATTAATTTTGGCACTGCGGTAGCAAATTTCGAATTATTTAAATAGGTGTGAGATAGAAAAAAGTTTTGTTCTAAGTACTCTCATTAAAAAATTAAATTTGCTTTTGAAAGGGTTTACTGTCGTTCTTCGTTACCTTTTAATGCAGCCCGCCGAGAGAAAACTTCCCATTGACTAAAGCTTAATTGCGTTATAGAAGTATTTATAGAAGTACTAAACTGTTCATGAACGGAAAAATAACTTTATGAGAAACTTCACGCGTGATTGGAAAATGAGGCTAATGTATTTTGAAAAGACCCCTTTGTGTTTCCTATTCTCACATTTTCTTTATGGAACTTATGATTAGGGTGACATTCAGTGACAGAATTCGAAAGTTTCTCCTCATTTTAACCGAACTGAAGCTATAAAAATGTCGCGTTACCTCATCTTTTTCCAATTTCGTTACTTTCGGAAGAGGGAATAAAAGACTTCCGTGTAAATGTAATGAAGTGTTCTTTAAGCAATAACCCATTTTATGATCATTATAAATGAAATACAAAGGTAGCCCGTGAAAATTACGGAAAATGAGATATAAAGATATACACAGCACAGTGAATAAGTTGCTAGAAAATATTAGTTGCTAGAAAGCCCATTTTCTCTATCTCGCCAAAGTCTCTAGACTGGAAAAGTACCTAAAACACATTAAAATCGGGCAGTTAGAAAATCAGATAGTACAGCGCCTTCTAGTGGTAATTTTTTATTAGTATCATCGGTATGAAGATGTAAAGACGTACATTTTCGTATATTACACTTTAAATTCTGACCCATAGATTTTGAAAAATGCCTTAAATGCGCGGAGTTTAAATTAAACTGCGGTGATCAATTATGAAAGATTAATGGTTTTAAATGGGAATCTCGCCAAATTAAGCAGTTATCACCAAGTTGACTTCATAGATGGCACCTTATTTTTGTCGCCAAATTTGGCGATAATTCGCCAAGTTGGTGAAGCTTTGGCGGTATTGTGTGTGTCATTAGTATTTTTCAACAATTACTCATTACAATGAGGTGGTCTAACCGGAATTGTGGGGAACACACAGAGACTTAGATTTTATATAAATAGATGAATGGCTTTTAACTCTATTTCTACGAGTGCAAAATGACACCTTTCAAAACACTTTTATGGTTTTTAGGTGCGTTCGTAATTATATAAATACGTAGCACCTATAGTTGTCGTTCAGTCCGCCTACAACAGAGCAAAAACTACCCAATCGAATGGTCTGAAATTTTAAATATATAATTGTTGCAAAATTTTGTCGCGTCATTTCAAATTTCATGAAAATCGGATGTATAGCTTAATGACAGGGACAGTCAAAAGTGTTCCATTACATGACGGCCAATGGGAAAAAATTATTGCAAGTGCATTTTAATGGTGTGACAGCCTTCCGAAGGGTCTGAAATTTTAAATATATAATTGTTGCAAAATTTTGTCGAGTCATTTCAAATTTCATGAAAATCGGATGTATAGCTTAATGACAGGGACAGTCAAAAGTGTTCCATTACATGACGGCCAATGGGAAAAAATTATTGCAAGTGCATTTTAATGGTGTGACAGCCTTCCGAAGGGTCTGAAATTTTAAATATATAATTGCTGCAAAATTGTGTCGACTCACTTCAAATTTTATGAAAATCGGATGCATAGTTTAATGACAGGGACAGGCAAAAATTTCCCTTTACATGACGACCCACGGGGAAAAATTATTGCAAGTGCATTTTAATGATGTGACAGCCTTCCGTACAGAATGAAATTGAAATGCACTTATGAAGTGAACTAAAATATACCTTTAGTACATTATGCGGTGCAAAAAAATGACTATAAAGCTAGTTATAGTACGAATGCACCTCGTTTGGCACGTTTGACGAGCCATTTCCAACTTGTTAATTTGTAATGTTCTTTGAAACAATTACAAATGATTTTTAGTACATTGAAGACTTTACTTTATGCTCATTACATACCCTCAACAACTTTACAATTAAAATAAACATAAATCAAACTGAACGAGTCGGGTATAGGGCAATCCCAAACTTTCTTCTATCTCATGCATGTTAATACTTGCTGAAAAATGCTGCCTATCAGCGCCACCGGTCAGGTGATTTATGCCAGACCCTAATCAGCAGCCACTTATGTCCACTTCTAACTGAATCGGAAAATCCGTGCCTCAGTTTTTGAGATAGAGCTATTGCGGAAATCATAAAACAAACCTACATAGCAGCGCACATGTTTCAAGACAGCAAAAACTAATGAGTGCCCATTTATGCCAGGAAGTAAACTGAATCTGAAGTTTGATGAGAATTCATAAATTAGTTCTTGAGGAATCGTGAAATCTCGAGAAATCGTGGAATCGGAAATCGTGAAAAATGCAGCCTAGCAGCGCCACTTGTTGGGCGATTTTCATCAGAATCTAAACAGCACTGATTTATATCAGGGACTCGCTGGATCTGAAGTTGGATGAAAATTCGTGAGTGAGTTCTTGAGATAGAGCTATTGTGGAAATTGTGAAAAAGGCAGACTAGCAGCGCCACCTGTGAGGCGATTGACACTAAAAAGTAATCAGCACCCGTATATATCAAGGCCTAACTGAATCTAACGTTTTGTGAAATTGAGTGCATTCATTCTTGAGATAGAGTGTCCACAAATTTTTTGTCAGATACAAAGAGACGCACAGACAGAGTGACAGACAGACATTTTCTAAAAACCGTCCAATCGTGTTCAAAACCTTCTTAAACGTATAAATCCATCGAAAACCGGAAGTCGAAAATTTTCACGAATCCAATACTTTCTTCTTGTAAAGACTCTGCCCCCCTACGAGCTACGCTCGCCAACCTACGTTCAGGCACACCAAAATCCAAAAAGCACGCTAACTTGATCGGCTTTAAAAATATTGAATTAAAAAACATAATAATAATAATAATAACAGTAGCGATCTCTCTGTAAACGGTTTTCCTTGGATTGGGGATTTTTAAGACCAAATCTGCTGCTATTGAGAGATACAATGGCTGTTTTAGTATTCAATTAAAAAATTAGTTGATGATGTAAATAAAATAAGCTAATGTAAAATGAATTAAGTAAACAGTGTTATTGTCTCCAGGTATTTTTTAACAGCGCTATAAGATAGTTCTTTTAAATAATTCATTTTAAATGGATCGTTTTAAATCTGACGTAATTTACACCAAAGTTTTATTTCTCTTATTAATATTCACGCGAAAATACTTTAGTTGTTAGAAGGAAATATTATTTGCGCTGTCTTCAAATTCACGATAATAGTTGAAAAGATTATCTCAAAATATCTCGCGCAAATATATTTTGTAATTTAAATTGTTTTTCCATATTTTTTGGCCATTTTAAATAGGACGTAAGTTTCTCCATTTACAAGTTTTAACTCATAATAATTTTTTTGTTTTAACATTTTGTTTCTCTTTTAAAATTGCAGTGTAAATAGGGTTCTTATGACGCATTTTTCCTGCTTTTAACATATAATCATTTAATTCTAATTTTAAAGCTTTTTGTTCGGTTTATAATAGTAACGTGTAAATAAATTTTTAATTTGAAGTAAATATGATTGCTTGCGCTGTTTATACAATTGGCAACAGTTTTAATTAATAACATTTTCTAAAATTTGTAAAAAATATCTCTCGAAATGCTGAAAATTTGAATTTAGAATAGAAATAAAACCTCAAAAAATGAGTCAAATAAAAAAAAATAAATGCAATCTGCACACCGGGAACTTCTAACGAATAAAACGATCTAAAAATGATTAAATTCTCATGTATAGTTTTTGCTCCTACAAAACTTTTTTAATTTAACGATTTTGTCCAACTTTAGCATTAAATATCTCTTAAAATAATTCCTCGATTCGAAAACTGCCTACATCAGCGTGTTTATCAAACATTTCTCTATAATACCGACGATTTTCATATTTTTGTATGCAGTATTTTTCTTAATATTAACGAAGAAAGGCCATGCTTAAGCATTCAAATTGGATGCCGATCTACCAGGAATATCTACGCAGATTTTCATTGGTCCATTTCCAAATCAAAACTTTTTTTTATATATAGAAGGATATAGAAGGATAGAAGAAAATAAAAAAGGTGTCATTTGACACCGGTAGAAATAGCGTCAAGGGTGTTCTCAAATTCAAACTGTCTATTTTCTGACCCATTCCTGATTCCGTTTCGTCGGTAAACACATGAGACAAGCAGGGACTGTTATTCAGAAGCACTGAAACGAATGCTTGCTTGTTTTCTATTTTTCGATAGAATATCTTTTAGGAAATGCTGTGAAACGGGGCGCTTAGAACCGATATTCCGGACAGTGCGACGTCGACATGAGACAACAATCGCCTATGCCTAAGAATACCCAAGCCGGGACTCGAACCCAGATCCTTGGCTTATATTGCCAATGCTCTATCAGATGTAAATTTCCAACTGGGAGAAAAATGTCCGGACCAGGATTCGAACCAGGAATCTTTTGGCTAAAGCCTCCAATGCTCTACCATCTGAGCTATCCCGGACGAATCTGGTGGAACTTTAAAAATCACTTGATGACATAAATACGTGTAACTTGATTAAAGTCAAGTGAATGTGACATCTACAGTCCACCATTATTGGCATTTATTCTTATAGTTTGGCAATAGATTTTTGGTGAAACTGATCTGTACCAGATCATAAAATCTGGTCTGTAATCTGGTTCAGCTCAACAGCATAAATCGCAGGTAAAGGAACTACAGAAATTGCAGAATACGTAATTACACTAGATTAATTTTATCACAATTATTTTAATTGGTAACTAAATCATATCAGATGTAAATTTCCAAGTGGCCGAAAAATGTCCGGACTTCAGCCAAGAGATCCCTGGTTCGAATCCTGGTCCGGACATTTTTCGCCCAGTTGGAAATTTACATCTGGTACTACTTAGTTATTCCATCGACCCATTTAGCCAAATTATATAAATCGCCAAACCACTCGCTAAATTATACAAATTGACATAATTTTTATTTTAAATAACGAAAGAACAAATAAATTAGTACAACATTAATAAAAATACAAATAAAACGTCGAAATAAAAATCACTTGATGACGTAAACACGTGTCACTTGCTTAAAGTCAAGTGAATGGGACATTTACGGTCCACCATTATTGGCATTTATTCTTATAGTTTGGCGATAGATTTTGGATCGACGGGATAACTAAGTAGTACCGATTTATTTACCAATTAAAATAATTGTGTTAAAATTAATCTAATGCTCTATCGTTTAAGCTACCTGGGCTGACAACCGGTGAGCCTATTTCCGGTATTATTTTATGATTGTGTTAAAAATAATAGATTATCTACGCATCCATCGTTTATATGGAGTTCCTTTAGCTACGGTTTATTCTGTTGAGCGGTCTACATGGCGGACCAGTTATTTACCAGCACTGAGCTCCATATATAACAGGAGTTCTTATTCAGCGGTCAGAAGCTTGCAAGGCAAATGAAGCATGCAAGGTAAATGTAAAAAATAGTCCGCGTTATCAGTGTTAGATATTAGTGTTCTAATTTACTGTTATCCTAATTTAGGCTTCTCTAATCAAGTTATACATATCAAATTAATAAATAATTCTGTAATCATGTAAGGGAATGTGATCAACAACATTTTTTGCCATGAATGCGAACTAAAATTGGCCTCATTGTATCCTGCCGCGCTGACCGACGGAAATCATGTTGGGAAATAGCAAGACAGATCTCCTGTTATATGGAGCTCAGTGTTTACCAGTAAGTTTATCTGAGCGGAGTTTATCTGTTTTAGTTCAGATGAAAAAATATAATTCTTATGATAACTTTACCAATCAATATGATTGTGTTAAAAATAATAGCAAGATATTTCATTTATCAAAAAATAAATATTTCATTCCAAATCACTTCAGTACCTACAAACGGGATATTTTTACATTCCACAATGATTCCTTAAACGTATCAGAAAGTTTCGCACTAAAAATATTTTTTTAGAATGCTCCTCGTTGACTCGGGAAACTATGGAATTTTTCTTTTAAATAGGCGAAATCTTGCGTTCGCTTTCGAATGAAACCCATCGGTGTAGAGAACTTCAAGTATTAAAATTATTACCTTATCTAAATTTCTAAACTGTTCTAAACTGGAGCATTTCTAAACTGTTAATCGCATAAACTTACGTGAGATTGAAATGACATAATACGTCACGAATACATTACGAACGAATACATAAAAAAAACCCTTGTGTTAATAGACGGGAATATTCCTCAAACTTCTTTATGAGTATCAACATAAGTTAATTATTAATCACGAACGAAGGTCGAATGTTTCTTCTTATTTCAACCGTATCGAAACTTTGATTATAATTTTTTGGGGTAAACCGCGAGCATAAAATATTATTTAAGCAGTGATCCGTTTTATGCTTTAATGCAAATAAATGACTAGCTCCTTCCAACCCTTAAACCCTTTATGCACTCAATGCTCTTTATGCATTTTTTGATGAAGACCCCGTTTTCAGAAACATGCGAAAATTTCTTACTCAACATTGAAAACCGCAAGTCAAATGTTAAAAGTATACATCTGTTCCATTTCCTACCACTATTCAAATAAAAAAGTAGCATGATTGGATCCCTCCCTATACGCTTTCTGTGACTGCCCCTCCTTTGCTCTGTTTTATTATTTCAAGAGCCCCGTTACGAGTTACCAACACACTCAGCGAAAATATAATTAGCTTTCGATATGGCTTGTCGCCTTTAATAGAGTTGTAGAATGCGCCGTCACCGAACATTCATCGACATTTTAATTGCATTAGAAAAAGCATTTTTAAACTATTAATGGACGGAAAATGTGTTTGCAGAAAATTCATGTCAAACTGGAGAGGCGAATCCGTTTTAAAAAGAACCTCGGCTTCCTATTCAACAAGCTTCTTTATGAGTCAACTCATTCATCGGTGACGCAGTTGAAATGATTTTCTCCATTTTAAAACTCATTTCGAGTTACTTTTAACTTCTTCCCAATTGGATTACTTTCGAGGGAACATAAAATGAATTATTTAAGAAGGGACACATTTGAAGTTACTTAGAAATAAACTTCACCACCTTTTAAAGTACAGTAAAACCTCCCTAAAGCGACCCCGTTCCGTTCCAATAGAAATGGGTCGCTCAGAGAGGTGGTTTCTTAATGGAGGTCATGTTTAAATCTAGATTTTAATTGTTGAAAAAGGTAACAATGTTACTAAAATTTATTTTTCACATTAGGAAAAAATATGAAAATTTAAGTATCAAAACAAAACTTAATTACATAAGTTAATTACTATAAAGTTTTTAAAAAATGAACGTTTTCTTTGATTTTACGGTTTTATCTTTAATGCCTTTTATTTCCAAGTCCTTTCGAAGTTCAGTCAATAAACGCAATTTTTTTCTTGGACGGGAACCTATAGTGACGATTTCATTCATTTATCTATTTCTTTGAGAGTTTCCTGACAGAATAGGGCAGGCGAGTTTACGGACCGTCATTTAGTTCTTAATTTGTCATCAGAGTTCAATTCATTGCCTAAAAAGGCACAAAGGGGTTTAAACACTTAAAAGTTACCGGAATAAAAAAAAATTCTAAACTTAGTTTAGAAGTTTGGTGAATAATGCTCTCTCCGGAATTATTTTCCTAATAAAACCTTCTTCAAGCGACCCGGGAAAAACGGAATTTGTTTCATTTTCTTCAAAGAAATGGGTGGGAATTCAACTAGGATGGTCTCTGAATGGAGGTAAAATGAGTATTGAGCCTATGGGAATAAATTTCGTTCCATGAAAAAAGGGTCATTCAGGGAGGGGGTCGCACAGGGAGTTTTCACAGTACCCTTCTCAAAAATAAATAAAAATAAAATAAAAGTCGTGTTTTTAATTTTGAAGAAATGATCATTGGGTTGTAGACAGCCATGTCCAATAGAAATTTTTAATTTTTATCATGAGTTAATAAATAATAATAATAATAATAATTAGATAACAAATTATTTAACTTTTTTTTTTTTACTCTTTTTTTGTGGTTGTTGCTTAACATTAATTCTTTGACATTTTCGGCAAGAATTATTCTACTGTTCCCTCTTGCAATAGCTTCATAACGAAACTTCCGGAAAAACAAAATAGTTCAGTCATTTAAAAAACATTCTTATTTTAAAACAAACGTTTTAATTAAAAGGATTCTTTAAAAGCTGAGGTTTTCGTTTTCTTTACATATTTTACAAAATGTATTACCTTAAAAGAAAAATTGAAAATCGTATGCAGTCATGTATGTGTTATATATGTTTATCCGACTTTTAAGGATCTATTAACCCGGGAGAGATTTGCTGCATGAGATTTTCTCTCACAGTCGTACTTTTTTAAGACTCTTATTGAAATCATTTTTCATTTTAATTAAAATTTCAAAATGTTTTACAATTATTTTACCTATTTTGTGAATAAAAGTACTAAGCCAACCAAAAAAAGTTGATACTATATGAATGTAAAGTAAAATAAAAGCAATTGGGCATTCTCACTAGCGAGTTCTCCCGGGTTAATAATTATTTGGGAGAAGGAGTTCATACATTGGGTCGAGACTGGAGGATCGTAAGACTGATAAGCCACCTCAAGCAACATCAATGGGTGGAATGACGAGTGATTTCTGTATTTTGAAGCTTCATCTATCAAAGCAATACTGTCAGCAATGAACCAAATTATTATTATATTATTTATTAAAATAAATTTATTTACACTGAAAACTAGTCGGATGTACCAATCCAAAACTTTCTTCTATCTATGTTAATACTTCAAAATTCGCTATCTCACTGCCAAAATTAAATGGCAATCTATGCATCTCATGAGGATTCTAAAGATATGATATTCCGTGCATTAGTTCTTGAGATATTACTATCGCTGAAATCGTCTAAATCCAGCAAAATGCTGCCTAGCAGCGCCACCTGTTGGATGATTTATACCAAATCCTAATCAGCAACAATTTATGTCAACGTTTGACTGAATCTGAAGTTTGGAGAAAATCCGTGCATTAGTTTTTGAGAGAGAGCTATTTCGAAAATCGTGAAAATTCCTGCATAGCAGCGCCACCTATTGGTTGATTAACACCAAAAGCTAATTAACAGCAACTTGTGTCAACATATAACTAAATCTGAAGTTAGATGAAAATTCGTCCATTTGTTTTATAGATAGAGCGATTGAGGCAATCGTGAAAAAGGCAGCACAGAAGCGCCACCTGTTGGGCGATTTACACCAACACATAATCAGTAGCAAGCCCTATCAAGGACTCACTGAATCTGAAGTTTGATGAAAATCCGTGCGTTAGTTCTTAAGATAGAGCTATTGTGGAAATCGTGTAAATCCTGCAAAATTCACCATAACAGCGCCACCTGTAGGGCGATTTACACCAAAACGTAACCAGCATCCATTCATATCAAGGAATAACTAAATCTGAAGTTTGATCAAAATCCATACATTCGTTCTTGAGATATAGCTTTGCGAAAATCGTAAAAAATGCAGTATAGCAGCGCCACCTGTTGAGCGATTTACACCAAAAACTAATCAGCATCCATTTGTATCAGGGACTCACTGAATATAAATTTTTATTAAATTCCGTGCATTAATTCTTGAGATAGAGCGCCCACAAAATTTGTGTCACATACAGACAGACAGACAGACTCACAGACTCACAGACAGACATTTTCTAAAAACATGTTTTTCGGAATCCCTGACCCCTAAAACGTGTCAATCTGTCGAAAACCAGAATTCGAAAATTTTCATGAATGCAATACTTTCTTCTTGTAAAGATAGAAGAAAGTAAAAATGAAATACTCAAAAATGAGTTAATCGATGTATCTCCTATCGAATTGAGTATATTTGGAGCCAAAATGAACCTATGTTTTCTCAATTTTAAAACATGACATGTTATCAAACCCAAACAAAACGATCATTTTGTACCCTGTAATAGTTTTTTTCATTTAGGATGGCATAAAAGACGATTCAAATATTAAATTATGTACAATATTTTAAAATAATTTCAAAGTGCTTACAAATAAACCTCTTATAAAAATATTCGATTTGGGTATCTTGTAATAATTTTACTATTTTTCTTAATGAGTCCTCAATTAACCGTTTCTTGTTAATAATTTAGAACGGAAAATAAATCTCAGTACATTTTTACTTTAATTTGTGGGTTCAGGGGGTAGTACATAACGATCCATATTTGAACACAACAATGGGATGAAAAAGGGGTACATGTGTTTCTCAATTTTGAGTCCATTTGGATCGGAGCTATTTTGAGTATGACACATATTTAAAATTGAGTACTTTTTACTCAATTTTGAGTGCCCATTTCTTTCAGTGTATTTTGTAGGTAGAAATGTCTAGAATTCGTTTACGGTCTTCTGTCCCTAGAAGCAGGACAACTGAACCACTTTTCATAAAAAAGTGCAAACACTTCCATACAGTACCGAAAAATGACATCAATATATAAAGATAATAGGATTACTTCGTTACAAAACATAAAATACATGTTTTAAAAAAATAATAAACAAAACTGCTTTTTTTTTTTTTTTTTTTGAAAAGTTTCAAAATGGCTGGAATCTCTGGCTGTGGGAAATAGGAACCCGGTGACCTGTAGAACGCAGAACGATCGTTCTGCCAAACTAAGTTTCGAAAAGAAAAATAGGCTCGCCAAACGAGCAAACGATAAGAGACAAACAACAGACCACTCACTGCTTATTATACAGAGCAAGACTTTTCTGTGTTTATTTGGCCAAACATACCATTACAAAATATCAATGGAAATCTTATGTACATATATGTATATATCATTTATGATATCGTATCGAATCCCATTGATATATGCGGGAAAACCAACGGAATCAAGCATCTCAGAAAAATAGAACAAAAAGTAGAAGAATTTTATGAAGGAGTTATTTCATTTTAGTTAATACGTAATTTTGCAAGTGTATTTATAAACAAGTCTGTTTATAAACAGAGATTCAGAAATTTAAATGTAAGTGAAGTGAGTAAAAATGAGCTATTTCGCATTCCTCGTCAGTTCAGTGTTTAAAACAAATTGGAGACTTAAATAATGGGCAGAAAAAGTACGAATTGGTTATTTTGCCGTGTACACTGTCAAAAAAATTCGTCTTTATAGACTAAATTATCCATCATTTTTAAACAAATAATTTCCCTACTCCTAGAAAACATGCTTTGTCCATTAATTCTTCCCGAAAATTTGAAAGAGAGGGGAGAATTCCGTTTATTCGTTGCACGCATACGTATTGGCTATTTTAACTCAAAACCGACTCTACCAAAGTTCGAATTTATTTTTAAAATAAAGAACCGAAAATTTAATAAATTAAAATTTATAATTTATTTAAAAACAAGCAAACAAAAATAATGCTTTTGAATTTAATAGGGTAGCAGTCTTCTCATCCATTTAAACTTATTTGCAATTTATTTTTTAGAGTATCTCTCTGTTCTAAAAAAAAAGTTACTAACGCTGTCACCGTCGCTGTTTTTGAATTTTTTGTGAACGGAGGTCTTTCTTCGTTAATATTAAGAAAAATATTGCATACAAAAAAAAAAAAAAACTACGAAAATCGGTGTTATTATAGAGAAATGTTTGACAGACACACTGATGAACACCGTTTTCAAATCGAAGAATTATTTTAAGAGATATTTAACGTTAAAGTGGGTCAAAATCGTTCCATTAAAAATTTTTTATAGGAGCAAAAACTATACATAGGAATTTAAGCATTTTATACAATTATATACAAACATATACATATAATATGCATATTATTTTTAATGTCATTCATTTTTTGAAGTTTTATTTCCGTATTAAATTCGAATTTTCAGCATTTTGAGAGATATGTTTTACATACGATTTTAAATTGTTGCCAATTTTAAAACAGTGCAAAGAATAATATTTCCTCCAAATTAAAAATTTACTGACGCGTGGCTATTATAAACAGAAAAAAACTTTCAAATGAGAATTTAATGATTACGTGTTAAAAGCAGGAAAATATTGAAAATGACGTCATAAGAACTATATTTACACGTGAATTTTAAAAGAGAAAGAAAATTTTAAAATAAAAAATTCCTAATTATGCGTTAAATGGAGAAAATGACGTCCTACTTAAAATGGCCAAATAATAATGCTAAACAGTTTAAATTAAAAAATATATTTGCGCGAGACATTTATTTCATATTTTGAGATAATCTTTTCAACTATTATTGTGAATTCTTAGACAGCGCAAATATTATTTCCCTTCTAACAATTTCACGTGAATATTGCTAAGAGAAAGAAAACTTTGATGACTAATGATAAGCTCAACACAGCAGCAGTCTTTCGGTAGCTTCAGGGCACCGAGCCCTCCCTTCCCGGTTTCCGGTGTATTTAATTTGTGTAATTTCCCTTTTTAATTTGTCCAGTTTTAATTCTTGATTTTTTTTTCAACCTGGCTTCCGCTAGAGTCTCTTATACTCGGGACCTATGAACCTGGCTTCCGCAAAAGAGTCGTAATAAGAGAAAAAAAAAAGTTTAAAGGACCGCGGACGGAAAGAGGTCGCTCGCCGCGGCGTTTGGATTTGATATCTTGAGAATGAACGAAGTTATGAATTTTTTTTCTCCCCAAAACCCTATTTTTTCGCCTCTTGAGCCCATTCTTTGTTTTATCAAAAAGCTGTCCTACATAAATTATTCCCCCTTTTTTAGAAGTAATAATAACTTTAAACTGATTCGATATGAATTACAATTAAGAGTTATATATTTATAATTATGGTTTTATCGCTTTTCACAAAATCCCTCCCTATTTCCACACCCTTGGTCCGATTTTGCCCATTGACGAACTTGACCGAGATTTTATGACCCTTGATTTTATGTATCAGGTTGGAAGAGATTTGTGCAGAATTGTGGAAGTTATCGTGTCCATAAAAAAGTGATATATGTACATGTATGTATGTATATATATAATAAGGTTGATCCAGATTTAATATGCATAATGTCTGTGTCCTGCACTGATATTCAATTTATTAATTTTTATTAAAAAAGATGATGAATTGTAATATTCTATAATGGTTATATATATTACAAAATTTAAATTTTTGCGCCAAGTTTAAAGTATTTTATGTAAATTTTCCTTTTTCAGTAATATCTATATTAAATCTAGGGAAGATGCTCTCTCCTTCCATGGTAAAAAGAATAAAGTCTATTCTTCCTGTCACAATTAGTTTAAAATCACTCCATCTCTTGACTGCGTTCTAGTCTTTAATCCGTTAATATCTAACATCTATCACCCATTGCGATACCGTTGCTTCCTCATTCTACTCACATAATAAACAGTATTCATCCAACGTTTTACTACCTCCATCGAGCAATCACATTGAATATCCAGTTTGCTACGACTGCAATCCACCACGTTCACCTCTACATGCTAAAAACGAAAAAGCTTCTAAGCTCACAGCCCATCTACCATATGCTTTATGCCATCTCTCTGGTTCCCGCCATTCGTATTTATACTCTGCTGAAAAGATTGTTCTAGAAACTTCTTATATTCTCGCACCAGCTATCTAAAGCATAAACAAAAGTTAAAATCTGTAGTCGAGATTATGCTAAAATAACCCCTTTTTCCCTCTTCAGACGATAAAAGAAATGAATTTATGTCTGCGAAGTTTTAATCTTTGAAATATTTTAATTACACCTGGATATTTTAAATAAAAGAATAAATTGAAATAAGTAGGTTTTTTCTTTAAGACAGAATAATATTTTAGCAGTTAAATAAAGATTTAAGGGGAATATGATACCGGGATTTAATAGCAGAATTTAATAGGAATTTAAATAATAAAAGTTTTATTAAAGAAATATAAATAATTGAGCCATTTTTAGATTTACGCAATTTGGAATAAATATGAATTAAGATCTTAGAGATTAATAGACTAGGGTTTTAATTTAATAAGCCGGTATAATATACGGAATATTACTGAAAAAGGAAAATTTACATAAAATACTTTAAACTTGGCGCAAAAATTTAAATTTTGTAATATTATATACTAAGGGCCTCTGCCCCCTGCAAGCTACGCTCACCAACCCCTGTTCAGACACTGCAGAATCTAAAAGCACGTTAATTTGATCGCTTTTAAAAAGATTAGAGAAGATTGAATTATACAAAAAAAAAAAACCTGTAACGAGCTCCCTGTAAATGGGTTTCCATTCAATTCCCTTTGATTGCAAAAATTTAAGGTAGAATCAGTTGCTGTTAAGAGATCCAATGGCTGTTTTCGTGTTTGATTCACAATCTGTTGCCTGTTATATCTAAAATCTGTCGCCAAACTATAAGATTGAATGCCAGAAATGTTTGATCGTAAATGTCACATTCACTTGACAATAAGGAAGTTACAAGTGTTTACGCCATCAAGGGATTTTTATTTCGACGTTTTATTTGTATTTTATTAATGTTATACTAATTTATCTGTTCTTTCGTTATTTAAAATAAAAAATTATGTCAATTTGTATAATTTAGCGAGTAGTTTGGCAATTTATATAATTTGGCGAAATTGGTCGACGGGAAAAGTAGTACTATTAAAACATTGCTTTGAAGTTGAAATTAAACGTCATGATTTGTTGCATTGCCAGATACGCACCGGGTTTGGCGTGCCTTTATTTTTTTGAACAATTTGGCGAAAACCTCGTTTTCGAATACCAGTTACATATGTATTTTTAAATTATTTTCTATTATTTTTAAAATGAAATAACAATAAATAAAAAAAAGTTTAATTAATAACTATTTGAAAAAACAATTTAGAACATTTTTTGTAAATAAAAAGAAAATAAATTCAAATAAATCTTTATTAATAAATAAGCAACAATAGCCGGTTTACCATGTCAGGCAAAATAACGCCATTTTGGCGCCAATTAGGTACAGCGTTGCGTATATGATATCTGTGCCTAATATTTTTCTTTTCGTTTCGTTAAAAAAAAAAAAAAAAGAAAAAGAAAAAAAAGAAAGAAGTGAAAGCCATTTATTTTAAATGTTTCACTTTTAAATGAAAGTTTTGTATTAAATAAAATGATAATGAAATACAAATTGAATTATGAATAAAAGTAACATGATACATTTCTTCACATAAATTCTTCTACATAAGGGAGGCTAAACTGGTCGCCAAATTAGTTTAAAATAATAACCTTTCATAAAATATGAAAAATATATATCTGTTATGATTAAAATTTGAGTTGCCATCATTAGAGAAAAGGTCAGTTAGCCGGGCGCCAGTGTTATACTTCATATATGTATACACACATATATGTATATATACATATATGTGTGGTATATAAATAAGCATATATACATGCATGTATATATACATATTTATGTATATATAATACTGGTGCCCGGCTAACCGAAAAGTATCGAGAAAAGTATATAAAATTAGAAAAAAATTAATATTTCAAAAACTAGCGAAACAGCACCGAAAACTGGCGATTTGAAGTAATTAAAATAATAAAACTTTGTAAAAAATCACCATAAAATAAAACAATACACAGGACGCGTTTCAAGCTAAAAACATAACAGCTCGTTATAGCTGTCGTTATAGCTGATGACGAGCTGTTATGTTTTTAGCTCGAAACACGTCCTGTGTATTGTTTTATTTTATGGTGATTTTTTACAAAGTTTTATTATTTTAATTATTTCGAAAGCTAATTCGAATTTAAAAATTCTGATACCAGTTTTGAGATCTGCGGATCAATACGGATTTTTAGTGGTTATTTCATCGCAAAGTATTCCGCATTTTAGGAGAAATCGCCGTGAAACATAATCAGTTGTTTAATCAGTCGTTTCATAAATTCGTTTCATATCAGTCGTTTCATGAAATCCGTTTCATTAGGATTTTATATATATAGGGTAGATTCCCTAGGTAGATATTCTAGGGGTCATGGTCGGTGTAGATGTGCAGTTTTTTTTTCAGAAATTTCAACATAGGGTGGATTGTAATAGGTAGTATTTCATACGAAATCTACTTAAAATTGAAGGTTTGTTACACTATCCTGATGGTGCCGAGGATCGGATTAGATGAGTGAAACTAAAATGTTTCATCCTGTATGCGTGATGCAGGATGAACCTTTCCTACTGTTTCTTAAAAAATATGTTTATTATAATACGTTCCTTTTCATAGGCAAAATTTTCAAATCTTTTTTTAAATTTAATTAAAAACTAGCATGTTGTGGCCATCACAAAACTTTCTTCTCTATAAATTACGTCCATTAAATCATTTAAATAGTACCACAACCAATTTAACAACCATTCGTATCGAAGTATATCTGAATTTGAAATTGGATGAAAGTTCGTGCATTAGTTCTTGAGATGCAACTATAGCGGAAATTCTGAAAAATGTAGCCTAGCAGCGCCACCTGTTGAGCGATTTACACCAAAACATAAACAGCACTCAATGATTTCAAGATATACCTGAATCTGAAGTTTGATTAAAGTCCAAGCATTAGTTCTTGAGATAAAGCTATTTCGGAAATCGCAAAAAAGGAGCACAGCAGCGCCACCTGTTGAGCGATTGACACCAAAATGTATAAAACGTCCAGTCATGACTCACTGAATCTGAAGTTGGATGAAAATCCGTGCATTCATTCTGGAGGTTGAGCTCTTGTGGAAATGGTGAAAAATGCTGCATAACAGCGCCACCTGTTGAGCGATTTACACTAAAAACTCATAAGCACCCATTTATATCAGGGACTCACTAAATATAATTTTTTTTTTAATTCCGTGCATAAGTTCTTGAGATTGAGCGTCCACAAAATGTGTGTCACATACAGACAGTCAGACAGACAGACTCACAGACAGGCATTTTGTAAAAACATAGTTTTTCGGAATCTCTGACGCCCAAAACGTGTCAATGTGTCGAAAACCGAAAGTCGAAAAAGAATCCAATACTTTCTACTTGTAAAGATAGAAGTAAGTAAAGTTCTTGTATGGAAAGTAAAAAGTGTATTGTAATTGTGTGTGTATTGTAGTGTATTCCATTTGAATAGCGTTTAAAATCGGACTTTCCTTCTCTGAAAAATCTTTTCGCATTTTTTGTTATTTTTTTTAATGGCTTATCGGAAAGAGTCCATGGGTCTTTATAAAAATATTTAAAAACGAAATGCAGCTTTGGGTGCCTCGCCTCCCGTCTCGTTTTCTTCGCCGAAAGACGCTTTCGAAGGAAGAACGAGTTTTACAGTCAGAGGAACCGCTTCGCTGAAAGGTCCCGATCTCGAACCTTGAGGGGACCTTCTACATTAGGAGACCAAAAAAAAAAAAAAAAAAAAAAAAAGCGCTTATTTATGTTTTTTTTTTGTTTTTTTTTTTTTGTAAGAAAACTGCATGGCGGGTCTTTTTGAAATTTTAACAGTTTATTGTACCTATCTTAGGGTATACATAAGAATTTATTTATTAGATTTTGTGGCTTCTACTCTAAGTTATAAACAAATAGGTTCAACTGCTTTACAAAATGTCGTCTGGACGGTGGGCATGATAGCGCCTTGCAGAATTATCTGAAACACAAAAATAAATGTTTTTCGTAAACTTCGTGAGTATAGCTTCTAGTTAAATGAAAGGAACACATAAATTTATTTAAAAAAAGTTATGTAATGGCTGATTAAAACGTTTTTATTTTTTTATTTTTTTGTTAAAAAAAACTCGTTCTTATTTGTTAATAACTTTTTTGAATAATTTTTGTGAAAGCTTTAATTCCTATCGAAGGAAATTAAATAAGCTTTAATTTAAAAAAAGATCAAGGTGATCCATTGAGTAGTTTTTTTTATGATCTTGCCTACCGTGTCAACCACATTTTTTGACACGGTGGGCAAGATTTAAAAAAAAAAAAAAAAAAAAAAAAAAAAAAAAAAAAAAAAAAAAAAAACACTACTCAATGGATGATCTTGATTTTTTTTTTTTTTACTTAACCCCTTGGGGACGAGCGAACGGTATTCGTGCCACGTAAGGTGATAAGAATCAGTAATTATTCTCACCAGTAAATTTTGCCTTATTTAATCCGAGCATTTTCCCGATTCATATAGGCAAAAATTTCTGTCTTAAAAAACCGGTGATTATATATTAAAAATTCTGTAGAAGACGCTCGTCCCGAATGGGTTAAAGCTTATTTAACTGCCTTCGATAGAAATTAAAGCTTTTACTAAAACTATTTTTAAAAATTTATTAACAAATAAGAACGAATTTTTTTAACAAAAAAAAATGTTTTTTTTTTTTTTTTTTTTTTTTTTTTAATCAGCCATTACATAACTTTTTTTAATACATTTATGGGTTCCTTTTCCTTTAAATAGAAGCTGTACTCACGAAGTTTACGAAAAAAATTTATTTTTGTGTTTCAGATAATTCTGCAAGGCGCTATCATGCCCACCATCCAGACGAAATTTTCCAAAGCAGTTGAACATAATTGTTTATAACTTAGAGTAGAAGCAACAAAATCTAGTAGTAAAAATTCATGTGTATACCTTAAGATATGTACAATAAACTGTTAAAATTTCAAAAAGATCCATTATGCAGTTTTCTTACAAAAAAATCCTAAAAAAGTGCTTTTTTTGGTCTCCTAATGTAGAAGGTCCCCTTAAAACTGCAATGACTCATAATTCAATATACGGTTTTCATCCTCAAATAATATTTCCTTTCTAACAACAAAAGTATTTTCAAGTGAATATTAATAAGAGAAAGAAAACTTTGGTGAAAATGACGTTAGATTTAAAACGATTAATTTAAAATGACTTATTTAAAAGAACTTACTTATAGCGTTGTTAAAAAATGCCGGGAGACTCCTTTTACTTAATTCATTTTATTTTAGCTTATTTTCAAATTTTCAACTAATTTTTTTAAATTATAGCCTAAAACAGCCATTGTATCTCTAAACAGCAGCTGATTGGGTCTTAAAAATACCAATCAAGGGAAAACGAATGGAAATCCGTTTACAGAGAGATCGCCACTGTTTTTTTTAAAGGCTTCAATCTTTTTAAAGCCGACCAAATGACCGTGCTTTTAGAATCTGGGGTGTCTGAAAGGGGGTTGGCTAGCGTAGCTCGTAGAGTGCAGAGCCCCCTAGTTAAAAAAATATTCTCATGTAAAATAAACGAACACATTTAAAAAATATATAGTAATTTAATCAATTTAAAAAAATCGATTTTATTCAAAAAAGCAAACGTTTCTTCTCTAATTTAATTCAAAATATAATATTCCTATTTTACATCTAACAATCAAATTATGTTTTATTTAAAAGATGTCTAATATGTAATATTTTTTATCCTCTATTATTCTATAAGTGTTAAAACACTAAGCATTACATCATAACGACGAAATGTCCCTGCAAATTTAAATTCTTTAAATAGCTTTCTGAACAAGAAATTTAACAAGCCGTTTCCAGTACCCCGCTTCAAGAAAATCTGTGCCATGATTTTAAACTTGCCCTCTTTCTTTTTTACAGATTACGAAAATTTTCTGTCCTAGATCCAAAAAAAAAAAAAAAAAAAGACTGAAATGTCTTTAATTCTTGGATATAAACCGGTAGCTTACTTAATTACTTAATCACTTAACCTACGTGCATTTATAAAGTTCAGTTTTACAAAAATAAAAAAATTAGTAATTGGCAAAAAACTGTTAATTAGTTGTAAATTAACAAAATACACCAAAAGGGAAGAAATGAATGCGTACAATTTTCTACGGAATATCGAAAGACTATTCAAATTTATAAAATAAAATAACAACAGTTTACTAACGACTAGAAATATCTTACTTAAACAGATAAAATCCAAGATATTTTGTTCAGTGCCCTTTCAATGGATTCTAATGCTAATTGGTGCTCAAACTTTTTCAGTCACGGTACACGACCACCTTTGAAATGGGAAATTCAACGCGCAGAGCAAAATTTTATATCGCAACTATATACTGTAATTAGTAAAATGAATGACAAAATAGCATTGACGATACAAGGTAGTATCTTCATTTAAGCTTGCGGGACATTAGATTTCACAGTTTTAATTTTTTTTTCCTCCACTCATTTCCCATTGCAGACAGAAAACACCCACATGGAAAAAAATAAATTGAAGGCAAATATTTTAGATCCACAATTTGTTATTTTATTAGTTTGTCATTAATACATTACTTGGTTTCGTGAAAAAGAAATATAATGAGAAGTATGAAACTGTTGGGATTCTATCCCGCTGAATTTTGGATAATTTCAGCTGAATATCTTGACTCGTTTTTCCGATTTGAGTTCTTCTCCAAATCCTTTTGGAAGTGGAAAATAATCAAGGCTTCCGTTTATGATGGACTCTACCTAATACTTCAGTTTCTTTTTAAATCCTTCCACTTTATCCGTCGCATCAGAAAAGAGTGACTCCTTTTCCTTGAATTGAGAGTCATAAATCATTATCTTTCGTAAAAATATCTGCCAAATACGCCAATTTTATCAGAATCGATCATCGAAGCGAAATCATTGTCACTCATGAAAAATTCTGAGTTCATTCCTTAGCTCAAAGAGGCGCATTAAACTTTTACGACCCTATTTCCGTGTGAAGAAGTTAAAACTCATGCAAAGTCCTCATGTCATCACGTAAGATTTTGAACAATCTGATACTCTTATAGGTCGTTAATAAAATTTATTATTTTAACAGTTTCATCACTTTTTTTATATATATAAGGTGGCATTTTCTTCGTGGCAAGAGCATGTCGATGATGTACGTAGTGGCTACACCCGTTGGCTTTTTCTTTTATTTTTGCAATTGTACCAGACGTGGCTTTCGCTCCATCTGTGCACACATCCACGCAGCTATCCCATAAGATATCTTAAAAAATTCATCGAATAATTTAAGTATTTCAGTGCCACTTGCGGTAGTCGGAATTACCGGCTTGTAAATCCTGTTGAAAAGAGTCCCAACAGGGACAGCGCCATTAAAAAGAGTAAACACAAGTACCCATCATCAAACCAGCAACATTGGTTGATTCATCCATTTGAACAGAAAATTTTGTGGATTTTACCAGAGAAATTAAAGTAGCTTTCACATTCTCTGCTAAGTCCCTGATTTAACGTGAGATTGCGCAATTTTACAAAGAAATTGTGTCTTTGCAGTCTTTTTGTCCAACATGCATTTCGATAATGTCTTTTAAACACGGTTTGATAAGGTTTTCAGCAACAGTATGGGCTTCGCCAGCTTCAGTCATTCGGTCCCTGACTCAGTAAGATGCCATTAAAGCCATTTCGCTGACAGTTTTTGAATGATACGCTGTACACTTCTGGACTTTTTTGACTTCTTTATAATTCCTTCTGAAAAAATCAGTTGGTTTATCCTTGCAACATTGGAAACATTGAGCTGCTCGGCAAGACTTTGCCACAAATGACACACCGAGGCTTATGATCAGTGGTCTCAGCGAACCCAATATCTAAATAAGAATCATATAGTATCTTCTTTTAAAGTCTTTTTAATTGTGAAACCTGTATCCGAGGCAATAGAGCTATGCTACTTGTTCGATAGTTCAAGAAATTCTGTTGCACCCGCAGTAAATGATTCATCCGAAAAACTAGCTTGTACAGCTGCAGAAACACCTCTCTCTTTTTCCGCACTGCAATTGGGAAGTGATATGAACATTAGCTGTCTACAGAAACAGCATACATTCAGTAAAAGATTTATTGAGGTAAAATAAATGTTTACTTTTTTAAGATGAGTGAATTTAAAGATTCAATTTTCGTTCATTTTAGACGAAGAATCATGCTTAAGACAATGAATAAATCAAGATGCCAATTCCTTCATTCTTCTCCAGTGTTGTCTATTTTGCGGATTTTTTTATGCAAATAAAAAACCCTGTTTCCGAATAATAATATTTACTTTACTTAATAACAGATTAATGAAGGCGAACATGACGAATCGGAAAGAGTGGTAGTTATTTGAATAAAAAAGACCGATTCATTTAGCAACACAACAATCCTTCTTTCATATGTCCTTTCCTTAGTCCTAACATTATTTGTCTTTCGATTCGTGTATTTTTTACCGAAGTAAAGAAAGATAGACGAGTTCAGGATGTTCAGACATAAAAAAAATTTATGATTATACTCGTTGTTAGTGAGATTTTAAATGTACGTTATACCACTACTATGTTTTATAATGCATATTATACGTAACAACAACAACAAAAATAAAGGAAAGGAACTCGTAAAGATTAAGCAAATACGGCTGCGGTTGTCTAATTCGTTTATGGTTTCTTTACTTTTTGCCATGCTAACACTATTCTTTTATCATATTAACAATGAAGGACAGGCTGTAATGGTACGTATTATCGCAATTACTAAATATGACTTTAATAACTGGATTGTGCTTCAACGATTTAATATTTTTCTTTATGCTTAAAAAAAATGAACCTAGCATGAAAATTATTTATTTATTTATTTATAAAATATGAATCGACCCTAAAGCGATGTTTGATTTCCTATTTGTTCAGTCGGTGTAACTATAAAAGAGTAAAAGTTGAATACAATGAAATTTGAATCCTGCAAATCACGCTTAATACGCGACTTTTGCCCACTCCCTTGAAACGCGTCTTAACCGTGTTTCTTGCATTTAGAAGAAAAGAAAAAAATGGAAATAAAACAGGAATTCTGCTTTTTCAGAATGAAGTGTCGCCCCCGATGACAATATATATATATATATATGTACATAAAATATAGATAATACAAAACATATTTCCGTTTTAGGACGTCATTCGCATCCCCTGAAGAATGCCTCATTCACGACCCAGTCTTAAAAAACCCATACAGTAAAGTATTCATAGGACGGCACGATCGCTGAATAATACAAAAATCCAAAAAAATAACATATATCACTCGGGAAACTGGACAAAAAAAAAATCGGCTATCTAAGGACTCATAGGCCTTCATTTGTTTGTAATATAGGATATTAAATTAAATAGAGTTAACTATATTTAATAATAGCTCCCCATTTTATCAGAAATCATTCACTGATGTTTTTTCCCAATAGCACGCATTTTAATGACATTACATTTTTTCAGTTTTTATGGGAAAATGACAACAAAAAGACATCATTACTATTTTCCAACTATTTTTCCTTTATTTTCTACAGAAATGGCGTACTTGAGTGGCCAACATTTAACAAAGGGTGCTAAAAACTACAATAAAATGAATATTTCAAAAATAAATGGAGATACATTTTTCAAACAAATTGCAATTAAAAAAGTACTTATTTTTCCCAATACAACGGTATAAAAATCAAAAATATGCGATGCTTAGAAGTTTAAAAAATGGCAGTAGAAGTATTGAACAGTACAATGATACATCTGCTTTGTTTGATGGCTGGCTTACACAACGGAATGTTATTTTTTGGAGACGACACTTTATTTGCTGGTAGAAAGAAACAGCATACGGGGTCTGATAAGGTACTAGGTCTAACATGCTGTGTTGTACATTTTTTATGTGTATGTGTGTGTCGACTCTCACACACTCACTCAGACATTCACTCATCACACACTCACAACATTTCAGAGTGCTCGTACCCTTTTCATTGTACCCTTTTTACACATCACGTAACAATGATGATTTCATTCTGAAAAAGATTAAATTAAATTTAAAAAATATATGTACAAAAGGCATTTTTTTTAATGAAATTTGTTAACATTTTTTTTTTTTGTCAAATCCTGAAGATCCTAAAATAGGAAATCCTTCGAGAGTTTTTGTTTCGCATGGTGGACATTTTTCAATTCCATACTAAGATGCAAGAAGGATTCCCCCCCAAATTTTTTAAAATTATGAATCCATCAAGAAAGAGTAAAAAGTTCAGCATGTGCGTCCTTATTCCACTCGATGACTTGAACGCCTGAAAATACGAAGTCCAATAAAGAACGAAAAATTTTCCGATTTATAGGATGTAGTTCGGAATATGTAAGTGGGTTATTCTCCCAAAAGTGTACATTTTCAATACAATTTTTCCAGTAAAAAAAAATTTTGTTTTTCAAGACAAGTGTTATCCTTTTTAGAAACTTATCACTGACTGCAAGTAAAAATCAGCAATGGCCCAGCTACATTATATATATATATATATATTTCAGAAACGCAATTTTTTTTATTAACATCATTCACGAAGGATTAGGGTAATGTAGGGAAATGGCGCTCACTTAAGGGAAAACATGAATAGCTAGTCAAATTTAGACAGAAAAATCAATATTTTATTAACAAAGTATAACTCCAAAGCATAAGGAACAGTTTGCAATCAACTCATTTGCATAAAAGTTTTAGGAATTTTCTTTATCGTTTTATTTAAATAACCATCGATTGAGCGGTCATGCCCGACAGGATAGGGTCATTGCGCTCAGAGTTTGAATACAACATTTAAGTACGACAAAAGTCATATGTGTAGTTGAGTGGGCAGTTCACACCACTGCAGACTTTTTGCGACCACTTTACACATATTGTGATACACATAGAGTATGCTACTTTTTTTATATTTAGGTTTTTTGATTTTCACCACTTTTTTGAAATCGTAAAATTCTCCTTGTTTAATGACATATTAATTAAGGCGAAGACAGGGGAATTTTACCATTTCGAAAAAGTGGTGCCAATCAACAAATTTGAATTTAAAAAAAGTTGCCCACTGACAACACTTCTTCTGGAATTCCACGTGAGCGCCATGACCCGTTATCACCCTGTTGGGTTTTAATGCATTATAATGGGCTTAACAACGCACTACAATAATAAATAAAATCATGAAAGTACAGCTAAATGTATATATTTTGTAGGCATAATGAGTAAATTAATATTTGAAAATAAGAGTGTACACTTACCTTCAAGTTAGATGTTGTAAAATTTTATAATAAAACAACTTCAAACTAATAACGTGAGGACACAAAAATACTTTCCTCCCAACGGGCACTCAATCCTTACTGGGAACTTGGGATGAAATTCGGTAGGTGCCGGTACCGATCGCACATTTTCAATTCTATTCTGTTTAGAGATATTGGGTGAGCGGGATTGCCCTTCTGAGCGTCATTACCCTACTTTCCCCTACCATCATTCATCCATATGCCATTTCACCTTTATGCTACAGTTATGTTTGTGTAGTGAGACAAAGCATATAAAACTATTTATTCTATTGGATATATAACTAAGGAGCAATTCTATATAAGAATGAATAATGAATTTATTTGGAATGAATATAAAAAAAAAAACCACAAAAAATTCATCTCCCATCTGGAGCTTCTTTTCGTCACTCATCTTTTATAGGTTATTCAATTCTTCTCTTTTAAAGTTTTGAAACAATCTTTTTTTATTTATAGTCATTGCAAATTCTTGTGAAGCATTTTTTACTGAAATATACATTTTCAAAATTAAGAGATTCACGGAGGTGTGGAACATGCTCTAAATATTAAGCTACATATTTATTTATTTATTTATTTATTTATTTATTTTTGTTGTTCTTTAAATCATCATCTGTTGATATAATTACATAAGCAATATATAAGTAAATATCTTAGTGTTGATTGAGTCACCTTGAATTACAGTTCATGGAGGATGTGAGAATCCCCAATAACCTGGTTGCTTTTTAATAACAAAATCTAATACCTGAGTATAAAAACAAATTTCTGACTTATAATTTAACAACAAAAAGCATACTGGCTAACTTTAGGATCATTCGCGAAACAAAATGGAATGATCATTTTTCAACCTCTTAACCTAAAAATACAACTATGTTTGGTTCATGGAGGTGAGAATTCATTGTGTGAGTTTTAGCCCCGTGGTCAGAGGGGTTGAACTCAGAATTAAAAAGGGGAAAACTGGAAATGGCTTTAATCCCTTCAGATTAAGTCTAAAATGAATATTCTATGTTTTCTCCCTCGTACCAAGTGAGCGATAGGAAATATGTACGTATTTACATTCAAAAAACATGTTTTTCCTTAATATTTTTAACAATATCTCAAAATAGTTAATTCTATCAAAAACATTGCCAATACAAATGTTATAGAGCATAAAATTCTGAATAAAATGAGCACCCACATTAATATATTTGTTCAAAATTAAGGTCGCAATTCCATTTCAAAATTTTGTCTTAATCACTAATCAAGAGCTTCAAGATAGGAGAGACCAGATTACCTTAACAATATCTCAAAACAGCTAACTGTATCAAAAAATTGCCAATACAGATATTATAGAGCTTGAAATTCTGAATAAAATGAATACTCACATTAATATTTTTGTTCAAAATTAAGGTCGCAATTTCAGATATTGTTAAAAATATTAAAGAAAAGCGTGTTTTTGGAATGTAAATGTGTACATATTTCCTAACGCTCACTTAGTACGAAGAAGAAAACATAGAATATTCATTTTGACCTAATCTGAAGGGATTAAAACGATTTTCAGTTTTCCCCTAATTAATTCTGAGTTTAACTCTCTGACCACGGGGCTAAAATTTTAAAGTAGAATTGTGACCTTAATATTCAACAAAAGTATTAAGTGTAGGTACTCATTTTATTCAGAATTTTAAGCTCTACAGCATTTGTACTGACAATGTTTTTGAAAAAGTTAGTGATTTCGAGATAGTGTTATGGTATTTTAAAAAAACGTGTTTTTTGACTATAAATCAATCTATAATTCCTAATGCTCACCTAGTACGAGAGGGAAAACGTAGCATATTCATTCTAGACATAAACTGAAGGGATTAAAACAATTTCCAGCTTTCCACTAATTATTTTCGAATTGGGCCTTTTTTTGCTCTCCTACCACTGGGCTATTTATTAAGTACGCGAAAATATACTTTTGCTTGTTTACAAATAGATTCTCTTGTAAATACTGGTGTCATTAAATTATTTCAATATTTTACGAATATAAGTACCTTGCCCCTGAAAGCGAGATAGCTAAACCATGAAATTGTACGATACAGATGAAGTAAGTAAGTATTTACGTAGCCGTTTGTTCATAGATTTACCCTGCTATTTTTTTCCTTAAAATACCCATGTGACTTTTATACTCATTACTTATACTAAAGTGCATAAGTACTTACTTAATTTTTATTTTTTGGTATAAATAAATATAATATTTTCACTTTTAGTACATTTTTAAGACACATTGACAGCAAAGGTTTCCCTTACAACGCTCTTTAGTTGATATATAATTTACATGATTTGCCTGGTTTAAATTTTTTAAAGTTGATTACATAGAGATCTGCACGGGCCAGCCCGTGGCCCGAAGTGGGCTCGGGCCTATTTTCATTCACGACACTCGGGCCGGGCCATACTCTTTTCGGAAGGCTCGTTCCGGGCTGGGTCTAGTCACTACTCTTTACGGGCCGGGCCTAACTTATTTTTTCTGTACAGAGCCGGGACTGGTTTCATTCCTAGTCTTCACAGCCCAAATTTTCCGTCCCAGTTTTCACCCAGCCCGTATGAAAATCATTGTCTCGGCGTGGCCTGGTCCGTTCAAAAGTCAGTAGGCTTGGCTCAAAAAATGCGTACATTTTTAAATCGCCATTATTCTACAATTAAACATTAAAATTCATTCTTTTTTAAGAATAGTAGATTTATACGCTTATTAAAATATGGAAAAACGTGTGAAAAAGAACCTGTCTATGACGGAATCTTGTTTTAAACTGAAAAACGTGTTGATCCATGCAAAATTAATATGCTAATACGTAAGAAAAGAATATATAATACATTTACACTTGCTAAGAAGGGAACTTGTCTATAACGCATTTATTTTTCTTTTCTATGCAATTCCGTATTAGATTTTACTGTATAGCATTTTTTCAGATTTTTAAAACCTCAATACATGGAATATGGATTAACAATATTAATGATAACTGAAACATTTACATACAAGAAATAGAGATTCATTAAAAAAATAAATATCACACCCTGCGGCACTTATAGATTTATACATGTACATCCATGTACATGACATACACATACATGTACATGACATACATCACTTAGATTATAAACATGAAAAAAAAGTTAAGATAAATATTTTTGGCCTGAACTCCTCGTACGAGACAAATTTTTAACCAAATCGACTTAAAAATCAATGTTTTGTAGAAATTCACTCGGGCCGGGCAGAGATTTTAACTTATTTTTGGGCCGGGCCGGGCTCGTTCCGAACTTTTAGCTGTTATGCCGGGCCGGGCCCATAAAATTTTTTCTACGGCCGGGCTCGGGCAGAGATTTTAACTTTTTTGGGGGGCCGGAATCGTGCCGAACTTTTAGCTGTTATACCGGGCCGGGACAATAAAATTTTTTCTACGGGCCAGGCCGAGTTTTTTTTTCTACGAGTCGGGCCGGGCCTGCTCCTGGAAATGTCGGCTCGTGCATACCTCTAGTTTACATTTTTTCAAACAGGACTTGATATCCCATATGAAAAAATATAAACGCGTGTGGAACATAGACCCTCCTGGTCCAGTTACCCCATTTTTTGGGGGCAACTGGATCCATGATGAAAGAAAGATGAAATATGCATATATTTATATTTTTAAACATTAAAATGTAATTTTGAGCATTTCTGTCTGATAGAGGAAACCTAACTGAACATTTACAGAAGTTCAGACTTTAATTCAAATGAACATTATCTGTTTGAAACTGAATTGTCAGAATCTCCAGAGTCACATTGTAAAATCATGACCCAGTTGCCCCAACTAACCTTATATATATTTAGTTATGTTCTATTTAGATGATTTCTTGATAATTTTTTATTATTATTATTCTATCGTTGGAATACAATGTATTAAGACGTTTACCACTAATGCATTAAAGAAATGATCAACTTCTTGAGTCGCTGAGATTCGAGGATTAGATAAGGCAATGATTATTGTAAAATTTTAGTGGTGTCCTGCGTGCCACAGTTGGCCACCCCTTTATTAAGAAATATATATTTTTTCCCTTGCTTGACAGAAAGTCAGGGTAGAATACAGAAAATACAATAGGTCCTACACATTTTTATAAATCCTAATGCAGGAGCAAAGGACCCTTCAGAGGGGCAGTTTTCTTTAGGATCCATTTCATTAACAAAAATGTAACAAACCATTTTCAATACTAACTTTTAGGAAGCCAGTAAGGAAGGGCGACTTATTCTTTCAATGCCCATAGTTAGGGCGTTCTTTAGGATGTAGAGCGATTTTTTATTTTATCTCTCTGCACGCCCGATCACACCACGTACTACTGTATACAGGGTGTTGTGCATTAGCAGAAATGTACCCAAGAAGAGGAACCTTTTAGCTCTACGCAAGCAGGATCGCCCTCCCTTTATTCCCTCCAAAATACAGGGTGTCACCTTGAAGCCCAACACGGATTTTCGCTCGTCACTTTAACAATAATAACGTTAGTTTAGCGAAAATTTCAACAGATTCAGTCAGATGTATCTAAAGTGGGTTCATTTGAACGGAATCTATTTTTTAGGGTGTTTTAAGTATCATATTGTATGAATTTTATTTTTATTTTTTAACCTTCAATTGGCTTAACTAATTTGTTACAAAAATTTAACATTAAATGTAGAACTAATTGAATGAAATAACTTAATATCTGTCCCTTCTTGGGCTTAAACAATGTAGGAAATAAATTTCGTTTTTTTAATTTGTTCTTCAAATTATTTAAATTCAATATTTATATATTTTGTTCAAATTTTCAATCGTTCATAAAATACTCATTATTCATCCTATCAAGTTGAAATAAAATTTTTTAAACTTGTACTGGATGACAATGGATGTTAATACAGTTCTTTCAAATATTAATTCATTAATTAAATTTTAATTCATTAATTTTAGTTTTGCATTGGGAAACAAAATGGCGGCCATTGGTTATTGAAGATCAATGAAAGTATTTTCAATAAGGGGTTACCCTGTTCTGTCGCCCAATGCCGCCCAGTTTGTCGCCCACTTGGCGATAGATCGCCCAATTGGGTGGTCAAAATGAGTCGCCAAAAGTGACGCCAACTTGGCGATATCTCTCATAGTTCGCCCAATTCCCATAGACTTCCATTGTAAATCTACTTGCTTATAGAAAATCAACCCATTGAGATATTTTAATGCAACAAAAACTAATATTAGCTTAAGGGATTCTATTAAATTCTTCTTGGATTACCTAAGAAGGAATTGACTTTAAAAACAAAATTTTTATATTACTTGTTTTAAAACTTAAAATGACTCTATGTGCAAATAAAATAAAAGATGATATAATATTTAAAAAAGTGTTAAATTACATTAATAATACTTAGTACTTTCAACTCTATACGAGGGTGTATCAGTAAGTTTTGCCCTCACATAGAAATAATTGAGTGAAATTTATGAAATTGCTACATTTTCCTTTTCTACACAGTCCTTTTCTATAGAGTCAGTGTGCACAGTAACACATGTGTGCAACCAGTATTTCAAACAGAGAGAAACCAAAGGGGGGGGGGGAAACCAACTTTTACCAACCTCCACATGTGACACATTGTTTGAAAGGCCTGTGACCACTTTTAAATTTTCTAAATTTTGCGGACATCATTCTTTATGCCCACCGGGAGGGGGGGGAGAATTTGGGGAGAGCGGCACGGGAGGTGCATAGCATGAATAAGTGGTCACAATCCTTTCCAACACTATGTCACATGTGGGGGTTGGCAAAATTTAGAAAAATGGCCCCCTTTGGGTCTACTATCGTGCCTCCTGGAATACGTCCCCCCCCCCCCTGTCTTTGAAATACAGTTTACAGAAGTGTGTTAAGGTGCACGGTGACTGAATAGAAAACGAGTAATACAATGTAGAAATTTCATAAATTTCACTCAATTATTTTTATGTGAGGGCGAAACCTTATTGATACACCCTCGTACATAGCCTTCGTCAGGGATAAAAATACAAATACTGCAATGAGCGTATTGTTTTCAAATTTCTTGTTTGAAATTGAACGAAGGCTATGTATAGAGTTGAAAGTACCAAGTATTATTAAAGTAATTGAACACCTTTTTTTAAGTATTTTTTTTTTTCATCTTTTAAGTAATTTGTGCACAGTGTAATTTTAAGTTTAACTTTTAAATATGAATTTAGCATTTTATTTATTAATTTGCTGATATTTATTTTTATTTATAAACCTATTTATTTTTATTTTTAGGACCTCTTTTCTCGACAGTTTCCCTAGACACGTCCCTTCTGGAGCCGATAATTTCTACATAGAGATGGACCTGACAGAAAAACTTGTGAGTCGGCTTGAGAATGCTTTTAAGCATTTTCCTTCAAAATAGGAAATTTAAAAAAGAAAGAAAGAACACTAAAAAGAAATCCAATGTGAAAAAAAAATGTTCCAATTTTTTTAGATCTGACCCACGGGAATGAAATAGTCGCGGTGTTTTTATTTTTTTTTATTTTTTTTTATTTTATTTTATTTTTATTTTATTTTATTTTATTTTTTTATTTTTTTATTTTTTTACAACTTCGTTGAATTATTATTCATTTTTGAATAGCTCTAACACTTTTTAGAGATTTCAACCCCTATTGACTACTGAGCGATATTCTCCGTATGAAAGTCAGTCTAAATCGGATTACAAAGTCCGAAATGTCCTTCCCTTTTATTTTGAAGTAAACGCGAAATCCTTAGGACGCCGTTCTAGAAATGGACTTTTTGTATCACTGCATCAATGGAGAAGAATGTCTGTTGAAGACAGAAAGAAGAAAACAAAATTTTAAAGCCCACAAATATCTTTTAGAATTATTACTAAGTAATATATTTTAATATTTGAAATGTAATCTATGAGTAATATTCTTTCATCCCCTTTCTATAATTTACCGTACCTCAGCAAAAAACATTTTTTAAGAAGAAAAATAAACGAGAAAAAAGAACAAAAGAAACTAGAAAACATGATTTCTGTTTTTTCAGAATTAAGTGTCTCCCCGGATGAAAAAAAAATATATATATGTATATAAATATAGCTAATACAAAACATATTTCAGTTTTAAGACTTAAAACAGTTTTATTTTATAAAAATGACGTCATTCGCATCCTCTGAGGCATTACGATCCAGTCGTAAACAACATCTACAGTAAAATATTCCTGTAATCGCTGTATAATACACACACACACAAAAAAAAAAATCAAATATCACTCGAGAAACTCTACAAAAAATCGGCTGTCTAATGATTCCTATCCTTTCATTTGTTTGTAATATAAATAATTAAATTAAATATAGTTCCATGTTGTATCAGAAACCATTCATTTATATTTTTTCAAAATGGCACGTATTTTAATTACATTTTTTTCAGTAGTTATGGGAAATTGGCAACAAAAAGATATAATGACTATTTCGCAACTGTTTTTTCTTTACTTTCTACAGACATGGAGTGCTTGAGTTGCCAACATTAAACAAATGGCATAATAAAATGAATATCTAAAAAATAAATGAAGATGCAGTTTTCAAACACATTGCATTAAGAAGTACTTTTTTCGAATACGACGGTATAAAAATCGCAAATGTGCGATGCTTAGAAGTTTAAAGAACTGCATTAGATCATATAACAGTACAATGATACACCTGCTTTGTTTGACGTCTGGCTTATACAACGAAACGTTATTTTTTGGAGACGACATTTTATTTGATGAGAGAAAGAAATAGCATACCGGGGGCTAATAAAGTAAAGATAAAAACTTCAGCAGTTCAAAAGAGAGTGACGCTCATGATAGTATTCATTTTTGCTCGGAGGTAACATAAGCGTTCAAGATTTGAATGCTGTATTTTTAATACTTAGAAATTTTATTAGATCCGTATGAATAACGCCCTGTAATGGGTGTTACAGAATCCGAAATAGCCACCATTTTCTTTTAAGAATAAAGATGTATCAGTGCGTTTCTTTTCTTTTAGTGAAAATAAAAATAAATTCAACTAAACTCATTCAAATAGTCTAGTACTTTAATCAATTTTAATGATGTCCTTATTTTCTCACACGGAAGTCCATGTGGCACTGAAATGATCACGCAAAACCAGATGAGAAGAGAAACCGCATTCGAAGGCGAAAGTCATTTAATACATTAAATTATTTCGGCCAAATATTGCAAGCTAAGTGGTAACCATTTTATTGAGTGATTTAACCGATAGAATGGGTTACACTCATGTGTGTTATATCCGTTTAAATGACACCCGTATAAATATATAACAATAAGTTATTCCTGTTATTGACTCCATAAAATGGGAGAGAGCACGTTGTCACCACTTTAACGGAGTCAAATTACATGAATTTTTTACAGTGTAACGTGTTTTTAACAGTGTGACGCATACGTATTTTTTAGTGTTAACTGTTAGATTAGGGAAAAAATAAAAAATAAAATTAGGATAAGCATGAATCCATAATTCCGTATTCTAATATCTTGATTAAAACATACGCATTTTCTTTTTGAGTATTTCTATGCAGAGCATTTTTCTTTCTCCTAGAGCCCAAAACAACTCGAATTTAATTTTTGCTTTACATAAATAAGAAACATATTCCTTCTTTTTTTCTCTTTAAACCAAGTTTTAAACCGCTGAATAGACGCGTTAGGGAACTCCCCTCCCCCAAAGCCATGGGAGAAAGGCGAAATAAGAATAAACAAATTATTTTGTCATTTTTCAATTCCAAAGGCTTCATTTGAAAAAAAAAGAGAGAGAGAAAGGGAGATTTTATCATTTCTTCCAACGATCCCCAGTGAATTGCTGTTCCAATCAAGAAAACAAAGAAAAATCCAGCAAAGCAAACAACGGGAGAATCACTTGTTGCGCAGGCCATGAGAAGCTTTGGTCAAACCGCATCGTCAAATTGTGATTAAACATTCATTCTAATGAAGCATTTGAGAGAAAAAACAAGTTGGAAATTGCTCGTCAAACGTGGCAAATAAGGTGCTTTCGTACTATAACTCGTTTTATAAATATTTTTTACACCGCATAGTGTACGGAATGTATATTTTAGTACACTTCATAAGTGCATATCATTTTCATTCTGTTCGAAAGCCTGCAACATCATTAAAATGCACTTGAAATATTTTTTCCCAATGCCGTAATGTAACGGAACACTTTTCACTGTCCCTGTAATTAAATTATTCACCCGATTTTCATAAAATTTGAAATAACTCGACTAAATTTTGCAACCATTATATATTTAAAATTTCAGACCCTTCGGAAGGCTGTCACATCATTAAAATGCACTTGCAATATTTTTTTCCCATTGGCCGGTAATGTAAAGGAAAATTTTTGACTGTCCCTGTCATTCAACTCTACATCCGATTTTCATAAAATTTGAAATGGGTCGACACAATTTTTACAACAATTACATATTTAAGGTTTCAAGCCATTCGGTTCGGTACTTTTTGCTCTGTTATATGCGGACAGACGGACTGAACGACGACTATAGGTGCTACGTATTTACATAATTACGAACGCACCTAAAAAGCGCCCTTTCTATCAATAAGTGGAGAAAAGTACGACTATCTACTTATATAAAATCCAACTGTAGGAAGGTGTAGGTAACCATTCCTATACATTTAAAACACAAAGATGTTTTTAAGTCATCTGCTTTAAGATTTCTACAGAACCGATTTTGCTTTTTTTTTTCAAATGAAAGCTGCTCATTTACAGATGTTCTCGCAAGTAGCTATTCTTAAAAATATTCTCATTTTTATATTTTTACTAGCGGACTTCGCCCGCTTCGCTGGTCGGTTTCTCTAAAAGAACCTTGAATCAAACGTAATCTATCTAGCAAAGATGAAATGTGTTTACCTACTTTTTTAGTATGTTTGTTATCTTGAATTTCACGCTTCAACCTAAAATAGCTGCTGTGATCAGCCAAATGTTCTAAAATTTTCAACCCCCCCCCCCTCCTTTTAAGTGAGGGGAATTGAGTGGGGAATTTGTAAAATCGCTGAAACATGCTTTAAATTATTTTTTAGTAATTTATTTTCTGGAGTTTCACGCTTCTACCTAAAACGGCTGCTGAGATATATCCAAATGTTCTAAAAGTTTCAACACCCCCTTTTAACCCCCTTAAGGGTGAATTTCTAAAATCGCTGAAACACATGTTTAATTATTTTTTTAGTACATTTATTTTCTGGAATTTCACGATCCTACCTCAAACGGCTGGTGAGATATGACCCTATGCTCTAAAATTTTCGACCCCCTCTTTTGGGAGAGAATTTTCAAAAATCCGTCCTTAGTGCTCTCCCCCCCCCCCAATTTTCATGCTTTTAGGTTCAGTAGTTTAGGCTGGGCCTTTTATATATAGGGAGATAAAGATTAAAAACTATCTCAAACGATTTTTCCCCATAGGCCGTAATGTAATGTAATTCCTTTGAGTGTCTCTGTACTTCTACCCACCGCCACTGCCTTACTAACAGCAGGAGACAAAGGGCTATCTAACTACAACCGCGGCAGTAGGTGTTCATGGATAAAAGTCTGTCATTAATTGACTTTTATATATATGCTAGCAAAACCCGCGGCTTTGCTCGCGTAATAGTTGAAATATGCCAAGTGGTATTTGCATGTCTCATTTTTATTAGAAGAAATTATAATTTTTGGAATAATTCAAAAATTACTAACTAAGCCACAGTTTGACTAAACTTCGTTATTACAAAGAATTAGGCAGAAATGAGACTTAAATTAATAAGAACTAAAACTAATTCAAAATAAATGGTAATTTAGAAAGTATTTTGAGCATTTCATACGCTCATTTCAGTATTCATTTGAAGTTTTGAATTCTTTAGAAACCGTTCTTAGCACGCATTTACATCTTAAAATTAACCATCATGTCAAATTCCAAGCTTCTTGGGCGGTCGATCTACTATCTCTGTGGTGGTAGTGGCACTAACATAAAATGCCTATGTTTGAAACAGAGACTGTCACCATTATTTTGCCAACATTAATTTTGAAATCGGTTTGGTATATTCTGATATTCCATGGAAAAGGTAACTTAGAAAGTTTTTAAAGGCTTTTTTAGACCTTTGTTGTTGCTGCCAACCCCGGGTGGTATTGGCACTGACATAAAATATATCCTGTGTGGGATCACAAACTGTTACCATTGATTCGCAACCATTACTTTTGTAATCGGTTTATTGTTTTCTGAGACTGCAAAGAAATCGTAATTTAGGACTCTTAGTACGCTTTTCGATCCTTCCCTTCGCTTCACCTCTTTTAAATTTCGAATTTATTTTCGAGAGTTCTTAGAGGACATTTACATTTTATAAGTAGCAACCATGCTATATTTAAAGTTCCTAATTAAAGTTTCTAATTTAGAGCTTTTTCTGCTCCTGCAACACCCAGGTGGACATGAAATAGAGCGTATGTTAGAGCAAAAATTGTCACCATCAATTTCCAACCATTCCTTTTGAAATCGGCTTGATACTTCCTGAGATTGCGTAGAAATCGCCATTTAGGACGTTTTATAGAATTCTTTTCGCGCGTTTTCACCCCTTTTAAATTTCGAATTTAAAAAAAAAATCTTAGAGATCATTTATATGTAATTTGTAACTTCCATGCCAAATTTATGTATCTAGGCCCTTCAGTAACAGCTGTCACCATGAATTTCGAACCATTGTTTTTGAAATTGATTCGGTACTTTCTGAGATTGTGCAAAAATCCCCCTTTAGAACATTTTATAGAACTCTTTTCGCGCATTTTCACCTCTTTTTAATTTCGAATGTTTTTAAGAAATGTTCTTAGAGATCATTTATATCTTACAAGTAACTACCATTCCAAATATGTTTCTAGATCCTTCAGTAACACAAAAACCGCATTTTTAGAACGTATTTTTTTTTTCTCCTGCACCCCCTTTGGGGTAGTAACATTGACTTAAGATAGCCTATGTTCGAACAGGGACTAACACCGTCATTTTGATACCATTACTTTTGAAATCGGTTCGGTAGTTCCAGAGATTACCTCCTACAAGCAAACAAGTTTTACTTCTTTATAATATTAGTATAGATAGACTAGGGGGCCTATATATCATTAGAGAAATTAAATTCAAATTAGAAAAAAATTAATATCTCGAAAACTAATTCAAATTTTGAAATTCTGATAGCAGTTTTGAGATCTGCGGATCAATACGGATTTTTCGAGTTAGTTTCACCGCATAATATTCCACATTTTAGGAGAAATCACTGTGAAACATAATCAGTCGTTTCATAAAATCGTTTCATTAGGATTTTATGTATATAGCGTAGATATATTTTGAAAGTAAAACATATACAATAAAATAATTATTTTAAAAAGAAATGACACACATTCAGTTCGGCTACTAAAATAAAAAGACTGAAAATTATATCTCGATTAGATATTTATTTCCACATTATTTATAAAAGAATATTTACAAACTTACTAAAAGTTGAAAAAAAAACAAAAACATTAGCAGATTTTGAACTGCTATTCATTACTTCCCTTACATTTTAAACTTGTTTTAGTATTATGAAAACTTTTTAAAACTTTGTTTAAAATATGAATATTTGAACATTGATTACTTTGATTCATTATTTTATATGTTTTTTAATATATCGATAAATCATTATTTTATATGCTTTTTATATTGCGAATTCGCGGAGCGCGACGTTCCGCGTGTCCGTACAACATCCCTGCCTGCGTTCCTCTAACCAAGACTCTTGCAGAAGATAGGTTGAAAAGGGGAAAAATATCCGAAACTTGAAACCGGACAAATTTAAAAGCAAAATTGATTAAATCAAAGACATCGAAAGCGGGAAGAGTGAGCTTGGGGCTCTGAATAATCGAAGCTGTCGCACGAATTATATGTATCAAGCCTCGTCTATTCGAGTGACTCTTGTATAAAATGATAACATTTGCCATTTATTTAAAAAGATTAATAAGTGAAACGGTATAAAGCATTCTTGAACGTATAAACTTTTAATGAGTTTTAACACTCCGGTTTTTCCGGTTTTCGTACCCGAGCCTTGTTGTTGCTGCAAAACCAGTTCTACAGGCAAGAGAGTGAATCATGAGTTTCATTGTCCGAGATGATTTAAAACTCACTTTTCAGAGGACGATGTGGATACACACGGCCTTATTGGGACTCATTATTTCTTTTTTTCGGAAAAATACACATTTTGAGGGTTCTCGTCTTTAATTCCATAGCCCTTAAAATACAGTCCGAAAACATAATAACCCGAACAATGAGTGTAACCATCTATATATATACAGTGAAACCTCCCTGTGCGACCACCTCCATTAAGCAACCACTTCCCCGAACGATCATTTTTTCGTGAACGAAATTTATTCCCATAGGCTCAATACTAATTTTACCGCTATTCAGTCACCACCCCTGTTGAACTCTCTCCATGAGTGATCCATTTCTTTGAAGAAAATGGGACAAATTCCGTATTTTGCTGGTCGATTGAAGGAGGTTTTATTGAAATACTAATTCCGGAGAGCGCATTATTCATCAAACTTCTAAACTAAATTTAGAATTTTTATTTATTCCAGTAACTTTTAAGTGTTTAAACCCCTTTGTGCCTTTTTAGGTAATGAATTGAACTCTGATGACACATAACGCACACACAAGGACGGTCCATAAAGTCCCCTGCCCTATTCTGTCAGGAAACTCTAAAAAAATAGATAAATGAATGAAATCGTCATGATGGGTTCCCGTCCCAAAAAAAAAAAAAAAAAAAAAAAATGCATTTATTGACTGAACTTCGAAAGGACTGGGAAATAAAAGTTATGGAAGATAAAACTGTAAAATCAAAGCAAAGGTCCATGTATTCATTTTTAAAACTCTGCAGTAATTAACTTTTGTTTTGACCCTTAAATTTTTATATTTTTTCCCAATGTGAAAAATAAATGTTAGTAACATTATTACATTTTTTTCAGCTATTAAAATCTAGATTTAAACAGGACCTCCATAAAGAGACCACCTCTCGGAGTGACCCATTTTTATTGGAACGGAAGGTGGTCGCTTTAGGGAGGTTTTGCTGTATTTCATTTTTTTCGGAAAGATGCACATTTTGAGGGTTCTCGTCTTTCATTCCATAGCCCTTATAATAGAGTCCGAAAACATAATAACCCGAACCATGAGTGTAACCATTTCTACATTTAAAAGACAAAACTGTTTTTGCAGTCATCTGGCCTGAGCTTTCTACTGAATCTATTTTGACTTTTTTTTTTTTTTTTTTTTTTTTTTTTTTTTTTTTTTTTTTTTTTTTTTTTTTTTAATGAAAGCAATTTATTTTTAGATTTATTTTTAGGCCCGCACTCACTACTTTTTAAAAATAACCCCATTTTTATATTTTAATTCTAAAGGTTCTTATTGAAATTTCTTCTCATGGGTAGCAATCGAGTTACTTCCACTGCTGAAGAGAGATGGGAAACAACGGGGATGACCCTATCATGACGGATGCCACTTTCGAATTAGAATTAAAAATACCTTTTTTAAATTTTTTGAACAGAAAATGACGTCACGATTGGGGAAAAAAACTCATTTTTACTCATAAAGCTGTTACATGTCGCTATTTTTTTTTATTCCGCTGATACTGAGATTGAGATAATCATCACAGAGGGCCTCATTGAGTGAAAATGACGGCATAGTAAAATTGAAAGGTGTATTTTCTTTGATCAAACTAAATATTTTATTATGAATACGTTTAAAAGAGTCAATTTCTGGATTTCGTGATGAGTGAAAGACAAAAATGTATGCAAGTAAATTTTGCGACGATAAAAACGACGTTATTTATAGATTTTTTTATAAAAAATTATGATTTAAATTGATTTAAAATGATTAAATTATCATAGTGACGGAATGTTCGTTTTTTTGTTACGTAACATCGAAGATGAAAGCCTCAATTAATAATTTCATATCTTAGAGGTGTAGAGTTTTAATTTTTGCAATAATTTGAAAAGTTGAAATTAAACTTTATTTAACAATAATATTTGTTCTAAGAGTGAGACTAGCCAATATAAGATTGATTATTGATTGTAATTATTTTTGTAATTTCTTTTTTTTTTTTAAATTAAGTCCATCAGTTCTTTTAAACAATTTCATTTGTCGAATTCGACTCGTTTATATTAACTGTTGCGTTCAGAGATACCTTTATCATAACCGTTCGTCATAATCTGTTTAAACGAATGTATTCGTTTTGAAAATACCGAAAATTCGTGAAATTCAAAATACCAATACCCGGCTAGTTTGGGTCGTAGAAAATGTAAATATTTACAAAATTGACTACGAAAACGTGATCCATTTTGCATTGAAATTTTTATTGTTTAGCATGGAGAGCGTTTTCAGATCAGGTGTACTCAAATCTAAAAGGCTTATTTTCTGACTCATTTTTAAATTCATTTTCGCTGTCAAACAGATCACATAGGCAGGTTCATTCAGAAACTTTAGAATGTGGGTCTATGTTTTGATAGAGGCAAATTATATTTAAAAAGGGCTGTCAAAGGGGGCATTTTGAACCGAATTTCTCGACGCGGAAGGGGGAAAAAAAGGGTCGTACTGAGAGAATAATTGCTTACAAATCAAGTTCTAATTCATTCGAACGAAAAATAAAAACACAGGTAGCTTATAAATCGCTTCGAAAATCACGTCAGCCAATTTCAAGTTTTTACTTTTAAAAATGAGCCAGAAATTTCGAGTTGTGAAGCGTGGAAAAATATTTTTTGAATACCCGCCTTAATATAACTTTTAGGACCGCTTAAAAATGTATAATTTCTTAACTTCTACAAAAATAACTTCCTTGACCCGAGCGGCGTTTCATGAAAGGACATTTGAACCATTTTGACAATTGGAACCGTCACTTTAAAACTAACTGTTTAGGAATTAGCTATGGGACAACGCTAGAAGATCGCCGCCGAAAGGCGACCGTCGGACGTCCCCATACCTTTTCCACACTAGCTCGGATCGGTCGCGGCAGACCCGATCATGGTAGCTGTCACAGAAAAATAAAATTAAAAAGCTAAATTCAACCAGTTTAAGACATCGATCCCCGTGTTTGGGCGTTTAATACATCGGACGACCGCCGCGGCTTCTGGATCATCCTAGCCATTTGAAACTTCTAACCCCAAATAGGTGATGATGGGCCACTTACTTCTACATTTCCGTGTAAGAGTCTAAAAAAGGAAAGAATTAAACTGTTTGTCTGAGAACCTATTCGACAAAATGCAATCTTTAAATTGGGTGACTGTTAGGTCAATGTAGTCACTTTATTAGCCCTTGGTATGCTATTTCTTTCTCCCACCTATTAATGTGTCGTCTCAAAAAAATGACGTTACGTTGTATAAGCCAGATGTGTCATTGTACGGAATAATCTCTACTGCCATTTTTTTAACTTCTAAGCATCGCACCTTTTCAATTTTTAGACCGTCGTATGGGGGGAAACAAAGTACTTTTAAATGCAATTTGTTTGAAAATTGCATCTCCATTTATTTTTGAGATATTGATTTTTTTGTAGTTTTTAGCACCATTTGTTTAATTGTGGCAACTCAAGTACTCCATTTCTGTAGAAAGAAAAGGGAAAAAAGGTTGAAAAATAGCAATTATATCTTTTTGTTGCCATTTTCTCATAAAAACTTTAAAAAAAATGTAATTAAAATACTTGCTATTTTGAAAAAATATAAATGAATGGTTTCTGATAAAACAGGCAGCTATTATAAACTAAAATTAATTTTAAGTATCTATATTAATATTACAAACAAATGAAGGCCTATGAAATATGAGATAGCGATTTTTTTTTATCCAGTTTCTTGAAGGACAAAATCTCTTTTTTGGGGTTGGTGTATTATTCAGCGATAGTGACGTCCTATGCCTATTTTACTGTAGAGGTTGTTTCAGACTGGATCGTCCATGAGGAATTCTTGAGCGGATGCGGATGACGTCATTTTAAATAAAATAAAAGCGCGTGTTTGGAGTCTTAAAACTGAACTATCTATATTTATATACATATATATTTTTTTTTCCTTGGGGGGCTACACTCCATTCTGAAAAAGCAGAATTCCTGTTTTCTAGTTTTTAATTTTATTTTTCATCCTTTGTTATGGAATGAACCTAATTTGTCAAAGTGGACTCAAAACTGTCTCTCCACAAAGACTACAAAAGACAAAACCTCATTACGAAAACTTTTGCAACTTATCTGAATGCATAAATCGGCAAGAGGCCTTTTCATGTTTTCAAAGACACAACACGCACACTCATAAGAAGTCGGTTTCAAGTCTCATCCGGTTCAACGTCTTCAAAAGTTCATGCTTTATTCATGTCGCATAAAATGGACGATCCTACATGCGTATGAGAAAAGCATTTCATTCCGCCTGCGGAGACGGAAAACACACAGGGGGCTGTCGTGGCGCATGACAGGATTCCGTATTCAGCTGAAATGTCTCGGGAACGCACATTTCTTGTTTTTCAAAGTTTGTCCGACCGGACACACGTCCACCTACAAAAGTCATTTTCTGCAACACGCAGCTTTTTTCCTTCCGAACACACATTCTTTTCTGCTCCAAGAATTTCTGTTTCCAGGAAAAGAGAATTCATCTCCCTCAACGGACACCAAAATACGGAATGTTGAAGAATAAAAAGTTCTCTGTGAGCGGACTTACAACAAAAGAATTTCCATCATGTGTTATTTTGCTTTGTATAGAATCTTTTATTTTTGTATAGAATCCACGCACTGAACGAAGGCTTCGATTTTGAGATTTTTTTTTTTTTTTTTCTGGAAAGGACTTTCTGATTCATTTCATTAGCTGCAAAATTAATTTTTTGGCTACTGTATTCTTACGCATTCTATTGGTTCTCCTTTTTGTAACAAATTGGAAATGGCTCATCAAACGTGGCAAATAAGGTGCGTCCGTACTATAACTAGTTTTATAATTATTTTTGCACCCCATATTGTATAATGTATATTTTTTTCATAAACTTCATAAGTGCATAGTCTGTAACATCATTAAAATGCACTTGCAATCATTTTTTTCCCCATTCCCCGTAATGTAACAGAACACTTTTGACTGTCCCTGTCATTAAACTCTACATCCGATTTTCATAAAATTTGAAATAGCACGACAAAATTTTGCAACAATTATATATTTAAAATTTCAGACCATTCAGGAGGCTTTAACATCATTAAAATGCACTTGCAATAATTTTTTCCCATTGGCCGTAATGTAACGGAAAACTTTTGACTGTCCTGTAATTAAACTATACATCCGATTTTCATAAAATTTTAAATGACTCGACAAAATTATGCAACAATTATGTACTTAAAATTTCAGAACATTCGGAAGGCTGTAACAACATTAAAATGCACTTGCAATAAACTTTCCCATTGGCCGTAATGTAAAAAAATTTTTTGACTGTCCCTGTCATTAAACTATACATCCGATTTTCACAAAATTTGAAATGGTTCGACAAAATTTTGCAACAATCCTATATTTAAAATTTCAGACCATTCGGCTGGGTAGTTTTTGCCCTGTTGTATGCGGACGGACGGACAGACGGACTGAACGACGACTATAGGTGCTACGGACAGACGGATAGACAGACGGACTGAACGACGATTCTAGGGGTTAAGTATTTATATAATTACGAACGCACCTGAAAATAGGTGTCACGAAATTTCAATCAATACACAGCACTGCTTTATAAGTAAACATCAGTCGGCGGGTCGTACACAGTTTTTTTTTCTCTTCTTTTGTCGATATTTTCCACAGGGGATCGACGACCCAGATAGCACAAAATGATCGGCCACTATCAGAATGAAATATTCGCCGCTATCAAAATTTAATACTTCCCAACTCGAATGACGCCTCACCCCTAAAAAGATATTCCAAGAATATTATTTTTTGATATTGGGCCATGCTCGTCAATATCTCTGAATATCAATTTTTGACATTTTCAAAATGAAATTCAACTATCATACATCCGTTCAGTGATATATTTTTTTCTGTCATTGCTGAATACCATCATTTGACATAGAACGGTCTATCTTTCTAATATTCCTGAATAAAATTTTTAAATACTAGTAAATCTGCAAATCAGGAGCCTCAACGTCATCTTTGCAAGTCATTGTTTTTTAACACTCATTGCGTAATATTCTACTTCCTACAAATCGCTTTTTAAAGTTTTCAAATTACATAAATATTTATAAGCATACAAGATACTTCGTAAAGTTTCAGAAATTAAAAGTGTTAAACAAGTGGTTATACATTGATGTTCTGAAATTCTGATGAGCTACTTATTCTGGTAACTTTTTTAATCAAAAATTGCATTTCTTCAGGGGGGCAGAGCCCCCCTGAACCCCCCGTAGTCTATTTAAATTTACATTCATAATTTTTTATTGATTGTGCGGATGGTTATAGTATATCTTAGATTTTTTTTACGCTGTGATTTATAAGGATAAGCATAAGTTTTTTTTAATAAATTAATTTAATTTAAATTTAAAATAAAATATTCATGTTAACCGTACACAGATAATAAATCTTGAAGTGACGCCAAAAATGTAACCCTAAAATCCGCTACATTCGGCACAACACAACGACGTGCTTAAAAAAAAAAAAAAAAAACAGAATAATATTTTTAGTAATACAGTTTTTAATTCATAATACAATGAAATGCTACCTTAGAATGCTTATTGCTTAAATATAAGCAGATCATTTTCATTTACAGAAAAAATGCACGGATGAAGTCAAAGAATTCGGTCCCTGTTCCACGTGCTTGTTCAGTTTGGGCCGAATGAGGGCATTTAAATCTGAGATTAACGCACATCGTATTGCAAACCGTTTTTACGGCATACTGCATCTCCATCTATCTCTTTCCTCCGTGAATAATAGTTAATTTTATTTTACCCAAGATCTTTTTATTCCAGCATCTTTGTTTTCGATAAATGACGTCTAATTCACCTGCTATGCGTACTTACTCAAAACTTTTCATCTTGTTATATTAAGAAATACTTGAGAGTTTTCTTTTTATTTCCAATATGCCGCCATATTAATTTTTCAATTCTTAATTTTATTTTTCATTTTCCTGTTTCACGACAAAACATTTCAATTGAAAATTGTTTAAAAGAAAATATTATTCCAGGTTTTGATTTTCTTGGCAACAATTAAAGAAATATTGGTAAATGTTATGGAAAAATGTTAAGTTATTCTCTATGAAAATAATGAACTTTTGTATTTTTAAGCAAAATATTTGAATAAAATAAATGAAATATTGCCTATTTTTATTTCTGGACTAAAATCCATCTATATGCAAAGATACAAATGCATTAATTCATGCGTTTTGACGTTACGTTGCTAGGCAACAGATGAAAGAAAAGGAAAAAAAATGAAATATGCATTATGTCAAATTGATAAAACAAAATCATTTATATTATTGGAAAACATGCATAAAATTCCCCCCAATATTATAAACCTAATTAAAAAATCTCGCAAATATATTGACAAATTTTCAAACTAATTGGAATAATTTAATAATCTTATTTAAAAATTTCAGCATCAAAAATTTACCATTTAAATCCATTTTTCATATGAGCCATTTCTTTCAACAAATGAAAATTTGAAAATCGTCTGACTTGCCATAGAAAAGCATTACAGAGCAAAATAAAATGTTCTATATTTCCCGAACGAATGAACCAAATTTAACCAAAAACTATACAGCTAAGTCCGGGTACCTCATCAACATGCCCAGTTAATTTCAAGCTGATCGGATGCTTTTTGCGGCAGTTATCGCGGAACAGACAGACAGACTAACAGACAGACAGACTAACGGAAACCAAAACTTTTCGTGTCTCCACAGTAAGCCTTCACTGACGTTTCGGCAATTAAATGACACTTTTTTCCCTTGCTGAATAACATTTTTAGGTATCCAATCATTTCTCTTCTGCACCCAAAATAACTGCCACTTGCAGAGGGTGTGAAGGTATACCCTGCACTAGGAGAAGTTTATGCTCAAGTAAGTCTTAACACTTAATAACACGAAGGGAAAACATTTTTTTCTGTAATTGCTCTAGAGCTGGCTACCAAACAATGAAAAAGGCATTTTAGTATAGTCTGCGCATGCACGTTAAAAAAAATATTTTCCACTCATGCTCGTATCTCACCAAAATATTCATTTTTTGATGACAGTATGTTCCTACTGAAATAGTTTTCGGAAGTCCCGTTAAATTGGGTTGAAAACTTTGCATGTTGAAAACAAAATATAATGGAACTTTTTACACAACTAGGGGGCTCGGCCCCCTACGAGCTACGCTCGCCAACCCCCGTCCAGACACCGCAGGCTCTAAATGCACGCTAATTTGATCGGCTTTAAAAAGATTTCGAAAGATTGAATTATAATTTAAAAAACAGTGGCGATCTCCCTATAAACGGACTTCAATTCATTTCTCTTTGATTGGGAATTTTAACGCCAAATCCGCTGCGGTACTACTTGATTATCCCGACGACCCATTTCGCCAAATTATATAAATCGCCAAACCATTCGCCAAATTATACAAATTGACATAATTTTTTTTTTAAATAACGAAAGAACAAATAAATTCGTACAACATTAATAAAAATACAAATAAAACGTCGAAATAAAAATAACTTGATGACGTAGACACGTGTAACAACATTTCAAAATAAGCTAATATAAAAGGAATTAAGTAAACAGAGTCTTTGTCTCCTGGTATTTTTTAACAAAGAGAAAAGAAAGTTCTTTTAAATGAGATATTTTAAATTAATCGTTTTTAATCTGACGTAATTTTTACCAAGCCATTCTTTCTCTTTTAAATAATCGCGTGAAAGTACTTTTGTTAGCAATGAAATATTATTTGCGGTTTCCTAACAAAAATAGTTGAAAATATCCTCTCAAAATATTAAATAAATGTCTAGCGCAATTTCTAAATTTAAACTTTTTTACAATATTATTTTGTGTTCATTTTATGTAATAACTATAATGTGACGTAAATGGGACATAATTTCTCCTAAGACTTCTAACGCATGTTAATGAATTTATTATTTTACAATATCCTTTCTCTTTTAAAATTCACGTGTGTACTTTTTATGACGTAATTTTTAATAAGTTCCTGCTTTTTATACATAATTATTTAATTCTAATTTGAAAGTTTTTTTCCTGTTTATAATAGTCACGTGTAAATAAATTTTTAATTTGAAGCAAACATTATTGCTTGCGCTTTTTATACAGTTGGCAACAGTTTAAATTAGTACAATTTTCTGAAATCTGTAAAAAATATCTCTAGAAATGCAGAAAATTTGAATTTAAAATAGAAATAAAACCTGAAAAAATGAATCAAAATAAAAAAATTAATGCAATCTGCACTCCGGCAAATTCTAACGCATAAAATGATCTAAAAATGATTACACTGCCATGTATAGTTTTTGCTGCTATAAAACTTTTTTAGTGGAACGATTTTGTCCAACTTTAGCATTAAATATCTCTTAAAATAATTCTTCGATTTGAAAACTGTCTGCATCAGCGTGTTTATCAAACATTTCTGTATAAAACCACTGATTTTCATATTTTTGTATGCATTATTTTTCTCAATATTAACGAAGAAAGACCTCCGGTCACAAAAAATTCAAAACCGGCGGCGGCGGTGACAGCGGTAGTTACTTTTTTTTAGAATAGAGAGATAACTTTACGTTATATAAAGACCATAGTATGATTTGCTTCCTTGACAGAACCTTTCGAAGATTCCCTATTTCTGGGTGATTGAATTTTTTTTTATTAAATTGTTATTATCCACCTGGTTGCCTCGTGCCTTTCAAAAGCAGGAGCCAAATGCGCAATTTAGAATATCATGGGGGGGGGGGGGCATCATTTACTAACAATTTTATTTAACAATAAAAAAGAAAAATGCCCAGCTAAACTGATGGCATTGAGCTCACAGGCTATTCACACTATATCATACTCTTATTTTAAAGAATAATGCCCCTCAAAAAAATAAGTGAAGGGGAATTAGCCCCCGTTTAACCCTTTATACTTAACCAGTGAACCTCCAAATCTAATCAGGGAAGCTCCTTATCATAATAAACCGGTATACCAAATTTGGAGCAAATCGAATAATCCTGCAAAAAAACCCCATTTATCTAAATTAAGGGGGTGGACTACCCCCCCCCCCCCCCTTTATCCTTAACCAATGAATCCCCAAAACGAATCAGGGAAGCTCCTTAACATAATAAGCAAGTATACCAAATTTGGAGCAAAGCGAATAATTCTGCATGAAAAAACCGTTTATATAAATTAAGGGGTGGGGACTAGCCACCCTTCCCCCTTTATCCTTAACCAATGAACCCACAAAACTAATCAGGGAAGTTCCTTAACATAATAAACCGGTATGCCAACTTCGGAGCAAATCGAATCATTCTGCATGAAAAACCCCTTTATCTGAATTAAGGGGGGTGGACTAACCCCGTTTTTCCCCCTTTATCCTTAACCAATGAACTCCCAAAACTAATCAGGGAAGTTCCTTAACATAATAAACCGGTATACCAAATTCGGGGCAAATCGAATGATTCTGCATGAAAACCCATTTATCTGAAATAAGGGGTTGGGCTAACCCCGTTTTTCCCCCTTTATCCTTAACCAATGAACTCCCAAAACTAATCAGGGAAGCGCCTTATCACAATGAACCTAGGAAAAAATTTTGAAGCAAATCGGATGTTTCTATCAAGAGTTATCGCGTTACGTACATACATACGTACATACGTACATACATACAGAGCGGGCGGGCACATTAGCTCTCAGGCTTTGATAGCCTGTGAGCTAAAAAGTAAAAAACAAACAAACTTAGCATTGATAGCAGTTTTTTTAAACAACAGATGCAGTGTTCTAACAACACCTTTAACTGGACATTTAAATGTTTTCATCTAAAATTTTCTTGTTAAGACAAGAAAATAAGTATTCTTCTCTGCTGAAGATCCTTGAGAGATTGAATAGGGTCGTTGAATTCCACTCCTCGCAGTGGAATTGCATTCCTCCATGAGGTCACTATCCTCCTATGATAAAAGAAAATATTGAAATTAAGTTAAATAGCAATAATTGTAATGTAAAGGAGTGATTATGAACCTTTTAAAATATTTTAGTTTTTAGATTAAAGTAAATATAAATAACTTCTTAAAAATCCCAAGCAACATTATAAGATATTGTTGAAAATTCACGTTACCATTTTCAAAATGTATATGTCGTAGGCTAATTGAGAAATCAGGCTCTTTGTAAAGAGTCGGGCTAATTGGAGAATCATCTCTCTTTTTCCAATTAGTCCAATAAATTCCAATTAATTTTTCAGGCTTATTGCAAAGAGCCTAGACAACGTTAGGCTAATTGAAAAATGACTACTTATTTCCCAATCTTGATGATTATTTTTAGCTTTACTAACCCATAACAGAGACCCGAACCCGAAAAAAAAATTACAACAGAACGTACCCCGATCCGAGCAAGACAAAATAATGCCTACACGCAACCCGACCCGAACCTAAAAATTCCATTTGAAAAAAACCCGGAATATGAACCGAACCAAATCTGAACCCGACAAAAATATCCTAGTGAACCATAACCAATCTGAACAAGACAAAATTTCTGAGCACAAGCAACCTGACCCGAACCTGAAAATTCTATTTGGAAAAGCCCGGAATCTGAACCCAACAAAAATATTCCAATGAACCATAACCGATCCGAGCAAGACAAAATAATTTCTGAGGACATGCAAGTAGGGTGTCAACGATTTTAATCAGTTGGTTTAAATCAGTGATTAAACCGTGATTTTAATCAACCGATTTTTTTTAAATCATTGATTAAAATAAAGAAATCTAAATGTTTAAAATGTCAAAAAAAAATTATTAAAATCTAAGATGAACATAAATGAAAGTTTCTACGGGTATTTTGACTTATGAATAAACAAAAAAAGAGCTTTAAATAATTGTTTCCAAGTTTAATTCCTGAGTATTCTAAAAAATTAAAAACAGTTAAGTTTGTGAAAAGCCTTGTTTTTATGTCCTTTGATTGATGCATAAATTGATTTCTTTTGGGAAATCAATTATATATAAATTTTATATAAAATAACCGTAGCAAGTGTTAAATTTCTGCAAGTAAAAGAATAAATAGTCAGTGTCTTAGTTTCTCGTTCTACTTTTGTAATAATAAATTAATAGCAATCTCGAGTTAAAGAAGAATGAAAAAGTGACATTTGCTCAACAACTAAATTGTAAATGAATGCATACGAAAAAAAGAACTAATTGGTATAAAAATGTTAAAAACAGCAAGAGCTTCTTCAGTATAGGTTGAATAGTTTATTTTGTAACTCATACATACTAAATGGAAAAGAAAAATTATTTAGGTAATGAAAAAGCAGCAAAACTTTTCTTAAAAAGAAAAAAAAATGAACCATTGAAAGGTAATAATCCCCACTGAAATTATTAAAAATTAAGGAGACACTTTATTTATCATACTAAAAATTATTCTCCTTTTTTTCTTGCATCATTACTAAACACACATTTACTAATATATTTCCTCATGAAATAGTGCCCATTTTTGGAAATAGCATCCTGTTCCTTTTTCTTTTTAAAATGAATACTACATTATTAATTATTTTAATATTTAAAGCTTAAAAATGTGTAATATGTTCCTAATTAGAGAGTTAATTGTTTAATAATTATTAATTTGAAGTAGTGTTAACTATTCAATATTAAATGCAGTTAACAATTTTAATAAATGTTAAATATCAATAGTATTTAATAAAGTTTTACATAATTATTACGCCAGTAGCAGAAAGTTCGAGACGGGAGACAGGCGTCGCAGATTTTCTTTTCTCTTTTGCAGATTCTTTTTCGTCGAACCTTTATTTTGTTTCATATTATGTTTAGCTCTTTATAACTTAATACAAAAAGTTAAGATTATTATTAATAAAAAATTACAAAATGCGGGAAAACACTACAGGTAAGTGATTGTTTGATTATTTAACGCTTCAGTTGTAAAAATATTTTTACCTGGAATTATATGTCGCAGACACTTCGAGAAATTTCTGCTACTGTGATTGTTACAATATTAATGTATATAACATTATTGTATGATACTACCTAATGAAACTACTAATCTGCAGTTTTTATAATTTATGTAACTACTAATAATTATAATTTTATTAATTAAAGTGTAAAAGCATAGATTATGTTAGCAATTAATGGTTTAATTGTTTTGGAAACTTAAAACTCTTGGTAACAATTCAGTATTTGAACGCTGGGAAAAAAAAATCATAAAATCTGATTTAAATAAAAAAAATATATATCAGATATTTGTTTATATATTTTTTTTAATCATGATTTGTTTACACCCTTATTGCAAATCAACCAGAACCTAAAAATTCAATTTGAAAAAAAAAACGAAATCCGACGCGAACCAAATCTGAACCCAACAAAATTTTTCCAAAGAATCATAACCGGATCCGAGCAAGGCAAACTAATTTCCGTGCACACATAACACGATCCGAACATGAAAATTCCATTTGAAAAACCACGAAATCTGACCCGAGCCAAATGTGAATTAGATAAAAATATCTCCGAAAACCAAAACCCGATCTGAGCAAGACAAAGCAATTTCCGTGGACATGCAACCCAACCCGAACCTAAAAATTCCATTTGAAAAACTCTGAAATCTGAACCGAACCAAATCTGAATCCGACAAAAATATTCCAAAGAACCATAACCGGATCCGAGCAAGACAAAATAATTTCCATCGGCATGGAACCCGATCCGAATCTGAAAGTTCTACTTGCAGTTAACCCGAAACCCGACCAGAACCTGAAATAAAAATACATCAGGCCGTACCCCAATTCGATCAAAGCAAATTAATTTTTGTGTACACGCAGTACGACCAGAATCTGAAAATTCCATTTGAAGTCAACCTGAAATCTGACCCAAACCGGATCTGAAAACGACAAAAATATTTCAAAGAACCTTAACCTGTTCCGAACAAGACAAAATAATTTCCTTCGACATACAACCAGATCCGAACCTAAAAGTTTGATTTGAAATCAACCTGAAAACCTAACATAACTCGGGTTCGGGTCGAGTTTCAGATTCAGTTCAACTAGAACTTTGAGGTTTGGATCGGGTTACCTATCGACGAAAATTATTTTGTCTTGCTCGGTTATGGTTCTTTGGAATATTCTTGTTGGGTTAAAATATGGTTCGTGTCGGGTTTCTTGTTGACTCCAAATGGAATCTTTTGGTTCTGGTCATGTTGCATGTCCTCAGAAATTAATTTATCTTGCTCCGATCCGGCTATAGTTCTTTGGCATATTTTGTCGGGTTTTTTTAAATGGAATTTTTAGGTTTGGGTCAGTTTGTGTGTTCATGGATATTATTTTGTCTTGCTTATATAGGATTATGGATCTTTGGAATATTTTTGATGGGTTCAATTTTTTTTTTTTTCAAATGAAACTTGCGTGTCCATGGACATGCTTGTTCGTATAGGATTACGGATCTTTGGAATATTTTTGACGGGCTCAAATGTCGTTTTTTTTTAAATGGAATTTTAAGTTCGGGTTGGGTTGCGTGTCCATGAACATTATTTTGTCTTGCTAGAATCGGGTTATGATTCCTTGGAATATTTTTGTCGGATTAAGATTTGGTTCAAATCGGGTTTCAGATTGACTTCAAATTGAAGTTTTAGGTTCTGGTTGGGTTGCCTGCCCTCACAAATTATTTTGTCTTGCTCGAACTGGTTATTATAGGGCAAAACTGTGAAATTTCATTAGCGGCCACTGGCCGTTAGGACTAGTTTTTTTTTGGCCACTTTCTTTAAACTAGTGACCACTTTTTTATTTAAAATACTAAATAGTAAAATTTCTATAAATATTAATCGAAAACTGAATAGCCAAAATAAATATGTTAATATAATTAAATTGGAATAAAAAAAAGTAGAATCCTTGATGAAATGCAAGAAAATTTTATTATCTCCTCATAAAAAAGTGGTCGGAAGGTGGCCGCAGATAGACAATTTTTCACTAGCCACTTTCTCTCATTTACCCGCGCTGTGGCTGGTGCTAATTTTGCCCTTAGCGGTTTGGTTCATTGGAATATTTTTGGGTGGGTTCCGATTCATTTTTTTTTCCCTTTTAAATAGAATTTTTAGCTTTGGTTCGGGTTGCATGTCCTCAGAAATTATTTTGTCTTGGTCGGATCGGTTATGTTTCATTGGAATATTTTTGTTGCGTTCAGATTCTGGGTTTTTTCCAAATGGAAACCCAGTCGGGTTGCGTGTAGACTGAAATTATTTTGTTTTACTCGGATAGGGGTATGGTCTGCTGTAATTTATTTTTCGAGTTCGGGTCGGGTTAATAAGCCTAACAAATCATCCCAATTGAAAAATAAGTGGTCAATTTTCAATTAGCCTAACAGTTACTAGGCTCTTTGCAATAAGCCTGAAAAATATCAGGGAAAAAAAGAGATGATTTTCCAACTAGCCCGGCTCTTTGCAAAGAGCCTGATTTCTCAATTAGCCTACGACATATACAAACATATCTTTTTAAACACTAGGACTTCCCTCAGAGGGATTAGTCTGAGCGATATTACTGAGAACATAGATTTAATAATAACATGTGGAAGCAAAGAAAATGAGATGTTATCATTAATTGTCCATATACTGCGAAAAATTGAAATGATGAAAATAAACGAATTGTAGAATTACAAAATCTTATATATAAATTCGTATACACTGTTTAAAAAAATGGGAAATCAAACCATTCAAGACAGCCATGCATGGATATAAAATTGAAAGTACGCAATATATTAAAAGTAAAATAGAAAATGAAACACTAATTTACTTATATCGGAATTTTAACTGTATAAAATGATGTCAAGAGCATAATCAGACGCTCTGCACCAATTTGAGTAACATTAAATGACAAATATATGATGTTTAAAAAATTGGACTATACTTTATATGGTGTGTGCTCCCCCGGAATAATTAATATTGTACAATATCTATTTTCCACGGATGCAATGAGGTTGTCGAAACATTTAAGGAATTCTCTTCTCAAAATCTAATATAGTATCAAAGTACCGAATACATCAAAAGTGGCATGCAATGCTTCGTTAGAGTGTGTTTTAGATATGCTCGATCGGATTTAAATGATGAGTGTATGCTGGCCATTACATAGGCTGTATTGTATTGTTTTCAAACATATTCTGCACACGTTGAGCTGTATTTAGCAGGTATTAAATAAAAGAAATCGGCAATGATTACAACATAAAGTATGACACAAGATCTGAATATATCATCTGCATAACTTTTGAGCTGTCAAAGTGTCATTTGAAGTAATTTACAAATCCATACATATTTATTCAGCAAATCATGCAAGCTTAACATACGCCAATATGAACCCGATTACAAAATTTCACCAGAATAAGTTAATATATAAAAAATCTACTAATGATAATTGAGAATATGACCTTATGATAAAATGTCTAGAAAAATTAATCGGATAAAAAATTCATATCACATTTAAAACGGCACTTCCCTCTGTTAGTGACCTTGGCGAGAGAGAGAAAAGCCTGGAGAAGGAACACTTTAACAAGTACTTTCGGGCAACCTACTCACTGTTTCATACAGGTCTTTATTCAATATTTACACAATTTATTTAATGCTAGGTGGGTATCTATGAGTTTCGTTGCATTTAAATCGCATGCTTTGCGGTGGAAATGCAGCATTATGAAATATTTAAAGTTGCTGTACCTAATAATTCCAAATTAATGGTAATTGAGATCGCTTTCCGTTAATTTCATCTTTTTAAATTTTAAATTCTTTAGAAACCATTCATAGAGACAATTGTATATTTTAAAACTAACCCGAAGTAAAATTTCAATATTTTGGGCTCAGCAGTAACACAGAAATAGAAAATTTTTGAAAGTTTTTTGTTTCTGCACTGTTTTATATAGCGACTAATTTAGAAATTGTTCTATTGCGAGAATTTACGTCATGATAAATACTGCCATGTCAATTTTCATGTTTATATTCCTAACAGTTCCATGTTCTTCGTTACTTAGATCATCTTTAGATCTTTTTCCGCTTTGTTTAGTCTTTCTATTTTTTAGAATTCGTTCTACAACGAACATTTACATCTTATTAATTACTACCATGCCAAAGTTCTAGTTTTAACGCCAACAGTATCCCAAAAATTTCAGTATTCCAAATAAATCATAGTTTAGAACCTTTTTAGAAATTTTTACGTTTATCCGTCAAATTGAACCTTTTAGACAGCGTTCATTACGAGTATTTACATCTTAAAAGTAACTACCGCACCAAATTTAAAGTTTCTAACCCAATCAATATCGCAGAAATCACAATTTTAGAACTTTTTGCTCCTGCAGCGATGTAGGTTCTTGCACTGACATAAAATAGTCTTTTTTTTTTTTGGAGCAGAGATGGCCACCAACATTTTTTTTAAGTTGGCTATGTAGTTTCAGAGATAACACCTCACAAACTTACAAGCATTAATAATATTATATACTTTCTAATATTATAACGCTTTATAATATTAGCATTAGATGTACAGATACAAAAGCCATTTATCTGTTACAAACTAAAGTGCCGGCGTTGCCCAGAATTTGAAGGATGTTTGTTCTGAAAAATCAATTTCAAAATTTAACATACAACGCAAAACAAACATTAAAAAAGCAGTCGAAATGTTGTTGAATGAATCATATGAAAACGCTATATAAAAATGTATAAATGTATATAACAGACGCAAAAGAATACAGCTATAAATGAACTTATTTCAATTTATAGTTGGAGCAATAATGTTAAAATACGCCAATATTTCCCTAATCGGGTTTTTATCATGCTTCAATACATTTTTCACACTCATATGACGTTATACTATATCCACCATGCCCCTTTATATTTCCAATATGACGTAATATTTTCTTCTTTCACGTGGAAACCTTGAAATAGAAAAGTTATGAAGTTATATTCACTTTCATTTAAATTCGTCAAAACATTTATTTCATTTTCATATTTCACGTGAATATCTTGCAATAGAAAAGTTATGACGCAATATTCACCTTTTTTTTTAAATTCGGCAAACTATTTATTTCATTTTCATTTTTCTCGTGGAAATCTTGCAGTAGAAAATTAATTGTTGTAGTAATAATTTTATTGTGTTTTTTAATTGTTGGCAACTGCTATAACGAAAAATGTTTAAATTTGATAAGAAATTGCTGTTAAATTGGTGGGTTTTTATTAATTAAAAATTAACTGTAAGTTATTTCCATTCCGGATTACTTTAGTTGTCTCGGCCATGTTTTAATACACATGTACGTATCTCTTCACAATTTTGACTTCCAAATTGTGGATTTTTTATAGAATTACAAACAGACAGATAGACAAGCTTTCATTTTTATATATCTCTCTATTCTATAAAAAGTAACTAACGCTGTCACCGCCGCCGCCGCCGCCGCCGGTTTTGAATCTTTTGTGATCGGAGGTCTTTCTTCGTTAATATTAAGAAAACTATTGCAAACAAATATATGAAAATCGGTGGTATTATAGCGAAATGTTTGATCAACACACTAATGCATACAGTTTTCAAATCGAAGAATTATATTAAGATACATTTAATGCTAAAGTTGGACAAAATCGTTCCATTAAAAAGAATTTATAAGAGCAAAAGCTATACATGGGAATTTAATCATTTTTAGATCATTTTATTCAATAGAAGATCCCGGTCTGCAGATTTCATTAATTTTTTTAATTTGACTCATTTTTTGATGTTTTATTTCTATTTTAAACTCAAATATTCAGCATTTTGACAGATATTTTTTACATATTTTAGAAAATGGTATTAATTTAAACTGTTGCCAACTGTATAAGCAGCGCAAACAATAATGTTTGCTTCAAATAAAAAAAATATTTACACGTTACTATTATAAACAGAAAAAAACCTTCAAATTAGAATTAAATAATTAGGTATAAAAAGCAGGCACTTATTGGAAATTACGCCATAAAAACTATATTTACATGTGAATTTTAAAAGAGAAAGGATATTGTAAAATAAATTCATTAACATGCGTTAGAAATCTGAAATAGAACAAATTACGTCACATTACACTTACTATGCAAAATGAACAAAAAATAGTACTGCAAAACAGTTTAAATTTTAAAATTGCGCGAGACAAAATATTAGAGGTTAAATATTAGATTTTTTTCAAAATTTTATTATTTGTCGTTTGATGTGAGGATTTCAGCTATAAATGCGAAATTTCATGTCTCCAACTTAATTAGGGGCTGAGTTAGAAAAATTGTTTAAAATACATAAGTTAGAGCCCAGAGTGTTAAATATTAGACTTTTTAAAAATTTTATTATTTGTCGTTTGATGTGAGGTGTTCAGCTATAAGTATGCAAATTTTTATGTCTCCAACTTAATTAGGGGCTGAGTTAGAAAAATTGCTTAAAATACACAAGTTAGAGCCCAGAGTGTTAAATATTAGACTTTTTAAAAATTTTATTATTTGTCGTTTGATGTGAGGTGTTCAGCTATAAGTATGCAAAATGTCATGTCTCCAACTTAATTAGGGGCTGAGTTAGAAAAATTGCTTAAAATACAGAAGTTAGAGACCGGAGGGTTAAATATGACTTTTTCAAAATTTTATGATTTATCGTGTTATCGCAAGTGTTCAGCTATAAGTATGCAAACTTTCATGTCTCCAACTTAATTAGGGGCTGAGATAGAAAAATTGCTTTAAATACACAAGTTAGAGCCCAAAGGGTTAAATATTAAGCCTTTTTCAAAATTTTATTATTTGTCGTTTGATGTGAGATGATCAGCTATAAGTATGCAAAATTTCATGTCTCCAACTTAATTAAATTAGGGGCTGAGTTAGAATAAATTGCTTAAAATACACAAGTTAGAGCACAGAGGGTTAAATATTAGACTTTTTCAAAATTTTATTATTTGCCATTTGATGTGTGGTGTTCAGCTATAAGTATGCAAAATTTCCAGTCTCCGACATATATAGTTTCTGAGAACGGTCTCTGTAACAGACGGACAAACAGACAGACAAAGGAGTGAGACAGGTAGGTTTTCGTTAGATGAACGAAACTCTAAAAACATGCTGCGGATGACTGTAACAACATCCTAAATTTACATTACCATCAGCGATCTACCAATTCCGAATTTAGTTTATATTCGTTTCATATATTCTTATTCTTTTGTGCGGCCCTGTAAAATAATTATCAATATTATATGCAGTAAAACCTCTGAATAGCAGACACCCCGAGAATGCAGAATTTGTCCTCTATTTAGAGGTGACCGCTACTGAGAGTAAAACATGTACAGTTATTTAAGAGTTGGTAATCGAAAAAATGTCCGCTTAATAGAGGTATCCGCTAATCGGGTGTGTCCGCTATGGAGGTTTTAACAGTAAAACTTCTGAATAGCGAACACCTCGGGAGGGCAGAATTTGTCCTCTATTTGGAGGTGTCCGCTACTGAGAGTCAAAAATGTACAGTTATTTAAGGGTTGGTAATCGAAAAAATGCCCGCTAAATAGAGGTGTCCACTAATCGGGTGTGTCCGTTATGGAGGTTTTACTGCATAATAATATCATCCTTTACAAGAAAATTGCATGCTGTATGATAGACAGACAGACATCCAGAGAAAGATAACCTCGCGGATCAATAAACACTCATGTCTTTTGTTTTAATCATCCACAATTGTATGTCATACAACATGCCAGATTTTATACAACAGGCTAAAAACCGTCATCGTGGTACGGAATACTGTATTATTATTTGTTTGCCCACCAAAACTGGTTGCCACGGGTTGTTGGAAGGTTTGTGATCACGTGGTTGAAACTGATCTATTCAATATTACTGCGTGCGTATTTTTTTTTTATTATTTGTTCCATGTGTTCAAACCAGTTGTCTACGAAAACATCAACCGGTGAAAGTGACGCACACCAAATTTCTGTGACGTATGCAGATAAATTGTGCTTTTTTAAGAGTTTTTTCTACATAATTTTTAAACGGTTTGGAACTTATTTTTCATAGTAGGTGCATTCAGTAGGCGACCCTCATAGGTACCTTCTGGTGCAATCAGAAACGAAATCCGACAAATATTTTTTGAGTTATGCTTGACGAAAGGTTTTTATTAGGCTTTTTTTTTAGTAGGACATGGTGTTAATATCCATCGTAGTAGTAAAGTGTCCGGACAGTAATATTTCGCTGAGTATTAGCCTTCGCTTCGCTCAGACAATTAATTTAAATTTGGGAGACAAAAATGAAACTACATTTAAAATTAAATTTATTCTAAATGTGAAAATATGGGTCATTTCCAAGCAAAATTTGGGGCCTATTTAAGGCCCTTTCACAAAAATCTATTTAATAAAATAAGCCCCTTCACAAAAATAAATTGAACTAGCAGAACTACCCGGCTTCGCCCATGTCAATTATAAGGAGCTTTCCAGGTAAAATAAATTAAAACGAAATAATACGGCAATCACAATAACTGAAATTTTTGTAGAGTGACTATTCACTCCGGAAGAGGGAATAGTCACTCTATCGCAGAGTCAAAATATGCCCAACCTCTTTAGAGTGACTATTCACTCTGAGCAAAAGTGAAATTTTTGACTCTCTGAAAGAGAAAATAGTCCTGGGAGGTGAATATTCACTCTAAACAGGGGTGGATAATCACTCTTTCGGAGGAGTGACTATTCACTCTTGCTAAAGGAGCGCGGTTTTTCACCCCTGGTAGGAGTGAATAGTCACTCTTTCATGGGAGTGAATGTTCATTTTTTATGTTGTCGATTCTTTTTTTTTTATTATTTTGCTGTTATGGTCATTTTAAAAGAATCACATATTTTACAGCATGCAATGAAAATAGATACAAGCGTGGTAAAGATTGAAATAAAGTACTTTATTAGCAATATTTATTTAATTCATAGTTTGTAACACTAATTGAACTTTTAAGGAAAAATTCAGTTAAAGTTACATACGAATTTAAATTAGATTACTCACAGAAATAAACTAAAATATTTTATTCCAATCTTATCCTTTGTGTTTGCTTTTATTGAATGCCCTATAAAGATATTACTTTTAAAGTTTTATTAGTAACTTTTTAATAGGTGGATGTTATATGTTTAAGCATGTTTGATTTGATTTGATTTTAATTTTTGTTTTAAATATAAAACCGTACTTTTTCTTTAAATTATTGCTATTTTTGAAAAATCCTATTGTTCTAAAATATTTTTAAATTTTTCCACTTAATAAACAATGCTTATAAACTCACATCTTTTTAAAATAAGTTCTAAGCATGATTTAAATAAGTTCTAAGCATGATTTAAATATTAAGAATGTATATATTTTTTTTTATCCTCTGTCATTTGCTATAGTTTTATTTAATATGAACATGGAGTCTAAATTTTAAGTTCTCGGGAATATGTATGCATTTTTATTTTAAACATATTCCTTAACTTAATCATGATTTCTAATTTTCGTCCGTTACTGCTGAAAAAGGGAATTAATACAATACTTATTAATGAAACGACCGATAAGCCATATATTTAATTAAAATTTTTTATTTGCGTAGATATTGTATTTTGTGAATATGAACAAAATAGATCTTATATGTTTTATAGGAAAAGATTGACCTCGGAAATAGAAACAAATTGGAAATTGCTCGTCAAACGTGACAAATGAGGTGCGTTCGTACTGTAACTAATTTTATAAATATTTTTTGCACCGCATATTGTACTGAATGTATATTTTAGTGAACCTCATAAGTGCATATCAATATTATTCTGTTCGAAAGACTGTAACATCATTAAAATGCACTTGAATTTTTTTCCCCATTGACCTTAATGTAACGGAAAGCTTTTCACTGTCCTTGTAATTAAATTATACATCCGATTTTCATAAAATTTGAAACGACACGACAAATATAATTGTTTTTATGACTGTATTTAGAACCAGAATTTAATGAATACATACTAATGAAACAACATAGTTATTTTCAAATAAATTTAACAATAAGGATACCAGTAATTAATAAAATATTTGTGATAATCATTTACTGTTTGCATCAATTATTGTAATTATCAAAAGATCAATGTTTTAATTATTTTAGATGGATAGTTTAAAAAACTAAATATCAGGCAATTACAGCTATCAAATTATTCAAACAGTGGGGGATTTAAAAGGTAATAAAAAAAGTGTTGGATTGTTAATGTTTAGTTTTGTCTCACTATTTTTAACAATTAATCTTCCAGAGAATACTTGATACATCATTTATAATGATTAATATTACAAATATGAAAGAAATGATATTGTGAGTTGAATATTTTAAATGTTAAGTAAAATAATTTCAAAATAAAACTGTAGAGCTGATGTTTGAGGCCACTGATCTGCAGATTTAATAGTTTCACGAATATTGCTTATAAATTAATTAATATTACTTTTTTTTTCTTTTTTTTTTGTCAGAGGTGAATAAGGAAACATTTAAGACAGAAAATAGATTTTTAATAGCTTCTGTAACTTAATTGTTTTAACTTAAACGAAGAGGTATTAAGCCCTATGAGCCCCTCTTTGACTGTGCTCTTAAACAATATTTTCTGCTCATTAGGTGGTTTGATTTCCAGATTTTAAAATAGCAAGGTATATATACATAAAAAAAGAATAAAATATTGAAATTTTATTAATCACATAAAATAACATAAAAGCAGCTATTTATAAAAGTTTTGGTGTTATTGCATTTTAGTAAGTATAATTTAAAAATTAAATTTGGTTATTTAGGTTTGCAGTTAAGACAAAATATTTATGCACTATAAACATTGCTGAAATTGCATTTTTAACATTGTCTACATTGTGTGTCCATTACTGGAAAATGACTAATTAACCATTTCAGTAATTCTTAAAACCTTAAGAATAAATGAAATTTCGTAAATGACCGTTAGTATATAAAATTCTAAGTTTTCTATTGCTACTCAAACAAAAGCATTCAAATTTTGCAAGAAAATAAATAACATACAAATTAATTAAACGAAGCCAGCTCTTAGACTCTTCATTAAGATTTTCACAGAAAAACAGCAAAACTTTGAAACATTATTTTCTACTTCCTAATTGGTTTGATTAAAAGTGTCAACAATAACCCAGTTTTATACAACATGCAAGGGGAAATTATATAAAAAAAAAGTTAAAGTTAAATATTTATTAGTTATTTTTTTATAAGCCAAAAACATCAAGGAGTGTCTATTACTGGCACATCTACCCTATTTAAAATTTCAGACCATCCGGAAGACTGTAACATCATTAAAATGCACTTGCAATAAATTTTTCCCATTGGCCGTAATGTTACGGAAAAATTTTGACTGTCACTGTAATTAAACAGTACATCCGATTTTCATAAAATTTGAAATGACTCGACAAAATTTTGTAAAAATTATGTATTTAAAATTTCAGACCATTCGGAAGGCTGTAACATCATTAAAATACACTTGCTCTGTTATATGCGGACGGACAGACAGACAGACGGACATACAGATGGGCTGAACGACGACTATAGATGCTACGTATTTATATAATTACGAACGCACCTAAAAAGGGAAATTTAAAAATAAAGTAAATGACTGCATTAGAAATAGTCTTATTTTTTGAAAGACATTTTAATGTAAAAAAGTAGTTATTAATCTCTTTAAAAAATATCCAGTCTTATATTATGTAAGTAAATAATGAACTTTTAAAGAAATATACTAAAAAAGTCTTACCATAAACTTCAAAACAGGCATAAAAAACGACTTTCAATTTTTTCAATGCTTAAATGTCGTGTATTATTGTTTAGTGTCAAAAATTAAGTGTATCAAAAACGTAGAAAATACGTTTATAATAGAAGGAAATTTAATAACTGAGGCGGAATGTCTATATTTAAATTTTTTTACATTACTCAGTCTCGAAATTTTAAAAACATAACCTCATTAATAAAAAAAAAAAAAACAAGTTGGAAATTGCACGTCAAACGTGGCAATAGTTTTATAAATATTTTTTGCACCGCATATTGTACTGAATGTATAGTTTAGTGCACTTCATACGTGCATATCAATTACATTCTGTTCGAAAAGCTGTCACATCATTAAAATGCACTTGAAATATTTTTTTCGTATTGGCCATAATGTAACGGAAAACTTTTGACTGTCCCTGTAATTAAACTATAAATCCGATTTTCATAAAATTGGAAATAACGCGACAACATTATGCAAAATTATATATTTTTAATTTCAAACGATTCGGTCGGGTAGTTTTTGTGCTGTTATATGCGGACAGATCACTGTTGAATTCAGACACTCTTCTCCGGGAGGGATTTCTGTGGCTCCGGGGGGTACATTATAGGGTTCCGGGGGGGGGATTGCGCTTTTTGACCATTGAAAATCCAAAATCTGAAAAATTCCGGGGGGGGGGCATCTCATTGCTCGGTGGGGAATGTCCCCCCCGGGCCACCCACTGAAATCAACACTGGGACAGACAGACAAACAGACGGACTGAATAACGACTATAGGTGCTACTTATTTATATAACTACAAACGCACCTAAAAATCGATTTTTACTTTTTTATATCCTTAAATAGTTTAAATTTTTATCTTTCCAACGACGTGTCACATATGTTTATACATAAAAAAAAAAAATAAGTGTTGAAATTATTCATTCTTTCTAAGAGTACTTCACAGCTTAATGGCCCTTTAAATCTTTCATTGACTTTTTCTCAAAACTTGGATTTTTCGTGTTTATGTTCCTTTTTTTCAATATCTATTAAATTTAAGAAGTCAGATTTTTTTAATACTTATATTATATTATATTGTATACTTTAACACAGAGATTTAATGATTTGTTGAGAATTATTTATTTCAAGCAGTGAAATCTTACCAAAAATTCTATTTTAAAAATGACTTTCAATAAATTATTAATAATTTATTTTGAGTTTCACTTAGAACGAAAATGGTCAGTTAAAATGTGTAAAGTATATTATTTAAACTACTCTAAAAAATCTAGACCTCTCTCTTGCACCATTTCCGAGAAAAAGGTACATAAAGTTGGTGAATTTAACATGGCGGAGATACGGCTTTCCCGGTCCCCTTAAAACAATTACATTTCAGACCGCTACATGAAGAAATCTCACAATCACTTTTGAATACTCCACGATCAATCTTTTTCTGTACGACATACAACTATGTAGCTCATAATCAAACATTCCACATATCTACACGGATAAATGCTTAAAATTAAATAAGACTTACCTTTATTTTATGTATTCCATAAAGAATAATTTTAATGATATCCTAATCTGTTAGTCTTAAAATGGCAGACGAAAAAGTGATCATTTTTCTTATCTTTTAAGGATGTCGTCGCCTTGTTGTTCTGATTGGTTAATAAGCAATTCCTACGTAAGTCACACTTTCAGGAGTGAGACATTTCACTCCTTTCTAGAGAGTGGAAAATTCCACTCTTTAAGGAATGTATTTTTTATAAAATTCACTCCAAAAAGAGTAAAAATGCCTGTCACTCTTTCAAATAGTGAACTTTTCCCTCCCCCCAATTTTAGAGTGTAAGAAATTTCAATAAAGTTTTTTTGGGCTATGCAAGAATACAATTTTTATTAAGAAATAAATAGTATAAATAGTAAATATTTGACTTTTGCTTAAAAATTCCTTTAATGGTTCAGAAGATTATTTAAAATATTTTACGTTAATGTTCTTTAAATATATATTAAAATATTCAATAAATTTATTATTGCAGAAGTAGATTTGTAACTTTTCTTTTCAAATAATTATTGATGTTATGATTTTTTCATGTATGGAATGCCAAATTTACTTAACTAATGTTATTTAGCATAACGGACATATTAACATTATATAAACACTGAGAATATATTCCATGGTAACTTACGTTACATTTAGAACAATTTACTTCACTAATTTTAGTAATAAACCCCCGAAAATAGAATGTCAAAATATAAAGTTGACGTAATTTTCTAATTAAACCTATCCAAAGCACAATTTAGATAAAATTTATCTAATTTTTGTGTTATTTATTGAACTCTTGGCAGTCATATTTATTATGTAACTGACATTACTGAAAAAGGAACATTTAATTAAAAGCATTTAATTTAAATCATGCTTACTTTTTAGTGGAATTGTATGTAATGATATAATTTTAATCTTGAAATGGTGCACGTGATAATATTTATACGAAAAACTGATTTTGTATACTAACTTAATGCATTTTTATATTAATTTCTGTAATAGTATTTCGCCAAAATTTTCCTATTTTAATAAAATATATTTAACCGAACTAAAAATTGTTTACAATGTTACATTATAGGAATTTTACAGACTACCTAAATTCATTTAATCGCTTTGTAGATAAAAGCTTTGCAGAATGAGTTTATAAATCCCGTCTGTATTGTGTATATTTTAATCCAATTAATTTTGACTCACGATAAATAGATGCTAAAGCACACTGAAATGATTTTGTGCAATCCATTCTTAATTTTTGATGAAAAGTCAGTCCGAATTCGAAATAAATTTTTTAAAATGCTAATACTAAGTATTCACTTACAGGCTTTCAAATGTTTAATTAAATTTGTACTGATAACGAAAATTTATTTTACATTTTTATGCACACTTATATTTGTCATAAATATTAGTGCAATTTCAATTTTCTGTTTTACTTGTTATAGTACTTAAAGGACATATTATGGAGGGAAAAAAATAACATCAATAGGATTTTAACATTAACAGAGAATAACATTACCATATGAATAAAGTTACCACAAAAAATGTCATTTTTATTCTCATTTTCTAGGCAACTTTCATTCAAATTGAGCTTTGGATAGATTTAATTAACAAATCATCTCAACTTTACATTTGGATAATTTTTTTATGTCATATTACTAAAATGACTGCAGTAAGTTGCTCTAAATGTAACGTAAGTTACCACGGAATGACCGATAAGGTAAATGTACCGTAATGGACACCCTTAAAGAATTGCTTTTAAAATTATTTTTTTATTAATAGTTATAATTATTAAATTTCAGATTATTCAATATTATATTAATCAACAATATTTAACCATTCTTATAGCCTTAATATCTTCTTAATATGAATAAAAATTTAATTTTAAATAACAGAATTAATTAATTTTAAATAACAGAAATATGCAACAAAAAATTTTATATTAAAATATCACACAAGTTCCCACGGAATTTCGTAAAGATAACAGCAAAATTATTGCAGAAATTTTGTTATTCTCTATAAACAAATAAGAAACAATTGCATTAGGTTTGTAAAATGTTGGTGAGAAATGAAATAACCGTGCCCACCGTGGGTATGTCATACCCTGCGCGTGTAATCCCGGGTTAATCGATCACAATTGTTAGACTTTTTAAACTAAATTTTCGGAAGTGACAGCCAATGGTTCCCTTGGGATGACATTTCTGTGGCTGTCAAATCGTAAAACTTGGCTAAAAAAGCTAACTTTGACAACATTTTCTGAATGAATCTTTGCCTTTATAAGAAAATGGGAAACTCTCTAATTTCTTCGTATTTGAACAAAATCGATCAATTTTATATTGTTACGAATATTTATGCAAATGTTTTATATTTACGATTGAAAATGACTTCGCGAAAGCATCAGAAAATTAGTTAGTTTGGATTTGGGAATAGCTTTCAATATAAAAAATTCTCATGAAGAGATGAAATCCCCTCCCACTCAAAAAAAGGAAATCCGTGACCCGCCCCCGCCTCCCCCCCCATAAATGGTGAGCTGGATCCGCCCTTGCTGAAAAGAAATAGGCAGTGATGGGATTTCGGGGTCGCTGAAGAATTTCCTCAACACTTTAAGCCCAACTGTACAGGATTGGGATCCTATTCACTTGCCTTATTATCAAATAGTAAGAGCCCTTGCATGATTGATTATTGACCTTTATTTTTCACAATTTTTAAAAGAAAATCCTATTTGCCTATTAGAAAGACTATTTTCGTTTTCAAGCCTTTCTCATGCACGAATTTCCCAATCCTTTTTAACTTTCCAACAGAGTTGAAAAGGTTTTTGAAATCGGTTTGCCTGTCTGTCTGTCTTCTGACCGTGCTCTGTCTCACGTGAATCTTCTCAGACTGCCATGAAGTGAATAGAGGCTCAGGGCCGAAACTAAAAGGGGGCGGAGGGAGCATGTGCCCCGGGTGTCAGAACGAAGGGGCGCCAAATGAAGAATTATACCTTTGGAATGGATCAAATTCTTCTGATGGACTGAGGTCTTCTATTATTATGAAACTGCCATTATAAATGAAGTGTTAGGTGAGGATGAAAGAGCAGGCGTAAAAAGTTAGAACTCTGATTTTCTGGTCAGAATGGGAAGAAAAAAATGGCCATAATTTTTTTTCTTCCCATTCTGACCAGAAAATCAGAGTTCTAACTTTTTACGGCTGCTGTTTCATCTTCACCTAACGCTTCATTTATAATGCCTGTTTCAAAATAATAGAAACCACCAGTCGATCGGAAGAAATAACTCGGTTAAGCGGGACTCGGATAATCGGGACTCTACTGCAAAACATATTTCAATTTTAAGACTTAAAGCACACGCTTTTATTTTATGTAAAATGACGTCATTTGCAATAATATAGATACTTAAAATTAAATATAGTTTATAATAGCTCCCTGTTTTATCATAAATCCTTCATTTATATTTTTCTCAAAATAGCACGTATTTTAATTATTTTTTTAACTAATTCTTAAGTTCTAACTTTAAGAAAAATTATGGCCATTTTTTTCTTCCCATTCTGACGAGAAAATCAGAGTTCTAACTTTAAAAAAAAATATGGCCATTTTTTTTTTCTTCCCATTCTGACCAGAAAATCAGAGCTCTAACTTAAAAAAAAAAAAAAAAAATATGGCCATTTTTTTTCTCCCCATTCTGACCAGAAAATCAGAGTTCTAACTTTTTACGGCTGCTCTTTCATCTTCACCTAACACTTCATTTATAATGGCAGTTTCATAATAATAGTAGCCATCAGTCCATCAGAAGAAAATAACTGTGATAAAGCGGAAACTCGGTTAAGCGGGACTCGTATAATCGGGACTCTACTGTATATTTCATTTTAAAAATGATCTTTAGAATATTTTTGTTGGTGTTCAGAGGGGAGTCATGACCCCCGTGACCTCTCTCTTGGATCAGCCATTGTAGATTACCTAGTTCAGTATTACATATTTAAATTTAAAAATAAATCGGCTATTAGAAAATTAGAAAAATTCTCTTTGTAAAATACTTTGCGGAAGAAGAGAGGGGGGGGGGGACGTCAAAATTTATGCTTGCCCCGGGTGCAAAAAATGCTAGTTTCGGCTCTGTAGAGGCTGTCGAGCTTTCATGAGGCACTATTCGATATTAAAAATGAAGACTGTAGCACATACGACTCGTTGACACGAACGTTCAAAAGAATTCCGTTATCTGACGGTCTAGGGGGGTGGGGGGGGGGATTGTTTGCGGCGTATTTTATTGATGTTACAAACCTATTCAAAAGGATATAGCTTACGGAGGCACACTACAAGGCGCTTATTGTACGATAGCGTGTGCCTAGAACGTATCTGATTGGAAACACAAAATAATTGGGTCACAGTACTGTCTAGGAACCATCCTGACGGGCAGTCCGTTTTAAGTTTCGAAAGGAAATTCATTTTTTTTACAGATTGTTTGGTATTCAGTTTTATAAATCCTATACAGGGCTGGTCAAAGGTGTATTTCTGTTGAAGGGCTTCCATGGCTGAAGGAGAATTTTCAGTGGAGATTTGCGTTTCTTAACTGAACTCACTTTTAGCATACCCTCTACACTGTAAAAAATAAAACTGTTCATTTTACGGTATACAGGGCTTGAAATTCAATTTTTCCTAGGAGGCTAGTCTCTCTACCACCATTTACAAATGGAGGAGAGTTGGAGCTATTTGGGAGGGAGAAAAAAATCTTTAATCCGTTGAGGGGCAAGCAACTGTGTTTGTGAAATGTTGAATCCACACCGGAATTTTAAAAAAGAATTACTTTAAAAAGAGAAAAAGCAATTTTTTGACTTTTTCCACCAAAGTTTAAAAAATAAAATTTAATCAAAAGTTTCTCGTACAAATCTGCATTAAAATTAGGTGGGATATAATATATCCCACCAATATATTTAAAGAATTACATTAATACAGATAATACAAAATACCATTGAAATAATTTAAATCAGAATAATTATTCAAAATGTTTTTTATTTAAAAAAGGAAGAAAGTCAATCTTTTATGCAGTCTAATTTTCAACTTTCAACCAAATGTCGCAGGATAAAACTGTGAATTTCGTCAGTCTGTCGCAAAAAGTAACTGTGAAATTCGAGGATGATTCTAAGTAAGTAGGAAAAAAAAAAAAAAAAACTGAAATTCACAGCAAATTTTTGGAAAGGGATGGGAAGGGGTTGGGAAATCCTCTTCCGGCACTAATTATTTTTGTTGCAAATCGAGTAAACTGTTTTTGGTTCGGGTTGATTTCAGGCTGAGTGTAGATTCCTGGGTTCGAGCTAAACTCAATTTCTCAAAAGTTAGTTCCGTATATTATTTCAGATTAAAAACTATACCTATAATAATAAACATAGATATTTTTGTGCTGTTTTTTTTTTTCTAAATAGATTGTTGCATCTTTTCCGCGACCCTTTGACGAAATTTCTGTATATTGTGCATCCTTTTGAAGAAATTTCCATATTTTCTGCAGAACTTTGACGAAATTCGCGATCCTTTGATGAAAATAGTATTTTTTTGCAACACTTTGACGAAATTAGCTTTTTTCCGCGATCTTTTGATGAAATTTGCATTTTTTTTCGATCCTTTGATAAACTTTGCGTTTTTTTTTTTTTTGTGATACTTTGGTGAAATTTGCATATTTGCGCGATATTTCGATGAAATTTGTGAAATTTTTTCAGCGGCCCTTTAAGTAAATTTACGTTTATTTCACAACCTGTTAACGAAATTCTAGTTTTTTTTCCGGCATCATTTGACGAATTTTGCTTTTTTGCGATCCTTTATCGAAATTCGCGTTTTTTATGCGATCCTTTGACGAAATTCGCACTTTTTCTCCGATTCTTTGACGAAATTTGCATTTTTTCCCCCTTGATCTTTTGCTGAAATATGCGTTTTTTCGCGATATTTTCATGAATTTCACATTTTTCCGCGATCGTATGCCGAAATTCACATTTTTTCTGCGATCCTTTGGCAAAATTAGAGTTTTTCCTCACCAATCGGTCGCGCCAAATAATCCAAAACTTCTCAACCGATCTCGGGAAAAAAATAGTGAAATTTGTTTATCGGTCGCGAAAAAAAATCGAGAATTTCAACGATCTTTCGCGGTAAAAGCTCGCAAAATGATTCAATCTGTCGTGCAAAAGTGTCACGAAATTCGCAAAGCGTTCGAAGGAGTTGATCGTAGTTTCAAAATGCAAAATTTTCCTGAAAAGGGTGAAATTTTTTGGGCGGGAGCCTCCCGCCCACGGGATTCTAAAATTTTGGACGCGAATCCCGCCATCCCGCCCTGAATTTCAGGCCCTGGTATAGTATTGGAGGCTGGTCAGTATTATACCGCAAAATCAACAGTAATAAACCGTAAAATAAGCAATATAGTTATATAAATATAATAAATATATGTCTTATAAATATATTTATTATATTTATATGTCTATATTTATATGACTATTATCAAATACGTCTTATAAATATAATAAATATATGCAATATATTTATTATATTTATTATATTTATAAGACGGTATACTACTACTACTACGTCTTGGAAAATGTTTCATAATCCATGCTTCATGCACCCTTTTTCGTCTTGCGTTGTGTTGGTTTTATTTTCATTTCTAGATTTTACTAGAGAAATAAAAAACTTACAGCTCTTTCTAACCACGCTATTTAAAACAATCGTCCAATGATACAAAAAAACAAATAAATGAGTAATTAAATAAAAATAACATTTCACGCTCGAAAAAGGATTATGATGGAGAGACGTCAGCGAAATACATAGCTATGAGTATAAAATAATAGTGGCTCGAAGGCGAAGATTTTCATACTGAGAATCCATTTTACTGCGGAAAAAAATGGCTAAAATAGCGTTAAATTTTGAATAAAAGAAAACAAACTGAATTCTTCTTATTTTTTTTTTTTTTTTTTTTTTTTAAACACTCATTCATTTCAACGACAAGAGCCTTCCACGATGAGTTTCATGCGAAGTTGAAAAATAAAAGGCTAATTTCGTCCTTTATCATTGGATGAAAGTTCTTTTTTTATTCCTTTATAAAAGATGTTTTTTCACTCCAGCCAGAACGCCTTAATTGGTTGCTTTTTCTTTTCCTTTCTCGTCTTCACGCCGCTCAAGATGCTTCGTTGAAGTTGGAATGAGATAGTTTATTTAGATAGTTCTCATCGCATCTCTTACAACACTTCACGTTTCAAGAATGCATGTAAGTCACACGTTGCACTTTTTTGTTGTGTAGTGTAATAAAGCCTTTTACAAAGCTTTTTGTAGCATAGCCTTACTGTATATTTATGTTTTTAACACTTTTCAACAAAGTTGAAAATTGTTTATGACTTCGGTTTGTCTGTCCGTCTGTCCACGCTCTAACTCTTTTAAATATTCTCGGATCGTTCTGAAATTTTTGGATGTTAGTGACCTCTACCCTAGCACGTTCCCTATTTCAAATGAAGTTTGTAGCATGTTTAATTCATTGACAGGGACAGTCAAAAGTTTTCCGTTACATTACGGCCTACGGGAAAAAATCGTTTCAAATGATTTTTAATGGTGTTACACTCTTTCAAACATAGTAAAATTGACATTCATTAATGAATTCCACTAAAATATGTATTCTGTTGAATATGCGGCGCAAAGAATAGTTATCGTTCATTTACAGGGCCTCACACAAGAATTCCGTTCATAATGGTATAGGGGGGAATTGTTTGCGGGGTATTTGAAAAGATTTCACATACTATATTGTATCCGAATTACTGTATATTAGTAATGATTGCTCGAAATGCATTTTTAATTGTGATATGAGCTTTTTTCACTGTTTTCATGCATACTATAAAGTGCGTATAAATGCTATAGTTCATATACAGGGCTACAGAAATTCGTAAAGGTTACTGAGTATGAGCATAAATTGCTTAAAGGTGGGTTTTAAAGGAGTTATGTATTTTTACGCTAAACTGAATTTAGTTTACTAAGAAATATTTGTAGAATATAGTTAAAATGATATACAGGGCCACGCAAAGAGTTGGATGCATGGCCGTCTATGGGTGATAAATTCTGGAAATGTAATTTCAGTAGTTTTAAGAGTGTTTTAGTTTGAATTAAATTTTAGCTAAAGAGTGGCATGTAATAAAGGTACTAGGTAAACTACAGGGCTGTACAAAAGTATTCAAGTATGTTTCCATCTATTAGTATAAATTGCTGAAAGATGAATTTCAACCTGTTATGCATTTTCTTGCTAAACTAAATTTTCCCTTTATATAGTATATATATCAACCTACAGATCCAATACAGGGTGGTTCAAAAGAAATGGATTACATATTTTGCTATGGACGGTCACTACTGAAATCAGTTTTTCAAATGTTTTATGCGTTTTATAAAATGTTTGCTTAGTTATCTTATTTACCTTATTTCCCTAAATAGCGAAGTTTTGTTAAAGCATCCAGGAAGTGTTGGAAAGTGTTTCATAATCTATGCTTAACGCATGATTTTTCTTTCTTTTTTTTATCATCTGAGTTTTAATTATGGTTCCTAACGATGTTCTTTACCTAACCTCCAGGTTTGTGCACGATGTTCCGGGACACTCTGTATATTTAAAAAAAGTATATTATAAAATATTTTATCAAAAATACTGATTTTTTTTAATAAAAATTTTAAAATAAAAATTAAATTACTTATCTGTATGTTTATGTCACGTTTTTATTGCATTTTCTAAATAATAATTACCAATTTTAAACTTAAAATTTACAAAAATTCGTTCCGGAGGCACACAGATATTTTAAAGGAAAAAACTTTCGAATTTCTAAGCGTCTGTGGAGTAGAACACTGACGTAAATTCCATTGATGTAAACGAAAAAGAAATCCATCATATCTTTTTTAATTTAATTTAAAGTAGAAAAGCAGACTTTCAATTATATCCTTAAGATGGCTGTTAAAACATTTCACAAGGACGTTAAAAATAAAATGTTTTAGTGAGAAAAATTACATTTTTTGTAAGTTTTTACTTTGTAAGCCTTATTCATAAATGCTATTCGATAAATTATTGAAAACAAAGTCATTTTTGGGTAAGTTCACCCAAATGACGACATTTCTACCCGCTCCGAAATGAGAAGCAAATCTTCCAAGAACGAACATCTTTTGGCAAATAAAGTCACATAATAGGTGCATTTCTTTAGAGAAAGATTTTGATTTAAACTGTAAACATACTTTATAGTTTGAAATAGTGTATTTAATAAAATTAATATTATAATGGCCTTCTAAATATGCAATAAAGTTGCATTTCATTTCCCCCTAAAGAATCGAAAGATCTCTTGAAATTCAAAATCAACAGTTTAGATTGCCGCGCATCTAGTCTAAATAAATACTGAAAAACTGAAAAAAAATAGCAGTGGTGAAAATTAATAATGGATGTTTATTATTTAGGAGATTGGTGCAAATACTATAATAAAAATGCTTAAAACTTCATAGAAAAATACTTAAAAAAGAGTTGCTTTTTTTTTTTTTTTTTTTTTTTTTTTTTTTTTTTTTTTTTTTTAGAACTCTATTTATGGATAAATATTTAAATTAGGAATAAAGAATCCCATTTTCCCAAGATCTCCCCCCAGCGATAGAGTGGCGATCACTCTAGAGTGACGTCAGAAACCAGTGTTTTGACAGGTGATGTCGCTAGTTATGATCTATACCCCTCACCCCTCCCAACTCCTTCTTTCTCTGCGATCCTGGAAAATGAATGCATCAATGCAAATCCCTCAGGGAAACTCGTTTCTTTAATAACTACAAAACTCGAGGTATTTCATTCCAATTTAAACAGCAAACACCATTAAATTAGGCTGTTTTGCTTGTTTGCGTAACCAGTTTCATATTTTTAACGAGTTTCTTTTTTCAAATGAATCAGGATTTGTGGGCACAAAACATTAATAGAAATAAATAAAAAGCGGCGCGCCGCTTTTTATTTATTTCTATTAATGTCGCCGCGGCAACTCTTTCTACAAAACGCATCCAAAGTGGAACGGTTAAGGAAAGATAATTTTTTTTTATGGACGAGATCCAATTTGCAAATACAGTTTCGAATAGAAATAGTGTCGGGCGCGTCTCCTCGTTAAGAAGCTTTATTTGATTATGTATGAAATTCATTTGTACGGAATCTCCTCACATTGATTTTGAGAAAATGCTTTCGTCTTCGGAAAAAAAAAAAAGTTAAATCTGAAGTGTTTTTTTTAGCTCTCTGTTTGAATTTATATTTTCTTGGCGTTAAGATAATTGAATGGAGTCGATACAATGCCATTTTTATTGTAATCTATGAACATTAATAGTATATATATATATATATAATTTAAAACTTTTGTGGGGTCTTTCATGAGAATTGATACGAAGGAAACTATTCTACAATGCTATACTGAAACGTGCTTTGGTTGTTGTCATTTAGAACACAAAAGTACGAAAAAAAGATTCGATTCTGATGTTTCAGAATCGTTTTTCTTTAGCGTGCATTCATTGTTGACACTGATAGTTTTATTTTATTTGTTTTTTTATTTTATATTAATATAGGTGTTATTATTATTTATTATGAAACTATTTAAGTATCTATAAAGTAATAGAGTAGAAAAATTAAGTCTGTAGGAAGTATTGATAACAAAGTATTAAATATACATAAGAAAGATTCAGCATAGAGTAGTAAATCTGCAGATCAGAAGCCTCGGCGTCAACCCTGCAATTCGTTGTTTTTTTGCTCTCGCAATAGTACAAATAGATGAAATGGTTTTTGTATGCCTATTTTTATTAGAAGAAATTATATTGCTATGGATAAATCAAAAATTACTGATTAAGTCACAGTTTGACTGAACTTCATTATGACAGTAGATTAGGAGAAAGTGAAGCTTAAATTAATTAAAACAAATTCTAAATAAATGATAATTGAAAATTTATTTCGAAACTTTTGGCGCTCATTTCAGTTTTTATTTGAAGTTTTGAATCTTTTAGATACTGTTTTTTCTTCTGTTTTTTCTTTTAGTTCTGACTGAGTTCTGACAGAGTTAGTTCTTACTGTTTTTTCTTTTAAATACTGATTATTTTAAATACTTAGATACTTTTGCATCGTAAAAGTAACCATCATGTCCTATTTCAAGCTTCTAGTCCCTAGGTCAACCAGCCCCTGGTGGTAGTGACACCAACATAGTAGTTGCCAGTAGGCTACTTTAAAAAAAATATTCATATTTCTTGATTGGCACCAGTTTTGAGAAATAGTAAAATTCCCCTTATTTAATAACATATTAATTAAGGCGAAAATAAAGGGAGTTTTACCATTTCAGAAAAGTGCTGCCAATCAAGAAATCTGAATTAAAAAAAAAAGTAGCCCACTGCCTGAGATGACATAGAATCCGTAGTTTTTGAAAGTTTCTAGAATGGGTTTTGGTCATTTTACCCTTTTAAGTTTCGAATCTTTTAGAAACTCTTCTTAGAGAGCCTTTACATCTTATGAGTATCGACCATGACAAAATTTAAGTTACTACCTTTAACAATTCAATAAAAATCGTAATTAAAAAATTTGTTAGAACGCTTTTCGCTTTTTTTATTTTCGCTCTTTTAAATGTTGAATTTTTTAAAGTGTTCTTAAAGAGCATTTACATCGTATAAATAACGCCCATGTCAAATTTCAAGTTTCTAGCCCGTCACTTCAATGTCACAAAAATCATGCAGCCCCCCTCCCCCCGTTTTGGTAATGGCACCGACATAAACTGTAGTCTATGTTGGAATAGAGACTGTCACCATCATTTTGCCCCCCTTAATTTTGAAATGGATTTAGTACTTCTTAGGATTCCGTAGAAATCGTAATTTAAATCATTTTTAAAAGCTTTTCGCTCATTTACCCTTTTAAATTTGGAATGTTTTATAAATTGTTCTTAGAGAGCATTTACATCTTATAAGTAACTACCATGCATAATTTCAAGTTTCTATCTTTAATAATCCGTAGAAATCGTAATTTAGAACGTTTTTAGAAAACTTTTCTCCCCTTATGACTTTCGAATTTTTAGAAACTGTTCTTAGAGAGCATTTATATCTTATAACTATCATGCGAAATTTCATGTTTCTAGATCCTTAAGTATCACACAAATCGTATTTTTAGATCTTCTTTGCTCCTGCCCCCCCCCCCCCCCCCTCGGGGGAAGTGGCACCAACATAAAATATAGTCTATGCTGAAAAGGACTGTCACCCTCCATTTGCCACCATTATTTTTGAAAGATGTTGTGTACTTCCAGAGATGATCTCCTACAAACAGACAAACAAAAATGAAATGAAATAAACGTTACTTCTTTGTAATATTACTATGAATAAAATACTTCCAAGGTTTCAGAAATTCAAAGCATTCAACCCGGTATTACGCAATGATATTCTGATGAACTGCTCCTTCTTTTAAAGTACACTTCTTCTGGGAAGGGGGTTACCCCTGCAGAAACTTCTCTTAACTTTCCTTCCCTAAGTCTAATTTAATTGACATTCGTAATTTCCTATTGATTGCAAATGGTTATAATATATCTTGGATTTCGTTTGACTCTGTGATTTTTAGGATAAGCAACAGACTTAAGCAAGACTAAAATTGAATGTTATCGTCATTTCCAAATAGCAATATTTACTTAACTCCCGATAACAAAACATCTGAAGTATAAGTTGTATATAATCTCCTATACGAAATGAACTTTTGGAAATGTAAACTGAATCTATGGTATCTAACTTATCTAATTTAGAAATCTAATGTTTTTACAATTTTGTCTCCAATAAACAGTTTTGAACGCCATTAGCTTTAAATCCAATTATATCATATTTACTTCGCGTATAATTTTCAAGATGAAATTTTTAGCTTGTTTTTCGTTGCACTTAAATCGTTCACCCATCATGTAAAAAAAAAAAAAAAAAAAAAAAAAAAAAATGCATATATTCGTGCATGAACATAGAACAGAATACCTATTCTATGTTCATGTATCGGTGTAAAATTCTGTTGAAAACGTAAACATGCAACATTAAAAAAGAAAGATCACAATAAGGTAGACGCTCAATAACAGAAATATTACAAGGATGAGAAGTTTCTGCCCCATTGTCACTAAAGGTGCTGCGATCGGAATCGCATTACCATTACCCTCTATGGAAATGTCCGATCTTGTATGTTAATCTATGGCAATAACAGGGTCCAATGAATAATTAGCTAATGACCGATCTACTGAGACATTAAAATCGAGCTTGTCGGCCTTGTCTATAGGTGGTGTGGGTCCCGGTCGTCACGAAACAACTGTCACTGACAATTCAAAAGACACGAGAGGGATCGAAAAAGAGAAAACGCTGTTCCATTCCAAATCATTTCGAAAGAATCTTGCCTTAAAATTTCCTACCTTTACCTTTAAAGATGAGTTTGTGAAGGGGTCAGAAAGTTTGACGAGCGAGGAGAAAAACTTTTGCAAGTCTCCGTTATCTTTAATGTTATTGACGAAGCGGTCTACCCCTTTCATCTCCTTTTACAGAATGTAAGCTTCGATTCCCCATTGCATCCCTTGGGAGACGACGTTGAGTGGGTCTATTTTTAAAACTTCGCTCTTTTCAAGATTCTTTCATTTTCGGGTCAGGTCCACAAAGCCTCCTTCCAGAACAAGGCGAGGATGTTTTGTAAATTTCAGTCTCTTCCTCCCTTCCAATCGCGCCATCCTTTTCCCCAAAACAAGGGTTTCGTAACGCTTCGATGTCGTCTTTGAGATTCGCTCTTCCTCTTTCGCTTTTTCTTGGAATATTTTACGGAGGCGACGTCCCTTTGGAAGAAGATTCTTTTCCCGAAGAAGTTTTCTCTCGATCCATGCCTAGTGAAAAGGCTACACGTTCCTAGTATTCACACTCCCTGAAGCCTACGAAATGAAATTCTACTCCTGTTTCTCGAAATGTTTCTTCCCTCTCTCCATTTCATAACGGCGTGATGAGTGAGAATGAAGATTTTGAACATGCGTTTACTTTGTTGTCGAAAGTTTTTCTTTAAACCGAGACTCCCTCTAGGCCATTCCATTCCTCTATCTTAGAACCTGTCCACTTCACATTTCTACTGAGCACCCTCCATGGGGTGGCGGAATAAACGGGGGGGGTTTCAAATAATGAAGGAGTGTCTTTTCAATATTTAAATGAATAAATATAAGTTGCATGCTCATTGAAAAAATTTGCAAAGACTTAAGATGGTTTAAAGAATTGTTGAGAAAAGTGTCGTATCGTGTATCGTAGCGATAGCCTTATCGACACTGTAAAAAAATAGAGATCCTCTAGGAAAAATAAACGCGAACGAACGATTCGAAAACCGTTCTTAACTAGATCGTCCTTTGTAAAAATATAGTTTCTTTTGCGGCCACTGATTTTCGAAACTTTTTCGATTCGTTTTTTCAAGCCGTATTATAATTTTTACTTTCTTCTATCTTTACAAGAAGAAAGTATTTGGTTTCATGAAAATTTTCGATTCCAGTTTTCGACGGATTGACAAGTTTTAGGGGTCAGAGATTCCAAAGAACATGTTTTTAGAAAATGTCTGTCTGTGAGTCTGTGAGTCTGTGAGTTATGTGGGCTATTCACACCACTACAAACTTTTTTCGATTATTTTACACATATTGTGTTACACATAGAGTGGGCTACTTTTTTTTTATTTAGGTTTTTTGATTTCTACCACTTTTTTGAAATCGTAAAATTCACCTTGTTTAATGACCTATTAATTAAGGCGAAAACAGGGGAATTTTACCATTTCAGAAAAGTGGTGTTAATCAATAAATTTGAATTTATAAAAAGTTGCCCACTGGCAACACTTCTTCTCGAATTTCACGCGAGCGCCATGACCCATTATCGCCCTGTTGGGTTTTAATGCATTATAATGGGCGTAACAATGCACTACAAAAATAAATAAAAGCATGAAAGTATAGCTAAATGAATATATTATGTAGACATACTGAGTAAATTAATATTTGAAAATAAGAGTTAGAATTTTATAATAAAACAACTGTAAACTAATAACGCGAGGACACAAAAATACTTTCCTTCCGACGGTCACTCTATCCTTACGATGATGTTCGCTAGGTGCCGGTACCAGTCGCACGTTTTCAATTCTATTCTGTTTAGAGATATTGGGTGAGCGGGATTGCCCTTCTGAGCGTCATTACCCTACTTTCCCCTATAGTTTAGTGCACTTCAATAAGTGCCTATTCATTTCATTCTGTTCGAAAGGCTGTCACATCCTTCAAAAGCACTTGAAATCATTTTTCCCATGGGCCGTCCTGTAACAGAAAAATTTGACTGTCCCTGTCATTCAACTTTACATCCGATTTTCATAAAATTTGAAAGGACGCGACACAATTTTGCAAACATTATACATTTAAAAGTTCAGACCATTCGTTTGGGTAATTACGGTCTAAAAAAACCCTAAAAGGACGAATCTAAAGCGTCGAAAAAGGTGAATTACGTCTAAAACGTTAACCAAAACGTAAAATACGTCTAAAATAATTCTGAATAATTTTGAAATTCTTTCTTTCTCTTTTAATATTTAAGTGAAAAATTAAATATTATTTGCGCTGAAATAGTTGAAAAGATCATCTCAAAATATCAAATATGTGTCTCGCGCAATTTTTTAATTTAAACTGGTTTGCAATATTATTTTTTGTTCAATTTACGTAATAAGTGTAATGTGACGTAAATTTGACGTAATGTCTCCTATTTAAGACTTCTAACATAACATTTGACTTTATTATTTTGCAATACCCTTTCTCTTTTAAAATTCACGTGTAAATATAGTTTTTATGACGTAATTTTCAATAAGTTGTTGCTTTTTATACCTAATTATTTACTTCTAATTTGAAGGTTTTTTTCTGTTTATAATAGTCACGTGTAAATAATTTTTTTATTTGAAGCAAGCATTATTGTTTGCGCGGTTTATACAGTCGGCAACAATTTAAATTAATACCATTTTCTAAAATATAAAAAAATACTCGAAATACTGAAAATTTGAATTTAAAATATCTCAAAAAATGAGTCAAATTAAAAAATAAATGCAGTCTTCACCGAGAATAAAAGGAATAGCGAATAAAAGTCTAACGAATAAAAGGATCTAAAAATGATTCAATTCCCGTGTATAGTTTTTGCTCCTATAAAACATTTTTAATGGAACGATTTTGCCCAACTTCAGAATTAAATATCTCTTAAAATAATTCTTCGATTAGAAATCTGCCTGCATCAGCGTGTTTATCAAACATTTCTCTATAATACCACTGATTTTCATATTTTTGCACATTTTTCATATTTTGCTTCAAATTAAAAATTTATTTACACGTGACTATTATAAATAGAAAAAAATCTTTCAAATTAGAATTAAATAATTACGTATAAAAAGCCGGAACTTATTAAAAATTACGTCATAAAAACTATATTTACACGTGAATTTTAAAATAGAAAGGATATTGTAAAATAATAAATTCATTAACATGCGTTAGAAGTCTTAAATAGGAGAAATTACGTCACATTTACGTCACATTACAGTTATTACATAAAATGAACAAACAATAATATTGCAAAACAGTTTAAATTTAGAAATTACGCTAGACATTTGTTTGATTTATTTATTTATTGAACAACACACATACGACTTGTGTGCTTGATATGAGAGCCCGCTTATAAGTCAGAAACAGGATAGCACTAGGAAATATTACAACCCAAGAGAAATACATCCTGGGAGTTCCACACAAAGAGTGTGTGCAATGGAAGCAGCGGGATTCGAACCCACAATCTCCTACGTTCGCAAGCGATTAGCAGTGTGGTGCTTTGACCACTCGGCCACAGAGACACCATGATTTATTTGATATTTTAAGATGATCTTTTCAACTATTTTCTTAGGACAGCGAAAATAATATTTCATTTCTAACAAAAGTATTTTCACGTGAATATTAGAAACAGAAAGAATAGTTTGGTCAAAATTACGTCAGATTAAAAACGATACTTTTAAAATGTCTTATTTAAAAGAACTTTCTTTTCGCTTTGTTAAGAAAATTCCGGGAGACAAAGACTCTGTTTAGTTAATTCATTTTATTTTAGCTTATTTTGAAATGTTTAACTGATTTTATTTAATCAAAGACAAAAGCTGTCACTGTATCTTTTAACAGCAGCTGATTTGGCCTTAAAATTCTCCAATTAAAGAGAAATGAATAGAAACCCGTGTATAGGGAGATCGCTACTGTTTTTTAAATTATAATTCAATTTTCCAAAATCTTTTTAAAGCCGATCAAATTAGCGTGCTTTTAGAGTCTGCGGTGTCTGAGCGGGGGTTGGCGAGCGTAGCTCGTAGGGGGCAGAGCCCTCTAGTACGAAAAGAAAAGGTTAATTTGATCATTGAAATAATAATCTGCTCATTTATCGTTAGATAGCAGCATTAAACAAATAAGGTAGGATAGTAGCAGCTTAAATGCTGACTGTTTATACCTTATATCCAAAGTTTTTTCCCTTCTAGCTTTAGTCACACGTAATATAATATGACTATACATCGACTTAAACAAAATTTAAATACAAAGTTCAAAATAAGTACATGTCTAAGTTGAAGTAAATAAAATCCAAAGTTATTCTGAAACTGAAAAAAAAACTTCCGCTTTCATGGGGCCCAATGTAAATAATAAACACACACGATCGATCGTCTACGTGTTCACTATTAAAAAGCTGAAAAACCAACGTTTCAATGTACAAATAATACATGAAAAGCAGCAAACAGCTGTTTCGAATCTACTAGCGAGATTCTTCTTCAGTGCAAGATAGGGAAAAAGGTACAGCGTGCTAGAAAAAGCAAGGCTGAGCAAAATGATAGACAGAGACGCGCTGGCTTATATACCCTATGCGGGTAGCGAAGGAGCCAAAATCAACCAATGAGAGAGAAGCAGTGGAAACGACTGGGTGGACAAGTAGCAACATATACCGGAGAAGGAGAGAAAAAGAAACCAAAAAAGGGAGAAATTAAATTAATGCTTTCCAAATACTTGGAAAATCAGGAGTACTAGATAAGTCATTGACTAAAGAGTGAGAATTTTCAATGATGTGGTAAGCTTCCCAAAAATCAAGATCAAGGTTAGAAGAACACTTTTGGATAATGGTGGCTGAGGAAAAACCGAACCTATGTTGAGAAGACCAAGAATGTTGAGCAATAGAAGAACGTTAGAGCTTCTGTTTTTTTAACATAACCTTCATGCTCTTTTAAGCGAAATCTAAGAGCACGTTTAGTTTGGCCAATATAAGAAAGGCCACACTTGCAAGAAATTTGGTAAATACCCCAGTTATGTAGGCGATCAACGGGGTGTTTGAGATTTGAAAAAGTAATTTTATTAACAGGAGAAAAAATAACATTAAAATCAAACCTTCTTAAGATTTTATCAACTTGCTGACTGATTTTAGGAAAAAATGGTAACACAACTGAAGTATTAGAGTTGGAATAACAGAAGCATTTATGTAAGAGCATATTATATCGCAGAGCTCTTATGCGACATAATAGGTTGCGACAACACATTGATACTTCACCTCACTAGACAGTTTACAAAAGACCGTTAAGTCACAGGTGACAGGTGTTTGCATGTGTGTGTATGCGCACACGTGCGGTACACGAGTAGCTTAACAGGTTTTTTATAAAATACAGAGCGTTTCGGTGTAACGCTTGTAAACTTTAAGAAGTGGTAGAGATCACTTAAACAAACAATTGTTGTATAGGAAACCAGTGTCGCAATCTACTAAGTCGGTCAACTTTACAGGTAGCCTTCCATTCAAGCTAAGCCTGGATTTTTGCTGCTAACTGTAAGAATAACGAAGATACTTTAATGCTGTTAACAATACAATGAACCTGCTTTGTGTAAAATGCGATGAAATCACGAAAGAGTGCACCGTTGGTTCACCGTATGTCGCATCCATTATCGTCCGAAAAGTGGATCGTCTCATGGAGCGTTGATTGGATGCGGACTGTCCGCGCCTTCCATGAGACGATAGGGCGAAATTCAGGGATCCCACCCTTTGCAACGCATTGAAGATACTTCTTACTTTAATGCATCCCTGTACAACTCCATAACAGCGCCACCTGTGGGACGATTTTCACCCAAAACTAACCGGCACCCATTTATACCAAGATACAACTGAATCTAAAGTTTTGTGACATTTTGTGCATCCGTTCTTGAGATAGAGCGTTCACAAAATGTGTGTCCCATACTGTCTCAGACCCACAGACAGACATTTTCTAAAAATAGTCCAATCGTGTTCAGGAGATTTTAAAACGCATCAATCCGTCGAAAACCGGAAGTCGAAATTTTTTACGAATCCAATACTTTCTTCTTATAAAGATAGAAGAAAATAATAATATATCGCTTGTGCAGAGATTAAAGCGAGAGATACCTTAAATCACCCTTCACTCCCGAAAGATCTCTTCCTTAATCTTCCGAGAGAAGGTTGAAAAATTGGACTCTCGAGGTCTATAAAAAGAGAAGATTTTTCTTCTCCGAAAGATTCTTTTCTTGTTTTTTGAAACACTCTAATGCTTGACTGGCCGCCAAGGTATCCCTAGATGAATCACGTGAAGCTGTGGTAAAAAAATGTGGTAGAAATCAGTGATAGAAATATATAAGAAGCAACATTTAAACAAAAAGTTGAAAGCCACGTCAAGTGACTGTTTCATAATCCAGGGCTTGCTTCCCGAAAAGCTTTCATGATGCTTCTGATGATGCAAGTTCTTTGCGTCAAATTATCTATTTGCATACATTTCACTTAGTTTCGTTACAATGACGCAAAGAAACCATTTACATAAATTTTACTTTCGATTTTGGATAGCGTGGTAGAAAAGATAAATCAATCTATTCAAATAAATAGATTTCAATGCATACTATGGACTCAGTGAAAGTACTTAACAGCGTATTGGAAAATCAAAAGCATTGTTTAGATGCGTCAATATATTTTAACTAAACCAAAATTAAATTGAAGTTTTAAATAAACTCTTTAAAGTCAGGCGTTACTTAAATTTTGATATCCTATCTTTTAAAACTCATATTTTGAAGGTATGAGAGATACGAATGAGAAAGCATCAGCGAATCCATTTTTACTTTCTTCTATCTTTACAGGAAGAAAGTATTGGATTCGTAAAAATTTTCGACTTCCGGTTTTCGACGGATTGACACGATTTAGGGGTCAGATATTCCGAAAAATATGTTATTACAAAATGTGAGTCTGTGTGTCTGTATGTGACACAAATTTTGTGGGCGCTCTATCTGCAGAACGAATACACGGAATTTAATAAAAAATTATATTCAAGTAGTCCCTAATATAAATGGGTTCTGATTAGTTTTTGGTGTAAATCGTCCCACAGGTGGCGCTGCTATGCAGCATTTTTCGCGATTTCTGCAATAGCTCTATCTCAAGAACTATTGCACGGATTTTCATCAAACTTCACATTCAGTTATTCCTTGATCTGAATTGGGGCAGGTAACGTTTTGATGTAAATCGCCCAACAGATGGCGCTGCTGTGCTGCATTTTGCAGCATTTACACGATTTTCGTAATAGCTCTATCTCAAGAAATGATGTACGGATTTTCATCAAACTTCACTGAGTCTTTGACATGAATTGACGTTTTGCACCCTTTGGTGTAAATCACTCAACAGGTGGCGCTGCTATGCTACATTTTTGTGATATCCGCAATAGCTCTATCTCAAGAACTATTGCTTGTATTTTCAACAAACTTCAGATTCCGGTATACCTTGATATAAATGAGTGCTGTTTGTGTTTTGGTGCAAAATGCTCAACAGGTGGCGCTGCTAGGCTGCATTTTTCAGAATGTCCCCTATAGCTCTATCTCAATAACTAATGCGCGAATTTTCATCCAACTTCACATTCAGATATACTTTGATACGAATGGGTGCTAAATGGATGTCATTTCTTGTACTATTTAAATGAATTAATTCACGTGATTTATACAGAAAAAAGTTTTTTGATGGCCACAACATACTAGTTATATATGTTTTCAAGTTGAACACAATTTTTGTATATGTGATTATAAATGGAACAAAAATAAAATGATGCAATAAATAATACATATAATATATATTTTAATTAATAGCACAGCGTCACTGAAAAATTGATATCATTATTTTTAAGATCCATATTTAAAATTCTTAGAGCTGCGTCACAAGCGTTTTGTATTGATCTTTTGAAATGCATTTATGATCAAAGCATAATAATTTAAAAAAAAAAATAAAGTAAAAGATTGATACCCTATTCAGATCGGACACTTAAGATATCTTAGATTGCCGAACTGTCTGAGAGTTCCACAAACTCTCTCAGTGATTTTCAATTTTCTTTGGCCAGATAGAGCAATTGCTCTGATTGACTATTAAGCTCCGCTTTAACTGATTGGCTGTCGCGGCCGGTTTTGTTTTTTACTCATGCGCACTTTTTACATTTGCTCAGATCTCAGACACAGTGACGTTCACTGAGTTATCTTACAAGGAAGGTCTCCGATATGGGCATACTCAGAAAAATCTGAGAAAATCACAGAATGTTCTTCTTATATGGATATATATGTTTATAAAAAATTTTTTGGCGGAACCCCGATACAGCTTACGTAAAAAAATAATGAAATTTCCGTTTGTTTGGCGATTTATCACCGGTAGCCGGTGAAATAAAATTTCAAAAAATACGTTTTTATGACAAATACTCTTTAAAGAAAAACTTTTATGTTGAATTTTTTTAATTTAAATAACTTCAGTTTGGTTATTTTTAGTTTGTTTCAACTATAGTTTTGTGATACGTATTTATATACGATTTAAAATAAAATTTAAATTGATTTAAATTGTTTCAAGAACAAAAATAGGTCTGATTGAGCTCTGTTGATTTGATTTTATTGCTATGGAACAACGAGTTCTTTATTATGGAAATGTATAACGGCAGAATTCTTCATATAGACTTTTTTTTTAAAACAGCAAAATTTATATAAAATTTTAAAAATCTTGGACTGAACGATAAAGCACTGGCAAAATTTCATTCAAACCGGTAATAAAATGAAAAGAGGGGGAGTTATTTATTATTTTATAGAATAAATTAAAATGTAATAAACTCATAAGTAAATAGTATTTGCAAATTGAAAAACAAAAGATAAACAAATTGAATAATTAAAAATCACATGTAAGCTGGCTGTATTTAAAATATATATTTGCACCTTGAAAAACGTAGAAAATAATTTTCCAGTGATAAAATTAAATAACTAATTCAACAAGCAGCATGTAAGTGTAATAATATATACTATATATATATATATATATATATATATATAATAAACTCTTCCATTGATTAAGTTTAGAGTCATTAACTACCGAGCATTCTAATAAACAATTCACAAGCAATTTTGAGATGGATTAAAATCATTTGATTTTGGCGAGGAAAAATCCTGGGAATATTTGGCGATTTCGGAATTTTTGGCGAATATTCGAAAGTATTTTATTTTTTTACAGACTTTGTAATGGAATTGAACTGATCGTTTATTGCATTGATGAGTAGTTTCACTATGTGTGTATATGTTTTTTCAACATATTCTCTGTATGCGCTGTAAGGAGACCTTCCTTGTTCGATGAGTTTTGAGATGTGAAAGGAAACATCCCATTCCGGGAGAAGCACCACCTCAAAAATGGCGGTCCAAGATATCTTAAATATCCAATCTGAACAGGGTATTATGCAATTTGCTGCAGAATTTAAGAAGATAAAATCGAAAAACTAACGTTTTCTTCACATTTTTTGATAAGAAATATCCCGTATTTCATAGGATTTAATCCCAAAGCAGACATGATTAAAAATAGATGAAAATGATGTCACTTTGAAACTGTTGTTGCCAAAAGTTTTCCTTTATGAATCAAAATGCAAGCTTGCATTTAATATGTTTTCAAATCCAAACTTCCTACTTTCTAACGCATTTTTGAATTCATTTTGTTCGCTTAAATTCTCAAGTGTTTTTATGCAGAAACTCTGTAATCGAACAATTTGCTACATTTTTTGGCAAAGACAGAAGATTATTCAGAAAAGGCTGTGAAAGTGAGTGTTTTAAATTGCGTTTCCAGTCGGCGATAGCGAAGGAAAGAAAAAAGCTGCCGTCTTGAGACAACAATCGTTTATAGCTCAAAAATGAAAAACCGTTCGATTTCAAATCACTTTATTCACCTTAAATGGGATACCGTTACATCCCAATGAAGAATTTTCTTAATTAAAAGTTTCGAAAAATTTTAACAACTAGGGGGCTGGGCCTCCCTACGAGCTACTCTCGCCAACCCCCGTTCAGACACCGCAGTTTCTAAAAGCACACTAATTTGATTCACTTTAAAAAGATTTTGAAAGATTGAATTATAATTTAAAAAACAGTGGCGATCTCCCTATAAACGGGTTTCTATTCCTTTCTCTTTGATTGGGGAATTTTAAGGAAAAAACAGGTGTTGTTAAAATAGGTGTTGTTAAATACAATGTGGTTGTTTAAGGTGTTGTTAAATACAATGGCAGTTTTCGTCTTTGATTAAATAAAATCATTAAACATTTGAAAAAAAGCTAATATAAAATGAATTAAGTAAACAGAGTCTTTGTCTCCCAGTATTTTTTAGCAAAGCGAAAAGAAAGTTCTTTGTGAAGTAATTTTCACCAAACTTTTCTTTTTATTATTCACACTTTTTTAATATTCCTTTTTAATATTCACGTGAAAATACTTTTGTTAGAAATGACATATTATTTGCGCTGTCCCAGCAAAAATAGTGGAAAAGATCATCTCGAAATATCAAATAAATGTCTCGCGCAATTTTTAAATTTAAACTGTTTTGCAATATTATTTTTTGTTCATTTTACATAATAAGTGTAATGTGACATAATTTCTCCTATTTAAGACTTCTAACGCATGTTAATGAATTTATTATCTCACAATATCCTTTCTCTGTTAAAATTCACGTGTAAATATAGTTCTTATGCAGTAATTTTCAATAAGTTCCTGCTTTTTATACGCAATTATTTAATTTTAATTTGAAAGTATATTCTCTGTTTATAATAGTCACGTGTAATTAAATTTTTAATTTGAAGCAAACATTATTGTTTGCGTTGTTTATACAGTTGGCAACAGGTTAAATTAGTACAATTTTCTAAAATAAGTAAAAAATATCTCTCGAAATGCTGAAAAATTGAATTTAAAATAGAAACAAAACCTCAAAAATGAGTCAAATTAAAAAAATAAATTAATTCTGCACACCGGGAAATTATAACGTGTAAAATGATCTAAAAATTAATAAAATCCGATGTATAGATTTTGCTCCTATAAAACTTTTTTAATGAAACGATTTTGTCCAACTTTAACATTAAATATCTCTTAAAATAATTCTTCGATTAGAAAACTGCCTGCATCAGTGTGTTTATTAAACATTTCTCTATAATACCGCCGATTTTCATATTTTTATATGCAATATTTTTCTTAATATTAACGGAGAAAGACCTCCGGTCACAAAAAATTCAAAACCGGCGGCGGCAGTGGTGACAGCGTAAGTTACTTTTTTTTAGAATAGAGAGATAATCATTCATTTTAGAGGAAGCATTTTGTACAAGGCCAAAAATGACAGGCTTTTTTTGAAAATTAATGTTTAATGAAATCTGCAGTTTCACGGAACAGACGGCAAAAGATCTCGACGAGGTCGTTTCCTTTTAACACTGACCGAAACGGTAGAAGACCCCGGAAATTGCCACCGGAAAAAAAAACTGTGTTTCGGTTTAGATCGTAAGCAGTTACTAATTTTTTAAAAAAGCCAAACAGAATAAGGCGTTTCTTATTCCCTTACATTATGTTTGTATGAACTTAATATTCAACCGAATTCTTAAATGAGAGAAACATGCTTGAAATATGTACTGAAACAAATGTACCCTGTGACATGTAACAAGTTATTCATATTAAGGGCAAATTTTTACTGTTATTATGAGGATAAAAAAAAACTGATATTTTATTTATTAACCATTTGGAAATGTTTGTTGTTTTCGGTCGAGGATGGGGCCAAATGATGCTCGCATTTTATTTATTTTTTTTTTTTACGAAATTCAACGATGTTCTTTACTTTTAGAAGAATTTTTATTTGAATAGGTAATCGAAAGGCATAAAATCGTTAAAAATTGAAAAAGTTACAAAATGGGTAGGCGCAAATGATCAGATATGGAAAAATCCAAAGACAAAGAGCGACGCCGAAATGAAAATCGTCTTGCAAAGCAAAAATCGAGGTCTTCAACTCATTATGTAGGCCATGAAAATCGAGGTCTTCAACTGATTATGTAGCCCATGAAAATCGATTACAGAATAAAAGACGAACGCGAAAAATGAAACAATCCAATGTTTAATCGATTGATAGTAAAAGGCGATGTCTCGAGTAAATAAGCCCCTAGTCAATCCACTAGCCGCGGCGTTTTACAATCGGTCGATTCTAACCGGAAAAAATTGAGCTCAACGTGGGCAATTTGTCGCAATCTGTGGATGATTCGGTGGAACTGCTTTCGATTTGTAAACTGTTTTTCTTCTCGAAACGGGACTTGGAGAGTTTATCGTTGAATGTCTTGGTCGTACGAAGTTTGATCTTTGCGATCTGTTGTTGAAGAGGATGCGACGAAATAAATTCCAAATGGTCGTTGTAATCTATTAAATTACAATTATTTTTTTCCCTAAATTGTTTTAATGAAATTTGACTGTTTGTATTAAAGTAGATGTTTTAATTTTTAAAAACTTTCAATTTAAGGTGCTACATCATTTTACCGCGCTTATAGTTATTTTCTGTTTAGAATGACGCCAATTTCAAAGAATGCAAAAATATAGCAAGAAAATCTGAAAACAAAATACATGCGTTACCGATATATATATATATATATATTTTACATTATTGTGTCATTTTGTTAGATGTGTGGCAAAAGGAAAGAAACGATTTAATTGGAAAATTTAAAAAGAGGTATTTCTATAATGTTAAATTATGGAAGGTGGTAGAAAAAAGGGATAAATAGTGGTCTGATGGTTTTTTAAAGTAGACAACGATCTTTTACACGTTCTAAAACAAACTGAATTCACTAAATCACTGAATTTCACTACGATCCCATTAGAACAGGTCATTCATCGCATTTTTTATTCATTGACAAGGACACACAAAAGGAATCGGTTACAGTATGAGTTGAGTCATAATGGCTGGAGTGTACGGTTTAAAACTCGGTATGCGCTTTTAAATTTAATTTTTTTTTTTTGCATGTTACTCGATCTCTATAAATTCTATACCTCCTGTACAGGGCTGCACAAAAGTATTTACGTACTCCTTATTAAAGGAAATTGCTGAAGGGGAATTTTCAACTGAAGTAGTTTTATTACATTCCACTGAATGTGTTGCAAAGTGTTTCCTAATTTATGCTAGACGCATGATTTTTTCTTTCTTGTTATAAAATACAGGCGTGATCCCTTCCCTCCTTCCACCTACCTCTGAGTTTTTGAGACACTCCATCCATCCCACTCAGAAAGACAAAATACGATTGGAATAGTGGCCAAGATTTCCGAAAAATAATTCGCAGCTGTCATTTTTTTTTAGCTTCTCTTATCGGCTCGAGCTCATAATTCTCTCCCCTCTGATTCATTGGAATCGAAAACAAAGAAAAGAAGCTAGAGATGAAGAGAGACTCCGTCGTTCAACCACCGCCGCTCCCGAAAAATTTCTTCCCTCTTTCCGAGAGAGGCTAAAATACGGGTGTTATAAATTAGTTTCTCTCTTTTGTTGTGACATTGTTTTGGAAACATCTCAACGCATTATGAGTCGGCAGAGTAGTAGTTAATAAAATGATAGAGGTGGTTGGAAACAAGGATTAAGGAACGCGACACTTTTTAACACTACCCAACGAGTACTACGAAAGTTTTTCGTACACTAAAATGAGATTTGGATCGAAATTTTAGAAAAAAAATTTATTTTCTTCAGGCAATGACGGACCTCATTTTCGGACCTCAGAATTGTAAATGGGCAGGTACAAGCAACCTACGGAGAGGCATGCGAAGTGTTGGGTCGTACTACAAAAGGACAACCCTTGGGAATCTAAATTGGAAGAAGCTGTTCAGCTTAGCTCACCAGCAAGTATACCGGAATTGTTTGCCACTTTAAGAAGCGCATGTGGGTTGTCAAATCCGACAGAAATGTGGAAAAAAACACAAAGATGTTGTATCCGGATGCCCGTACACGACTCTCTCACTTTAGAAAATGCAGTTGTAAAAATCCATTTTCATCCATGGCTATCCATGCAGCAGGGATGCGCGGGTGAATTCTTTTGTATGAGATATTTAGATTTCTATTCCTATTTAATTCAGCTGGAAACCTCATGGAACTGCTAAAAAAAGTTTCCTTCTCCGAAAGCCGGATTCTTTTCTTGTTTTTCGGAATTCGTCCTGTCAAATGATTCACGGAATAGACGTTGTTATTAGAAATCTAAAATCAGTAACAGAAATAATTATTCTACTGGGTTTTAATCTGGAAAACATATATTACGAAATACTGGATTACAAGAAAAACTAGGCGAATGTGGCAATCCCAAAACTTTCTTCCATCTCATACATGTCCTGAAATGTACGGCATGGCAGCGCCACCGGTTAGAGGATTGACACCCAAATCTAACCAGCAACAACTTGCGTCCACTTCTAATTGAATCTGAAGTTCGATGAAAATCGGACCATTAGTTTTTGATAGAGAGCCACTGCGGAAATCGTGAAAAGTTCTGCATAGCAGCGCCACCTGTGGGTCGATTGACTCCAAAAACGAATCAGGATCAGGGACTCACGGAATCTGAAGTTTAGGGAAAATCCGTGAATTAATTCTTGAGATAGAGCTATTGCAATCATCATGAATAAGGCCGCATAGCAGCGCCACCTGTTAGGCGATCGACACCCAAAAGTAATCAGCACCCGTTTCTATCAGGGACTCACTGAATATAAAGTTTTGTTAAATTCCGTTCATTCGTTCTTGAGAGAGAGCGCCCACAAAATCTGTGTCACATACACACAGACAGACAGACTCACATACAAGCATTTACAAAATGTTAAAGATGTATTGAAGAACGTGAAGAGTGCCACTAGTGAGTGTGGCTCTCCAGGGACCGACATAAGTGGGTTGAGTTGTTCAAGCGAATCAATCAACCTACCAAAACATGTGAAAACGTAAACAAAATAAAGCCCAAGCACGTGATCATAACGACCGCAGATTTTTTGTGGGTCAAGTGAGCAAAGAACCGGGCTTAAATATTGCTGTTGATCGGATTTATATCAGATCATGTGATACTTTTCATTAATGTTTTGGATTTTGTCTGAGTGTTTCTATTACGACAGGCATTGTTTGGACAGGTAAGAAGATTTAGTCATTGGTTTCCCCTTTTTGAACCATAAAATTACGAAATAATTAAATTATTTCGAAATTCCTTACTTCTTTAAGACCTATTCCGTGAGGGATGTCTCCCAGCGCCGATCTGCGTCCGTGAACAAGCTCATAAACAATGTTTCATTTGCGCCGGATCTCAACTCCTTTACATCTTTGATTTTACTACTTTATATATTATGGAATAACTATTTACTATTTATTATATTATGGGTTGGAATACACTGGTGTTCATCAAGACTAACCTCCAGAACAAAGCGGAAAGTGCTACGTGTTGTGTTTTGGCAGTCGATACAAACTATTCCTTGGCGAGCAGGATTTTCTGAAAATTCTCCTCCCCCGATTTTAATACTTTGGCTCTGCTCATTTATTAGATTTTATTACACATTGATGCTTAATGCGATGTAAAAGCGCATTAAAAATTATTTCGCTGCAAATTTTGCAAACAATATATTAAATAGTAATATGCGAGTGGAGGTTACGGGCGAATACACTACGTTTGATAGGACTGCAGCCTATTAGAGCTCCGGTACTTTTTGCGTTATAAATTAAGTCCTGCTTATAAAGTATGCTGTAAGGGATAGAGGTTGTTTTTATTCATATCTTAAAGCTGAAGGAATGTTATTTTATGAATACGTGTGCAACAATATTTTTCAAATTTTGAAAAAATAGAAATGAATGATTTCTAATAAAACAGGGAGCTATCATAAACTCTAATTAATGTTCAATGTCCCTATCAATGTATAAACAAATCAAGGCTCATGAATTATGAGATTTCTGATTTTTTTTTGTCAATTTTCTTGAAGCACGACATCGCTTTTTGCTGGGTTTGTGCACTATTCCGCGAGAATGACGTCTTATGAATACTTTTCTATAGATGTTGTTTAAGACTGGATCTTACCTTTGGAATGCTTCAGCGGATGCAAATGGCGTCTTTTTGTATAAAATAAAACTCAAATAATATTTTAAGTCTTAAAACTTAAATAGGGTAAAGTGCCCATATTTCGTCCCCTCTCCTAATTAAGTCCCAATTAACTTCTCCGCTTCTGCGAAAGTGGCGCTACTTATGACGCAAGGCACAGGGGGCGAAGGTAAAAGGCGTCAGTGTTGGAAGTTTCGTTCGCCAAGACCCATACATAAATTAAAGACTGCGAATTTCCTATTTTTAGAAGACCCGAGTTCTTATTGCGTCGTTTTTAGAACGTTATTTACAGTACTGTAAGTATTTATTTCTTATTCATTGCATGCATTTTACGTTGGTTAAGATGCTGACAGTAGCATACAGTGAGTTTTAGGATGCTCAGTTAATCTTACGGGAACTAAAGCTACGTCCTATTGGGAAGTAGCGTGGTCCCAATTTCGTCCCCCTTGCAATTCTTATTTCCGTCCCGGGGACGAAATTAGAAATGCTTTTTCATGACATTTTTTCCCCCCTCATGTTTGGATCGCTAATGCTTCGTTATGTCATTCTTCCACTGATAATTAGTACATTTCTTTGTGTCTTATTTTAATGTAGATTGAATTATTTACTAATTTAGAAATAAATTTTGATTTAGTTATAAGTTAAGCCTCGGCGTATTGGATTTTTTAAGAGGGACGAAATTGGGACCATTTTAGGTAGCTTTCATTACAAAAAGCTACCTATTGCAGCCGTTCGGAGGAAAGCGATTTCAAAAAATTTTGGTATATTTTCATCGATCATGACCCCCAGACCCCGAAACCACCCTCCGTTCAAAATTGATATATATATATATATATATATATATATATCTGACCTATGTCACACTGTAACTCTCGTAATTATGAACCGATTTCGATGTAATTCGGTGTGTACATAGTACTTACCAATGTCTCGACCGAGTTCGTTGGCCAGCTTCATCCGGCGTTTTGTTTCAAAATGGCGGCCAGTTAAAATTTTAAAAAAAATTTAAAATTTGAAATGGGGTACCAAAAAATTAAAAATGGGAAAATATTTTTCTCTTATGTATTTGACCTTTATATAAAGATTCCGGAGCAGTTTTTGTTTTGTCTATATCTTAAAAAATGGCTGAGTTATAGCATTTTGAATTTCTAGCGTGGCGACATTTTGAAACGTCCTGAATTTTGTCACGCGATAAAAGGCGTATTTATGAACCGATTTCGATGTAATTCGGTGTGTACATAGTACATACCAATGTCTCGACCGAGTTCGTTGGCCAGCTTCATCCGCCATTTTGTTTCAAAATGGCGGCCATTTAAAACTTTTTAAAAAATTTAAAATTTGAAATGTGGTAACAAAAAATTGAAAATGGAAAAATATTTTTTTTTATGTATTTGACCTTTATACAAAGATTTCGGAGCAGTTTTTGTTTCGTCTATATCTTAAAAAATGGCTGAGTTGCAGCATTTTGAATTTCTAGCGTGGCTGACATTTTGAGGCGTCCTGAATTTTTTCACGCGATAAAAGGCGTATTTATTAACCGATTTGGATGTAACTTCGTTTATACATAGTACATACCACTGTCTCGACCGGGTTTGTTGGCCAGCTTCATCCGCCATCTTCTTTAAAAATGACGGCCATTTGAATTTTTAAGAAAATTTAAATTTGAAATGCGGTGCCAAAAAATTGAAAATTAAAAAAAAAATTTCTTATGTGTTTGACCTTGATAAAAAGATTCGGGAGCAGTTTTTGTTTCGTTTATATCTTAAGAAATGGCTGAGTTATAGCATTTTGAATTTCTAGCGTGCTGACATTTTGAAACGTCCTGATTTTTATCACGCTACAACAGGCGTATTTATGAACCGATTTGGATGTAACTTGGTCTGTACATAGTACATACCAATGTCTCGACCGAGTTCGTTGTCCAACTTCATCCGCCATCTTGTTTCAAAAGGGTTGCCATTTAAAAAAAAAATAAATTTAAAATTTAAAATGAGGTATTAAAAAATTGGAAAATGAAAAAGATTTTTTTTTTGTGTTTGGCCTTGATACAAAGATTCCGGAGCAGTTTTTGTTTTGAAAATTTGTTCTTTTGTTTATATCTTAAAAAATGTTTGAATTATAGCACTTTGAATTTCTAGCATGGCTAACATTTTGAAACGATCTTGTATTTGTCACGCGATAACACACGTATTCGCGTGTTTCGTATTTCGATGTAAGAAGGCATGTGGATAGTATACATCAATACCTCGACCAAGTTCGCTGGCCAGATTCATCAGCTTGTTTCAAAATGGCGGCCATTAAATTAAAAAAAATATATATATATTTAAAGTGAGGTGCAAAAAAATTAGAAATTGAAAAATGTTTCTTTCTTAAGTATTTGACCTTGATATAAGGATTCAGGAGCATTTTTTTTTGTCTTTACCTTAAAAAATGGCTCAGATATAGCAGTTTCAATTTCTATTGTGGGTGACATTTTGGAAAATCTGATTTTTTGCATGCGACAGCACTCGTGTATGTCAACCGATTCCGATGTGAGTGAGCATGTGCACAGCAATTACTAAGGTCTAGACCAAGTTCACTGGTTAGCCTCATCCACCATGTTGTCTTAAAATGGCAGGCACTTTAAGAAATCGCCGAATTTGGCAGCCAAATATAAGTTGCTTTTAAGAAAAGCAGCTTGGATAAAGCTGACTAATTTCGCGAAATTCTCATTCATTATATTGATAAAAATTAGTATTGAATCTCCTATATTCGGTTTCCACTAAATTGAGCTTCGTGTGTTTGAATGATATAAGTTGGCTTTTTTAAAATAAGGAAAATGAAAGCTACCTCTTCCTCCCGGCACTGGCCGGAAGGACTTTTTTTTTCTTTTGCATTTTTTAGATACTTTTGAAAAAACAATTTTTCGCATTGTTAAAATTTTTTTGTACGAGATTTGCCTATGTTTCTATGTGCGTGGGTAGTTAGTCTATGTAAAATCCAAATTTGTCAGATTTTCACAGAAAATTACAACTTCCAAGGGCCTAAAAGTGACTGGGGGACGATAATAGGACACCTTACCCTATGTCTTGTCCTATCAATATTTATATATATATATATATATTTTTTTTCATCGTGGGCGACACTAAATTCTGAAAAAGCAGATTTTCTGTTTTCTAGTTCATAATCATATCTCTAGAACAAAAGAGAAAACTAACTTTTGCCAGATGTTGGAACAATAAAGTGACAACCCTTTCAATCATTATACTGATACACGTGACTGACACATGGAGGAAACGAAAAGTTAAAACGCTCATTTCTCAACACTTATGCTTCAGTATGGTATTTTCGAAATTCGACTAGAAAATCAACTTCGAACGTGTTAACCCTTTATCTACTGACGGTACTTATAAGTACCATTAAAATAACTTGTTAGGAAATTCATTTAATACACCGATTAGTAGTATTACAGTTTAGAATGAGTTAGAGATCCATTACTTTATCTTGTTCCAAAGACATTATGGGTTACAGAAAACAAAAATATTTTAAAAGGATGATTTCTTTTGCCTTTGCATCTTTTCAGCTTTCTGGGCGTTGGTGTGTGTGTGTGGGGGGGGGGATTTTGCATTTCGGAAATATTTCTATAATTCCATTGTAAGAACATTATAATTGTACATTTACCAATTCTACAAAATGCTAAGGAAAGGTCTAAAATATAAGATTTGAGTGGGTTTATAAATAGTGCACAAAATCCCTATTAATTCAAATTTAATGATTTGGTTTGATTTTTGAGCGCTAAATATCTGCACGAGGGATATAGGCCCAGGGGGGAGTGCCCTTCGTGGGGGGGGTCTTTCTAAGGGAACCTAACCCGTATTTACGCATGGAAATCCATGGCTCGAAGAAAACCACGAAAATTCCGAACGGTTAGGCCGACGGGCGCGATTGGTTTCGAACCTAGCACTTCCCGTCTACCAGCTTCGAGAGCAGAACCTCTCGGCCATTGGTGGAGCTCAAATTTAATGAATCCTTCTAAAATGTATTAAACAATTATGTAAATCTTCTAGTGTAGTTTAAACAATTCACGAAAAATGCTTTAGAAGATAAAATTTTCATGAATTCATAATTCAGTACATAAAAGGGTTAAAGAGTTTTAATGTGTTTCGTAGACCTAATTGGGTGGATCGCGACGTATGGGATTAGTATGAATTTCTCTCACCCAACACCTAAAGAGAATGAGAAAAAAGACCGTTTTTTCGGGACTATTCGAAAGTTTTTTTTTGAATCGGTGTCTTTGTAAAAGTTACATTTTAAAGAAGGTATTTTTATGAACAAAAGATAAAAAGCACAGCAGAAAACACGTTTTCGAATGGAATTGTATTGTATTGAATGACGTAGGACGGCGAAAAAAAAAAAAAAAAAAATGATTTCCACAGAAAAAAAAAAAAAAAAAAAAAAAACTAGACGGATGTGGCAATCCCAAAACTTTGTTCTATCTCATACATGTTAAAATTTCCTGAAAAATGCAGCGTTATCAGCGCTACCAGTTAGGTGATTTACACAAAAATCTAATCATGAACAACTTAATGTCAACTTCTAACTGAATCTGAAGATTGATAAAAATCCGTATATCAGTTTTCGAGATAGAGCTATTGCAGAAATCGTAAAAATTCTGAATAGCAGCTCCACCTATTGGGCGATTTACACCAAAGACTAAATAGCGCAAGAAATTATATCAATTTAGCACCCATTCATATCAAAATATGTCTGAATTTGAAGTTTGATGAAAGTTCGTGCATTTGTTCTCGAGATAGAGCTGTTGCGATAATCGTGAATAATGCAGCACAGCAATATCCCCTGTTGGGCGATTTTCACCAAAAAGTAATCAGCATGAAAATATATCAAAGACTAACTGAATCTAATGTTTTATGAAAATCCATGCATTAGTTCTTAAGATAGACCTATTGCGGAAATCGTGAAAAAAGCAGCCTAGCAGAGACACCTGTTGGCCGATTTACACCAAAAAAAGTAATCAGGACCAGATTATACCAAGGTCTAACTGAATCTAACGTTTTGTGAAATTCTGTGCTTTAGTTTTTGAGATAGAGAGTCCACAAAATTTGTGTCACATACAGACTCACAGAGTGACAGACAGATATTTTTTTAAAAACCATCCAATCGTAATCTGGAGCTTCTAAAACATAAATCCGTAGAAAACGGCAAGTCAAAAATTTTCATGAATCCAATCCTTTCTTTTTGTAAAGATAGAAGAAAGTAAAAACGATAATTTTGGAAAGGGATCTATTAACAGCCAATGAAACGATTTGGCAAAACCTCACAAATGATACAAAATTCCATAAAACAGTTTATAGAAGGTCTATGTTGTATTTATGTGCCGTTCACGGATTTCTCATAAACTATGGAATGTATAGAACATGTTCATCTTTTTTTTTGAGTCACGCATTCTTTTTTGGTCATTTCGTCCCGCCACAGCGTGGCGGTCAAACGTAAAGAGAGTTGGAAGAATTGTAATCAGAAATTATAGTAGCGGGCTTCTCTTTTCCGTTAGAAAAGGAAATTATCATGGAACCGTTCAAAGTACGGGCGAAAATGTCACACTTTAGGAAGGATTCCTCACCTTAAATGAGTTAAATAAGGAGCGAAGACATCATTTCTCATTTTCTTTTTCCTTTTAACGAAAACGGAGTGAAGCTTCTCCTCCTCTTTGGCAATTTCATTCGCCATGCGCTTATTTCCTCTCGCCTTTTAAATCTTCGGAAATGACTTCACCAGACTTCCCGAAACTTCGTTAAAAAAGAGAAAGAGAGAGAGATCTGACAATGAGGGAGGATTCGAAAGGAGAAAATTGGAAATCTTCCATCCTTCTCCAGCACTCCGCTCCCTTCCCTCCACTCTCTGTCTCATTAGCCACTTAAATCAGTGACTCATCAGTGAGACAATAAAATTAAATTGGCTGAATTTCTCAAATAAGCAATCATCATGGGCAGCTCATACGTGAAGAAGAACGATTCGTCCGTTCATTTTTTTTCTTTTAAATTGAGAAAAAAATGTTCGAATTAAAAATGACTATGGGAAAGTTCTTCTTGGGTCTAAAATATTTTTTTCCGGTTACAAAGAAAAGAGATATCACCCGCTAAATTTTTGTTAGGATGAGCGAAGCGAATCCTCTACTAGGCTCCACAAATTACATTTTGTCGTTCACTTTACAAAACAACAACAACAACAAAACTATTCAGTATTTTGACTTGAAATTAAACAAAAACAATATAGGATCTGTAGATTTGCGCAATATTATTTTTTTTACTGCATAACCTTAAAAATGTATTATTTTAATTAACTAGGGGGCTCTGCCCCCTACGAGCTACGCTCGCCAACCCCCGTTCAGGCACACCAAAATCCAAAAAGCACGCTAATTTGATCGGCTTTAAAAATATTGAATTAAAATTTTAAAAACAGTAGCGATCTCTCTGTAAACGGGTTTCCATTCGTTTTTCTTAGATTGGGGATTTTTAAGGCCAAATCTGCTGCTGTTAAGAGATACAATGGCTGTTTTCGTATTTAATTAAAAAAATTAGTTAAACATTTGAAAATAAGCTAATGTAAAATGAATTAAGTAAACAGTGTCATTTTCTCCCGGTATTTTTTAACAGCGCTATAAGATAGTTCTTTTAAATGATTCATTTTAAATGTATCGTTTCAAATCTGACGTAATTTACACCAAAGTTTTATTTCTCTTATTAATATTCATGTGAAAATACTTTTGTTGTTAGAAGGAAATATTATTTGCGCTGTCTTCGAATTCATGATAATAGTTGAAAAGACTATCTCAAAATATCTCGCGCAAATATATTTTTCAGTTTAAATTGTTTTGCTATATTTTTTGCCATTTTAAATATGACGCAATTTCCTCAAATTACAAGTTTTAACGCATAATAATGATTTTTTTTATTTTAAGATTTTGTTTCTCTTTTAAAATTCAAGTGCAAATATGGTTCGGCACAGATGTCATATATTGATGTCAATATTGGCGCAATTTTTTTCTGACGCCAATTTCATATACGCAACGGGTACTTAATTGGTGCGAAAGTGTCGTTATTTTGCTTGATATGGTAACCCGGATGTTGTTGTTTATGCTATTAATGTTTCGCCAAATTGGCGTCGGAAAAAATTTGCGCCAATATGTGCGTATATGACATCTGTGCCTATGGTTCTTATGACGTAATTTTCCTGCTTTTAACATGTAATCATTTAATTCTAATTTTAAAGTTTTTTTTTCTGTTTGTAATAGTCACGTGTAAATAAATTTTTAATTTGAAGTAAACATTATTGTTTGCGCTGTTTATACAACTGGCAACAGTTTAAATTAATAACATTTTCTAAAATTTGTAAAAAATATCTCTCGAAATGCTGAAAATTTGAATTTAAAATTGAAATAAAACCTCAAAAAATGAGTCAAATAAGAAAAATAAAGGCAATCTGCACACCGGGAACTTATAAAGTATAAAATGATCTAAAAATGATTAAATTCTCATGTATAGTTTTTGCTCCAATAAAACTTTTTTAATGGAACGATTGTGTCCAACTTTAGCATTAAATATTTCTTAAAATAATTCTTCGATTTGAAAACTGTCTGCATCAGCGTGTTTATCAAACATTTCCCTATAATACCACCGATTTTCATATTTTTGTATGCAACAGTTTTTTTAATATTAACGATCAAAGCCATGCTTAAGCATTCAAATTGGATGCGATCTACCCGGAATATCTACGCAGATTTTCATTGGTCCATTTCCAAATCAAAACTTTTTTTTATATATAGAAGGATTTCTTTTACATGTTTTTCCATTACGGACGCATTTTTGCAAATAAACAAGTAAGAAAAATCATGCGTACAGCATAGATTATGAAACACTTTCCAACACTCCCTGAAAGTTTTAACGAAACTTCGTTACTTAGGGAAATAAGGTAAATAAGATAACAAAGTAAACATTTAAAAATCTGATTTCAGTAGTTACTGCCCATAGCCAAATATGTATTTCAATTCTTTTGAACAACCCTGTATTTGATCTGTAGGTTGATATATATACTATATAATGGGAAAATTTAGTTTAGCAAGAAAACGTATAAAAGGTTGAAATTTCTCTTTCAGCAATTTATACAGTTAATTGAAAAAATACTTGAATACTTTTGTACAGCCGCGTAGTTTACCTAGTACCCTTATTACACGCCACTATTTAGCTAAAATTTAATTCAAACAAAACACACTTAAAACTACTGAAACCACATTTCCAGAAATTATCATCCACAGACGATATTCATCCGATTCTTTACGTATATCATTTTATCTATATTCTACAAACTTTTTTTAATAAACGAAATGTGGTTCAGCGTAAAAATGCGTAACTCATTTAAAACCCACCTTTAGCCGATTTGCTCTCATACCCAGTAACCCTTACGAATTATTTTGTGTAGCCCTGTATATGAATAATAGCATTTATACGTACCATATAGTAGGGGTGCTCAACCTTTTTAAGAGAAGGGCCACTTACAAAAATGTCTGGGTTATCGAGGGCCACATCAGTAACACGGAGAGAATTCTATTTCGGGGAGGTGATCTGTGTCCTATAATAAGATTAAAAATGTGGTTACAGAGGGGGGGGGGGTTTACCCCTCTAGGTTCCCTCACCAAGTCAACATATGCAATTCAATTGGCAAGGATATATCAACAGTTTACGTTTGTATATATAACAGAGATATAGCAAGGATTATTTTCAGTGAGATAATATTCCTTGACTTTATTCCGGAGAGTAAATTTTGTTTTATTAAAAGTGGTAAAAAACAAACATAGGCTTGAAAAGTGGCTAGTACCGAAAAAAATGTGAACTTTATAAATGAAGGGGGGAGGAGGAGCCAATCAACGAAAATTGAGAAATTTACGTGCCTGCTCAACAAAATTCGCGATTTTCAGCACCCGATCAACGAAATTCTTGGTTTTTCCTCACCCGATTGATGAAATTCGCTATTTTTCCGGGCTTGATCGACGAAATTTGCTATTTTTCCGTGCCTGATCGACACTATTTGCGATTTTTTCATGCCCGATCAACGATATTCGCGATTCTTAACTCTGATGAAATTGGCAATTTTTTTTCCAGCCACAAAGTGATGAAATTCGCGATTTTTCTCGCGATAATTAGACGAAACAAGCTATTTTTCCGCACGAGATCGACGAAATTCGCTATTTTTTCACACTTGGTTGACAATATTCGCGATTTTTACGCGCCTGACCAACGAAATTTGCGATTTTTCAGAGCCCGATCGACAAAATTCTCGATTTTTCCGTGCCCGACTGACGAAGTTTGCGATTTTTCCGCTCTCGATCAACGAAATTCACGATTCTTAATTGACTTTGACGAAATTTGCATGTTTTTCGCGGCAAATTGGCAAAATTTGGAATTTTTCTCGCTGCAAATTGATGAAATTCGCGATTTTTTCTCACGATGAACACTCGAAACACGCTATTTTTCCGCGCCCGATCGACAAAATTCGCCTTTTTCCGCACCTGGTCGACAATATTCGCGATTTTTTCGTGCCTGACCAACGAAATTTGAGATTTTTCAAAGCCCAATCGACAAAACTCGCGATTTTTCCGCACCCGATTGGCAGAGTTTGCGATTTTTCTTCCCCTGATCAACGAAATGCGCGATTTTTCCGAGCTCGATCAACGAAATTCGCGATTCTTAATAGACTCTGACGAAATTTGCAATTTTATCCCGCGACAAACTGACGAAATTTGCAATTTTTTCCCGCGGCAAATTGACCAAATTCGAGATTCTTAATAGACTGATGAAATTTGCAATTTTATCCCGCGACAAACTGACGAAATTTGCAATTTTTTTCCGCGGCAAATTGACGAAATTCGCGATCTTTTCTCGCAATAAACTGACGAAACTCACTTTTTTTACGCAGCCGGCCAATAAAATTTATTTTTTCTGCGCCTGATCGACAAAATTAGCGATTTTTTTCGTGCCCGACCAACGAAATTTGCGACTTTTCGGAGCCCAATCGACGAAAGTTGCGATTTTTCAGCGATCGATCAACAAAATTCGCGATTCTTAATTGACTCTGACGAAATTTGTAATTTTTTCCCGTGGCAAATTGACGAAATTCCCGATTTTTTTTTCTCGCGATAAACAGACGAAGGATGCGATTTCTACGCTGGCGACCAACGAAATTTGAGATTTTTCCGCTCCTAATTGACAAATTCGTGATATTTTTGCACTCGATCGACAAAATTCGCAATTCTCAATTGATTGTCGAAATTTGCAATTTTTTCTCGCGGTAAATTGACGAAATTTGCGCTTTTTTCGCGTAACTCACAAATTTCACGATTTTCCCGCAGCTGATTAAATAAATTTGTAATTTTACCATGCCCGATCAACAGAAATTTGCAATTTTTCTGCGCTCGTTCAACAAAATTTGCAATTTTTCCGCGTCTGATCGACAAAATTCGCTGTTTTTCCGCACCGGATAAACTAAATTCGCTATTTTTCCTTTCACAATGAGCAAAATTTGCGATTTTTCCCGCACCTCATCGGCAAAATTCGCGATTTTTCCGTGCCTAATCAACGAAATTTGCTATTTTTCCGCGCCAGATCAACAACATTTGCGATTTTTCGCGCCTGATCGACAAAATTCGCGATTTTTCCGCGCCTGATCGACAAGATTGACCATTTTTTTGTACACCCGATAAACGAAATTCGCGATTATTCTGCACCCGATCAACCAAATTCGCGATTCTTATCTGACTGATGAAACTTTCAATTTTCCCCGAGCAAGCTGATGAAATTTACGATTTTTTCCTGCGACCTATGGGCAAAAATTACAATTTTCCAAGTTATAACTTGACGAAATTCGCGGGCCACACCTTTACTCATCGCGGGCCACTTTTGGCCCGCGGGCCACAGGTTGTGCATCCCTACATATAGTATGCATAAATATAGTGAAACATAAAAGCACATATCATAATTAAAAATGCATTTCCAACAATCACCGCTAATATACAGCACTTCTGATACAATATACTATCTGAAAACTTTTGTGTGTCCCTGTAAATGCTATGCACTTCGTAATATACATGAAATAACTTATAGTAAACCTCAGCGACGTATATCAATTTCATTGCATGTAAAATAGTGTAACATAATTAAAATACGCCGCAAACAATCCCCCCCCCTTCCTCCCTATATCTTTATGCAGCGGAATTCTTTTGTGTGGCCCTGTAAAAGAATAATAGCTATTCTTTGCACCGCATATTATGCATAATGCATGTTTTAATGCACTTCATAAATGCATATAAATTTTGTTATGTTTGGATGCGTGTAACATCATTAAAAATCCTTTTAAACGATTTCTTCCCATAGGCCCTAATGTAACGGAAAACTTTTGACTGTCCCTGTAAATGAACTAAGCACGCTACAAACTGCATTTGAAATAGGGAACGTGCTAGGGTAAACTTCAATAACCTCCAAAAATTTCTGGACAATCCGAGTATATTTACGAGAGTTAGAGCGCGGACAGACGGCCAGACAAACCGAAGTCATAAACACTTTTCAACTTTGTTGGAAAGTGTTAAAAATGAAGCACGTCTATTTTCAGAAGAAAACATAAATCATGGAGTGAGTAATCATAGATAGAATCATGATTAAATAAATAGTTTCACGATTTCTTGTATAAAAATTTTTAAATACTTTATTATGAAAATTATAGCCTATTTTTAATAAATTAAAATTTGTCAAAATTCAATTACTTACACTCAATTATAAAAGTATTTTCAGTGTTAAGAATTCCAATACACAATTTATTCTTATTATGTGAAATCCTTTACGCAGACGATACTTACCCATTTTAAAAGAATTGTATTATGATTTTTTTTTTTTTTTTTTTTTTTGTAAAGTGGCAACAAAAGAATTGCAAACAAATAAAATTAATTGTTTAATTCGTTCTATCATAAATAAAGAATTCCGAGGAAATTCTTAGTTATTTGACTGAATTTACATTTCTAAAATTAAAGTGCGCCAAAACATAAAGTAACGTTTTTGCTTAATAAAATTGCAAGAATAATATATAAAAAAATATTGTTACTTTCAAATATTTATTTTGTTAAATAATGCTTCACGAATCCAAACAAAGCGTGGCTTTTGCTAGTAGCTTATAAAATAGTATGTATATTTTTAAAATTATTTATACTTTAAGATTTAAGTTTTTGTTTGAGATGAGTCATACAAATATTAGAATTAGATTAATATAAATCTTTCATTCATTCAGTTAGTTTTTAACCCATTTATGTCTAGCGTCCCATTTTTGGGACGTTTCGAATTTTAATAAATTTTTATAATTTTCTTCCTTTTTACAACATAAATATTATATAAAGTGTTGTCTATAAATGTCTTTATCTATTACCGAGAAATGAGAGCATAATATTGATATTTATTTGCTTAAGGGGACAAGGGACCTTTAAAGCCTTAAAAATCAATTTTTTTATTTTTTGTAAATTTCACTTTAAATATTATTCAAGAGTACATTATATGCATTATGGCAAGCATTTATCACAAAAAAAATGAAAAAAAAAATTACTTTTGAGAAAAAAGTGGAATTTTACGCGTCGTCGTAGAAATCTTCGAAATGCGGCTTGCGCGTTCCATATCAATGAAAATCCCCAATATTTTTTATAAAAGTTTGGTTGATATATATAAATAAAACTGTGCATCGAATTTTATATAATTGAATATAAAATTTAAAAAAAAAATCAAAATTTTTTCGAAAAAATTTCATAATTTTTCAATTTTTTTTTTAATTTTTATATTCAAATATATAAAATTCGACGCATAGTTTTATTTATATATATCAACCAAACTTTTATAAAAAATATTGGGGATTTTCATTGATATGGAACGCGCAGGGGGCATTTCGAATATTTCTGAGACAACGCGTAAAATTCCACTTTTTTCTCAAAAAAAAAAAAAAAAAATGTGATAAATGCTTGCCATAATGCATATAATGTACCCTTGAATAATGCTTAAAGTGAAATTTACAAAAAATAAAAAAAATTGATTTTTAAGGTTTTAAAGGTCCCTTGTCCCCTTAAATAAAGACCTCTTTTCTGTGCTTATAGATTTTTCTTTTATCAAGACGAGTTGGAACCCGTCGAAATTCGACGAACTAAAATGTTAGGAAGGAACTGTCAGATCGAATTTATAATAAACCCACAAAAATGATTACAATAAAAAATTCATCTAACATTGGTTGTCTCACTTTTAAAACAAATAATATTTTATCCTAAAATTACCAAAATATTATTTCCACAAACTTCAACTGCTTAAATTATTGAAAAATTAAACTCTATTAGAATACATAATCAAGATGAGTAATTATGATGAATTTATCGATTGAGGCTTTTATGTTTGTTTTATGGGATGAAAAATCAGTAAAAAGGATTTCGCTTATTCACATAATAAAATTTCCCCCCATGAAATCTAAATTGTACGTTATTTTCACATTCCCATAATTTACATACATACCACTCAAATTCACAATTTGGAAGTATTTTAACGCGTAATAGATTATTAATGAATGTATTTCCAAACTTAAAGTCACGTTTTTCCGATACAACTTTTCATGTGAACATTCGCACAAATTTTAATGTAATCTCAATACCTGCGAAAAAAAAAAAAAAAAAAAAAAAAAATCAGAAATTTGCCTTTAGTTGTCATAGTATATTGGCCATTTAGTATAGGTCAAATATACAGTTTTATCAAAATAAATGATGTTTTGTTTTAAATAAGACATAATTTTTACTCACTGAATCATTTTGCCTAGCGTCTCAAACTCAGTATCAGCGTAATGTAAAAATATTGAAATGTAACTGATTTACGAAGAAGAATGAGTGTTTTTTTTTTAAAATGTATGACATCATTTTCTGTCAAATATGATAAAAAAGCTACCTTTATTTGTAATTTGAAAATGGCATCAATACGGATATGATCAATAAAAATAATAAACCACGACTATTTTCCTTTTACTTTCAATATAAATGGAGTACTTCAGTTGCCACGATTAAAAAAATTGTATTAAAAACTACAAAAAAATTAATATCTCAAAAATAAATTGAGATACAGCTTTCAAACAAATTGCATTTAAAAGAGTATTTTTTTCCTTATACGACGGTGTTAAAATTTAAACTGTGCGATGTTTAGAAGTTTAAAAATTTGCCGTAGATATAATTTCAAAACCAAAATTTCATTTCAAATTTCAAAGTGTTGCCATTCTCAAAATGACGTATGCGTTACGCACAGATATGTTTGTCCTTTATAATATAGATAGGGGAATGTAAAAAAAAATATATTTGTAATTTTTGTATCAAGGATTAAATAAATAAGTCATCATCTTTGTGCACTTCTTTGAAATAAGTATTTTTTAAATTGCGAAATTATATGTTCAAGCTTATTTTTTCTGCATGTTTGTAACGTACAAAATAGAGGACGCTAGGAGCAAATAGGTACCTATTTCTATTATAAAGTCTCTTTCAAGATGATTTTGAAATAAATTATTTTCCAGCCTCAAATACGATTATTCTTAATTTATTATTAATTATGCTTATAATGTTATTAGTCTCCAGGGGCGGCGCCAGAACTTGCCCGACTAGGGGGGGGGCACAGTATTGCCGACAGGGGGGCCGAATTTATAATATATAAAGTAAAGTATCGATTATCCGGACGCCGATTAACCGGATTGTCTAATAAACCGAATCGATCAAGGGTTATACATTTTTCCCAACCTTCTCCAAAATTTTTTAAGTGTAACTTCTTTAGGTGCGGCAGGATGAATTTGGCTGGGTGTCACGAAAGTTAACCGTTAAAAAACGATTTCCTAATCATGAAATAATAAAATTGCCAACAAATGCAAAGACAACAATGCATAAAATCACCTGTTTCTAGAACCTAAGAAGTTTCACTTCTAACGCGCGAAAGTCCCACGCATAGAAAAGAAAATGCCCTCTAGGAAGCAGAAGTCTATTCTTTTCCCGATCACAATGAACTGTTTTGTAATGTACAGTGTATGTATATATGCATGTAATAATTTCTATGCGTACGTCTGAGTTTGTACCAATTTTGTAGAAAATAAAATTTTAAAAAAGCCATTAAAAAAAAAAAATAGATAACTTCTAAACACGCCTTAATACTCTAAAATGTGCACTACCACAATTGCCAGTCCTAAGCCTGGAAAAAGTGTGAAGGGAAGTGACCTGAAAAACATTGCCATTTGGTGTTTTTAAAAGTTGTCCAATGATCGGCCTCGGTCCCGACCGGTCCGAATAATCGGCGCTCTATTGTATAAGAGATCTCTACGAGCCCGGGTTGTCCCGAAGCCCGAGCTCGGTAAAAGTTCCTTTCATTAAACTCGGGCCGGGCTTAAATTTTATCTGAAAACTCAGTACGGGCTCGATCTAAATTTTAGCTTTAAAAAAGTTGGTCCGGGCTCGAACTTCATTCGTCTCGGGACACGTCCGAGTCTTATATTTTTTTTCTGTTGATTCGGGCCGGACCGGACTGTATTTAATTTTTTTCCCATGTCGTGGTAACTTTTCTCCTTTATTAGTGGTTTAAATGAACAGTAAAACATTTCTTTGTTTCTTTTTTTTTTCGTTTTTTAAATAACAGATGGAATATGATTCGCGTCCTGATTTGACATATCCCGAAACGTGCAGGTCTCTAACACTCACACTGCTATTTAAATTAGAGATGAATTGCTCAGGGCCAAAGCATTTTTATTCCAAATATAAATTTCGGAGCTTGTCAAAGAATATTGTAGATAAATAAAGTGAAAATAGCTCTTAAGGTTATTTTGGAAACACTCTACTAGTCACCTAATCTTCATAGGCGGCAGGGCTTAATGTCTAACAAAAAAAATTACCGGAGCCCTAATATTCTGCAGTACTGTCAACCGTAGCGTGCCCCCCCCCCCCATACACACACTTCCCGTCACTCCAATCTCCATATTTATATTCCATACACTATTTGCAAAACTTAAAACATTTTTTTCCTTTAGAAAAATAAAAATTTTAAATATATCTGTCAGCATATACTTAGATGTCAACTTTTCCACTTTTTAGTTATCACTCCTTTCGAATAGAAATCTTTGCCTAATTTAAATGTTAATTAATTGCAGAATTCTGGGATTAAATATGGTAAGGATTATGATTCGGAAATAGTGGCAACACAAAAAAGGAATAGTTCGCCAGCTATGCATTTTTATGAAAAAAAGAATGAAATTTACAGAAATTAATATTTATATGTTGAAGAATAAAACAACGTTTTTCAGTTTCCTATAAAACATGCATATCTTACACTATAATCGATTCCTTCCGCTTTACAATCTTGTGTGTTGAGTCTCTGAAAATCAAATTAAATTAAAAAGATTCGATGCTTTTACAGAAAAAGAGGAAACACTTCTCGGTTGCTTTCTGTCAGAATAACAAAACGTGGCAATTATATCTACTTACAAATGAAAATGACTTCGTAAATGTGTCTTAAAGCGGACAACGTTAACGATATAAAAAAGCGCTATTTTACTGGGCTCCGGAACCCTATATTTATGAACTCCGGTGAATTCCGATCAATACTTAAATATTTACTAAAAACAGAGAACTACCGGAACTGAGCTCCGGTGGGCTCCGGCGCAAATTAACCCCTGAAGGCGGACGAATCCGCAAAAGAAAAAGTTTCCACACTTTTGAGCATTACCCGAAAGGAAAAACTCTGTTTCGTACTCTTTTATCCACCTAGAAACCTCCCAATAAGAGGTCATTCAATATTACAGATTTTACGTGCACATATATGGCCCATACACAGCAGTGTGTGAGCGACAACGTATGGAACAGTTCTCCGGTTATGAGGCGGACCACCCCGCCCCTTAAGAAAATGCAAAGGCCTAGAAACAAGAGTCTCGCATTAGGTAAGGTGGGTAACCAATTTTTTTCGAAACGCGGTTCGTGTTCATGGCAGGTTGACCATTATTTTAATGTCGGAGTAAACTGACAAAAAATCAGTTGACAAATGCTTATCGAAAACGCATGCAGTGACCAAAAATTATTTTAATTTGTTAGTGAAAGTGTCATCGTGAAAACTAGCAGTTAAATGTTATACCTAATTAGGGCCCCGCTAGGGTAATAAATAAAATTTGCAGCTCTGCAAATTTTATTTAAAACCAAGCTTCAACCCGAACCGAACCCAACCAAAAATATTCCGCCTAACTGTAACCCGATCGAACCCGAAATACTTAATTCCAATCGCAACCTGAAACTCGGAATCGGAGAAAATTGATCCAAAATACATATAATGTAATTATAGAAAAATAGTCTGTAATCATATGTCTAATATTAATGTTATCTTTTATGTAGAAAAATAAACATGTACGGAGTCATTCATATTCAAATACGTAGGGTTTTTTTAAAAATCTTAAATAGATTCCTGCGCTTGTTGGGTTATATCCGACTCAAACATTCAACTTAAAGTCAATCCGAAACCTACCAAAAAATTTCCGTTGATATAAAACCCAACAACAATTTTTCTATTGACCCTAAACCGAAACACTTTAACCCGAACCCGACTTGACACAAAAAGACCTATAATTAAATACAGTTATGAAAAAATAGTCTGCAAACATATCTCTAATACCAATTCTATCTTTTATTAAATAAAGTAAACATGTATAGCGACTCATTCATATTTAAATACATAATTTTCCATCTAAAACAATAGCTTAGATTTTCTTTTTGTAAAATTGAGCTAACTCGAATATAACTTGGCTCGTAAGTAGTGTTGTCATGTCTAGTATCGCAAAAAGCGGGCCAGAGAGAGAAAAAAAGCAGGACAGGCGCTTGGAAATCGAAACATCCTAAGCACTACAATAAAACCTGTTAGAACGAATCCAGTGTAACGGAATAAGGGTTTAAACTGGAAAATTTCACAATAGCGGCTAAAACAATGCTATACAATTATAATGCTAAGATTAAAACCTGTCTAAACTGGAAAGTTCTTCCTATTCTTTGTCGTTCCATCTTAACAGGTTGCTGTATTAAATATCTTCCTTTCTTAGTATTGAATTATACTTTATCCATAAAGTAATGGTGTGAAATTAATTAGTTGAACTAGAGTTTTTTAAATAATTAACATTAATTTTTATGAGAATAATGCTCACTTTATAAATACTGCATTTTATTATTTTCATTATTTTGCATTTCAGCCGCTTTTGAAAGAGTGCAATTATTATTACGTACACTCTCAAGAAAACATTTCGTCAAACGTAAAAAACACAGGCAGCAAGTTGCCGGAACGCAAAAGTAACATGCAGCACCGTTACGGGAACACCCCTGTGATTAGACGAAAATGCAACTTCAGGCAAATTTTACGCTTGATTAATGAATTTTCTATATTTTGGAGGGAAACGGGCAAATCAAAACAGGCATTTTCGTTTTTTAATAATAAAAGCAATTGAAGAAACACTTTCAACTCATGTATTTTTTGTAGAGTGCATATTGATCGAAACCAGACAGCGTGATTCTGCAACTTCTGATAAGATACAGAATACATAATTTAAATTTGAGACTAAAACTGAAATACAAAATTCTTAAGAAGAATGTAAGTTAAAGGAAAACTTGTAAAATAGCTTAGAATGTAAAAGTTCATTATTTTAATATCAGCTCAATCATAAAATAAAGTCTTGTTGATGTTTAAAAAAAAAAAAAAAAAACTTTAAATTTATGCCTATTTCGAAACAGCCAAAGTTTGGAGGTCTGCACGGGCCGGGCTCGGGCCTATTTTCATTCATATCACTTCGGCCGGGTCCGGCTGAGCTTAATCACTACTCATTCCGTGCCGGGCTCGGGCCTTACTTTTTTTCGAAAGGATCGGGCTGGGTCTAACTTCTTTTTTCCTTACCGTGACGGAACAGGTTTCATTCTTCCCAGGTCATTAAAAGCCGATATTTTAAGTCCCCGTCTTGATCCAGTCCGTATGAAAATTATTGTCTCAGCATGACCTGGTCCGTGCAAAAATCAGTAAAATTTGGCTCGGGCCAAAATTTTTTTGCAAAAAGTGTATATATTTTTAAATCGACATTATTCTACAATTATCAGCAAACATTAAAATGTATTCATTTTAAAGAATAGTAGATTTCTAGGCAATAATATTAACCCCTTGAGGGGCGGTGGTATATATTTTATCCCGCCTACGATTAATGAAGATTTCCACCAGAAAAGTTCTATGAAATTTTACTTTTTTAACTTTGGTGGAAAAAAGTCGTAAAATTGCTTTTCCTTATTTTGAAATAATTTTTCTTTTAATTTCCGGTGGGAATTCAGCATTACTCAAACGCAATTGCTTGCCCCTCAAGGGGTTAAACTACAGTAAAACGTATGAAAAAGGAACAACCTACGACGGAATCCTGTCTTATATGGAACAATTTATTGATCCATGCAAAATGAATATAATAATACGTGTGAAAATAATATAATACATTTACACCTGCTAAGAAGGAAACTTGTTAAAAATGCATTTTTTTTCTTTCCTATGCGAGTCTGTCTCAGAAGATTTTACTGTATAGCATTTTTCAGATTACTCCTCTGGCGCTGCCCTTGTTAGTCTCTATAAAGAAATAAATATATTTTTTAATAGTTCATAAAAATACTAATTAATAGTACATAATACACATTTTAAAAGCTTAATTTATATAAATTTAGACAAAATGTATAATGATGCATTTTCCACATATGGATATTCCCCTATTGAGTACGTTTACATTTTATCAAGTAAATACAAAAATATTTTAGCGTATTTTTCTTAGTATTTTTACAGTTCATTTTGCAACATTTTAAATGGATTTTGCCAATAAATTTAAGAAAACAAAAATTCAGGTATAAATGGGTTGTGCGATTAAACAAAAAAAAAAAACATTAAAAATGAATTCCATTTATTATACTTAGTTTAAAAATGCCTTAAAAAAGATACCTTATTATTTGTATGCCATCTTTTTAATTATGAGTTTTGTCTTTAATTGGCAGTTGTGATCATCTTTGAACGTGGACAGTTCAAAAGAATTATTCTGTAAAATATTAATATTTTCCTTTTGATGTGCCTTTATCGACTATGAGCCAGTTTTTGCGAGTTGATTTTCCATACGTTGATAAAGTTAAGTCAAATTACGTTGAACAAAAAGTTTTTTAAGTAATGAAAAACAAAATTATTTTTAAGTAGATTTCGTAAGAAATACTACCTATTGCAGTCGTTACCATGGTGCGAGTTTTGAAAAATTCCTTCATGATTTTTCATTATAGGACGCCAGGAATCCAAAACCACCCCCCCCCCCCACCTAAAAAGTTTATATATATATATATGTATGTATGTTCTAAATTTTGTCCGCACGATAAAAGTCGCAATGATGCACGGATCGTCTTCAAACTCGCCAACAACATGGAGATGGCTCATATCTCTGCGGGGATTGAAAATGGGCAAAATCGGCCCAAGAGGGTGGAAATGGGGAGAGTTCAAAATTTTGAATACCGTCTTAACATGATTCTGATGAAACCAGCTCTTACACAACAATGACAGGAAAAAATAAATATTTTTCATTATAGCAGTTGCCAACATTAAAAAAAAGCAATAAAATTTTCACCACATCAATTGCTCTTCTATTGCAAGATTTTCACGTGAAAAATTAAATTAAATAGTTTGACGAATTAAAAACAATTTGAATATTACGTCATAAGTTTTCTAGTGCAAGATTTCCGCATGAAAACTCAAAATGAAATAAATAGTTTGACAAATTAAGAAAATATATATATATATTGTGTCACATTGGAAATATAATGGATCTCAGCAGGTGAATATGTAACGCCATGTGAGTTTGAAGAAACGTATTAAAACATGATAAAAACCCGACTATGGAAATATTAACCTATTTTAACACTTTGAGGCTCTTTGAATTTGCTTTAGTCATTTTTAAACCTATTCCATATACATGAGTGTGTGCATTCCGTATTCGTGTATATTAGAATTTTCACAAAAAGTTTAGCTCCCTAGAGCTCATTCTTATAGAAGTAACTGTGTTTATCGCTAATCTTGATTTAAGTTTTGTTGGTGAATTTAGTACTTAACTTCGAAATCTACCTCCGCCTGTAGGCCGAGCCGGCAGGGATTTTTATTTCTGGAATCAATGACAGTCCATGAGAAAATATTTTACGTATAAACTTCATGGTATATATAGATTTCAAATTTCAGCCTTCCCTCCATTCCCCTGAAAGGGCTCTCCCGGGCCTATCCATCAAGATGTTCTTGTAGGTCCATGCCTTATGGACGCCATCTCTTCTCATGACTGTAAAACTCGTTTCTCCTTCGTAGATGATTTTCGACGAGGAAAACATACGCGGCTTTCACAAGCTCACACTGTTTTGCACTTTCAGTAGATGACGTTTGGTTTTTCGCTTATTTATCCTTACCGTAACCTATTTTTTGAAGCCCTTTGCGGTGAAGTATGAAAAGGGATATAAATGGGAAAGGCCATAGAAATAAATAAATATAAGTATAAAACTAAAAATAATTTAAAAAAGACTCTCTTCTATAAACATTCAATTTCAAGGGAAATCAAGCTTCATTTTTGGACTACCCTTTATCTTTTTTTTCGAAAATTTTCGTTTCACTCCCTTCATAGCGCTTCTTGGACGCTCCGCAGATATCGCAAGCAATTTATGATATAAATAGATGCTTTTAAATTTTAAGAGAGGAAAGAAAAAAAAATGAAACATTATTGAAACATTATTAAAATATCTTCTCGGGAAATTCTTATTTTTAACATCTTTTTTCTGTTTACTCTTCTTAAAGGAGGTCTCTTTTTGTCTCAGTCTTCAAACTATTTCTAAATTCAAAGCTGAATTGAATAGTTTATCTGTTAAAAGCGGGCGAACGGTGAGTCAGATTTGAACACTTCCTGTAAAATGAAGTCTATACTTTAGAAATAGTTTGAGAAATAAGAAAAAAGAGATACCTTTTAGGAAGTGCACACAAAAAATAGAAGTTAAAAATATTCATTTCCCGAGGAGATATTGAGGGGAAATTGGAAGCTGGGAGTCCAGCCCTCTTAAGAGGGACTGTCCTTCCTTTTTGAACTAGTATGTTGTGGCTATCACAAAACTTTCTTCTCTATAAATCACGTCCATTAAATCATTTAAATAGTACAAGAATAGTACATCCATTGAGCACCCATTCTTATCAAAGTATATCTGAATTTGAAGTTGGATGAAAATTCGTGCATTCGTTATTGAGATAAATTCTGAAAAATGCAACATAGCAGCGCCACTTGTTTTATTTGCACCAAAATGAACAAAACGCCAATTCTTGTCAAGGACTCACTGAATCTGTAGTTTGATGAAATTCCGTGCATTATTTCTTGAGATAGAGCTATTACGAAAATCGTGCAAATGCTGCAAAATGCAGCATAGCAGCGTCACCTGTTGAACGATTTACGCCAAAACGTTACCAGCATCCATTTATATCAAGGAATAACTGAATCTGAAGTTGGATGAAAATCCGTGCATTAGTTCTTGAGATAGAGCTATTGCAGAAATCATGAAAAAGGAAGCATAACAGCGCCACCTGTTGGGTGATTTACACCAAAAAATTATCAGCACCCATTTATATCAGGGACTACTTGAATATAAATTTTTATTAAATTCCGTGCATTTGTTCTTGAGAGAGAGCCCCCACAAAATGTGTGTCCCATACAGACAGACTCACAGACTCGCAGACAGACATTTTGTAGAAGCATGTTTTTCGGAATCTCTGACCCCTAAAATGTGTCAATCCATCGAAAACCGGAAGTTGAAAATTTTTACGAATCCAATACTTTCTTCTTGTAAAGATAGAAGAAAGTAAAAATGAGTTAGAATCTGTGCCGAATACACTTTTCAAGGATCGTATTCCTTTCCGAAACAGATTCGCTTCTCTCAACTTTAATTTAGAAAGCCATTCGAAAAACAATCCATTGACTAAACGGATGGATCATTTCTTTCTATTGCCTTTTTTTGTGATGGATGCTTTACTATCCATAAAACAAACACGCCGGTAAAATGTTTGTGTTTTCCATTTCTTTACTTTATTTGAATTCAATCAATGTACTTCCTGTTTCATTGTAAAAAAAAAAAAAAAAAAAAAAAAATGTCGAGTTTAGGGAGCGGAGCCGTTTTGACAAAATTATTTCTGCGAAGAGGTTCCCCTCCTCCCCCATTTCCATTTGGTGTCGTGAGGGAGGGTGTTGCAAAAGAAATTCAAAAATGATTTGCCAACTGCAACAGGGAGATTTCATTTCCCGAGAGTTGGCTTTTAAAATTCGAACGAAAGAGAAGGGATTTCGTGAACTTTTTTTTTTTTTTTTTTTTTTTTTTTTTGTTCCTTTATCTTGTTTGTTTTAAAATGAAACTCGTCGATCTCAAGAGATAGGTCTGCATTTGGATGTGTTACTGACCTATCCCAACATTTATTCATTCTCTTGATACGATGGTCTCTCGAAGGAATGGATTCTGTCTGGGAAGAACAATTTCATCGTCAGAGTCGATGGGCTTCAATGCCTCTGTGCGCGAGGGTTATTTTGAATTCAATAGAAAGACTTATTCTAAATCGAGCTCGTTTAATATATATATATATATATTTATTTATATTTAAAGTTTTTTTTTCTATTGTAGGAAATGATCGCAGAAACTATTTAAACCGAGTTTATATCACATTGACTTCAAAAACATGGACCTCTGTTTTTATTTCTTAAATATGGATCCTAGACCTATATTATAAACTAGGGGCTCTGCTCCCTACGAGCTACACTCGTCAACCCCCGTTCAGATACAGCAAACTCTAAAAGCGCGCTAATTGGATCGGCTTTAAAAAGATTTTGGAAGATTGAATTATAATTTAAAAAACAGTGACGATCTCCGTATAAACAAGTTTCTATTCATTTCTATTTGATTGGGGAATTTTAAGGCAAAATTAGCTACTGTTGAAATATACAATGGCTGTTTTCGTCTTTGATTAAATAAAATCAGTTAAACATTTCAAAATAAGCTAATATAAAATGGATTAAGTAAGCAGAATCTTTGTATCCCGGTATTTTTTAAAAAAGCGAAAAGAGAGTTCTTTTAAATAAGACATTTTAAATGCATCGTTTCTAATCTGACGTAATTTTTACCAAACTTTTCTTTCCTCTTTTTAATATTCACGTGAAAATACTTTTGTTAGAAATGAAATATTATTTGAGCTGTCCTAACAAAAATAGCAGAAAAGATCATCTCAAAATATCAAATAAATGTCTCGAGCAATTTTTAAATTTAAACTGTTTCGCAATATTATTTTTTGTTCATTTTACGTAATAAGTGTAATGTGACGTAAATGTGATGCAATTTCTGCTATTTAAGACTTCTAACGCGTGTTAATGAATTCATTATTTTACAATATCCTTTCTCTTTTAAAATTCGCGTGTAAATATAGTTTTTATGACGTAATTTTCAATAAGTTCCCGCTTTTTATACATAATTATTTAATTCTAATTTGAAGGGGTTTTTTCTGTTTATAATAGTCACGTGTAAATAAATTTTTAATTTGAAGCAAACATTATTGTTTGCGCTGTTTATACAGTTGGCAACAGTTTAATATAATACCATTTTCTAAAATATGTAAAAAATATCTCTCGAAATGCTGAAAATTTGAATTTAAAATAGAAATGAAACCTCAAAAAATGAGTAAAATAAAAAAAATAAAGGCAGTCTGCACACCGAAACTTCAAACGTATAAAATGATCTAAAAATGATTAAATTCCCATGTATAGTTTTTGCTCCTATAAAACTTTTTTAATGGAATGATTTTGTCCCACTTTAGCATTAAATATCTCTTAAAATAATTCTTCGATTTGAAAACTGTCTGCATCAGCATGTTTATCAAACATTTCTCTATAATACCACCGATTTTCATATTTTTGTATGCAATATTTTTCTTAATATTAACGAAGAAAAACCTCCGGTTACAAAAAATTTAAAACCGGCGGCGACGGTGACAGCGTTAGTTACCTTTTTTTAGAATAGAGAGATTACAAAGTGACGTAAAAAAAAATACAGAATTTTATGGAATCGATTCATATTTTCAGGGAATTCAATTTCAAAGAATGCAAAATTTAATTTTTTATAGGCACCCGTAAAAAAACATTTTCAATGAGTAAAATGGGCCCCCTACACTCTCATAACGTCATGTAAAAATTTCAGCACTTAATCATAAAAAGTCGAGAGATGTGAAAATGTTTAAAAGCTGACTTAAACCACTTTTCGATGCCTGGGCGAAAAATCATATCGTAAGCTCGCATTTCAGAGGTCGTACACAAATTATTCTGCTCCGTGTTATCTGCACTCTAGCTGTTACATTTACATTTTTACCTCTTGTGCTGTATGAGGTACGCAGCGTACACCATGCTATTTTGGTGATTTCCGTCAATGACGTACGCAGCTTACGTCATGATATCTGACTGAGTTTTAATTAGAGATTCCGAATTCTCACCAGAAAGTTTTAACTCTGATTTTTGCTTTACAAGAGGATTGATTTTCCACAAATAAAATAAAAATAAAATTATCAATTAAATTTTTGTGGTGTAAATTCAAAAAAAAAAAAAAAAAAAAAAAAAAAATCTGCCAGGTGCGGCAACACTGGCGGGTAGTGAGTAATGACATACATCCGCTAACATCGCCAGAGCGCAAGGGTTATATATGATGAACTATGATGAACTCCCTCCCTCATCAACTTTGTTTAAACATATCTCTGCGACTTTTTATGATAAAATGCTGCTATTTCATAAATGACCTTATTAGTGTAGGAAGCACATTTTACTAACTGTGAAAATTTTTGTACGCGGGATTATAAAAATTTAAATTTTGCATTTTTAATAATTGAATCCCCTTAAAATTATAATCGATTTCATAAAATTCTGTACTTTTTTTTACGTCACTTGGTATTTTATAATACAGGTCTATGATCCATATTTAAGAAATAAAAGCCAGCGTCAATGTTTTGGGTTTTCGTAATTTTGGTTACAGTTTTTTTACATGCGGATACTTTCACTTTTGGAACCTGTTGGAATCGGTTCTGAAAGGGGAACTATCCTCATACTAAAAAACTGTAACCAGAACCGAAAAAGTACAAACTCACAGTAATAGATATCGACCTCAGGCATATCTCGTGAAAAAAAAAAAAAAAAAAAAAAAAAATTACAAGCGAGAAATCTGTAAAGGTTTCTCCTATAGGTTTAACATTAGCGTTTGAATGTATTCGCGTGTAGGCTGTTAAGGTCATTCGGCTATGAAAATGATCATTTCCTGTTGCATTGACACGTTTAAGAAGAGAAGTCTCTGTTGCATTTTTTACTTCTTTTCTTATCTTCACAAGAAGAAAGTAATGGATTCGTGAAAATTTTCGACTTCCGGTTTTCGACGGATTTATACGTTTTAGAAGGTCCTGAACACGATTGGATGGTTTTTAGAAAATGCCTGTCTGTGAGTCACTCTGTCACTCTGTGAGTCTGTACGTGACAAAAATTTTGTGAGCGCTCTATCTCTATGCACGGAATTTCACAAAACTTTAGATTCAGTTAGACCTTGATATAAACGGGTCCTGATTAGTTTTTGGTGAAAATCGCCCAACAGGTGGTGCTTCTATGCAGCAGTTTTCACGATTTCTGCAATAGCTCTATCTCAGGAACTACTACTGTACGGATGTTCATAAAACTTCAGATTCAGTGAGTCCAGAATATAGTTAGATGCTGATTACAATTTGGTGAAAATCGCCCAAAAGGTGGCGCTGCTATGCTACATTATTCTTGATTTCCGCAATAGCTGTATCTCAAGAACTAATGCATGAATTTTCATCAAGCTTCAGATTCAGTTACTTCCTGGTATAAATGGGTCCTAATTTGTTTTTTTTTGTGTAAATCGCCCAACAGGTGGCTCTGCTATGCAGAATTTTTTACAATTTGCGCAATAGCTCTATCTAAAAAACTAATGCACGAATTTTCATCAAACTTTAGATTCAGTTAGAAGTTGTCAAAGTTGTTTGGTGTAAATAATCTAACCGGTGGTGCTGATAGGCTGCATTTATCAGGAAGTATTAACATGTATGAGATAAAAGATAGTTTTGGGATTGCCACGTCCGACTAGTTTTTCTTTTGCTCCTTGCTCGAAACGAGATTGGACTCTCTATTTCCAGAAAAAGCACAAAACGTATGTTATGTAGATTTCTCTCTGTGTCTGCAACACACTCTTCAAATGGTTTTTTGGTAATGGAAAATGCGTACACAGACACCAATTGATGCGTACAAAAATGTCGATTTTTTACCTATAATTTTCCTATAATTAAAAGCCTTTTGAAATACTGTTATATTCCATAGATTTCAATTTTTACGCTTTTTTGCTGATACTATTTTTGATTTAAAAAAATGACTTATTTAATCTTAGGTTTTCGATGATTAAATAAAACAAATTTATATGCTAAAAATAGTGGAGCGAGAAAAAAAAGCTTAAAATTTGTAGGTATAGTACGTATACTTATGCAAAATAATAATAATATTCATAATAATAAATTACAGTATTTTTCAAAATGCATGCTCGCAGTAAATAGAACTGGTATCGGATAAGATTTGCCGTCCGCTTTCCCATACCAGATTTACAAAACCAGATTTAACTTGCAATGATTTTAATTTCAGAGTTCCATCCAGGCAAAATTTGCGGTCAATTTAGGGGCCCTTCACACAAATCCATTTAATAAAACAGGCTCCTTCTCAAAATACGTTATAATGAAACAGGCCCTCTCACAAAATTGTATTTCATAAAAACATACTATTCATTAATTATCCTAATGTCGTTAGGTTTAAAAATTTGTAATTTGCAAAGAAAACTAGTTCCCCAAAAAGGAAAAACTTTAGCAGAAGGATTTAAAGAAGTTATTATTGAAAAAAAATGCTTGTTTCGAATTTCAGTAACTGGATTTCATATTTCGTTACAAAATGTTACTTTTCGCAAACATAAAATAAATTTCCCAAAAATATAATAAATTTAGCAAAAATACTTTTATCTTTTCGCACCCCCCCCCCCCCCCCAGGAAAAAAAACCTGCTCCGACCCTTGAATTTAATTTAGTTCTCATGCCACACACTAGGAGAAAATAGTATTATTATTATTATTTGATAAAGATTGCATTACATTTTTCCTTATAATAATACTTTACTATTAAAACTAATAAAACGTAACTTGTAACATTAAAATAATTTAAAATGTTTTTTTTTTATATGAAACAAAATTAATTCATGTAATTTATGGATAACTTCCTGTTCTTCTTTAGATTTTTCTGATTTATTTTTCTAAATCAAGGTTGCTACATAATATCTAACCAAATTCTTTTTTTTTCCTTTTTTCTTTATGTAATTCGCACGATGTATTCAACACTATTAGATGCTCTTGCATTTCAAAAATAAATTGTTCCACGTCGATTAAATCCACTTTAAATTCTAGCGAGAAAATTCGATACGCAACCAGAACAAAACCCCATGAATCTCTGGTAAAGAAAATCAAAATAATTGCGTTAAAAACACAGTCCGTCTGAACGACATAGAAGAAACAAAAGCCGCAAGAACGTCACCAAATGCCAGCGGCTTGGAAGAAATGCCAAACCTGGACGTGAAGCTTTTAGCATTTTTCACCGCAATGGTTTCTCAGCGATCTTCTGAACAGACCAGAAGATTACTATACTCTGAAGAGAGGACGCCTATATCGCCGCTTTTCGAAACCGCTCGTCTGACAGGAGCCTCCAGAGTGCCAGTATGCGAACCTACCACCAGCAGTCGATTTTTAGCCTAAACCCACGCTACATGTATAAAGCTGAATCGAAGTTTTGCAAATGAGCAAATGCTCTCGGATACAAAATAACATTTTGAATTTAGATCATAGTGTGCTCCAAAAGTAAATTTTTTGCGGTATTTGAACCATTAAGGGCGCTGGTCACTCAGCTTCCCATTTCTCCTCACTATGTAAAATCTATGGGCATTGGATGCATTCGTCTATTTAAAATATCTCCTCGGGAAATTCATATTTTCAACTTCTATTTTTTTGTCTACACTTCCTAAAAGAAGTCTCTTTTTATCTCACTTCTCAAACTATTTCTAAAATATACGCCTAATTTTATAGGAAGTGTTCAAATCTGACTCACCGTTCGCCCGCTTTGAACACCTAAAATATTAAGTTCAGCCTCGATTTTAGAAATAGTTTGAAACTAAGAAAAAAAAGATACCTATCCTTTAAGGAGAGTGCACACAAAAAAATATATTAAAAATATGAATTTCCCGAGAAGACATTTTAAATAGACGAATTTATCCAAAGTCCATAGACTTAACATTATGGAGAATTCCGAAGCTGAGTGACCAGCCCCCTTAAACATGAATGACGCATAGAGCGCCATGCTATTTTTTAAAACTAAATACTTCAGCTGACGGATTCCAGCCTATACCTCATAAAGTCCCGTGCATAAAGTCCATTCTTCGAGCAGCGTCGCTGATAATAATTATTCTTCAGAAGAGGTCATCTCATCATGTGTATAATCCTACTTTTGTAAACATTGGCTTAATAGGAACTTCCTTATGAATCCGGATTCAAGTCTCTTAGTTATTCTATTCTTACATGCGTCTTCTGACACTATTGTATTAATATAATAGAATATGTTAATATAATATAACTAGCTGTTTAACCCGTTCTACGCACGGGAATTCATGAATTTAATTCTGAAACCAAAATTTAAAATAATTATTCGATTTAGTAAAATATTTTTCTACTATTGCTAATTTATCATGCTACTATACAGCAGACGATAAAACGATATCTTTGGAATAAGGGAATAAAAAGAATAAAAAGTTTTGTGGATGTTTCTGATAAAATGTTTGCCTTTATTTTAAAAAAAATTGTAATAATCAAACGCAATTAAATAATCTCTAATTATCTGCATGTGAGTTAAAAGAATCGTCTTAATACTCGCTGGAGCTTTTTAGTATTGTAGCGTGGCGTACTTACGTATATACTTACGTACGTTACTTATGTATATACTTACTTACGTACGTACTTATATATATCTCTAATTATTTGCATGTGAGGTAAAAGAATTATCGTAATACCCGCTACAGCTTTTTAGTATTGCATCGTGGCGTACGTCATATGTATATCTCGCATTGGTTAAAGAACTCGAGCGATTACGGGTTGAACATAAAAAAAAATGTATTTTATTGTGGATTTTTAATGGTTGGCAGCTGCTCTAACGAAAAATGTTTAAATTGGATAGGAAATTGCTGTTAAATGGGTGTTTTTTTTTATTCATTAAAAGTTAACTATAAATTATTTCGATTCTGGATTGCTTGAGTTGCCTCTGCCGTGTTTTAATACACATGTGCATATAACATTTCACAATTCTGGCTTCCAAACTGTGGATTTGTATTATAGCATTACAGACAGACAGGGAAATTTCCATTTTTACATATTAGATAAATGCATACTCAAAAAGTTGTTTAAATTTGTTGAGCGAAACACACGAGCCAGTCTACTTCTTCGAAGAGACTCCCCATAACGTCGTGATGGATGACTTTTTACAAGAGATAAATCAGAAAAATATCCAACTTGTAGATTTTCTTCGCAGAATATTTATTTTTAGACTCCAAAAAAAGGGGGGGGGGAAGGGGGGAAGAAAAATGGGAAAAGATTTCGTAACCGCTTTATGCATTATTGTTTTTCCTTTATCGTGTTTGTTTTGAAATAAATTTCGTCCTCCCCTGACTTTTCCCTCCGCACACAGACAGAGAGAGATATTTCCAGCATTTTTTACTTTTACGGTCGATCTCTAGGAACGTTTATTTCTACGAGAAGATTTAATTTTGAGGCATCATTCAGTGATAAGGTGCGTGTTTCTTTTTATCCTTCCATTCTAAACTGCTCTTTTTAGAGGTGTGATACAGTTCATATTCAAAATATTACAATAATTACTTTTTTATACAAATTGAAAATATCATTTGGTAATTTAATGTCTTTTGATGCAAATATGCAAACGATATTTTTATTAAGAACTTATTGTTGATTAGACTTATTTATTATCTTAAAATTAATATCATTTTTGAAAAGATTAATTGAAAAAAAAATTATTTTGAAAAGTCAAAATATTAGAATATTTATTCAAGTGGTTCAAAATATTAGAATATTTCACATTAATTATCCTTTAATTATCAGAAATTCATAGCTGTGTGGCATCATTGATTAAATTCAGACGATTTTATTTAAAATCAGTATCTTTTTTGAATTTTTTTGCTTTTTCATCTTAAAATGGGTTGTGTGAGTGATTGCTATGGGTTGTCTGAGCTGTTGTTTTCCTATGTATTTGGAAATCCCGCAGTGCCGGGTTTTTAAAACCGAATCCGTTTACGAAATGACAAACAGACACAGAGGATGATAAGATTTTTAGAATGATTTTGTGTGTGTGTAAAAATACTCCTTGACTTATCATGCAGGGGAAAAATGAATGGTATAAAATCGCCAGTTTGAGTCCTGTTTTTTAAATGAAATAGGAAATATCAAAAAGAGGTTTCAAATAGTTTATGTAGAGTTTTCTAGTTCAAATAGCTAACAAATAAAAAAATTAAACTTCAGAACTTGAAGGGTATAAGTTGCACTTGTTAATCGTATAAAAAAATCAATTAAAACATACATTACCAACATTTAATAATTCAACAAAAGTTGCTCAATGATAGGGCTCTTAATTCATCACTACTGTGTCAAAAATTATCAAAAAGTGTACTGTGAGCGATCTCTGAGATCGTTTGATCGAAAAATGAATAAAAGACTAGATTCACTTACAGGATAGAACTAATTCTGTACTACTAAATGTACAGGATATTTATAACAAAATTCGCTTATTCAGAAGTGTCTAGGGATAGTACTCCAAACGAAAAAAAATTTCTGTAGTATCTGTAGTGACACTGGAAATTAAAAGTTAAACTGCAAAAGTTGAAAAAGCAGCTGTCTGTAAGACCGCTGATAAAAGTTAAAGGTAAAGGTTCCTTTCAAAAGATCAAAGGTAAAGGTTTCCCGGCGAGCAAGAATTTAAATGCTTTTCATTCCAATACTTTAGCGGTTGTTGAGGAAAGGACGGACCTACACTCCTCTAATCAAACACACATATACTATAAACGAAACTCTTTTTTTCAAAAGTCGTTTAAAAATGATCCGTTATTAAGCAATGCATTTTCCATACATATATTTTTTTAATCAGGGATTGGCTGTGAAAAACAAATTTCACTTTAGCGTTTGTTTTTAGGCAGAAAAAAGAGCAGGAAGGTAGCTGTTTTTCTGCCACTCATCTTTGTCGTTCTTTTTCGTTGCTTCGAATAGGACAACCTGAAAATGCGTCTAGTTTCTCTCTATTCTAAAAAAAGTAACTAACGCTGTCACCGCCGCAGTAAAATGAACTTTTTGTGATCGGGAGTCTTTCTTCGCTCATATTAAGAAACCTACCGCATACAAAACTATATAAATGAGTAATATTATAGAGAAATGTTGGATAAATGTTGGATGAAGCAGACCGTTTTTAAATCGAAGAATTATTTTATGAGATATTTAATGTTAAATTGGATTAAAATCGTTCCATTCAAAAAGCTTTATAGGAGCACAGTCTACGCATAGAAATTTAAACATTTTTTGTAATGATGTACATTAGAAGCTTGCGGTGTGCAGACTGCATTTGTTTTTGTTTTTAATTTGACTCATTTTTTAGGGGGGGGTGGTTCCATTTTAAATTCAAATTTTCAGCACTTAAATAGATATTTTTTACATATTTTAGAAAAGGTAATATAATTACATATTTAAATTGTTGCCAGTTCTAAAAATAGCACAAAAAATAACATTTCCTTTTAATTAAAAATTTATTGATACGTGACTATTATAAACAGAAAAAAAACCCTTCAAATTAGATTTAAATGATGACGTGATAAAAGCAGGAAAATATTGAAAATGACGTCATAAAAATTGTATTTACACGTGAACATTAAAAACAGAAGAAAACTTAAAAATAATGAATTCATTAATATGTGTTAAAAGCAGTGAAATGGCATCCTATTAAAAATGTCCAAATAATAACATTACCAAACAGTTTAAATTAAAAAATATAACTACACGAGACATTGATTCCGAACTTCGAGATAATCATTTTAACTATTGCTGCCTATTCTAAGCCAGCGCAACTAATGTTTCCTTTTTAACAATAAAAATATTTTCAAGTAAATATTAGAAAGAGAAAGAAAACTTGGTGAAGATGACGTGAGATATAAAAAGGACCTTTAATAAAATCTCTTATTTAAAACAATTTCCAATTGCAGCTTTGTTAGAAAGTAACGGGAGGCAAAGACACTGTTGACTTAGTTCATTTTATATTACCTGATTTTCAAATATTTAACTCATCTCGTTTCATCAAACACGAAAGCAGCTGATTCGGCTTTAAAATTCTCGAGTAAAAGGGAAATAAATGGGAACACGTTAAAAGTGAGACTGTTTTTTTTTTCTTTTTTTTTTTTTTTTTTTTTTTAAATTATAATTTCATCTTTCATCTTTTTAAAGACGATCCAATGAGAGTGTTTTTAGAGTCTGAACGGGGTTGGCGAGCGTAACTCGTACGGGGCAGAAGTCCCTAGTTATTGAAAACAGTACATCTATCCGATTTTCATAAAATTATTTTCTGTCCGCTGATCAGAGAGAAATATTGCCTTTCATTATGTGTATGTACATATTATTTAATACCATCTTTCTACTGCGAGGGAATGAAATCCATTTCTAGAAATTCGTCATCTTACAGAGGAGAGTAGCCAAATGTGGACCGCCGCTTTAATTGGACCGTTGCCATTCTGCCGTTAATTACAGGAAGAGACTCCATCTACCGCTGAATTTCTACTCATCAGAATGACGTCACTCATGATTCGAAGAAGCATCCGCCTACCACGTGCTGTTTTCAGACAATTTAAAAAAACCTAAAGTTAGCTGTTTTGATCTAATTTTTTTCCAACTAAACGTAAGTGAATATTTTAAAACTAGGGTAAGTTGCTATGTTTTCACATACATATATAAATTCATCTGTTTATTGCGCATATTTTTCACGTGGATTTGTTTGATTTCCTTTTTGTTCTTAGTCTTGAAATTAACTGTTTTAAAAAATGGCGCAGTTGCCGTAATTGGGCCAATTTTAGTTGCTTAAATTGGACCACATATGCAATCATAAATTTGAAAGTATGTAATGAATTTCGAGGACGGTACGCTTTGTACACTATTTTATTTATATTTTATAATGGATTCCTATCTCCATGCAAGTTTTTTTTTTGTATATCTGGATTAATTTTTTATACAGTTTAGGCCTATATAAACATAAAAATATTTTTACATGTCTATGCAATAAATTTTGTTTGCAATGAAATTTAACTTGTATGTAATTATATTTATTTTCTTTGAATTCTGTATTCCTACGGCATATTTGATTTACAGAGTTAAATTCAAACATTTTCGTCCTGCAGGATATTTGTGATGGAAGACTTTTTACAGTTCTGAAGGATGGATTTATACTTTTTTGCCATTAAAACGCATAAAATCTCAAACCTTGATGAAAATGTAGAAAAAGACATAGACAAACTGTCTGGAAGAAAAACACCCGTGACAGCAAAAGCTGTTAAATATATAGGAAATAAAAAGCAGACAGTAATTTGTGAAGAAATTGACCTGCAATAAGGCTGCAGCTACAAATCCTCCCCGAAAGCAAAAAAAAATCATTAGAAATGTTATGCTAAATGCAGTTAAATTAAAGTACAGAGGGAGCCAAAAACAGTTGTGTTAACATCATCGCCATATAAACTAAACCTTGAAATTAAAAAAAAAAAAAAAAAAAAAAAAAAAGGAAGCTAATCACAGCACAAAAGCAATTGGAACATCGAGTTTTAAAAAATAGGCGTAATGCGATTAGCAAGAAAATGATGGAAGAGAAGAACTACAAACATAATGTAAAGAAAACTTCTGTTGCAGAAAAAAATCTAATAATTCAGAATCTAAAAAGAAAAATCTAGACAGTGATGATTGTTTTTGCCTAATTTGTAAGAAAAATAAAATAGCAGAAATGATTCAGCGTTCAGATTGCCATATAAGTTTCCATGTTGTGGGCACTGGAAAACAAAAACAATAAATAAAATTCATGTATAAGCTTTTCTTCACTCCTTACATGATGTTCAAGTAACTGACAATTAGTTCCATAATTTCTATTCGTAATTACTGCTAACTTTGATTTATATTTTGAATACATTTTGATTTAAAACAATTACTCTTACTTTCAGATATTTGATTTCATTATATTTCATTGCTGTTATTTTGTTTGATTGTTTCATTAATCGCAAACTTTGCTTTTAATAAAATTAGTTATATTCCCTAGTCATTAAAACAACCTGATATTATTTGGTCCAACTTAGGCGACCAGAGTTGCTGAATTTCGATCACTTTTGGCAAATTTTTCAAATTAAAATAAAATTTATGATTTTCAAAAAGAAATTGATCTAAATATTTATTTAGTTAGTCGATGAATAGATTGACCCTGTATAATGATCTTTTGCAGATATTTCAAAAATTAAGTAAGTTACACCTGAAAGTAAGTGAAGTGGTCAAAATTCGGCTACTCTTCCCTAAATGTCCCGGGATAATTTTAGTACATACGGGGTATCGAAAATATTTTGATAATTTCATTCAAATGAAATTTGAAAGCATTTTTTTTTTCCAAACTTTACTTTTGACAAACATTAAGCTCTATCTTTCTAAAACCTGTTTGATTATCTGTATTATATAAAACTAAATTAAAGTACATTATTATGTTTGTTTACATCTTGAATTAATACAAAAATAATTTTAAAAAAATTATTGTTTTTTTTTTTTAATTAATTGATTTAAATCGCGATTTTAATCAAGCTGATCAAGCTCAATATTTAATCAAGTTCAACGAACCCTTGTGATATTCGATAGGAAAAGAGTGGTTTTTTTTTTTTTTTTTTTTTTTTTTTACCATTTGGAAATGGTTGTTGTTTTCGGTCGAGGATGGGGCCAAATGATGCTCGCATTTTATTTTTTTTAACGAAATTCAACGATGTTCTTTACTTTTAGAAGAATTTTTATTTCAATAGGTAATAGAAAGGCATGAAATCGTTAAAAATTGTTTGAATAGGTAATCGAAAGGCATAAAATCGTTAAAAATTGAAAAAGTTAGAAAAGGGGTTGGCCCAAATTATCAGATATGGAAAAATCCAAAGCGAAAGAACGACGCCGAAATGAAAATCGTCTTGCAAAGCAAAAGTCTAGGTCTTCAACTCATTAGGTAGGCCATGAAAATCGAGGTCTTCAATTGATTATGTAGCCCATGAAAATCGATTACAGAATAAAAGACGAACGCGAAAAAAGGAAACAATCTAATGTTGAATCGATTGATAGTAAAAGGCCATGTCTCGAGGGGCTCCCATCCACTAGCCACGGCGTTTTAAAATCGGTCGATTCTAACCGGGAAAAATTGAGCTCAACATAGGTAATTGATTGCAATCTGTGGATGAGAAAGTCTCCTTTTGGAAATGGAAGAAAAAAATAGGGCAGAATACTTGAAATACCTCATTTTGTCTACCGCCTTTCTCCTTTGATACATCTATTGGTAGGATTTTATATGGATTACCTACATGAAGAGTCACTACAGACGAATGCTTCTATTAGCTTTTTAATTGTATGCAACATTTATGATTCATACGAACCCATAGTAGTTCACGCCCCTTCAGCACTATAATACGTTCATAAACATAAACATTGGAATTCACCTTGGAGTTCTTACTTCAATCTTTTATTGGGCACTTAACGAATCTTCAACCTTCCTGTTCAGATAAAAACGATGGAACATCTACTACCTCTCTTGGTACTTTTATTTAAATCTTTCCTTTCTTCACGTTCCTCGTTTTTCTTTTTCTTTTCCTAGGATAGAGTCTATCGATTCATCCAACTCTTGAGTTGGTTAAGTTGCATTGTTGAAGATGTGGATGATCTCACCAATTTACCAGCATGAGAGAACACTCTTATCACTCTTATCACTCTTTGATTTTCGCACATTTCCTGCCGTCACGGAGGACGAGCGAAAAAAAAAAAAAAAAACTAGCTTGGATTTCATCTATCGATCTAAAACAGATATGTATCTTCATTTTTTTTTAAATTCAATCTCTTTTCCCAAAAGCACACCCCGCCGAAATAAGAGATGATATCTATAATGAAAACCAAATAGTTCATTTTTAGCCCCCGGAATGCTATTTCTTTCTCCCAGCTTATTTTGTCTCCAATAAATAACGTTACATTGTATACGCCAGCCGTAAAACAGAAGCCGATGTTTCATTGTGCGATTAAATACTCTACAGCATTTTTTAAAACTTCTAAGCATCGCACATTTTCAATGTTTATACCGTCGTATTGGGAAAAAAAGTACTTTTTAATGCAATTTGTTTGAACGCTGCATCTCCATTTATTTTTGAAATATTAATCTTTTTGTAGTTTTCAGCGACATTTGTTTAATTTTGGCAACTCAAGTCTCGATTTCTGTTGAAAGTAAAGAAAAAATAGTTGAAAAATAGCAATTATATCTCTTTGTTGCCATTTTCTCATAAAATTAAAAAAAAAAAAATTAAAATACGTGCTATTTTGAGAAAAATATAAATGAAGGATTTATGGGAAATCAACGGAGCTACTATAAACTATATTTAATTTTAAGTATCTATAAATCATTAGATAGTCGTTTTTTTTTTTGTTTTGTTTTTTGTCGATTTTCTTGAATGACGGCATCTTTTTGCTGCATTTGTGCATTATTTCGCGATAGTGATGTGCTATGCATGCTTTACTGTAGATGTTTAAGAGTAGATCGTAAATGTGGCATTCTTAAGCGGATGCGAATGACGTCCTTTTACATAAAATAAAACGTGTGCTTTAAGTTTTAAAACTGAAATATGTTTTGTACTACAGTAGAGTCCCGCTTAACAGAGTTATTTTCTTCTGATGGACTGGTGGCTTCTATTATTATGAAACAGCCATTATAAATGAAGTGTTAGGTGAAGATGAAAGAGCAACCGTAAAAAATTAGAACTCTGATTTTCTGGTCAGAATGGGTCAGAAAATCAGAGTTCTAACTTTTTACGGCTGCTCTTTCATTTTCACCTAACACTTTATTTATAACGGCTTTTTCATAATAATAGAAGCCATCAGTCCATCAGAAGAAAATGAAGTAATGGAAATGCCTGGGGCGACACTAAATTTAGAAAAAGCAGAATTCCTGTTCTCCAGTTTCTTTCTTTTTCTTGAGATCGAGTAAAAACAGAACGAAGTTGAGATATTCGGATTTTAAAAAATTCATGGGTCACCTTGAGGGGGCAGTTAGATAAGCTCACCACCTCCCTTTCACTCTTTTTTGTCGAGACAAGTTGCTTGCATCCATTTTGGAGGAGATAGAGAGATACAGCAAAAATGTTCTGCGAGAATCTTTTCGTATGGATGTTACATCTAGGGTAAAAGACGAGGCCTATCCAGTGGTGGGATTCAGCCGGTTCGCACCGGTTCGGTAGAACCGGTTGTTAATTTGTGTTAAGTTCGGCGAACCGGTTGTTAAAGATACTTCAAATACGAAAATCACATTTACATTAATTTACTTTCTTTAAATGCTTATCTACACAATGGCGTCTTATAAACTTAATATTGTGACATGTACTAATTTATTTCATTCAATAAAGTGATATTTCATTTGCAAAAGTAATATATATAAATATATATATACATGTATATATATATATATATATATATATATATATTCATCAGTCCTGTAAAAAGCAATTTCAACTTTAAAAAAAAATGAAGATTTGAAGAATTTTTGTATCCAAATCGGCAGACTACGTTAACCCTAATTATATGGCATGCTTATTCAACAATGGATTGTCTAAACTTGAGGAGTCATGATACTTTGTATTTTACGAATTTCCAGCGTTGTCAGCCCTTTTCTTGTATCAAGAAATGGTAAAAATTTCTAAATTTCTATAGAATGTTATGATATTTATAACTTACAATTATTAGTCGAGCAAAAGTATTTCTCACTGGCTATAGATAATGTTTTTCTAAATATGTTATAGGACCGAAAGGACCGCATAGAAATGTAAATTTTGTAACTTTTTTCTGAAATGAAAACGGTTTCTAAGGTGATGAAGAACAACATTTGAAATATTTTTGAAATTAGAAGTATTCTAAATTTAACCGTTTAGGAATTAACTTTTTGTCAGCGATAAGAAGGGACGGCCTACACATTTTATAACTGATATTGCCTTGATGACTCCATATTTTAAATGAAATATCTCGTCTTTCAAAAACAATGCGAACAAGAAGTATAAGCATCATAATACATCAAAACTTACGATAAAATTTATTAAAACGTTTGAAATGCTTCGGTAAAAAAAAGTCCATACAAATGAAAGCGGTTTTATGGAAGGTTTTAAAAATATTTTGCATGTTTTTAAACTGAGCTAAATTTTATTATTGATACAAAATTTCCAGCTATATCTTCTTCACGTGTGCATTATTGTTACTACAAAAGAGTCATTTGGGACTAATTATAAAAGACAACATTAACAAGTATCTCCTTCAAATTTGCGACTTCGGTGTCAAAACCTAACATAAAACACGCATTAAAAAATCCGGAAATCAAGCACCTACCACTAAAAAGAGCTGATTTATCGAGATTAACTTTGAAGAAATTACATGTATATAACACCCAAGCAAGGATACAAATTGGAATTCTCGGTATTAAATGAGTTAATATTCACACGAGATTGGAGATTTCAGCAGGGGTGATTGTTTCGAATTTTCCGAAAATATAAGGCATTCATTTCCGAAAAAAAACCACCGAATGTCCGTAAATTCGGACTTAAAAAATATCGCGAATTTCGGCAAATGATCGCCGAAATTAATTTCGTCAATCGTGTGCAAAAAATCGACAATTTCGTCAAAGTATCATGGGCGAATTTCGTCAGAGGGTCACGAAAAAAACGCAAATTTCGACAAAGGATCGCAGAAAAACGGTAAATTCCGTCAAAAGATTGCGAAAAAATCACAAATTCTATCAAAAGATCGCGATAAAACGCAAATATCGCCATAAAACGCGAATTTGTTCAAAGGGGAGCAAAAAGAAAAAAAAACCCACATAGTGCCAAAAGTGGATCTCCCCTTTCCCCCCTCTGTTGTAACTTTTCAGAAAATTTGCTGTGAATTTCAGAATTTTTTTTTTACTCTGAATCATTCCTGGATTTCAGCAATATCTGAGCTCTTCCTAAAGTTAGTATTTTTAATATCTAACTGATTGCAACTTCAGAACCTTGGACATGGGTCAATTCTTAAACTTACATTTCTGCTATTTTTCAATTGCTTTACATTTTATTATTGTATTATACTGTTTTTATACATTTTCCGATAACAATTTTCACCAGGGTTTCATAATTGTCGAGTATTTATTAAATAAACCAAGTCTTTTTATAAGGAAACATATTTCAGAATTTTTTTTTTCATTCTACCAAAATATCAAAGTTTTTTTAGCAGCATTCTTATAATACTAGAAAGTGTTTCATAATCTATGTGAGATGCTTCATTTTCCTTTCGTGTTTATGCATTAAAAATCATTCGGGCAGCGAACCGGTTGTTAACTTATTTGAATCCCATCACTGGGCCTATCCCATTGGGAGGAAGGATCGTTTGATGCTGTAGGATGATGTTCTCGCATAAGTAAACGGATCCTCTTCTCGCTTAAAAAAAAAAAAAAAAAAAAAAAAAAAAAAAAAAAAAGAACGGAAAATTATGTTTCAAGCATGATTTTCCGTTTATGAAACACATTTAGAATGCTGTAAGAAAACTTCATCGTTTTAGTAATGTGAAACCAGATGTCTCATTCGATCCTTTGAAAATCGCATAACACAATTGAAAACCTATTTTCGGCCGAATCCGTTTGTGCTATGTTTAGGGTAACAGAGATTTGGCTCCAATGGAGTTCAGTGAGGAAACACAGTGGAAAATTCCCCTTCCGCCATTTACGCCCATTAACGGAACTATATAGGATAAGAGAGAAACCCAGTAGTAGGCAGAAAATGAGATCCATTTGAAAACGCGTACAACAACTGAAAGCGCATTTCCATTGATTATTCTTCTTAGACAGTACTGTAAAGGAATTTTTTGTGTGTCCCTGTAAACCAAGGCTACACCCTATTCTATAGTACTTAATCATCTTGTAGCGCACCTCGGTGATGGCTATCCATTTCAACATCTCTGAAAGAGTTCAACAACATTCAAATACACTGCAAATGATTTTGTCCCCTACACTACAGAGTAAAGGGTTTCTTTTGAGTTTCCCTGTCAATAAACAAGTAAGTTTTGAATTTTGAATACCGCAATGTCACGGCAAACATGCATTACACATATCCATTTCATGGATCTCCTTCCCAACGACTCCCCCCTATCGGTTCTTAACCATTCCATTGTGTAACTCCAAAGACCCATATTTTATCTGCGGACGATACAAATAAGAGTGTCACGACGCAATAAACTTTTCACACAACGAAATGAATCCCGAGCGAAGGGAAACGACTACTACCTGCCAATAGTGTGAGAAACTCTTGTTCGAACCACCAAGGAATGTTTTGCAAATCTCAGAACATTAATTTAACGAAACGAAAGAATCAACGAAATTTCATTATTATGATTAAGTGGAACTTGGCCATGAAAACGGCAGGGTTCTACCCAGGAATCTTCCGCTTGGAAACCGGGTATGGGACCCAAGAGCCACGATAACTTGTTGACTTGCAATAGACACACGACTTTTTTAATTATTTTGTGTACCACCATTTCAAAGCTATACTACTCGTGGTAGACTGTTCCGTTGTTGTTTATAAAAAGTGACCGGCAAAATTCTTCATTTTTTAAAGTTGCTTGGATCACCTTGTCTATTCCGTCCTCTTGCCAAATGTTGCAAAAAATGAAATAAAAATCATGTACGATTTCTTGAGTATTCAAAGAGAAAACACAAAGAATAGTTAAACTGATTAAAATTGTTCATTTGGTTTTGAAAACAATAAGTTCTTGACATTCCTAAGTAAACTGCGTTTTACGATGAGTGATTATTCTTTTTTTCAATTCCTATTATTAGTTCACACTCTCCTATATATATCTTGTTCAAATTTTCAATCGTTCATAAAATACTTATTATTCATCCTATCAAGTTCAAATACATTTTTTTTAACTTGTAGTGGATGACACTTGATGTTAATATAGTTTTTTCAAATATTAATTCATTAATTCAATTTTAATTAATTAATTTTAGTTTTATAGGGGAGACAAAATGGCAGCCATTGGTTATTGAACGGCATTCAATGCATCTCTATATCTATAAGGGCGGTTACCATAGGGAGGACCCAGTTCTGTCGCCAAATTTGGCGATCAAAATGAACCGCCAAAAGTGACACCGACTTGGCGATATCTCTAATATTTCGCCAAATTCCCATAGTCTTCCATTGTAAACCAATAGGGTTTACTTGCTTATAGAAAATCAACAAATTGAGATATTTTAATGCAACAAAAACTAATATTAACTTAAGGGGTTATAATAAATTTTTCTTTGATGACCTAAGTAGGAATCGACTTAATTTTTTTTTTTATATTACTTGTTTTAAATGAAACCTACTCAAGTGAAATGCGACTGTAATTTTATATCCACTTCTAGAGAAATTAAAATTATATAAATTTCAAGTCAATCCTATTCATGAAATGCGAAAGGTTTTTAAAGGGTTTAAAAACAGACCACTCGAAATGGCAATGAAATTTAAATGAAAGTTTTGTATTAAATAAAATGGTAACGAAATACAAAAAAAAAAAAAAAAAAAAGAAATTGTTCTTACCATAGATTTAAGGGAGGTTAAACTGGTCGTCAAATTAGTTTAAAATATTAACCTTTTCTGAAGTATGAAAAAAATATCTGTTATGATTAAAATTTGAGTTGCCATCATTCGAAAAAAGCATTTAAAGTTTGAAAAAAATTAATATTTCGAAAACTAATTCGAATTTAAAAATTCGAATACCAGTTTTTAGATCTGCGGATCAATACATGTTTTTGGTGTTAATTTCATCGCAAAGTATCCCGTATTTTCGGAGAAATCACCGTGAAACATAATCAGTTGTTTAATCAGTCTTTTCAAAGAATCGTTTCATAAATTCGTTTCATTTCAGTCGTTTCATGTATCATCTAATTGCAAATAGAGAGACGAGAAAAAGCAAAGACCTAAAATTAATTTTAACGGCAACCACTGATTCAATATATTGGAATTCGCTTTTAGGATCTTAGAACATGCATGATAGATGGTTCAATGTACACAGATGCTCCAGTAGTATGAAATTAATATATACAAAGAAATGATAACAAAAATCGATTTCTGTAAACTTCAAATAGGCGAATCTAAAATTTCAGCTCATTCAACTTATAATTTTAGGAGTTATGTAAAAAAACAAACTACACGAATGAAGCAACTACTAATTAATGTATTTGGCAACCATTAAAGATGATTTTAACATTAGGAGCTCAAAGCTGTACATCTGCGCACTTCCTATAGTAGGAGAGCTGTTGAACATTTTTGAGTAGGTATTTGAGGCACCCTGAAAATTTGTGCAACACTTCTTTTGTAATGCCTGAGTACAAAATCGAATGTCTGGCTGAAGGATCGTGGCCCAAAAACTGTGCCAGACACGTGTCAAGTGCCATTTGGCACTTGACACGTGTCTGACACAGTTTTTGTGCCGACTAAAGTGTCTGTCATTTTCAAAATATTTTTTTCTAAGCATAAATATTATTCTGCCTCAATCTCAGCGTGCCTCAAGTACCTTTTTTGGGTAGTCAAAAAATGGCACTTGACACGTGTCTGGCACAGTTTTTGGGCCGATAAAGTGTCTGTCGTTTTCAAAATATTTTTTTCTAAGTGTAAATATTATTCTGTCGCAATCTCAGCGTGCCTCAAATACCTTTTTTGGGTAGTCAAAAAATGGCACTTGACACGTGTCTGGCACAGTTTTTGGGCCACGATCCTTCAGCCAGACATTCGATTTTGTGTTCAGGCATTACAAAAGAAGTGTTGCACAAATTTTCAGGGTGCCTCAAATACCTTCCCTAAAATGTTTAACAGCTCTTGGACTACTACGCTACTCCACCCGATGATGTTCCGTTTTCTATTCCATTCCAAGATAAAATTATCCGAAGAATAGTATAGGAAAATGTTGTGTGTAAAATTTCCAATTTTATTAAAATTTCAATTCCTTAAGTTTATCCTTTAAACTTATGTTAAAATAAAACAATCCTCAGTCGAATTCTTATTACCCGACTGCACAAGAAGGGTAATGTGTTTCTCGCGTATCTGTGCATGTGGATTTCTTTATACCCTCGAAACATCCCAACGGCTGGATGGATTAGAATGAATGAGATCTCTATAGATTCATCTCAACCGTCCAATTGTTATAGGCTAGGTATTGTTTTTATAAATTCAAAAGGGTGGCCGTAAAATGCAAAATGGCGGTAGAGACGAAAAAAGATTTTTACGCACCCTGTTCAGTGGCCTATCATTGGACAGGTCTTTCAAAATGAAGACGATGTTTCATGGACTATTTTACAATCAGAAGCTCCGTTTCAATATGACACAACCTGGAAGTTGTGTAGGTAGGATCGCTAGCTTTACTTTAACTCTAACCTTGATAGACATTTATAGGCCTCATCAAAACAATGTTTATAGATAGGAACTAACAATTAAACACTTATGCCATCCATGCAAGTAAATAAAAAATAAATCGATAAATAATAAAAAAAAATAGTTCCACACTGATGAGAAATAATTAATGAGTTCGCTTTTTACGCAGTCGGGTTTTTTGATTTTTTAAATTTAAATTTTACTTGTGTGAATTGGTAACTGCCAACACAACTCGCTCTTCATTGGATAGTGGAAAAGTGGGACCCCCTGCTTGAGCGGCTACGCTTTGTTTGCGAATGAAAGAACGCTAATGTCGTTATGAAACGGATACTTTAATTTATTGAAATGACCCAAAACAGGAACAAGATTAAAAGAATAGCCGATAGCTCTATTTATATACAAAAATGAATTAAATTTTATTAATAACCAAATTTGTTTGGAAAATATTAACTTTTTCTTCTATTAAATTTACAGACGTTTTGTACTTAATATATATATATGGGGCATTCTCACATTCTTTTAACTTTCATGTCCCTGAATAATAAATTTTTATTTAATGCACTTTTTTGTGTGGTTTTTTTTTTCAATTACTTGGGATCATCCCATTGCATGATTGCACAACAATATTAACGAGATAAATAAGTTTTGGACGATGTTGAGGGTCCAAACACATGGAAAACTCATCTACCGTCCCGTGTCCCTGGTGCTGATTTTGAAGTTTGGAACTGTCTGGTAAAATTGTTTCAATAAAAATAATTCAATGTATTTTTTTCCGAAACTGGAACTATTGTTTTATATAAATATGTAGCTAAAAATTAACCGGCACACATTAATAGGGTTGATATTATTTTTTGAACTCTGTCCCTGGGTTTTAGATTTTTTACCATCCCTCTTCTAAAATTATACAGAAAATCACTTCAGATGCAGCGACAGAATTTTAGGTAGCTTTCATTACAAAAAAGTACCTATTGCAGCCGCTCGGAGGAAAGCGATTTCAAAAAAATTTGGTATATTTTCATCGATCATGACCCCAGATCCCGAAACCACCCTCCGTTCAAAATTGATATATATATATATATGTGTTATATAAAAATTTTACCTTTTACTATTCATTTAAATTATTCTAAATTGCCGGCATATTCATTATTTCCTCTTTTTTTTTTAATACGCTCTATTATTTATTTCTAGCTAAATTCCTCTATTTTTAAAACGCGTATCTTAATAATAGATTATTTCCAAAACGTACTCTAAACTTTTAATCCCTTCATTAATCTTTATCGTCTACCAAACTGTAAAGTTCTGAACGCAGTTACTTATTTTTCGAATGTTTATCAAAGCCATTTTTACTTTTTTATTCTATTTCATATCTTTTTCCCGCCAGCTGGTAGACAACCTTTTCACATCGAAATCATTCCATTAGCGGCGCTGGGATTCTTTCCTGTGACGTTTCTTGATCGCTCTCCATTGGATGAGTGTCGGATCCCAGGTTCACTTCGAGGCTCGTTCGTGATTTTCGTTGGTTTAGCTTGAAGTTTTCATTTCAGTCGGAATTCCTCCGCGCATTCTCATAAATAGCGAGAGCATGACCTCAGAACGAGAGATTTTTGTGCTGTGATTGTTTACATAACCTGTTACCTGGTGTCCTTAGCCATGTAGAATATTCATTTCGTAAATTAACATCTATTTAGCATGAGTAACTAGTTTATGCTCGAGTGGAATGCTCTGATTTCTCATCTGCGGGAATTGTTTAGTGTTGGTGTGTTCTGATGGAATAAATAGTTGTTCTATGACTACGTTTCCATGTGTTTAATTGGGAAAACCCCATATTTCTTCATACGCCTTTTTTTTCGCCACTCACGCTGCCTTGTTTTCATAATGAAATAATGTTTGATTGGACTATACCAATATTATCATCGCTCTACAGCGGCTATATTTTCACAGAGTTGATACCTCCGCTAGCAATACTTGTGCTAAGTGGTAGGATTGCTTACAACATCACCAACGGCTGATTAAAATGTGGTATGACTCCAGTAATACGTAATAAGCACGATGTGATATTTCAACTACACCCATTAAATTGTTTCGTAACATATATATATATATATATATATGACATTTGTCACACTGTAACTCTCGTATTTATGAACTGATTTCGATGTAATTCGGTGTGTACATAGTAAATACCAATGTCTCGACCGAGTTCGTTGGCCAGCTTCATCCGCTGTCTTGTTTCAAAATGGCGGCCATTTAAAATCTTTTTTAAAAATTTAAAATTTGAAATGTGGTACCAAAAAATTGAAAATGAAAAAATATTTTTTTCTTATGTATTGGACTTTTATACAAACGAGTTGGAACCCGTCGAAATTCGACGAATTAAAATGTTTAGAATGGAACTGTTAGATCGAATTTATAACAAACCTACAAAAATAATTACAATAAAAAATTCATCTTGCATTGGTTATGTAACTCATAAAACAAATGTTTTTAACCTAAAATTGCCAAAATATTATTTCCAAAAACTTCACCTGCTTAAATTATTGAAAAATTAAACTGTATTAGAATACGTTTCGTTAAATTATGTTGAAGTTATCGATTGAGGCTCTTACGTTTGTTTTACGGTGAAAAATCAGTAAAAAGGATTTCCCTTTGTCACATCATAAAATTTTCCCCATAAAATCTAAACAGTTCGTTATTTTCACATTCTCAAGATTTACATACGCACTACTCAAATTCACAATTTAAAGTATTTTAACGCGCAATACATTATTAATGAATGTATTTCCAAACTTAAAGTCACGTTTGTCCGATACAACTTTTCATGTGAACATCCGCATAAAATTTAAGTTCTAATCTCAGTACCCGCGAAAGTTGACCATTCAGAAATTTGCCTTTATTTGCTATAGTATTGGCCATTTAATATTGGTCAAGTATTTAGTTTTATCAAAGAAAATGATCGTTTTGTTTTAAATATGATATCATTTTTACTCCCTGAATAATTTTGCCTAGCGTCTCAAACTCAGTATCAGCGTAATGTGTAAAAATATTGAAATATCTTCTTCAATCTTTTGATTTATGAAGAAGAATGCGTGTTTTTTTTTTTAATGGCTGACGTCATTTTCTGTTCAAAAATTAGAAAAAAAGTTACTTTTATTTGTAATGTGAAAATGGCATCAATAAGGATATAATCACTAAAAATAAATAAACCATGTTTATTTTCCCTTTACTTTTAATAGAAATGGAGTACTTCAGTTGCCACAATTACAAAATTGGTACTAAAAACTATAAAAAAATTAATATCTCAAAAATAATTTGAGATAGAGATTTCAAACAAATTGCATTTAAAAGTACATTTTTTTTCCTATACGACGGTGTAAAAATTGAAACTGTGCGTTGTTTAGAAATTTAAAAATTTGCAGTAGCGAAAATTGCAAAACCGAAATTTCATTTCAAATTTCAAAGTGTTGCCATTCTCAGAATGACGTATGCGTTACGCACAGATATGTTTGTCCTTTATAATATAGATATTCCGAAGCAGTTTTTGTTTTGTCTATATTTTAAAAAATGGCTGAGTTATAGCATTTTGAATTTCTAGCGTGGTTGACATTTTGAAACATCCTGAATTTTGTCACGCGATAAAAGGCGTATTTATGAACCGATTTCGATGTAATTTGGTGTGTACATAGTACATACCAATGTCTCGACCAGCTTCATCCGCCATTTTGTTTCAAATGGCGGCCATTTAAAAATTTTTAAAATTTTTTTAATTTGAAATGTGGTACCAAAAAATTGAAAATGGAAAAATATTTTTTCTTATGTATTTGACCTTTATACAAAGATTCCGGAGCAGTTTTTGTTTCGTCTATATCTTAAAAAATGGCTGAGTTATAGCATTTTGAATTTCTAGCGTGGGTGACATTTTGAAACGTCCAGAATTTTGTCACGCGATAAAAGGCGTATTTATGAACCGATTTGGATGTAACTTCGTTTATACATAGTACATACCAATGTCTCGACCGAGTTCGTTGGCCAGCTCCATCCGCCATCTTGTTTAAAAATGGCGGCCATTTAAATTTTTAAAAAAAATTTAAATTTGAAATGTGGTACCAAAAAATTGAAAATTGAAAAAATATTTTTTTGTATGTGTTTGACCTTGATAAAAAGATTCGGGAGCAGTTTTTGTTTCGTCTATATCTTAAAAAATGGCTGAGTTATAGCATTTTGAATTTCTAGCGTGGCTGACATTTTGAAACGTCCTGATTTTTGTCACGTGATAACAGGCGTATTTATGAACCGATTTGGATGTACCTTGTTGTGTACATAGTACATACAAATATCTCGACCGAGTTCGTTGGCCAGCTTCATCCGCCATCTTGTTTCAAAATGGCGGCCATTTAAAAGAAATTTAAAAAGAGATACCAAAAAATTGCAAAATGAAAAAGATTTTTTTCGTATGTGTTTGACCTAATAGAAAGATTCCGGAACAGTTTTTGTTTCGTCTATATCTAAAAAAAATGGCTGAGTTATAGCATTTTAAATTTCTATTGTGGCTGACATTTTAAAACTACCTGATTTTTGTCACGCGGTAACAGGCGTATTTATGAACCGATTTGGATGTAACTTGGTCTGTACATAGTACATACCAATGTCTCGACCGAGTTCGTTTCCAGCTTCATTCGCCATCTTGTTTCAAAAGGGTTGCCATTTAAAAAAAATAATAAATTTAAAATTTAAAATGAGGTATTAAAAAATTGGAAAATGAAAAAGATTTTTTTTTTGTGTTTGGCCTTGATACAAAGATTCCGGAGCAGTTTTTGTTTTTGAAAATTTGTTCTTTTGTTTATATCTTAAAAAATGGTTGAATTATAGCACTTTGAATTTCTAGCATGGCTAACATTTTGAAACGATCTTGTATTTGTCACGCGATAACACACGTATTCGCCTATTTCGATGTAAGGAGGCATCTGGATAGTATACACTAATATCTCGACCAAGTTCGCTGGCCCGATTCATCAGCCATCTTGTTTCAAAATGGCGGCCATTAAATTAAAAAAAAAATTATATTTAAAGTGAGGTGCAAAAAAATTAGAAATTGAAAAAGGTTTCTTTCTTAAGTATTTGACCTTTATATAAGGATTCAGGAGCATTTTTTGTTTGTCTTTACCTTAAAAAATGGCTCAGATATAGCAGTTTCAATTTCTAATGTGGGTGAGATTTTGAAAAATCTGATTTTTTGCCTGCGACAGCACTCGTATATATCAACCGATTCCGATGTGAGTGAGCATGTGTACAGCAATTACTAAGGTCTCGACCAAGTTCACTGGTTAGCCTCATCCACCATTTTGTCTTAAAATGGCAGGCACTTTAAGAAATCGCCGAATTTGGCAGTCAAATATAAGTTACTTTAAAGAAAAGCAGCTTCGATAAAGCTGACTAATTTCGCGAAATTCTCATTCCTTATATTGACAAAATTTTTTTATTGAATCTCCTATATTCGGTTTCCACTAAATTGAGCTTCGTGTGCCTTCGTTAAGCCTCAGTTAAATAAAAAAAATTTCGCTGCTGACCATTTTATCTTTATTTTGAATCATTAAGGCCTATCAGATTAAAATGTTATTTTAGCAAGTTTAATTTCGCCAGATTTTTTTTTCCGAAAAGTCAAAAGATTGTGAGAATGCCCCATATATACCATCATTTACAACTGATTGTAAAACAAAATCCCTTTCATTTTTACTTTCTTCTATATTTACGAGAAGAAAGTATTGGATTCATGAAAATTTTCAACTTCCGGTTTTCGACGGATTGACGCGTTTTAGGGGTCAGAGATTCCGAGAAACATATTTTTACAAAATGTCTGTCTGTGAGTCTGGTTCTGTGAGTCTGTCTGTCTGAATGTGACTCAAATTCTGTGAGCGCTCTATCTCAAGAACGAATGCACGGAATTTAATAAACTTTAGATTCAGTAAGTCCCTCATATAAATGGGTGCTGATTAGTTTTTTTGTGTAAATCGCCCAACAGGTGGCGCTGCTATGCTACATTTAGCAGGATTTACACGATTTCCGCAGTAGCTCTATCTCAGGAACTAATGCACACATTTTCATCAAATTTCAGAGTCAGGTATACTTTGATATAAATGAGTGCTGTTTATGTTTTGGTGTAAATCGCTCAACAAGTGGCGCTGCTAAGCTAAATTTTTCAGAATTTCCGCTATAGCTCTATCTCAATTACTAATGCATGAATTTTCTTCCAACTTCAAATTCAGATATACTTTGTTATGAATGGGTGCTAAATTGATGTCATTTCTTGTACTACTTAAATGATTTAATGGACGTGATTTATAGAGAAGAAAGTTTTGTAATGACCACAACATACTAGTTTACCATTTTGAGATTAGTATCTAATGTTAAATGGCGCGCTCTAAAAAACATAGCGAATCAGATGACATGAATAAAATAGTCCTGATATTGATTTTCATAAGGTGACAGATCCCGCTAGACAATTGGAAAGATTTTCCTTTCGCTAAAACATTGCAAAAAAACTACCTAATAAAATGAGTGACGCTCATTGACAACTGGCCGTTTTGATGGAAGATAATTATTTATTACTAGCGAACTTACCCGGCGTTGCCCGGGTACGTCAAAAAATAGCAGGAATTGCGAAAAATTTCTGGAAATCACAATAAGATATCGCGAGAAAATTTTAAATCGCTGCACAAATTTCGAAAAGAGAAAAAATATATATATATTGTGTTCGAAGATTGCAAGTTGATCCCTTTCACTAACGTGGAAAAATGGTAACAAATCACTAAAATACACTAAAAATCACATACAAAATTCCCGAAATTCGAAAATTGGTTCACGAAGTCCAAATAAACTTTATTGAAATGAGGGCAAAATGTACTTTAGGTCAAAAATGGAATGTCAAAAAATTGCAGCAGATAACGAAGAAACGTAAAAATCGAATTAAAAATCTCAAAAAGTTCAAAAATCACGAAAGTCAAAATTTACATGAATTGGATAAAAGTTTCAAATCTAATTCCTTCGAACTGCGGGCTCTCTTAAAATTTATGTTTGGGAAAGCATGTTAAACATTGTTTGATGTTACTTTTATTCATAATTTTATTTACTTGGATTACCTTAAGTACAATTAATATAATCCCTTAAGTTAATATTAGTTTTTGTTGCATTAAAATATCTCAATTTGTTGATTTTCAATATAATTAAAATTTTATTATATTTTAACATATAAAGTACATATAAAGAAAGAAACCGTATTCTTTTCACTAACGTGGAAAAATCACCTCGAAACTTAAAAAAGTGCTAAAAATCGGATAAAAATTTAAATTAAAAAAATCTAATCAAAAATACGACCTTCACGACACTAGTGTTTAAAACAGTGTTTTGACTCTATTGTTGATTTTCTGTAAGCAAGTGATCCTTATTGTTTCACAATGGAAGTCTATGGGAATTTGACGAAATGTTAGAGATATCGCCAAGTTGGCGACAAACGTGGCGATATTTGGCGACACAACTGTGTCCCCCATACGGTAACACCCTTATAGGTATGAAGATGCATTAACTGCTGTTCAATAATCGCATAAAAAAATCACTAAAAATTCAAAAATTGCTGTACGAATTCCGAATAAACTTTTGTGAAAAGAGAACAAAATTTACTATATTGGGTTAAAAGAAAGAAACCGTATTCTTTTCACTAACGTGGAAAAATCGCCTCAAAAAATAAAAAAGTGCTAAAAATCGGAAAAAAATTAAATAAAAAAAATCTAATAAAAAAATCGAAAATCGGGCTTCGAGGTTCCAAACTTCATATATAGACGTACCTTTCCCCAGACGTTTTGTAGCTGTACGTGCAGCGGTCTCTTCAGAACACCGTCGACACACTCACTCACACATTCACACACAAACTTCTTTCCTTGATAGTATAGATTTATTAACTATTTATCTATTAACCGCCGCGGCGAGCGGCCTCTTTCCGTCCACTGTCCTTTACGCTTTTCTTCTCTTATTCCGACTCTTTTGTGGAAGCCGGGTTCATAGGTCCCAGCCACGTCCCGAGTATAAGAGACTCTAGCCGAAGCTAGGCTGAAAGACAAAAATCAAAAATTATAACCGGGCAGATTTAGAAGGGAAATTACACAAATTAACCTGAAGCTACCGAACGACCACCTCAGCTTCATCGAGCTTATTATTAGTCACTTAGTTCACTTATGGATTAACTTTTTTTTAACCCTATACAGTGAAACCGCCCTGTGCTACCGCCTCCATTAAGCGACCATCCCCCTGAACGACCATTTTTGCATGGGACAAAATTTATTCCCATAAGCTCAATACTCATTTTACCTCCATTCAGAGACCATCCCAGTTGAATTCCCTCCATGAGTGTCCTATTTCTTTGAAAAAAATGAAACAAATTCCGTTTTTTCTCTGTCGCTTGAAGAAGGTACTTTTAGAAAAATAATTCTGTGTGTAATTAAGTGTTTAAACCCCTTTGTGCCTTTTAAGCAATGAATTTAACTCTGATGGCACATTAAGAATGACGATCAGATCTATGGACACTTCGAGGGAGTTAAATTTATAGTGTAACAGTTGTAAATAGCTAATGGGGCATTGGAAGATTGCTACTTTGCAGTAAATTTGCAGTATTTTTGATGACTCGTTTGCCGTTAATTCGCAATAAATTTGATACAGCATGAATTTAACTTTCACGACAAGTTAGCTGCAAGTTCAAAGTGTGGCGACTTTGGCGTTTGCGTTATCTTGCTGCAGTCTTGTTATAAATTTTCAGTCTTGTCATGCTGAGCTTGCTGCAACTTTGAAGATTTTCAAAGCATGATTTCTGAAAATTTTCTGCAAACTAAAAATGCTATGTGGGAAGGGTTAAAAAATATTTACTTTAAGAAGGCTGTGAAAATTAATTTTCCAGCCCTCAAAGGTATTTCTATTATTATTGTTTTTCCTTTTTTTAGAATTAAACCTGACTGGTTAGAGAAATTTTCACACAATTTAAGATTTCACGAAAAAAATCCAAAAGTAGATTGGAATGTTGGAAGTAGGTTCGTTATTTTTTCCCAGTCTTAAAAAGCCGAAAGTGTGCAGAAAAAAACCTGTTTTCCCATTAATATATTTTTCCCTAGAAAAAAAGAAAAAAAAAAGAGTTTTCCCCCTTTCTACAATTAGGTAAGTGGTCGCAAAAAACATATTAGCCAAATTAGCGGCCGAGTTCTTTTTCCCTTTCTTCAACTGACATTCCTTAGCTAGAGACATAATAACACTGTAACGAGTTTTAGTTCTTTAAAATGCTATTACTTCCAACTTAAAAAAGAAAGAGGAACGAAAGAAAACCCTCGAGAATTGTTTTTAATTTTATTTTCGAGCTATGGTTTTCCTTAAAAGTGCTTTGTTTTCGTTCAGTGTCAGAAAGTTTTCCCTTTAAGAGGGTAAACTAGTTGGATGTGCCAATCAGAAAACTTTCTTCTATCTCATCTCATACATGTTAATTAGCTCCCGATATGCCATTTCTTTCGGCCAGCCATTAAAGTGTCGTCTCTAAAAAATAACGTTCCGTTGTATAAGCCAGACGTGAAACAAGACACGTGTGGCATTGTACGGAATAATCTCTACTGCCACTTTTTTAACTTCTAAGCATCGCAACTTTTCAATTTTTAGACCGTCGTATTAAAAAAAAAAAGTATGTACTTTTAAATGCAATCTGTTTGAAAACTGCATCGCCATTTATTTTTGAGATATTCATTTTTTTGTAGTTTTTAGAGCCATTTGTTTACTGTTGGTAACTCAAGTACTCCATTTCTGTAGAAAGTAAAGGAAAAACAGTTGGAACATAGTAATTATATCCCCGACTTCATTGCAGCCATATCTATCAGCGCATATTCAAAGCGAATCCCACAAGAAATATTATTTATACGCTTTTAATCAAACACCATTCATCCAAACAAATATCGTACGTACAAATACGTTTTTAAAATTAATTACAAATGTATTAAAATTAAGTTGTCCTCACAAATTGTACGATGCTATTTTCTTTCTTTTTTTCAGTAAAATAAAATCACAGAAATAAAAATGTTTTCTAGCCTTCATTTTCTAAAAACGCAATGACAAATTAAAAAAAAAGAAAAAAAAAAAGAATATGGTAGAAAAATATACTAACGCCACAACACCCCCCCCCCCCCTCAAAAAAAGTAAAAATAAATAAATAAATAAATAAGAAATAAATCCAGGAATACATACCAATATCCCTTTTAAATATTCAAATTAAAAAAAACCGCCACCTGCCACGACAACTCACTACGACGGCCAAAGATTTTCTCCCGCACTCATTCTATCAAAATGCAACGAGATAGAAATTAAAAATCACCTTCAAATCCCATCCTTATATCCTTTAATAAAGAACATTTTTCCTTTCCTCTCCAAATAAACCCTACCCTATCAAATGATTTTCACAATTTTATCTATCCACACAATAAATTGCAATTTTTTAAAGTTATATTACTCTGAGCGTTAAAAGATTTTTTTTTCTTCTTACTGAACGAAAGCAGTTACATTATTTAAATCAACAATAATCGTTTCTTGTAATAAAATAACTGTCAAGTTCTATGCAATTGCGAGAAACTTTAAAGGAAAGATAATATGAGAAGTCTGTGGTGTTTTCAAGTACCGGGTATCCCAAAAATGACTAATGATTTTAAAATTCAATAACTTCCAAACGGTGACAGATATTTAAAAAATTCCTGCAGGAGGGTTATGCAGGATGTTAGGAGTTTTTGTACTGCGATTCTTGCTTTTAGTTCGAATTTCAAACAATAGAGAGCGCTGAGAGCAATAGGCGCTCAGTCGAGACCCGATTTTTGGTACTTCAGGATCCATTCAATACATTTTCATCTCCTTTTTCCGCATGGAAGAAGAGAGAGGCTGAAAAATCGAGCCTGGATGGAGCGGTTATTACTTGCAGCGCCCTCTATCGATGCCATTTGTAACTCAAACTGAGAATCGCAGCATAAAATCTCCTGACATCCTACATAAGACTCCTGCAAGAATTTTTTTAAATATCTGTCACCGTTTGCCAGTTATGGGATTTTAAAATCCGTCAGTCATTTTTGGGACACCCGGTAAAAGGAATAGGATGGGTTGCTCCTGAGTTAGTTTTCTCAGTTGCCAAGGTCTGTAATTTCGATTTCTCACTCGCATGATAACCAAAGTACATGGAACCATTTACTAACACTTGAAAGAATATATTTTTCTCTGTGGCTTCGGTTGTTTATGATTTTATTTCTTTATTTGAGCTTTGAGCTTTCACAGGCGATTAAAATATGACTTTTTTTTAAATTTTAGGATCCTTCTTTATTAAGGGGTATTGTACCTTTTAAACGCGACGAAATTTAACGAAAACATTCTATTTTTGAGTGAGTCTATCTTCAAAACCTTTTTATGTATAAACATGAAATTTTGCATATTGATTAAAAAGATTGTGCTTTGTAATATGCTGTCATTAGAAATTTATTTGCCGTTTACAGAATTTGTGTATTGTTGAAATCAAAATAGCTTTTTTTTTACCCCACTAGGGGGGGGGGGGGGCTCCACCACCCTGCTCGCTATGCTCACCAACGCCCGGCGTAATCGCTTCGCGATTCCATTCGGCATCGCGAAGCAATTCCTATTTTCTAGCCAACCCCAGACGTAATTGCTTCGCATTTCCATTCTAGATCACTTCGCGATCCCTTATTTTCTATGCATTCAATTTTTAGATTCCACTTATATAAAAACGCGTTCCTTCCCAACTCCTGACAATTTTATTTCTTTATCTCCAAGCACATAATCATAGAGCTTACTTTCATAATTAAAAAAATTATTAAATATAAAATTATGTATATAGTGTTACGAATATTCTAAATAGTTAGTGTTGGTGCATAAAATTAATGTAAATAGCTCGATTAAGCTCTATTCATAAGCTAATATCAGTTTTTGTTGCACTGAAATATCTCAATTTGTCGATTTTCTGCAAGCAAGTAAACCCTGTTGGATTTCAATGGGAGTCTATGGAAATTTGGCGAAATACTGGAAATATCGCCAAGTTGGTGTAAACTTTGACGACATATCGCCAAGTTGGTGGAAAACTTGGCGACAGAGCCCCCTTCCTTGGTAACCCCCTTATAGCGTCAGAAAGCTCTGACCAAACAGATGCGTTTTTCGGTATCTACGCAGATTTTCATTTGTCCATTTTCAAATCGTTATTTTTTTTATGTATAGAAGGATAAGTCATTGCGCGCATGATATCGTGAGAAAGTATGTATGGATTGTCATGAAATTTGGTAAAGGTACTAAACATATATGTGTGTTTAAAATGAACTACTCTTAGGCCAAAATTATTTCATTAACTATATAAAAAAATGTTTTTGTAAAGAAAAATAAATAAAAGTTTATATTTTTAATGAATAAAAATAGCCATAACTAAAAATATTACCATTGTAAATACTTAAAAGTAGTTCATCTTAAACACACATATTTGTTTAGTATCTTTACCAAATTTCATGACAATCCATACATATTTTCTAAGATATCATGCGCGCAATGACTTATATAGTTAAAAAAGGAGCTATTTTGATTTCAACAATGCACACATTCTGTAAAAGCCTAATAAGTTTCTAATGGTATCATATTACAAAGCATAATCTGTTTAATCAACACTGTAAAAAAACTTCCGCAACGTTCCTGGGAAAAAATGGGCAGCTGAGTTGCCCATTATTTCCAAGAAACATTTCTTGAAAATAACTGGAACTTTACTGTATATGTTAAAAACTTTCTACAGAAATGCCAGTAAGTTTCCTGCGAAATACCAGGAATATTTCTGTTGACAGCAAAACATTACTGACATTTCACAGCATGCGGGATCCGCAGACGATTTTTACATTTCCAGTTGACAATTTTCGCTTTATTATCATTATTTGTTAGAATGAAAAAATATTTTGAAATTGACATCAAAATTATTATTTATAATTTACACGAAAAAATAAATTTTCAGTTAAAATTCAATAAAGTAAATATATATATGATATATTGTTTCTGAACTTTGCTTAAAATATAAAAATATATAAATGTAAATAATAATTAGAAAAAAAAATCTAGACATAAAATATTTTGGATTTTCGTTAGTAATTATGTTAGTTTACAAGTTAGATAAAATACATACAAATTTTCATGAAAAAGAAAAACCTAAACGTAATTGTATATTTTTTCCGAAAATAAAAAAAAATTCAAATTTGCAGCAATTCAAAGTGTCAAATATCTATCAAATTTAAATCAAATTGTAATAAAGTGTTAAAATATAAAATTAATTAAAAAAGAAAAAAAAAAAGTCCAGAGGTAGCATCGATCTCGGGACGTACGGGTGGCGTGCGAGCTTTCTGCGTCCACACTACGAAAGACACGTTGAGAGCTGCAAACTAATGGGTATTTGAAACGTATGCTAAACCTCGGCATCTAATTTCTGAAAATCTAAGTCCCATTTGAAGAAATCCTTTCACAAGAATAATTAGAGATAAGAACTCTAAAACATACTTTAAATTAATCAAAATCGGTGAGAATCATACAAATTTTCATGAAAAAAAAAACCTAAACGTAATTGTATATTTTTTTCCGAAAATAAAAGAAAATTCAAATTTGCAGCAATTCAAAGTGTCAAATATATATCAAATTTAAATCAAATTGTAATAAAATGTTAAAATATAAAATTAATTAAAAAAGAAAAAAAAATGTCCAGAGGTAGCATCGAACTCGGGCCGTACGGGTGGCGTGCGAGCTTTCTGCGTCCACACTACGAAAGACACGTTGAGAGCTGCAAACTAATGGGTATTTGAAACGTATGCTAAACCTCGGCATCTAATTTCTGAAAATCTAAGTCCCATTGGAAGAAATCCTTTCACAAGAATAATTAGAGATAAGAACTCTAAAACATACTTTAAATTAATCAAAATCGGTGAGAATCATGTTTGATGGTCACCTGGTTAATGGAGATCCAAATAATAGGTGTATTTTTTTTACACGGTCTGCTCCTTAAACATTTCACAGACAAGTACGAGAGATAATCTCTTAGCGATGTCACGGAGGTATTGTATTTTCATCTGAATTGTCTTGACAATAGAGACGTAAAGGATTATGTCGTCTATTGATTTATTTGCATTCCATATTGATTTTTTTACATTCATTTAAGGAATTCTTTTTCGACACTCGCGCGCGAGCAACGGATTATAGCAAAAAAATAATAAATGGCGGCCGCAGCGTTTTGCTGTTTCCAACTTTTGTTCAGGAACGTTTCAGATAAGAAAACCAGAATTTCACAGGAAAGAGCTAAATTATTCTGAAAACCTGAGAAAAGGCGAAACGTTCCTGGATTTCACATGGAACGTTACCATTTTTTTTTTACAGTGAATATGCAAAATTTCATGTTTATACATCAAAAGGTTTTGAAGATAGACTAACTCAAAAATTGAATTTTTTCGTTAAATTTCGTCGCGTTTAAAAGGTACAAGACCCCTTAATAAAGAAAGCAAATTTCGGAAGTTTTATTTTTATTAAAATTTAAATATGTATTTCTAAAAAAAAAAAAAAAAAAATCATCTAAAAAATAATAATAATAATAATAATTTACAAATTAATGCATTTTAAAATTAACGTTCGAAATTTAACTGTGTCTCTCTGTTATTTTGTCACTGAATAATAAACTATAAAACAATAACATTGTTATTTATCCTAATACGTTAAATAACGCTCCTCTCTTGTAAATGTCGCAAAAACATATTAACACAGTCAGCTGCTACATGTTGTTTTAACTGAAATTCTTTAGTTAAAGACATAATAACACTGTAATGAGTTTTTAAAATAAAATTAATTCCAAATTCAGAAAAGATAAAATTCAAATAAGGTTTCTAATCTTATTAAGAGCGATGTTTTTCTTAAGAAGGGTTTGTTTTCATAAAATGTAACAAGATTGCGCCTATAACTCTTGCAGCGCCTAAAACATTAAACGGGGTGAAAGAAAAATAACTGGCAGAAATTAAATTTTAAAACAAAATTCTACTCTCAATGTCATGCCAATATTTTTAAAATCCATCCGTGGAATTAAAAAATAATGAAAGCTGACGTAACAGGGTTAATATTCTAGAAATGACAATGCATTTTCACCCACTTACGTCAGTGTTTTAAAAAATGATAAAAACAATTATAACAACATTAGCTTAACATGGGCTTAGGGTGCGTCATCCAAAGTATTGTTAACCCTTAGCGACCCGTGTCGCCTATAAGTGACGTATCTTAGAATCTTTGAATGTTCCTATCAGACCTTTGTAATAGAAATTTTTGCTTTATTGAATCACAGAATTTCTGTGATTCAATGAGGCAGTGATTTCTGTTTTGAAATATTGCCAATTTCGTGCTAAAAGATTAAAAATTCTGAACAGGACTCTATTGTCGGAGGGTTTCGTGTGAGATCCATCTAAATCTATCAAGTTAATCATTTCCAGATGGTGCAAGAATCCCGTAGCTTCCACAATCTCTTCTCGGTACGAAAAAAAAAAAAAAAAAGAAAAGAAAAAAAAAGCAATTTATCAAATTACAACGACCATTTGGAAAATGATTTTTTCGAACACTAAAATTTAAGACATAAAAAATCGCACGGAGTTCATCCTACATTACGTATGCCATGAATTAAACATTAATAGTGTTATTACACGTAAAAATTCCAAACGACAAAAATCGCCTGAGACTGGTACGTATTATCCACCTGAAACTTACGTATTATCCAAGCATTTCATTGGCTGTTCGGGAAAAGGCTTTTCCATCGTCAGATTTCTTGGAAATATGACGACACATTTTAAATGAAATTTATTTCTTAAACTTCTAAACATCCCCATCGTTGTATAGAGAAAAAAATGTACTTTTAAATGCAATTTGTTTGAAAGCTGTATCTCAATTTGTTTCTGAGTTATTCATTTTTTTTTTTGTAGTTTTTATTACTTTTTTGTCATAGTGGCAACAGAAAGTATCCATCTCTGTTGAAAGTAAAGGGAAATGCAGATTACTGTATAGACCCATCAGAAAACGCATAAAGTGCGCCAATAAAAACCTTCAGATATGCTTTTGATTTCCCATCCTGCGAAAACAATAACCATTTTTCCAAATGGTTAAAAAAAATTGCCTTTATCTTAGACTTTACCGCGCTGAATTTTTCGATCACATCATTGAAATCTAGCTTTGTTTTGGCGCGTTCTGAGATCAGCAAGTAAAAGAATTTATCTTTTTTTTTGGTTTTGGTTTAGCTAACCGTTTTGTTTTACGAAATTCGCTTTAATTTGTAAAAAGCATTATAAATAAAAAATTTGTAAAAAGCAGGATAAGGAGTTTATTAAAACGTAAATTTTGCGTGAATAAGCTTGAAAATACGTGAATAGAATGAATGCAAAATGCATGCCAATTCAAGGCGCTTTTTTTTTCTTAAGTGTTTAGTGAGGCCTTTTTAAAGCCATCTACAATCCTAGCGTTTTAAACCATTCACAAAATGATTGCTCCCTTTTTAGATTAATATAAAATTAACTTTTTCTTCTTCTATTTCCTAGGCTTCTTGGGTCCCTTACTGCCTCCTCCCCTTTTCTTTCTTCTTTAACCCCTTAATTCTCGCTCCCGTGATATTCACGGGCTGTGTTTTTTAATCAGATTGTTTGATTCCCACCAGTTTTATAAAATAGTGCAATTGGCTTTATTATAGTATCATTTTACCTGTCATTAAATAAGGTGTCTATTTCTTTTTCAGAAAGGTGGTGCCAATAATCAATTTGAATTTTTAAACCGTAATTTAATGCGACCGTTAAGGGGTTAAACTGCTCCTTTCTATAAACGGAGCGCTGTCCACTTGACTGAATATTTTTACTGTGGCTAGAAATTAGAGTGGGTTTATGTCAGATTCTGGGGCCGTTCTCATTTGTTTGGCTCCTATAGTTCGCAGAGGTATCATGTGTGGTCTATTCCAATTAAAATGTTGGGTGACAAACATTTTAATGGTTGTACCATGCTTCAATTTTTGCAATGTATGAAAGCTTTTCATAATGTATGCGCGCGTAGTGCATTATTTTATTTTGTATATTTAAAAATTCTTTTATTTAATAATCCTCTCAGTTAAAATTATTTTATTGAAACCATAATGTAACTTTAAAAGAATGATATAATTAAAAAAAAAAAACTCTTTTATTCTGACGTTTAAAGTTGCAAGAAAGGATATTTAAAGCAAAGATCAGAAAATATTTGTTTAAGGAGGGTGCGAAAATGAATTTCTCATGCGCCAGAAGTTTGGTTTTTCTATTTTATGTTTGCTTTTTACAGTTCTGCTTAACGACATTTGAAAATTAAACCCGGCTGGATAATTAAATTTTCAAACAAATTACAGTGGGAAAAAATCTAAAATGAGTTTAGACGGAATGTTGCAAGCGTGTTTGCAAGCGTTCCAATTTTTTAGAGTCTGAAAAAAAAAAAAAAAAAAAAAAAATGAAAAGGTGCAGGAAAAAACTATTTTGTAACAACTTTTTTGTAAAGCAAAAAATAAATTTGCTTTTCTCTTTTCTAACTTTTGTTTTTCTCTTTTATTTTATCTAAGTCGTCGCAGAAAACATATTAACCAAATTAGCATTTGTGTTTTTTTTTTTTTTTTTTCAGTTGAGATTCCTTAGCTGCAGACATAATAACATTGTAATGAGCTTTTAGCGCTTTTAAAGTTACAATTAACAAAGTTGAGAAAAGATAAAACTCGAAAAGACTTTTTAATCTCATTGAGAGCCTTGAGTTTGTCTTATAAAAAGTGTTTGTTTTTGTAAAATGTACGACATTTCTCTTTAAAATGAAGAAAGAAAAACAAGGAAAAGAAATAATTTGTAAAATTTAAATTTTCCACTTTTAAATTTTTCTTATTTTTTAACAATTTTTAAACATTTCTTATTTTTTAAAACCAATCTATGGAATTAACAAAATTGTAGTTTATGCATGCGAAACTCCCTTTTACAGAAGATGCAAAAAGGCTAGTAAGCTAGAAATGATATGGATTGCATGCACAGTTAGAATATGTAGATTTCCACTTGCTGCATTACGACCCGTATTATAAAGCAAAACCATATTCGCGAGGAACGCTGACATTATATCGAAAGTGGCAACGACCTTTATTTTCGCTTTTACCGCATTTCTTTTTTTTTTTTTTTTTAACCTCTAAACATCGCACGGTTTCAGTTTTTAGCAGGGCTGCGGAGTCGGTGGGAAAAATGGACGACTCCAACTCCGACTCTGACTCTTTGCTTAAAAATAAGCCTTACTCCGACTCCGAGAAGTTTAACAGATCCGACTTCGACTCCGATTCCGACTCTTTGCTCAAGACACCGACTCCGACTCCGACTTTAATTTTAACAGAATTTTAACAGTTCTGACTCCGATTCTTTCGCTCAAAAATGGACCCGACTCAGACTCGGCAGCCCTGGTTTTTTGAGCATTCATTCACTTGTTCAAAGTCCTTTCATTGGTTATTGCTTGGATTTAGATTATTCATCATAAAATTGATATTTTAAGGGTTTTAATCCTTTAACACGTTCGCTACCATCTACAAGAATACTCGTAGTTGGCAAACTGGGTTTCCTTTCCAGCTACGAGATAACTCGTTATTGATCTTCTTATCTAAATCACCGATTACGATCACTTCCATAAAAAATATCTGCAATGTTTCATATGTCAACAACAAGCATACTCGTGTGAATTTATTTGTTGCTAAAAGTAATTCGTCATGTAACTAATAAAGCAGAAAATAAATGAAAAGCATTAAATTGCAGATATGATCTTGGTGTGTATGAACAGATGCACTATCTCAGCTTTGGCAGCGAACGTGTTAAGTTTCCTATTTGTGAACTTAAATCCCCATAAGCATCCCTGTCTGCCTTTTAGGGTGTCAGACTATTTGGGCAAAAGCAATGAATGTGTGTTTGTAGTATTATTTTAAATTCTGGTCTAAAGAGGTATACACTTGCATAACCAAAATAAAAGCATGGATGAGCATTTTGCGTATTTTTAAATAGTGATAGACTCCGGGAGAAAATAACTATTCCTGATTTTGAAAAAAAAGCGCCGAGCTTGCAAAAATAACCTTTCTCAGGCAGAGAACACAGTTCAATCAATGTTTGCGTTTCTTGGTAAGTACTCAAATTTAAAAGATACTTTTGCCTTACTGAATCACAGAAATCTGCTATTCATAAATTTGAGTGGTAAGAAGAAAACGTAAAAATGGGCTTGGTTGAAACAACCGTAGCTTGCGGCTGCACAAAAAGGCACACAATTCGCTTAAAAATGATCTGAATCGACTTTTTTTTCTACGATCGGAAACTGAGGCCATCACTATTTTTACGCTAATAATAAACAATTTCCAAACACATCAGAAATCTTTCATCAAAATGAAACGAGAAAAAGTCTAAAACAGTGGTTCCCAACGTGGGGCGTACGCCCCACAGGGGGGGCAATATGACTTTTCAGGGGGGCAATTTCAGATTTCTTACTAAGAAATTTTCTATCATTTTTTCCTCTTTTTTTTTCTATTGAAAGTAGTGTCGTAGTTTAAAAATAATAGATGGATAAAAATTTAAAAATAACTGAATAAAAATTACTTTTCGAAACCTCCCCATTTTAAAGTTCAAAATACAATGACACCGGAATAATTATGTGAATTTATTTTTAGATATTTTGACGCCTTTTATATGTAAAAAGATCATTTCAACTTCCCTGGTTTTAATATTATTTTAGTAAAACACACCTCTTTTTTTTTACTATTTAAAAAAAAAAAATTGTACATCTACTCATAGTACAATATGTCCCATGGAGGAACTTTTACATATGAAATTTTGTAGGGTATATCTAAAATTGACTATTTTGACATGTGTAATATAAAAAATATTTTGAATAATCTAAATGAGGAACTACTTTTATTAAATTAATATAAATCCTCGTGCGCATCACGGTAGGAAATGGGTAGAAAATTAACTTCTTATGTCTCTTCTACAGACCATATACACAATATATAAAAATACTTCATGACCTATGCATTTTAAAATTTAAAATCGCAGAAAACACAGTGGTCAAAAAATAATAATGCGAAAAAGATGCCCGCTATCAAAGAAGCTATGTTAAGAGGGGAATGAAAAATAGTTACTTAAAATGGATAAAAGCTCGAATCCGGAAATGTTACTTGTGAATTATATTATCCATACAGCCTCGGTGATAATTACTCGTTCGTAATGAAGTACTAAAATCCATTATAAAATGTATCAATTCTATCAGATGTACTATGAAATGTGACAGACAATTCAAGAAATTTTACGAAGATAAAATTTATCACTTTAAAATTTGAAGTAAGATGCCAAAAAACAATAAATATGCCTAAAAACAAAACAATAACTATGCAAATATCCATGGCATCATTGCATCCATAGAGTTATGTTAAAAACATACTTGTAATAAAAAAATATGATTTTGATAAATTAAAGAATGTGAAATCACTTATCAGAGTTAATGCTATTTTCGGACCCTTCTTGGAAAATAGAAGTTTTTTTATGTAATAAGATTTATATGATGCAGAAGGCAGGGGGGGGCATGATGATTTTAGAGATGCTTAGGTGGGGCGCGGCAAAAAAAGGTTGGGAACCACTGGTCTAAAATGAGTTTAGGCTGGAATGATGTGAGTAGGCTAAAATAAATTTATAGCCTTAAAACGCTGAAAAAATGCAGACAAAATAAAAAACCATTTTTCAATTAACAATCTTTTCAAGAGATAAAAAAGAATTTAAGAAAAAAATCTAACGAGTAGGTAAGTAGGCTCTCAAAAAATAAGAAAAAAGAAAAAAAAACCCATTAATCAAATCAGTGTCTGTGGTTTTTTTCTCAGTTGAAAATTCTTAGGTAGAAACATAGTAATATTCTAAAGTAAAATTAGCTCCAATTTAAAAATATCAACTTGAGAAGGCTTTTTAGTCTTATTTAGAGGTATGCTTTTCTTAAAAAGTATGTGTTTTCGTAAAGAGTGACAAATTTTCCCCTTTAAACGTTTAAGACGCGGATAGAAGACACTTTTCTACTTTTAATTGGATGAATTTGATTTGATTTGGATCCATTTTTGTTAAACGCATCCTTATATTCCAAAATATTGGATTGAAACTATAGTTAAAAAATGTAATTACAAAAAAATAGTCTAGAATTGCATATGAAATTCAGTTATGATATATAGGCTAAAAAATGATTATAATAAATAGAAAGGCTTAAAAACCTTATGCGAATATTTCAAGTTCATATTTAAAAACTTTTTGCGAAAATAACTTATTGTGTCATGGCTGATCTTGAAAATGTCACCGATGAGTATACGCGTCAACTCTTTGTGTTTATTAAACGTTTCTTTTTTCTTTTTCTTTTTCTTTTTCTTTTTTTTTTTTTTTTTTTTTGTATCCTTCGTATTTATTGCAATGACAATTTATTGCCTCTATAGTTTTATTTTAAACAACACCTGTATTTTTATTTTTGCAATAATTTTAAAGAGCAAAAAACTGAGTTTAGACAATATCTGTTTAAGAAATCAGAGAAAATTAGCATTCCGTGTATTTCATTTTATTTCATTTTTAGGTGCGTTCGTAATTATATAAATACGTCGAACATAGAGTCGTCGTCCGTCCGCCTATAACAGAGCAAAAACGACCCAACCGAATGGTCTGAAATTTTAAATATAGGATTGTTGCAATATTTTGTCGAGTCATTTCAAATTTCGTAAAAATCAGATGTATAGTTTAATGACAGGGACAGTCAAAAGTGTTCCGTTACATGACGGGGAATGGGAAAAAAATTATTCCAAGTGCATTTAAATGATGTTACAGACTATGCACTTATGAAGAGAAAAAAAATAGACATTCAGTACACTATGGGGTGCAAAAAATAATTATAAAACTAGTTATAGTACGAACGCACCTCATTGGCCACGTTTGACGAGCCATTTTCAACTTTTTTTCTTTCTCTTCTCTTTCGTTTTTGCTATAAAATTTTTGTTTTAAGATATTACAATTAGTTTAGACTTAAATGTTACCCATAGACTCGTTTATAACACTTTAACAGTTTGAAAATAGACAAGAAAAGTTTTTACATTAAGATTTCCTTCGTTTCAGAAGAATGAATTTAGATATTTTTACAAGTGGTGGCAAGGGGTCGCAAAAAATGCCCAATCAGCGGTTGTGTGTGTGTATGGGGATGGGGGGGCTTTTAGCTGAAATTTATAGAGGCATAATAATACTGTTATGAGAGTGGATTACTTTCATGTCAAATGAACTCCAACGTGAGAAAAAAAAAAAACATTAAACTCGCAAAGGCTTTTTAACCCTCTCGCTGCGCAACCCGAGATTTTATCGGGAATGCATTTTTTTCCTCCACATTAACCCTCCTTGATGATTCCCATCCGTTATTTTCTTATTGTAAATTTTGCCTTACCGAATCGGAACATTTTCCCGATTAAGTTAGATAAAAATTTTTGTTTTGGAAAATCTGTGACAAAATAATAAAAATGATATAAATACGCACTTTTTGAAGCTATTTTGATAAAACAATTACGCAGCGAGAGGGTTTATCTTTTTTACAGCCGTGGTTTCTTTAAAATGTTTTCGTAAAATGTACGAGATTTTCCTGTTTAAACTCTTGAAACGAGCAATGGAGAAAAACTGGATCCTTACAGAAAATTTTCCGATTTAAATTTTATTGTATGACTAAAAAACAGTAGCCGTATGTGGCAATTCCAAAACTTTCTTCTATCTCATACAAGTTAATACTTCCTGATAAATACAGCACCACCTGTTAGGTGATTTACACCTAATTCTAATCAGCAACAACTTACGTGAACTTCTAACTGAATTTGAAGTTGATAAAAATCCGTGCATAATTTTTTATGATAGAGCTATTGAGGAAATCGTGAAAATTTCTGTATAGCGGTGGCACCTGTTAGGCAATTTACACCAAAAACGTATCAGGATCCATTTATATGAGGGACTCACTGAGCCTAAAGTTTGATGAAAAATCTTGCATTGGTTCTTGAGATACAGCTACTGCGGAAATCGTGAAAAATGCAGCCTAGTAGCGCCACCTGTTGCGCAATTTACACCTAATTCTAATCAGCAACGAGTTACGTGAACTTCTAATTGAATTTGAAGTGGATGAAAATCCGTGCATTAGTTTTTATGATAGAGCTATTGCGAAAATCGTGAAAATTTCTGCATAGCAACGGCACCTGTTGGGATATTTACAACAAAAACTTATCAGGATCCATTCATATCAGAGACTAACGGAATCTAAACTTTGGTGAAAATTCTTTCATTAGTTCTTAAGATACAGCTATTACGGAAAGCGTGAAAAATGCAGCCTAGTAGCGCCACCTGTTGGACGATTCACATCAAAAGCAAAAGAGTACTCATTTACATCAATGACTCACTGAATCTGAAGTTTGATGGAAAATCGTGCTTTAGTGACTGAGATAGAGCTATTGCGATCATCGTGAATAATACAGCATAACAGCGCCACCTATGGGTCGATTGACACCAAAAAGCTATCAGCACCCAATTCTATGAAGGACTCACTGAATCTGAAGTTTTCTGAAAATCCGTGCTCTAGTTCTTGAGATAGAGCTATTATGGAAATCATGAATAAGGCAGCCTAGCAGCGCCACCTGCTGGGCGATTGACACTAAACAATATAACAAGGAATCTAAAGTTGAATCTAAAGTTTTATTGAATTCCGCTCATTAGTTTTTGAGATAGAGCGCCCAATTTTGTGTCACACACAGACAGACATTTTGTAAAAACATGTTTTTTTGTGATATTTGACCCTAAAACGCATAAATCCGTAAATAGATAAATAGAAATGCTTATTTCATCTTTAAAAAGTTATACTTAAACTTACACTTATGTGGAAAACTACTTAAAAGATGAGACAATATTCAAAAAGTTGTTAAATTATTTACCTTAGTACTTTCAACTATAAAAACATAGTCTTCGTCAGAGAAATATAAGAAATACAATTGTTATTAACGTCTAAATTCATTGTAAAAAAATTGTTAAAAATTGTTATTTTCAAAATTCACGTAGATGGTGACGAAAGGGGTGAAAGTGGAAGTTAATTGGCTCAGTTTGCTTAAAGAATCATAAAATGAGTCATATTCCACTTCCCTATATCCATGTTTTATTTTCCCAATGTTTTCCGGATCTAAAAAATTGACTTCCACTTTCACTCCTTTCGTCACTATGTACATGAATTTTGAAAATTAGACGTTAATAACAATTGTATTTCTTATATTTCTCTGCCGAAGACTATGTTTTTATAGTTGAAAGTACTAAGGTGTTAAAGTAATTTAACATCTTTTTAAATACTGTCTCATCTTTTAAGTAGTTTTGCACATAGTGTAAGTTTAAGTATAAATCTGTTGAAAACCGGAATTAAAAAATTTTCATGAATCCGATACTTTCTACTTGTAAAGATAGAAGAAAGTAAAAATTAAAAGAAAACAAACAAAAAAACCTCTAAAAAATAAGCGATTCATCGTCCTATATACACATTGGATGCAAAAGAAGGAAAAGGAAATCATCCAACAATGTAATGTCCAACATTGAAAAGAAAGTTCTAAAATGAGTTTAGACAGAATAGTCCAAATAGATTAGCAACTTTTTATAGAGTCTTACAAAGTTGAAAAAAAAATGTAGAAAAAACCCATCTTTTCCCATTAATAATTTTTTCGCTGGAGAAAAAAGAATTTTGTTTTTCTCTTTTTACAAGTGGGTAAGTGGTTTCAAAAAACATATTAACGAAATTGACTTTTTTTGTTGTTGTTGTTTCTTTTGTTTTCAGCTAGAATGACATTGCTGGGAGACCTAATATTACTGTAATGAGTTTTTGGCGCCTAAAAATTAAAAGTAAAAGTCGAATGAACACCAAATTCAGAAGAAGATAAAATTCGAAAAGAACTGACTTTTTTTTTTTTTCAAAGAGTGTTTTTAGAAGTAAATTTCCAACTGGGCGAAAAATGTCCGGACCAGGATTCGAACCAAGGATCTTCTGGCTTGAAGACGCCAGTGCTCTGCCATCTGAGCTATCCCGGACGAATCGGGTGGAACCTTTTTCACCCGGCTAATCTTAATGATGATAGCATCTGGTCTGAAACCTGGTTCAGCGCAACAGAATAAATCTCAGGTAATGGAACTCCAGAAATCGCTGGATACGAAATGACACTAGATTAATTTTAACACAATTATTCTAATGGGTAAATAAATCATATTAGAAGTAAATTTCTAGTGTAATTAAAAATTAATTAATAAATAAAAATTAATCTAATGTCATTTCGTATCCAGCGATTTCTGGAGTGTGTGACAGAAATTTTGTGGGCGCTCTCTCTCAAGAACGAATGAACGTAATTTAATAAAAATTAATATTCAGTGAGTCCCTGATAGAAATGGGTGCTGATGAGTTTTGGGTGTCAATCGCTCACCAGGTGGCGCTACTATACAGCATTTTGCACGATTTCCACAATAGTTCAATCTCCAGAACGAAAGCATGGATTTTCATCCAACTTCAGATTCAGTGACAGGAAGTGACGTTTTATAGATTTGGGTGTAAATCGCTGAACAGATGGCTCTGCTAGGCTGCATTTTTTGCGACTTTATTACCATTTGTGTGGTACCAGTCACTTTCTTCTACGATAATTTTTTGCAGAGTTAGTAAGGGGTGTTTACTTTTTTTTCACGTCTGTACCTATGATAAATTTATTAGAAGAAGAATTGATATAAAAACCTTTTTTCGGCAATGTTGGAGAGTGTTTCGTAATCTATGTGCAGGCGTGACGCATTAGTTTACTTTGTTGATTTAAAAATTCATTCTTCTCATAATCCTCTGCGTTCGAAACAGTGTACCGAAACCAGAATGTAACTTTAAAGAAATGAAATTTCAAAAATCCAACGTCTTTATTGTGGTGCTTAAAGTTGCTTGAAAGGATATTTAAAGCAAAGATTAGAAAATATTTGCTTAAGAGGCTGCGAAAATGAATTTTCCATGCGCCAGAAGTTTGTTTTTTGTATTTTATGTTTGCTTTGAAAATAATGAAATTTGAGGATTAAACACGTCTGGATAATTAAATTTTCAAACAATGCAGAATGACACGTTACAAAACCCACTTTTTTTTTTTTTTTTTTTTTTTTGCATTCTTAAAAAGTTGGGATGTTTAAAAAGAAAAAAAATATATTTTCTCATGAACATTTTTTTTTCTTGTTTTTTTTTACAATTAGGTAAAGAGATCGCAAAAACCCTATTAATCAAATCAGAAGCTTTTATTTTTTGCAGGTGACATTCTTTAGTTAGAGAGTAACTGTAATGATTTTTGAGCACTTTGAAGTACTATTCACTCCAACTTAAAAAAAGAACAGAGAGAAGGATGTTTAATCTTATTTTCGAGTTGTGTTTTACTATTATTATTAATCTTTGTTTTCGTAAAATGTACGAATTCTGCGAATGAGAAAATAAACGAAAAAAAAATTGTAATTTAATAGATTACAACGACCATTTGGAATTTTTGTTTTTTTTCTTTTGACTTAATATTTACTTAGTTTTAATTTTGGGGCATTTCGAGAAGAGAAGCCGAGAAAGATAAGAGGTTAAAAATAGAAAGCAGTTCCACCGAATCATCCACAGATAGCAACAAATCACCTTCGTAACAAAATTGAACCGAAAAATTTAAATTTCGTCCACCCAATTCCGTCGCATCCCCTTCAACAACAGATCGCAAAGATCAAACGTCAGACGACCCAAACCTTCATCGATAAACTCTCCAAGTGCCGTTTCGAGAAGAAAAACACTTTACAAATCGAAAGCAGTTCCACCGAATCATCCACAGATTGCGACACATTACCTACGTTGAGCTCAATTTTTCCCGGTTAGAATCGACCGATTGTAAAACGCCGTCGCTAGTGGATGGGAGCCCCTCGAGACATGGCCTTTTACTATCAATCGATTCAACATTAGATTGTTTCCTTTTTCGAGTTCGTCTTTTATTCTGCAATCGATATTCATGGGCTACATAATCAGTTGAAGGCCTCGATTTTTGCTTTGCAAAACGATTTTCATTTCGGCGTCGCTCTTTGGCGTTGGATTTTTCCATATCTGATCATTTGCGCCCACCCATTTTGTAACTTTTTCAATTTTTAACGATTTTATGCCTTTCGATTACCTATTCAAACAATTTTTAACGATTTTATGCCTTTCGATTACCTATTCAAATAAAAATTCTTCTAAAAGTAAAAAACATCGTTGAATTTCGTTAAAAAAAAAATAAAATGCGAGCATCATTTGGCCCCATCCTCGACCGAAAACAACAACCATTTTCAAATGGTTAATAAACTTGTAAAAAGTCACTTCCTAAAAGAAAATTTCCCTTTTTCAACTTTATTGCTTCCTAGTTTTTGAATATTTAATTTTTTTAATAAGAATTATAATGTACAAAATGGAATTTAACAATTGAAAAACAAATTTCAAAAATGAAGAGCTTGGTTTTTTATGCTTAAAGCTACTACAACGAACATAAAATTCAAAGTAAAGTTTAGAATATATTTGTTTAAGAATGCTGTGAAAATTAATTTTCCTTGTGTGAGGATTCTTTTTCTTTTCTTCTCCTCCTCTTTTTTTCATTAACGAAATTTGAAAAATAAATTTATCTTGATAATGACATTTTCAAACAATGTGGGTTGGCACGGAAAAAAAAATTCTAAAATTAGTTTAGACAGAATGTTGCGACTATGTTGGAAACTTTTTATAGAGACTTAGAAAATTTAAAAAATATAGAAAAAACCCTCTATTCCCATTAATCATTTTTTTTTTTTTTTTTTTTTTTTTTTCTGGCGAAAAAGAATTTTGTCTTTCTCTTTTTACAAAGGCTGTAAGGGCTCTCGAAAAACACATTAACTGAATCGGCTGTTATTTTATTTTCAGCTGAAATAACTTAGTTGGAGACTTAATAATAGTGCATAATAATACTAAAATGAGTTTTTAGCGCTTTAAAGAAAAATGAATCCCAACTTCAGGAAAACGATGAAACTCGAACAGACTTTTGTGTCGGAAAGCATCTATGTTTTACTTAAAAGATGTTTGTTTTCGTGAAATGTACGAGATATTTCTCCTTAAATTCCTAAAACGAGGACTCGGTGTCATGAAATAAATCTTGTAAAAATGGATTGTTGATCCCCTTTAGCTTAAAACGGATTTTTAAGTGACAAGTTTTGACACATCTACATCTGTTTTCTACAGGAGATCGAGTGTACAGTCGTGGGAGAAAAAAAAAACGTAAACACCCCCCTACTAACTCCTCAACAAATTATCGTAGAAGAAAGCTAATGGAACCGAACGATTGGAAATAAAGTCTACTTTTAAATGATGTACATGAAATTTGCTTAGGGGGCCATCTACTTATTAAAACGAACCCAAACGTAATTTTTTAAAATCGCAATACCCAATTTTAATAAGATATTTCAAATCTTCGGTTCAAACTATGCCTAGTCACCCAATTTCAAGTCATTTGCATTATAAATATTCAAAATTGAGAGCTTTTAATGTTAAATTACATTTTCATATTTTCATTAATATCTCCTGAAATTGTGCTCCTAATGTACTAATGTTTTGTGTGGTAATAATACTAAACTACCTAAACATAAATACGTTGAATTTTTATAATTTTATGACATGAATTATGAAAATAATATTCGAAAAAAATATGAATTGCAACCTACCATTTTTTGGATGGATTTAGATTTATTAAGTCCTGCTTTATGGAAATCCAAAATTCCGCATCTTACTTCCAAGCAGTTTTCAAATGATGTCTAAAGAACGGCAAAATGATGGTTTAAGTCTATGATAGAAGTGACTCGATATTTTGAAATTTCTTAGGCTATCCTGTAATCTAGCAGTCTTCAATGACTGCTTGAGTGGAGCATAACTTGCCTTGATCAAGAAGGGCGCTCTCTCGGTCAACAATTGATACCGAACTTCAATTTGGATACAGCCCCTAAAATGCGCTCTTTTTAAAATAATTAATTTCTCGAAAATTTGTACGAATTGCATAAAAATTTGTTTTTAGGTTAATGGAAGGGTGTAGAGTTTATTTATGCTGCCAGAATTGTATACTGCTATTGAAAAAACAAAGTTATGGTTTGTTTTAATAGGTAGATGGCTCCCAAAGCAAATTTTATAGACATCATTTAAAAGTAGACTTTATTACCAATCATGTGGTACCAGTCACTTTCTCCTACGATAATTATTTGTAGAGTAAGTAAGGGGTGTTTACTTTTTTTTTCGACTATTGTACACAAAAGTAAGAACACTTTAGACTGAAACATTTTATTGTAGGTCACTTTTTTGTGTCTATCTTGCATCCTTGTACACATATATACAGGGCTGCCACGGGACTATTTTTTAATTCGAATTGGCACCACTTTCTCAGAACAGGAATCCTTAACATACACTTTGACAACATTTGCAAGAGAAATATATCTCGAAATTTACATTGGAAACATTGTGGTGCAAACAGAATATAAAAAATAGTCGTCTGTTCCAGCATGTATAGGACTTGTTCCTGTATGTGACATATCTATATGTATGTATATTCTAAAATTATTTCCTTGATTACTGTTCCACACATAGCTGAATAAAATTTTAGTATATCGCGTGGTGTAGATAGTTAATGTTCTTTTTCTTTAGATGTAGGGGTGTGAACATAAAAATTTGTTCACATATCTATGATCCATTTATTAAAAGAAGAATCGATATGAAAACATTTTTTCAGAAATGTTGGAGGGTGTTTCATAACTTATGTGCAGGCGTGACGCATTATCTTACTTTCACGATTTAAAAATTCAGTCTCTTCATAATCCTTTCCGTTCAAAATAGTATACCATAACTAGAATGTAACTTTAAAAAATTAAATTTCAAAACCCCAATACCTTCTTTTGTGATGCTTTAAATGACTATGAAGCATGATATTTAAAGCAAGGATCATAAAATATTTGTTTAAGGAAGCTGCGAAAATTATTTTCCCACAATTTCGCCAAATATCGAGAAAATTCAGAAAGTTTCTGGTGATAGGGTGAGTTGCTCCACCCACTGGAACGTTAGCTACACTTTGTTGAATTTTGGATCTCCATTTTTTTGTTTAAAGTTAAATAAAAAAAAAAAAACTACTGAAAGCTACAGTATTTTTTTTTTTTTTTTTGCCATCAGTTTATTCGTCTCATCGAGCTCTATCTTTCAAAAGAAAAATCACTGTCGTATGTCAACTGGTTCGCCAGAAATTTAAGAAAGTCGTTTGCATTTTCAATTTCTTAATCATATTATAGCTTAACGCTACCGCGTTTGCTATGATATGGCCAAAGGTGACCGGTCACTTGCGATTTTAGACGTTTTCTTAAATATTTAGAAAAATACATGAGGAATCGTCTTGAAACTCCATGTGTGTAAAGAGAATAGTGCAGGTCCTACATTTCCGTGAAGATTTTTTCCAAACCCCATAGGGGACCATCAATAAATTGAAAAAGAACGAATATCTCTTAGATAACCATGTAAAAAGTAACGTAGCAAAAGCGTTCAACACAGTAGATTATGATTAAGTGTCTTATTGCAATAAACTGTGTTCATTTTTATGTAAACTAGGGGATCGAACCCGAGCTCCTCGGGTTACAGAGTATAGGTGAAAACCACTCTTTTTCTTTTTTTTTTTTTTTTTTTTTTTTACATGTAATATATATTTTAGATTGCCCACTAACATCAAAAAGAATTTTTATCTGAAAAATATCAATTATGCAATAAAATAAAGTTTTAAATTTTATTAAAAGCGATACTTTCACATGTCAGCGCATGCCAGGAGTTATTAGCCCAAGATTTTACGACTTACGGCAGTTTTCCGATCATTTCAGTGCTTTAACCCTCTGTCTACCAGAAGGGTCCAATGGACCCGACATGTACATTCAAAATATTTATTCAAACCAGAAATTTCTTCAAAACAAACTAAATTTATAAATCAGACAATAATAAGTTAAATAAACAAATTAAATAGTTTTAAGTAAAAATTCTGGTGTAGAATGTTTTTATAAAACTTGAGTAAAATTTTCGGTAGTTCTAGGGTTAAGCACGTAGTTCAATCACATGTCTGTTAAATTGTTTCCTTATTTACATTATTTTATTAATTTTTCTATAGAGGAAGTTTTAATTTTGTTATGCAACATTAGACGGAAACAAATGCTGAACTTTTTACATTTTTTTAAGGGAGATTAATCTTTCGTAATCGAGCTACACGGGATAGATAAATTTAAAAATAATTCATGCTTGAAAATCTATATATTTTATGCTATCGTAGGTGGCACAGAAATCGCGATTATTTGTTAATTTTTTAATGGCAACACCTGAATGTAACGCATCTCATTGGTTATTGTGTAATATGCACATGGTTGTCTATGGTTTCATATTGTCTATGGTTTTAAAAACAATTTTAAAGCATGGAATATTTTTTAAATTTATCTATATCGCGCGGAGCTCGATTACGAAATATTAATCCGTTTGCCCTTAAAACAAAATAAAGAGTTCATCATTTTCTTACTGCTAATATCCATTTAAAAAAAACTTTCCTATGAATAAATAAAATAATATAAATAAAACACAAATTTAACAGACATGTACAAGCTCTGACATTATCAGAATATAAAAGGATGCCGTAAGTAGCAAAATCTTGGTCAGATAACTCTTAGCATGCGGCTAATAAGAAAATATTACTTTTGATAAATTTCAAAAATTTATTTGATTGTATAATTCGTATTTTTCATATGAAAAATGCTTTTTTAATGTAAGTGGGCAATGTGAAAAATTTATTGCATATAAAAAAACTATTTGTTTTCAATTAAAAAAAATGTTTTCACCTATATTCTGTAACCCGGGAAGCCCGGGTACGATCCCCTCGTTTCTTAAAAAACTTTAATTTCCCTACGAATATACAAGCTATTCTCATAAAAAATAACACAGTTTATTGCAATATGGCACTTAATCAAAATCTACTGTGTTGAACGCTTTTGCTACATTAGTTTTTACAGGGTTATCCAAAAGATATTCGTGATTTTTCAATTTGTTGTCGATCCCCTATGAGGTTTCGGGAAAAAATCTTCACTGAAATCTGTACTATTGTGTTAAACACACCTGGAGTTTTAAGATAATTCCTCATGTACTTTTCTAGATATTTAAGAAAACGTCTAAAATTGCAAGTGACCGGTCACCTTTGGCCATATAGTGTATATATATGTTTTATATGGATTTATCGTCCGCAATGTGCTAGTGAATTAGTGGATTGAGCTTGATTCTGTATTATTAGTTACAGGTTCCATCTTTATTTTGTATAATGTCGGTGTTATGACTTGTAGCTAAATTTATTAATTTAATTTTAGTAATTGGATATCGATGATGATTTGTAATTATATAATGGTTATATATATATATATATATATAGCCATAATATAATTACCAATCATCATCAATTTCCAATTACAATAATTAATTCAATAATTAATAAATTTAGCAGCAAATTATAACTGTAACGTTATACAAAATATAGATGGAACCCTATACATGAAATACTAACTAAGCAAAATCCACCAATTGGCTAGCACATTGCATAGGATTAATCCATATTAACACATGAAAAACCACCAAATTTTTGAAAAAAAAATTAAAGACTTATGAAGCAAGAAACCATCTAAATAATGTTGAACACTTAAAAGACATATTGTAAACAAACAATAGATCAATTGGAAGGATGGAGCCGGAAGCTTATATAGCATTTCACTTCATCAAGGGTACATGAAACACCAATATAAGCTAAAGCATAGTCGATTTCTGTAAAAGAATCCAGCATAAGCTAAAAATTAGATTCTTTATGTACCCGATCGACCACACACCAAAAAAAGGCTTAAATTTACCATGACATGTAAATTTAATTAAATGAAAATATTAATCAAAACAAGATCATTAATAATGAACAATATTAATTTAAAGAAACAATTAAATTTGAAGATATACCAAGCAATAGAATTGCAACGACCCCATTAAATCTTGAACAAGTAGCAAAATAATCACAGAAAATGTCCCGCTGATTTATTTTTACAGTTAAAATCGAATTCTTATAGTTGCAAAACAACACAGTGTGCAGAAAAAATACACAACTACTAATTAAAAAAATGACATATCGTGTTTATTATAAAAATTATTATATGCATTAAAAGTATCCCATAATAAATTATTACTAAAAATATATAGAATAAAATTATTTAAATTTAAGCGTATAATTACATAGAGAAATATTAAAATATAAATAAATTATATGGCAACAGTATTATTTAGACCAAAATAAATAATTATTTGGTGCTGCCATCTAGCTTAACTTATTAAAAGAACACATACATCTTGAAATAAAATATTTTATAGTGCTGTCATCTGTTGTAAATAAAGTAAATGCCTAATATAACTGTAGAACTATTGCATCGAATCTTAAAACACAAAAAGAACAAATTAATAAAGCACATCTAAATATCGATAATAATCACTTATCATCTATATTAGAATGTTTATAATTATTTTTAATTATTTATTAAATAGCAAGTAAATTAATAATAAAATCAATTAAGCTACAATTATGATAAAAAAGTATGTTTATTATGCACATATTAAATTTAATGTTTTAAATTTTAAATATACTTTACAAAATGTGGGGGGGGGGGGGGTATGTATAAACATATTACAACATTGCTTCATACTGTTAATTAAATTAACAAACTATAATAACGTCCTATCATGGAACTATTTGTAAAGAGGAACTGACATATCCTTAAAATAGCGAAGCTTCTTCAACTGTAACCGCTTTCGCGGAGTCTGATTATCGCCGGTGGAATGTTCCACCAGTAAATTTATATAGGAATTTTCTCCCTATTTAAACGCATTATTAAAGCAAATTTCAGCCATAAATAATGGCAGAAAAATATTTTCATTTTTACTGGTAGAAATTTACTTTGGCGGAAATCAGGTCCTGCGTTTTCGCCATATTGTGACAATCAGTGAGACAAACTGACTGCTTTACAAAGCAAACTGACGCCAGTAAAAGGAAATAGAAAATTTTACCATATTTGTGACAAAGTATTTCCATGAATAAGACGCTTAAATAAGGCGAAATTTTATATTCAATTTTACTGGTAGGAAGTTTGCTCCGGTGGTAATTAGAAACTGTAGATCTGATTTTAAAAAAACAGCCGCCATCTTATGACAACCTCCTCAGTTACTTCACTCGCAACTGGTACAAAGTGCTTTATTCACCGAAGAGCCATTACATTATGACCACCTGTTTAATACGGCTTAGGACCACCTTTCACCCTCAAAACCGCCAACACCCGACGTGATATCAACTCGACAAAATTCTTATAGGTAGCTGCAGCTATCTGGTATCAAGCGCTCACCAACTGGTTCTGAAATTCTGGCACATTGTGAGGTGGTAAGGTGGCAGCACGCATTGGGATTTCCAGGTCGAACCACATATGTTCTGTTGGATTCATATCAGGTGAATTTGGAGGCCCGGACATGATTTGAAACTCACTAGAATGCTCATCGAACCAATCCCTGATGATTTGACCCGTATGACATGGCGCATTACCCTACTGGTAAATGCAATATCCCGCCGGAAACACTGTTGTCATGAATGGGTTAACCTGGTCTGCAACGAGGTTCAGGTAGTGTACAGACGTCAGAGATTGTTCTATGGGGATTGTGAATCCTAATGTGCTCCATAAAAACATTGGCCACACGATAATATAGCCGAACAGGCTTGTCTCCGGTGAACTGTGCCTCCGGGAGCCAGGGTTTGCGTTAGAAATCGGCGTATTTGCACGCTCCCGTCGATGTGATGGAACAGAAAACGTTATTCGTCGGACCATCCAACTTCCTTCTATTCTTCTATGGTCCAATTTCGATGTTCATGGGTCCGTTGCAGGCATTGCTGGCGGTGACGTACTGTCAGCACAAGAACGTGCTTTGGCCGCCGGCTGCGTAGGCCCATACACAATAGCGAAAGCGGCACTGTGTGTTGAGAAACACTGTCTGGGCCGCCACTGTTGTAGCTGTTGGTGATTTCGGCTGTTGCAGCTCTTCGGTCACGACGAATAATGCGTAACAATCTCCGCTCCCCCCTGGAATCAATGCGCTGCGGGCGACACACCGCTGGCCGGAGAATTGTCGTATCACCCTACATACACCACTTTCGATACGTCTTTACATAGACTGCACGTGAACAGCCCACCCAACGCGCCATTTCCGATATCGACGTTTCCAGTCGCCGAGCCATAACGATTTGACCTTTATCAAAGTCTGATAAATCTGCTGTTTTTCCCATTATGTCGCTAATCACGCTATGTTTTGAAATACAATGCAGGGTCGCTTTATATACTCCAACATAAGCCGCGCACGCGCCGTGGTTTTGCTTCCGGGCAAGCTCATTGTTATATATGGAGGGTGGTCATAATGTAATGGCTCTCCTCCTCTTTATTCATAACTCCATTATATATATATATATATACAGTCGAGCCCCGATTTAACGAATTTCTCGACTTAGCGAATTTTTGTAGGGTCCCGACGAAAAGAGAACGACAATACTTCGATTTACCGAATTTATAATGCCAGTTTAACGAATAACTTTCGATGTCAAAAAAATGAAAAATTGCAGCAATTTTCTAATATTTATTAAAATATTTCAATGTCCCTGATTGTTAATTTTCTAAATATGTATCTTATGACGCAGAAATATCTACATGCGAAAATGTACATTACGCCGAGATTATTATTAGCAGTAAAAATGGATCGGATGTAGAAGATGAAATAGAAATGAAGCATGCAACGTTCAAAGAAGCAGTTTGCAGTTTGGATACTCCGAAACGGTAGTGGATGACTCATGATGTTGGTGACACTGTTTTCACAGCTTCAGAAAAAAATATATAAAAAAGTTTGGAATACGAAATCAAAACACAGCAAACAAACATCTATAAAGGTTATATTATAATTTATCTATAAAATTTGAACAAATGAGATTTTTTTCTTAAATTCAATACTTGTGATTTATAGTAGTGCATAAAAAAATAACCAGTTTTTATGCAGGGCATTTGTATCTACATTATAAAGGACAAACATATCTGTGCGTAACGCATACGTCATTCTGTGAATGGCAACACTTTCAAATTTGAAATGAATTTTCGTTTTGCAATTTTCGCTACTGAAAAATTTTAAACTTCTACAGATTGCACATTTTCAGTTTTTATACCATCGTATAAGGAAAAAATGTACTTTTAAATGCAATTTGTTCGAAAGTTATATCTCTATTTATTTTTGAGATATTAATTTTTTATAGTTTTTAGTAACAATTTTGTAATTGTGGCAACAGAAGTACTCCATTTCTATTAAAAGTAAAGGGAAAATAGTAGATTATTGTACGTTTTAGTTGTCATTTCCTCATAAAAATTGAAATTAAAATACATGCTATGTCAAAAATAACCGTCTGAATCCGGTGAATTTTGGTTTTATTTCGTTTCTATTCATCAATTAAATATTTCTTAGTTTATAGCAAAAATATTTTACAAACCATATAACACTTTCTCTTTACGAAAACGTAATTTAAATAACTGTGTGACTTTCCTTCACAATTACTTATTTCGTATCAGAAAGCTGAAATAATGCAATTTTATTTATCCGTGTGTAATAATATTTTCGGAAATTTGAAAAAATAATTTCTGATAAAGCATGGAGCATACCATGCTTTATCAGAATTTTATATTATAAACAAAAACAAGTGAATTCATAGGTAACATTAAATACCCGATTTTTTTCCAGAGCTTCTTGAATGACGATATTGCTTTTTGTTGTGTTTGTGTATTATTCTGAGATAATGACGTCATTTGAATACTTTTCTATAGATGTAGGACTGACCACAAAATTTAAGACTTCCAGAAGCTATATACAGATGTTGTTTAAGGCTGGATCATAAAGTTGGACTGCTTTAGCGGATGCAAATGATGTCTTTTTATAAAAAAGCATGTTTTTTAGTTCTTAAAACTGAAATATATTTTGTAGAAGTACGTCATTTCACCGAAGCTGATTTGAAATTCTTCACAGGTGAAAAACTTCTTTTAAAAATAACGTAATCGAAATCACAAGCTGTCAAAGCGCAATGTTTTACAAAAATTTACAGTGTCTTTAAAGTAGAGTAATGACGTACAATGTGCATGTGTTGACTAATAAAATTTTACTGCTATTATTTAAGACACCTACTATGAATTTATTACACAAGGTTGTTTATTAATCATCTGCCCTGAGTTTTCTACCGAAGCAATTCTATTAATATTTTTTTAATTAAAGCTGTTCATTTGTATATGTGCCCTCACTAGCTATTTTTTTTAATATCCCCACTTTAATATTTTAATTTAAAAAATATTTTATGAAATTTCTTCAAAATGATCGTAATTAGATAGCTTTCATTATTGCGGAATTGAGAGAATAATAAGGTTTATTTATTTTTATTCATGACATTTTTAGATAAAAATTTAATATATATATATATATATATATATACATTATATTATATTATATTATATTATATTTCTATGATTTAAATTTCGTTGTATAGGGTTAAGCGGCACAAAATCCCATTAGGGAAATAGTGCACCAAAATAGTTTGAATGGAAAATGACATACTGTTTTTGAAAACATACATTTTTCCTTATAAATTTTCCATATTTTTTTTCCTCTGCATGAGTGCTGATACTAATTTTGAGACACTAGGCAAAAGGCTTAAGTAGGTGAAAATGACATCATATTTAAAAGAAAACAATGAATCTCTTAAATATTACTAAACATTTTAACACAAATGCTAAAAAACATAAATTACGGCAATTTTTACACTTCGATATTGAGATTAGTATTTGAAGTTAAGAATGCGGCTGTTCACATGTAAATATGTTGTTGACAATCATTAATTCACGTTTTGAGTTAAAAAATTAATTTAAAATGATAAAATTAAAATACCAATTTTTTAAACATAGTGAAAACGGTGAAGAAGTACATATGAGAAGTACATATGTGAATTATGAGAAGGTGAGAATGATTTCTGGTTTAGATTTTACAGGATCTGATTGTATCAAACTAAAATAAATTTTATCTTTTTGATTCGAGAAAACGAATCATAAGAGACCTAATTGACAACTTCATCATAATAACTGTTTTTTATTATATTTTACTGATTACATATACAATTAATATTTAATTTTAATAATTCAGACAACCAGGGATCACATTCCATAGAGGAAATTTTATTGTTCCTATCAGAACTATTAATCAAAAATCTTCATATATTTTTTAATTTAAAATATGCTCTAGGAAGGTACTATGAAGATATTATTTTCAAAATAGTGGTAAGAACAATAAAATTTTCCCTGTAGAATGCGACCCTGGACACCTGAGTTTTATAAAAGTTGTATTTTGTTAATTTTAGGTGAAAATAATATTTGTTTGAGAGTTAGACTAATCAATTTAAGATGCACTTTTTATTGTAACTAATTTTGTAGGTTTATTATAAATGAATGAAAACGTTCCTTCTTAAACATTTTACTCCTTCGAAGTTCGACGGGTTCTACCTTGTTTTCTTAAAGTGACAAATGTTTAACATCCTTATTAAGGTATGTGAGTATTGTTCTTCTTATTTATTATCATCTTTTAACTTGGTTTGTTGTATAAAAATATTATTTTGATTATTCTAATTTAACGAATAATCTCGATTTAGCGAACAAAGTTGCTAGTCCCGAACGATGCGTTAAATCGGGGCTCGACTGTATCTATATCTATATATATATATACAGTGTCGTCGAAAAATAATGCGTAGATTTTAAATAACTGTCACAGAAAAACTATGAATGGTAATTTATTGGTTTTAGTCTTATAATGTGCGGCAAAAAATAATTTTTTTTTCATACCTTAGTATGTTTCAATGTGAGCACCGTTCGGTGTGCACCAGGATCAAATGTGTGCAATGTGAGCAACAGGAGGAGTTTGACCTGGATAAGTTCTCCGAAAAAGCCGCTGAGACACTGACTATTGACTTTGACTCCACATATTTGTGCTTTTTGTTGCATGGTCAACATCATACTTTCATACTCAGCAGCTGCAGTCTGATGCGTCGGCTGACCTTGGCGACTGCGCAACTAATCCGCGCATAATACAGACACGCAAACGAATTCTGGTGAACTAAAACTAAACTTGCGTTCACTAGTTATCGTGTAGTGAAAGAATTACGCATTTAACATAAAAGGTTTCGACGTTATGATTTTTTAAAATCTAGGCATTATTTTTCGATGACCCTGTATAGATCCATTTATATATTTGTTTAGTTTTTAAAAAGCTTGTATAATTCTTAATCGCGTATATTTTAGTTGTAAAAGCTGAATATTCTAGCCCTTTTCCCTCTGCGTAGGGATAAATAAAAAACATACTCTGTTTTTTTCTATGCACAGGGATATTGTTGTTGATTTTCCCTTTTTTTACCAGTTGAGCACGTGGAACTTGACGAGTGTGTAGTGTGATCCCTAAGCGGATATTTTATTTGTGAATTTGTGAAAATTTATAGTGTGAAAAGTAGTATATTAGTGATAGTAGTACAGTAGTGAAAAGTCTGCTGCTTCATTCAAAATATCTCTACAGAACATTATTATTTATTCTATTTTATTTGCATCACTATTTTTTAAAAGTAAATTTTGTAGTACATTTCCCTTGCCCATGTTGTTGTTGCTGTTTTTTTTTTTTTTTTTTTTTTTTTTTTTTGTTTTGTTTCGAGAAAGTGAAAATTAAAGAAATATGAAAATTAAATTTATCTTGATAATGAAATTTTCGAACAATGTAGAAACACGAAAAAAAAAAATCTAAAATTAGTTTAGTCAGAAAGTTACGAGTTTGTTAGAAATTTTTTATAGGGACTTAGAAAGTTGAAAAAAATGCAGACCCCCCCCCCCCCCCCTTCTTTTCTCATTAATAGTTTTTCATTTTTCACGGATAAAAAGAATTTTGTTTTTCTGATTTTACAAGTAGGTAAGGGGTTTCGAAAAACATATTAACTAAATCGGCTCTTTTTTTTTCCCCCCAGCTGAAATTATTTATCTGCGTACATAATAATAGTGTAATGAGTTTTTAGCGCTTTAAAGTAAAATAAACCCCAACTCCAGAAAAAAGATAAAACACGAAAAGGCTTTTGGATAGTCAACAAACCTTTGTTTTTGTAAAAAGGTGTTTCTTTACGTGAAGCGTACGAGATCTTTCTCTCTTAGTTCTTAAACGGGGACACAATTTAATATAATTTTTATTTATTGAGGTTTTTTTTGTGATGGTTAACCATGTTATTTGTAAACAAAATCACATGATAAAACTGCTCATATATTTTAAAAAATATTTTAAAATTTTAAATTCATTAAAAAAGTGAGGTCATTTAAAATCGTTATAAGTCGAAATATTATTTGTAGAATTTCAATATTTTTTCATTTAAATAAACAGAAATATATAAGTTTTAATTTAGATTCAACATTCTTAATAATATTAATTAAAAATTTTTAAATATTTAAAGTAATTATTTAACAAAAAAGGATGCAACTTTTAAAAAAAAATCATATTTTCTAAAGTAAATATTTTTTTCTAATTTGCTGGATCAAAATTAAAATGAAACATTTGAAAAAGACATGTTCCAAGTTTGAACCATTTATCTTTAACGGTTCTTGACTTATAACGATTTAAATACGAGAAATGGAGAAAAAAGCCATCATGAAGAAAAGCGGATTTTCACAAGAAATCGTTTTCATGACAACCATTGCTTGAAAGCTAGATTTTGAAAACAAACCAAAACGAAAAATTTAATATTTCCCCTTCTAATTAAGATAGAAACTTCATTTTAAGCAGAAAAACACAGAGCAATTTTGAATGCAATAAAATTTCTTTAGAAAATTTGGAGATTTTTGTGTCCCGGACCCCCTTAAGATTCGGTATACACTTTGTAATTTTTTACTTTGGATTGTTGATCAATATTAGCTTAAACGGATTTTTAAGTGACCCGTTTTGACTCATTCATTGAACGCTGCATAAAAGTAAGAACAACTGCAACATTCTACTGTAAGCCACTTTTTTTTGTCGCTACTCTGCACCCTTGTTTATGTTAGGATAATTTGGTGACATGTCATGAAGTTTGAAGCAAACAAAGCAGAGATCCCTCTATCACAAGGCTTTAAAATAAAGCTATAGTATTGTTCCATGTTTAGGAAAGGTAAAGCACCATTTGATCAAATATTTAGTGGATATTTCGGAGATCGATGTACTAAATAGCACTTATGCGGTCGACGTTATTATGCCTGTTGGCTTTTGGTCGAAATACACTGGCAATTTCCCAAAAAAGAATGGAGATCTCTTCATAACAGAAGAAAATTTATTGATTCCTTCATGTAGAATACAGTTGTAAAGCATCCACAATAAATCACAGCTTGGTGTGATATTTCACAACATCTACCTTAATAGTTAAGTCAGCGTAAATTACATTTTAGGATAAGTTAATATTAAATCATTCTATTACTCCAATGTCTCGCTTCCAGACAGCAAACGTAGTTTTATAAGTCAACAAATGCCATGAAATCTAAGCTCCTAAACTCATGTTTTGATGTTTTATACTCCGGTGGCGCGGAAGGGTCTTTACGGCACTGCAGATTTGGAGAAGGACTGATCAATGCTGTGCTGAAATATTTATGGCGTAAAGAATTGGAATAATGTGGTTTCACAAAAAAAAAAAAAAAAAAAAGAGCGCCAAATGACTTTTAGAGTAAAATAAAATGGTACAAAACATATAATTTTAATAGAATTCATATCGGCATTTTAAGATTGAAAAAGGAAAACCTTTGAAAGCAAATAATAATTAAGGGAAATGTTTTTTAGAATAGATTTTGAAAGGAAATAAAATATTAAAACGCACATTTTAAATAGAAATAGATTTAAGTAAACGAATGAATGAAAATTAATGAATGGATATTAATAATTTAATGATTAAATTATAAAGAGCTCTGTGGTCTATTTCCAAAGTAAATGCACTCTAAACCTTCAATCACTTTAATTAAGTCGGAATCCAAACTTAATATTAAAAATGTCATTACCATGTCTTTTTGAAACCATGGTAATGGCAAAGAGACTATAAAAATGACAATTTTCCTAAGTTTCGAAGTTTCATTTAACTCATTTAAGGTCAAATTATAATAATAAAAAAGAGTTCTCTCCCCCCCCCCCCCCACATATATTTGAGTAAATTTAGATGTCATTTCTCAGAATTGGCAAGATTTAAGAAAAAAAAAAAAAAAAAAAATGACCACTGAAGAAAGACTTTTTTGAAAACGAAAAAAGGGAATGAAAACGCTGTAAAAATTTTTAAAATGATCCAGTTGCATAATCCCATATCATTACCAACCACACAAGAAATCAAATTTATTAATTATCACTAAAACCGCTATAAGGATAATTTGGATCCTACCAGATCAATATGTTTCGACTCGAAACAGAAATTTCTGTATAAAAAATTTCAAATATTACATACTACAGAGAAACAAGCTAAATAAATACGTTAAATTGTTTTAAATAAAAATTCAAGTGTAACATTTTTAAAAACCTAAAAAAAATTCAAGCGTTTCTAGTATTAAAGCCATAAATCTGGCAGACGATTTCTGCTGACTTTTCTCTCATAATCCTAGACATTTTATTAACACAAAAAATACGGGATTAAAATGAAAGCAATAAATTTCTTTTTTTCGAAGCCAAAATTTCCCTTTCCTGAAAATGACCCGTGTATGCATGTATATGCTGAAATTATTTCTATAATTGTTGTTCTTACGTATAAATAGTTATGTAAAATTAATAGATAGCTAAACAATATCGTGTAGTGTATATAGTTTATGTTGTGCACCTACCTATGGTAAATTTATTAAAAGAAGAATTGATAAAAAAAAAAAAACTTTTCTGTCTTAGCGCTGTTGAAAAAACATTAATAACCTATGTGTGACATATGATTTTACTTTCTTGATTTAAAAATTTGTTTAGCTAATAATCCCCTAAAGTAAAAATATTTTATTGAAACCAGAATGTAACTTTAAAGAATTGTAATTAAAAAAAAAAATCTTTTCTGATGTTTCTAGTTGCCTGAAAGAATAATTAAAGCAAGGTTAATTAAATATTTGTTTCAGTAGGCTGCGAAAATGAATTTTCCATGCATATATATCAGCTTTGTTTTTTTATTTTATGTTTGCTTTGAACCTTTCGGCTTAACGAAATTTAAGAATCAAACCCGACTGGATAGTTAAATTTTCAAACATTGTAGAGTTAACAGTATGCTAAAAAACTACCGTTAGTTTGAACGGAATGTTGGGAGTATACTAGCAATTTTTTCATTCTTCAAAAGTTGGGAAAGTGCAGAAAAAAAAAATATTTTTTCATTTACAAAATTTTCAAAAATAATTTTTTTTCACAAGTGGGGTTGTAAAAAACATATTAATCAAATTAGCAGCTCTGTTTTTGTTTTTTTGCAGCTTACATACCTGAAAAACGTACCATGATGATTTTTTAGCCTTCTGAAGAACTCCAACTTAAAAAAAAAACGCAAAATTTACTTTTACTCTTATTTTCGAGTAGTGTTTCATTGTCTTTTTTATTGTTTGTTTTCGTAAAATGTACAAGACTAAAGAAGATAAGAAAGAATGTACTCTTTAAATGCCTAGGGTAGAAGAAACGCTGCGAATAATTAAAAAACAAAACAAATAAAACTGTAAAAAAATAATTCCTAAAAGAAAATTTCCCGTTTTCAGTTTTATTGCTTCCTCTATTTTGAACATATTCTTTCAATCAAAACTATTATATAAAAACTAGAACTTAACATTGGAAAACCAAATTTCAAAAATGAACAGCTTGTTTTTTCATGCTTAAAGCTGATACAATGTGCAAAAAATTCAATGTAAAGCTTAGAAAATATTGGTTTAAGAATGCTGTAAAAATTATGTTTCCATCGATGACTTCTTTTTCTTTTCTTCCTCCTTTTTTCCTTAACGAAATTTGAAAATTAAATCCAGCTTAATTGTGAATTTTTACAACAATATAGAAAATTACACGGGGAACAAAATCTAAAATTAGTTTAGTCTAGCAACATTTTGTAGTCTATAGAAAAACTATTTTTACATTTAACAAAATTTATGTTTAAAAAAAAGAGTTTTTATCTTTTTACAAGTGTAGTTGCAAAAAATACATTAACGATATCAGTAGCTGTTTTTTTTTTTTTTTTTCAGATGAAATTCTTTAGCGAGAGACATAATGATACTGTAATGAACTTCAAGTGCTTTAAAGTATAATTAAATCCAACATCAAAGAAGATAAAACTCAAAAAGACTTTTTAATCTTTTTAACAGCAATGTTTTTCTTAAAAAGTGTTTGTTTTCATAAAATGTACGAGACTTTCCTCTTTAAACGTCTAAAACGTCCATATAGAAGAAATAAGCCAAAAGAAAAGAAAGAAACAAATCTTGTAAAAATTAAATTTACGGGAAAAATTTGCCCACTTTCAGTTTTATGGTTACAAAGCTCAAAAGTAACAATAGAGGTTGCAACATGCGCTACCCCGTTTTTGTTTTGACGGCATCTTTTCAAGTAACGCATATTTTCAATCTTTACACCGTCCAATGAAATGATAGGCACATTCAAACAAAATTGTTTGAAAACTATTTCGAAATTGACCTGTTTTATGCTGTAGATGTGATATTTCAAATACAGTAAACTCTGTCTGCGGCGGAATCGATCGGGACCGAGAAAATTTTCCGCAGTAGGCAATATTCCGCCGTATACAAATTTTACTCTATGTCTAGTGATTCGCAGGGACTTGAAAATCTTTCGGAGTTAGACAGATTTCCGTCTTACACAGAGTCCGCCTTACAGAGAGCTTACTGTATCTATATGTTTAAAAGACCAGGCTGTTTTTTTGGTGCGTTCGCAATTATATAAAAACGTAGCACCTATAGCCGTCATTCAGTTCGTCTGTGTGTCCGTCCGCATGTAACAGAGCCAAAACGACCCCACCGAATAGGCAGAAATTTTAAGTGTATAATGGTTGCAACATTGTGTCGACTCATTTCAAATTTTATAAAAATCGGATGTAGAGTTGAATGACAGGGGCAGTCAAAAGTTTTCCGTGACAGGACGGCCCGTGGGAAAAAATTATTTCAAAGTGCATTTTAATGATGTGACAGCCTTTCGAACAGAATGAAATGGATAAGCACTTATGAACTGCACTCAAATAGACATTCAGTACAATGTGCGATGCAATTTTTTTAAAACTAGTTATAGTACGAACGCACCTCATTTGCCACGTTTAACGGTCAATTTCCAACTTGTTTAGTCATCATCCCTGCTGAACCGATTTTGATAATTATTATTATATATTTTTTTAATGAAAGCTGCTCATTTGTAGATGTGCTCGTTCTAGCTAATTTTTTATTTATTTTCATTTTCATATTTTATTTTTAATTTTAAAAGCTTTTTATGATATTTCTTCAAAATGGTGGCAATTGGATTACTTCCATTGTTGCAGAGAAATGCGAAATAATGAGGTTTATTTAATTTTATTGTTTATATCCTTATTGATGCCATTTTCTCATTACAAATAAAAGTAACTTTAAAAAACTAGAGAACAGGAATTCTGCTTTTTCAGAAGTTAGTGTCGCCCCGGCATTCCCATTACTTCATTTTCTTCTGGTGGACTGGTGGTTTCTGTTGTTATGAAACAGGCATTATAAATGAAGCGTTAGGTGAAGATGAAAGAGCAGTCGTAAAAAGTTAGAACTCTGATTTTCTGGTCAGAATGGGGGGGAAAATGGCCATTTTTTTTTTTTTTTTTTTTTTTGAAAAAAAAAAAATTATGGCCATTTTTTTTCCCATTCTGGCCGGAAAATCAGAGTTCTAACTTTTTACGGCTGCTGTTTCATCTTCACCTAACGCTTCATTTATAATGCCTGTTTCATAATAATAGAAACCACCAGTCCATCGGAAGAAAATAACTCGGTTAAGCGGGACTCGGATAATCGGGACTCGGATAATCGGGACTCTACTGCAAAACATATTTGAATTTTAAGACTTAAAGCACACGCTTTTATTTTATGTAAAATGACGTCATTTGCAATAATATAGATACTTAAAATTAAATATAGTTTATAATAGCTCCCTGTTTTATCATAAATCCTTCATTTATATTTTTCTCAAAATAGCACGTATTTTAATTAATTTTTTTTTTCAATTTTTATGAGAAAATGGCAACAAAAAGATATGATTGCTATTTTTCAGCAATTTTTTCTTTACTTTTTTCAGAAATGGAGAACTTGAGTTGCCAAAATGAAACAAATGTCGCTAAAAACTACAAAAAAATTTATGTTTCAAAAACAAATGGAGATGCAATTTTCAAACAAATTGCATTAAAAAGAACTTTTTTTTCGCAATACGACGGTATAAACATTGAAAATGTGCGATGCTTAGAAGTTTTAAAAAATGCTGTAGAGTATTTAATCGCACAATGAAACATCGGCTTTTGTTTTACGGCTAGCGTACACAAGGTAACGTTATTTATTGGTGACAAAATAAGCTGGGAGAAAGAAATAGCATTCCGGGTGCTAATAAATTGAACAGAAAATGACATCAGCCTTTAAAAAAAAAAAAAAACACGAATTCTCTCTCTTAAAACTTTTACATTTCAGGTTCATCCTAATTCATAATGTCATATATCCTATTTGTTGCAAATTTTGTCTAGTTTCTGAATTTCGTAATGCTTTTCCCCTAAAACAATAAGAAATTTAAGTTAAAAACAACTATTTAGGGGGGGGGGGTTCGGGGGGGAAATTTTTGGGCGAAAGTGAAAAATTTGGATTCAGCGACCCAAAAATCTTAAAGTAAACCTTATAGAGAAAGTTCAAAGGGGAGATTGGAGGGCGAATGTAAACGTGGAATTGCGCATCTTAGTTTACGCAGCACCGCGCGCATGTTCCGAGGCAGATCCCCCCTTCCCCTTCATCCTAAGTCATAATGTCATATATCCAATTTGTTGGAAATTTTGTCTACTTTCTGAATTTCTAGCTACTTTTTCTCTAAAACAATAAAAAAAAATTTTAATAAAAGTTTTTTTTAAATAAAAACCTTTTTGGGGGGGCTTTTTACCAAAATTTGGGGAGGTTGCCGGGGAAAATTTTGGTGAGAAGTTACAAATTCGGATTCAGCGACCCAAAAAACATTTAAAAAGCCGATTTCCAGTACTACCATTAATTTTGCTAGGAAAAATTCCCTATTGCCTGGACTATTTAGAATTTGTTTTAAAAAAGTCCTTCCGGCCAGTGCCGGGAGGAAGAGGTAGCTTTCAAATTCCTTATTTTAAAAAAGCCAACTTATATTATTCAAGCACACAAAGCTCAATTTAGTGGAAACCGAATGTAGGAGATTCAATACTAATTTCTATCAATACTAAATCATTATGAATGAGAATTTCGCGAAATTAGTCATCTTTATCCAAGCTGCTTTTATTTAAAGTAACTTATATTTGGCTGAGATGTTGATGTATACTATCCACATGGCTTCTTACATGGAAATACGCGAATACGTGTTTTATCGCGTGACAAATACAAGATCGTTTCAAAATGTTAGCTATACTAGAAATTCAAAGTGCTATAATTAAACATTTTTTAAGATATAAAGAAAAGAACAAATTTTCAGAAACAAAATCTTTCTCCGGAATCTTTGTATCAAGGCTAAACACATAAAAAAAATCTTTTTCATTTTCCAATTTTTTAATACCTCATTTTAAATTTCAAATTATTTTTTTTTTTTAAATGACAACCCTTTTGAAACCAGATGGCGAATGAAGCTGGCCAACGAACTCGGTCGAGACATTGGTATGTACTATGTACAGACCAAGTAACATCCAAATCGGTTCATAAATACGCCTGTTATCGCGTGACAAATATCAGGTCGTTTTAAAATGTCAGCCACAATAGAAATTCCAAATGCTATAACTCAGCCATTTTTTTAAATATAGACAAAACAAAAACTGTTCCGGAATGTTTATATTAAGGTCAAACACATACGAAAAAAATATTTTTCATTTTTCAATTCTTTGGTATCTCATTTTAAATTTTAAATTTTTAAATTTTTTTAAATGGCCGCCATTTTGAAACAAGATGGCGGATGAAGCTGGCCAACGAACTCGGTCGAGATATTTGTATGTACTATGTACACACCAAGGTACATCCAAATCGGTTCATAAATGTTTATCAAGTGACTGTTATCAAGTGACAAAATTCCGGACGTTTCAAAATGTCAGCCACGCTAGAAATTCAAAATGCTATAACTCAGCCACTTTTTAAGATATAGACGAAACAAAAACTGTTCCCGAATCTTTTTATCAAGGTCAAACACATAAGAAAAAAATATTTTTTCAATTTTCATTTTTTTGGTACCACATTTCAAATTTAAATTTTTCTTAAAAATTTAAATGGCCGCCATTTTTAAACAAGATGGCGGATGAAGCTGGCCAACGAACTCGGTCGAGACATTGGTATGTACTATGTACAAACGAAGTTACATCCAAATCGGTTCATAAATACGCCGTTTATCGCGTGACAAAATTCAGGACGTTTCAAAATGTCAGCCACGCTAGAAATTCAAAATGCTATAACTCAGCCATTTTTTAAGATATAGACGAAACAAAAACTGCCTTCCGGAATCTTTGTATAAAGGTCAAATATATAAGTAAAAAATATTTTTCCATTTTCACTTTTTTGGTACCACATTTCAAATTTAAAATTTTTAAAAAAATTTTAAATGGCCGCCATTTTGAAACAAAATGGCGGATGAAGCTGGCCAACGAACTCGGTCGAGACATTGGTATGTACTATGTACATACCGAATTACATCTAAATCGGTTCATAAATTCGAGAGTTACAGTATGACAAAGGTCAGATATATATATATATATATATATATATATATATATATATATATCAATTTTGAACGGAGGGTGGTTTCGGGGTCTGGGGGTTATGATCGATGAAAATATACCAAAATTTTTTGAAATCGCTTTCCTCCGAACGGCTGCAATAGGTAGCTTTTTGTAATGAAAGCTACCTAAAACTGTCATACAAAGCACATAAAACCGCTCTCGTTGAGCTTATCTCTGGAAAATGAAATGAAATAAAGGGTAGACATCATGGAAGATGAAAAATAACAAAATAAGATAAAAAAAAATGCCCTTGTGCATTAATTCATGACAGCAGCCATACTTTTTAAAACAACAGCAAAGCATGTCTACTTGAATCCGATGCTCATTTAACACGTTGAATGCCAAGTCTATTTTGTCTGTCTTTCCGTTTGGGCCACGAAATAAGATTCCCGGTGCACAATCTATAAGTGTCAGTCACCGATGACTGACGCGGCCTAAATGCAAAGTTCTGTGTCAGTCACCGGGGACTAACGTGACACTCAACGTGTTGAGGTATTCTAATAAAGTGTTGTACACTTTATTGAACCACGCCTTAGAATGTAATCCAGTTTAGATGCAACGCATCCAAATACATTTGTTTTTCCTGGTTTGAAAGTCTTCATTGTCTACGATTTTATAACAATATTATACGTTTGTATAAATTTGTAGGAAGTTTATATGTAAAATGTTAACTTATTGATGACTTGAATAACTAGACGTTGGAATAACAACACATACAATTCTATGAAGATAATTTTACACCACTTCGTTGATAGCTTTTTCAAATACAGTACATTTCTCACTTAAAACCTATAATATACTTTCTTTCGAACAATCTGATTAGGCCTGATTGTGTCTTCCTTGGCATCGCATGAGCCGATGCTTCATGAACAATATAGTTTTATGGACTGACTCTTTTCTAATTTTGAATATTTCCAAATCTTGATCTCGTGATCGTGAATTTTCATAACTCATGCTTTCAAATCGTGGATAATAAAAATACCAGAGCGTCAGTTAATTTGCTGATCCTGTACGTTATAAAGAAAATAAAGTATATTTAAATTTAAATCCTACAAATATAAACAATTTTTTTTAAACGGTGACATTTCCTGCACTATTAAAACCATTTAATGGGTTGGATTTACACAGTTTCTGTTATGGCCACACCCTACTCTCCGTCGGATACTCTGCTTTGCCTTATGGACAATGTGAGGCACAGTCATCTGAAAATTTATTTCCATTCTCGTTTATTACGTATGCAATGAGAGTTGTCCATACTATAAAACCTTTCTTTCGTCTTTTCACAACGACACATACGTCTTATCGACGACGATTGGTTAAAAAAAAAATAAATAGAATATCTAAACAGAGTAGTAGTATACAAAGTGGTATTGTGTGCCCTTGCAAACTGTTTTAACTGGGTGCGAGTTTTACCAAATGGAGAGCCTACAAAATAAAACGACCCAAAAACAGAAATGGGATGTGCCTAAAAATAATGGAATTGTTTCAGCTTTCATATAAAATGTGATATATAAAGACAGAAGCATTTTATAACCACTTTATCCCTCCTCTGACCCCCTACAGAAACGAAATATACAACCTCCTGGGACGGGGCCGTTAAATGAATCAATAAATATTAATGGCGAGTCTTTCGAAATCTTAAAACAATATCTTCGCCATGTTGTTTATATCCTAGGAATGTTACCAGTTCACTACTAAAAAATTCAGGTTGCTTCATAACCACCACTTTTTGGAAGTAGAAAGAGACTTATTGATTGACAGATTAAATAATTCTAAAACAAAAAAGACTTATACTATTTTAAACAAGTTGGATGTGCCAATCCCAAAACTTTTTTCTATCTCATATATTTAATATTTCAAAATGTCAATATTTCATTTTTATCAGTTCAATCAACTTCGACTTTCATCTTACATTTCTGCTTCAATCCATGAATCGGAATAAAAACGAGTTCATCTCGATCATGATATTTATTAAGATCGATAGTTTTCTGTTATTCTGTTGTATATCAGCTGTTCGCGAATAGTCGGCTTATCAGGATGGGAAGTTCCTGTCGCTGCATCAGCCGCCGGTGTACAATACAACAACGAAAAATCAAGAAAATTGCTCAAAAATTGCTATTATAGTGCCTCCTTTCAGCGGAATTTTTTCAAATTCAGGGAGGACCTTCTTGTCATGGCCAAAATCAAACATAAAAAATTCGTTTCAATTCTATTCATAACTTCATGCACTTTTCAATGGTACAATACTGAAAATTGCTCAAAAATCGCAATTACAGCGCCCCCTATCGGTAAAATTTTTCTAAATTCAGGGGATCTACTTGTCATGACCAAAAACCTACACAAACAATTTGGTTCAATTATATGCGTAACACCATACACTTTTCGAGGGTACAATATTCAAATGGCACAAAAATCGCTATTACACTGTCCCCTTCCAGCGGATTTTTTTGGAAAATCCTGAAGGACCTGCTTGCCATAGCCAAAAACTTAAAAAAAAAATGGTTGAATTCTACGCATAACTTCATACACTTTTTGATGGTACAATGGCAACACACAGACAAACAGACATTTTCTATAAACATGTTTTTTTTTGGATCTCTGACCCCTAAAACGTGTCAATCCGTCGAAAACCGGAAGTCGAAAAAAATCTCGATTACAATACTTTCTTCTATTGAAGATAGAAGAAAGTAAAAAGCGATGGCAATGAAGCAGTCTGAATTTATAAAAAGTAGCAGAAGAACAACATTGTCGTATGAGTTGTGACATTGATTAGGACAATGATCGAGCGTAGCATTTGAAAAAGTTTCCTTGTTCTTCACGGAAATTGTTGGCTGATGAAACAATTCGAATGGGAAAGAAAAAAACAAGCCAGGTTGTAAAATTCAGAAAGTACATTTTGTAGTGAAACCACGAGACCGCTGTATTTTTATAAATTTTACTTCTAGTTGAAACGTTCTACAAGTTCGGAGAACTTTCTCCTTTGCCTGGAGGTTTCCCGACTCTCTGATGATTTCATTCGAATGAGCATCGGGAAGAGAAAAAAAACAGAGTTTGTGGAAACAGAAGAATCCAATTGAATGGAACAAGAAAGTTTTCGAAAACTTGTTCATTTGTTTCTGACGAGTCTCCGAAGTATACGGAGAGCGAAGTGCTACCACCTAAAGAAAGTAAAACACAAAAACAAAAATATCTTTATTTTTAAATAAAGATTCATAGGAGGGCAACAAAGTAAAAGGGAATAATAGAAATTTGAACGCCTTCGGAAGTACTGCGTAAGAGATTTTGATGTGCTTCTGTTGGAGACCGGCTAACTGCGCCTATGCCGACCCTTCTTTGCCTTCCCCTGTATGAACTGCGCTCGGCGTCATGGGGAACGGATTTCATTGTCACCCCCGTTTCTTATACTTATGGGCACGAAGTGACAGCTTTTTTTGTTAGAAAGACACTTTTCTGTTGGCGTTAATTCGCTAAATTGGGCGTTTTATCGATAATTTGGGCTATCAATAATGTTTTTTCTTAAACTCAGAAAAATTTTATACACATATATTTTACATATGTATATAATAAAATTTTTGTTAATAATAACTATTAAATCAAAGAAAAATAGACAATATAAAAATGTATATCCTTTAATATAAAATGCACAAATTGAAAAAAAACAAACAAAGGGAAATAAATAAAAGTATGATGATAAAAAATCCATATATAAATATATATTTACGCTAGAAATTTAAACATTGGAGAATTTTTTAAAACTACTTTAGAAGAGAAAATTTTATGAAGAAATAACACTTGTTACCCAATAATGCCATTTTCCCCCCAAAATATTATTTTTCGTTTAGAAACATATTTTTTAAAATATTTGACATAGGATAATTATGTATGGAAACAAATATTTTCGTCACGTTTAAACTAATTTCTCATTGACTGTGCCTTTGGATTTTTCATTCTAAGATTCTTCAAGAACCTCAAACATGAAATATTAACATTTATATACAGATATTTCGTATTTCAATTAATATGCTAGAAATAATTTTCACCTTAAAATTATTCTCTGTATTAATTTGAGAGAGATGCTGAGGGAAAAAGAACAACATTCTAAATAAAAGGATATTCTTGCTACTGAAATATTCCTATGAACGCTAATTAGTACTTCTTTTATTGCCCTTAATATTGTTGTTTTTACTATTATTATTATTATTAACTTGTTTGAAACTATGGTATTTAAAGATTGATCTATTTTTTTCTTTCAAAACTTAATTTTTTTTTTCAAATTCTAAAGTAAATTTTAAAATTCCAAAGCGGTTCCACGGTGTTTTATAACTGAAACTTAAATATGTATTTCTTGATAAAATTTTATTTTTACTGAGTATATAATTCTTATAATCACGCACGATTCTCTTATGCACATGCTTATAAATTAATAACAAGAAGAAGAGCATTAACTTTTCATGAATTCAAAATTGAGAATTGCGTTTTCATTTGAAAAACATGCATCCAAAAGTGGATAAAGAAATTTAATTTCTTAAGTTGTACTGCAACACAAAATTTGATGACACATTGTCTGATTCGTTTTTATACTTCAAGGAATAAAACTAACAGGCCTATTGAAGTGATTTTTAATTGAATGGCGTTTTCCATTTTCAGATAAATAAATTACTTATAAGCCATTCTTGTTACGTGACGACAAGTTTTTCTTCTTTCTCGCACTGCTGCGTCGTGAATTTGGTTCAAATCGCCAACTTTTACAGTATTTTCTGTAAAATCCTCTGCTTTTACCATAAAATGTAAAAGTCATTCAATTACATAGTTTCTGAATAAGAGCACCTTCTTATTTAATGTGTTTTTGAGGAAAAATGAATTCCAAAATGTGTCAGAAAGTAACTTCTTTGAATTTAAGAGCAGCCTTAAGACTGTTTTCAAATCCAAACTGTTTACTTTCCAGAATGCATATTTATTTGCACTTGCGTAAAAGTGACAGATGCTGATTTAAAAACTCTGAAATCGAACGGTTTTTCCAATTTTTATTAAAGGCAATCTTTCACAAAGTGCTGTTAAAAGCATTTAACATTAGAACTGAATTTCCACAATACGATCTAAACTGAATTTCCAGATGTGACAGTCCGATAAAATTTTCTTCAAACAACAATGGCTTATAATTCAATGTGTAATTCAGTTATCAAAAAATGAAATATTATCAGATTCTAAATCAATTCAATAGTCATTCTGCAAGTGACATGCTTTTACGTTTAAAAATGAGTTTGTAAGTTAGAAAATTTTGAGGGAAATTTTTACAACACCCTTAAATCTTTAAAAAAAAAAAAAAAAAAAAAAAAAAAAAAAAAAAAAAAACCCTTTTATACACATAAGATTATGATTTTCTAATTTCGTATTAAACCAACGCATCTTCTCCAAACATAGTTTTAAGGTTTTAAAGATAAAATATCCTTTTAAATAGATTTCTTCCTATTAAAAAATATATATCCTATAAAATATCCTATATATACTTTAAATAATAGACTATAGTTGACTTTATGATTTTGATCCTCAAAATATTTTTTAATTAAAATTTTGCTGATTTTTAAAAGCCAAATTTTTAAGTAGAACTCACGGATTAGTTATTTGGTATCTGAAAGAGAATATAAATACATGATGGATGAAAATTAGGTTGTGATAGAAAAAATTATCATATTAGTGATTTTTAAAATAATCCCAAATTAGAACCTTCTCGATTCTGCTTCATTTAAAAAATAATGCTACCAATAATAGTAATACTACAACTTATGGTAATAATCTTGTTAATTTAAACATGCTACTGACAGATTGGTATTATTTGAGGAAAACATTTGCGAAAATCAATGAACTTTTGATTATAAAATATTAAAAATCCGGACAAATAGTATATAAGTGTGTCAGCTCTAATTGTTGCCCACTGACTATTTTCCTAAACCATTAGCTTTAGAAGTATAGTTTCAACAGCAAACGTGATTTAAAGTTGTTCTTCATCCTATAAAATCTGCATATATAAGGAAAGTGTTATTTTTAAAAGTTACAGAAATTAAATTTTTTTACGGGATTCAAGTACTTTATATTTAGTAAAACTTTCTTCGTGTACTAATAAGCAAAACAATAAAAGTTTCATTTTTGTACAAATAAAACTTACCGAGTTATGATAACTTGAATTTTATGAATTTTGAGTATTTTTTTTTTTTTTTAGTTATTAACGGAAAAACGCTTTTTATCCAAATGTTACAAGTCAAAATCAAAATTTTCTTAACAATGGTGTTTTTTTTTTTTTTTTTTTTTTTTTTTTTTTTTTTTTTTTTATTATTAACATTAGATATTCCTTGGAATTACCTTGGAAGAGCTAACAGAATTTGGGGCGACAGTTTGCACCGGGCCATTTAAATGGGAAGTCCCCCTTCTTTCGTAGTAAATAATATTATCCTCTACTTGAGGAATTATAGTTCATTTTAATATTTTATTTGCATTTATTACGTTGAATATCTTATAAGATGTAATGCAATGCTAGATAAATGCAGACCACTTTCTTAAGTATTGTGATTATTGTCGCCAAGATTTACCATGGCTTCATTTGTATCCAGAAGACCTTTTTGGAAAAAAAAAAGGCAACCCTCAATACAGTGATTGCTTATCTCACCCCTTCGAGCGCAGTTCATACAGAAGGGGCCGAAGCTGTAGGCGCAATTTATGATCTCCTCCTACCGTAGGCGCAATTGATGTACACCCCTTCTGTTGTCTTGTGAACGTATTTCTGTTATTTTTTAACCCGTAACTGGGGAGATGAAAATTAAGGCATAACATGAGATCTTAAAGGCAGGGTTAGAAATTAGCGGTCGTTAGTCGTCAAATGCAACTAAATTATTGCATTTCACGACCACAAAATTATGTCTAGTCGTCAAATTTGACACATAGCTTTTTTCCATTTAAATTTTTGTTTAACAAACGCTTTCATTCATGCTTTAGTGTAAGTCCCCCCGTCTCATGCACTTCAAGAGCAATTGTTTTCGATAAAAAATCGAACATAACACGGGTTTTAGACTCCCTTGCACTTGTCAATCACCTTTAAGTTCACTTCATTTTAACCAGAGAGCTCGATTTTAAAAATTAAATATCTTAGTTTCAATTTTTAAAAGTAATTGTAAGATTATCTAAAATAAATATTGAATGATAAAATTCTATTTTCGTGGGGTTTTATTTTTGTTTGTTTGTTACTTTCTTCTATCTTCAATAGAAGAAAGTATTGTAATCGAAATTTTTTTCGACTTCCGGTTTTCGACGGATTTACACGTTTTAGAGATCAGAGATCACAAAAACATGTTTATACAAAATGTCTGTCTGTCCGTGTGTCCATGTGTCGCCACTGTATCATCAAAAAATTGTATGAAGTTATGCATAGAATTGAACCAATTTTTTTTTCAGTTTTTGGCTATGGCAAGCAGGTTCTCCCTGAATTTGGAAAAAATCCGCCTGTAGGAGGGCGATTTTTGTGCATTTTGAATATTGTACCATGGAAAAGTGTATTAAGTTATGCACAGAATTGAACCAAACTTTTTGTGTATGTTTTTGGCCATAGCAAGAAGGCCCTCCCAGAATTCGGAAAAATTCCGCCGGAAGGGGGCACTGTAATAGCAATTTTTATGCAATTTTCAATATTCGAAAATTGTATGAAGTTATGCATAATTCTAATAAAACTACTAATAAAACTAATTAAAATGAAAAATCGACATGAGATAGAAGAAAGTTTTGGGATTGGCACATCCAACTAGTTTTTTAATATGCAAGATTTTTTTCATTATGCAATATTTCTCCTCCCTTATATGTTCCTAAACATTTTTCTAGTATCCAAATATTGTATTTAATCAGGTTTTACAGTTTTATAGAAAGGCAGTTTTTATTTTGTTTTATTTATTAACACAGACATAAAGTGTTTAATATGTATAGCTCCCCCCCCCCCCCCCCCAATCTTAAAACATAAAAATAGAAACAATATTATTGTTAAAATGATTTCGAAAAGAAACGATTTAGCGTAGCATAATATGATATAACATAAAATTGCAACCATGAAATTCAGTTTGGCACCTAGAAAAAAAAAATCGTAGGCGTCATTTGATGCCTTACTTAAAGTTCCTAATTTCTAACCCTGCTTAAAGGACGCATCCAAAGTATAGTATGTACGCAATTTATAGTAGGGTCATAATGACTCCCAATAAGTGCGTCCATTAAAGCTTTGAAGATTTAGGTTACGGCAGAAAATAAAAATATTTCATTTCTTAAAGATATTTTTGTATGGACGACATTTTTAAAACAGACGGCTTTTATCCCAAAAATCTCACTAGTGAACGCAATGCGAGAGGTTTTGGGTAAGTTTCTTACTTAACTTTTTTCTAGTTCTGCGTTCCTCCAGTGTAGAACTCAGGGGTTGGCCTCAAGGCTACCCTCCCCCTCATCCCCCCCCCCCCCCCCCCAAGAGTATCAAAATGTCCCTGTTGGTCAAATTGAGATTTTGTGTTTAGAAACTGTCCTTCAGGTAGATTCAAATATTGGCGCACCCACGGAGAGTGAAGTGGACGTAAGAGGACTGAAGCCCCTCCCAGACTAGACTAGGTACTTATTATTATTATTATTATTATTATGAAAGAATATTATTTTTAATACGTCCTTAAAAAATCGGAATTTTTGAAAAGATATTAACTTTGTTACATTTTTTTCTCTTTTATAAATTTTATTATGAATATCGAAACATTAGCATGTTTAAAATTTACTTAATTAAAACTTTAAGAACACGTGCAACCTTTTGCTCTCTTTAACCTTCATAATCTATTATATATATAAAATCCAAACGGAAATTTCGTTCCGAACGTCTATGTTTCGAGTGGATTTTAACGGAACTTAGACTGTTAGATAGATATCGTTTCAAGGAAGGTTTTAAGCTATAACACATTGTTCTACGTGGATTAGTTATAGAATTCTGACAGAAAGCTCTGTTATTTTGGACGATAAGGTTACCATTTTATTCCTAGGTGAATTTTATCGTTGATGAAAAATTTGAAACAGCTCGAAAAATAAAAGAAAAAATTGTTACTAATTTTATTTAAAATTTAAAAAAAGGAGAAAAAGAAAAAAAGAAATCAGTTTTAATGAGTGATTATATTAAAAAGCGAAAATATTTAATTTAAACATGAAAGGAAATGTTTGTAATGCTTAAAAAATTACTCAGTTGAAATATTGCAATTGAAATAAAATTTTTCGATTTATCTTTTGCGTCAGGTTGAGAAAAATGCAACTGAAAAATTGATAAGATGACATCAAGGAAGTTCTCCATAAACGCAAGCTGAGAAATATTTGAAAAAAATATAGAATAATTTCTCATGAGGATATATATATGTTTATAAAAAAAAAAAAAAAAAAAAAAAAAAATCGGCAGAACCTCGATTTAGTGTTCGTAAAATAATAATGAAAGTTTCATTTTTATAGTGATTTAACGCTGGTTGGCGACACAATACAATTTTGATTAATACTATGATAAATTTTCTGTAAGAAAAACTTTTTCAACCCTCCATACACAGTTAGTTTAACTTAAATAAATACATTTTTATAACTGCAGTTTTGTCATATATATTTATATGTGTATATAATGAAATTTAACGATCGTAATTATGCTGTTTAGAACTAAATTTAAATGGATTAAAATTGTTTCAAACTCAAAATTAAGGTCCGATTCTGAGCATTGGCAATTTGACTTAGATATTATTAGTGTCAGAGACAACTAGAGAAACAACGACATAATATCGAAATGTTTAATGATAGCATTCTTAATCAAAATAAACATAAAACTTATCCCGCCGGTGACACCGTATAAAATTAACTAATTACAGCTACACGCAATTTGTATACATTATATAAGCTTACAGAAAAAATAATAAACTAATCCCCAGTTTAAGTTTAAATTGATAGAGTATTAGGCATTATTTAACAAGAAATTTATAAATGCATTTCAATGGTGTTCGTCTTTTCGCGCCAAATACTCGAAAAAATATATTTTTTACAGATTTTATACTGGGATTCTGCATTTAACTGATCTTTTTTACATACATTAGTAATTTTATTAGCATTTCCTTTTTAAAAATATTTTGAGTATGCGCTTTAATTGCCCTTCCTTGTGAGTAATTTTTTTTAAAATTTTTTATTATCTAACCCTTACGGAAATAACTAGCAGATGTAATTATAAAAATGACGATACTTATGAGTTACATGTTTGTTTATTTTGATTTTGCATTTGTCGCCAAATAATTTGATAAGGCATAAACGTGACATCAGCCACATCGATGTTCATATTATATAGGTGATTTTTCAAATGTAAGACAGCATTTTTGGAGCAATTTTTTATATTGAAATTTAAATTATATAAATAGCAGTTAATATTATCAAAGTGGATTTAAATTTTAGTGACAATGTCTGCCCCCCCCCCCCCACCCCCCACCCCCCATACACACATATTCTAAATAATTTAATTTCAGGTATTTAAAATATTTTTCTCATACTTTACTACGGAAACATGCTAGTTTGTTTTCCCCAAACTTGTGACTTTTAGAACCTCGAAACTCAGATCAGCGAATATTGTACACTCTTTTATTTTAAAACATATCGCCATTTTCCCTCTTAGAAATACCTACTGTTTCAAATTTTAAGTACTAAAGTTTATTCTTAAGAAAATTCATGCAATTATGCGTTATTAATACCACACAAGAAAACATTTTACAATAAAAATTGCTTACTGAAATAAATTATCGATGATAATTTTAATTCGACATCCCTTTTTCAGTTTTTTTTTTTTTTTTTTTTTGAAGGTTTTTGAATGGTATTGGATTTATCTTCCGCAATCAGGTTACCCGCTAATTAGGGTATTTACTGAACTGTTGGATGTTTCTTTTATATTTAAAAGAGACGCTATGGACAGTGATCCCGATTGCAGAAGATTATCTGAAACTTGTACTTAGCGATTAATAAATTTATGGTTTTTCATTATGAAGCAAACGGACAAAAGAAGATTTAGTATTATATATTTTTCATCTGCAGTTATTTTATTATCACTAAATAAGCAGTACTTGGAATGACAATATTCGGGGGAAAAAATCTGACGCACAGCCGTAGCCACTAAACTTAGTGAAAAATTAACGATTTTAGGTTTACTTAGACTGAAGAATAATGTAATTTTGAAATTAAAAAGTCAATTTATTTCTCCGTGCTGTTATGCTCATTAGAGAAATGAAAAGAAAAATCTTCGATGCATCAAAAAGATTAATGCGTACTAGGTTATTAAGTTTTGTATAACTGACTTTATTTATCATCCTCAAAGAGAATTTTTTGTTAAGGATCCAATATAATTCAGTCAACAGCAAATTGACTTTAATTAATGGAATGTGGTTTGGTTCATAATTCCCTATGTTTTATATCTCACTCTGGCACATTTGTAACCATGTAGTTGCAAACACTTCTAATGTTTGACGTCAAACTTATTTGTGCACCCGATTATGGAAGATTGGGAAGATTTTGTTTGGATGAAAACAAGAGTTTATCTTTCTATCATAATAAGTTATCGAGGTTTTTTTTTTCAAGGTTAACAGTTACATGATTGCAACTGGTTTTAAAAAAAAAAAAGAAATGGCAGTGAAAATGATATTATTTTAATTTTATTCAAACATTTCAGTTTTAAAAATCCACTTTTATATGATTCACATTTCTTTTAAATATGAAAGTTAATAAATTCTTTGTGTGCAAATAATGTATTACGTTTTTTGACTGTATTTACTCTGCTGTAATCCGAAGATAGAAAACTGCAGTAGATGTGCCAGAAGAAGACATATACAAGAAATATAATGTAGCGTAGAAAGGGATTGTATTTAAGATATACATAGCTTAGAAGCATACATAGCACGAAGCTGAGAAGTCCGGAGTTCAGAAACTAACAAATGATAGTGAATAATCCGAACATGATTAATGTTCAGTGGTCACTCTCTGCATTCATTGTAATTATCTCTCATTTTCGTAGTGTGGTGACTAGAGAACATTTTAATTTCTGATGATCGTAACGACCGTATTTCCTTCCCAACCTCTACTTTAAAGATCTGCTATAAAAGAGTTTCTTCTGCATAGCCCGAATTTTGCCTAAAGCTAAATGGCGTTGGCATCGTATTCGGCAAATGCGGGAAGACTATCCAGGTGAAGGTCCATATTAATTTAAAATACAAGGTCTAATTCATAATTTTCTTTGATCAAGGTTCATATGGAAAATGGACCAGCGAAGTGGGCGTAGCCTGCTAGTATTTTGATAATTTAATAATAAAACTTTAAATCGGTTGGTTGCAAACACACTTTAAAATTATCCAAATACAGAAACACACCAAAAAATCGCAAAAACTAAGATATATTTTAGTACAGAATTTCCTTGTTTAACATGTTAAAAGCCTTCAGAATTAGCTCCGGCAAAACTTTCCAGAGTTTCCTCTGGATTCTCTGGCTGGTTAGGACTCTGCTCAAGTCAGCAGAAAAAATGTAAGTCAGGATCTGATCCGCCACGTCCAATCCAATCAAATGAAAGATGAAAGACAGAGCTCGGCAATGGTCCGGCCCGGAACTGGTGACATATAGGTCTCTAAAATATGCTAGCCCCCTCCAAAGCGTAATCCTGGATGCAAAATTCCCTCCGGGATAATCTATTCCGAATTCAGTACTGCATCTCTTCTCTTAACGTTGTTGCACTGTAAAAAATCTGAAAAATCTCATTGAATCATTTTTATCCGAACAAACTGGAAGTGTTATCATTCATTCAGATTCAAAAAAATTGTTGATCTGTTTCCCGTTTTGCTATTTTAGAAAAGCGCTTTTCAGAAAATGAGGTCAAACATAATTTTTGGAATCCATTTCATATGTCTACCTGAATAAGGTTGTCGCCGTGCATGAGATAGATCCCGCAATTAAAAATGCACAATTGTTCTCTATTTTGTATTCACACGAGAATTCTGAAATGCCATTGTAGGTAATGACAGAAAGGTGGGTGTTCTCGAGGAAGGAAAAATGGTATATGTGACTACTGTGTGTAAATTTAAGATTGAAGATGAATCATTTCTTTTTTCACATTATTTATATAACACAGCACACAAATGTTACAATCACAAACACTGAATACACATAGAATGATAAAGTGACTTTGGGGTAATAACCCTCTATTAGATCTATTGATGATCGTAAAACATTACGTCGGGAATATTTCCGCTAAAACACAAAAAGAATAAGTGTGGATAAGACCAAAGCCGCCTCAAGACTACAAGCCAAACACGAGGTTTCGTGACGTCACGACGCGGGGCTTAGATCAGCCGTGGAGAGCACATGCGTTATTTAAAACATATTAATTCTTTCCTCTATATTCCAATTTATTATCACAGCATATGGGGAAAAAATAAAAACTTATAGTTTACAGACGCTAATTAAGTGCTTTTTAATCAATTTCGATCACTCGAAACAATAATAATAATGATAACACAAAAACAAAATTTATGAAATAATATCACTGTGTCAGTCAAAATGTGCACTTAATTAAAGTTACATTAAAGAAAAATGGTTGGTTAATGAAAAAAAAATTGAAGTATTAAATTTAATTTAGTGAACAGTTTTCATTATTTATTCTACTTTGAAATTTACAAAAATATCAATTATCTATTTTCTATATATTCTAAAACAAGACATTAATAAATATATGTAATCAAAATCTACAAATATGTATATAATATATATATACACATATATATGTAGTTTTAAACACATAGAAAGAATTACTTTGCTTTCAATTATTTCATTTTCAAAAATAAATAAATAAATACCAATATTCTGTCAATCAAAATCCACATTTAAAATTAAATTAAAGTGGATGAAAAATGATTGTTAAATGAAAACAAATTCAAGTTGTATGCTATTTTTATTATTCATTGTGGCTTGAAATTATACAATAAATATCCTATTAAATTTAGTGATTTGAAACATGCAAAGGAATATAATAAATTTAATATAAATAAATAGTAAAACTACAGAGTGCATGAAATTAGGTAACAACACAGATAAATTTTTCTTACTGTAAACTTTACTTAGCAGAAATGGGTAATTTTCACATAGAATCGATTAAATTGAAAAAACATAAAGCGCTCATAATAAAACAAAACAAGGTCATGAAACAGAAAATTATTATTTTCTTAATTTTTGTATTATTTTAAGATATTATGCAAGGTACAAGCAATAGAGTTTTTAAAAAGTGTACTGAAACATTGTGGGAACAAAAGAAAGAAAGAAAACACTTTCATCAATTGGAATTCAAATATATATAATAGATTTTTTTTTTTTCATTGAAAAACTGTAAATAAGCCAAAATTCGGAAAAATCCGAATTTTGGAATCGCCGAGTGCCGAAGGATTCTGGATTTTGGACTTTGTACTATATATCATTAGAAAACTAATGATTTAAATTTTATTATAACAACTTAGTACTACATTGTTTTCAAAAGAAATTTTCATACACGTTTTCCTCATAACGAGTCAAGTTGAAATCATTTATTATGGACCGATTGGGGGTATTTTTTTTAGACACCTTATAACATAAATAGAAAAACAAATAAAAGTTTCCAAACAAATACTCCTTTGCAACAAATCCATGATTTTTTCTACTATTATTCTAAGTATTTTTTCATAAAGTTGTGACCATCTTTTTGTGATACCCTGTATACAAATGTAAATAGTACCTGGTAGGAAATTTATGCATGCATACAATACGTATGAAGTTTAGCACTAACCACTTATGCATTATTCGCGAATAATTTCTACGGATAGATAAAAGGGGGGCCCCAGAATGGTGCTTGCTCCGAGGACCTAGATAGACGAAGTCGGGTCCTGACTACACAGAAAACTAAATTTATAATTATATAACAATAATTTTATTTATTGTTATTTTTAATCAAACGTTAAAAGTTATATAAAAACACACAAAATTTTTGTGAATTCGGAAGGGGGAGGGTGGATAAATTGTTTACCGTCATTGTAAAAATAAAAAGATTCAGACACATCATTCCCATGTCTGCAATTGTCATGTATAAGCATGCACTGTGTAACAAATATTATAAAATGAATTTTTATTAAGAGTTTAAGATTAAAAAACACCAATAAATTAGTATGTATATTGATCGGGCTTTAAAAGAAATAAACAAGGTAACAATGTTATGCATCCATAGAAATTATGATGAAAGTTTCTAGTACATTTAAATTTTTCAGTATGAAAATATCTATAAAAATACATAAATTTTGTATCATATTAAAGACCAATCAATTCTGCCTACAGAATAATCAGAGTTATTATTCTCACGACAAGTGTTTTCTAATAAAAGTCGATCATTAAAAGTCACTCTAATGAGAGAAATCAGAACAAATTACAAAGATAGGAAGGTGTGACAAGTTATACATTACGTAATAATTAAGCTTGTAATTAAGACTTTTGGCTGAAAATGTTTTAGCATGATTAGTATCCAAGAAACTCAGTCTGACATAAATTTCAGCTATCTGGTGCCAGTATTTCCGAGTAAATAAAGTCAGAAGTTTTAATCGAAATTATTGAATAGCAAGAAAGGTAAAGTTTAAACTGATAATATTTATGCTGTACTTACTGTATGCAAAATATCATCAGTTTTCAGCGATAAATTTCTGAGTAATAATAATTTTAAAGTTTTTTTTTACTAATTTTCATAAATTAAAAGAACTGATTAAAATTTGCACTTGAAAGTTTAACAGTTGAGGTAGAAAAATATGTCACATAGGACATTAAAATTTCAAGTGAATCGAATAAATAGCTTCCAAATTATGAGGCAAAATGTGCTGGCGCCAATAGAATTGTCTAGCAGATATTGAAATCAGATTATTTTGACAAATTAATAAAGGCTATAATTAAATAATTGAAACTTTATTAATCAATAACTTTTGAGATAATTCACCTATTAGTACAATTCAAGCCCCAATTTTTAGAAAATTACGCGAGACAGGGAATGATGTAAGTCTCGACACGATCTTGTCATTTTTTCCATTTTAAATTATTGCTGTATTGAAACAGAACTAGATTAATATCGTTTTTTTTTTTTTTAGACACGGAATATTACAACACGATATTTCATTAGGATTTACTAGTTAACTTATTTTAAACAAATTAAAAATAAAGTACATAGTGAACAAAAAAAGATAACTAGTACTAATAGTATATAAATAGTTAATTAGAAAATAAACTTACCTTAAAAAGAATACGTCCTTTGCTTCCGAATAAAAAACACGTTGTACTCTAATTCTAAACAGAGGAATACAAAATTCTCCTCGTTGGCGCCAGCCCCGGCTCGTTACGTCATATACGAGGGGGAAGGAAATTGTGTCTGGCTTGATAGTCTTAAGGCGGCTTTGATAAGACCCGCTCAAAAACACAACGTGCCACAATGGCAGCTAAAGAACAACAACTGAACAGGGTCACATGACCGCAAGACTGCGGAGCTCGTTCGGCATGCGCACAAGGTTCGAACAAATGGAAAACTATGAAAACACCCTACCCATGCTGTGAAGAAGGTTTTTGAAATTTTTCAGGAACAGATGTCGCTATTTTGATATCCCGAGAAAAAAAAAACCGGTATTTTGGCGACAATAGGAAATACTGGTTCGTTTGCGACATTCGCGTCATTTTTCAATCTTTCAATTTCAGAAAGTATCAAACTGTTCAGAACTGAAATGACTTCAACTCCTATAAAAATTGAAAATTTGACAGCACCTTATCCCTTCACTTTCACTTAACGGTTCTCAAGGCTCTTAAAGCTTTAAAATTTTCGAAATTTTAATTTTTTTTACATGTCAAATTCTTATCTTTTCTTAACATTTTGATAGAATTGTTTCCTTGAAATTCCCATTAGAGCAGAAGTTATAGCTTTTAGAATGATACTCTCTCAATAGCTGAAGCGGCGTTTCCGAAACTTTCAAGTCATTTTTCCCCAAATGACGTTTTTGGGCCTAACGCGCACGCTATCTCAAAAACGTCTGAATATTTTTCCATGAAATTTTCGAACCATGTGTTTCATATTATTCTGTATAAACTGAACCTAAAATTTTCTTTTTATTGTTCAAAAAAATATTTTTTAGGTAATTACACCGTTGAAATTTTCTAAATTTTGCATTAGCTCAATACAACTTTGTATTAAAAATATAAAAATGCTTTCAATACAAATTTATTGAGGCTCAGAGTAATTATTACAAATTACAATCTGAAGTAGGCACCACAGTTTTCATTCTAGTTGCAAAATTTATTTTGTAATCCTGCACGTAATCTGTTATGCCAATTTTCTGATTGTCCAATGTCTGACAGTTTGGAGCCCTCTGTAAATACGAATTCTACGTCTTGCAATTTTATAAATACCTGAAATGAAAGAATATACTTATATCTTTCAATATCAACAAAAATTGTGTCTTAAAATCAAGTACAGTAAAACCTCCCTAAAGCGACCACGTTCCGTTCCAATAAAAATGGGTCGCTCCGAGAGGTGGTCGCTTAATGAAAGTCATGATTAAATCTAGATTTTAATTGTTAAAAAAATGTAACAATTAATGTTACTAATTTTTTTATATATATATTAGGAAAAAATATAAAAATTTAAGTATTAAAACAACACATAAGTTAATTACTGCGGAGTTTAAAAAAGGAATACATTGACGTTTGCTTTGATTTTACGGTTTTATTTTTTATATCTTTTATTTCCCAGTCCTTTCGAAGTTCAGTCAATAAATATATTTTTTTTGGACGGGAACAAATAATTGACGGTTTCATTCATTTATCTATTTCTTTGAAAGTTTTCCGACAGAATAGGGCAGAGGATTTTATTGACCGTCATTCTTAATGTGTCATCAGAGTTAAATGCATTCCTAAAAAGGCACAAAGAGGTTTAAACACTTAAAAATTACCGGAATAAAAAATAAAATCTAAACTTAGTTTAGAAGTTTGATGAATAATGCGCTCTCCGGAATTATTTTTCTAATAAAACCTTCTTCAAATGACCAAGAACAAGCGGAATTTTCTTCAAAGAAATGGGTCGCTCATGGAGGAAATTCAACTGGGATGGCCTCTGAATGGAGGTAAAATTAGCATTGCGCCTATGGGAATAAATTTCGTTCCATGGAAAAATGGTCACTCAGGGAGGTGGTCTCTGAATGGAGGTAAAATTAGCATTGTGCCTATAGGAATAAATTTCGTTCCATGGAAAAATGGTCACTCAGGGAGGTGGTCGCTTAATGAAGGTGGTCGCACAGGGAGGTTTCACTATACATTTTAAAATGTTAAATGTTGAAAATGGTCTTTTTATTTCATTTTTTCTAATTTTAAGAGTCCTGTTTGTTTGTTTGTATTTATGACGGCCAACTATCAACACGAGGGATATAGGCCCTAAGGGGGGGGGGGGGGCGGTGTCCTTCGTGGGGGTCTTTCTAAGGGAACCTAAACCGTATTAACGCTTGGAAATCCAAGGTTCGAAGAAAACCACGAAAACGCCGAACGATTAGGCCGACGGGAGCGATTGGGTTCGAACCCAGCACCTCTCATCTACCAGCTTCGAGAGCAGAACCTCTCTGCCACTGGTGGGGCTTTTAAGAGTCCTGAGATCCCCTAATTTCTCCAATATTTCATTGCAAAACGATTCTTTCAAAACTTCTCCCTCTTAATGCGTGTCTGGTCCAGCCTGATAAAACCGAGCTTTCACGAGTTCCACAAAAGGAAGCGTTCATTACATCGGAGAGAAAAGCACCTTTTCAAAAAAATTAAGATCCAGAGAAAAGAGAAAATCTTTCTTTTGTTTCTGCCTCGACATGAAGTAAGTGCTACTTCCAAACGACACCCTCTTCGAGATTATTCTCGCTCTTAATCACCCTCTTTTCACTTCATTTACGAAAAGGGCTTGGGCCATTATTTCTACCGTTCATAAGTTTGCGTTTTAACTTCAGCTGTCTGTTAAATAACTCTCTTTTCTTTTTTTTTAAGTCTTTTTCTTTCAAATGATTTTTGCGGAATAAATAGGCTACGGCGTCCCTAGGGAAGTCAGACTCATTAAGCCTTTTACGCTCTCTTTTCCTAGATAGGGTTATTGTCCACATTTTTCAATTTTAAAGCTAAGCTTTAACCCTGTATCTACTGACGGTACTTATAAGTGACATTAAAATAACTTGCTATAAAATTCATTTAATACATTGATTAGTTGTAATACAGTTTAGAATGAGTTAAAGATGCATTACTCTATCTTGTTCCAAAAACATTATGGGTTACACAAAACAAAAATATTTTTAAAAGGATGATTTCCTTTGCCTTTCAACTTTCTTGGCGTTGGGGAGGGGGGGGGGGGGGAGGAGATTTTTCAAATCAGAAATATTTTTCAATTCAGAAATATTTCTATAATTCTATTGTTAGAACATTATATTTGTACATTTCCTAATTCTACAAAATAATAAGAAAAATATTTAAAATAAATAAACAATTAAATTTAAAAAATCAAAAAACTCGGCTGAACTAATTAATTATTTCTCATCAATGTGAACCTATTTTTTTTTTTCAATTCCTACTATTAGTTCACACTCTCGCTATATATGTCTTGTTCAAATTTTCAATCGTTCATAAAATACTTATTATTCATCCAATTAAGCTCAAATAATTTTTATTAAACTTGTAGTGGATGCACTTGATGTTAATCCAGTTTTTTTCAAATATTAATTCATTAATTAAATTATTAATTCATTTTCAATAATCGAGAGAGCCCTCTTCTTGATCAAGGTATTTTAAGACCGAGAGAGCCCTCTTCTTGATCAAGGCATTTTAAGCGCCACTCAAAAGAAAAAAGAATGGGAGAAAAAATAATTCTCTTATTGACCTAAGTAGGAATTAACTTATTTTTTTTTTTTTTTTTTTAATATATATTACTTGTTTATATTGCTTACCTATTTTTTTTATTTATTTACTTGTATTGATGACTTTTAAGTTGTGTTTAATGGTTAGTTCCTATCTATAAACACTGTTTTGATGAGGTCGATAGATGTCTAGGAGGGTTAGAGTTGCAGTCAAGCTGGAGATCCTACCTACACAACTTCCAGGTTGTATAATATTTTAACGGAGCTTCTGACTGTAAAATAGTCCATGAAATATCGTCTTGATTTTGAAAGACCTATCCAATGATAGACGCCTCAATAGGGTGCGTAAATTTTTTCTTTCGTCTCTACCGCCATTTTGTATTTTACAGGCGCCCTTTTGAATTTATAAAAACAAAACCTAGCCTATAAGCATCGGACGGTTAAGACGAATGGATAGAGACTTCATTCATTCAAATCCGTCCAGCCGTTGGGATGTTTCGAGGGTATAAAGAAATCCACATACACAGATACGCGTGAAGCACATAACCCTTCTTTTCAGTCGAGTAAAAATAAAAGAGTTGAGTATGGTTATAAATAGTGCACAGAATCCCTATAAATTCAAATTAAGTGAATCCTTCTAAATCCTTCTAAAATTTATTAAATGATTATGCAAATCTTCTAATGTAGTTTCGAAAATTCACTAAAAATGCTTTAGAAGATAAAATTTTCCTGAATTCATAATTCAGTACATAAAAGTTAAGGGGACGATGGACTTAAAATTTCTTTTAATTTTCATAATAGAGATTTGAAATTTTGTGCAAATATACATTCCACTATAAGTATACAGAACACTTTAAAAGAAATTTCTAATCTTATTATGATTTTAAGATCTTTTAAAGAATTTAAAATTTTTAAATGGTCCTTGCGTCTTAATTTTTTAGATATTTCATCGATTTTGCGTTTTAATCACGTAAAACTCTATTACGAACAAATCTGTGTATCTATTTTTTTATCCCTTAAACAGTTAAAATTTTAGAGATATTTTTCTGAATTCCATATCGATTTTCATCCAAATTCTGCCTCATAATATGTTAAAAATCAAATTTATTTGTGTTAATGAAGTCGAATTCTAAAATGCATACACAATTTCTTTTTAAGCAATATTAGGATTTTTCCTTATCAGTTTCGTGAATTTTGATCAAAAATTAAGTAGCAAGAAGCATTTAAAAAATTAAAAAGCAGCTGAAACATCAGTATTATGAAAAACAGATTTAAAGTATATTAAAGGGCCAAAAAATTGTTTGTGAACAAAATTAAAACACTTGTGACTTCGCGTAAGATAATCGCATCTGCATGCGGTTTTCCACGAATGACGTAGTACAAATTGGAGAATTAATAATACATACAAAAAGAAGGGTCCAAGGCTAAAAAAAAAAAAAAAAAAAGCAATTTATTTTCATTGGCTTAAAAAAATACTGAGTTTTTAGCGTTAAATACCGCAAACCGCTTGCTTTTATCTTCATTAGATCCAGAGATAGAACACCTTTTGCCTTGAGAAACGATGCATCAGCCTCTGACGAGAACTTGAACCTCATTTATCTCAGATTGAATTTTTTCACGATTTGTCAACTTTAAAAGAATATATCTAAAGTTCCTTGCAAGATATTCGTATGAAATTTTCGACAGAGATTTTATGCTCTATTTCCAACAAATTGTGTTCGGGATTTTTAATTTTGAGAGATCATTGTAAAAATAGGCTAATTAATACAAAACTCACTCATAAAAAACTTCATTTTTTTACGTACATTTTTCTTTATAAAATTCCTAATCAATATTTTAAGAAATACTGTGAAGACAAATTAAAATGACACATTTTCTGTACACAAAAGTGTAAAAATTTTATAAATCGAGTCAGTACTTACAGAGCTATATCAAAAATTAAACAGGTTTAAAATTTTAAAATTAAATTTTTTTTTAAATATTTAAATTTTTTCAGATTGTTTTACATGCAATATTCTTATTATATTTAAAAAAATTCAGAAAAAAGAATCCATAACAAAATCTCTATAAATAAAAAAATAGAAATTCTGATCCCCCGACCCCCTTAAAGGTTGATTTTTGAGACTTGTTCATCAGGAGAAGATGAGGGCTTTCTAATTGTAAATGTTATTAAGAAAGTAAACAGTTCTAAGCCAGAAAGGGAATGAAAATGTCTTTGCCATCTCAGAAAATGCGATATTGAGGAGCCTCTAAAAATACTCTTCCTGTGGCGAGAGAAGTCATTTCAAAACTTCCAACCTCCCAAATGCACACGGTATTAAAATGTTCACAATGAAGAGGATCACTTAATACTATTCCGTTTAATATAAAAATTGAAGTGTTGATTTTTAAGAGTTACAAAAATGTTTTTTGTTTCCTGCTTCACCAGTCCTGACAAAACCGCGCTGTCCTATGTTTACAAAAAGTGAAGGGTTCATGACAGCAGAGGAAAGTTCCAAAAAAATCAGATTCTAAAAAGAAGAAAAAAAATCTTTCTTTTGTTTCGCTCCCGACTTTTAATTTGTGTTCACGTCTTTGCTTCGAGAAAAGTCGGATTCATCTCCCATCCAAACTCGATATTCTGTGACGTGTTCCTGAATTCATTTTTGTTCGTAAACGTATGATACGATGACATGCTCTTACTCAGAAACTGTGAAACCAAATGGTGATTTTTTTCCGATCAAGTTTAGGTGCAGAATCCCAAAATTTTTAAGGAGCCAGTGACTTCTAAACCCCAAAAGTCCAGCCGCCACTTTGGCTCCTAACCAAAATCTAGTGGCCACATTGTGAAGCAAACGCGTAAAACAATAGTGTTTATACGGAAAAAACTTAACAAAAAAACTCAGGAATTCAAAATGAAAAATACACTGCTCAAAACAATTAAAGGATATTTGAAGTTTTATATAAAATAAAGATATAAACGAAATTTTTTTTGCCGAAAATAGAAGAAGAGAATCACAAATGCAAATTTTTCTGGTTTTCAAACTGTGGAGTATGCAAATTTTGAGTTCGACGTCAAAAACGTCGCTTCAGCGGCAGCGAATGAAATTTGACTTTCAACTGGATAAAAGAGAATGAAGACAAGGATGATCGGCATTCAGTGATTGCTTTGTTTCGATGAGTACGATGTCTCAGCGAAGTCATTTGACAGATTCAGAAGCTTTGAGAATTGTTGGTAGGTTAGAAGGGGGCCAAACTCAAGCCGAAGTAGCGCAAGCCATTGGAGTGTCACAAAGTGTCATTTCCAGGATCTGGAACCGTTTTTTGGAGAGTGGATGTGCAGGCCGAAGACCAAGGCAAGGTCGTAGACGGGCAACAACGCCCAATGAAGATCGGTATTTAGCGTTAACAGCTCGGAGACACCGAACCATGAACGCTACTCTTCTCCAACAACACCTTCGCTCGGCTACAGGCACCACGATTTCAACTCAGACTGTCCGAAACCGGCTCCATGCTGTAGGTCTGTATGCTCGCCGACCGATGGTATGTGTTAGATTAACATCAAGGCATTGTCGCGACCGCAGGGAGTGGGCAACCGAGCATGTCAACTGGAGGAGAAATGAATGGAGCAATATTCTGTTTTCTGACGAGTCCCGTTTTTCTGTGCATCCGGATAATAGGCGTATTTTCATCTGGAGGGACCGTGGCAGTAGGAATAATCCTGCGTTCGTGCACGAAAGTGTCAGATTTGGCGGTGGAGGAGTGTTGGTGTATGGTGGCATCTCCATTGACGGGCGCACTGACCTCTACATCATTCGAGATGGAGCTCTGACTGGTCGCCGATATAGGGATGAGATCCTCAGACCTATTGTAGTCCCTTACGCTGCAGCAATCGGAGATAACTTCATTTTAATGGACGATAACTGCAGGCCACATCGTGCAAACCTGGTGGAGGATTTCCTTTTCGAGGAAGGAATCGTTCGAATGGAATGGCCAGCGTGTTCTCCAGGCATGAATCCAATCGAGCACGTTTGGGACGCTCTAGGAAGACGAGTTTCTGGCCGCCAACAACCCCCACAAACTCTCCAAGAACTGGAAAGAGCTCTTCTGGAAGAGTGGGGCAGAATACCCCAACTCGTCATTAATAGCCTCACTGAGTCCATGCCTCAAAGGTGTTCAACGTTTCTGGCCGCCCGTGGAAACCATATCCCCTACTGAAAATGATTTTCTTTGAAGAAAACACCTTTTCTTATTATTTTTTTCTCATATGCACAAATTGTGTTTTTTTCCTTTAGTACACAAATGCGCAATAAAATGCATTTTTTTCTGCCAAACATGTGTAATTTATTCTCATATAACCTACTATGTCTGTCGACCATGTATCAATCAGCTAAACAGTTTACCAGATACAAAATCCACCTAAAACTGCAATATCCTTTAATTGTTTTGAGCAGTGTAGTTTAGTTAATAAATACACATGTACAACAAAACGCAGACTAATTACAACAAATGTGTATATTTGATTTAATTCTAAAATTCTTGAAACTTTGATATTAAAAATTATAATATAAATCTGGAAAAATAAGAAGGTAAAGTTGGACAAGATCCAATTTAATAACATATCATGTATAAGCTAAGTAGTCATGATAATGGGAAATATTAGGAAAGCTTTATTTCTGATTTTGATTTTGTCATATAAAAGTATATATAAAAAGAAAAATTAGGAATGTGTAAGATTATTTTGCAGTATAAAAATCTCCCACTTGCAGGAAACATTTACAGAAAAAGAATATACCTCGCGTTAAGTATTTTTTCGTGCGAGTTTCTTTTTGTTCTTTTTTCTTCAGAGTTCGGAATCCTCTATCCTCGAGACTCCGTGATCCAAAGCCCTTAAATAATCTCCATCGCATCGGGAACTTTGGACTGTCTCGCGAGTAGATCTGCAGTAAAGTAGTATTTATTTATTTCGGACGAAACCTTCGATGAAATGCTTGCTTTCACTGGTGTCCAGAGGAGAAGCTTTACCATTAGCGCGCTGATGTGCCGAGCTTCGCAGCTGCTAAGCTTTGTAGTGGAGCGGACATGCGCAGAATTATATTCGGACATAATGTTTGGCAAGAAAGCAGTACATCACAGGGGCAGCGTTCACGACGGTAACTGAGATCGCAATAATTCCCTGACTTTTTATCAAGGTCATATTTGATCTCGGTCAGTGAAAAGAGCAGGTGCTTTTCTATTTGCAAAAGGAAAAAAAAGAAAAATTCCGCGACAGGGGGGGGGGGGATTGGGAACACTGGAAATTGATGTCTGTCGACTAAGACACTGAAAGGTAGTCGCCACAGCAAAAAATTTAGTCGCCTTGTGGCGACTGGCGACCGTAAATCTGCACCTATACGATTAAGCCGAAGGTTTTTAAAAAATTTCTGTCGACGTGGGCGGTTCAAACCAATTTTACCACCTTGGTGACCACTTGAGAAAGGTCGCCATGAGACAGCCATTTCTTATAACTCAAGACTTTAAAATGAAAAAATCCTTCGAAAGTACTTTTAGCAAGTTTTCTTCTTTTACAGGTAATAATGAGTGTGTGAATGTATCAGAATGTTTCGAGGAAAAATCAGTTTTTTTCTTTAAAGCACCAAAAATTAATACTGTTACTCTTCAAGGCTGGATTACCAAATAGCTAGAGTAGACAATTCTGTGGATTTTATTTGACTTGCATTAGCGAGAAGTAGATGGCTTCATCTGCTCCTGTTTCTATTCAGTTTCTCATCAAAATGTGCTTTGTTTTTCATGTGTCTGCACAAGTTTGATAAAATCTACGCTTTCATACGTTACGTCAAAGAAAAGGGCTCGCTTTTACCGGGTGTCCCAAAAATGACCGACGATTTTAAAATTCAACAACTTTCAAACGGTGACAGATATTAAAAATATTCTTGCAGGAGGGTTGTGTAGGATGTCAGGAGTTTTTTTGCTGCGACTCTTTATTTTAGTTCGAATTTCAAACAATGGATGGCGCTGAGAGCAATGGGTGCTCAGTCCAGACCCGATTTTTGGATCCATTCAATACATTTAAATCTCCTTTTTTCGCATGGAATAAGGGAGAGGCCAAAAAATCGAGCCTGAATGGAGCTGTTATGGCTTGCAGCACCCTCTATCGACGCTATTTGTAACTAAAACTCAGAATCGCAGCCTACAAACTCCTCACATCTTACATAACGCTCCTTCACGAATTTGTTTAATATCTGTCACCGTTTTCAAGTTATTGGATTTTAAAATCATCGGTCCTGTTTGGGACACCCGGTATGACATCGGAGAAAAGTTCTTTTCCAAAACGAAAACCACACAGAAGGAAAATTTAAAATCTCTCTTTTGTTTCTGTCTTGAACTTAAGTGCCTACGTAACGACAATTCTCTGGGAGATTATTCCGGATCTTCATCCTCCTCCTCTCTTCACTTCATTTCAGGAATGGTTTTTTTCTGTCTGTGTTATTTTGGCCGTTTGTAAGCGATGGTTTGGCCTTTATTTTCAGTCGAGGCTGTTCTAGTGTTTGAGCTGTTCAGTAAAGATCTCTCTATTTCTTATTGCACTATGTGTTTTTTTTTATGGCTTTTGCGGAATAAAAAGGTTACCGCGTTGATCATGAGAATCAGTCACATTAAGACTTTTTGTTCTTTTTTTCTTGGGGGATGAGAATCGTCGATATTTTCGGGTGTTAGACTAGCTTTAAATGACTCGTCAGGTTGAATCGCAGTTCCTTTCATTTCATTAGGCGTGTTTAATGTTGATTTCGCTGTTGCTGAAGCCCGTTCTCCAATTCAATCTAGCTACTTTCAGATAAATTCCTGAATTCATTTATATTCGTAAACGCACGAGCCTGGCAGGTTAGTATGAAATTGAATAATGTTTTTCATTTCACCGTAAAAACAAAGAATCTTTTAGAAAATGCTGTCCATGGAGATGTTTTCAATCGCTTATTTCCGAACGCAAACACCTGAGAAAGGGTGTCACGATACAATAATTGCTTATCACTCCAGATGCAAATCTTTTACCGAAAGAAGAAAAAACTACTGGATTCAATATGAATTATATAGGCATGACTGCTCATTCCAGGGTTTTGTGTTTAAAAATAAGTTCGTCAATTTGTCATAACGTTTAGGAAGGTTTTTTCCTTTTTAGCCCCCTGTAAACTATTTCTTTCTCCCAGCTTATTTTCTGTCGCCTTCAAAAACTAACGTTCCGTTGTATAAGCCAGCCTTAAAACAAAACAGATGTATCATTGTACTCTTAAATACTCTACTGCAATTTTTTTAACTTCTAAGCATCGCACATTTTCAATTTTTAGACCGTCGTATTGGGGGGGGGGGGGAGTACTTTTAAATGCAATTTGTTTGAAAACGGTATTTCCGTTTATTTTTGAAATATTCATTTTTTTGTAGTTTTTAGAGCCGTTAGCTTAATATTGGCAACGGAAGTACTCCATTTCTGTAGAAAGTAAAGGAAAAAAAGTTCTAAAATAGTAATAATATATTTTTATTGCCATTTTTTCATAACAACCGAAAGAAAATGTCATTAAAATACGTGGTATTTAAAAAATATATAAACGAATGATTTCTGTTAAAACAGGAAGTTATTACAAACTGTATTTAATTTTAAGTATCTCTATTAATGTTACAAACAAATGAAGGCCTATGAATCATGAGATAGCTGATTTTTTTTGTCGAGTTTCTTGAATGACGGCATCATTTTGCTGCATTTGTGTATTATTTCGCGATAGTGACGTCCTATGCATGCTTTACTGTAGACGTTTAAGAATGGATCGTCCATGTGAAATTCTTAAGGGGATGCGAATGATGTCATTTTACATAAAATAAAAGCGTGTGCTTGAAGTCTTGAAAATGAAATATGTTTTGTACTATTTATATATACATTTCTAAAAAAGCAGAATTCCTGTTTTCTAGTCTTTTCTTTTCTTTTAATAATGTAGAGCTTAAAGCACAGGTTTTTATCTAAAATATTATAACTGACTTACATCCTAATCCCGATCTGGACTCGGATGGAGTAAAACGTCCGATTCCCGTACAGCTGCGGGATCCCTTTCTTAATGTATTCGATCAGCGGTTCCTAAACTTTATTGTGACGCGATCCACATTAAGGTTTCAATTTTACGTGACGCACCCAAAATAGAGAAGGATGTACAGTAGGCCAAAAAAAAATTATACATCGGACATAGATTGTGAAATAATTTCCAACACTCTTTATTAAGAAATTTCATTTTTTTCTAGAATGAAATCGATATATCCATATAAGAAACTTAATTAAAAAAAAAAAAAAAAAAACAGTAAAAATCCATTTTGCTGAGATGTTATATATTCCCGCGGCCGCAATTTTAGATTTCTCGGTGATGTTTTGTTGGCGTTTATCGATAGGGTAACCCCAACGAGTGACGTGTTCTGACAACCTCGTTAAGCCTAACATGAGCATAAATGTTCTTGGCGACATTTACTTGGCAGAAAAGGGGTTTTCACGCCAAGAAAAAATCCAAGATGGTGACCGCAGGAATATATAACATCTGTTCCATCCATTTTCAGCAACATCTGAAATCCCTAACTGATCCCTATCTAAGAAGAGGATCTATAGAATTTTTTAAAAAAAACGCGCAATAGACTTAAAATGAGATAAGTTTAAAACTTTATACCAACCATGAAATTCCCTCGATTTTCGGTTTGTCCTGTAACGAATTCTTTTGTGTATCTCTACTACAGAAGAAACTTCACATTGTATCCGCAGCTATACAAAAAAGATTCATCGATCCCTACTACGCACTCCACAATCTATAACAAAGTGGTTGTAGTGCCCTACAGTAATCCTTTTTATTTCCATTAAATTTAAAGTAACAGAACATCGTTAAATGCACCACAAATGCATTTTTGCTCATAAATCCATTCTTCTGTGGGTCCCTGTAAAGGAAGTGTAAATGCTATTTATTCTAGACTTCCAAGAACACCTTTTTGAGCGTTGCCTATAGATTTCTTTTTCCTTTTAAATATCGTAGCATCCCTAGAATGCACTCGAAACGATTTTCCGAATAAGGTGCTTAGGCAAAAAGAATGAGAATCCTGATTCCGATCAAGAGCGCCCCTCTTATAGAATGGATGGTTCCTGTAAGCAGAGAAAGTGGAAGTGTATATGAAGTGGAAGTGTATTTTCGTCTATGGATTGAATGACAAAAACCTTTGGAATTCATTTACACCAAAATACTTTTGATGAGAAGACCTTAACCTCTTTTGCCCATAAGTCCTTTGGGATTTGATCGAAAAGTTTCTGATTATAGCAATTGCGCTGTTGCGCTCGTTCTTGGTCCACACTCTGATGAATGTTTCTGATGAATCTCTGATGAATACCCACGATCACCACTCGCACAGACTTCGAAAAATGCTCTTTTATCTTGATAGGCTGCCATCACCGATATATATACGTGATATCGGGCACGTTGTGAAAAGGATTATAAAAAAAAGAATACTAAACTTATTCAATTAAATTAACGAACGATTTATTAGCAAATTATTTACACATAATTCAAACATGGTTTACATTTTAAGAGCTCGGAAGGAGACGATCCGGCCCGATACTATGTTACATATACTAAGTACTTTCTGTGCACTGGGCTAATTCATTAAAATACCCTATTCTCTTCTCACATTACAGTATCTCATCAGGTTTATCGGAGGTTCACCTTAGATCTACCCTTTGCGTATCCTTTCGCTGAGCATGACTCAAATCTTTTCCCGGAACTATACTCAGGGGACATCAACCTCTTCTGTTAAGGTATACGCCAAACTCAATCAAAACTCTACGACCTATCTCCACCAGGTCTAACTTAGAACTACCGCTCCATCAGATGACCTTCAGTACCTACTAGATAGGGAATTCCTTTGTTCGCCTTATCTGTGGTATGCGTTCTTGAATAGCAAGGGGAGTAGGAGACAACGAAGCTTGTTCTATAGAACTATCTAACTAAAAATAGCTCAGATCAACTTATAGATAAGGAAATTTACTTTAAACCCCAAGCACGCAGAAGTGATACATAGGTAATACAATACATAAGTAAAAAGGTAACATCAGATAATAGTAATCCTAGTTAGTTATCTACTCATTAGCGTCAGAAACCTGACATACAGGGATGTAGTGGAGGGTATACGGGGGTATACGCCGTATACCCTCTGGATTTTTTTAAGGACCGCCGTATACCCTCTGTTTCTCAAGAAAGCTATAGTATATAAACTCCAGGGTATACGCTCTGCCTTGAGCGTATACCCTCTGCTTAGAGAGTATACCCTCTGTTTTTTTTACGACTACACCACTGCTGACATACACATTTTTCTGTTCGAAAAGGGATGTATCTGAGTCGCCGGCAGGTCGTAAGCTGAATATCCCTACTTAGAGGCTATATGCGATAAAATGCACGTAGAGCTCCGATTCAACCGTTTGTACCTGAAAGAGTCATGAGATGGAAGTGGAAAAAAAGGATCATTGTAAAATAAGGCTTTTGTAAACATAATATTCATTCAATTTGAATTATAACAATGTCATGATAGGATAAGTTTTCCCTTGAAAACATTGTAAATAAGGAAAACTATGTGTTGAAGCGTATTTCTTTCCCTTAGATTTAAGATTGGTAGAGTTTTACAATGAGATGGTAGAATATTTCTAGTTCCGCTAAGCCTGTCCGTAGAGCTAGAAAATGAGCTAGTCCAGCAAAAAACGTGTGTGGAGAATCATCGCTGCACTTCGCCAGTGATACAAAAGAAAATAGGGCGTATACCTAAATGGAATCATAAAATAGGGCATAGGAAAAATATAAGTTTTTAGCTGGGCCCCTTCTACTCGACTCCATTTAAACACAAGCGTACGTTATTCCATTTTACGGATGCATCCTTTATAATCTGTTCGAGAACGAAATTAAGAAATGCATAAAAACAAGAGCCCGCTCTACGCAAAATTTAGGATTCCAGATCGCTTCTTTAAGAACGCTTTAAAAACATTATTTCTGTCTCTTTACGATGCACTCAAAAAAGAAGATATTTCGTGTTTTAAAAAATACCTTCTCTATCTTACTTAAAAGGAAAGATTCGAGACATTTTTCAAACGTCTCATTTACGTTTTACGGGATAAGACAAGGATAAATTCCATCCGCGGTGGTCCCTCATTCGTATGTTTCGCGTCTTATGCATGATTATGAGTCATGCAAAGTAGAAGAGGATGGGAATTTCTGAGATGAATAATCGAGGGTCTATCGGCCGCTCGCTCTTGGCGTGCATTTTAAGCGTACATAAATACTGTTGGAGGATAAAATAGTGTCATAATATATTTGCATATAAATATAGGTATACAATCAATCTCGGATCCGTTGAGAAGCATGGGTACGTAAGGGAGAGATAAAAGCCCGTATTCGCCGTTACTCATACTACCCGTGAACGTAATAAAATAACAAGAAAGAAAAAATCATGCGTCCAGCATAGACCCTGAAACACTTTCCAACACATTCAGAATAATGCAAAAAAAACGGCACCTTTTGAAAAATTAAAATATTTCGTCTCATTCAACCCTATGGAAACGCATAACACATTTCAAAACCCAATTTCATCTGTTCCAGTCTACAATCGGAAAAAGATCCGAATGTTTTCAGCAGACCTGTATACGATAGATAGATTTGTATCTATCAAGCCAAATTTCCCTTCAGCCATTTCCTCCAATAAGGAGAAGGGTACGTGAATACATTTGGGCAGCCCTGTAGAGGAGCTTTAGAATTCATATGTAACAAGTAACAGGCAAAAAAGTCCTTCCGGCCAGTGCCGGGAGGAAGAGGTAGCTTTCATAATCCTTATTTTAAAAAAGCCAAATTATATCATTCAAACACACGAAGCTCAATTTAGTGGAAACCGAATATAGGAGATTCAATACTAATTTTTATCAATATAATGAATGAGAATTTCGCGAAATTAGTCAGCTTTATCCAAGCTGCTTTTCTTTAAAGTAACTTATATTTGGCTGCCAAATTCGGCGATTTCTTAAAGTGCCTGCCATTTTAAGACAACATGGTGGATGAGGCTAAGCAGTGAACTTGGTCGAGACCTTAGTAATTGATGTGCACATGCTCACTCACATCGGAATCGGTTAATATATAGGAGTGCTGTCGCATGCAAAAAATCAGATTTTTCAAAATGTCACCCACAATAGAAATTGAAACTGCTATATCTGAGCCATTTGTTAAGGTAAAGACAAACAAAAAATGCTCCTGAATCCTTATATCAAGATCAAATACTTAAGAAAGAAACCTTTTTCAATTTCTAATTTTTTTGCACCTCACTTTAAATATATATATATATTTTTAATTTAATGGTCGCCATTTTGAAACAAGATGGCTGATGAATCTGGCCAGCGAACTTGGTCGAGGTGTTGATGTATACTATCCACATGCCTTCTTACATCGAAATAGGCGAATGCGTGTGTTATCGCGTGACAAATACAAGATCGTTTCAAAATGTTAGCCATGCTAGAAATTCAAAGTGCTATAAATCAACCATTTTTTAAGATATAAACAAAAGAACAAATTTTCAGAAACAAAAACTGCTCCGGAATCTTTGTATCAAGGCCAAACACATAAAAAAAAATCTTTTTCATTTTCCAATTGTTTAATACCTCATTTTGAATTTTAAATTTAATTTTTTTAATGGCAAACCTTTTGAAACAAGATGGCGAATGAAGCTGGCCAACGAACTCGGTCGAGACATTGGTATGTACTATGTACAGACCAAGTTACATCCAAATAGGTTCATAAATACGCCTTTTATCGCGTGACAAAATTCAGGACGTTTCAAAATGTCAGCCACGCTAGAAATTCAAAATGGTATAACTCAGCCATTTTTTAAGATATAGACGAAACAAAAACTGCTCCGGAATATCTGTATAAAGGTCAAATACATAAGAAAAAAATATTTTTCCATTTTTAATTTTTTGGTACCACATTTCAAGTTTAAAATTTTTTTAAAAATTTTAAATGGCCGCCATTTTGAAACAAAACGGCGGATGAAGCTGGGCAACGAACTCGGTCGAGACATTGGTATGTACTATGTACACACCGAATTACATCGAAATCGGTTCATAATTACGGGAGTTACAGTGTTACATAGGTCATATATATATATATATATATATATATATATATATGGATATATATATATATATATATATATATATATCAATTTTGAACGGAGGGTGGTTTCGGGGTCTGGGGGTCATGATCGATGAAAATATACCAAAATTTTTTGAAATAGCTTTCCTCCGAACGGCTGCAATAGGTAGCTTTTTTGTAAAGAAAGCTACCTAAAATTAACTACATTTAAAAGCGCCTACCGAATTTTAAACCGTACACTCTAACCATGATGACTCAAAGACAGCACTGTACTGTAGACGATTTCTTTCCGGTGTCCCTGCCAGTGAATAAAAAATGCCCTGTTCTAACGGGATCGTAGTGACATCCAGTGATGGATATCCGTTTCAGTACATTTGAAAGAGCATTCAAATACTCTGCAAATGACTTTTCCCCGCTCTACCCTCATGGAATGGAATACTTTTGAGTTGTGCCTGTCCACGAACTATGAATACTTCCTACTTCCTATACACTACCCAACATGCTTGGCGTGACTCTCCGTAACCTTTATCCATCGCATGGAAATCCGAGTCTATGGAGGGGGGTGAGAGCGTGGACAGACGGACAGACGAACCGAATGCAATAAGCACTTTTTCAACTTTGTTGGAAAGTGTTAATAAAAATCTTAAAAGTAGACACAGGATTCAACTCGTGAACACTCGTGATCTTAATTAATGTTAAATTAACTTCCTATAGCAGAGTTTTCTGGAAAGACTCACACCCCATTAAAATAGTCACTGGCATTTTCAGATGATTCATTCCACATATACTTTTTATAGTTGAGAAAATACGAAAGCTAAATTTTTATACGGCCCCCGTAGAGTAAAATTTGCAGTTAGGAAAATTTTCCTTACCATTCCTGATTTAAACACAAGAAATTCCAACTTCCTATCTGCAAAACTCACAGAGAGAGGCCCGTTTAAATAATTCTTCAGGTTTTAGGGGATTAGACATTAAATTAAAATGTGTGTCATTCAAGAAACAATGCCACTTTAAGAGTTCCAAGAAATAGGTAAAAAATGTATTTTGTTCAATTAGAATTTTGATTTTTTTTTCTTTTTTTGTGATGGTTCGCCCTATAATTTTCAAAAAAATCACATCGTAAAATTTCTCATTTTAAATTTTGAAAAAAAAAATTTAAAACGATCATTATTTTTTTAAAGTGGAGACATTTAAAATCGTTTGTCGTTTCAACATTTTTCATTTAAGTAAAGAGGGAAAAATAATTTAAATCAGGATTTTCTTAAAAATTAATTTAAAAAATATTAAAAATATAAATTTAAAAAAAGATGTAACTCATTAAAAGAAAAATCATATTTTCAAAAGTAATTTTTTTTTTAATTTTCCGAAACAAAATGAATGTAAAATAATCAAAAAAAGGCATGTTCCAAGTTTTCGCCTTTTCTGTTTAAAGAGATTCCTTGATTTAACAAAGATTCCTTGACTTATAATATTTAATGACAAGAAATGTTTGAAAAAAAATGCAATTTAACAAATTACAACGACCATTTGGAAAATTTCGAAGACTAAAATTTAAGACATAAAAAATCGCACGAAGTGGATCCTACATGACGTACGCCATGAATTAAACATTAATAGTATTATGACACGTAAAAATTGCAAGCGCAAAAATCGCCTGCGACTCGTACGTATTATCCACCTGAAACTTACGTATTATACAAGCTTTCATTGGTCGTTCGGGAAAAGGCTTTTCCATCGTCAGATTTCCAAGAAATCTGATGACACATTTTAAATGAAATTTCATTCTTAAGCTTACGTTTAAGCTTAAACATCCGACAATATTACTTTTTACACCTTCGGATAGAAAAAAACATATACTTTTAAATGCAATTTGTTTGAAAACTGTATCTCAATTTGTTTCTGAGTTATTATTATTATTTTGTTTGTAGTTTTTATTACTTTTTTGTCATAGTGGCAACACTCTGTTGTCCATCTCTGTTGAAAGCAAAGGGAAATACAAATTACTGTATAGACCCATCAGAAAACGAATAAAATGCGGATTAAACCCATAAAAATGTTCAGATATGTTTTTGATTTCCTACCCTGACAGAGAACAATAACCATTTTTCCAAATGGTTAAAAAAAATGCATTTAAAGTTTTAAACAAAGATAGGCTTTTTAATAAAATGTTTAAATGCTTTTTGAAAAATTGCAGGTGAGTCAGTAACGTCTTCCTGCAGCTTAAACTTCCGATTCAGATTAACTTTTGCCCTTTCCACCTTCTTTCTGTAGTATTTAAATGTCCGTTAGTTGATTTAAAACAAGGCTTTTCTAACATGCTGATTAAAAAAATTTTCAAAATTTTAGCCCTCACAACTTCGGGTTTTAGATCGTCCGTTTCTATTCTGGGACCTTACCGGACCTAACGTATTTTTTCATACTGAACCGGGACTAGCTTCCTTCTTCCTAGGTCTGCACTGGGCGAAATTTTCAGCCTTGTCAACCCGTATTAAAATCATTGCCTCTGACGGACCTGATCCGTACAAAAAGCAGCAAAATTTGGCTCAGCCTAAAAGTTTTTTACAGAAAATGTATATATTTTTAAATCGCCATTATTTTACAATTACAGTTTAAAATTCATTTTTTAAAAGAATAGTAGTTTAAAGGCAAAAGAATTAAAATACAGTGAAACTAGTGAAAAAGAACCTGCCTAGGACGGAATCCTGTCTTAAACAGAAAAATAGGTTGATCCATGCAAAAGGAATATTATAATACCTGAGAAAAGAATAGAGTACATAAACACCTCCTAAGAAGGGAACTTGTCTATAACGCATTTTTTTTCTTTCCTATGTGATTCCGTCTTAGAAGATTTAACTGTATAGCCTTTTTCAAAGTCTCCAATGCATGGAATATGGATTAACGATATTAAATGACTAGAGAACAGGAATTCCGCTTTTTCAAAATTTAGCGTCGCCCCCGGCATGTCCGTTATTTCATTTTCTTCTGATGGCTTCTATTATTATGAAACAGCCATTATAAATGAAGTGTTAGGTGAAGATGAAAGAGCAGTCGTAATAAGTTAGAACTCTGATTTTCTGGTCGGAATGGCGGGAAAATGGCCATAATTCTTTCTGAAAAAAAAATGGCCATTTTTTTTTTATTTTATCTTCAAAGAGACATATCTACATCAAAAGGAGAAATGCTCTAATTTAATCTACAGTAAACGGAGATCTACAGAGATAACACGTGATATAAAGGGAAAACTTTTTACTTTCTTTTATCTTCAATAGAAGAAAGTATTGTAATTGAAATTTTTTTCGACTTCCGGTTTTCGACGGATTTACACGTTTTAGGGATCAAAGATCACAAAAAACATGTTTATACAAAATGTCTGTCTGTCCGTGTATCCGTATGTCTGTGTGTCGCCATTGTACCATCAAAAATTGTATGAAGTTTTGCATAGAATTGAACCAATTTTTTTTTTAAAGTTTTTGGCTATGGTAAGCATATCCTCCATTAATTTGGAAAAAATCCGCCGGTAGGGGGCGCTGTAATAGCAATTTTTGTGCATTTTGAATATTGTACCATCGAAAAGTGTATGAAGTTATGCATAGAATAGAACCAATTTTTTTTGTGTATGTTTTTGGCCATGGCAAGATGCTCCTCCCTGAATTTGGAAAACATCCGCCGGTAGGGGCGCTTTAATAACGATTTTTGTGAATTTTGAATACTGTACCATCGAAAAGTGTATGAAGTTATGTATAATTCTAAAATAAAAATACCAATAAAACTAATTAAAATGAAATATTGACATGAGATAGAAGAAAGTTTTGGGATTGGCATATCCAACTAGTTTTATAGTATATATACATCATATGAACAACACCAAACATACCTAACTAATAACACTAAAAAAGCACTATTATTATAAAATGCAATTTTTATATTCAAATAAAGTTTTGAAATTAATTAAAAGAGACACTTCGGCATGAATTAATAGCCGAAGAAATTACCAAAGATTTCGTGACTGACAGCAGTCCTTTTTAATTCCTTTTATTTCAGTTATTGAAGCGCGTCGTTTGATTGCATACCTGTGAAATTCCTGTTCTATTTATATTATTTTATTTTATGGATGAAGTTTTAACTTTTTTATGGAATATTAGGCGGAAAAAATGCTAAACTACTTATATTAACTTAAGTGCAAACGGATTTATCTTTCATAATCGTCTGCACGATAGAGATATAAAAAAATAATAAAAAAATGTTGGAACGTTATTTTAAAACCATAAAAAATGAGTCAAATGCGATTACAGTCTTCAAACAAACTGCGGTACAGTTTTGAATTACCTTTTGCAGAGTGTTTGTCCTTTATAATATAAGTACAGTAAAACTTCTTCGGCAACGAACACTCCGAAATAGAGAACACCTTAGCAAACATTTTTTCAATCTCTAACACAAATACCATTTGCATATACAGTGAAATACGTTTAACACGAAAACGCTTAACATGAAAAATCGGTTAACACGAAAACGCTTAACATGAAAAATTGGTTAACACGAAATGATATAGCGGCCCGGACAGTAAACTATGCAATTTAATACATTTTTTTATCTTTTAACATGAAACAAAAATCGCTTAACACGAAAAAAATTCGCTTTCGAGCTAGTTAGTTTGAACTCCAATTGCTGAATCTTGTGTGAAAGTCAGTGAATTTCGTGGTTTTTTTTTTTTTTTTTTTTTTTTTTTTTTTTTTTGTAAATTACCTTATGTTTTATTAGCACAATGGCTAAGAAATCGGTGCTAAAACAAACTGCTATTTCGCTTCAAATGAAGACGATGCTGCTTGATGCAGTGGATGAAAAAGATGGACGAAAACAGAAATCTGCAAAGAGTTTGGCATTGCTAATTCTACTTTATCAACAATAACAAAAAACAAGGAACCCATTACGAGCAGTTGAGCGCAGTATGTTTAAGCCAGAGACAAAACGTATGTGAACTGCTAAGCACGAAGATTTAGAGACAGCTTTGCTTATTTGGTTCCAACAAGCTAGATCTCAGAATGATGAAAAAAACACTTAAAAAAAAGATATCTCATTTTTTCCCACTGAAACAATATATTTTATTGCTTTTTAACCTAATGGATGCAACTTTCTAGGAAATCGAAATAAAATTTGACGATGTCGAAAATGTTTGAGTTTTGTTCTTTTTTTTTTTTTTTTTTTTTTGCGAATCTTTTGACGCGAAATTCTTTTAACACGAAAAAAATGTTCGCTCCCCTCAGTTTCGTGTTAAACGTATTTCACTGTATTTACCTCAGAATAGCAGACACCTCCGTATAATGGGCACCCCCTTTTTTGTCATCCATTTAAATGAAAGCTGTTGTTTTGTACATCATCCATCACTTGTTGTGTTTCTTTAAATATTTCCAGTTTTGTTTCAAAAAGTTTTGAATGAAATTTCTTAAAAATTTGTCAATCGGGTTACTTCCATTGTTCGAAAGAAAAGGAAGAATTATTATATCTTTATGGATGACATTTTCCTACTTCTATACTGATACAAATTTGCAACGCTGCAAATGATGACTTCCATTAATCAAAACATTTTTTGTATTTGATTAAATGAATAATAGAATGCCAGTGATCCCCTTTTTTTGACCGCGTCCCACCTAAAAGTTTACAAAATCGCGATAGCCTCCGTTCCTCCCCTCTGAAACACATAATTTTTAATTTATTAAAAATGAACTGTTATTCACTCGAAAGAAGCCTTAAAGATAATTAAATATAATAAATCCGTTCACATTCAAAAGGGATAAGGATGAAAAAAAATTATAAATAAGATTTTAACATAACTCTGAATTTCAATGAGACCATACCTTTTCACATTTACATCTAGAAAAACTTTGTAGTTCTTTGGCAACTTACCTGAGACACAAAAGTGTTATATAATCTGTATTTTTACATTCAAGAATTTATTTTAATTTCATTTTTCATTACATTTGATAAAATTGATACTTTTTATAATTGATTTTTGTTCTTCATTAAGAACAGGTGAAGTTTTTTAAACGCTGAGACTGTATGAATAACAGAAGTAGCAATTCTGGGTTTGCAGCTTTATCAATTTTAAGTTGTCTTTTTCCTTTCACCTCATAACATACTTATCGTATTATTAATTTTATGAAAGTTGTACATCTTTAAGATATTTTAAACATTTTTTTAGGTTAAATGTATTCAACATAGCCAATTTTAGATATATCCTTAGGTAATTTATTATGTAAATCTCCTTCAGGTGACAAATTGCACTGTTAGGAGAAATACAAGTTTCAATAAATATTAAAAAAAGAGGTGTGTAACACTAAAATAATATTAAAACTAAAAAAAATTAAAAGTTTTTAGTTATATAAACGATTCTAAATACTAAAAAATATGCATACAATTATTTCGATAAAAATTGTTTTTTGAACTTTTAAGGGGAACTTTTGGAAAATTAATTTTTATTCAGGTATTTTTTTAATTTTCACGTATTATTACTGTTTTAAGTTTACAACACCGCTTTTATTAAAAAATAAAGAAGAGCTGAAAGAGAATGGCTTAGTAACAAAACTGAAATTGCCCCTCTCAACAGTTGAATTCCCATCCCATGTTGGGAACCTCTGCTTTAGGCTATTAAAAAATCTATAGATTTAATCTAAGCAATTCCTGGGGTTTATTTATAACTGAACCTTTAGCGAAAATGTTCATCATAAAATTGAAAAACGGCAGCCTTCTTCAGCAAAACATCGGTGTCGCCTCCGTGTATGAGCTTACAAACATTCATCTGACCGGTGCAAATCATAATTTACATTTTTACAAAAACAGAACAGAATCCGGCAAACTGCAAGACATTATGTCGAAAAACAAAACTTCTCATGTGAAAACGGAAACTGGACTAGAAAGAAAAAAAATACGCTTTAGACAGAAAATTGTTTAGAGTAAAAGAAAAGGGGCCTATCAATAAAGCTCCGAAAACAAAAATAATAGTGGAAATGGCGACAGTGAACTTTGACCTCATGCGTCAGCATTTCTCCTGAATTGGGTTCTATCGTCAAAACTCAATCAGGGAGATTTCCGGACTAAACAACGAATTTCCATTCCAGACCGAAAAAAAAAAGGAAAGGAAGAAAACACCAAATAAATTCCATCCAGGTTTTCATTACTCCGAAAGTGAGTCGGCCCCTCCTTTTATACGTACAGACTTATCTATTTATTTATTAGAAAGACATTTTAAAAAAAAATAAATATACTGACAAATCTTTTGACGGTATTTTCTTTTTCTTTTCTAGAATTTTTTTAGCCCGAAAACTGGCATAAAAGGTTGCGACTCCATTAATTTTTTTTTTTTTTTAACTTTTAGATGAGCGCTCGAAAAAATCGCTAGTAAATTTGAAATTATTTATTAAAAGTTATATAAAAAAAAAAAAAAAAAAAAACACGAAAAAGGCGTTTTCGCCGAGCTGACCTGATAAATAATGCAAATATTATTTTACATTGGAAATTTATATTGGCGAGAAATTCTCCTTGTTTTCTGGCTGGGGCGACGTTTGGTCAAGTATATATTTTGGAACGTGTGTGTGTGCGTGTCCACCCTTACAAGGGCAATTGTGTAAGTGTATGTATATGTATGTGTTAAGACCAAAGTTCGAAGTTTGGACTCATTGTCCCTGATGACGATGTGTTATCTGGATATTTTGTGGCTTTCTTCGAATTCAGAAGTTTTGTTTTTCGACCTATTATTTTGAAATTTGCCGGCTTCTATTCTGGAAACCCCGTTTTTTTAAAAATGTAAATTAGGATTGCACCGGTCAGATGAGTGTTTGTACGCTCATTCATCGAGGCGATGCCGATGTTTTGCTGAAGAAGGCTGCCGTTTTTCAATTTTTGTCTAATAATTAGTGTCCTAAATGAAACTTAAATAATACAAGGTAGTACTCAGAGTGTTCTGTAGCGCGATCTAATTGCGAGAAGCACGCCAGATTTTGTAAGAAGACGAAACAAGACGAGGGACAAAGCATTCCACGAAAAAAACAGTTCCAAAAATCACCACTAGGGTGATATGTAGCGCTGTGTAACAAAAAAGAGAGTTTTAAAAAATGTGGAATCAATTCTAAAATAAAATTACCTTTTACTTAGCACCTTTTAAAGATTTTAGTATTGATTCTGCATTTTTTAAAACTCGCTTTTCTGTTACACAGCGCTACATATTCCCCTAGCGGTGACTTTTGAAACTAATTTTTCCGCTGAATCCTTCGTCCTCCGTCTTGTTTCATCTTCTTACAAAATTTGGCGCCATTCTCTCAATTAGATCGGACCACAGAGCACTCGGAGTACTGTCAGTTGAATGATGGCCATCTTGTATATTGCATTTAATCATGGCACTGTACTCATAAAGTGTTGAATGAACTGCATGTTGTGCAGTTACAGTTTAGAAGCACTTATCCTTCCATTTCCAACGTGATATGGAATCCAACTTATTACGGATTTTTAACCATTTGGAAAAATAGTTATTGTCCTCGGTCAGGTTAGGAAATCAAAAACATATCTGAGGCGTTTTATGGGTTGAATACGCATTTTATTCGTTTTCTGATGGGTCTATACAGTAATATGTATTTTCTCTTTACTTTCAACAGATATGGATACTTCTGTTGCCACTATGACAAAAAAGTAATAAAAACTACAAAAAAAAATGAATGACTCAGAAACAAATTGAGATACAGCTTTCAAACAAACTGCATTTAAAAGTACATTTTTTTCCTCATACGACGGTATAAAAAGTAATAGTGTGGGATGTTTAGAAGTTTAAGAATGAAATTTCATTTAAAATGGGTCCAGGAATATGAATGATTAATCCATGGCACACGTAATGTATGACCAGCTCCGTAGAAGTTTTAAAAATTGACAGTACCGAAAAATATAATCCATGGCGTACGTAATGTAGGATCCACTCCGTGGGATTTTTTATGTCTTAAATTTTAGTCTTTCAAAAAGTCATTTTCCAAATCGTCGTTGTAATTTGTTAAATTGCTTTTTTTTTTTGGGGGGGGGGGGTGTTGGGAGGTGGTGGGGGTCCTTTTAGGCTAGGACTCAAAAGATATAGAACTATAACAGGAATCGTAAATAAAATAAAAGATATATTGTGAAGCAGACTCTTCACTGAACAAAATAAAAAGAAAATTACGAATGCATAAAAAGAGAGGGGCCACTGACTCCGTGGTTATTTTTGTTGTAGAGAAAGCTTAGAAGAAATTTATTCTCAAAAGAAATCCCTTTTTCCTGTTTGGAATAGAAATTCCTTATTTTTCCGGAAATCCCCCTAATTGAATCGGGAGGTTGAATACAATTCGGGAGAAACGCTGACGCAAGACGGCGAAGTTCAGTCTCGCGTTTTTTGCTCTCGTGAACTTGTGGGTGGCTTTTCTTTTGTTCCGTCGTCGAGACTTCATTTGCGTACGGTAGAAGGTCATGGAATTGAATATCCAAACAGAATGAAAATCAATGTGTCAGAGCATATAAACTTCGTTTTAACGATAAAATAGCACAAGTCAAAGTTTTAGCCCCCGATAGGCTGGTTGGTTGGTTGTGTTTATGACGGTCGTTATGGGTGGCTTTTCTTCACAACATCATCACAACATCTTCATTATATCAACACGAGGGATATAGGCCCTAAGGGGGGTAAGTGCCCTTCGTGGGGGGTCTTTCTAAGGGAACCTAACCCGTATTTACGCTTGGAAATCCAAGGTTCGAAGAAAATCACGAAACTCCGAACGATTAGGCCTACGGGCGCGATTGGGTTCGAACCCAGCACCTCCTCTCTACTGCCATTTTTAGATGCGTTCATCTATATATATTGTTCTCTTTCGTAGCGCGAAAAAAACAGCTGAATTTGTAGCTTGCTTTTTGGCAACAACCACAGCGACGATTCTCAGTGGTTAATTTACGGTCACATGACCCGACCCATTCAGCAAAAACCGTTTGAGCGATGTATGAATACAAATTGCTATTGGTTCGTTTTACGGTGACGTGTTGAATTCAGCGAATCAGCTTTTTGATCAAGATTGTATTTATACACAGCCGAAAACCTTTTGTTTACAATTCGTTAGCGTTGTACACAGCGTCTTCGTATAGCATCTTATAATAGTTTTAAAAGTTTTCCATTATTTTTGCATGCATTATTTTGAATTTCAAAAATTTGTAACTATCATAATGTTAAAATGCTTTATGCCCGTTCGTAGCAGTACCTAAATGTATTTTTATTTGCATTTTCGAAAAAGTTTTGCATTACTTTTTATGCATCAAAATTTTTGTAAATTTCATATGTTGCTCGCTCGGATCGCGTAGCAGTCCAACTAAAAATATTTTTTATTGTGTTTCACTAAGGTTTTAAATTATTTCTATTTCCAAGGTACTTTTTTTAGTTTATTATTTTACATTTCAAAATTTTTAAATGTCATAATATTAGAGTGATCTATAACCATTAGCTGGACCATCTAAATACATTTTTATTTACAATTTTAACAAAGTTTTACATGACTTTTGGTACTTTTCGGTTAGCCGGGCGCCAGTGTTATATATACATATTTATATACATACATATATGTAAATATACATATGCATACACATACACATATTGTATATATACACACATATATATATGTAAATATGTATGTATATATGCATACATTTATATACACATATATACGTATATATAACACTGGCGCCCGGATAACCGAAAAGTACCTGACTTTTTTATACATTAAAAATTTGTAAATTTAATATGTTATAATGATTTATGATTGCCAGGGCCCAACTAATGCAGGGGCATGCGGGGCAGCTGCCCCGGGTCCCCGATTTGATCTCCCCCCATGGTCAGATATAAGTTTTAGTTAAAGGAGAGCCAAATGATAAAAAATATCCAAATTTGACCAGATTCTAATTTAAAGTGTTTTTCATTTTGTGATATTTAATTTCTTCCTTACTGATTTCATATTTTTTTTTAAATACATAATTTTAATTAAAATATTACAGTAATATCGCACATCTGTTATCTGTTGCTTTCTGTTTTCATATTACGAAACTTTATACCAAAGTACTTTAAGGCATCATGGGGAAGGCAGTAACAACATAAAAAGTATTGAAAATTGTTGCTATTATTATTAAATGCATGCCACCACTTGCCTTTCTATAGGATGGAATTGCCCAAATGCATGTTCATTGAAGCCAAAGATTAAGTTAACTAGAAAAGTATTAACACAAACAGCCAATAATGCCTGAGAGAACTGTATTTACATTTTAACGGGTCACATTTATCCTTATATTCCTATAACAAAATAAAATTTATGCTATAGTTTCTTAAAGTTATCTTTCTTGTACCATACTGTATAGAGATGTGAATAGTACTTGGTATGAAATTTTAGTCTACATACAACAGGTATGAAGTTTAGTTTTTGTCATTTCAACATAATTCATGAAAAATTTCAAAAGATCGAAGGGAGCCTCCCGAATAATGTTTGCCCCAGAGGCCCCCCCCCCCTCTGCGGGCCCTGATGATAGCACTCATTCTGGCTGGAATTTACACAAATAGTGGCGAGCGAGCGAAGCAAGCTGGAATTGCCTAGAGATCCCAATGTAAATTGCTTAGGCAATTTACATTGGCGGGCGAGCGTTATAGCGAGCAGGAGGCTGAGCCCCTTAGTAATTATATAAATACATAAGTACCCAACCGAATAGCCTGAAATTTTAAATATACAATGGTTGCAAAATTTTGTCGAGTCATTTTAAATTTTATGAAAATCGAATGTATAGTTCAATGACAGGGACAATCAAAAGTTTTCCGTTACAGGACGGCCCATGGAAAAATATTACTGTAATTGCATTTTAATGATGTGGCAGACTTTCGAACCGAATGAAATGGATAGGCACTTATTGAAGTACACTAAAATATGCATTCAGTACACGATCCGGTGCAAAACATATTTATCAAACGAGTTATAGTAAGAACGCACCTCATTGGCCGCGTTTGACGTCCTTGTATAAACAACCTCACCCATTTTCAATTTTTACACCGTCGTATAAAAAAAATAATACTTTTAGCTGCAATTTGTTTGAAAACTGCATCTCATTTTATTTTTGAGATATTATTTTTTGAAGTTTTTAACGCCCTTTCTGTAACGTTGGCAACTGAAGTACTCCATTTCTGTAAAAAGTAAAAGTGAAACAGTTGGAAAATAATGGTTTGTTGTCATTTTCTTATAAGAACTGAAAAAATATTGTAATTAAAATGCGCGCTATTTTGAAAAAATATAAATGAATGATTTCTCATACAACATGGAGCTATTATTATAAACTATTTTTAATTTTAAGTATGCCTATTAAGGTTACAAACAAGTGAAGACATACATTATTGTTAAAAAGGAAAACAAATCTGCCATCCCAAATAGTTATGTGCGGCACCTGACACCCTCTAGCGAGGCATGTGGGACATGGAAATGTGTAACACTGTTACGTACGTAAGAAATAAGTACCCAATGTGTTGAACGGAGCCATTCCCATCATCACAGAGGATGGAAGTGATTTCGAGTCCAGTTCAACAGAAGCCTCTTCTTAGAGGGGATCTTATGTAACCCGAAAGCAAAATCCACTTCCCCATCTTACCTGGTATTACTGTGGTTCCTTAGAAAACGACGGACCGTGAAATGTTTCCGCTTAAGGGGGCCAGAAAAGCAAAAATCAATTTTTATTTTTTTATATCATTCAATAGTTTAAACTTTTATCTTTACAACGATGTATCACACATGTTTATAGTATATATATAAAAAAAAATAAGTGTTGAAATGATTCATTCTTCCTAAGAGTACTTCACAGCTTAATGGCCATTTAAATCTTTCATTGACTTTTTCTCAAAACTTGGATTTTTCATGTTTGCGTTCCTTTTTACTTTCTTCTATCTTTACAAGAAGAAAGTATTGGATTCGTAAAAATTTTCGACTTCCGGTTTTCGACGGATTTACACGTTTTAGAGGTCAGAGATTCCAAAAAACATGTTTTTACAAAATGTCTGTCTGTGACTCTGTGAGTCTGTCTGTCTGTTTGTCTGTCTGTGTGTATGTGACACAAATTTTGTGGGCGCTCTATCTCAAGAACTAATGCACGAAATTTAATAAAAATTTATATTCAAGTAGTCCCTAATATAAATTGGTGCTGATTAGGTTTTGGTGTAAATCGCCCAACAGGTGGCGCTGCTATGCTGCATTTTTCGCGATTTCTGCACTAGCTCTATTTCAAGAAATAATGCACGGATTTTCATCAAACTTCAGATTCAGTTAATACTTGATATGAATTGGTGCTGGTAACGTTTTGGTGCAAATCGCCCAACAGATGGCGCTGCTATGCTGAATTTTGCAGCATTTACACGATATTAGTAATAGCTCTATCTCAAGAAATAATGCACGGATTTTCATCAAACTTCAGATTCTGTTAGTGCTTGACATGAGTTGACGTTTTGCACCTTGTGGTGTAAATCGCTCAAGAGGTGGCGCTGCTTTGCTGCATTTTTTGTGATTTCCACAATAGCTCTATCTCAAGAACTAATGCTTCGGTTTTCATCAAACTTCAGATTCAGGTATACCTGGATATGAATTACTGCTGTTTATGTTTTGCTGTTAATCGCTCAACAGGTGGCGCTGTTATGCAGCATTTTTCTCGATTTCCACAATAGCTCAATGTCCAGAACTAATGCACGGATTTTTAATCAAACTTCAGATTCAGTTAGCCCTTGACATGATTTGTTGTTTTGTACCTTTTGGTGTAAATCGCTCAACAGATGGTGCTGCTGTGCTATATTTTTTGTGATTTCTACAGTAGCTCTAGCTCCAGAACTAATACACGGATTTTCATCAAACTTCAGATTCCGGTATACCTTAATATGAATTAGTGCTGTTTGTGTTTTGGTGCAAATCGCTCAACAGGTGGCACTGCTATGCTGCATTTTTCAGAGTTTCCTCTACAGCTCTATCTCAATAACTAATGCACGAATTTTCAGCAAACTTCAAATTCAGGTATACTTTTATATGAATAAATTGATGTAATTTCTTTTACTATTTAAATGATTTAATTGACGTGATTTATATAGAAGAAAGTTTTGTGATGGCCACAACATACTAGTTTTCAATGTCTTTATATTGTGTTAGAGTGTATACTTTAACACAGGTATTGAATTTTTTGTTGAGAATTATTGGTTTTAGGCAGTGAAATCTTACCAAAAATGGTCATTTGAAAATGACTTTCAATCCATAATTAATAATTTATTTTGAGTTTCACTTAGAAAGAAAAAGGTGGTGTTAAAATACGTAAATGATGTTATTCTAACGACTCTAAAAAAGGTAGACCTCTCTCTTTCACCCTTTCTGAGAAAAAGTGGGTGAATTTAAGATGGCGGAGATAGGGCTTTCCCGGTCCCCTTGAGGAGACCGTGGATCTTTATTTGAGCAAAGTCCAAAATAGAAATTTCTCTTTCTGTGTACTGTTATTCTCCCATTTGTGCTACGTCATTCGTGGAAAACCTCATGTAGAGGCGATTATTTTACGCAAAATGACAAGTGTTTTAATTTTGTTCACAAACAATTTTTTGGCATTTATAATGTACTTTAAATCTGTTTTTCTCAGTGCTGATGTTTCGGCTTCTTTTTATTTTTTGGAATGCTCCTTGCTACTTAATCTTGGATACAAATTCATGAAACGGATAAGGAAGACTTCCTGATATTGCTTAAAAAAACTGTGCATGCATTTTAAAATTAGACTTCATTAAGACACATAAATTTGATTTTTAACTAAGGCAGAATAAGGCAGAATTTGGATGAAAATCGATATGGAATTCATAAAAATAGCTCTAAAAATGAACTATTGAAGGAATTAAAAATCGATACACAGATTTGTTTGGACGAGGGATTTACGTGATTAAAATCCAAAACCGAGAAAATATCCAAAAAATTAAGACTCAAGGAGCCTTTTAAAGCACTGAAATTATCAGTGACCCACTCTAAATCTTGAGCTTTTTACATAGCTGTCAACTTGTACGGATTTTTGCTACCACTAAAATATAACAGAAATTTCTGCCTTATTTAATTATCAAAATTCACTGCAATTCGGTGATTGAATTAGGCAACATTTTCTATTAAATTTTAGTGGTAGCAAAAATTCGTACAAGTTGGCAGCTATGCTTTTAATTCTTAAAATAATTATTCGATTTAAAAACTGACTTCATGAGCGTGTTTGTCAAACATTTCTCTACAATTACCAATTTTCATATGCAGTAGCAGTAGGAAGACCCCCCCTCCCCCGGTCACAAAAAATCCTTTGACAGCGGCGGTGGCAGCATTAGTTACTTTTATTTTAATAGAGAGATACAATGATAATATCGTTCCGGCTTCTTATAACTTGAGTTCTGCTGAATGGATTTTGATGGAACTAGTACCCTTTTTTAGATAGTGTATCTATTTTACAGGGACGGTTTTAGTATATAATATATCGTTCTACGTTGTTTAGTTGTAAAATTATGGGGGAAAATTCTGTAATCGGATTAACCTTATTACTAAAGATTAGATTTTTTTTTTTAAATATTCTATAGAATGGATTTTTATGGCTCTTATCTTTAAATGTTTTATAAACAAGTGAATCCGATTAAGAAAGATTAGCCTTTCCAAAAAGATCTATTGGACGGATTTTAATGAAATTTGCATTGTTTGTCAGATACTTTTTCAGGGAAAATTTTGATACATAACGTATGGGTCTACGTTGATGAGTTAAAGAGTTTTGGGCAAAAGTATCTAATCAGATGAACCTGATTACGAAATAATAGTCTTTTTCAAAGTTCTACTGGACCTATTTTGATGAGACTTGTATTGTTAGTTAGATATTTTTTAAGGATGGTTTTAGTATATTGGATAGCGTTCTTAACTAAATCCTACTCCAAAATCACCCACTAAAAGAGTTGGGTCTTAATAGCCCAAAATGTGTGTGACACATTTGAAAATATTATAGCACAATGGTGTTCATATTGTTTACAGTAGCGTCTAGTTCATTATCTACACCATTTCCTTTTTGATCACCGATTCATAACCTATTTTAAATAGGGACCCATTATTATAGATCCTTAAGGGGTCTCAGGACTCTTGAAGCTTTAAAATTTTCGAAATTTTATTTTTTTTAGATCGTAAACATCTATTTTTTCTGAACATTTTGATATCATTGTTTCCTTGAAATTCTCATTGGAACAGAAGTCATGGCTTTTACGATTATACCCGATCCATAGCTGAAGCGGCGTTTCCGAAACTTGGAAGTCATTTTTCTCCCAATGACGTTTTTGGGCATGACGCGCACGCTATCTCAACAACTTCTGACTATTTTTTCATGAAATTTTCAAAACATGTTTCATGTGAGTCTGTAAAAACTGAACCTTATTTCCTTTTTATTGTTAAAAAAAAAATTTTAGGTGATTATATTGTTGAAATCTTCTAAATTTTGCATTAGCTAAATACAACTCTGTATTAAAAATATAAAAATGCTTTCAATACAAATTTATTTAGGTTCAGGGTGATTATCACAATCTGAAGTATAAGTAGGCACCGAAATTTTCATTCTAGTCGCATAATTTATTTTGTAATCCAGCGCGTAATCTGTTATGTCGATTTTCTGCCCGTCCAATGTCTGACAGTTTGGAGCGCCCTGTAAATGCTCATTCTGCATCTGGCAATTTTTTAAGTATTTGCAATGAAAGAACATAAAGTGAAACTTCCCTGTGCGACCACCTCCTTGAACGACTATTGTTTCATGGAACGAAATGTATCCCCATAGGCTCAATACTCATTTTACCTCTATACAGAGACCATCCCAGTGGAGCTCCCTCCATGAGTGATCCATTTCTTGGAAGAAAATGAAACCAATTCCGTTTTTTTCGGATCGCTTGAAGAAGGTTTTATTAGAAAAATAATTCCTTATTATATATTATATGAGATATATATATGATATATGAGAGTATTATTCATCAAACTTCTAAACTGAGTTTAGAATTTTTATTTATTCCGGTAAATTTTAAGTGTTTAAACAAGACAAATTAAGGATGACGGTCCATAAACTCCTCTGCCCTATTCGGTCAAAGTAACTCTCAAAGAAATAAATAATGAAATCGTCATTATGGGTTCCCGTCCAAAAAAAATTGCATTTATTGACTGTAACTTCGAACGGACTTAGAAGTAAAAGTTATAAAAGATAAAACCGTAAAATCAAAGCAAACGTCAATATATTCATTTTTTAAATTCTGCAGTCATTAACTTACGTAATTAACTTTTGTTTTAATACTTAAATTTTCATATTTTTTCCTAATGTGAAAAATTAATTTTAGCAGTGTTAATTATTACCCTTTTTTAACCATTAAAATCTAGATTTAAACAGGACCTCCCTTAAGAGACCACCTCTCGGAGCGACCCATTTTATCGATTCCATCCCTAGGATGAGCGAGAAAGAAAAAAGAAATAGGTCGAATGACATGAAACAGTTTTCCCCCAACTAACCTAAAGCGACACGACTCTCACAAGCTTCCGTGCGAGTCCCAAGAAATAAATCTTTGGCGTTCAAGAACGGAAACCGAATCTATGCTAATTTAATTTTGATGTTTAATGTGCATGAAAAAGAGAAATCCACTCTCTCCGGCGAAAAAAAGAAATTTCCGGATCGATCTGTTGGCTTGGCGCATACGCGATAGCAGAGAAACTCTTTTCTCTGCCTTCGACATCGTCATTCGGTCTTCAGAAATACGGTTAACAAGACGTATGGTGAACATGCCTTTTTTTTTTATTCAGAAATTTCGCATTCGTACCAGAAATTCCCTAAACTATTTTTTCCTTATTTCATAGCAGACATTTCGTGATTGCTTAAAGTAAAAATTCTTCTTTAACCACTTCCCTTACTAATTAAAAATATATATATATATATATTGCGAAAATACATCCCCTTTTTTGCAATCACATCATTGTATATCATCATTTGAATTTCACATCACAAAACCTAGAAAAATGTCAATCCAATAGGATATATATTTTATTATATTGTATAAGAATATTTTCTTTCTTTTTAAGCTTCAGGCAGAGTAAAAATGGGATAAAACGAATCGTAGTGACACATTATGCCGACTTTTCTCGGCATAATAATTAATTGTAATCTATACGAACTCGGGATCATCAGGGAAGCGGTTAAGAATTTTCGCTAAATTTCGGAATTAAACAAGTTGGAAATGGCTCGTCAAACGTGGCAAATGTGGTGCGTTCGTACTATAACTAGTTTTATAAATATTTTTGATCGCACATTGTACTGAATGTCTATTTTAGTGCAGTTCAATAAGTGCCTATCCATATCCATTTCATTCAGTTCAAAAGGCTGTAATATCATTAAAATGCACTTGAAATAATTTTTTTTCCCATTGGCCGTCCTGTAAACGGAAAACTTTTGGCTGTCCCTGTCATTCAACTCTACATCCGATTTCCATAAAATTTGAAATGACTCGACAAAATTTTGCAAACATTACATATTTAAAATTTCAGTCCATTCGGAAAGCTGCAACATCATTCAAATGCACTTGCAAGAATTTATTCCCATGGGCCGTCATGTAACAGAAAACGTTTGGCTGTCCCTGTCATCCAACTACACATCCGATTTTCATGAAATTTGACATGACTAGACACAATTTTGCAAACATTCCATATTTAAAATTTCAGACCTTTCGGTTGATTAGTTTTTGCTCTGTTCTAGGCGGACGGATGAACAGACAGACGGACCAAAGGACAACTATAGCTGCTACGTATATTTATAATTACGAACGCACCTAAAAAGCCCAAACTGAAAACCCTGTCATAACGTTGTAGGGTGCACGCACGTTTCTTGAAAGACAATAAAGGCACCACTCACGACTCACTCTGCTGCTTATAAAAACAGGGACTGTACTGTAAAAAAATACGACATTTTTACAGTACAAAGTACTGTTCATCTCGAGCACAAACTCGATCACAGTGAATGTGCTGTATCTTTCTTTGGTTTCCTGACTATATTAACATGGAAAATACAGTAGTTGCGTAAAATTAACAGCACAATGTGCTGGCGTCCAAATTGCCAGCACATTGTGCTGTTAATTTTACGCAACTACTGTATTTTCCATGTTAATATAGTCAGGAAACCAAAGAAAGATACAGCACATTCACTGTGATCGAGTTTGTTCTGGCAAATCTACAGTGGTTTTTTTACAGTGTGGTATCCATCGATGAGTCCTAACCTCTACTCGTCAGTGCTTTGCTTCCATTTTTCTGACTATACAAATTGGAACCAGCTTTAAAATTTTCAATACAAACATTTCATTTTGACATCTAATTTCGGTCTATTTTATCTCCCGTTACCCAACGAGAAGACTTTCGGCCTTGTCGTTTTGGAAAGAGAGAGGTTCAAAGTTTGGGAACTCCTCACTTTTAATTTGAGGTACAGTCGTGGAAAAAAAAAAGTAAACACCCCCTACTAACTCCTTAGCAAATTATCGTAGACGAAAGTGACTGGTACCGAACGATTGGTAATAAAGTCTACTTTTAAATGATGTATATAAAATTTGCTTAGGGGGCCATCTACCTATTAAAACGAACCGTAACTTCATTATTTTCAATGGCAATACCCAATTTTAACGAGATATTTCAAATCTTCGGTTCAAACTAAGCCTAGACACCCAATTTCAAGTCTTTTGAATTATAAACATTCAAAATGGAATGCTTCTAATGTTACATTACGTTTTCATATTTTTATTTATATCTCCTGAAATTATGCTCCTAATGTGCTAATTTTTTTGTGTAGCAATAATACTAATATACCCAAGCATAAATACGCTGAATTTGCAATTTTTATAATTGTATGATATGAATTATGAATTGCGAAATTAATATTCGAAAAAATTATGAATTGCGAGCTACAATTTTTTGGATGGATTTAGATTTATTAAGTCTTGCTTTATGGAAATCCAAAATTTCACTTTTTTCTTCCAAGTAGTTTTCAAATAATGCTTAAAAAACGGCAAAAGGATGGTTTAAGGGGCCGTCTATGATAGAAGTGAGTAGATATTTTGAAATTTCTTCTGCTGTCCTGTAATCTAACAGGCTTCATTGATCGCTGAAGGTGCCTTGATCAAGAAGGTGGCTCTCTCGGTTAACAATCGAGTACGGAACTTCAATTTGGATACAGCCCTAAAAATACGCTCGTTTTAAAATAATTAATTTCTCGAAAACTTATGGTACGAATTGCATAAAAATTTGTTTTTAGGCTAATGGAAGGGTGTAGAGTTCATTGATGCTGTCAGAATTGTGTACTGCTATTGAAAAAAAAAACAAAGTTATGGTTTGTTTTAATAGGTAGATGGCCCCCTAAGCAAATTTTATATACATCATTTAAAAGTAGACTTTATTTCCAATCATTCAGTACCAGTAACTTTCTTCTACGATAATTTCTTGAGGAGTTAGTAGGGGATGTTTACTTTTTTTTACTAATCTATCTAAGTTATCTAACCACTACAACCGCGTGTGGGTGACAGTAAGTGTTCATGGAGAAAAGTCTGTCTTTACCCACAGACAATTGACTTTTATACATATATGATTTAATTTCGCCCAGAAAGTTTGAAAGCTTTTTAGCAGCGAACGAGGCTCTGTTACCTCTAACGTAAATACATGGGTCGTTTGGGTGGATTGAAATACTCAAGACGGGAAGCTAAATTCATGATTTTATTTTTTTCACTTGAACTCCTCCTTTTTTTTCATGATTATTTTTTCAACCATCATTCAAAGAAACTAAACCAAGAATGGTATTTCATACGCGATATATCGGATAGGAATATGGTTTTTTTTTAATACCTTAAATTGAATCTTTATAAAATGACTCTGCATTGTGAATCATTCATATTTTAAAAATACAATAGGCATACTATTCTATGAGCATCCTCGCTAACTTTTTTTTTTCATTCTAGAATACATCTGGGAGTTTTTCTTATCGTAAAGTATAAATGATTCCAAACTCTTACATTTATGTCACCCTTTCTATTTTTCGTGATAAAAAGTCTATAAATGCTGAAAGAAAACCACTCGCCTGTTCTTCGCACTCCCACACGGAAAAAACTGTATACAGCTCCAACTAAATATTTTGGTTAGATTAACCAAAAGATTTTGTTATTTCAACAAATCATTTCGTTATTCCAACCAAAATTAGGTCATTGCAACAAAAATATTTGGTTGAGGCTATATTAACCAAAATTTAGTTGCTTCAAGGCTAACCAAAATTTAGTTGCTTCAACAAAACAGTTTTTTCCGTAATGTGTCATTTCCAAAATGTGTTAGAAAGTAGTAGTATTTGAAAAAAAAAACCTTGCTCAACCACGGGAACACATTCACAAAATCATTCTTATGTGTAAAAGTATAAAATTTCGTATTCACTAACATTGATATAATTCGGAATCCAGTTAGATGCTTTTCGTTTTTTCATTAATCTTTTTAGCCCCCGGTGTGCTATTTCTTTCTCCCACCTATTAATGTGCCGTCTCCAAAAAATAACGTTCCGTTGGCGATAGTCACGTCCTATGCATATTTTACTGTTCATGTTGACCCATTAACCACCAAAACTATAAAGTAAGAATTTTCAAATTTCTTGTTGAAAGCCATTTGCCCCCACAAATCCAAAACGGTAAATTTCGCTTTACTAATATAGCGAAATTTCTACCAATAAATAAGGCAATTTTTTTAATTCTAAAATAGTGATGCCTAAGTAATTAATTTAATTATGAGCAATTATTATGACAATTGCGTGAACGCAGCGGGTAATGAGTTAAGACTGGGTCGTAAAAGTGGAATTTTCCAGCGGATGCGGATGACGTCATTTTATATAAAATAAAAGCGCGTGTTTTAAGGCTGTTCTTAACTGCACTGCTCAACAAGCGCAAAACTTTTTGACACATTTACAATTTTTTTTTTTAACGGAAAGATATAAAATTGGAAAGCCTGGCCACGGAAGCGATTTGGAATGGAACTGTTTTTTCCATTTTTGGATCCATCCAATACCTATTGAGTTAGAAGCGAATTCGATCACGTGACAAACCCGTTTTTCGCCGGCTCTTGAGTGCTCTTTCTCCCTTCGCGCGGAAATTCGGTTCAAAACAGCAATTTTGACACTCTTTTCTGAAAGATCTATGCGTTTGCAAAAAAATGAAAAAAACAGCTCGATGACATAGTTTCTGTAAAACAACACCAGCTCGTTTCATGCATTTTCGAACAAAAATAAATTAAAACTTATGTCAGAAAATTGATTTTTTGGATTTGAGAACACCCTTAAGTCTTAAAACTGATCTATCTATATTTCTGTACATTTGTTTTTAATCGAGGGCGACACTAAATTTTGGAAAAGCAGAATTCCTGTTTTCTAGTCTATAATTTATTTTTCCACTCGATTTTCAAGTTATAATAAATGGCTCTCCTATGAAGATCTTTCTCTGTCTATGCAGTCTCGAAAATGAGTCCAAAACGTATGTTTATCAGTGCTATTCCGTTTTCTAGTACCTAAATAACAAACGCATGCATACAAATAAAAATGACTTCGGGAATAGCTGAGTAAGTAGCTACGTTCCATTCAAAAACAGCTTTAACCGCCTGCTTTTATGATCGTGAAGACGGTGACGATGATTTCAGACCGTTTTCTGTTCCATGTGCATCGACATATCTTGACGTAATTTTCCATTAAAAATCATCTTTGAAGTGACAACTGTATTTTAAATAAAGGATCGAGAATGTCCATGGAGAGACTCGAGTTGTTTAAAAATAGTTCAGTCGATAAAACTTTTCTAAACACAAAATGATAGGTACTGCGTTATTTCTGTAGTACGCTCTTCAAAATGACAAACGGAGTCTATGAAAGATGCTCCCGTATGGCTTGTTTTGTCAGTTAGGATGTGTTTACAGTTGTTTTCTTTCCCCTCTCTGTAGGTAAACAGATTCAACAAATCTCGGTTTTAAAATCAATAAAACAGGTTTCGAAATTTTCATTTTACATGTTATTCACTGGACAAACATTTTAATGTAAAACAAAATTTTAAATTATGTTTTTGCAGGATGATATTAAAAGATGATATTTTTCTATCAGTTTTTAATTGTTACTCTTGTATTATTTATTTATTACTAGGGGGCTCTGCCCCCTACTAGCTACGCTCGTCAACCCCCGTTCAGACACCGCAGACTCTAACAGCACGCTAATTTGACCGCCTTTAAAAAGATTTCGGAAGATTGAATTATAATTTGAATCTGACAATTATAATCTGACGTAATTTTCACCAAACTTTTCTTTCTCTTTTTAATATTCACGTCAAAATACTTTTGTTAGAAATGAAATATTGTGATCATCTTAAAATGTCAAGTAAATGTCTCGCGCAATTTTTAAATTAAAACTGTTTTGCAATATTATTTTTTGTTCATTTTACGTAATAAGTGTAATATGACGTAAATTCGCCCATTTAGGACTTCTAACGCATGTTACTGAATTTATTATTTTGCAATATTCTTTCTCATTTAAAATTCGCGTGTAAATATAGTTTTTATGACGTAATTTTCAATGAGTTCCTGCTTTTTATATTTTTTGTTTATAATAGTCACGTGTAAAATAAATTTTTAATTTGAAGCAAACATTATTGGTTGCGCTTTTTATACAGTTGGCAACAGTTTAAATTAATACAATTTTCTAAAATCTCTCTATTCTAAAAAAAAGTAACTACCGCTGTCACCGCCGCCGCCGCCGCCGCCGCCGGTTTTGAATTTTTTGTGACCGGAGGTCTTTCTTCGTTAATATTAAGAAAAATAATGCATACAAAAATATGAAAATCGGTAGTGTTATACAGAAATGTTTGATAAACACGCTGATGCAGACAGTTTTCAGATCGAAGAATTATTTTAAGAGATATTTAATGCTAAAGTTGGACAAAATCGTTCCACTAAAAAAGTTTTATAGGAGCAAAAACTGTTCATAGGAATTTAATCATTTTTAGATCATTTTATGCGTTAGAATTTGCCGGAGTGCAGATTGCATTAATTTTTTTATTTTGACTAATTTTTTGAGGTTTTATTTCTATTTTAAATTCAGATTTTCAGCATTTCTAGAGATATTTTTAACAGATTTTAGAAAGTGATATTAATTTAAACTGTTGCCAACTGTATAAACAGCGGAAGCAATAATGTTTGCTTCAAAAAAAAAAAATATATATATTTATACGTGTAAATAAATTAAAAATTTATTTACACGTGACTATTATAAACAGAAAAAAACATTTAGAATTAGAATTAAATAATTATGTACAAAAAGCAGGAACTTATTAAAAATTATGTCATAAAAACTATAATTACACGTGAATTTTAAGAGAGAAAGGAATTTGTAAAGCAATAAATTTATTAACATGCGTTAGAAGTCTTAAATAGGAGAAATTACGTCATATTTACGTCACATTACAGTTATTACATAAAATGAACACAAAATAATATTGCAAAACGGTTTAAATTTAGAAATTGCGCTAGACATTTATTTGATATTTTAAGAGTATATTTTCAACTATTTTTGTTATGAAAGCGCAAATAATATTTAATTTCTAACACAAGTACATTCACGTGAATATTAAAAAGAGAAAGAATAGTTTGGCCAAAATTACGTCAGATTAAAAACGATTAATTTAAAATGTCTCGTTTAAAAGAAATTTCTTTTCGCTTTGTTAAAAAATACCAGGAGATAAAGATTCTGTTTACTTAATTCCTTTTATATTAGCTTATTTTGAAATGTTGTTACACGTGTCTACGTCATCAAGTTATTTTTATTTCGACGTTTTATTTGTATTTTTATTAATGTTGTACTAATTTATTTGTTTTTTCGTTATTTAAAATAAAAATTATGTCAATTTGTATAATTTGGCGAGTGGTTTGGCGATTTATATAATTTGGCGAAATGGGTCGACGGGATAATCAAGTAGTACCGCAACGGATTTGGCGTTAAAATTCCCCAATCAAAGAGAAATGAATAGAAATACGCTTATAGAGAGATCGCCACTGTTTTTTAAATTATAATTCAATCTTTCGAAACCTTTTTAAAGCCGATCAAATTAGCGTGCATTTAGAGTCTACGGTGTCTGGACGGGGGTTGGCGAGCGTAGCTCGTAGGGGGCCGAGCCCCCTAGTTTGTAAAAAATATCTCTCGAAATGCTGAAAATTTGAATTTAAAATAGAAATAAAACCTCGAAAAATTATACAAATTAAAAAACTAACTGCAATCTGCACACCGGGAAATTCTGACGCATAAAATGATCTAAAAATGATTAAATTCCTATGTACAGTTTTTGCTCCTATAAAACTTTTTTAATGGAACGATTTTGTCCAACTTTGGCATTAAATATCTCTTAAAATAATTCTTCGATTTGAAAACTGTCTGCATCAGCGTGTTTATCAAACATTTTTCTATAATTCTACCGATTTTCATATTTTTGTATGCAACAGTTTTTTTAATATTAACGAAGAAAGACCTCCGGTCACAAAAAATTCAAAACCGGCGGCGGCGGCGGCGGTGACAGCGGTAGTTACTTTTTTTTAGAATAGAGAGATTATTATTGCTTTACTTTGTTTCATATTTTTAATAATAATAATCTTCATAATAAATAGCCTAAATCATGTGACTGTCATCAACAGTTCCGGGCTGGTCGCTTCACTTTTTATATGCCAGGGGGTCCTTTTGGTACTTTAATTTTAGCCGGACGCAGGTAATAAATCACCATTTCTGTCATTGAATAGAGCAAAGATTATAATTAATAGAAAGAAAAACACCTAGTTAAACTGATGGCATTGAACTCATAGGCTATTCCCACTATTTGTATATTATACTCTTATTTCAAAGAATAAGGCCCCTCGAAAAACAAATTAAGGGGGATTAGTGCCCCCTCTTCTCCCCCTTTTATACTTAACCAATGAACTCCCAGTTATAAACAGGGAAGGTCCTTCTCAGAATAAACCTGTATACCAAATTTCAAGCAAATCGGATAATTCTGCTTGAAAAACCCATTTAGCTAAAGGAGGAGATTATCCCTCCGTTCCCCCCCTTTATGATGAGCCTCTGAACCTATGAATGTTCTATCAGTGAACCTCTAAATCTAAGCAGGGAAGCGCCTTATCAGATTAAACCGGTGTACAAAATTTGAAGCAAATCGGATAATTCTGCATGGAAAACCCATTTATCTAAATTAAGAGTGGTGAATTAGTCCCCCGTTTCCCCCTTTATATTTAACCAAAGAACCCCTAAATCTAATCAGGGAAGCGCCTCATCAGAATGAATCTACAAAAAAATTTTGAAGCAAATCGCATATTTCTATCAAGAGTTATCGTGTCACGTTCATACACTATATGGCCAAAGGTGACCGGGCACTTGCGATTTTAGACGTTTTGTTAAATAAATACATGAGGAATTAACCTGAAACTCCAGGTGTGTAACCAGGGTCGGCGAACCTTTTTGTTGCCGCGTGCCAAATTTGATAAAAAAAATATATATATATTTTACGTGACCATGCAGCGCCAACTAAAAAACAAATTTAGTAGGTGGAAAAATAATGGGTTAAAATTCCTTAAAATTTTCTATTAGTTTAAAAAAATATGAGGAACATATATATAGGTATTACACTATAATAATTATATTTTATATAATAATTATAATAAATATATTTTAGAAATTAATTAAAAAAATTAATGGTATGTAATTTGATTTCTGTGGCTGCATCTTAATATCAGGTTAATTTTAATGTAAACTACTAGGGGGCTCTGCCCCCTACGAGCTACGCTCGCCAACCCCCGTTCAGGCACATCAAAATCCAAAAAGCACGCTAATTGCACGCATTTGATCGGCTTTAAAAATATTGAATTAAAATTAAAAAAAAAACAAAAAAAAAAAAACAGTAGCGATCTCTCTGTAAACGGGTTTCCATTCGTTTTCCTTGGATTGGGGATTTTTAAGACCAAATCTGTTGCTGTTAAGAGATACAATGGCTGTTTTCGTATTTAATTAAACACATTAGTTATTTGAAAATAAGCTAATGTAAAATGAATTAAATAAACAGTGTCATTGTCTCCCGGTATTTTTTAGCAGCGCTATAAGATAGTTCTTTTAAATAATTCATTTTAAATGTATCGTTTCAAATCTGACGTAATTTACACCAAACTTTTATTTCTCTTATTAATTAATATTCACGTAAAAATACTTTTGTTGTTAGAAAGAAATATTATTTGCGCTGTCTTCGAATTCACGATAATAGTTGAAAAGATTATCTCAAAATATCTCGCGCAAATATATTTTTCAATTTAAATTGTTTTACAATATTTTTTGAGTATTTTAAATATGACGTAAAATTCAAGTGTAAATATGGTTCTTATGACGTAATTTTCCTGCTTTTAACATGTAATCATTTAATTCTAATTTTAAAGTTTTTTTTTCTGTTTGTAATAGTCACGTGTAAATAAATTTTTAATTTGAAGAAATATTTGATATGATAATTTGTTTCGCTGTTTATACAATTGGCAACAGTTTAAATTAATGACATTTTCTAAAATTTGTAAAAAACATCTCTCGAAATGCTGAAAATTTGAATTAAAAATAGAAATAAAACCTCAAAAAATGCGTCAAATAAGAAAAATAAATGCAATCTGCGCATTGGGAACTTATAACGTATAAAATGATCTAAAAATGATTAAATTCTCATGCATAGTTTTTGCTCAAATAAAACTTTTTTAATGGAACGACTTTGTCCAACTTTAGCATTAAATATCTCTTAAAATAATTCTTCGATTTGAAAACTGTCTGCATCAGCGTGTTTATCAAACATTTTTCTATAATACCACCGATTTTCATATTTTTGTATGCAACAGTTTTCTTAATATTAACGATGAAAGGCCATGCTTAAGCATTCAAATTGGATGCGGATCAACCCGGAATATCTACGCAGATGTTCATTGGTCCATTTCCAAATCAAAACTTTTTTTTATATATAGAAGGAAACGTCGGATTTATCTGACAAATGTTTTCAGTAAGAGTTTCAATATTCATTTGTGAAAACAGTGGCTTGAAAGATAGGTAGAAAAGCTGTTGAAATGGCAAACACAAGTTTCTTTGAATAGCTCTGAAATAAATTCAAAGTTGCCATAAATTTATCATTAGAATTTAGTAATGTCTAATAACCAATTCTTGTCGATAGTTTTCAAATATCGTCTTTGTTTGAAAAAAATTTCAGACCATAATTAATCAGATTAGAATGCAATTGTCGAAATTAAATTTTTTAAAGTTTCCATTTAATCGAATTTAGAAAAGATCAATCGCTATTTTACGTAATCTCCCTTTATTTTGATTTAGAGCCACAAGCAATGCCGTGCCAAAAGCATAGGCTCGCCGTCCCTGGTATAGGTCATATATTTCCGTGAAGATTTTTTTTCAGAAACCCCATAGAGGACCGTCAACAAATTGAAAATAACGACTATCTTTTGGACAGCCCTGTCAAAACTAATGTAGTAAAAGTGTTCTAAGTGAAGATTATAATTAAGTACTTTTGTAACAAATTGTGTTCATTTTTATGAGAATAGCGAGAAATTAAAGTTTTTATAAAAAGAGTCCCAAATTTTGCCAAGTTGTTTGCTTATAATGTGTAGAGTTCTAAATATGAAAAAATGTTCTTTTCAAAAATATGTCAAATAACATTGTACATAATACCCTTCAATCAGAATGAAAAATAATAAAAATTGGAAGAAAAATGTTTTACTAAATAATGATTCACTGCGCATGCTTGAATGTAAACAAAATATAATTTGCATAATGTGTTAGCTAAATGTATAGAGCAACTTTTGTGAAAATCTCAAAAATATAGTTTCAAAATTCTAAAAATTATCCATGATAGAATAAGCTCAAAATCCGTTGTTTCCAAAATGAAGCAAAAAGACGAGGGGTTGTATCCATATATCCGTTGATTAGAGCCAGTATATCATACACAATATTGAACGTACTACTGTATTTTGATGCAGTCCCTCATCTTTTTGTTTCCTTTTGGGAATAACGGATTTTGAGCTTATTCTATCAACGATCATTTTCAAACTTTTCAAACTATATTTTTGAGACTTTCACAAAAGTTGCTCTATACATTTAGCTAACACATTATGCAAATTATATTTTGTTTACATTCGGGCATGCGCAGTGAATCATTATTTAGTAAACCTGCTCACTTTTCATCCAGTTTTTATTATTTTTTCATTCTGATTGCAGGGTATTGTGTACAATGTTATTTGTCATATTTTTTGAAAAGATCATTTTTAGGGTTTCGTTCATCTGACGAAACCCTATTCGTCTTGCTCCTCTGTCTGTCTGTCTGTCCGTCCCAGAGCCCGTTCACAGAAACTATATATGTTGGTGGCTTGATATTTTGCATACTTATAGCTGAACACCTCACATCAAACGACAAATCATAAAATTTCTAAAAAGTCTTATATTTAACCCTCTGGGCTCTAACTTGTGTATTTTAATCTTTTTGCTCTAACTGAGCCCCTAATTAAGTTTAAGACTTCAAATTTTGCATACTTATAACTGAACCCCCACATCAAACGATAAATCATAAAATTTTGAAAAAGGTCTTATATTTAATCGTCTGGGCTCTAACTTGTGTATTTTAAGCTTTTTTTTTTCTAACTGAGCCCCTATTTAAGTTGAAGATTTAAAATTTTGTATACTTATAGCAGAACACTTGCGATCACATGAAAAATCATAAAATTTTCAAAAAAATCTTGTATTATTTACCCACCGGGCTCTAACTTGTGTATTTTAAGAATTTTTCTAACGTCCCCCCATTGCACCCGGTGGGTACTTTTCTAACTTTTGCCGACACCCCTTTGACCACGCTTTCATATTATGCACATAGCCTTACATATTTCAGTTCTACTTTTTACCTCCAGGGGGCGCCTACCTGTCTCGTGTGCTATAGACTCGATCCCTTTGACTCATATATCTACGGATAGGTTGTAAAACGGAGTTTCGTTCGGATAGAGGTTTGTGTAGAACAGAGTGCGCCCCTGGTTGCGAAATGTGGAACTAATAGATTTCGCAAAAGAATAAAGTGTTTTGAAAGGAATATTAAACGAAACCCTCCGTGCGATCTGTGATCACACTTACCCACTTGTTTCATATTAAGAACGCTACAAATTATAAGCAAAAAACTTTGCAAAATTTGGGACTCTTTTTATAAAAACTTTAATTTCTCTACGAATATACATTCTATTCTCATAAAAGTGAACACGATTTATTACAATAAGGCACTTAATCATAATCTACAGTTTGAACGCTTTTACTACATTAGTTTTCACTCGGTTGTTCAAAAGATATTCGTTCTTTTTCAATTTGTGGACGGTCCCCTATAGGGTTTCGGGAAAAAAACTTCACGGAAATATATTACCTGTACTATTCTGTTTACACATCTGAAGTTTCAGAATAATATCTCATGTATTTTTCTAGATATTTAAGAAAATGTCAAAAATCGCAAGTGGCGGTCATCTTTGGCCATATAGTGTACATGCGTACACACATGCGTCCGTACCTACAGAACGTGAGGGAACAATAGCTCTCAGGCTTTGATAGCCTGCGATCTAAAAATGAGTGGTATCCAAAAGCTTTAAGTAATGGAGTCAACTCTTTTTTCCCGTACACTGCGTGGGCAAAATTGTTAACTGTAATCTTGTCTCGGAAGCAGTCTGCTGAAATAAGAAACTGATACAACATGAGTTTTTCAAAAGCAAAATCTCTGCCCCGTTTCAAAGGCTGAGTTTTCGTCTATTTTTCGCTTCACTCGAAACATTTCCGCCCTCTTTTGAAAGAATCAACATGTAGAAACATAAAATAATCTCTAAAATATAAATATTCTTATATTCTGTACTGGGGGCAAAAAATGAGTCAGAACAAAACAAAACTTGAGAAAGCCAACAGCTGGGAATAAAAAGATTTGTTTAACACGTTCACGCTGGCGCGATGGGTCACACTCGACTGTCTCAGAGCTGCCAAGTGTTTGGCTTTTTGGATACCAGTATTTTAATACAGAAAATGTTGTTTTATTTAAATAGAACAATAGGGCGATTTAAAGGAACAACATTTTCTGTAAAATAACAGTGGTGTGCAAAAAGCCGGAGACTTGACAACTCTGAGACAGTCGAGTGTGACCCACCGCGCCGGCGTGAATGTGTTAAAAACGAGAAAGTTTTTTCAGCGCTCATGAAATCCGCTTAAAAACGAGAAGAATTCGCCTCGTCTGTTTCTTTTCTTCGTTTATAGTCCAGGCAATGGGGAATTTTACCTAGGAAAATTAATGGTAGTACTGAAAATCGGCTTTCTAGATGTTTTTTGGGTCGCTGAATCCGAATTTGTAACTTCCCACCAAAATTTCACCCGGCAACCCCCCAAAAAATTGATTTTCTGAAAAAATTTGGTTTTTGAGAAAAGCGCGCGGGGAATGTTCCGAGGCAGCCCCCTTCCCTCCCCGTTTATCCTACGTCATAATATCATGTATCCTATTTGTTGCAAATTTTGTCTAGTTTCTGAATTTTGTAATGCTTTTCCCCTAAAACAATAAGAAATTTAAGTTAAAAACAACTATTTGGGGGGGTTTCGGGGGGGGGGGAATTTTGGGGGTAAGTTAAAAATTCGGATTCAGCGACCCAAAAAACTTAAAGTACACCTTATAGAGAAAGTTCGGAGGGAAGATGGGAGGGATAATGTAAACGTGTGAGTGGTTAAGTGGAATTTAGTGCAACTTAGTCCACGCAGCACTGCGGCGCATGTTCAGAAGGCAGATCCCCCCTTCCCCTTCATCCTAAGTCATAATGTCGTATATCTAATTTGTTGCAAATTTTGTCTACTTTCTGAATTTCTAGCTACTTTTCCCCTAAAATAATAAAAAAAAAATTTTAATAAAAACCTTTTTTGGGAGCTTTTTACCAAAATTTGGGGGGGTGGGTTGCCGGGGGGAAATTTTGATGGGAAGTTACAAATTCGGATTCAGCGACCGAAAAAACATCTAGAAAGCCGATTTCCAGTACTACCATTAATTTTGCTAGGTAGAGTCCCTATACGGTCTCTATTGCCTGGATTATTATTTTTCTTCTCGTTTCTCGCATCCAAAGCATCGAACTCTTTCGTCACTGGAAAAGTCTTTTTCCTTTTAAGCTGAGACAAAATCTTAGTTTTTAGGTGAAGAGTCGAAATCTTTTCCACGGAGGCATGCGACAGCGACATCATGCGCCGCTCATTGAAGGGACGTGGAAGAGAATCGGAAAACCTTTTTCCTCATCTAAACTGTTTAGCTTTTTTGCACTCTTTTACCGGGTGTCCCAAAAATGACTGATGGATTTTAAAATTCAATACGGTTACAGATATTATAAAACTTCTTGCAGGAGTTTTATGTAAGATGTCAGGAAATTTTATGCTGCGACTCTCAGATTTAGTTACAAATAGCATCGATAGAGGGCGCTGCAAGCAACAACTGCCCAATCCAAGCTCGATTTTTCGGCCTCTCTCTTCTTCCATGCGAAAAAAGCAGATTAAAATGTATTGAATGGATCCCGAAGTATCCAAAATCGGGTCTGGACTGAGCACCTATTGCTCTCAGCGCCCTCTAGTGTTTGAAATTCGAACTGAAATCAATAATCACAGCAAAAAAACTCCTGACATCCTACATAACCCTCCTGCAAGAATTTTTTGAATTGCAAGTTATTGAATTTTGAAATCCATCAGTCATTTTTGGGACAACCGGTATATACTCAAATGCGGAGGTTTCTTTTTACGATTTTCGTAATTAATCTATCTCAAGGACTCATGCACAAAACTTCTTTAAACTGTCTCTTCTTTTAGAACCTTGCCATAAATACGTTCTGCTTAGGTTTTCTGGGTATACAGCCCTACAAAGGGCGCTTCTATTCTGTTTATTTTTCCGTGATAGATGTACCTCAAGAACTAATGCACGAATTTTCATTCAACTGCATGTTAGACTTTGACATAAAAAATGCCTAAAAATTTTTGAACTTGCTGGCTCAGCAGGGGGCACTGCTATCCCGTGCATAAGGGAAGACTCTTAATCGGATCCACAATCAATGGATGTCATGGATCGAGCGTAGTTTGCAGTGTTATTAACTCCATTATTGTAACTCTCTTACACTTTTAATTACATTGTTGCCAGAATCCCTCATTTTTGTTCATAGAAAGGTAAAAAAAAGTGATACTACTACTGTGTAACAAACCAATAAAAAATAGGTTTTACCTACAAAAAAGTCCTTCCGGCCACTGCCGGGAGGAAGAGGTAGCTTTCATATTCCTTATTTTAAAAAAGCCAACTTATATTATTCAAACACACGAAGCTCAATTAAGTGGAAACCGAATGTAGGAGATTCAATACTAATTTTTATCAATACCAAATCATTATGAATGAGAATTTCGCAAAATTAGTCAGTTTTATCCAAGCTGCTTTTATTTAAAGTAACTTATATTTCGCTGCCAAATTCGGCGATTTCTTAAAGTGCCTGCCATTTTAAGACAACATGGTGGATGAGGCTAACCAGTGAACTTGGTCGAGACATTAGTAATTGCTGTGCACATGCTCACTCACATCGGAATCGGTTGATACATACGAGTGCTGTCGCAGGCAAAAAATCAGATTTTTCAAAATGTCACCCACGTTAGAAATTGAAACTGCTATATCTGAGCCATTTTTTAAGATAAAGACAAACAAAAAATTCTCCTGAATCCTTATATCAAGGTCAAATACTTAAGAAAGAAACCTTTTTCAATTTCTAATTTTTTTGCACCTCACTTTAAATATACATTTTTTTAATTTAATGGCCGCCATTTTGAAACAAGATGACTGATGAAGCTGGCCAGCGAAATTGGTCGAGATATTGATGTATACTATCCACATGCCTTCTTCCATCGAAGGCGAATACGTGTGGTATAGCGAGACAAATACAAGATCGTTTCAAAGTGTTAGCCATGATAGAAATTCAAAGTGCTATAATTCAACCACTTTTTAAGATATAAACAAAAGAACAAATTTCGCAGAAACAAAAACTGCTCTAGAATCTTTGTATTAAGGTCAAACACATAGGAAAAAATCTTTTTCATTTTCCAATTTTTTAATACCTCATTTTAAATTTTAAATTACATTTTTTTATAAAAAATGGCAACCCTTTTGAAACAAGATGGCGAATGAAGCTGGCCAACAAACTCGGTCGAAACATTGGTATGTACTATGTACAGACCAAGTTACATTCGAATCGGTTCATAAATACGCCTGTTATCGCGTGACAAAAATCAGGGCGTTTCAAAATGTCAGCCACGCTAGAAATTCAAAATGCTATAACTCAGCCATTTTTTAAGATATAGACGAAACAAAAACTGCTCCCGAATCTTTTTATCGAGGTCAAAGACATAAGAAAAAAATATTTTTTCAATTTTCAGTTTTTTGGTACCACATTTCAAATTTAAATTTTTCTTAAAATTTTAAATGGCCGCCATTTTTAAACAAAATGGCGGATGAAGCTGGCCAACGAACTCGGTCGAGACATTGGTCTGTACTATGTATAAACGAAGATACATCCAAATCGGTTCATAAATACGCCTTTTATCGCGTGACAAAATTCAGGACGTTTCAAAATGTCAGCTTCGCTAGAAATTCAAAATGCTATAACTCAGCCATTTTTTAAGATATAGACGAAACAAAAACTGCTACGGAGTCTTTGTATAAAGGTCAAATACATAAGAAAAAAATATTTTTCCATTTTCAATTGTTTGGTACCACATTTTAAATTTTAAATTTTTTTTTAAATTTTTAAATGGCCGCCATTTTGAAACAAAATGGCGGATGACGCTGGCCAACGAACTCGTTCGAGACATTGGTATGTACTATGTACACACCGAATTACATCCAAATCGGTTCATAAATACGAGAGTTACAGTGTGACATAGGTCAGATATATATATATTGATATATATCAATTTTGAACGGAGGGTGGTTTCGGGGTCTGGGGGTCATGATCGATGAAAATATACCAAAATTTTTTGAAATCGCTTTCCTCCGAACGGCTGCAATAGGTAGCTTTTTGTAAAGAAAGCTACCTAAAAAAAACTGAATGAACCAGGGCGCGCACAAAATAACTGTTTCTTTTATGGCCTAATTTGTTAAAAATACCGTAGCTTTGTAATAAAAATTAATTTTTTACGAAAAAAATTCTGTCAGTTGTTTATTTTACGAGATGATTTCCTTGACATCACGCGGAGAAAGTTTGTAGATAATGTTTAAAATAAATAAATAAATATATCTAATGTTCGGAATATCCTAAAAGGTTCGATTAGGTTTTAAGTATGGAAACTAATAAACTGAAAGTTTAAAAAAAATGTATATACATTACTCAAAAAAATTAGGGAAGAGAACAGTGCGAGACAGCTATGCATGGGCATAAAATGGAGAGCACACGCGCATTAATGCGTAATCAGTGATGTTAAATACCCGGATATTTATTTTTAAGGGCAAAATACTCCAGGTAGATTAATGAGGCAAGCGCAATAAAGAAAATAAGTCGTAAAATCTTTTTTAAGGGAGCTTTAATTCTTTGAAACAATAGAAAGAACATGGAGGTAACGTTTTAGGGCATTTAGGGTAACAATTTGGTTACATGTAAATGACAATAAAAGTATAGTTTAGAAAGGATGCCAGATGTTTTATATTAGCGTGTGGTCCTCTCGAACAGCTAAAAGTGCTGAACATCTGTTTTCCACGGATGCGAAGAGGTTATCGATCAGACTTTGCGGAATACTGTGCCACTTTCCAAGAATTGCAATCTACAAGTCCCGGCATGTAAAAGAAGAGTTTGGTCTCGCTGTATTGCGTCTCTGAATCCCAAACTGTGTGCCCCAAACATTCTCGATAGGTTTCAGGTGGATAGCGTGGTGAGTGGATAGGATAGCGTGGTCAGGTGGATAGCGTATAGAATGCTGAGCATTCTATACGCTATATTGTTTGAACTTTAAGCATGTTCTGCACAAGCCGAGCTGTATGGTATTATCATGCCTGCGGTATTATCATGCATGACATCAAAGGAATCACCAATGGTTACCGCGTAAAGTAGGACATGAGGTCCGTATCTCGTCTGCATACTTTTGGGCCATCGAAGTGGCATTCCGAATAATATGCAGGTCCGTACGTCGACCTCTGCTTATTCCAGCCCATACCATCAACCCACCTCGTCTGTAATGTGATCTTTCACAAATGAGTGTGTGGTTACTTCGAGCGATTCTTTCCCTCTATACCGAAACACGTCGGGTGTCACACACAGATTGAATCGGTACTCTGTAAACAGCACTTGACTCCAATTACGTTGCCTCCAATCTCGATGTTCAGTAGCCACCTTCTTCGGGCCGCGTGATGGCTTCAGCTCAATGGAATACAGATCATTGGCTTACGTGCATAGAGACCACTCTGATAAACCTATTTCAGAAATTTTGGTTGGAGAACCTTTGTCTTTTTGCCAAGGGCAACTGTCTTTGAAGCTGAATAGCATTGCCTGCTCTGTCTGGACGAGTTGTTAATAGGATATAAGGGGCATTCTCACATCTTTTGACTTTCGGGAATAAAAATCTGGTGAAATTAAACTTGCTAAAATAAAATTTTAATCTGATAGACGAATGCCTTAATGATTCAAAATAAAGTAAAAATGGTCAGCAGCGAAAAAAGTTAAACTTGCGAGTTTAATTTTATCCTACCATTTTACCACTATCTGGGAGCACGCAGTGCGTCCGCCAAGTTCGCACAAGCCGTAAGCTACCTTTTCCTGAACCATTTCGGCATACTTTTCACCCCCTCATAACGTCGTTTTAGGGAGAGATATAGAAATTTTTCTTTTATACACATGTTCGTATGGTCAAACTGAACTAAGGTTCTACGATTTCATGTTTCTATATTTAGTAGTTTTCGAAATATTAAATTCCGAAAAAGCGCTTTTTTGTCACTGACTCATTTCGCATCATCAAATAACTAAGGTACTTCTAAAAGTCGTAGAATCATGAAATTTCATTAGTAAGTCGGGTTTGTAGCACAATTAACCAGAAAAATCTGAAAACACAGAATTTCCGCCTCTAAACCCTTCAAACAGGGGGTGTTCATTCGGCCGTAAACAGTTCCTTAACACATTCAAGTGCCAATGTTGGTCGCCAAAACTTGATTACAGAGTTTTGAAGAGAGTCACGTGATTTCAAGTAGAATAACATTTTATATATATGCTTTCCCAAAGATGTTTGTTAAGTAGAAAAAATGAATATACCTAAAAATTTTAATCAGTATAGGTTATGATATATTTACGATATTAAAACAATAAAACATTTAACAAAATATAAACCGCAATTCGGTACGTTTCCGATATAGTAGCCTTGGCGAAATACAGAAAATAGCCTTGAAAGAAAAAGAAATTTAGTAATAATGTATTTTCTGGCAACCTATTTACTGTTTCATATACACAAGAAATTTTTTCCATATGTATACAATTTATTTAATGTAAGGAACCGTTTATTTGTTTTTATGTACAAACAGAAATAATTTGTATATTAAAAAAATATTTTATACATGTATAAATAAAATGTTCATATATATATAAATTCATATATAAACAACATAAAAGTTCATCAGGTTTGCTTTCATAGTCGCTTATATCATTTGGCAACATATCTCAATTTCTGAAGTCGGAATTGTGCCAAGATTTTAAAAAAATGCCAAGGTCCCTATAGTGGAAAAATATCCTAATTCTACATGAAAATTTAAAAATCTCCTTATAATTAAATTAAATGTGTAACTAATAAACTGTCTTTAACGATGTGCGACAGATGCGGCGTCCGAAGTCCGCTGCTAATGTTATTATATTGTATTATTAGCCTACTTACTGTTAATTTATTGTTAATTTGAAATCTGTAAAAGAAAGATTATAGTTATAGATAAGATATGTTGGTCGCCAAAACCCGATTACAGAAAATTAGCCTGAGTTTTAAAGGTGTTACATGATTTCAAGATGAATTTTTATATGCTTTTACAAAAATCTTAATAAGGCAAATCTTTCAGTTTATCTGTCTATCTTTTACTTCCTTAAAACAAATTTGGTACTTGTTAGTTATCCCGTCGACCAAATTACTGTCGCCAAATTGTAAGATTAAATGCCAATAATGATTGATCGTAAATGCCACATTCATTTGACTAACATGTGTTTACGTCATCAAGTTACTTTTATTTCGACGTTTTATTAGTATTTTTATTAATGTTATACTAATTTAATTGTTTTTTCATTATTTAAAATAAAAATTTATGTTAATTTGTACAATTTGGTGAGTGGTTTGGCAATTTATATAATTTGGCGAAATTGGTCGACGGGATAACTAACAAGTACCACAAATTTTATTAAAGACCGGGAGGCGTCTGCACAGATCATCACCTCATCGAGTTGACGGCTGAAATTTTAGGATTAGTTAAATATCGATTAGCGTATTGAAATGTAACTGGTCTGCCAAGTCATATCTTTGTGGAAACCACCTACAGACCCGATTTTACGGGTTAATTGGTGGATTTTCCATTGTTTTCCTGCACCCTTCCCTCCATATTTCCAAACTTTTGGATGCAGGAAAATACAATAGTAAACGTATCAGTTAACCACTAAAATTAGGTCTTCAGGTGGTTTCTACAAAGATATGACTTAACAGACTAGTTGCATTTAAATATGCTAATCTAGTTTTAACTAATTCTAAAATTTCAGCTGTAAACTCGATGAGGTGATGGCGTGTGCAGACGTCTTCCGGTCTATTATAAATGTCGGAATTCTAATCTCAATAGCCCTCTGGTCAATCTGGCAATTATCCCTACTATTTATGGAACACTATTCCTTTAAGTGCGTTTTAGTGATGTTAATGAACTTATGCATATGCATCATACATATTATACATATGCATATAATACGTAATACATTTGATTCATACATATTATAGGTATGTGTATAATACATAATACATATGTATCATTATGACGTCAGAATAAACATAACATTTTTCGTCGCCAGATTTGAGAATTGACATGGTATATTACCAACTTTGGCGACACTTCCCTAAATGTCGCCAAGCTTGGCGAATATTTGACGCTAGTGGCTATTTTTCAATGAGTTAATTATTAATGCGAGCCATCTATTTTTATTTTTCCGCATATCATCTGAATAGTTAAATGATATAACGTACTAATATTTCCAAAGTGCTAATAGTTTCGTCATTGCCCAAAACTTCTGCTATTGTTATTATATTGTACTGTTATTATACTTACTGTGACTATGTTGTTAATCTTTACACCGCTAAAACTTTTGTATTATATAAAGAGAATTTATGGAAACTATTAAAGCATTGAAACTGCCAGTTCTCCTTATGATTATTATAATTCTATAATATGTAACCTGTTAATTGATATGTGCGTTAGAATGAATCTTCTATAATCCGGTTCCTCGCATTTTAGTTTTCAGGTTTCGACTAAAATTAGCTAAAATCTTAAAAAGCATGGCACATTGACAAATTCTTCAACACGATCAACACGATCAGATGAGAAGAATGATAGATTTTCAAATGGATCATGGCAGTGAGCCGGTAGACCTATTCTTCCGTAATCGAGTCTATTGAAAAGGTTAACGTGAAATAAAATAATATTAGCATCAATATGGTTTAATGCAAATGCAGATATTGTCAAAAGATTTCATAAGAACCATTTCACTTGTACCCAGTCGTATCAGTTAAAATACAACAATTGGCAGTTAAAATACAACAATTAGAAAGTATTACTTAATAGGATTAAAAATTTCCGCATTAGAGAACGAATCCTAACTGCTAAGGAAACATGCATAAGTGAGTTAAGAAATATTTGTCACGAAATATGAAATACATAACAACACAAAATATATGATGTGCTTCCATGATCGTAAAGAGTTCTTGATTTCTCTATCAAAAGCTTCCGACTTGGCGAAAGAATGGGCAAGTAAATTAAATTATGAATAACAGTAACACGATACAAAACGTTTAACATGGAATTAATACGGTAAATACTGCTTGCTAGAGGCAGATAGTACTTTAATATAAAAAGAAATAATGTATAAATTTGTAAAGCTCAATAAAATAAGTTTAGGTATTTTTATGTTAGCCGGGCGCAAGTGGCAAATCGCCAAATACTGTTCCCAACTCCATTGTTTATATTGCATTCATTTCATTTAAAGATATATACTTTTCAGTCATCTCATTTAAAATAGGTGCATTTCCCAATTTTATTTAATAGAATATTTAACATAGAAATAAATAAATAAGAAATAATCACATAAACCAAAGTATTTTATTTGAAAATCAAAGCATTGTTTCTAATTTAAACATGGAAAAAATGAAAACTGCTATTGACGAAAAAACAAAAGGCTAATGAGGAGATTAGCTCCCAGCTAACATAAAAGTACCGAAATTTAAGTTTTTTCATATAATTAATATAGTTTAGAGTAACAAACTTGAAAAAACATCAAAAAGTAGTGATATCCCAACAAAAAGTTTTCGGTAAAAAAAAAAAAAAGCGCCGAGTTCTCCTTAATGTTTCGACCAGAAAAAGTAGTGATATCTGAAGTTCGCACAAGTTAAAAGCCAAACATCCCAAATCTTTCATTGAAAATGGCTTCCTGTGACTTGGCCGTTAATGCCTTCGAGAGAGTTTTTCAAAATTTAAAATATGTACAAATGAGCTACATGCCAACTACTATTTTTGATTATTTTAGGCATTTTGTGGCACAGAGTACAGAAATAAAATACACATTTGAAAAAAGCATTTAAACAACTTCAGTCTATTTAAATGCTTAGAAGTTAAAAATAACAAAATACTTGTATTCAGGAGATAATATCCCTAATTGCTAAAACATAATTAGTATCAGCTTTTAACAGTTTATAAATCGAATACCTCTTAATGTATGCAAAGAAACTATAATAAATGTTCAAACGAAAAACATCTCTTTCGTCAATACACAAGATTTCAATATTATACAATAAAATATAATGTAACATATTGTGAGATTTGAAGTAAGTAAATTTTGTTTTGTTTCTTGGGTTTTACGTTAATGACTTTAGCTTTAGTCCGTACAAAATGGCAATTAAACCACAAGTGGACTAAATGATCTGTAATCAAAACTATTGTTTGTTGAAACTGAATGATAGTTATCAAAATCCTTTACTTATAATGTCTTTATGTGAATTTGCCTCTTTGCATTCTAATATTACTTTTAATATTTAAATAATTTATAAATGCGTAATTTCCAATCATTAATTTTGAAATGCTGTAGGAGGCATTAACGGTCAAGTCGCAGGAAGACATTTTCAATGAAAGATTTGGGATGTTTGGCTTTTAACTTGTGCGAACTTCAGATATCACTACTTTTTCTGGTCGAAACATTAAGGAGAACTCGGCGCTTTTTTTTTTTTTTTTTACCGAAAACTTTTTGTTGGGATAACTTTTTATTTTCTTCTAAATTTTTATTTATAATGAATTTGCATAGTACCCACAGGACATTCAAATAAGAAAAAAAAAAGTAATACTTTTAATACAGAATTTTTGTATAACATTGTCTTAATGGGGTGTTAAAGAAGGGACGGTAAGGTAAAAAAAAGGGGACGGTATAGGAAAAAAGGGACAAAATGGGAAAAAAAAGGGACGGTAAGAATGGGATGGTAAGGAAAATGACCACCTATTTTTAGGCAAATCATGCTAAGACTAAGTGATAGCCACAATGTTAATTGATTTTTAGAAACAGTTGTTAACATTGGATTAAATTAATTTTTTTTTAAATTTACCTCGAAAAGTGCAGGAATAAACCTTGGGGATGGTAAGGCTACCCATAAAGACACGATCTTGAAAGTGATATTTAAATGCTGATTTAAATTCTGCAGTCAATTTCCTGTCAAAGAATTTTAGACATTCTTTCTCTAGCATACTTTTGTATGAGAAAAAACTTGAAAAAAATTCTGTGGCTGCATCTGAAGTGATTTTCTGTATAAGTTTAGCAAGAGGGATGGTAAGAATAAAAAAAAACAGGGACAGAGTTCAAAAATTAATATCAACTGTAAAAATGTGTGCAGGTTAATTTTTTGCTACATATTTATAAGTATTGTTATGCAATCATGCAATGGGATGTTCCCCAGTATATGAAATAAAAAAAAAACCACAAAAAAGTGTATCCTTCTATATATAAAAAAAAGTTTTGATATGGAAATGGACCAATGAAAATTTGCGTAGATATTCCGGAAAGATCGGCATCCAATTTGAATGCTTAAGCATGGCCTTTCTTCGTTAATATTAAAAAAACTGTTGCATACAAAAATATGAATTATAAAGAAATGTTTGATAAACACGCTGATGCAGACAGTTTTCAAATCGAAGAATTATTTAAGAGATATTTAATGCCAAAGTTGAACAAAATCGTTCCATTAAAAAAGTTTTATACGAGCAAAAACTGTATATAGTAATTTAATCATTTTTAGATCATTTTATGCGTCAGAATTTCCCGGTATGCAGATTGCATTTAGTTTTTTAATTTGACTCATTTTTTGAGGCTTTAGTTCTATTTTAAATTCAAATTTTCAGCATTTCGAGAGATATTTTTTTAGATATTTTAGAAAATTGTATTAATTTAAACTGTTGCCAGCTGTATAAACAGCGCAAACAATAATGTTTGCTTCATATTAAAAATTTATTTTACATGTGACTATTATAAACAGAAAATATAAAAAGCAGGAACTCATTGAAAATTTCGTCATAAAAACTATAATTACACGTGAATTTTAAAAGAGAAAGAATATTGTAAAATAATAAATTCATTAACATGCGTTAGAAGTCTTAAATAGGAGAATTTACGTCACATTTACGTCACATTACACTTATTACGTAAAATGAACAAAAAATAATATTGCAAAACAGTTTAAATTTAAAAATTGCACGAGACATTTATTTGATATTTTAAGATGATCATTATATTTCATTTCTAACAAAAGTATTTTTATGTGAATATTAAAAAGAGAAAGAAAAGTTTGTTGAAAATTACATCAGATTATAATTGTCAGATTCAAATTATAATTCAATCTTCCGAAATCTTTTTAAAGCCGATCAAATTAGCGTGCTGTTAGAGTCTGCGGTGTCTGAACGGGGGTTGTAGGGGGCAGAGCCCCCTAGTTAAAATAAAAATTATTATTCAGAGACATAAAAGTGAAAAGACTGTGAGAATGCCCCATATCGGTCATCAGTTGCTGTGGTAGCACTTGGCTGACCTTGGCCTGGTCGACGTCTAAAGTTCTCTGTTTCGTGAAATCGATTCTACAGCCTTCAACGACATTTCTTGTGAATTCAACAGCGTCCGCTACACTTCATTGTGTTTGCACGGATTCAAGTCTCTCTGTAATTCGATTCCAGTCACATTGCTGTGACAATTCCAGGTCAACTTTTCTCAAAACAAAAGCTTAGCAAACGAAGGTCACAACTGAGACAGAGAAAGAAACGTTTCTGCGAAATTCTGATTTCTGATCTTCTGATTTCTTGATCTCCTTTCTCTGGTTTTTGACGTCATGAACTTTTCTTCTTCTGTTTTCTACTGCGCTTTAAATTATGGATGCTTTATTTTACGTTATTAATCGGTATAACTATTTGAGTAATTTCGTTAAAACCATGTGTTATCCTAATTGTTTAAAGCAGTGTATATATAGTGTGATTATAATTAAAGTTCGCTTTCAAAATCCTGTAAAAAAGAACCACTGGTCAGAATGGCCTGATATTTCATGTGAGTATACGTGAAGCAATGTGAATTTCTTTTGCGAAAGAAAAAAAGTACAAAACTTTATCAAAAGATGGCGCTGTACTCGCTAAGATGCTCGCTACGAACAGACGTGAAATGCTTTTGTGGCACTCTTTGTTCAAAGTATATCCATCACGACAAGGTGGTTCCACAGCTGATAAGAAAAAAATCGGTTTTTAATTGTCCCTAGGACAAAAACCGTAGAAACAGCAAAAACGAATGTGAGCCCATCAAATAAACAAACCTGTCTCTTCGAATTTGTCAATCAACTTCTTCAGACCGAATGCAGTCATCGGGCCAGAGCCGACCATTTAACATTCCGAATTTCTTAGATTCAATTGCCGTTCTTGTAAAAAAAAGTTTCACAAGCAGAGTCCTCCTTCAATGATAGAGTCATGTTCAGAGTAGAGTTCAGAGATAGAGTCAATTCTACCTTCTCAGACGCAGAATAAGAGGAACTGCATGTTCCCCCTCTTTTTATCACAAGTGTACTGTGCAGTGCGCATGTTACGTCTTTTTATCAGCCTCTTATGATGAGTAAAGCGCCAGCTATCGGTCAACTTTTGTACTTTTGTGTTCTTTCGCAAAGCAAATTCCCATTGCTTCACGTATACTCACATGAAATATCAGGTCATTCTGACCAGTGGTTCTTTTTTTACAGCCTTTTGAAAGGGAAACTTGAATTATAATCAACATATATATTTGTTGTGCAAGATCGATAGGCAATTCGAAATCAACACTAAACTCGACCCGAACCCCAAATATTTCAATTCGCAACACGACACGAACCCGAAATGAAAGGAAAGTAAATTATATTTTAATGCAATCATGTAAGGTAATCTACAATATTATATCTCTAATACCAATTTATCTTCTATATAAAAAAAATGAACATATCTATTTTCTTTAATATTCAATTATAGTAAAACCTCTGAATAACGGGCACCTCTGGATCGTTGACTAGAGTCTTGGATCGAGTCGGGTTGTCCGCAATATTCTTTTTTCGGGTCGGTGTGACTAATTTTCTTTCTGTGGGTAGTTGTTCACCCTGGAATAATTCTTGTGGATCAAATTTAGATTTTTTACAAGCCAGTTTATTGGTATTTTCACAAAAAAATTGAGCAGGACTATGTTTCAGATAAAAATAAATACGTATTTGAATAAGAATAAGTACATATTTTGTTCGAGAAGTAAAATGCCTATAAGAAATGTAATAATAAATTATTCTTTTTTTTTACGGTACAGTTAAGAACCATTTTTTCTTCTCTCGAAATATGAAAAATATTACTAATATTTCGTTTTTCATACACACGGAAAGAAATACAGTCGGGCCTCGTTATCTCGACACCCGGTTTTCACGTCACTCCGCTTATCACGTCAGATTTTCAAAGTCCCGATTTTCTGTATATGATTTTAATGTAAATAAACTCCGGATTTTAAGTCGTTGAATAATTTTCAACTCCGGATATCCCGACGGTTTAGGGAAATGGTCTATTTTTCATAATCCATCTTATAAGCACGGAAATTAAGCGGTCAGAAATGTCTTAGCCAAATTTTTCACAAAAGTGTCTAAAATACCCATTGAGATGAATGAGAAATTTTACTCCAATCCTTTGTCTGAATAAATAAACCCACACATTATACACACACACAACTCCAGATAGACGTTTCACTCTACTCGCGGTCTTTTTGTTCTGGTCAAGCGGCGCTTTCTTGTAGTTACACGGCGTTTTTTATCAGTCTAAAACCGAGGCATTGCATTGCATTGAAACGATCAGAAATTATCTAACATCCATTTCTGAAACAACGAATATTGGTTACTATTCTTTGTATCTAATTTAAGTACTAATTGCAAAAACAAAAACTAAATCATAATTAGAGATAAACCCACTTTAACAATTTATCTGACTGCTTTTGACGAGTTTTTAATTTCATTTTATATAAGAGCTGGTTTTATCAGAATCATGTTAAGGCGGTATTAAAAAAAAATACTTTTCCATGCTCAACAGCTCGAAATTTTCTGGCATGTTTTCATATTAATTTTTAAAAGAAAAAGTATGAAACTTGCTGACATGATTTTTGAAGAGATTTATAAGCAACCTGTGTTTTTTTTATTTTTCGCTCAATTAATTAAAACTTGATTTATAAACAATTATTTTCTCAGTAGGACCCTATTTTTCGTTTCCAACACAATCGCTTCGGGAAATTCGGTTCAAAATGCCCACTTTGACATCATTTTTTGAAATATATTCTGCCATTATACAAAAATTGACCATTACGGAAAATTATATAGTTTCTGAATAAGGAAGTCTACCAATTGGATGCGTTTGAGAGCAAAAATGAATTTTAAAATGAGTCAGAAAATAAGCAGTTTAGATTTGAATACACCCTTAATCCGATGATTTTTTTTCTTCAACCGCTATGTATTTTTAATTTGTTTTTACTTAATAGGACTTACTTACTAGGACCCATTCTTACGAATGGGTCCTATCAAAAACTTGTCAGTATAAATATTGTAGATAATATTAAGAAGATATATAATAAATTCATGCGGGTTTTATATCTTGTGAATTGACGAAGTTATGGATTTTTTTTCTTCTTCAACCCCCCCCCCTTTTTGTTTTCGTTTTTGTTTTATTTTTATTTATTTATTTATTTATTTATTGCGGTGCGAATGGGTCCTATCAAAAACTTGTGAATATAAAAGTTGTAAATAATATTAAGAACATTTATAATAAATTTAATTGGATTTGATATCTTGAGAATGGACGAAGTTATAATTTTTTTTCCCCTAAAACCCTTTTTTTTTTCCCCTTGAGTCCATTTTTAAGTTTATCAAAAATCTGTGATGCATAAATTTTTGCCCTATTTTTAGAAGTAATAAAAAATTTAAACTGATTTTATATGTGCAAAAATTAAGAAATTATGCGGTTTTTTGGGGGGGTTTTAACCCTTCCCTATTTCCATCCCCTTGGTCCGATTTTGCCTATTAACGAACTTGACTGAGATATTATGGCTCTTGATTTTATGTATCAGTTTGGAAGAGAATTGGGCAGAATTACGGAAGTTATCGTGTCCATAAAAAAGTGATGTATATATATATATATATATATATATATATCAGGGCTCCCAAATGGTCCGCCAACTAAGTACCAATATTTTTTTAGAAAAATTTTCGTTTTAGATTTTTCTTACAAACCACCCCGAAATCATCTTTAAAAGTTTTAGCGCAAGCCTACCATAAAATTTTCTGTTAAAATTTAATTGTATTCAGTTGGCGAACCATTTGGGAGCCCTGATATATAGATAGATAGACAGATAGATATATAATGTTTTTTACTGAAGGTGGTTTTGTGTTCTAGGGATCATGATCGATGCAGATCTGCAAAACTTTTTTCAGAAAATACAACATAGGAGCGATCGCAATAGGTAGTATTTCATACGAATCTACCTAAAAAGAATTGTAGGAAGCACATCTAGGGAGACAAACAAACCTTAATTCCTCAATATTTCATGTAACAATAAAAAAAATGTTATCATAAATCTTATTTTTATTCTTTTCAATTTTGTTTTTGTATTTATTTTGTTTATTAATAATGTTTTACTGCTTTAAACTGCAAGAACAGTTATGAATTTAAAATTGTCATTAATTAATTAAAAATACAGCTTATTATAAACATATTTTTCTCCAACTCCGGTTACCGCGACACTCCGCTTATGACGACACTTTTTTCTGGTCATTAGAGTGTCGGAATAACGACGTTCGACTGTATATCGCATGTGTGATAATGTATGCACGCGTACACATATTACATGTGTGTTGATTGTGAGATGTCCACTATCCAGAGATAAAAGCGTACAAATATATCATTGGTTTACGAACTGAAAAGTGTTCGCTAAACACCGCTTTCTGGGAGATTCGGTTAGAGAGGTCTTATTGTAGATGAACCCTATCCGCAAATGTCAGAACCCAACCCAAAACCGAATCGAACCGAACCCAAAGCAATGGAAGTCAACCCGACCTGCAGCAAAAAAAATTAGAAGTGCACGCGACCCTCAGCAGGAAAAAAAAAAAAAAAAAAAAAAAAAAAAATAGAAGTGAACCCGACCCGTCACTGAAAAATAGAACGTCTACCAAGGGTCGGGTCGGGTGCGGGTAAAAGCGGGTAACCCGAACCGATTTTGCCCTGGACTGGGTATAATTTCCACATCACTTGAAGCTTTTCGAACTATGGAAAAAGTCCTCCTCTAAAGAGCCGTCGGTGTCTAAGACGTAAAATGATCTCTAAAGTTGAATAAATAATGCTACATTTTGTACTAAGGGGGGAAAAACAGCTTCAAAACAGATGGGCATAGAAACATTTTCGAAAAAGAGAGATACGTTTTTCAGAGGAAATAAAATCCCGTTAAAAAAAAAACATAATAAAAAAAAAAAAAAAAAAAAAAAAAAGAGTGAGATTTCGCCTAAAGTCTATTTCCTCCCCTTTTTTCTTCCTTCTCGTTTTCTCGCATCCAAAGCTCCGAGCTATTGTATCGCTGAAATTTTTACTCTTTTTTAATATTTTTATGCTAAGCTTTGACACAAAATACTAGATTTTATGTTAAAAGGAAAAATCGTTTTCCGAGGAGGAATACGACTGCGAAATAATGCCCCTGGCTGTAAACAACTCGAAACTTTACCTTTTGTTGGATACGGGAGAAAAATCGTAATCTATTTTTGCTCAATATTATCTGTTGAGCTTTTAATTTTCGTTTTGCCTTCTAATAAACAGCGGTCTTCGCCATTCAATGAGTGTATATCTATATTATAAAAGATAGAATTATGTCCGTGTGCAACGCTGATGTCATTTTGACGTCGAAAACACATAACGATTTCACTGCGCTTTTCCTGCTATTTTTATCACTTTCCAACAAAGTTGAAAAGTGTTATTGACTTTTGACTTTATTGACGGTTTGTCTGTCCGTCTGTCCGCCCTCTAACTCTCGTAAATAGACTCGGATCACACTCAAATTTTTGGATGTTATTGACTCACTGGAGTGATTCAGCCCATTCAGCACACATCGATGCAAGCTTTCCTCTCTTCTCTCACTCTGCAGCGATACGATGACCCATCGACAATTTTTGAAATTCATTTTCTTCACGAGTCAAGCAGATATCCTCGATAAGAAATAGAGAACTTTAATAAGAATAGAAGCCGAGTACTCAACAGATTTGAATTACTTTCTTTTTTTTTTGTGTGTGTGCGCGTGTTGTTTGGGGGGTAATTTTGTGTTGCGTTTCTTCGGTGCAGGATGGTACGGGCGAGTCGCCGATGCCGCTGGACACAAAACAGAAATTCGAAATGAAGGGTTTTCAAAGTTTTTTAGAATGAAGAAATAATCGTGATCTGAATGCACCCATAAAAAACAGACAAGAAAGAAAAAAAACACTCGTTGCTTCTAGGTTACGAAACACTACCAGAATAATGTTAAGAAACTTCTTTTTGATAGGGTGGATGAAAATATCTCAATAATAATTTAGAAAACACCTTTAAATACCCGTTTTCAGCCAAGACCTCCTCCCCCCCCCCCCCCATGCGGGTGATGTATTCGAAATCATGTGCGACCTCTTCTGTGGTATGGTTCGCTAGATGCAGCAACAGATCCTGCGATTCCGGCCCTGGACAGCCCTGTGTTCCATTTATTTTGAGCAACCCCCTTTAATCATTTCTTTATATGACGCCCACACGTTCCACAGTATGCTAAAATCGAGTTGAATTGAAAAACATATCGCTACGAGCCATTCTCGCCCGTACACAGTCCTCTATTCGAAATCTTCCGATTGTTTTCAAAATCCATTTTTGAGTTCCCGATTCCTTTCTAATTTTTCTTATACGAGGGTGGTTCAATAATTAGTGTCCCGAGTATGTATAAAATATTTGTACTGCGATGGTTGATGTGCAACATTGAAGCCTAATGTCTTAGATGCCTACAGGCTCAATTTCAGAACCATAGCTGCTATATTAACATTTTTGTTTTCGTTTTTGGTGTGATACGTTGCACCTAGCTTGAAAGGGGGGAGGGGTGACAGTGAATGAGACATGGCTACTGTCGTTTGGACTCTGAATCATAGTGATGTAGCCACGTCTCATCCACTGTCAAAAATCTATCACAGAACTGCTTCAGGTCTGGCCCCATCAGCTCCAAACCACCCTTTACCCCAACCCCCCCTCCTTTCAAGCTAGGCGCCATCTCTCACACCTAAAACGAAAAAAAAAATCTTAATATAGCAGTTATGTTTCTGAAATGGAGCCTATTGGCATCTAAAACATTAGGCTTCCATATTCCACATCAACCATCGCAGTACAAGTATTTTATACACACTTGGGACAATAATTATTGAACCACACTCGTACTAAACCAAACATGGAGGACAAAAAAGAAAATTTCTCCCTCATATAGCCCAGACTATATTTTTATCCAATCCATAAATCCATTAAGTGAATCATTTTGTTTTTGAACCTGCCGTTGATGCTCTGAATTGTATACAGAAAGGATACAGCTAATTCCTCTTCTGTTGATAAACGGACAGCGTTGCTGTTAGGCTGCAAATGGACCCTTCTTCTAACTGCTATCAGTATCAGCGTCGTTTCTTGTGGCCAAGAAGGGTTTTCGATCTTTAATGACTTTAACAGGAAAGGAACGGATGTCCTGCAAAAGAGGAACCTTTCCTTCAAGTAGGGTTGAGCTCTTTATCTCCTGACCCATTGTTGATTCCCCCCATTCTTTGGTGAATAAACCGCAGAAGGGTTCTGAACAAAAGATTTCCACGAAAACTGTCGAAGGATGGCAAAAGAAGCGTGTGTATGCAGCCTTAGGCTGCGTACCCACTATCCTTCTAACTGATTTCAGTGTCGGCTTCGTGTTTTGTGGCTTTTCTGTGTCTTTGATTTTTAACGACTTTAGCAGGAAAGGGACTGATGTCCGGCAAAAGAGGAACCTTTCCTTCAAGTAGAGTCGAGCTCCTTATCTCCTGACCCATTGTTAATTCCCCTCATTCTTTTGTGAATAAACCGCAGATGATGTCAGAATAAAAGATTTTCCAAGAATACTAGAGAAGGAGGCAAAATACAAGTCAGAACGTAGCTTTAGAGTGTCTCACTTGGGATCCGAATCTTCTCTCCCGGGATGATATGAGGGAAATGAGAGGGTGGGGAAGTTCTCGCTTGAGATAAAATGAGACAACGAGCTCATTAGCTCATAAGCATCCAATAAGGTTCCCTTCCAAGAAGTCTCCTTCATATGCGCCCATTTAAAAGAACCTCATTTTATGAATGAGTTTCGCCTTTGTCGAAGGATAACTTTTTCGGTCATGCCATGCATTCATAAAATGAGTCAACACGCAAATGAAAGGATCTTGAAAAATTCAAAGCCCGAATTAACATGCGCTGAACTCCAATTCTACAAGCAATATAGAAAATAAAATTTCAAACTGATTTAATAAGCGAGGAAATCGGCAAAAATATTAGGTAAAAAACAGAAAATACATTTTTTTTTTTTTTTGGATCGAAAGTTGTCATTGGGTGATTCTAAAATTCACTGTTCAACCACTCGAAATTTTCTGACGCATTTCTAAAATTTCATAAAATGGACAGGCCTGACTATGGAGTCAATGGCGTTTTCCATTTTTAATCGATAAATGACTCATCGAGTTATAAGCGTTTCTTGTCACGTGACGACAAGTATTTTCTGCGTCGGGAATTGAGTTCAAAACGCCGAATTGGACAGTATTTTCTGAAAGATCTTCTGCCTTTATCAAACAACTGGTCAATGCCATTCGATGACGCCATTTTTGAATCAGAACACCTGTCCATTTTATACGTTTCTGAACAAAAATGCGTTCAGAAATGTAGTTCGTTCAAATAAATTCAAAATAGCTTCTTTGTATTTCAGAAAAGTCTTAAGCGGTCTCTTAAAGCTTCAAAATTTTCGAAATTTAAATTTTTTTAGATGTTAAACTCCTTCTTTTCTGAACATTTTAATATAATTGTTTCTTTGAAACTTTCACTAGAACAGAAGTTATGACTTTTATAATGATACCCGCTCAATAGCTGAAGCGGCGTTTGCGAAACTTTAAAGTCATTTTTCTTCAAATGACGTTTTTAGGCATAACGCGCACGATATCTAAAAACCTTCTGAATATTTTTTCATAAAATCTTCAAAACGTACGTTTCATTTCAATCTGTATAAACCGAACCTAAAATTTCCTTTTCATTGTTCCAAAAAATATATTTTTAAAGTGATTATGTTGTTAAAATTTTCAAAATTTTGTATTTGCTCAATACAACTTTGTATTAAAAATATAAAAATGGTTTAAATAGAATTTTTTTTAGATTCAGGGTAAGTATTAGGTCTCCAAGAAAATTCTGTCGTTTTTATGTTCTTTCACGCCTACTTTTTTAAAATTCTTATTTCTTCATTGGCACCACTTTTTTGAAATGGTAAAATTTCGTTGTTTTCACCTTAATATCAAATATGAAAATTTTACCATTGGAAGAAAAATGGAATTTTACCATTTCAAAAAAGTGGTGCTAATGAAGAAATCAGAATTTTAAAAAAGTAAGCTTTAAACGACAGAATTTTCTTGGCGACCTAATATTACAATCTGAAGTATAAGTAGGCACCAAAATTTTCATTCTAGTTGCAATATTTATTTTGTAATCGTGCGCGTAAGCTGTTATGCCGATTTTCTGTTCGTCCAATGTCTGACAGTTTGCAGCCCCCTGTGAATGATAATTCGGCATCTTGCAATTTTTAAAACACATGAAATGAAAGAACATACAGTGAAATACATTTAACACGAAACGGGGGCGAAATTTTTTTTTTGTGTTAAAATAATTTTGCGTTAAAAGATTCGTAAAAAAAAAAGAACAAAACTCACAAATATTTTCGAAGTCGCCAAATTTTATTTCGATTTCCTGTTAAACTACTAGTAGGTTGCATCCACTAGAAAAAAATATTTTTTTTTTTTTTTGAGGGAAAAAATCAGATATCTTTTTTTGAAGTGTCTTTTTCAGCATTCTGATGTCTAGCTTGTTTGAATCAAATAATCAAAGCTGTCTCTAAATCTTCGTGCTTAGCTGTTATCATTCGTTTTCTCTCTCGCTTAAACATACTGAGCTCAAACATGAACGTAATAGGATCCCTGCTTTTTATGATCGTAGATAAAGTAGAATGGGCAATGCCAAACTCTTTGCAGATTTCTGTTTTCGTCCTTCTTTTTCATCAACGGCATGAAGCAGCTTCATCTTCATTGGAAGCGAAATAGCAGTTTGTTTTCGGACCGATTTACCAGCCATTGTGCTCATAAAACATAAACCAATTTACAAAAATAACATGAAATTCACTGATTTTCACCCAAAATTCAGTGGTTTTAACACAAAATACACTCATTTCAACTCAAACTAATTAGATCAAAAGCGAATTTTTTTCGCGTTAAACGATTTTTGTTTCGTGTTAAAAGAAAAAAAAATGTATTAAATTGCATCGTATACTGTCCGAACCACGATATCATTTCGTGTTAATCGATTTTTCATGTTAAGCGTTTTCGTATTAAGCGTATTTCACTGTACTTATATCTTTCATCTCAATAAAAATTGTGTTTTAAAATCATATACATTTTAAGATATTAAATGTTAAAAATTTTCTCTTTTTTTTCAATTTTAAGAGTCCTGGGAACCCTTAAAGGTTGTAAAGGGGGCCTTACTTTGAACCAAAAATTCACCTTCTATCGCCACACCTATTTATTTTGCGGAAACGAGAAGAAATATTCTTTTTTTCGAATTACTTTAATGACGATCCATTTGTAAGATATCCATTTGTACAATGGATTTATATCCATTAAGCTAAAGGACGAAAAGTGATTCCCTCCCCCCTCTAACTTATACTGCCGAATCGCTTTGGTGACCGTTTATTCGGATAATCCGAATGCCTGACATAAAAGGGATAGAAAATGCCTCTCCTGAAGATAAACGCCACAAGTTTCAATAGTATGCGACTCAAGGTATCCAATTAGAGTTCCGAGGCGTTCTCTCCCAGGATTTAATTAGAATTTCAAATCGAGAAGAGAGAGGGGTTCTCTCTCAGGAGATGAAACGAGATAACGAGGTAATTAGTAGGGAACCCATAAGGAGAAGGTAAGTCCCGTTCATAAACACGCATCTTCCATGGACATCATTTTACAGAATGAGTTTTCCGTTTATCGAAAGATGGCCTGTTCGGTCGATGTAAGGGATCCAAGTAAATTTCATTTGAAAAGATACAAAGGTCTCATTTTTCCTTAACCCTTTGAGTGCTAAGAAGCGCGATCGTGCTCCTCAATACACTGGCCGAAAATGTCAGAAACGCGATCGCGCTCCTCAATCAGGGTGGCGAGCGGACAGGGAAAAACACAGTAAAAAAAAGTGGAAACTACCAGTATTTTCTTTTAGAACATTCTTCCGTTCTTTCGCTCTTCTAGAACATTCTAGGGATTAAAGAAAGCGAATTTCTCTTCAACAAAATACTGGTATTTAACACCTTTTTTGACTGTGTTTTTCCCTGACCACTCGCCACCCTGTCAATATACTGGCCAAAAATGCCAGGAACGCGATCGCGCTCCTGGATCACGCATGAACTAATACGATCTCTATTACATAATTCTCGATTCTTGTTCATTGTTTTTTTTTTATTCCGCACGTGTATTTATAAGAAATCTAAAAAATACGATCTCTATTTCATACTTGTCGATTCTTGTTTATTGTTTTTTTTAATTCCCCACGTGTATTTATAAGAAATCTAAAATATACGATCTGTTTTATAATCTATTCTTTTATAATGTCATATCATTCATAATCATCATTTGTTCTACCAATTTTATTTTCAGACATTAAAAACACACTAAGATTTCATAGTTTATCATACAGCCAAAAAATAGCGTACATGTCACAAGTTTTAAAACATATATATACTTTAACACAAACATTCAAGATAGTTTAAAAAATATTTTCACCTCTTTTTTCACCGAAGCATCTTCAGTTATTGATGTTTTTCGTCTCACTCTCTCGCTAATCCTTGCTTTCCAGATTTTCCCTGTTATTTTTCCCTATTTTCAAAATGTGTCGCCATCTATTGTCTATAACTGCGTGTAGTTGATCATTGCAGGTTTCTGATTTTGATGAGATGATTTCAACATCTGGAATAAATAACCTACAGACATCTGGAATATACAAAATTAATTTCAAAAACAATGAAAGAAAAGATATGTCATATATAGGAATGACAAAAAGAAAGCTACAAGACAGGATTAAAGAACACCAACGAGATATACGACTTAATAAATCATCTACGGCCATAGCACGACTCAATAGAAAATCCCCCATCACAATAGATTTTAAAAACGTCGAGAAATTAGCAAAATACAATAGTTTAAATTACGCATTAATAAGAGAAGCCATTGAAATCATCTCATCAAAATCAGAAACCTGCAATGATCAACTACACGCAGTTATAGACAATAGATGGCGACACATTTTGAAAATAGGGAAAAATAACAGGGAAAATCTGGAAAGCAAGGATTAGCGAGAGAGTGAGACGAAAAACATCAATAACTGAAAATGCCTCGGTGAAAAAAGAGGTGAAAATATTTTTTAAACTATCTTGAATGTTTGTGCTAAAGTATATATATGTTTTAAAACTTGTGACATGTACGCTATTTTTTGGCTGTATGATAAACTATGAAATCTTAGTTTGTTTTTAATGTCTGAAAATAAAATTGGCAGAACAAATGATGATTATAATACGATCTGTATTTCATACTTGTCGAATCTTGTTTATTGTCACTTATGTTGAAATTATAATATTTATGGGAAGTATAACATTTATTTTTTGTTTTTGAAATACTTTTCGTAAATAAAATGTTCCAAATTTAACTAAGAAATATATATATATATTTTTTAAATTTCTACTTTCCTCTAGCAGGGTGGCACTTATAGCTAATTCTCTAAAAACTATGTTGGCACTCAAAGGGTTAAAAGGGAAAGGAAGATTTTTTTTCTACTAACGAAAAAGAAGGTCCGATCCCTAAATCCTAATTTATCAAGGAAAATTTGTTATTTTTCCCCTCTCCTCCAGTCCCTCCAACCTTATCAGGATCATTGTGGATTCACTGGATTGGCCGTGGATGGGGACAAACCAGATCCAGTGCATACAAAGGACTTGCCAAATTCCTCTTCTGTCAATCCACGGAAATGCCAGGGTGTAGATTCCCCAAATTTTTAAAGAGCCAGTGGCTCCTAAACTCCAAAAATCCAGTCGCCCACATTGTGAAGAACTCGCATAAAAGCACTAATGTTTATATGTGGGAAAAAACTCAAGAATTCAAAGTGAAAAATAATTTCTTTAATATATGCACATGTACAGCCGTGGGAAAAAAGTAAACACCCCCTACTAACGCCTCAACAAATTATTGTAGAAGAAAGTGATTGGTACCGAACGAGTGGAAATAAAGCCTACTTTTAAATGATATGTATAAAATTTGCTTAGGGGGCCATCTACCTATTAAACCATACCCAATTTTAACAAGATATTTAAAATTTTCGGTTCAAACTATGCCTAGACACCGAATTTCAAGTCATTTGAATGATAATTTTTTGAATTATAAACATCCAAAATTCAGTGGTGCTTCTAATGTTAAATTACATTTCCATATGTTTATTAATATCTCCTGAAATGATAGTCCTAATGAGCTCATTTTTTGTGTAGCAAAAATACTAAAATGCCCTAACATAAATACGTTGAATTTGCAATTTTTATAATTTTATGATATGAATTATGAAATTAATATTCGAAAAAATTAGGAATTGCAACCTAAAATTTATTTGATGGATTTAGATCTATTAAGTCCTGCTTTATGGAAATCCAAAATTTCACATTTTTCTTCCAAGTAGTTTTCAAATTATGCTTAAAAAACGGCAAAAGGATGTTTTAAGGGGCCGTCTATGACTAGATATTTTGAAATTTCTTAGGCTATCCTGTAATCCAGCAGTCTTCCATGACTGCTTGAGTGGCGCTTAAGATGCCTTGACCAAGAAGGGGGCTCTCTCGGTCAACAATGGAGTAGAGATCTGCACGGGCCGGCCCGTGGCCCGAAGCCCGAGCCCGGCATGGCCCGCTGGCCGGGCTCTGGCCTATTTTCATTCACGGCACTCGGGCCGGGCCTTACTTTATTCCTGAAGGTTCGGGCCTGGCCTAACTTATTTTTTCTGCACACACCCGGGTACTGGTTTCATTCCTAATCTTCATGGCCCAAAATTTTCAGTCCTAGTTTTGAGCCAACCAGTATGAAAATCATTGTCTCAGCGTGGCCTGGTCCATTTAAAGGTCAGTTAAATTAGGCCTGACCCAAATATTTTTGCAAAAAATGTATACATTTTTAAATCGCCATTATTCTACAATTAAACTTTCAAATTCATTCTTTTTAAAGAGTAGTAGATTTCTACAATTATTAAAATATAGTTAAATTAAAATATAGTAAAACGTGTGAAAAAGAACCTGTCTATGATGGAATCTTGTTTTAAACTGAAAAACATGTTGATCCATGCAAAATTAATATACTACTTAATACTACGTAAGAAAATTATAAAAATTAATAACAAACAAAATTAATATACTACGTAAGAAAATAACATATAATACATTTACACTTGCTAAGAAGGGAACTTGTCTACAACGCATTTTTTTTTTCTTTTCTATGCAATTCAGTCTTAGATTTTACTGTATAGCATTTTTCAGATATTTAACACTTCAATACATGGAATATGGATTAACAATATTAATGATAACTGAAACATTTACATACAAGAAATATAGATTCGTTAAAAAAATAAATATCGCACCCTGCGGCACTTCTATAAAAATGAAGATTATAAACATGAAAAGAAAAGTTAAGATAAATATTTTTGGCTTGATCTCCTCGTACGAGAAAAACTTTTAACCAAATCGACATAAAAATCAATGTTTTGTAGAAATTCACTCTGTCCGGTCCGGGCTCGGGCCGAACTTTTAACTTTTTAACCGGGCCGGGCCAATATTTTTTTGTTCGGGCCGGGCAGGGCCGAATTTTTTTTCTCTGAGTCGGGCCGGGCCCGGGCCTGGAAATGTAGGCCCGTGCAGACCTCTACAAGGGAGTACCGAACTTCAATTTGGGTACAGACCCTAAAATACGCTCGTTTTAAAATAATTAATTTCTCGTGAACGTATCGTACAAATTGCATAAAAACTTGTTTTTAGCCTAATGGAAGGAAGTGGAGTTCATTTATGCTGTTAGACTTTATTACCAATCGTGTGGTACCTGTAACTTTCTTCTACCATAACATTTTGCAGAGTTAGTATAGGGTGTTTACATTTTTTTTTTTTCCACGACTGTACAGCAAAATATACACTAAATATATCAAATGTGTACATTTAATTTAATCACAAAATTCTCTTAATCCTTTGTGGCGTCCATGTTTAATCATATTTTTTTTTAATTATGGACAATAAGAAAAAAAGAAAAGCTGTAAATATCGCGGGATTATGGAGGAGACATAATCCCGCGATTGATAAGAAAAAAAAAAAATCCGAAAATCATTCGGCAAAAAAGGGGCATCCGTATAAGAAGCATGGCGACTTAGATGTCGAAAGTTAGTCACCAAAGCAAAAAAATTAATCTCCACGTGGCGACTGGCAACCATGAATCTGCACCTATAATGGACGAACTGTTGTTGTGTGCAACAGCTGAACATCCCATTTCGGATCGAAGATTCTCACTCTCCCGGGATTGAATTGGAATTTCAAATCGGGTTCACGCAGAGGAGGAAATGATATAACGGACTAATGAGCAGGAGCGTTTTCTTATAGGAGTGCATCAAGAAATGGTCCCGCTCTTAAATTACATGCATGCATTAAAACAGACATCATTCATTTTGTGTATTTATAATAGACTAGCTGTTTAACCCGTTCTACGCACGGGAGTTCATGAATTTAATTCTAAAACCAAAAGTAAAAGTAACTATTCGATTTAGTAAAATATTTTTCTACTACTGTGTATTTTTTAAAATGAAATTTAATTTATCACGTTACTATGGCAGAAAACGATAAAACGATATCTTTGAAATAAGGGAATAAATAGAATAAAAAGTTTTGTCGATGTTTCTGATAAAATGTTTGTCTTTATTTTTTTTAATGTAATAATTAAGCGCAATTAAATAATCTCTATTTGCATGCAAGGTAAAAGAATTATTGTAATACCCTCTGAAGCTTTTTAGAATTGTAGCGTGGCGCACGTAATATGTATATCTCTAATTATTTGCATGTGAGGTAAAAGAATTATGGTAATATTCGCTACAGCTTTTTAGTATTGCAGCGTGGCGTACGCAATATGTATATTTCACATTGGTCAAAGAACTCGTACAATTACGGGTTAAACATTAAAAAAAAAAAAATGTGAATTTTTAATGGTTGGGAGTTGCTATAACGAAAAATGTATAAATTTTATTGGAAATTGCTGTTAAATGGGTGTTTTTTTATTCTATAAATTATTTCAATTCTGGATTGCTTTAGTTGTCTCGGCCGTGTTTTAATACACATTGATGGGGTGAAAATTGCACTTCAAAATAATTCTTGTAAATATCTGGCTAGCTCTCATTACCCCCTATGACTAACACCTCACCAATACCCTTTTGTGCATCTACTTTTAGTTGGCTAAATAAAACTATATTAGTGATCGTTTTTTGCTTCTGGGAATCTTGTATACAGAGGCGAGCTATCCCTCATAAAAAAAAGATATATCTAAATTAATCTTTTATTTATATAAAATCCCTTTTACACTTTTAAGTAATTTAATTAATACTTTTCCTCAATACCAATCTTAATTATCTTGCGCTGTGTAGTTTCGAAAACCAAGTTCCCTTTGAAGCAGCAAACTATGATGCTCATTATTTACTACTATTAAAATTAATCAGACACATGATGCCATTAATTCGATACCTACTCCATTTTACACATAACATAGAATTTATTTACATAAAGAACACACAGAAAGACAATACAAATACACATAGTATTTCCTTGGACAAGTTTCATTAGACATTCACAAATTAGATTAAATATTAACTGCAATCTTTAGACCATTGATTGCTATCTTATTTCAAAGCTATTCAGCATAATTACTTAATTGACCCGGGTAGGCAAGGCCATGATTTCACTAAAATTATATAACTCCACTTTTGAGCAGGCAGAAAGGGAAATAATAAAAAAATACCTTTTACGTCATGGATCATCATTTTGCAGAAAGTCTAGTGGTAAATGCGATTAAATCCACTTTGTATATATACACATGCTGAGAGTCTCTGAGCACAAACCCCTTTTCCGGGTCTCCTTTTACATATAAGTATAACTAAAACAAACTAGCCTGAAACTGGCAGGACCTTTTTTTATGTAACACTCTTATGAAGACATCTTTCAGACAGTCATCACTTATTAATCTCGTTGTATAGATCCTTACATTTTAATTTTTTGTAATTTATTTCCTCCATTTACTTTCTCACCTCCTTACTACCCAATAGGGTATAATCTATTCTTTCCCTTGTCTGCCACTCTTGCAATTTTAGTGGACCTTTGGAAAATTATGTGCTGTCAGATATATGAGAGCTATAGTATTGGTTCCACTGCCCCGACCTCATTATCATCTGTTATTTTTGTTTTCTGACGTCAGCCATGTGTCCTGGGGATAAGCATCTTTTCTCCTTATAAAATCGCCCCACCAGTGGCCGAGAGGTTCTGCTCTCGAAGCTGGTAGACGGGAGGTGCTGGGTTCGATCCCAATCGCGCCCGTCGGCCTAATCGTTCGGAGTTTTCGTGGTTTTCTTCGAGCCGTGGATCTTCCATGCGTTAATACGGATTAGGTTCCCTTAGAAAGACCCCCACGGAGGGCACTCCCCCCGGGCCTATATCCCTCGTGCAGATAATTGGCCGTCAAAAATCAACCCAACCCTTATAAAATCATAAATTCAAGTTTCCAAATGTTGTTATTAACATGTCCAGTCGTAAGATTTATTCGTGGGAGTTCTACTTAGTCGTACAACAAGTGCCGGTTATAAAATGTGTCCATTCATAAAATTCACTTCTCCAGTAAAAGTTGGGATTTGCTTTTTTATTTTAATTCAAATAGTTCTGTCTCGGGTTTTTGATGATTTGGATTTTAATCACATCACACATGTCCATAACATTTCACAATTCTGGCTTCTAAATTGTGGATTTGTATAGCATTACAGACAGACAGACAAATTTTCATTTTTAACACTTTCCAACAAAGTTGAAAAGTGTTTATGAATCCGGTTTGTCTGTCCGTCTCTCCGCCAGTCCGTCTTTTCCACGCTCTAACTCCCATCCATAGACTCGGATTTTCATGAAATGGATAAAGGTTATTGAGGGTCACCCAAGCATGCTTGATATTGTATAGGAAGTATGTAGGATTAACCTTTCATTGACAGGGGCACTCAAAAGTATTCCTTTACATTATGGTATAGGGGGAAAATCGTTTGCAGAGTATTTGAATGACATTATTCTGTTTCAAATGTATTGAAACGGATATAAATCACTGAATTTCACTAGGATCCCGTTAGAACAGGGCATTCATAGCATTTTTTTATTCATTGACAGAGACACACACAAGAAATCGATTACAGTACAGTACTGTGTTTGAGTCATAATGGCTGGAGTGTATGGTTTAAAATTAAGTATTCGCTTTTAAATTGAATTCATTTTTTGCATCTTAATCGTCCTATATAAATTCTATACCTCCCATACAGGGCTACACACAAGTATTCACGTACTGTTGTACTTATTAGGAGAAATGGCTGAAGGTAAATTTTCAACCTAAGTATAGGTATCTCTTAAGTGAACTCCATTTTGGAATGCATGTGGTGAATAGATTCAAATCTATAAATCATACACAGGGCTACTGAAAAAATTCGCATCCTTTTCCGATGGTGGATGGGAACAGCTGAAATTGGGTTTTGAAATTATTATGCGTTTCCATAGGGTTGAATGAGAAGTAATATTTTAATTTTTTAAACGGTGCAATTTTGTTACATTATTCGGAATGTGTTAGAAAGTCTTTCATAATCTATGCTGGACGCATGATTTTTTTCTTACTTGTTATATATTAGATTGATGGGGATCCCGTACACATGACTACAATCCGAGACGGTTACAAAGTCTATATTGTAGTCATGTGTACTACAATATAGACTTTTGCCTGCTATAGGCCTCTATATATCTCTAGCCTGCTATAGGCCGTATAACAGGCTAGAGATCCCTGAATGGAGACACCGGAATTTTAACCCCGTGAGGGGCCATGCACTCTAAATTAAAATGTCTGAAATTCAGACACTTAAGTGTCTGAAATGGAGTGTTCAATTTTCAGACATTTTAAAATGACTGAATTTTTTCAGACACTTTTTGCGTCTGAATTTCAGACACTTCAAACGTCTGAATCGCATCCATTTTTTTGTAAGCATCATACGTAGCCATGTTTGACCACGTTGAATCCTGGAAAAATATTTGGCTGTGGTCCTGCCCCCCCCCCCCCAATACAGCCTGATTTTTTTGGTGCTCTCAGTTTTGGTATACAATTTTCGTTACGTTGATAATTTAAATCTTTTACGACATTGTACTGATTATAATCAATATCTTGAACTTCAGGAGTAGAACAAGATTAAAAAACAAAAAATATTTATCTAAATATTAGATTTTTTAAATTTATTTTGTTTTTAACCTTATTTTACTTTAAAAGTTCAAAATATTGATTATAATCAGTACAATTTCGAAACAGATTTAAAATATAAGCTTTACAAATATTGCACATCAAATTTGGGGGCACTACAGTCGTAGGGGGACGGGGCACTTCCCAGTTTGCCCTTCCTTTAATCAAGAAGTACTTTTGCAAAAAACGCAACCCTGCATTATAGTTGTCTAAATTGAGATGTCCGGTATTCGGGAGTATCCGTTGTGGAGGTTAATGGACATTCTCGAATAGCGAACACCTCTATTTAACGAATACTTTTTTAATCAGCAGACATACATATTTGTATATTTTTACCTCAAAAAAGTAGACATCTCCAATTGTCGGACAAATTCCGCGGTCCCGAAGTGTTCGCCATTAAGGGCTTTTAAGGTACATAGATAAATATATATATATATTTTATAATCTTGTCCTACTCTAAAAGTTCAAAATATTTATTATACTCGGTTGAATGTGGAAAAAGATTTAAAATATCAGATGTACGAAAATTGCAAAAATCCCCCCCCCCCCCCAAAAAAATGAAAATATAAAAAAATATATTGCCACATAGGCAATTTTACATATACATCACTTGATAATCACAACAGCCATTTAACTATGAATAATGAAAATAAATAAATAAATATTCTACTTTAATAACATTGGGGAAAAAATGACTTTGGTATTTTGTTAAATATATTTGCGTTTTTAAACTTGTCCTACTCTAAAAGTTCAAAACTTTCATTATAATCAGTGCAAGATTTAAGATATCAGCTTTACAAAAATTCATGCAAAATCCCCCCCCCCTCCCTCCCCCAAAAAAATGAAAATACTTATTTAAAAATTATGTTTTTAAAAAATTTATATTTCCACATGGGCAAGTTTTTATGTAGATCAGAGGGTACTCACAAAAGCTATTCAACTATCAATAAAAACAAATAAGTACATATTCTATATTAAAAACATGAGGAAAAAATAACTTATGATTTCCAAATTTCTTTCGTCTTAAATATATACAGTAACATCTGTCATTTTTGTATTTTTCGTATAAGTGCATATAAATAAAGTTACCACAATTTTAAATACGAAATCTAGTTAGAGGTTTTTACTTTTTCCCATTATAAATTTCAAATTACTTTTTTATTAAAAATAATAAAAAAATCAGTATTAGAGTTGATTGCAAATCAAATACATATGTATATTTTTACAGGCAGCTTCATATAATAGACCAGTCTCATTTACTTTATTTATCTTTTTTTAATCTGCGGTTTTATGCCAGGAAGTAAGAAAGCATTAGGTCATCTTTCAAAGTTTTTTTTTTTCTTTACTTCCTTGTGGCCGTCATTTACTGCGAGATAAAAATTATCCATTGAAACTAAGAACTGACATCATTGAATATATAATTCGTAATAAAAAAGAACGTCATAATTTTAAAAATATATACTTCTAGAATTAGTGGGGTTTTTTGCGAACAGATTCAAAACTAATTAAATTTCATGCAGGATTTTGTTTAGTACAATAAATAAAATCATAAAATACACTAATTTTACTACTATAAAGAAACTTACTTGAGTTGCTGCAAGAGGTAAGAAATATTCCTCGATTTGAAATTATAAAAACTACCACAACCACAGTGAGGGAGAAAGACTTTCATCAGTTTAAAAGGTAATCCCATAATACATCCGATTAGCCATATTTAAAGAATGAGATGTTTCATCCTAAAAACAGGACCCGCCAGACAAAAGTTTCTTTTTTTTTTGCCAGCTTCGACAGGACGAAGATGAATAACACAATATTATTGATATAAATTGATACGAGTTAACACTAAGCCCATTGCACACGCTTTGTAGAATTTCCGGGTGTAATCTTCAACCGTCGTCTACTTCTGTTCTGTGTCTATCCCGCCCTTGTATCGACGACAGCTTCTAAGAGACATTTGATGTCGAGCACACACGTCAGATGTATGTATTCAATAAATAAATAATCCAAGTTAATACGAATTAAAATCACAGTACTTCACATTTCGCAAAAAACGAATTAAAACACACGCGTACATAAAAACAAACTTTGTTTGAATTACAACGTATACCACTTCGAACGAAGACATCTAAAACGCATGCGCAACTGGGAGTGCTAGTGCCCCCTGGTGGTTATTGCGTCGGAAGAATCAAAACGTCTTAAATTAAGACACGTTTAAAGCAATGAAGTGTCTTAAAATAAGACGTTTGCGGATATTTTAGACATTATTCTCAGTTCGTTTACACCATGGTCATAGTAAGACGCTTATGTATCTTAAATTAAGACATCTATAGTGTCTTAATTTTCAGATTAAGACACTTAAGTGTCTAAAATTCTTTTTCAGTCACATATGTGTCTAAATTTAAGACGCTTCTATTTGCAGTGTGGAATATAGGATATCCCACTTACGATTCATGAAGGTTTGCACCAGAAAAAAATTATTACATTTTACTTTTCTTACTTTGGTCGAAAAAAGTCGTAAAATTGCTTTTACTTATTTTTCAATAAAATTTTTGGACGATTCCGGTGTGAATTCGACATGACAGAGACCCAATGACTTGCCCCGGACAGGGTTAAAGCTGATTTTTTTGCTTGAAGATAGAATGTTACATTATTTGAAACAGAGTGAAATGAATATACCTTATTGAGGTGCACTGCAAAATGATTACTGTAAAATTGCGTGCGCATACCATGTAGGGGTCATTTACAGGGGCGCACAAAAGAATTCGGTTAGAGTACTGTGGTCCGTAGAAGGAGAGATGTTTGTGGAATATATAAAATTTTATATAATAGAGTGATAACAAGAAGCTGCATGCATTTCCGTTTAGAGTGGCTGGAAGTGTGTTTTGAGTTCTGTTATGCGTTTTTTTACATGGATTCCGTTTTAGCTGACTATGCATATAAAAGTATAAATTGCGTATAAAAGTGCAGATAATATACAAAAGAATTCGAGTGCCTTTCCGTCATTCCCGAGAATTGCTAAAAGTGATTTTCAACTGTGTTATGTATTTGCCTTTTTTAACTGGTCTAACTTTTTAGCATGCTATGTAGTGTGGATGCAACTCTATAGATTATATACAGGGCTGCGCAAAAGAATTCGATTCCTTTCCTGACTGTGGGCGGCCCTGGGTGAAACTCGATGTGATAAGCTTTTTCTAAACCGTTTACTTTCATATCTAATTTCATCTTCTTTATCGCTGGGGACAATATCACAAAACACAAAAATTGCAGTCCGCTCAATAACATTTCTATTAAATGTTATATAATGCAATTTTTTTTTTTTTTTTTTCACATTCTAATAAAAAATATTCTTAGAAGTATTTTCAAGCGATACTCACATTATAACACAAAAATAAAGCAACTAAAAAGCTTAAACTTTCAGATTGTCATTTTCCTGGCATGTCACACTTGATGTGTGCAAAATAAAAGGCTTTCTGCTATACTGTACAAATATCTATTTCTAGTTTTTTAAATTTCTAATTATTAATTATATCTTATATAACACATATATGAGGAAGGTAACAAGTTCTGTATTTTACAAATAATTTTCCGAAATTAAAATAGGATTGTCACTGAAAATGAATGTCATTTTCCTGGCCTGCTCATTTTAGTTCTTTATGAGGTATAGAGAGGGAGCTGCAGAGTAATTCTTCTTGGTCAAGTCAGAAGTAGTAAAATCATTGCAACCTGCAAGATCTTTTAGCTATTTCTTTAAAAATAATGAAATAATGGCTTTGTAAAAATTGAGTAGACTTTTATTATGTCATTTTCCTGGCTTCAATAAATTACAAATAAAACTGAACATTACACTGAATTTGAGGTACTATAGAGAAAACATGTTCCTTTAAACTAAATTAAAATGTTAGATCTAAAAATAAAAAGAACCTCAAGAATGCGAAAAATGTTTTATAATAAAATTGTCATTATCCTGGCATACATATGCCAAGAAAATGGCATATAATTATAATTACATAAAAGTGAACTTAAGCTCTTCAAACTTTAACAATTTTACGTGGAAATGTCTTTATTCAGCTGTTCAACTAACAATTTTTAAAAAATCAGAAACTTCGAAACGATTTAAATTTTCAAAGATTTTTGTTTTCAAAATTTCACATTTTGCAAGATATTCCCTCGCTGGCGTTTCGTGACATTTTTCTGGAAAAGATACCCTAAACCATGCTGGATGCCTGATTTTTCTTTCTTGTTTATTTACAACCTGTCAATTTCCTCGATGGAGAGAAAATAGGAATTTAAGGCATGGAAATGGACTGAAAATTGACCTGCTGCCGATAAACGGAGGAGTGGGCTGCTCTGTGTTTCAATGGAGGCCCCCCAATGTATCCAATTAGAGATTTCTCTCTCTGGCTTTAATTAGAATTTGTAATCGGGAAGAGAGGTTGCAAGCCATTAGATAACGAGCTTGCGAGTGGAGAGAGAAATATTTTCTCCCAAGAAGTGAAGATCTTAACCCATTTCTGCCTGAATTTTTGTTTCCTCAAATGGGTTGGTAAAATCACTTTAAAATGTTGCAAAATGAACTGGAAAATTACTAAAAAAAATTAAGCTTAAATTTTTTTGTATTTATTTGATAAAATGCAAACGTACTAAATATGGGAATACGCATAATATTTGTAATAATATAATACGCATAATATTTGTAATAATATAATACACATAATTATATGTTTTGATTAAATTTATATAAAATGAGCTTGTAAATTGTATATTATATACTATAATGAGAATCTTTATGAAATACTAAAAAAATATATTTATTCCTTTACAGAGACTAATAACATTATAAGTATTAGTAATAATAAGTTAAGAATAATCGTATTTGAAACTGAAAAACAATTTGTTTCATAATCATCTTGAAAAGGACTTCACATCAATAACTGTCCCCTCAATGGCTCATAAAAAGATGTACCCATTTGTGCCTAGCGCCCTCTATTTTTGTAACTGACAAAAATGCATAAAAAATAGGCTTGAACCTATAATTTCACAAATTAAAAAATACGTATTTGAAATAAGTCTACAAGCTAAGATTAGGACTTGTTTTATTTGGATCCTTGGTAGAAAAAACACAAACGTATTTTTAACATTTCGCCATCTTGAAAAAGGAAAATTCAGAAAACTCCGAAAAAAGACCTTCATTTGAGCCAATAAATATCCGTCTTATACTGTCATCTTTCGGCAACAGTTAAAGATATTTATGGATAATTATTTCAATACAATTTTCATGTTATAAAGAAGAAGAAAATAAAAAATAAATATTAAAATTCAAAGCGTCCCAAAAATGGGACGCTAGGCATAAATGGATTAAATACGTATGCGTTTATTTAACGGACATCTTTTATCGAAATGAGTTTTGTGTCTGGATCGGAGAAGGGCTCTTTACACCGACTCCAACCGTCCCGTTATCCGTTCAATTGTTTTATTCACGAGCCTTCAGCAAACCCTTTAACGTAACTGAACTAAAACCAAAACGGTTTTGAAACTACGTCTTCTTACAAACGCTTTTGTCATTCAATATCAATATTTTTTCACGAATATTTTTATACAGACTTCCAAACCATTCTACTTATGACATAAAATTCTCAGACTTCGTACAATAAGACCTATTTGTTTATATTAAATGAGCCAATGTAAAAAAGGAAAAGAAAAGAAATCTACTCATTTTAAAATTTTGAATCCACTACTTTTTGCCGAAGCAATGAAAAGTATATAACCCCCACTTAAAGAGCATACATTTTACTTTTAAAACGACACATTCGGATTTAAAAATATATATAAATATTGAGGCGCCTGGATACGAGAATTTTTGCTTAAATGCATAGATTCGTACAAAATCTGGTTAAAGATATAAAGTCACATAAATTGTAGTTTTATATATAGTTATTATCACCGGCAACGTCGCTCGGGTCAGCTTGTGATATATGAAAGTGTAGTTCAGGTTGAAAAGAATTAAACAAGATGTCCAAGTTTCACTAACAATATTTTTCTTCTTTGCCTCTGTGATGTTGAAAGTAACATATCATCACATATCATTACTTATCTCCTTTTATAAAATTAAATTCCCCATTTAAAAAATTTTAATTTCTCCTTTTATAATTCTAAACTGAATCAAAACTTCCTCTGCTTTCTAAAAAGAATATGTCTATTTCTTCTTCTCTTTTGCGCTTTAATGTTCAGTTAATGCTTTAATTTAAGTTTTCTCAAGTTCACCCAAAGCCGTTCATAAAATAAATCAAAAACAAATATTTTTTTCATCCTAAAATCATTAACTGTGCGAGCATACTTTCCTTCCGTTAACGAATATATATATATATATATATATTCTTTGACCCCATGCTCATATCGTAGCAGTAAGCATTGTTAATTCTCTGCTTGATAGTCAATACAGTAGAACCTCAATTATCCGAAGTCATTGGAACCGACCCTCTTTCGGATAATCGAGAATGCTAAAATTTTAATATTAAGGAGAAATAATATGCAATATTTCGTATTATGGTAACAAGTGTTTAATAAAAATAAAGTAGTAGAAAAATAGAAACAAGAATAAATTACCTGAATTTTAATTTTGAAATTCAGTACCTTTTACACAGATCACAATAGTTTGAGAAAATGTTTTGTTTGACTTTGGTTTGAAGCGCTATCACGGAGATTTTAATATTATTAGCTCACCAGTATCACAGTCTATCTGTTGCTCCAGCCATGCCAAACCTTTTGAAAAACATTCAAAAGCTTCAGAGTTGCTAATTTGTTCGTTTTCTTCGTTACACTCCGCAGCTTACGGGAGCTCAAGTTAGATTCAAAGGAACTCTAAGAAAGGGGATCGAAAATATTTATATGTACTCGTAGTTCGGAAAGTCCACCTGCACACAAAAAATATGCTCTACTTAAAAAAAAAAAAAGCTTTCAAAATGGATTTTGTATACAAGAAATGTGATAATAATAATAATAATAATAATAATAATAATAATAATAATAATAATAATAAAAGCTTTAAAAGTGCATTACGGTTAATCGAGAGTTTCGGTTAAAAGAGTTTCAGATAAAAGAGGTTCTGCTGTACAACTGCCTTTTCGACCGCTCTGTTTATATTGAAAATCGGCGCCCGGCATCTGCATTTCCCATTAATCAGATTGGCATTCGTACTTGTACGTTGAAATGTTAATGCGTTGCTAACGTTGAAATGCTAGTTTTTAATTCAAAGTTCCATTAAGTGATATATCTTTGGGATTATAATGATCCAAGGTACCAAGATTTTGGCTCAACATATTGTCAACACTATCTGACAAATTATCCACTCCATCTCTGTACATCGAACTGATAAACAGCTGCCTCAAAGGGTCCCTCTCTGGCTCTTACATTCTTCATCTGTGCAATAAATAAAGTCATCCTGTCTTCAAATTTGCAGTGTTCTTCTTTTCGTTCTTATCTTTAACATACAAGGATCTACGAACCTGAATTACCGTAAACGATTATTTTAAAAATGCAATATTTTTGTAAAATGTTTTCGCTACAGATCATGGTCTATTGTATAGCCTCTCTCCTACTCAATGAATGACAATGTCCTTTCCCATTCAGCAATGTGATATGGGAGGAATCTGTTGGAGGTGGAGATTTTAGCCATTTTGCTTGCATGATCATTACCATTTGTGATCATTTATCGCTGATTTTAACCTTTAACTGATGTCACGCGGTCTTACAGATCCCGCGACTCCCAGCTGTAAACAATTCCACCCCTTAAAAGTGCAAATATTACTTGCCTGTACCTTCTTCTGGTTCCAGCCCAAGGGGCCCGGTTCAAATCAAACAATAAGAAAGCCATTCATCATTCTCCCCCATCTCACATCGGGAGAAAAACTAATCCTTTCTTTGAAATGGTGGATTTGCCTCGGGATGATCCATATAAGCATCCATTTTGTTGCCTGGATGGAGTGGAATTGGGTTTTTTAATTTATGTATCAGGTACACTTATGGGCACCGCACATGTTCAAGAAATATGCACCAATTCAGCTAATGTGTTACTACTACGTAGGCTTCTCAAATAAAAGGGACTCATTCTGTAATCTTTCTGAGACAATTTTTTTTTTCTTTTCTGATACTTTTTTCTTTGTAAATAACTATATGCGTTAGCTAAGTGCTATCTATTTTCACATGGTGACAAATTTCATAAATAAATGGTACACTATCAAGTAAATCTGAAGATATTAAAGTGCAGTCGAACAAAAGAAAGAAAGAAGGAAAGAGATACATGTTAATCACCCCATTGTACAATTAAAAAAAAAGGAATAGGCAGTTATGTTTTTTTTTTTTTTTTTGAAATAGGCAAATATGTCTTTCTTCAATGTATGTTGTATATATATATACAGTTGAACCTCGTTAACGCGAACACTCAAAGTCAAACTTTTTTTATTCGTGTTAAAGGTAGTTCGGGATATCCGAACTTAAATACATCATATACAACAGGACGGGGCAATCGGAAACAATTCGTACTAAAAGTAATTCGCGTTAAGCGTGTTCGTGTTAACGAGGTTTGACTATATATATACTAAAAAAATGCTTAGGGGTCTTCTTCATACTGAAATTGTTTCAAATTTCAAACTCTGAAATTTTCAATACGAGCCCTTATTTTGACATTATTTAGTTTTCTCGTTAAATTTCAATTAGGGTAGCAAACTGGAAGTCAATCGTGCGAGTAGTGTACAGTTTATAGGTATTTAAAATTTTGAACTCTAAATGTTAAATGTATTTTAATCATTACAACGTAGATTGCAATGTGGTTAGTTCTTTAAGCATAGCTCCAGAACTATTTTTCAGAATAAGCTGTGATTTTATAATTCACATACTTGAAGCATTTATAAATCGATTTTTTTTTTTATATCAAAGAATTTAGATTACAAGCCCTAATTTCTTCCGAAAAAAATATTTGTAATTAATTTATAATATATATAAACTTTTTGTAAGATTAAACCATTGTATATAAAAAACCATTCTAAACCATTACAAATTATCAACAAAAATTGTGAATGTATAAATAATAAAGGAATTTCTTCACATTAAAAATGCTGTATAAACCATCATATACCAGTAAATCTATGAAACAATCCCCATAACAAGTGCAGCATGGATTTGAAATCGCAGTAAACATATGAAAAATGGAAATTTGTGGAACAAAGGGATTTATATGTGAATTGCAATCTATGAATTTTTTAACGGAAATCGATTTCTATAAGCTAGTAATATAAGGCGCAAGAATTATGCTTATATAATAATTGCAGAGCATTCCACCAAGTACTTCTTGAGTTATGCGTAAAACAAATTACCATCAATGCAATCTCTTGTAATGATTACAAATGAATGAATTGAAAAAATGAAAACCTTCGTACTTTCATATCCCGGTAAGTACGTCTTTAAAAAACACAAAATATACGATTTTTTTTTTCTTTTTTTCTGCAATGCCGGTGCAATCTTCTGTTAAGGCTGTTCTCAACTGCTCTGCTCAACAAACGCAAAACGTTTCGACACATTTACAAATAAATTTTTTAACGGAAAGATATAAAATTGGAAAATCTGACCATGGAAGCGATTTGGAATCGAACTGTGTTTTCCATTTTTTTTCATCAATAAATTACCTACTGAATTATAAGTGATTTTGATCACGTGGCAAACATGTTTTTCTTGAGTGGTTATTCCATGTTCGCACGAAAATTCGGTTCAAAACGTCCACTTTGACACTATCGCGTATTTATACACATCGTATACACACTCCGCGTAGTTGGTCACTGAAAAATATTATTTAGAAAACTTTATTTAAACGGAATGTCGGTGACGTTATGCAGCGTTTCACCAACCAAAATTCAGGGCACTTACCAATGATGTCTTCATATTTATACAAAGCAAAGTTAATATGATCAAAGTCTCACTAAAGTATCTTCATTATTGTTAAATTTGTGAACTAAAACGTCTAGTGAAGCACAATGCATTTTTTACTAAACAAGTGAATTGTGACCTACTTCCTTTCACAAGTACACCTGAAAGTTTATTCCATTAGTTTAAAAACACTTTGTATATTCTTAAAAGTAAAAGCAAAATGTAGATATCGCTTATCAACGCAATTTAAACCGTCCTTTATAAACAGGCAGGAGTAAAATGTAAAAATCTTGTTTAATTCTTATGATTTAAATATGTGTGTATCTATCTATTCAGTTCGGTTCTTTCTTAATAAATAACTAAATAATTGTCAAATGTTAACTGTAATTCCTTCCAGCCAATTCTAATAAGCTCCTTGAAAAGCTAAGAAGGAATTAATTCTTAAAAATCAATTATGGTTTTAGAAAAATAAAAGTTCCCTTAGATTTAAAAAATATATTATTTATTTTAATTCACCGACAAAAATACAAAATTTAAAGTTTTATTAATTGAACAAGTTTTAAGAAAGTTTCTCTCTTAAATAATAATTCAAAGTTTTTTAATGTACTAGAGGCTGTGCCCGTTACGAGCTAAGCCCTCAAAACCCTGTCCAAACCTCGCCGGATTGTTAAACATGGTAATTTGAGTTGTTTCAAAAAATAAAATCTGATTATAGTAGATTGAAGGATATTCCACAAATGGAAATGTAGTCATATTTAAAGGAATATTGTAACACATGAAAATTGGCAGGTGTTTTCATGCAGATACTATGCGATCGAGTGTTTTCCATTTTTTAATAAAAGCAAAAAATCATTCATAAAATACTGTCAAATGAAAACCTGTCGTCACGTGGAAAAAATCGCTTATAAATACATAAGTAACTCATTGATCAACGATTGGTAAACACTATTCGATGCCAAATCGCTTCAGTAGTCATGCCTGCAAACGTCATGCTTTTGCATTTAAAAATGTGTCCGTAAATATTTAAAAGCTCCGTGTTGTCGGAGGGAAATATTTCTTTGATAAAGTCCGTAAAAGGTGACATAATCTTAGATTTCAGATTAGTTCGGATGATGAAACTGACACCATTTTCAAAAGAAAAGATCATTTTCATATATGGAACAAGTCATGATATGACTATGTGATTGCGTCAGTATAATGTCATATTCAGTAAACTTTAGCTTGAGTTCCCAAAATGTATTAGTTTATTTTTAAATTTCTTTTCTTCTATCCCTTGAAATCAAAATTAACCAATAAAACTAAAATCTGAAACATTTAAAAATAATTGATGGAAATGATGCACTAATCTTAAAGGCATCGACAATTCTGTTGGTGAAAATGACATAAATACCCAAAAGAAAAAAATGCCTTTTCATCAAAAAAAAAAAAAAAAAAGAAAAAAAATGTACATCAGCACAGATTGTTCAGAACAATATTTTAATTAAAATTGTATTATATAATTTTTATATTCCATTATAACGAAGTCTTTTTAAAGAAATGTACTTGATAAAAGTTCTCAAAAAAAAAAAAAAATTAACAAATTACAACGACCATTTGAAAAATGATTTTTACGAAGACTAAAATTTAAGACATAAAAAATCGCACGGAGTGGATCATACATTAAGTACGCCATGAATTAAACATTAACATTCCTGAACCCATCATGAACAAATTTTAAAAGAAATTTCAGTTTTACAATTTTCAGTACTGTAATTATTTAAACTTCTACGGAGCTGGTCATACATTACATACGCCATGAATTAAACATTAATAGTGTTATTACACGTAAAAATTGCAAGCGACAAAAATCGCCTGCGACTCGTCAGGTTTCGTGAAACTTACGTATTATCCACCTGAAACTTACGTATTATCCAAGCATTTCATTGGCTGTTCGGGAAAAGGCTTTTCCATCGTCAGATTTCCAAAAAATCTGACGACCCATTTTAAATGAAATTTCCTTCTTAAACTTTTAAACAACCCACAATATTACTTTTTTACACCGTCGTATAGAGAAAAAAATGTACTTTTAAATGCAATTTGTTTGAAAGCTGTATCTCAATTTGTTTCTGAGTTATTAATTTTTATTTTGTAGTTTTTATTACTTTTTTGTCATAGTGGCAACATAAGTATCCATCTCTGTTGAAAGTAAAGGCAAATTACAGATTACTGTATAAACCAATCAGAAAACGAATAAAATGCTGATTCAACCAATAAAAAACTTCAGATATGCTTTTGATTTCCTACCCTGACGAGGACAATAACCATTACAATAACCATTTTTCCAAATGGTTAAAAAAAAAAAAAAAAAAAAAAAAAAAAAAAAAAAACTTCGCGGACCGTAATTTTTGCAAAAACTTTGTGGCAGAGTTTAAATGAAACGGAACAAAAAGCTAAAATATCTGTTTTTTTTTTTCTTTTCTTTTAAGAAACACTACAGCAAGGAATGATAGCTAATGTTAAACCTATGGGAGCTTCTTTTCGTAATTTCTGTAAAAACATTGTGGCAGAGTTTTAATGAAACGAAATAAAAGGCTAAAATATATGTTTAAAAAAGAGCGAAACATTACAGACACAGTTTTTTTACTTCAAGAATTTTTTTAAATTATTGTATTCCATTATAATGTATCGTCTTTTTAAAGAAATGTAGTATTTGATAAAAGTTCTCAACAAAAAAAGAGAAAAAAAACCCTTTTTTAAAATTCTATGCTTCACCAGGCTACAAAATGGATACCCTGATATATATCCCCGCAGATTAATCGAATGCGTTAATCCAAAGAAGAAAGCTCCCCGTTCCTTCACTTGACAGCCCGACACCACCCATCTTGACCTTTGAGGGGAGAGAGCGAGCACCGTGGGTTTCCACGCCTTCTTCTACCAGCTTTCCAAGGTCACACACAAAGCGATCATTCTGTGAGTTGATTTTAAACGTGTTATTCGTTAGGCTGGGGTACGTCAGACCGCATCACATCAATTGTGTGACTATTTGAAACTGTAGTACAATACTCGTGATTACTTGTACTTTATTTTTTTACATTTCTTTGGTATCTTTTTTGTGATAGGATGTCGTCGCAACCTCGAAAACGTTCTACATTCCCCATCCAGAAGGAAAGAGAAGATATTAGGAACAAGTGGTCCAATCAAAAATTTTCTGATATTGAAAGTTCTGACAATGCAGATTCAACTGACGGAAGGGGTCACGATACGAATTCTAAACTTTCCGATGGTGAAAATGTAAATATTTCGGATGGGGTTAAACATAATTTTCATTACCGAAAGAATAGTTTAGAGAAAAATATCTTATAAGTGCCTTTTATGCCAAAAGTCAATATACATTGAATGTACTCGAAAAACATGTATTGAATGCCATAATGAAGTACTTTGACTCTTGCATGTTCGTAGAGTAAATATTATTTTTTATTTAATAAACACTGCATTTCAATTTTCATACTTTGTTGCAACGATAATTTGTAAAAAAAATTGTACACGATTAATTTTTATATTTAATTAGCAAAATTAACAAATTACCGTTTATTTTGAAAAAAAAAAAGTAATTTTTTCTGTACTGAAGTTAAATAATATGAATAAAATACTTTTTTCATGCAATTTAATTTACATGCTCCTAATAGAAGTACAGCGATATTGTTAGGACAAAATTTAAGTAAATTCAACCATTTAAGTTATTTTTTTTTTATTCATTTTATCCGACGTGTCTGAGAGACCGCATCCCATCATTTGTGTGACAAATTTTAATCACATCAGTTAAAGTTACCTAATAGGTATAATGTTATGAAAAAAAAAAAAGGAAAGTTCAGGATTTAAGCTGCGATTTTTTAAAATTTGCAGAATATTTCATGGCTATAGGTTTCTCCAAACAAACCGCCGGAAACAATGTCTCCGTTTTCCACGAACCAAAATTGTAAGTAATATTGTAAATAGTCGTAAGTAAATACAACAGCTAGAAAAATCGAACACTTAGCGTCTCTTGTATTTTGATCTTAAATATCCTGTTCAAAAAGAAAAATAGAAGAATGAGAAATCAGCGAAGCTTTTTTACATAGGTTTTTATTAGCATGAGCGCTGTATACCAGGATACGCTCTTTTCTTCTTCGCCGCGTCAGTGGTTCGGAAAACGGAAATTGTTTTTCAGAGTTGTGTTTTCAGCAGACCTGTATAGTATATATAAATTTGTACCTATTAACGACATGCATGCCAAAGCTTAGTTCACTTAAGAGATACATAGACTTCAGTTGAAAATTCCCCTTCAGCAATTTCATCTCATAAGGAGAAGGGAACGTGAATACTTTTGTACAACCCTGTATAGCAGCTTCAGTCCATTTGAAAGAGCGTCCTGTCATTCAAATACTCTACAAACAATTTTCCCCTCTGTACCATCATGGAATGGAATTCCTTTGAGTGTCCCTGTCAATGAACTATAAATCCCACATAAATACAATACCAAACATGCCTTGGTGACACTATCAATTGCATGAAAATCTGACTCTATCCTGTATGTACGGGAGTTACAGCGTGGACAAACGGGCAGACAAACCGAAAGCATAAACACTTTTTAACTTTGTTGGAAAGTGTTCAAAATGCAAGAAGAGACGTTAAAGGGTAAAAGAAGAGAAGTGGAGAGAGACAGTTTCTCTTTGTTTCGTGCAAAGGAAGTGTGTTTACTTCTGGCTCGATAAGGACAATTTGTTTTTTTCTCTTTTCACAGTTTAGATATCATTTAGGATCTGCATGAACCACCTCTACGGATTTCTGTTTAAATGGGTTATAAAAGCTGAAAAAATCAGGAATCAGAATGTGTGTGTATAAAAAAAATAAAACATGTAAAAAAATGTAAGAAAAAACACCCGTCAAGCATAGATTATAAAATACTTTCCAACACTTTAACAAAACTTCGCTGTTTAATAAGGTCAATAAGATACTGAAGTAAATACGTATTTTACAAAACGCATAACGCGCATGAAACCAGATTTTAGCCATCACGGTCTAGTACTCGAATTCTTTTGTGAAGTCCTGTATTGGAGGTGTAGATCTGTATAGATTCTACGCAAGGGCGCCCATATGATTAAATTTAGGGGGGGAACTGAGAAAAATCTCAACTTCCTCCAAAGCTATCATACAGTTTAGTAAATATTTAAGGTACTTAGGGGTTTTTTTCCGATCTTTTGACGAAATTTGTATTTTTTCGCGATCCTTTGACAAAATTGGCATTCTCACACGATTCTTTGACGAAATTCGCGTTTTCCTGTGATCCTTGGACGAAATTTGCGTTTTTTTCTACGATTCTTTGACGAAATTTCCGTTTTTTCTCCGTTTGTTTGACAAAATTTGCGTTTTTTTCCGCGATTCTCTGACGAAATTCGAGTTTTCCCCTTGATTGTTGAACGAAATTTGCATTTTTCGTGGTATTTTGACGAAATTTGGGTTTGTCCTGCGATCTTTTGACGAAATATGAGTTTTTTCTCGCGATCCTTTGAAGAAATTTATGCATTTTCACGATTCTTTGACGAAATTTGCGTTTTTTCGTGATCTTTTGACGAAATTTGAATTTTTTCATGCGATCTTTTGACGAAATTTGAGTTTTTTCCTGCAATCTTTTGACGAAATTTGAGGTTTTTTTCGTGATCCTTTTAAGAAATTTGTGTTTTTTCGCGACTCTTAGACGAAATTTGCGTTTTGTCCATCATTCTTTGACGAAATTTGCGTTTTTTCCGCGATTCTTTAACGAAATTCTTTAGCGAATTTTTTCCGTTACTGTTGAATGAAAGTCGCGTTTTTTCGATCATTTGATGAAATTTGCGTTTTCCCGTGATCATTGAGCGAAATTCACTTTTTTGCAATCCTTTGACAAAATTTGCGTTATTTCGTGATCTTTTGACGAAATTTGAGTTTTCTCCTCCGACCTTTTGACGAAATTTGAGTTTTTTCTCGCGATTCTTTGAAGAAATTTGTGTTTTTTCGCGATTCTTTGACGATATTTGAGTTTTTCCCACGATTCTTTAACTAAATTCGCATTTTCTCGTGATTGTTGAACGAAATTCGTGTTTTTTGCGATCCTTTGACGAAATTTGCTTTTTTCCGGGATTCTTTAACGAAATTTTCGTTTTTCCATGATTATTGAACGAAATTCGGTTTTTTGCAATCCTTTGTCGAAATTAGCTTTTTTTCGCGATCTTTTGACAAAATTCGTCCTTTTTCCGCGATCCTTTGACGAAATCGATGATTTTTTTCTGCAAACTGTTGACGAAATGGATTTTTTTCGGCGACCATTTGTAAAAATTCGCGATATTCTTCCTTGAAATTTTTTATGTTCGAATTCTCGGATTGATGACCGATTATTGTTAAACCTGTCTCTAATTTCTCAGCGTTTTGTTTACGTAAAATCCTCTTGTGAAAATGGATCCTGTCTATAATTGAATTCCTTCCTTATACAGAAAAAGGATTATCGTCTTGTGAGAAAAAAACCCACACAGTGGCACCTGCTAAGATAAAAATTGTCTAAAATGGAATTTGTTTCCTATCTTGTCTTTTTCCTCTTTGTAAGAAGCAGACTATTCGAAAACATTAATTAAAAACTCATGAAAACAGAACTTGTCTAAAACAGAATCCAGCTTTAAAAGAAAAAAAATCATGGTTATGACAAAATGAATTCCCAATAATTATACCTGCTAAGACGGAAACCTGTATAAAACGGAAAATTGTTCCGGCGCCTTCTGATCTTGTCGATGCAGGTTTTATTATGCTTTGTCTTTAAACGATCAAGCTAAAATTTTCATATCTTGCAATTGATTTATAAAAAAAAGTTTGACAAAACCAAAATCCAGGGGGGGGGGGGGTGTGGGCTCAAGCCCCTCCTTGTCCCCTATATGGGCGCCCTTGATTCTACGTACTATAATTTAATTGATTTATATTTATGCATATTAGTGTATTTTCAAGCAAACATTTGTTTTCATTATAAAAGTGGCTGTTTTGAGTAAATAATAAATTAATTACTGGCAATTTAGGCCTTGGTCATTACAGCTCTAATGCTTGGTACAGGGATCAATAAGGGACAAACAGGGACAATAGGGATCGTCACCAAATTAGCTACTTTCTTGTACCTTCCTGTGCTTTAAAAGTGCTGTGATTTAGAGCTAGTGCTTTCCTGTGCTGTCACTTAGAAAGTGCTCTTCCAAACGATGTTTGACGTGTCCCTAAGTCGATAAGTCACAGTTAATGAGCCATCATAATCATAATTTGCTACACTTCTGTTAAGCTTATAATGTTATTTATTCATTGAAATGTAATTTGTACAATATGGAATACATAGGACAAACTAGTAAATCTTTTCATGCGGCTTAACCGACATCGATCCCATATTAACAAATACAAAAAATCTAAATCCATGACAACTCATACTATTGAATATTCTCATTATAAAATAACATAACTTCAAGAATATTACTATCAAAATACTTAATATTAAAAAAAAAAAAAACGAACTCCTCTCTTTGGAAACTAAACACGTAAGATATTTAAATACTATTTATCCATATGGACTAAATCAGATAACTTACAAAAAGCTACATCATGTTTGTTCGGATAAAAAAAAAATTGAAAAATATAAAAATATTTATTCAGATATAAATTCAACAAATATAAAAATCTTTATTCAGATATAAATTTATCAAATATAAAAAGAACAACGCTATCCAACAGAGAAATTCATAAAAATAAATACATTGATAATCTTTACTAATAAAAGGAAATTTCGTTCTCCCTCTCTGTGTGTGTGCGTGTCCGTTCGCGATGGCTAGCAAAGTCTACGGCATGAACGAGGCTGAAAATTTTTTTGAGGATAATTGAAGGCTTCTCCCGGTGCACCTGAGACTCGGAATTTTAAATTTCTAATATTTCGCTGAGTTATTAATTGAAAACACCAATAGTTCGCCTTTGTATAAAACACCGAAACATGAGTACGGAACGCAGAATTTTCGTGTCACCCTTTGTCTTTAAATACTACGTCTGCTGTTAGGAAGAGACATACGATATATATATACGATAATATAGAACGATATTCTAACACCTTTTCGAAAATGTAGCTCATGATGACATGGCATGACAAACTGCTAAAGTTTTAATAGTAAAAGCGTCTAAATATTATATGGAAACCGCGGCGGAGGCTTACTTGTATTATACTCAACTGAGCTACAATAAAAGTGTATCCGAACGGATAATTCTTTTTTCTACTTAATGGAGAAACCCTAATACATTCGGTCCGTGCTAGAGCGGCTAACGAAGACTGTAAACAAGCTGCTCTAATATTTTTGCTCCAGTATTTACCTACTAGATAAATAGTAGAATTGTGTTGATTAAAGTTCCTGAATTTGGTATTTTGTGAGTCGCTTTCAAGGAGTATTCTAAGGGAGTTTCAGAGAGCGATTTATGGTTATGACCACGGTTCCCTGCCGCTCGCTATTGCTCCCAATCGCGACAAAATGCTTCATTTGGCGAGTCAACGAACAATCAGACTCGCCAAATTGCCAATTCTGAGTTTCTGTTCTTTTTGTTTGTGTGTATGTGCCAATATAGTTGAGATTCTTATCCTCGTTGCTGAACGATTGATGTCATTTTAAATATTCAATCGCACCGTGCCATTTGCATTGCTCTATTTATAGAGATACTAAATCAACACCAATTCAATTTAGCAACAGCCAAAGGCACAGAAAGGATTATGCGATAGTTATTTCTCCGTTACTCATTAATTGTTCTCTGGCTTTGCGTCGCGCCGGTAAAACCACAAACAAAATGACTCGCATCAAGCGCCAAACAGAGAAAAGTTTTTCTGGAATGCGGTGTTGAAATTAGCCATTTACCATAATATTTATTAGTTGTATGCAAAGTATCATTGGCCGGACAATTTTTTACATCGGTTACAGTCGAAATCTCATAGCAATTTTTAGTGCATATTTTCGCTATGATAAATCAAAGACAGCGTCTTCTGAAGTTTCATTTAGACTGCTAAAGGAATTTCTGAAATATTTACACATTTAGGAGACATTTACAATGCAATTATTTTTAACAGTTTCTGTAGCGGATAGTCGAATTTGTATTTTATAAGCAATCACAAAATATAGGCTATTTTAGAATATATTGAAAAAAAAAAAACGATACAATAAGAGGTTAAAGATAGATTTTTCCGTGTCTAACTCCGAATCTATTTTGCTAACATTTTTATTCGCCTAATTGCTAATGTTGGTTAAAAGCCAGCGAGAACCCTGGTTAAGATCCCAGTTTTCGTCTGAAAGTCACAAATAATCGTAAAATATATATATCGAAATTTAGCACTGCTAAAGCGGAAGGGTTGCTGGTCCGGAAGGATCCGAGCCTTCTATCTTCTGATCAACAAAAACTACAATGAATAACATTTATAATTTGTTGAATTAGGCAGGAATAGGTACAAAGAATTCTTGTGTGACCGATCTAGGAACAGATGTCATAAGTTCCCACGGCCGCCATCTTGGAATTTTTCTTGGCGTGAAAACCTCTTTTCCGCCAAGTAGTAAATTTCGTCAAGCACCGGTTTATACGCATGTTTCGCTTAACGAAAATAAAATGTAAATAATAAACAAAATTCGCTAAAGTGGCAATCAGTAATCTTGTATGAGCGCTTCGTGCACATTAACCGAAGAAAAACATCACTGCATTCAGCAGTTCTCGTGGTGTAGCATTCTCAAAATTCAGCAGTTCTCGCTTTCTAGCAATCGCAAAATGTAAAAAACTCTTAAAGCAGCAAAATATAAATAAAAAACGAAACCTGCTGAAGTGGCAATCAGTAATCTTGTATGAGCACTTCGCGCACATTAACCGAAGAAAAAACATCACTGCATTCAGCAGTTCTCGCAGTGCAGCATTCTCAAAATTCAGCAGTTCTCGCTTTCTAGCAATCTCAAAATGTAAAAAACTCTTAAAGCAGCAAAATATACATAAAATTATCAACATACCTTAACAGACTTCTGCTTTCTTGAAAGCTCCAGCACGAAATCTCTCTCGTAACATCACCGTCATTTTCCAAAATAGGCTTATGAATACGCATTGACACACTATAAACAAAACTACTTTTCTTGTCAAAATTTCCTCATATTTCTTAATTACTTCAGCAAAAGCGTTTAAACGGATTACAGACACCATAGTCAGTCAAATACATCCAATAAATTTAACATAAAAATAAAAAGACAGAACGATACAACACGATATCAAAATACATCCACAAAAGTCGCCACTTCTCAGGGGTTGCCAGAACACAACACGTCAGAACACACACGTCACACGGGGCTCCACATATCGAGGTTGCCATATCCATAAACACCGCCAACACGCCAACAAAACATCGCCAAACAATTCAAAACAACGGCTGAGGGAACATAAGGCATTTAAGCCTCAATCTATATCCTGAAAAGAACGTAGTGAAAATAAACTGGACCCTAATCCAGAATAATAAAAACAAGTGGGTAAGTGGGATTGCAGTTCGCACAGAGGGTTTCGTTTATTATCTCTTTTAAAACACTTTATCCTTAAATTAATAAATCAAAATTGTTAATTTATAATTACTAAATCCTTACATGAATGGCAGTGCCATTACATTTAATTTTAAAATATTTTAAAATCAAATTAAAAATGTTCAAGAAAAGTTAATTAAATAAAATTAAAAAATCTGAATATTTTTAAATTCAGCCATTTCAAAAAGCGCAGGTACACTGTTAAAAATATCGTGAAAAATTACCTCTGTTTTTAAAGGTTATCTATTTTCTGACCAATGAGAAGGCTGGATCAACGCTTATGGAGCGTTCTCATTGGTCAGAAAATAGATAGCCTTTAAAAAGAAAGGTAATTTTTCACGATATTTTTTAACAGTGTATAAATAAAATATAAAACTTTTAAAAGCAAAAAATGGTTTAAAACATATTTAAAATGCTCAAAGAATTCAGAAAAAAATCTATATTAAGTGTTTAACTTTCCAAACACTCACTAGATAGCGCCAAAAAAAGGATATTAACAATTATTAAAATTCGAAATTAAAAAAGAAAAAAAACCTTTCAATTCCGGAATAATTCTTCTAATGATAATATGTACAAAGTTGCCTAAAAAATTAATTATTACTATTTATAATGTTATTTTTTAAAAAATGACCAGTAGATGGCAGCAGTAAACAAAAAAAAATATTAGTTCCAGATTTTCTGTGTCTGAAAAAAGATATTTTAAAAATGACCGCAGCGCAAACAGATAAAATAAGCCTTTAAAATGGGCAAAAGAAAAAGGAATTTTCTTTTAATTAAGTCCATCTGAAAATGAAGTGTGATGATAAAAAATCAAAATTTTGATGTTCCGCCTGAGAAATTCAAACTCATAATCTACTGCGTAGAAGACATTTGCGTTACCACGGTGCTCGGCGATATATGCTGATTTTAAGATTATGTTTTTGAAATCGAAAGAATGAATTCGCTTAGTTAAAATAATGTAAGGATTTTTCAAAATTTTATGATTTTGGGAAGGTCAGGGAACATGTAACTCTATGCAACAAAAAAAAAGAAAAAAAAAAAAAAAAAAATTAAGTCTGTAATTTAAATAGTTTCCGATCACAAGGCTATGGCGGACGGGCGGACAGACAGAGAAACGAGACTATAAGGGTTTCGTGAGATGAACCGAAACTGTAATGAATAACATATATGAATATGCATACGAATCCATTTATCTCCAACAACTTTTAGTAGGTCGCATCGATTCTCAATACTTTTCGAGTTCTCTCTGAGATGCGAATAATAAATTATGAAAGTTAAAAAAAAAAAGTGAAACACTCAAAGCCTCCCTCGGAACTCATCAATTTCAAAACGCACTCTTGCCAGATTATCCTCCGTTCTGTGCCTTCCCTTCATCGGCTGAAATTAAAATATAAATTGGCTTTTCACGAGAAGGTTGGATCCAGATTTTCAATTAAAACCCATTAACCGAGTCCCCCCTTTTCAATAAGGGACATTTCTTTCCGGCCGGGCGCCTTATTATTCTCGGAATCTCATTCGAGGCACGTTGACCGCGAAAATAGATTAAAGCGGGTTTCGATGTAAACGGAATTCACCCTTTCCATTTCCATTTAGATTTTTTATTTTTTTTCATACCGTGGTTCCTTTTCCATTTTAAATTCAATCTCGATCGACTGTGAAAATTTCCATTCAGACTTATTTTAGAAGGAAAAATAATCTTCTGCATTTCGACTTTTTTAATCTAAAGTCTTTAGCAGACCCGTTCGTTTTTCTTTCATGTGTCTTTATACGAAAGCCTGTCAAATCCTGTACGTGAATAAAAAAAAAGATTAAGAATGAATTTATTTTCGAAAACGCAGACTGTAGCTAGCATAATGTAATAAGGCTTTGCCCATAACCCAGGCATGGCACGGTGGGTGATTTACCGATTCTAGCTGGCCAAAAGTCGATTTTAAAAGTTTATCCTAGCGCAATTTATGTTTTGCCTGTTATAGCTCAATAGTTAGGGCATTGTACCCTGCTATTAGTTTCGATATAAATATAATTGTATGGTCCATAGACTAGCGCAAAGTCGGTGCTTCTTAGTTGGGAATGAATCAATCAATTTGAGTATAGTTCTTTAATCTCTTACTTGAAGCGGAATAAAATATACTGCTCGATTATGGACGCATCCAAACAAAATATGGACTTTATTTTATCGGATTTATATGCATAAAGTTTGCATATATCAGCTGTTATTTCATATTGAATGTCGCAAAAAAAACTGTACTTATTTATTTATTTATTTATTTATTTATTTATTTATTTATTTTTACAATTTTTTAGTTTTAATATAGAAAAAGTTATATGATAAAGCACGGTTAAGCTCAATTTTTGATATGATTAAATGTTTAGATTATTACTTTTTCGTTCCAATTTAATTTGTCTGCCCTTAGGTACCCTCCCAGTTTTTAGAATTGTTTTTAGCTCATTAATTCTAAATAATTTTTTTTTTAATTTTAGTTCAAGTACCAAATTCTTTTTATCAAAGACAGCAGAATTTAAGTTAGTCACATAAATAAATTTTTGTATCATTATTCAACGGCAACAAGATTTAAAATTTAACGAAAATGGGAATTTGATTGAAAATGTTTTGTTTTTAGAGGAAAATTACAAAGAAAAACACATGAATTTTTTCAAGAGCGAAATGTTTAAATTTATGACCAAATTTGGACAAAAATTGCCAGTTGTATGTAGATATCTTAGGACAAAATGGTGTAAAATATATTACTTTGGTGCAAATTTCGAGTGGTTGCAAAATTGATCCAGACAAATTCTCCAATTTCAGATTTGATATAATGCAAAACATAATGTAGGCATTTTTTCACGATATCTTATGATTCCTGTTCTTAAAATAAGGTTCCTCTGTGCAGAGATAAATATAAATATACTACAATATATACAAAATAGCAATTTTCATTAAAGCTGTCGAATGTTTGCCCCGTGTTTTAAATTTTAGAAAAAGAAATTTTAGAATTTGTTATAATAATACAAAAATAGTTTTATCACTTTAGCTTCCATACCGTTAAGAAAGTATCATTAAAAATATCAAGAAGAATGTAAAATCATGCGTCAATCAGATTATGAAACATTTTTCAACGCATCCGGACTACTATAATAAAACTTTGCAGCTTAAAAACGATGTCTAAGTAATAATTTGTAAAACATATAATACGTTTGAAAACACAATTTCAACTAAACTCGAAAAATTAGCAAAAAATTTTGTACACCCCTGTATTATAGTTCATATCTATAGTTTTATCATATAATTCACAATATGCTAAAATTTAGAACAGTTAGTGAACGCACAATTGAAAGTTCCTCCTCAGCAATTTTCGTCAATAAACGGAATTGTACTTTAGATGTTTTGTGCTGCCCTGTATATGATTTATAGAATTTATACACACTCAATAGTACGCAATTTTTATAATTTGAAAAAGTGTTCCACAACTGAAAACGCACTTCCATCAATTATTGTTCATACAGAGAAGAAAAAAGTCCTTCCGGCCAGTGCCGGGAGGAAGAGGTAGCTTTCATATTCCTTATTTTAAAAAACCCAACTTATATTATTCAAACACACGAAGCTCAATTTAGTGGAAACCGAATATAGGAGATTAAATACTAATTTTTATCAATACTAAATCATTATGAATGAGAATTTCACGAATTTAGTCAGCTTTATCCAAGCTGCTTTTCTTTAAATAACTTATATTTGGCTGCCAAATTCGACGATTTCTTAAAGTGCCTGCCATTTTAAGACAACATGGTGGATAAGGCTAACCAGTGAACTTGGTCGAGACCTTAATAATTGCTGTGCACATGCTCACTCACATCGGAATCGGTTGATATATACGAGTGCTGTCGCAGGCAAAAAATCAGATTTTTCAAAATGTATCCACATTAGAAATTAAAACTGCGATATCTGACCCATTTTTTAAGATAAAGAAAAACGAAAAATGCTCCTGAATCCTTATATCAAGGTCAAATACTTACGAAAGAAACCTTTTTCAATTTCTAATTTTTTTGCACCTCATTTTAAATATAATTTTTTTTAATTTAATGGCCGCCATTTTGAAACAAGATGGCTGATGAATCTGGCCAGCGAACTTGGTCGAGATATTGATGTATACTATCCACATGCCTTCTTACATCGAAATAGGCGAATACGTGTGTTATCGCGTGACAAATACAAGATCGTTTCAAAATGTTAGCCATGCTAGAAATTCAAAGTGCTATAATTCAACCATTTTTTAAGAAATAAACAAAAGAACAAATTTTTAGAAACAAAAACTGCTCCGGAATCTTTGTATCAAGGCCAAACACATTAAAAAAAAAAAATCTTTTTCATTTTCCAATTTTTCAATACCTCATTTTAAATTTTAAATTTAATTTTTTTTTAATGGCAACCCTTTTGAAACAAGATGGAGAATGAAGCTGGCCAACGAACTCGGTCGAGACATTGGTATGTACTATGTACAGGCCAAGTTACATCCAAATCGGTTCATAAATACGTCTGTTATCGCGTGACAAAAATCAGGTCGTTTTAAAATGTCAGCCACAATAGAAATTCAAAATGCTATAACTCAACCATTTTTTTACATACAGACGGAACAAAAACTGTTCCAGAATCTTTGTATTAAGGTCAAACACTTACGAAAAAAATCTTTTTCATTTTCCAATTTTTTGGTATCTCATTTAAAATATAAATTTTTTTAAATGGCCGCCATTTTTAAACAAAATGACGGATGAAGCTGGCCAACAAACTCGGTCGAGATATTTGTATGTACTATGTACAAACCAAGGTACATCCAAATCGGTTCATAAATACGCCAGTTATCACGTGACAAAAATCATGGCGTTTCAAAATGTCAGCCACGCTAGAAATTCAAAAGGCTATAACTCGGCCATTTTTTAAGATATAGACGAAATAAAAACTGCTCCCGAATCTTTTTATCACGGTCAAACACATAAGGAAAAAATATTTTTCCATTTTCAATTTTTTGGCACCACATTTCAAATTTAAATTTTTCTTAAAAATTTAAATGGCCGCCATTTTTAAACAAGATGGCTTCTGAAGCTGACGAACGACCTCGGTCGAGACATTGGTATGTACTATGTATAAACGAAGTTACATCCAAATCAGTTCATAAATACGCCTTTTATCACGTGACAAATTTCAGGACGTTTCAAAATGTCAGCCACGCTAGAAATTCAAAATGCTATAACTCAGCCATTTTTTAAGATATAGACGAAACAAAAACCGTTCCGGAATCTTTGCATAAAGGTCAAATACATAAGAAAAAAATATTTTTCCATTTTCAATTTTTTGGTACCACATTTCAAATTTTTAATTTTTTAAAAAAATTTAAATGGCCGCCATTTTGAAACAAAACGGCGGATGAAGCTGGCCAACGAACTCGATCGAGACATTGGTATGTACTATGTACATACTGAATTACATCGAAATCGGTTCATAAATACGAGAGTTACAGTCTGACAAAGGTCATATATATATATATATATATATATCAATTTTGAATGGAGGGTAGTTTCGGGGTCTGGGGTTCATGATCGATGAAAATACACCAAAATTTTTTGAAATCGCTTTCCTCCGAACGGCTGAAATAGGTAGCTTTTTGTAATGAAAGCTACATAAAAAAGTGATTTATTTTGTGTGCCCTTGTATATGAAAGATGAATGGCATATCCTATTCAATAGTAAGTATCTTATGGAGCACCTCGGAGATATGTAGCAATTTAAATACTTTTGAAATAATGTAACATGAATAAAAATCACCACAAACAATTTTTCTGCATAAACCGTAATGTAAAACAATTCTTTTCATTGTCCCTGTATATGATCGATAAATGCTATCCATACCATATTCTATAGCAAGCATCTTCTAGTGCACTTCATAGATATGTATATAACTTTCCAAGTGTTTGAAAGTATGAACGATCATTAAAAACCACCGCAAGTGATTTTTCCCCATAGGCCGAAATGTAATGAAATTCTTTTGAATGTCCCTGTAACGAAATGATGACTGCTACACGATACATTTTGCAGTACCTAACATTCAATAATGAATATCAATAACATTTTTCTATTTAATGGCAATGCGACTCTAAGGACGTCAAACATAATTTTGGCCAGCTAGAATCGGAAAATCACCCACCGTGCATCGTCGGTTTGGGGGGAGAAATACTGAATCTAGTTATGCATTGGGATGTTAAAAACATCAATGTGGTTTTTACCTACTCATAAAATGGGAGTCTATTTGTGATAGTCTATGGTATAGGTGCCAGTCGCTACGTGGTGACTAAATTTTTTGCTGTGGCGACTAACTATTAGTGTCAGAGATCAATTTCCAGTGTTCGCAATCCCCATAACGGAATTTTGACATTTTTTTTGTCTTTTGCAAATAGTAAAACACATGCTCTTTTCACTGGCCGAGATCAAGTATGACCTTGATATAAAAGTCAGGGAATTTTTGTGATCTCAGTTACCGTCGTGCACGCTGTCCCTGTGATATACTGCTTTCTTTCCGAACATTAAGTTCGAATATGATTCTGCGCATGTCCGCTCCACTTCAAAGCACATGAGCGCGCTAATGGTATAGCTTCTCCTTTGGACACCAGCGAAAGCAAGCATTTCTTCGAAGTCCAAAGTCGAAATAAATACTCCTTTACTGCAGATCGACTCACAAGAGAGTCCAATTCCAAAGTTCCGGATGCGATAGAGATTATTTAAGGGCTGTGGATTATGGAATCGGGAGGATAGAGGATTCCGGACTCTGAAGAAAAAAGAACAAAAAGAAAAAGAAACTCGCACGAAAAAATGCTTAACGTGCGGTATATTCTTGCTCTGTAAATGTTTTCCGCAAGTACGAGATTTTTATGGTGCAAAAAAATCTTACACATTCCTGTATATTTTTATATGACAAAATCAAAATAAGTTTTCCTAATATTCCCCATTATCATGACTGCTTAGTTTATACATGTTTTGTTATTCAATTGTATCTTGTCCAACTTTATCTTCTGATTTTTCCAGATTTATATTATATTTTTTTAATATCAAAGTTTAAAGAATTTTAGGATTAAATCAAATATATACATTTGTTGTAATTAGTCTGTGTTTTGTTGTACATGTGTATTTATTAATTAAACTACTTTTCATTTTGAATTCCTAAGTTTTTTTTGTTAAGTTTTTTTTTTTTTTTTTTTTTTTTTTTTTTTTCATATAAACATTGAGTTTTATGAGTTTGTTTCCCAATGTGGCCACTAGATTTTGGTTAGGAACCAAAGTGGCGACTGGATTTTTGGGATTTAGGAGCCACAGGCTCCTTAAAAATTTTGGGAATCTGCACCTATAGTCTATGGGCAACCTGTTTCGAATTCATTTGCAAACATCCTCAACAAGAAATGTTGCAAGAGAAACAGGGCGAAGACATATCCCCAAGAGCGTTCGATGGATGTTTTCAATTAAAACACATTCACCGATCATTTTTCAATAAAGCCGGGTGTCTTTTTTACGGGTGTCTCGTGATGCGCGTATCTCATTCGGCCATGATGAGGTGCACAATGACTGCCGCAATAGATGAACCCTATCGTCACAGAATGGGTCGCATTATGACTGGAAACGACCGCTCCTTGAAAGGATGAATAAAAGGCTCGATTCACTCATAAGATACTAAACTTTATATACAAGATTTTTATAATGAATATTCACCCATTCAGAAGTCACTACTGATCATAATTGGGTCGAAAAGAAAAAAAAAATGACTAGTGCTGACCCTTAAACTGGAAGTTACAAATTAAACAGTGAACAATGAAAATAGCAGCGAAGGGTTGAAACGGGTTTGGCGTCCATGTCATTCGCTTCTTCCAATTAAATTTCTTTTGATCTCAATGTTCCATTTCTCCCTTTCAAAATGCATCCCGATTCCATTCAGATGTTTCAAAGAAAATTCGATTTTTGTGTTTCGACTTTTTAACACGAGCCTTCCGTGGATGGATAGCTGCCCAGTTTGGCAGCAACAGCTAGACAAAAGAAAAAGAAAATTAAGAATGAATTTAATTTCTAAAAGCTCCAATATAATAATGTTGACAGCGGAATTCAATACTGCCAAACCCCACCAGTGGCCGAGAGGTTCTGCTCTCGAAGCTGGTAGACGGGAGGTGCTGGGTTCGATCCCAATCGCGCCCGTCGGCCTAACCGTTTCGGAGTTTTCGTGGTTTTCTTCGAAACCTTGGATTTCCATGCGTAAATACGGGTTAGGTTCCCTTAGAAAGACCTCCACGGAAGGCACTCCCCCCCTTAGGGCCCATATCCCACGTGCTGATAATTGGCCGACATAAATACAACCAACCAACCAACCAATCAATACTGCCAAAATGGGCTTGCAGATTTGCCTTCAAAAATCTCAAAAGCCTATCGACACTTAAGAAACAAGCCTATTATTTATAGTAATTTTATTCAAAGTCAAATCCTCATTGTTATACAATTTTGGTTGTCATATATTTCATATTCCTAGCACTTACATTTCGTCTGTCTTTCTTCCAAATGCATTTTAAAATCAGAAAAAAACCTTTCAACATCAACTGGCGTATCTTGGTTGGTATCGAATAAAGAGCATTACATTTTGGATAGAATGCTGACAAAAAAATGATTAAGTAACGGAGGGTCCATTAAGGTTTTCCAGGATCCGTTTTTCGAACACCTGTATTTCCGCAGAATAATGTAGTACAGTACACAGTAGATTTCTCTAACATTATGCAATAGAAATAATCTCCAGAGTCGGTTTCAGCCAAATTGGCATGAAAAATCTAAAAAAATGTTTTTTATTTTAAAAAAGCGGTATTAAAAAAGGAACCCTTTGGAAACCCTGATGTTGGATTTCAGAGTTAAAAATAGGCCATTTTATGGGATTTATAGGCTTTTATAGCAAAAAAAACTTTAAAGTATGTATCTGCATAGGTAGATATACAATTGCTGATAATACGCAAATAGATTCGATATTGTTTGATTGGAAAAAAAAATGATAAGTAAATCTGGCAATGTATTTGTTAAGAAGAAAGCACAAATAAAAATGGACTCTTCGTTAGTCTTAGTCTTAGTTATGAATATATATACATAACCAATAAATTAACATTACCGACCACCAACAAAAACTATGAAATTATGAATAAAATGACATTAACAAATACAATACCCCCCCCCCTTTCCCAACACACTTAACATAGATTCCATAAACATAGTAAAAAAACAGCAAAAATTGAATAACAGAAATGAAAATATATACCAGATGTTATGTAAAAAGTATAGTCCCTTGTACTATCTTATGAGTATTAAAATGGAAGAAAAAAAGAAAAATATGGATACCGATAAAAAAAAAAAATGAAATGCTTATATATTGAATTATTTTATCAAGGGTACAGAATTCACATATATAAGTAAGACAATCGTTTTCTGTAGAGAACAAAGCTAAAAGCTGAAATTTTTTTCCCTCCTGTACCCAAACGACCACAGGACCAAAATAATAGAAGAAAAATGAAAACAGAATAATATTAAATCCCTTGAAATGGAAAAAACAATATAACCTATTAAATAATTTATATTATCTTGAATAAGTGAAATAAAGTAATATTACTCAGCTTACCCTATATAACCCCACATTATTTAATCAGAATTCTCTCCTGCTCATGTTGTGCTTTACCGCTATAACTTTAAGGTTATTTGTTCAGTTAAGTTAAAACAAATATTATATCAAATGGTTGCAGTTATTCTTTTTAAAAAACCTTGATAAATGCATTTAATTAATATAAATAGAAAATCATTTCAATATTAGTATTTAAATTACCTATTGACACTTTTAAATTTATTTAACTAAACTAAAAAATTCCCAAATCTCTTAATTTACATGATTGCTACTATTTGGCTATACTGCCATCTAGTGTTGATATATGCATATAATAACACCACAAAGCCACCATGGGAGCTCATCGATTTCCAAACGTACTTTGTGAGAAACCTCCGCAGTTGTGTTTTGTCTTCCCCGGTCGAAATTAAAATATAAATTGCCTCTTCCCGAAGAGATAGGTCGAGATTTTCAATTAAACCCATTAACCTTTTCAATAAGGTCTTTCAGGCCTGCTGCCTCATTATACATCTCATTCGAGGAAGCATCGGGTTACGCGAAAATAGATTAAAGCTTGTTTCCATGCAAATGGAATTCGCCATTTCCATTTAGATTCCTTTTGATCTCGCGGTTCATTTTATACAGATTCCATTTTAAATTCAATCTCGATTTCATTCAGATCTTTCGAAGGAAAATATTGTGTCCGCGTTTCCAGTTTTTTAACCCAAGCCTTAAAATTTAACAGAACGGTTCACTTTTCTTTCATTATTTTGTAGATGAAGACTAAAAAAAGACCAAGAAGAAATTTATTTATAAAAACGCAGAGAGTTTTCAATTTATTAGATATCGTCTATTTAGGAAAGAATATTAAAATTAAATATGACAACGCAATAGGCTGGTAAAAAGCTCAAATAGAGGGCACCTTGTTTTATTTTTCACTAGTTGTTTATCCTGTTCTATGCAAGGGAGTTCCTGAATTTAATTCTAAAACCAAAATTAAAAATAACTATTCTATTTAGTAAAATATTTTCCTACTACCGTGCCTTTTTTTAATGAAATTTAATTTATCATGTTACTATGGCAGTAGACGATAAAACGATATCTTTGGAATAAATAGAATAAAAAGTTTTGTTGTTTGTGATAAAATGTGTTTATTTTTTAAAATTTGTAATAATTAGGCGCAATTAAATAATCTTTAATTATTTGCACGTGGGCTAAAAGAATTATCGTAATACCCGCTAAAACGTCTTAGTATTGCAGCGTGGCGTACGTAATATGCAATGCGTCTTGCAATAGAAAGGTAATTGAAGTGGTAAGAATTTTATTGTGAATCTTTAATTGTTGGCAGCTGCTATGACGAAAAATGTTTACAGTTGATAGGAAATTGCTGAAAAATTGGTAGTTTTATATTAATTAAAAGTTAACTATAAATTATTTCGATTCCGGATTGCTAGTTGCCTCGGCCGTGTTTTAATACACATGTACAGTCGTGGAAAAAAAAGTAAATACCCCCTACTAACTCGTAGAAGAAAGTTACTGGTACCGAACGATTGGAAATGAAGTCTACTTTTAAATTATGCATATAAAATTTGCTTAGGGGACCATCTACCTATTAAAACGAACCATAACTTTGTTTTTTTTCAACGCAATTCTGACAGCATAAATGAACTCTACACTTTTCAATTAGCCTAAAAACGAATTTTTATGCAATTCGTACCATAAGTTTTCGAGAAATTAATTATTTTAAAACGAGCGTATTTTAAGGCCTGTATCCAAATTGAAGTTTCTTACTCGATTTTTAATCGAGAGAGCCCCTTTTTTGATCAAGGCAACCTTAAGCGCCACTCAGGGAGTCAATGAAGCCTGTTAAATTACAGTACGGCAGAATAAATTTCAAAATATTTATTCACTTCTATCATAGACGGCCCCTTAAACCATCATTTTGCCTTTTTAGGTGCGTTCGTAATTATATAAATACGTAGCACCTATAGTCGTCGTTCAGTCCGTCCGTCTGTCCGTCTGTCCGCATGTAACAGAGCAAAAACTACCCGACCGAATAGTCTGAAATTTCAAATATGTGATTGTTGGAAAATTTTGTCGAGCCATTTCAAATTTTATGAAAATCGGATGTATAGTTTAATTACAGGGACAGTCAAAAGTTTTTCTTTACATTACGGCCAATGGGAAAAATTATTGCAAGTGGATTTTAATGATATTAGAGCCTTCCGAATGATCTGAAATTTTAAAGATATAATTGTTGCAAAATTTTGTCGAGCCATTTCAAATTTTAGGAAAATCGGACGTATAGTTTAATTACAGGGACAGTCAAAAGTTTTTCTTTACATTACGGCCAATGGGAAAAATTATTGCACGTGGATTTTAATGGTATTAGAGCCTTCCGAATGATCTGAAATTTTAAAGATATAATTGTTGCAAAATTTTGTCGAGCCATTTCAAATTTTAGGAAAATCGGATGTATAGTTTAATTACAGGGACAGCCAAAAGTTTTTCTTTACATTACAGCCAATGGGAAAAATTATTGCAAGTGCATTTTAATGATATTACAGCCTTCCGAATGGTCTGAAATTTTAATTGTTGCAAAATTATACAAATAATAATTGTATATAATGATATTGTATATAATTGATAAATGAAATTGTATATAATTGTATATAATTGTAAATAATAATTATACAAATAATAATTGTTGCAAAATTTTGTTGAGCTATTTAAAATTTTAGGAAAATCGGATGTATAGTTTAATTACAGGGACAGTCAAAAGTGTTCCGAAAAAATTATTGGAAGTGCATTTTAATGATGTGTCAGACTATGCACGTTATGAAGTGCAAAAAATTATACATTCAGTACAATATGGGGTGCAAAAAATAATTTTAAAACTAGTTATAGTACGAACGCACCTCATTTGCCACGTTTGACGAGCAATTTCCAACTTGTTTAAGCATAATTTGAAAACTACTTGGAAGAAAAATGTGAAATTTTGGTTTTCCATAAAACAGGACTTAATAAATCTAAATGCATCCAAAAAATTGTAGGTTGCCATTCATAATTTTTTCGAATATTAATTTCCTAATTCATAATTCATATAATAAAATTATAAAAATTGCAAATTCAGCGTATTTATGTTTGGGTATATTAGTATTATTGCTACACAAAAAAATTAGCATATGAGGAGCATAATTTCAGGTGATATAAATAAAAATATGAAAATGCAATTTAAAATTAGAAGCACTACATTTTGAATGTTTATAATTCAAAACTGATCATTCAAATGACTTTAAATTTGGCGTTTAGGCATAGTTTGAGCCGAAGATTTGAAATATCTCGTTAAAATTGGGTATTGCCATTGAAAAAAAATGAAGTTTGGATATGTAGATGTTTTTAATATGTAGATGACCCCTAAGCAAATTTTATATCCATCATTTAAAAGTAGACTTTATTTTCAATCGTTCGGTACTAGTCACTTTCGCCTACGATAATTTGTTGAGGAGTTAGTAGGGGGTGTTTACTTTTTTTTTTCCACGACTGTTCACAACATTTCACAATTCTGGCTTCCAAACTGTGGAATTGTATAGCATTACAGACAGACAGACAGACAGACAAATTTTCATTTTTATATATTAGATTATCTCAAAAATGGAGTCTGTTCATACAGGTTTGCAAAAAAAAAAAAAAAAAAAACCGTAGCTTAGGCTCAGGTGAGTTTTATTAAAATACCCGGCCTATATATATATGCGGGTAATACGTTGACCTTAAATAAGTTTTAGGGGCAAACGTTTTGTTGTACATAAAATTCAACAACTTGTACATAATATGTAATTCATATATATATATATGACGATTTGACGGCAAGCAGCAGGCATATGTCGAAAGATGATGGGGGCTTCCATTTATAAACAGCACAGGCATTTCAGCCGATTGGTTTAAGACAGAGTAAAAGAAAATGAAGAATACACACAAGGCAGTCGGTTGAAACACTATTCAGTTTATTTCCAAACTCACGATTGGATCTCGGGAAAATGCTCAATTCTGTCGATAGTAAAAAAGAATAAAGTCCGTTTTCATCACACATTTAGTTTTAAAAATGTTCCATCTCTCGGCTGTGTTCTATATATAATTCCGTAAACATCTCCGTACACAGTACGAGACACAGTACCTTTTCACCGTATTTCTACATTCATCGAGCAGTCACATTGTATATATAATCTGCCACATCACCTCTCAACCTTGTTACTTTCGTCAACATCTCCGTAATCTATCTCAATAAAATCTCTCCAAAACACTCTCTTCTACCACATTTCTCCCTCTCTCTACACTTCTGCACCATATTTCTCTGACTGCCCGCTCACTTCTACACACTCTGGTTGCCGCCATCAGTATTAACACTTCCTCCAGAAGATTGTTCGAGAATATTCTATATCCTAGCCCCAGATGTGTTAAATGTAAATAAATTTTAATCCCTGTTGTCGAGATTATGCTAAAAATAACCTTTTTTCTTCGCCAGACGATAAAAGAAAATGAATTTATCTTCGCGTAAGTTTTAATCTTTGAAATATTGTAACTGCACCTGGATATTTTAAATAAAAGAATAAATTGAAATAATAGGTTTTTTTTTTTTTTTTTTTTTTTTTTTTTTTTTTTTTTTTTAAGACGGAATAATATTTTAGCAGTTAAATAAAGATTTTAGAGGAATATTATATACCGGGATTTAATAGCGGAATTTAATAGGAATTTAAATAATAAAAGTTTTATTAAAGAAATATAAATAGTTAGAACCATTTTTAGGTGCGTTCGTAATTATATAAATACGTAGCACCTATAGTCGTCGTTCAGTCCGTCTGTCCGTCTGTCCGTCCGTCCGCATATAACAGAGCAAAAACTACCCAACCGAATGGTCTGAAATTTTAACTATATGATTGTTGCAAAAATTTGTCGAGCCATTTCAAATTTTATGAAAATCGGATGTATAGTTTAGTTACAGGGACATTCAAAAGTTTTTCTTTACATTACGGCCAATGGGAAAAAATTATTGCAAGTGCATTTTAATGATGTTACAGTCTTCCGAATGGTCTGAAATTTTAAATATATAATTGTTGCAAAATTTTGTAGAGCCATTTCAGATTTTATTAAAATTGGGTGTATAGTTTAATTACAGGGACAGTCAAAAGTTTTCCATTACATTACGGGCAATGGGAAAAAATTATTGCAAGTGCATTTTAATGATGTTACAGACTGTGCACTTATGAAGTGCAAAAAAATATACATTCAGTACAATATGGGGTGCAAAAAATAGTTATAAAACTAGTTATAGTACGAACGCACCTCATTTGCCACGTTTGACGAGCAATTTCCTACTTGTTAGATTTACACAATTTGGAATAAATATTATATGGATTAAGATCTTATAGAGATTAATAGATTAGGGTTTTAATTTAATAAGCCGGTATAATAGACGGAATATTACTGAAAAAGGAAAATTTATATAAAATACTTTAAACTTGGCGAAAAAATTTAAATTTTGTAATATTATCCCCCCTCCCCATAGACTTTGTATGAAATTTGTGGCTAATTAACTAAAAATAACTGAAATTAAATAACTGAAATTTGTGGTTAATTTCAGACAACAGACTTCTAATAAATTTGGAAGTTGAATTTTGAATATTAAAATTTTAGAGACGTCAGCGAAGAGATAGAAAAGTAAAATAAATTTAGCAATGCAAGAGAAAAAAAAAATTACTAAGAGCATTTAAATTTAGTTGAGAGCATTTCCCCTGTAAAAGAATACAAATAATGGTTACAACATCACTTACCATTTGTAAGTGCATATGAGAAAATATAAATACAATAATAAATAAAGAATAAGTATAAGTACAATAATAAACAAAGAATAAGTACAATAAGAAATAAAGAATAAGAAATAATAAAATGATAGTAATAAATAACAACAAATTCCTCTGTCTTATGGAAATTTAATGTATTTCCATTTGCCTTATTAACAAACATTGTTTTAGTTAACTAAATTTCCAACTCTTTATTTACTTCAACTAGAACTTTAAGTTCTATTGGCTTAATCAGTTCGTAGGTCATAACAGTCCTTTAATAATTAGCAAAAATAGTGATACAGTCCTTAAGTAAAAAGTTCAGTTATAATAAATATTTTTACTAAATTTGTTTGACTACTCTGCCTGTTAAACTCTTTACATTATGTTTTAATACTATTTGTCATCATAAGAGTAGTTTTATTTTAATAAACAAATTTCCAGTAGTTATTCAACTACCCGTAAGGTTTGTTTATCAACTACTTTTTGAGCTGTTTTCCCATTCTAATTGGGGCTCACCATCTTTTAAAACTTCTCACTTTGTTTTAATATATATCATAACTTTTCACTTATAAGTAATGTTCTCTTTTTCTTTAATAAATAATAAATCTTTCAATAATATAAATAAATAATATAATATTTTCAATTCATAGTCATAATAATAAAATTCTCAACAGTATACTTGAATAATAACAATTCTAATACTTAATAACAATATTATATTCTAAGAAAATATCACGGGTAGATTATTCATTGATATGGAAAATAATGGTTGAGGATAAAAATAATACATAGCAACTAAATAATTTTCTTTTTCTTTTTATTTCTATAAGAAAGTATTTTTGCCAGTCGAAACATGCATATCTCAAAGTAAAACTAGTTGTTGGATGCCACCGTAATACTTACCCTTCATGGATATAAAATAGGAAAATAAAACATTTGTAAACTATTTATGAAATGCATTGCAACTCCAAAATAAAATTTAAACGTATTAGTTGCCAACTTGTTCTGCAGATAGTTTAAAATCATGGCTTGATGACGTCATAAACTTTAATGCTCCATTACTGAATTGCGTAAAAGAAACACCCTTATCACTCCAAAAATGATAACCCTTTTAACTAACAGTTTACTGCGTCGGATGAAGCGTCTCATTTCCAATTAAAATATACCATTGAATCGAAATTTGAATGAAATACAGAGTCATGAAAAATCGAAGGGTGTGGAAAATAGGATTACAAATATCTCGGCGACTCATGATCCGATCCACTTCATTCTTTATGCAAAATTTATGTATTTTTATTGTCTTTCATATTCACTCCTTAAAATAAACAATTTCGGAAATTTTTATGTACCTTTTATGAGAACAAATATTTAGAGAGTCCGAAAAAAAGTAGTTCCGGATCATCGAGGTTACTGATATTCAATAAGCTTTTTCTCATTATTGCATTCTAAGTACACACCCAATTTCAAGTATCTATCTCAATTTATTCGGGAGATAGAGCGTTTACACACACAGACAAACGGACGACAATTTTTTTTTTCTTCTAAAAATATGTTTTTCGGAATCTATGATGTCTGAAGCGTGTAAATCTGTCAAAATGTTTTTTATTTTTTTCGATTTTTAAAAGGATTTCAAGACTTACCCTATAGTACGTATGATGAGTAAGTAAAACATCTTGAAGCCATTCACACTCAGTCTCAGTATTGTTTATGATTTCTTTTCTGTAGCTTTGTTTACGGTCTGTAAGATTGATACACAACACGTAGCATGCCAAAATTGAGTTAAACTTAATTCTTTAGTGCGCAGCTTTGCATATATACAATCAACAATGTTTTGAATGTAATAGATATTTTTTATTCGCATATGTCTATTTCACACCAAAAAATTAAAATAGCAATATTTGCTTTCATTAATAACAGACATTCCATATTTAAATAAAGTGAAATGAACCGTTGAAACATTCTGGTGTAAAGTCAGATTCTCTGAACTAATTCTAGACCATATTCTATCATTGGAATTAAAGGGTTAAAGGTTAAGTTTTATAAAATAAATAATTATATGAAATAAGGTATTTGGAGACATACTTAATAAAGTATTGACTCATTTGCATTATTTGAGCGTACAACAACCTCACGACAGTCGTTTTTACTTATATTGCAAATATGCAACAGAAGAAAAGATGGACGCATTATATGAAAAATCTATCTCTGATTTTTTTTTTTCATTATTTTTCCTGTGTCATAAGCCTGTCAGAGAATCGTATATAATTTTTTCGAAACAAAATAAAAAATCGCGCATTTAAGAGTTAAAAACGCGTATCCTAATTGAAAATGAAAACGCAGTTTCAGCCATCTTCTCTAAAAGACAATACTCCGGACACAGCATTGTATCCGAAATCTTTTATGTGTTCCTGTCAACGAGTGATCCATGCGCTGCACATAGTACTCCACTGTAAGCCGTCTGTAGTAAATCTTAGTGCATATCAGTGTCACTAGGGTGAAAGACATAATTAAATGCGAATAATTTTTCTCCGAAGACCAGTAGATGACCGAACTTTTTTGTGTGACCCTGTCAATGAAGGATAAATGCTTTGCACCCCCATGTTTTAGCGCACATCAGCCATTCATGTCCATTTCATTGTGCTTGTAACAGATTAACATCATTAAAATAGGACCTAGTAGGATATTCTCTTCCTGTACCATATTATAACGGAACATTGTTGAGTTCCCTGGTACACATACTGTAAATGCTACTGAAAACATACTCTTCGGAAATCGTATTCTACTGCAGCTCAATAATGCACATACATTTCTTTATGAATTTCCTTCATGAAATACCTTGAAGCGTGATAGAAAATTTTTACAAGCATTTTTTTTTTTTTCAGCACCTTGAAATCTACAAGAAACAACAATTTTTATAGAGAGGAACAGAAAATTCGTTAAGATTTCATAATCAGTGTTATTAGGTGTCAGTAGTATTAGGCAAAAGGAAAAAAAATGGAAAAGTATTTACCGAGTTCCGTTAGCACACTGATGGATCGAAAATAAAACCTTGCACATGTTCAGATCGCATCAACACGAAACTCAATTCTCCGTAGGGCGCAGGCTCCTTGGCAGGTCGGCTGAAAATTCAGTATTTTTTTTTAACTTCATTTTGAGGTTAAAAAATAAGCGCTCATGACGATTTTAAAACAGGTGCACTACCCTCGAACCCGGGAGGCAACACGGAGAATTAAAGCAGAAACAGAATGCTTCACACCAGCAGAGCGTCCGTTGAAATAGTGTTTAGGTTTTAACACTTTACGTCACTGGAAAAGATAACGTTAAAAAATTCCACATGTTTCTTTGTCCTTTATTAGCCCCATGCCATTTCTTTCTCCCAGCTTATTTTGTGTCGTCTCCAAAAAATGACGTGCCGTTGTATAAGCTAGCCGTAAAACAAAGCAGATATATCATTCCCTCATAGCATGCATGGTCACAGTGACGTCATTGTGACGTCACTGTAAGTCACTGTGGTCACGTCACATCTGTGACCAAAATGCCACCACTCAGTGATGTCACATTGTGTCTGAGATGTGAACTTCTTAGAAAACTTTAAACAATTATAAAAATTCTTCAAAACATGTTACTTATTGTAAAATTTTATTTTTCCGGCAATTAAAAAAATATTGTAACGTCACTGTTATGTCACTGCGTGTAACGTACGTCATGTCATATATGTGACAAAAAAAAACCACCATATTGTAAATCACAGTGTGACAAAAATATTAACTTCAAAAATTTTTGAAAATGAAGAGAAATATTTAAAACATGCCCTAGTTACAGCGGCATAAGGAATGAATATTAGTGGACAGCAAATAGTAAATTCGGACACGAAAAGAAGGGGGAGGGGAGAAAAAGAAAAATGCACGGTACAAGTATCAACAAACTAGATTTCCATGCTATATTTTATCAATTTGATATCTAAGAAGTGAAAGTATACTTTTTTCATGATTTCAATTTTATCTAGCATTGCAATTTAATATAATAATACATCACGGATTGTTATTATTATAAAAGTATTTCTCAGAAAAATGCTATGTGCTGGAGCAATTTGAAACATATTTAGAATTAGAAATATTAAATCTATACACTTTACATATTTAGTTTGCAGGGAGGAATTTTTTTTACTTTTTTGGCGACCACTGGTCGAAACACTTCTGTGGTTTCAAACTAAACATTTTCTATTACAGTTAAGTCTGCAGATTTTAATGAGCACGCACAAAGAATCTTCAGAGTTTAGTCATATATGCATTTATTGCTTTATAATTTGCATTCAAGTCATATTTTTTTCCTGTTAATCTATTTTTAGTAAGTGCTTTTTAAAAAAAATTTTACTTTTTTCAGCCTTTTTAAATAAAGTTAGCCTTTTCCGAAAAAAAAAAATATATATACAAAATTTATGCAAAACACATGATATAATTAATTTTTCGCATTTCCAATTTGTGTTTTAGAGGTATGACTTTTAAAAAAGTTATTTTACAAATTGTTTTCTTCTGCAGAAAATTAACATGAAAATATTGACAGATTGACAAAGAAAAATTTTTTATCCTCGAAAACATTTTTTTATTTATTAAGAAGATATTTTTTATTTATTACGCATGAAACAAACTTTACTTAAAAAAAGGGGGGTGGTATTATTACCATTAAATTTATTTTTAGACATTTTAAAAATTTAAGCAGTGTTTTATCTAATAAACTTCCGTTTTCAAATGAATTTTTTTGAAACATAAAAAAGAAATGGTAAAATGCATTGGAAAATTCTTCAAATAGAAAATTTTAATTACAGACTAACTCATAAAACTATTCCGCCTGAAAGTTAGGACTGCAAATAAACAGTAAAATCAGCTGCTGAAGATCGTCTGCGTCGGATTATATGACCGCAACCGCAGGGTAAACAGAGAACTTTTTGTCATACACGCGGGAAAAGAACATGACCAAGCCTACAATGACAGCTTTTGTTTTTGCTTTTTTAAATGTAAGAGAAAGACGTCTGCCATTTTCGGGCAAAAATACTCGGATATTATTAATTTACAGCAAAAAAAGGTAAGTCTTATTTAATTTAAATTTTTTATTTCTGTTTGTATATTACGATTATGAATTAAATAGATTTATGTTATACATATAGAAAGTGACTGATCTGGAATTGTCTTGAAGCGAAATTTTCCTAATCGACACTGTTTTGTAAAATGTGTTAATCGGTCATCGCTCAAAAAAAAAAAAAAAAGAAATTCATGTCTACATTCATAGTGGGATGAATATAAACATTAATTTGCAGTTACTTGAGATTGAGACAGTGATGTGGAATTTTTTTCGGCTTCTTATTTTTTTTTTCTGATTACTAACACTCATATAACAGTATTTATCGTCATTATTGTTTTGGAGTTAAATATTATATTCGAATAGTATGATATTACGAAACTGTTTCAGTTTAGAATTTAACATTATAGTGGGAAAATGTCTTTTTACTTATTATAATAGCGTAACTTTTGAAAGATTTTTTTTTTTTTTTTGCTAATAATATTTTAAATTATTATTTAAAATCCTGAATCTTCATACCAATGTTTTCAGATTTAACATTTGCCAAAATTATAAAATAATAGGAATTCCTTATAACATATGAAAAGATTTTTGAGAAATTGCTAAATCTAATAATTCATTTAATTCATCTATTGCAGTTAGTTGTTGTTTAATAGTACAATTAAAAATACTAATTATTATTTTTAGTGTTTTTCAAATTGGTATATTTATTTATTTATTTTTAATTGTATGTAAGCATTTTTTTTCTATTTGCGATTTTAATCAAATATTTAATTATAGACATTCAGAATCAGTTATTAAATTTTCTTCGATTGTAAACTCATTTTCTACGTTTTCGATACACATAAATATTGGCATTAAAGGTGTATTCTAAAAAATATTTTTCCACCTTCAACAGCTCGATATTTTCTGAGACATTTTCAGACTCATTTTTAAAAGTAAAAACATGAAACTTGCTGAGGTGATTTTTGAAGAGATGTTTAAGAGGCCGTGTGATTTCATTTTCCCCTCAATTCATTAGAATTTAAGTTTTAAATAATTATTTTCTCAGTAAGACCCCCCTTTTTTTTTTCATTCCCAGATCTTCCGCTGTGAAAAATTCGGTTCAAAACGCCTACTTTGACAGCATTTTTTTGTAATATTTTCTGCATTTATCAAAAAATCGAGAAGCACGGCACATTAGGTAGTTTCTAAATAAGAGAATTTTTCAGTTTGATGCGTTTGAGAACAAAAAGGAATTAAAAAATGAATCAGAAAATAAGCAGTTTGGATTGAAATACACCCTTAAAAAATAAAATATTATATTTAAGCATTGAAATAAAGTGTTTTTCATGCCTGATAGGAAGCTTATAGATTAAACTGCTTTAGTATATATTTTTTAAAGTTCATTATTTTACTTTTATATTTCCTTTCAATCATTTATTTTACTTTTATATTTCCTTTTTAACACCTTTCAACAAAGTTGAAAAGTGTTTATGACTTTGGTTTGTCTAGCCGTCTGTCCGCTCTCTAACTCTCGTAAATATACTCGGATTGGTCTGAAATTTTTAGATGTTATTGACCTTTACCATAGCACGGTCCCTATGTGTAACGACGTTTGTAGCATGTTTAGTTCATTTACAGGTACAGTCAAAAGTATTCCGTTACATTACGACCTCTGGGAAAAAATCGTTTCAAAGGTTTTTTCATGATTTTACACGTTTTCATACAGAAAAAAATTGATATGCATTTATGAAACGTACTAAAATATGCATTCTGAAGAATACGAGATGCAAAGAATAGTTATTGTTCATTTACAGGGCTAAAAAGAAATTCCAATACATAATGATATAGCGGTGGAGGGAATTGTTTGCGGCGTACTTTAATTATGTTAATCTATTTCATATATAATGAAAATGATATACGTCGCTGAGGTTTACATACTATAAATTTTTCATGTAGAATATGAAGTGTATATAGCATTTACAGGCACACACAATATAGTTCAGATTCCATATTGTATCCGAAGTACTGTTCATTTGTGATGATTGCTGGAAATGCATTTTTAATTATGATATGCGCTTTTATGATTCACTATATTTATGCATAGTATATTATGTATATAAATGCTATAATTCATGTACAGGGCTACACAAAAGTATTCGCAAGGATTACTGGGTATGAGCGCAAGTTACTTAAAGGTGGTTTTTAAATGAGTTGTGCATTTTTAATTTACTGAATTTAATTTACTGTTGTATAATATAGATAAAATGGTATACAGGGTCATGCAAAGAATTGGATACATGGCCGTCTATAAAATATAATTTCTGGAAATGTGATTTCAGCTGTTTTAAGTGTGTTTTAGTTTGAATTAAATTTTAACTAAACGGTGGCGTGTAATGAAGGTTCTAGGTCAACTACAGGGTTGTACAAAAGTATTAAAGTATGTTTCCATATATTAGTATAAATTGCTGAAAGAGAGTTTCAACCTGCTATGCGTTTTCTTGCTAAACTAAATTATCCCATTATATAATATATATAGGAACCTACAGATCAAATACACGGCTGTTCAAAAGAATTGGAAAACCTATTTAGCTATGGCCAGTAACTGCGGAAATGAGTTTTTCAAATGTTTTATGCGTTTTCTAAAATGTTTACTTAGTTCTCTTATTTACCTTATTTCCCTAAATAACGAAGTTTTTTAAAGCATTCGGGAAGTGTTGGAAAGTGTTTTATAATCTATGCTTAACGCATGATTTTTCTTATTTGTTTTTTCTATTTGCCAGATCAGTCTTTTCCTATAGAACATACCAAATCTATTTAAGCTCATATTCACAAAATACAATTTACACGGAAATAAAAAATTTAAACAAATATGGCTTACGTCGTATTTAATAAAGCAAAGATTAATCACAACCACAACACCTTAAAATCTTATACATTCTTAATATCAAGCTTGAACTCAAGATCAAGCTTAGAACTTAATAAAAAAAGATGTCAGTTGACAAACATTGTTTTTTAAGTGGAAAAATTAAAACTATTTTAGAAGAATAGGACTCCAAAATAGCTATATTTTGCTAAAAAGTACGGTAAAAAGATACGAATTTATATCTCAAACAAAACTTTATTTTAAAATTGTCCATTTTAAAATTCATCACAATATTAATACTTGGAAATTTTTCCACAAAGAAATATTCGGTTTGCATACAATATTTCAAATGAAATTCAAATTTCAAATAAATTGCTTAAAAGGCGCAAAGGCCAACATAGTGAAAAATATCCACGCCGGGACTCGATCCCGGGTCATCAGTATAGCGCACTCGCATTCTACCGACTAAACCACATGGAACGATACCCAGCCTGGAAATTTTCTCCCTATTACATGTTGGCAAGTCTACAAACGTAGCACAAGATGGAATATTTATCGTGAGCCACCGTCATGGGGCAAACACGAAACTTAATTAAATCCAGCATCGATTGAAACTATATTAATACTTGGAAAATTTTCCAGAGAGAAACATTTGCCTTGCATACAGTATTTCAAATGAAAATCAAATTTCAAATTAAAATTGCCTTTTACACTATTAATTTGAAATTTGATTTTCATTTGAAATATTGTATGCAAGGCGAATGGTTCTCTCTGAAAAAAATTTCCAAGTATTAATATAGTTTCAATCGATGCTGGATTTAATTAAGTTTCGTGTTTGCACCATGTCGGTGGCTGACGATAAATATTGCATCTTTTGCTGCCTTTGTAGCCTTGCCAACATGTAATAGTGAGAAATTTTCCAGGCTGGGTATCGTTCCGTGTGGTTTAGTCGGTAGAATGTAAGTGCGCTATACTGATGGCCCGGGTTCGAGTTCCAGCATGGAATCTTTTTCACTAGTTCGCCTTTGCGCCTTTTAAGCAATTAATTTGAAATTTGATTTTCATTTGAAATCATCACAGAGTTTATGACAAGTTCGTCACAAATGACACATATTTCACAAATTGGTCACAGTGTGACTTCAAAACATTGTCACTTTCGTCACAGGTTCGTCACAAAGTTAATGCCAAAATAGTCACAAATGACACACTTTTCACAAATTAGTCACACCGTGACTTCACAGAGTGGTCACAATGTGACGTCACAAACGACCTCTAAAACGGCCATAACGACCTCGCATTCTAGTCACTGTGACGTCACATCCACGTCACGTGACGTCACATCGACGGTCACAAAGTCACAGTGTGACTTCACAACGACGTCGCCGTGACGTCACCATGCCTTACGGGTTGTACTGAAATACTCTACTGCCATTTTTTAAACTTCTAAGCATCGCACATTTTCAATTTTTAGAGCGTCGTATTGGGGGAAAAAAGCACTTTTAAGTACAATTTGTTTAAAAACGGCATCTCCATTTTTTTTTGTAGTTTTTAGAGCCACTTGCTTACTATTGGCAACGGAAGTACTCCATTTCGGTAGAAAGTAAATGGATAATAGTTGTAAAATAGTAATTATATGTTTTTGTTACCATTTTCTCATCAAAACCGAAAGGAAATGTGATTAAAATACGTACTATTTTGAAAAAAACATATAAACGTATGATTTCTGTTAAAACAAGGAGCTATTACAAACTCTATTTAATTTTAAGTACCTATATTAAGGTTACAAACAAATGAAAGCCTATGAATCATGAGATAGCCTTTTTTTTCTTTTTTGTCGAATTTCTTGAATGATGGCATCTTTTTGCTGCAATTGTGTATTATTTCTCGATAGTGACGTCCTATACCTACTGTGAGAATTCGACGATATCTCACATTGAAACTCTCAATTTACGAGGTAGAAGCCAGCATAGGGAAATTAATGTATTTTCACCTAGCCTCCAAATTTCTTCAGAGTCCTAGAAAATGTCTCTAAAGATGAAACAAATACTTCAATTTCAATCAATCTTCGCAGAGGACACTAGGGTAAAAGGAACTCCTTTATCTAGCGAGAGAAATATTCTTTTGATGTTCACGAGGGTCTCGTTCCCGTGTTAAAGTAGGTAGTAAAACCAGATATTAAACCTGACGCCAAGGTTCCTGACTGCAGCCTATAGAGAAAGGGCTTGTCTATGAGATCATGGGCCACGGATGGTGAGTGGCTAATAGGAGTGGCTTTGGTCCTAGACGGAAAAACGAAACTGATAAAAGAGGATGCAGGAGCATTCTTGGGAGCTTTTTTCCCCCCTCTGTTGAAGTTGAGACTTCAATGTGTTTCTGGCCGTGCAGAGTGGAAATCTCTCACGGGTTGACGGCTTCGGGACATATTCCGAAGCACAGAAAAGCGAAAGCCAGGTGTGGCTGTTAAGATATCGGCATCACGGAGTTGAATATCGGAGGTTCCTAAACCTCGGTTAAACATCTACAAAAAGTGCGACATTCCTGTCGAGCATCTCGAACTCTACCTTCGAAAAGTGTGGACATTGAATGCATTAGAGACATTCTCCCTGAAAACAATCTGCCATTAGAGAACTGGACTTGATTCTACAAATACTTTATTGTTAGCTGAACTCGAACCCATATATGAAAAATGTTGTAATTATGAATTATTTAACCAAGAAATCCTTATTTAATTGTTTGTGATACAATAAAATATTTTTTCGATATTGATAAGACCAGGCCGTTGAAGTTGTCCGCTACCACACCACCTTACGACATCGGATACGTTACGCTACTTTACTGTAGATGTTTCAGAGTGGATCGTCCATGTGGAATTCTTAAGCGGATGCGAATGACGTCCTTTTACATAAAATAAAAGCGTGTGCTGTAAGTCTTAAAATTGAAATATGTTTTGTACTATTTATATATACATATATTTTTAATCGGGTGCCACACTCAATTCTGAAAACGCAGAATTCCTGTTTTCTAGTTTAAAAATTTAATTTTGTTATGATCTTAAAATTGAATTTAAAAATTTAACTGTCCCCTTGGAGTATTGAAGTGCACTGAATTGTCTGGCGTGTTCGAGCAGACAGTATCTTTGAAAAGGATACTTCCTGCGTGTCTCGTGAAAATACCGTAATGAGTTATCTAACAGAGAAATTCCGTTTCTTACTCGGGAAATCGATCCATTCGATTGAACGGCAACCGTTTGCGCCTCATTATAAGTTTCGTCCTTTTCACTTCAGTTCTTCGCGCCCTTCATCGTAGGCCGACATCGCAAAGTGAGGTCATTAGGATATTTTCCTCTGGGATCAGCCCAGTGACGGCTTGGGGAGGAGAAGAGGAGGACTTTATCACGAAACAAAGAATGGACCCTTTTAGAAATGAGGGAAAATAAATTATACACACTGCATATATAAATAACAGTAGACCTCACTTTATATATCCTACATTGCTTGACAATTAATCACAATTACAATTCACTCTATACGTCACACCATAAGTTACAGAAACAAACTATACCTAAAAAAAGGACACCCATCCACATCTAAAGAAGTATTGAATAAACTATATCATCAAATCGTTAAAAACACTACAATTTGCTTTCTGCATTCAATAAAACAGGTGGGTTCTTTGCAATTTTTTTGCTATTCTAAAGTCGCATCCGTCGACATTTGAATGTTTTCACTCCCAACACCCATTTTATTGATTACATTTTTTTGCTTGTACATTTTTTATGTCTTTAATGCTAACATTAATAAAAGTAATTATTACACCTAGACCAAACCAATACCTGACAGTACAGTTCTATTTTTCTCAATGAAAAACGTCCATTTCCACTTCACAGTGTCATTCTTAAAAGTACTTTTAAATATCCTATTCGTCTGGAGCGCAGAAGTTTTAATTCTAACAAAATCCCCCCAAAATTCAAATGTCATTGATTACTTTAAATGTTTAACTAAGGTTTACGCTATCATAAATATATATTTTTTAAATATTGCTATTTTTAATCAGCATCAATGTATTCCACAGGTTACGTTGTTCATTGGTAAAAATAGAATTCTTAAGTATTGGATTGTTCAAGGTAATTTACCAGAGCGTTCCGCCATTTCTAACATCTTATCAGACTTGAATCTTTATTTTTATTATATAAATGTCATTAACAATATTATCTTTCTGTGTAGATATTTCGGCGTTATAATTTTATTTTCTCTCAATCAACTGTGTCTTATCAATAACTATAATCAAGAACTTAGTATTACCAATTTGGATAATTCTGCTATTAATTTTATAGTTGCTAATATTAATATTCTACCTAATAAAAATTCAACATTCAATATTTATGATAAAAGGAATGATTTTTCAACTACTCTAATGTAATTAGTTTTACTTATTTTAATTCTTGCCTACATATTTCAGTTTACAAAAATATTCTTCTGAATCACTGCAATCGTATTAAATGTTTACCTTGTTTTAGCATATAACGCCAAATATAAATAATCCATAAATACTAATTTTATAAAGAAAAAAGTTAGTTTGTTTGTATGTAGCTTGTCATTTCTGAAATTCACGAAGATATTTGAAAAAGAATATTGATGGTATCTGCTCCAAAATCAGCACCATGTCGATATCACCACGTTTGAGAAAAGGTGCAGGAGCAAAATCATTTTCTAAAATTGTGATTTCTGTGATTATGCTGGATACAGAAACAGAAAATAGTGTATGCTGGTTAGTTTTTAAATGTAAATGTTCCCTAAGAAAAAAAAAAGGGTCAAATTAAAAGGTTTATTAAAAAAAATTTAAGTTATTAAAAAAAAGGTCAACCTAAAAAAGGTCAAATTTTAAAAGGTGAAACGGGCGGAAATTTTTCCAAAAACATTCTAGATTATGTTTTGAATAGGATTGTTCGGTCAAAAACGTGAAATTTGACAGGTCGCAAATTAGGACGCAAATGCTCGCAGTGAACATTTTATAATAAATTAATTTAAAAGGGCGCAGAAATAAAAAACGTTCGAAATTTCCGATTTCTGTGATACCGTTCCGGTTAAAAATTTTAAATACAGAATATTGGTTAGTTTTAAGATATAAATGCTCGCTAAGAATTGTTTAAAAAAAAAATTATTTTCAGAGGGTGAAATGAACGGAAGACGTTCTGAAATTGCGATTTCTATAATACTGTTGAAGGTAAAAACTTGAAATTTGAAATTCTTAGGTCTAGAAATTTGAAGCCTGACATTGCTGTTACTTTTAAAATGTAAACGTTCGCACAGAACAGTGAAAAAAATATAAACTTTTAAAAAGTGCAGAAAAGGTATTCTATAATTGCGACAGCTGTTGATCTAGAAACTTGAAATTTGGTATGGTTTTCTTTAAATATGTAAATGTTCGTTATGAACGGTTTCTTGGAAATTCGAACTTTAAAAGAAGATGAGCGAAACACGTTCTAAAATTGCTTCGCAGTATTGAATTACTTTGTAGCCGCTAAACCGATTTTTAAAAAATTCCTTCTAGATAATACTGGTGACACTTTAATTACTTCTTTTTATAACTGCGCTACCTTTTATCTCTGTGCAGAAGCTCTAAAAGAGGTGAAAGGATGACAAGCATCCTAAAATTACGATTTTTTTACTATTTTGAGGCTAGAAACATACAATTTGACATAGAAGATTTAAATGTTTGGTAAGATCAGTTCTAAAAAAAAAATCTTTATTTAGAAGTGGCAAATGAATCGAAAATAATCTAAAAACGCTTTAACCCACTACTTAAACTACACCACGTGGTATATCTGGCACATACCTAAAAGCATTATAATTTTCATTATGTGCCATGAGGTTCGCTAATATGATCACTATAACTGATCAAGAACAATCCAGAGAATGGAATAACACTTATTTTGTCCATATCAGAGGGCTGCATTAGACAAAAATTAGAATTTGTTCTTCGGAAACAAAACAAAAATTCGATCAAACTATTAAGGTAAGATTCACTTTCATTATTTTTACTGAAAAGTTAAAAATATTAATATAATAAAAGTTGCACAGTGTTCAGCAGATAAAGTTAATTAATTTAATCTCATTGAGTTGCAAAATATAGCAATACAATATTTAAAAACCCTAATTGTGTACATAGGGTACACACCCTAAAATATCACATTTTAGCTGAAAATTTGAAATGTAATTTTTCTTTTTACTATTTTTCCCTTTATTAGACCGATATATAGATTTCAAATATTAAAAAAAAAAAAAAAACTCGTGCAGTGAAGGTTAAATTACGATTACTTTGAAATTGTTACGGTTAGAAACATAAAATTTGGACATGGGAGTTACTTTTAAGACGTATAAACTTGCTCAAGACAATTTCTAAAATGTCAGCCAATTTAAAAGGGTGAAATAATCGGAAAATATTTTAAAATCACGATTACTTTGGAATTACTGAAATGATTTCAAACCTTCTCTAGAGATAATAATGATGATAATCTCTGTTTAAAAATAGATTATATTTTATCTCATTATATATGTGGATGTGGATGTGGCTTGCGCTTTCCAAAACATCGTGACCACATCCTGACCGCAGTAAGAGGGTTCAGCTAATTCTCATGAGAACTGACAAAGCTTGCAATTTCTAAAAGACAATAAACCCGATGACTTAGTGATTTTGGCATTTCTAGCCTGAGAACGGAAGATTAAAATTAACTTCCGAGTTGTTTTGGGCAGGGCTGCGGAGTCAGAGTTGGAGTCGTGGAGTCGGAGTCGGAGTCGGTGTGATTTTTCGGTGAAAAGAGTCGGAGTCGCTAAAAATATGCCGACTCCGACTCCAACTCCAAACATTTTGTTACAAATTTTGAAGGGAAATGAAAAATAAAACCAATTATGCTTAGTTTTAAATTTATGAACTGAATTATTATTTTATTTTTTAACTCTATACATTAGTAAATATTTAGTTATTTTTCAGTTTATTGACATGTTAACGAGTAAACATATGGCAAAAGGGCGGATGTGATATTTTTCCTACATCAGTCATTAAAGTGATTCATTTAATTACTTCTTCAGCTCATAGACGACACTATTGCACAATAATTAAATTAAAGTGAGTTTTGAAAGTTTTTTTGTTATGTTTTGTTTTTTTTATTGTTTTGTTTTTTTGTAAATTAAGTCCAACTCAACCCGAACCCCGTGTCGGTCCGACTACCCAACCCAATGAAGGAATCTATCTCAGACAAAAATAGATGTTTCAATTTAACCTCTGTCCATCCGTGTTTGGGTCGTGTCCTGAAATTTATATTTTAAGTCAATCCGAAGCGAACCGGAAAGAACCCTGAATCCGATCCGAAATGAAATAAAATCAAAATTTTATTGGAATTATGAAAAATAGTCATCTCTAACAGCACTTTTATCTTCTATGTAGGAAAAGGAATATATATTTACTTATTCGACTTATAAGTTAAACAATATTGTGGGCTTCCTTTTGAAAAATCCAGTCAACCCGACCCGAACCCGCAATAATAATTATCAGACTGGCCCACAACGAAAAACATTTAGCGCCAACTCAATCCGAACCACCATTCGAATCGGATCCTAACGAATGCAACAAACTACTTCAGATAACAATGGATCCAACTTATACTACCTTATTTTTCAGTATTTCAGATAAAAGAGAATGTGTGAAAAATATAAAATTGATTAATGCCGCTTATCACTACAATATCGGACAATTGAACTCATACAGAATTTTTCTCATTAAATCAAAAAACTGCAGTTTTCTTCTTAAATATTTCTTACCAAAAACTTAGACACTTCTATTTCTAAGCCCCAACTAGTGTCTTTCCAAGGGCCGGGTTGCACCCGACTCGAATCTGAAATTTCTCCTGAAAGTCAACCCGAAACCCGAAAAAAAAGGAATTCGTCAACCAAATCCGAAAATGGAAAAAAAATCGTCAATCCGACCCCGATTCGAGACGAAAGAAAATTAGTTCATATTTTATAGAATACACAATTATAAAAAAAAACCTACAATTTTATCTTTTTTGTATTAAAATGAACTTAAATACACTCATTAATATTCAAATATATAGATTTTTCATTTGAAAAATATTCAGTACGTATTTTCTTTTGAAAAATCACGTCATATTAAAAGTGTCAAAAGCTGACCCGAAGCATTTAAAGTCTATCTGGTTCCGGCTAAATTTGGTTATCGTATCCGATGGAGGACCGTAATTCTAACCCATTGTAGAAAAAATCCCTGCCGGCCCGTCCTACAGGCGGAGGTAGATTTCGAAGTTAAGTATACTAATTTCACCAACAAAAACTAAATCATGATCCTAGGCTCTGATTTATTACACGATTTATTTATTTTTTCTGTCCACGGAATTACACGTTTTAGGCATCAGAGATCCCAAAAAACATGTTTACAGAAAATGTCTGTGTGCCTGTCGCCTTTGTACCATCAAAAAGTGTATGGAGTTACGCATAGAATTGAACCAATTTTTTTTTTTAAGTTTTTGGCTATGGCAAGCAGGTCTTCCCTTAATTTGGAAAAAATCCGCGGGAAGGGGGCACTGTAATAGCGATTTTTGTGCGATTTTGAATATTGTACCAGCGAAAAGTGTATGAAGTTAGGCATAGAAATGAACCAAAAACTTTTTTTTAATTTCTTGGCTATAGCAAGCAGGTTCTCCCTTAATTTGGAAAAAATCGGCTGGAAGGGGGATCTGTCACAACAATTTTTGTGCAATTTCCTTTATTGCACCCTCGAAAAGACCAAATTTTTTGTGCACATTTTTGGCTATGGCCAACAGGTTCTCCTTGAATTGGGAAATATTCCACTGAAAAGGGGCTCTGTGATAGCGATATTTCTGTAATTTTCTCGATTTTTCGTAGTTGCATTTTTTGTCCATCGCGGCACGTGCAACAACGGGAACTCGCGTCTTGCTAAGCCGGTTATTCGCAAACAGCTGATGTACAACAGAATAACGTAAAACTATTGATTTAAATAAATCAAAATTGGTATAACATTGAGCTAATAATATTGCAGTATTAACATCTGTAACTACTTTTTGAAATATTAAGATGTACGAGATAGAAGGAAGTTTTGGGATTGGCCCATCCAACTACACTGTTAAAATTTTGCTGCATTCTGCCCAATCATTCTACCGTTTTTTGATAAAACGGTTTCATAACCGTAATTTAACTCTATTCTGACCATAAAATGGCCATTAATGGGGTCAGAATAGTGTTAAATTACGGTTGTGTAACCGCTTTTGATAAAAACTGTCAAATGACTGGATGCTGCAAATTTTTAACAGTGTAGTTATTTTTGCAGTGAATAAAATGGTGAGTAAAGAAGTGCTACATGTAACTGATATTTTAATTAATTGTGTCCTGAAGTATTAATATTGCAAAAAAGAAAAAATAATTGTAAAAATTAAACAACTGTACCGATAAAAAGAATTCTTTCACTGTATGACGCTGATAAACACAGTTTTCGCATTTGGCATCCCTTTTTTTTATTCAAAGGATGTGGCCGCAAATGGATTAGAATGAAAGATTTTCGTCTAATGCAGCACAAGAACGGAGTTTGCTCAAAATAGAACTTCAGGAGTCCTGCTTAAATTATCTGAAGCAGTGTCGTTCTCCCTAATGTGAGTAGGTACACCCGTACAAACGGGCCTATTTCAACAACAGCATCCCGTTCAGAGCGGCCGGTTTTGCTATGAAATAAGCAAACTGTGTCTCCTCAAATGAGTCATTATCCTATTGTAGCAGTAAGGTGACAAACTCTTTCTCTCATGTATGGATTCGGTTGCATAGCCAGCTTTTACCTCAAAGTCAGAAACATAAAACTGTTCATTCAAAAAAAAAATCGTCCATGATCTCCCTTCTCTGTCCATCCTAAATCACTAAAAGTTGGAAACACGGCACGTCCAACGTGGCCATGAGGTGCGTTCGAACTATAACCAGTTTTATCAATATTTTTTGCACCGCCTAGTGCTGCACGTATAGTTTAGTGCACTTCCTAAGTGCCTATCCATTTCATTCTGTTCGAAAAGCTGTAACATGATTAAAATGCACTTGAAATTATTTTTTCCCACGGGCCATCCTGTCACGAAAAACTTTGGACTGTCCCTGTCATTCAAGTCTACATCCGATTTCCATAAAATTGGAAAGGATTCGACACAATTATACAAAAAGTATATATTTTAAATTTCAAACGATTCGGTTGGACCGTTTTTGCGCTGTTATAGGCGGACAGACGGAACGACGACTTTAGGTGATGCGTATTTATATAATGACGAGCGCATCTAAAAATGGATCGCTGGAATTTAAACGATGAACATTCGACATCACGTGGGTCTGAACTAAAATATACCTTTACTGGACGCATTCAGCGTGAGGTAAAACTATTTTAAGAAAAGTGATACACAATGATAAGCCCAGTGCGCCTATCTACACTGTAAAAAAAAATCTGTAAAGTTACTAAAGTTTTTCTAGGGGATTCCTTGAACTTTTTATGTAACGGCAACAGCAAAAAATCATGTAACAAACACACTTTTGCGCCGAAAATCAAAAAAATCTGTAAGGTTACTAAGAATTCTTTTGGAAACTGGGATGCCTAGAACTTTTCATGTAACTGAAACCAGGGTTACATATAAAATTTTAGTAAGATTACTGTCATTTTAGCAGATTCGTTTGTAAAGTTACAGATTTCTGTAGCTTTACAAAAACTAGTTTTGTAGATTTGTAGTTTTTTTTTTGTACAGTTACAGATGAAAGTTTAGTAAGCATGTAGCTTTACAACTGTAGAACTACAGATTTTTTTTTTTTACAGTGTACCCACCAACAGGTCCAGGTAGCGCAAAGTTCTCTCAACATTTCATGCCTTCGGGATTGATGCAATGAGTACCAAGCTTGCTTGGGAACTCAACACTGAGGGTCCCGCATTGACGTGACCTCGTTCACCGGGACAGGGGCTGCATAGCACCTCAGGGACCAGGGTAACGAAACAGGGTTGGGCACTGTAGCACCTGATCGTTAATGGATCGCAATGCCACAGGTTTAATTTTATATACAAAATTACACTGTTGAAAAATTTTCTGTGAAATTACAGAGAATCTACGGGTAATCCATTATCTTAAGACTTATGTAAAATTACAGGGATTAGAAAAACAGAGAAGTTTTTCGGTAAATTTACAATAAACTCTGTGAATTAACATCGTTAAAAATACACAAAACTCTGTAAATTTATTTTTCATGATAATAATTTAATTTTGTTTTCAAAATTAGTGAACCACTCAACCTTCAAATAATTTGAATTTTTAGAGTAAATTTGACCTGCTGTGTCACTTAATTTTTACACAATTTGTTTCTTGCCACCCTGCGGTTTGAACCCGAGACCTCGTGACAGTGGAAGAACACGTTACTGACTAAGCTATACGTGCTGTTGCTATTTTGTACAAAGTATGTCTTTTATGATTCAGCGAGGAAAAATCAACTATTGTACTTGTGCTTTTCAAAGATATCTTTTCAAATATATTCGTTCGAAAATTCGTAAAAGTTTTATTTTAATTTATTTTAGACTGTTATATAATACCTATTATTTTTTTAATCAATTTTAATTTTTTTAACTAGTTTAAGTAATAAATAAAAAAATTCAATGCACTTTTTTATGAAAAAAATTGAATCTAATTCATTTGTTACAACAATAATGTTTTAGAGAATTTTTTGAAATGGTCGCACACTATTTATATTTTAACGCACTAATATATTTTAAAAGAGTTTTTTAGTAAGAAATAAGAGAAAAATAGACAGAAAAAATGCAATTTATTATTTAAACGTGATGGCTTACGTTTTCATTATTTTATTCATTTTGTGAAATATATTTTTAGAAGATTAATATATTTTTATAACACATTTACCAATGAAATAATAATAATAGCATTGTAATAATAATAATAGCTTTGAAATAATATTGCGCAATTTATTTTTAATATTACCAAGCTTCTGACTTCTAACATAGGATGAAGGAAACAACTGCAAAGTGATTGTCGATAAAAATCCCCACTAACTCCGTGGAGATGATTTTTCCCTTTCTAAATTATTCTAAGTTAAAAAAAAAAACAAAAAAAAAAAAAAAAAAAAAAAAAAAAAAAAACAACTAAATTTTCTTCTTTAATATTTCTAATAAAATTACAAAGGGATTTTAAAAGTGTGTATTTTGAATGACAAGTTTTAACAAAGATAAAAGTATGTTTAACTAAAAACATGGAAATCCTTACAGGGAATTAGATATAAGATAAGTGAAATGTCTGTGGGCAATTCCACAGAAAATTATCTTTTTTTTTTTTTGGGGGGGGGGGGATAAAATTTATAATATGTTTAATTTATGGGTATGATTGGAAAACTTGATATTTTTATATCTACCCTATCTATATTATAAAGGACAAACATATCTGTGAGTAACGCATACGTCATTTTGCGAATGGCAACAGTTTGAAATTTGAAATAAAATTTTGGTTTTGCAATTTTTTCTACTGCAAATTTTTAAACTTCTAAACATCGCACATTTAAAATTTTTACACCGTCGTAAGAAGAAAAAAAATGCTCTTATAAATGCAATTTGTTTGAAAGCTGTATCTCAATTTATTTTAGAGATATTAATTTTTTTGTAGTTTTTAATACCATTTTTCTAATTGTGGCAACAAAAGTACCCCATTTCTTTGAAAGTAAACGGAAAATAGTCAAAAATAGGAGATTATTGTATCTTTTTGTTGCCATTTTCTCATAAAACCAGAAAAAAAGTTTAAATTAAAGTACGGGCTATGTCAATAATATTGTCTGTTATTCCGCGATAATGACGTCATATACACACTTTTCTATAGACAAAGTTTAAGACTGGATTGCTTTAGCGGATGCAAATGACGTCATTTTATTAAAAAGCGTGTATTTTAATTCTTAAAACTGAATTATGTTTTGTAGAAGTGCGTCATTTTCACAGCCCAGCTGCTTTGAAATTCTCCACAGGCGAAAATGCTTCACTTTTGAAAATAATGTAATCGAAATCACACACTGTAAAACGCAATGTTTTACAAAAATTTTGAGTGTTTTTATAAAGAAGAGGTGACATGCAAATAATAGCGATTTATATTACAGAAATTGGTGATTCTCGCCTGGATGGATTTGCTTCGCCGAGTTAGACAAGCAAGCAAATAATTCGAGGTTTAAAATTTTTCATATCTTTATATAATCTAACACAAGTGTGATATTTAGTCATCTGCCCTGATCTTTCTGCTGAACCGATTTTACTAATATATATATTTTTTTAACTGAAAGCTGTTCATGTGTAGATGTGATCGCACTATCTGTTTCTTTTTTAAATATCCCCTCTTTTATATCTTAATTTTAAAAGCATTTTATGAAATTTCTTCAAAATGGTGAAAATTAGATAGCTTTCATTATTGCAGACAAGAGAGAAATAATGAGGTATCTTTAGCTTTATTCATGCCATTTTCTGATAAAAATTCGAAATTGTTAATAAAAATTATTGTATAGGGTTTGTGGTGCAAAATTGCATTAGGAGCCATTGTATTATATTAGGGGAATAATAGCGGAAAATGACATACTGCATTTGAAAACACGCATTTTTCCTCATAAATTTTCTATATTGTTTTTTCTTCTGCATGTGTACTGATACTAAGTTTCCGACACTAGGCGAAATGCTCATTTAAGTGAAAATGAAGTCATATTTAAAAGAAAACGATCATTTTCTTAGATAAAAGTAAACATTTTAACACAAATGCGTCTAAAAAACATAAATTACGGAAATTTTTACTCTCCGGAATTGAGATTAGAATCTCAAGGAAAGAGTGCGTCTGTTCACATAAAAGAATTGTGATTTCAAGTTTTGAGTTAAAATGATTTTTAAATGATCAAACAAAATACATTTTTTTTTAATATGAATATGGATATGAGAAGAGCTTATGCAACTTTTGAGAAGGTGAAAATTGCTGCTTTTCATTCCGGAATACCAAGCATAAGAGTCTCAATTGATAACCACATCCTAATAACTGATATTTATTATATTTCACTGACTAAGCATTTATATTATAAAGAACAAGCGTATCTATGCGTAACGCTGACGTCATGTTGCGAATGTCAACACTTCACGATAAAATTTCGGTCTTGAAATTTTCCTACTGCAATTTTTTAATCTTCTGATCATCGTACATTTTCAGTTTTCGTCGTATTTTACTTTCAATGCAATTTGTTTAAAAACTGTATCTTAATTGACTGATGTATTATATTTTCTAAAATAATTTTTAAGCGTGATTTCTTTTTAAGTTTATGTTATCACGTGCCGGTTTCAATGCACAATGGTAATAAACATTTTGCACATAAAGCAACAAACCTTTTTCAGCATTTGCATCTGACTATTTTTGCATAACGAAATCAATACTTCCTTTTTAAACAAATAAAAGAATAATATTTTAAAAACCACTAATCTAACACATTTGCGAAAGACAAATTAACGAAATTAATACTTCTTTTATAAACAAATAAAAGAATAATATTGAAAAAATACAAATCTAACATATTTGTAATCGTACAATTTAAACTTTTAGTTCACCAAATAGGATTTTTTTTTCCAAATGGAATTTATTTGCTAAGTTCATCTCAGTTTACTGATTGTCTATGGTTTTAAAAACAATTTTAAAGCGTGAAATATTTTTTAATTTGTCTATATCGCGCGGAGCTCGATTATGAAAGATTAATCCGTTTGCCCTTAAAACAAAATAAAGAGTTCATCGTTTTCTTACGGCTAATATCCAACAAAAAAACTTCCCTATGAATAAATAAATAAAATAATATAAATAAAAAACAAATTTAATAGACATGTATAAGCTCTGAAATTATCAGAATATAAAAGGATGCCGTAAGTAGCAAAATCTTGCTCAAATAACTCTTAGCATGCGGCTAATAAGAAAATATCGCTTTTGATAAATTTCAAAAATTTATTTGAATGTATAATTCGTATTTTCCATATGAAAAAGGGTTTTTTAATGTAAGTGGGTAATCTAAAAAAATTATTGCATATAAAAAAATTATTAGTTTTCAATTAAAAAAAATGTTTTCACCTATATTCTTTAACCCGGGAAGCCCGGGTACGATCCCCTAGTATATATAAAATCCTAATGAAACGAATTTATGAAACGAATATATGAAACGCCTGAAATGTATCGATTCTTTGAATCGACTGATTAAACAACTAATTTTATTTCACGTCGATTTCTCCTAAAATATGGAATACTTTGCGATGAAATTAACACCAAAAATCCGTGTTGATCCACAGATCTCAAAACTGGTATTAGAATTTTTAAATTCGAATTAGTTTTCGAAATATTAATTTTTTCTAATTTTAAATACATTTTTTCTAATGATGGCAACTCAAATTTTAATCATAACAGAAATTTTTTTTCATAATTCAGAAAAGGTTACTATTTTAAATTAATTTGGTGACAGTTTGGCCTCCTTTACATCTATGCTAAGAACAATGCTTTTTTTGTATTTCGTTATCATTTTATTAAATACAAAACTTTCATTTAAAAATGAAACATTTAAATTGATGGCTTTCACTTCTCAAAAAAAAAAAAAAAAAAAAAAAAAACGAAAAGAAAAATATTAGGCACAGATGTCATATACGCACCGGGGTACCTAATTGGTGCACAAATGGCATTATTTTGATAGACATGGTAACCCGGCTATTGTTGTTTATTTAATAATAAATGTATATTTATTTTATTTCTTTTTTAAATTTATATAAATTATTTTGTTCTATAGTAATTAATTATTTTTTTTTGCTATTTCCTTTTGAAAATAATAGAAAATAATTAAAAAATACGGTACAATGTAGTAGTTATTCCGTCACCCAATTTCGCAAATTATATAAATCGCCAAACCACTCGCCAAATTGTACAGATTGACAAAATTTTTATTTTAAATAACGGAAGAACAAATAAATTAGTATAACATTAATAAATATTAAAATGAAACGTCGAAATAAAAATCACTTGATGACGTAAGCACGTGTAACTTGCTAAAAGTCAAGTGAATGTGACATTTACGATCAACCATTATTGACATTTAATCTTATAATTCGCGATAGATTTTTTGTCGACGGGATAACTAAGTAGTACCAAAAATACATATGCAACTGGTATTCGAAAACGAGGTTTTCGCCAAATTTTCGTAAAAAAAAAAAAAAAAAAAATCATGCCAAACAAGCCGTATCTGGCGAAATATTAAATTATGTAACAAACCATGACATTTAATTTCAACTTCAAATCAATGTTTTAATTTACAACTCAAACAATAAAAAAAATGCTAACTGGCGAGTTTAAAAAAATATATATTGGCGAGATTTGCACCCGACTTTTTTTTCTTTCGGCACAGATGCCATATACGGCCCCATATTGGCGCGATTTTTTCTGACGCCAATGTCATATACGCAACGGGTACTTAACTGGCGCCAAAGTATCGTTATTTTGCTTGTTATGGTAAGCCGGATGTTGTTGTTTATGCTGTTGATGCATTCCCCAAATTAGCGTTGGAAAAAAATCGCGCTAATATTATGACATTTGTTCCAAACCTTCATATGAAAAGCGATCCTGTTTGTTTATGGCATGTGATGACTTGAACTATTATAATATAGGTGAAATGATGGATATAGAATAATATTTGGCGACTTATCACCTGTGCCTGGATAACATTAAAGTATCAAAATGGCACCTAGAGTATAAAAAGCAAAGTGTTCCGCCCGGAACTGTTGATGATAGTCACATGATTTAGGCTATTGTTATAGAGATTGTTTTAAAATATCGGTTGACAAAGACTCTGAATACTTAATTCATTTTATTTTAGCTTCTTTTCAAATGTTTAACTGATCCTCTTTAATCAAAAACGAAAACAACCTTTGGATGTCTTAACAGCAACTGATTCTCCGTTAAATTTTTGCAATCAAAGGGAATTGAATGGAAACCCGTTTACAGGGAGATCTGCACAGCTTTTTCAGTATAATTTAATCTTCTCTAATATTTTTAAAACCCATTAGATTTTTAGATTCTGCGGTGTCTGAACGGGGGTTGGCGAGCGTAGCTTGCAGGGGGCAGAGCCTCCTAGTTTTATATTAAAATCCTAATAAAAAGGCATTGTAAATTACTGTTTACAAACTGTGTTAAGTACCATTATTATCTTTGTAAAGTCATAATGCTACGTCAGTTACACAATAACAGTTACATCAGTTACACGTGTAAATGCCATGTCTTTCTTTTTTATTATTCAGAAATTAATTAAACAAATTAATGTTATAATTTGGCATTACTTAGTGTTGTTGAGAACATTAAATCCCTTTTTTTTAACGGAATAGTTTTGTTAATTTTAAATGACGACCGAGAAACTCAAAATTTACAGAGAGTCTCGGTTTCTTTTCTGTGTTTTTAGAGAAATTTTTAACAGTGTGGGCAAAAATTGCGAGTCGAAATACGAGTGTGATAGGGGTTTGCCATCTCGATGGTAAATGTCGTCACTGTACAAGCGTATCTTCCACACCTGTTCGATTCTGAGCAGCCTCCCTTCGATTACAGTTATCCCTTCCACACGGCTTCCTCTCTCTCTCGCTCCGTAACGAACTGCCGCGGACGTGTCGAGCATGAAAAGAGCTCTTCGAAAATCGATGCGCAGGGAGAGGGCGCGACGAACTCTCGTGATATTTAAAACCCGCTTGGCTTGGAAAAGAGAACGGCTAGTCCGAGAGTTCGATTTCAGTGCCTTTATATCTACTAGCAAAAGCAATGCTTTGTTTGGAGTCGCGAAGTATTATTTAATAAGATAAATATTTGAAAGTAACACTATTTTTTTATATATTATTTTTGCAACTTTATTAAGCAAAAACGTCGTTATTTTATGTTTTGGCGCATTTTAATTTTAAAAATGTAAATTCAGCCAAATAACTAAGAATTTCCTCGAAATTTTTTATTTATGATATAAGACTGGTATAAATAAAAATGTTTTCGAAGCAAAATTTTACAAAATATTTATATAACGAATTTAGCAATTAATTTTATTTGTTTACAATTCTTTTGTTAGCACTTTAGAAAAACAAAAAAAATCATAATGTAATTCTTTTAAAATGTGTCAGTATCGTCTGCGTAAATAATTACACATAATAAAAATAAACTATGTATTTGAATTCTTCACACTGAATATACTTTTATAACTGAATGCAAATAATGAATTTTCACAAATTTTAATTCATTAAAAATAGGCTATAATTTTCATAAAAAAAAAGGTATTTTAAAAATTTCATAAAAGAAATCGTAACTCCGTGATTTATTTTTTCTTCTGAAAATAGACGTGTTTCATTTTTTATTTGCAAAAATGCGCCCGTCATGGAGGAACATGTAAAATAAATTAATTAAAATAATAAATTTTTTAACCTTATCCTGTAAAAAAAAAAAAAAATAATAATAATATTGTGCAAATCTACAGGTCCTAATTTGTATTTATGTTTAATTTCAAGTCAAAATACTGAATAGTTTTTTTTGTGTGAAGTGTACGACAAAATGTAATTTGTGTAGCCTAATAGAGGATCCCTCGCTTCGCTCATCCTAACAAAATAGACTGTAACACGGCTGTTCTCGATTTTCTTCCTTCCAACAAAGGAGATTATACAATTCCCTTCTATATTCTCTAATATGTCCAAGCAAAAGCTTTCATTTCGATATCTTAATAATACCTGGTTCACGTACGGAAAGCAGACGAAGAGGAGGAAGTCCTATAGGGAAAAAAAGATAAGGCTTTGATGATGAAATAAAATGGTCTTGAGTTATGGTACAGTAAACTACCTCAAATCCGCACAGCTTGGGACCAGAGGCTGTGCGGATTTTAGAATTTTGCAGATTTCTGGTCATTGCTTTGTTTACATTTTTTAAACAGTTATTCGAATGTAATAATGCAATTATAATGAAAGCTTGCACTATAGTAAAATATTAAGTAATAAACTAAAATGAACTAAAAAGATAATTTAAAAAACTAGCTGCCCCGCCCGGCGTTGCCCGGGCCCGTAATAATATTCTTAAATAAGCCTGAAATTTGTATCGCAGGTTGGTACAGAGGGGTGGGGGGGGGGGGGTAGAGACGGTGCAAATTACTAGGGCCCGGCTCTTGTTGAGTTGGAAAGTTGTGTAAAGTCAGTGGTTAATGTTTTGAATTTTTATTTGTCTCACACTTTAAACTCTTACTCAAAATTATTTGATGAATTCAATTAAAATTTAATTATGATTTCAATGTTTTAATTTTTTTTTCAAAATCTGTAGATGAAAAAGTAATTAAAAATGCATCATAAACAGTAATACTGAAAAAGAATTTATAAATTTGCAAGCAAAATTATAAATAGATTATAATTAGATTTTAAAAAAGAAACTATCCAGCAAATTTATTTTCTAATAGAGTAAAACTTGTTTATAACGGAGTCGTGCAATAAACTAAAGAAAGAAAGAAAAAAAAAACAGGTTTCAGCCCCTCCCCCCAAAAAATGCAACGATGCTTTGTTCAATTTAAAGATCCTGCGTAAAACGTAATTTATCACTGTTCGTTGTATTTCCGTCTAAGCAGGTTTTATTGTATCTTACTTCTGCTGGGGGACCTGTATTGGAATTATTACCGGAACGGAAGACCCTTTGTGGGTCAAGTTTGTATATATCTTTAGACAGTTTTTTTTTTTTTTTTTTTTTTTTTTTTTTTTTTTTTTTTTGCGCCATTAGCGAGGGTTTTTATAAGTGAATGAAATGTTTTTATTGGTATAGATAAAAAAAAAAAAAACACCTTAAAATTGCAAAAAATATATGTATAACAAATTTTTTTAATTAAATCGATTGGACAATGTAGCATGTAGTTTTATTATTATTATTATTATTCGATTAATTTATGTGCCATTTTTTTCTCAAATAATTCAATTGATTTACAATTAAAAATAATTAGAAACCTTTAAAATTGTAAAAAAAAAAAAAAAAAAAAAAAAAAAAAAAAAAAAATACAAAATTTCTTTTAATTAAATACGTTGAAGAATGATATTTATAAAATGTAGTTATTTTTTTTATATAAATCGATTCATTTGCAGTTTTTTTTTCTTTTAATAACTCAATTGTTTTAAAATTAACAATATTTACTGTATTTATTTACTTATTGCCACTTTTTTCACTTTAGATATCCTTAAAAGAAGAATGAAATCCTTAAAATAGCAAAAATATACTAACTCAAAATTTCGACTTAGCCTATCGAGTTTCGAACCGAGTACGTTCGTACAGAAAACTAAGGCGTTAAACGTCTACGCCACAAATGCTATGAACAACTTAGTAAATGAAGGTTCCGTATCGGAGCGTAAATCTTTTCTTTCCTTTTTTTTTTTTCCGCGTCGGTTTCATTAGTATAACAAAATAGTTTTTTATGCTCCCCACAGTTATGCTCCGGAATGTTTAAATCAGTAATTTGGATTTCAGAAGCAGCACATTCGCCCATGCGACGGTTATTAAGCCTTTTTTGGCGATCGCTTATGCTCTGTGATTGACGGCGCTCTCGATCAAATATATTTCGATTTTATCTTCTTAATGCGGCTTCTTCTTCACTTTCAAGCATTCGCCGAGATCTTTTACGGGCATTTGGGGAACGTAAATAAACAGGATTTGCCTCCGCCTAAATTCTGCCAAAGAACTTTCACTCAATAACCAATGATAAGCGTTTTATTCGGGAGTTGCCATTAAACAATTAACAAATAATCGCGATTTCTGTGCCACGTACGATAGCGTAATATATATATAGATGATTAAGCTATTAAAAGTAAAGGTCCAGTAAATAATTAATGTATAACTAAATATGCATAACAAAGATGACATACATTTTTTCTTGAATGACTCAAGGAAACTTTCCTCATAAAGGTACCCTATTATTTCACATCAAAATCATAAAGTAAGGAAATTTTATTTCAGGTTTAGCCAGTCTTAATAACCAAAAAAGCTTGATTAATCCAGGAAAAAAAGATTGTGATTGCCAATGATATCAACAATATCTTGATTTTTTTTAATCAGAAATAAATTTGTATTTCATTTATGAAAAACCATGATTTATCGAGAGTCATATTATCGAGAATTATCACAATTAAAATACATACAGAATAATATAAAACTAAAAAATTCTGTCATTTTGCCCCTGCATCTGAACTGAAAGTTTCATTGTTTACATCTGTTATGATGTGCGGATTTTAGGGTTGCGGATTTGAGGCAATCTACTGTATTAATGTGAGTTGTGGTTAAACACTCATGCTAGCAACAAGATGCCTCAGCGATTTCCCACGAAAGGCCGTATGACGTAGAGCCCAACCCAAGCGCAAGTATTTGCTGAGATATAACTTTCACTAAACTAGCCTGAGAACAAATTGAGATGACAAAAGTGGAGAAAGGCTTTTGAACGGGAATGACGCCCCCTTCTGAGTCTCTCGATAACTGCGGCCGTAGGGTCGGCCCGCTGTCTGTTATTTCCCCAAATACCCCTTAACTTTAAATTGTAAATTGTGTGGTTATTTTATGTAACCTAGATTCATTAAACTATTATTTACCTTAACAGCCAGATTTATTATATAACATTAATTCTTATTAATTAAAGAAAATTATTATCATTACTTGACAGTTTATTGTCCGCGCTCGATTAACATAAAAATTTAATTTTTAATTGAAAATTAGAAAAAAAAATTAAAAAAGTTTGAAAATAAAATGCCAATGTCAACAATATGCATTGCAAAATGATACAACTCGAAAATGACGTCATGATGAGCGGGAAATGATAATTTTCATTCTTAAAAACCTGAACAAGTAAGTCGATTGTCAGAAAAAAAAAATGCAATTTAACAAATTACAACGACCATTTAGAAAAAGATTTTTTCAAAGACTAAAATTTAAGACATAAAAAATAGCACGGAGTTAATCATATATTACGTACGCCATGAATTAAACATTAATAGTGTTATTACACGTAAAAATTGCAAGCGACGGAAATCACCTGCGACTCGTACGTATTATCCACCTGAAACTTATGTATTATCCAAGCATTTCATTGGCTGTTCGGGAAAATGCTTTTCCATCGTCAGATTTCCAAGAAATCTGACGACACATTTTAAATGAAATTTATTTCTTAAACTTATAAATGTCCCCATCGTCGTATAGAGAAAAAAATGTACTTTTAAATGCAATTTGTTTGAAAGCTGTATCTCAATTTGTTTCTGAGTTATTAATTTTTTTTTTGTAGTTTTTATCACTTTTTTGTCATAGTGGCAACAAATCTCTGTTGAAAGTAAAGGGAAATACATATTACTGTATAGACCCATCAGAAAACGAATAAAATGCGGATTAAACCTTCAGATATGCTTTTGATTTCCCATCCTGACGAGAACAATAACCATTTTTCCAAATGGTTAAAAAAAAAAAAAAAAAAAAAAAAAAATTGACGCGTGTTCATTCTTAAAGCCGTTCATTTTAGAAAATCCTTCTATATATAGAAAAAAGTAACGCTTTGGAAATGGACCAATGAAAATCTGCGTAGATACCGCGTAACGCATCTGATGGGTCAGAACTTTCTGACGCTATAAGGGGGTTACAAAGGGGGTGGGGTACCCGGCTCTGACGCCAAACGTCGCCAAGTTTGCCGCCAAATTGGCCAAAAGTGATGCCAACTTGGCGCTATTTCCAGTATTTCGCCAAATTTCCATATAGACTCCATTCCATTGAAATCCAATAGGGTTTACTTGCGTGCAGAAAATCAACAAATTGAGATATTTCAATACAACAAAAACTAATATTAGCTTATGAATAGAACTTAATTGAAGTATTTACTTTATTTTTAAACACAAACACTACTATTTACAATATTCGTAACACTATATATATAATTTTATACATATATGTTGGCGGAGAAAAGGCGGCGAAGTGAAAATTTCAGAGGAGTATTTAATTTGTATCAATAGGATTGTGCCAAAGTATTGTTGTAATAATAGGCTCAAAGTAGCAGAAGTCGTTCGGTAGCTTCATCGCCCCGAGCCCTCCCTTCCCGCTTTTCGGTGCCATTAATTCGTGGAATTTCCCTTTTAACTTTATTGATAAGATTATTTACTGTAACTACAAATTAGAAACTTCATTACAAAGACAAGGGGGAAAAATCCAAATAACTTTAATAAATTTGTAATTATTCAAATAAATTATAAATTTTACCTTTTTTTTAGATGGTTTTATATTTAATAATTCTTATAATTATGAAACTCTGTAAGCTCTAATGATTACGGGCTTGGAGATAAGGAAATAAAATTGTCAGGAGTTGGGGAGGATCGCGTTTTCACCAAGTGGAATCTAAAAATTGAATGCGTAGAAAATAAGGAATCGCAAAGCGATCCAGAATGGAAACGCCCCTTCCCGCTTTTCGGTGTCTTAAATTTGTGTAATTTCCCTTTTAAATTTGTCCGGTTTCAATATTTTAATTTTTTTTTCAACCTCGCTTTCGCTAGAGTGTCTTTTACTCGGGTCGTGGCTGGGGACCTACGAAACTTGCTTCCGCAAAAGAGTCGGTATAGAGTAGAAGAATAAAGGGCTGCGGACGAAGAGAGGCGTCAAAGTTGGCGACAAACTTGGCGGTATTGAGCGACAGATCAGGGTCCCCCCTATGGTAACCCTCCTTATAGATATGGAAATGCATTCAATGCTGTTCAATAACCAATGGCCGCCCTTTTGTCTCCCCAATAAAACTAAAATTAATTAATTAAAATTTAATTAATAAATTAATATTTGAAAAAAACTGTATTAACATCCATTGTCATCCAGTACAAGTTTTAAAAAAAATGTATTTCAACTTGATAGGATGAATAATAAGTATTTTATGAACGATTGAAAATTTGAACAAGATATATATAGGGAGAGTGTGAACTAATAGTAGGAATTGAATAAGTTGATATTATAAGGTCGAATACCAAGAAAGGGCGTCCGATAAGAACGAAGATGGCAACACTATGGATTCCATCCGAATACCAAACATTTTCAAGCGAACTAAAGGCTCACTCAGCTTCTCCCACACTCCGATACTCTCGCACGATTCCGGTCATCGCTTCCACATGGATCCCTCGGTCTCTCAACTCCCGCGGACGTGTTGAGCGTGAAAAGAGGGACCCAAACACACTTCACAAATCGATGCGGAGAAGAGCTCGTGAAATTTGCGACCTGCGTTCATTAAGGTCAGTCAACGCTCCAATTCCTATCGCTCCTGTTAACCGTATGGGCGTGGAATGTCTTCGTCTATTTAAGAGGGTCCGGGACACAAAAATCTCTAAATTTTCTAAAAAAAAAAAAAAAACTTTTATTGCATTAAAAATTTCTCTGTAATTTTCTGTTTAAAATGACGTTTAAATCATGTTTCTATCTTAATTAGAACAGTAAATATTCAATTTTTCGTTTTGGTTTGTTTTCAAAATCTAGCTTTCAAGCAATGGTTATCATGAAAACGATTTCTTGGGGAAATGCGTTTTTCTTCATGATGTTTTTTTTCACCATTTCTCGTATTTAAATCGTAATAAGTCAAGAACCGTTGAAGATAAATGGTTCAGATACTTGGAACATGTCTTTTTCAATTGTTTTACTTTAATTTTGATTCAGCAAACTAGAAAAAAATATTTACTTTTGAAAATATGATTTTTTTTTTTAAAGTTACACCACTTATTTTTTTAATTTTTATTTTAAATATTTTTAATTTTTTTTTAAATTAATATTTTTAAAAATGCTGAATCTAATATAAAACTTGTATATATCTGTTTATTTAAAAGACAAAAAATTGAAATTCTACAAATAATATTTCGAGTTAAAATGATTTTAATTGACCCCACTTTTTTAATTAATTTCAAATTTTAAATTTTTTTTAAAAAATATGTGAGACGTTTTATCATGTTTACAAATTACACATTACGTTTTACAAATAACATGGTTAATCATCACAAAAAATTCAAAATTTTAACTCAATAAATAAAAATTATTTTAAATTATGTCTCGGACTTCCTTAAAATATCTCCTCAGGATAGGAATGTATCTGTGATGTTGAAAATAACATATGATCAGATATCCATATTTATCTCCTTTTTAAAATTAAATTCCCCATTTAAAATTTAATTTCTCCTTTCATGATTATAAACTGAATCAAAACTTCCTTTCCTTTCTAAAAAGAATATATCTATTTCTTCTTCTCTTTTGCGCTTCAGTTTCCAGTTATTTAAGTTTTCCCGAGTTCACCCAAAGCCGTTCATAAAATAAATCAAAAACAAATCTTTTTCTCATCCTGAAATACTTTACTGTGCGAGCATACTTTCCTTCGCTTAACGAATACATTAAAAAAAATATCATTTGTCCCTATGCTCGTGTTGTAGCATTAATTCATCCAATCAGTGTTAATTTTCAATTTGATAGTCATTACAAATGCCTTTTCGGCCGCAAATATATACTCTGTTTATATTAAAATCGGCGTCCGGCATCTGCGTTGATGCTTCTAAATGCCTATTTCCCATCCACCAGCTTTGGCATTCCTATTTGTACGTTGAAATGTTAAAACGCCAATCAACGATCCTTTTCGCTAGTTTTTAATTCAAAGTTCTATTACATGATTTATCTTTGGGGATTATAATGGTTCAGGGTACCAAGATTTTGGCTCGACACATTGGCAACACTCTCTGACACATTATTCACTCCATCTCTGTACATCGAACTGATAACAGCTATGGGTCCCTCTCTGGCCCTTACATTCTTCACGTCTACAGCCAATAAGCCATCCTGTCTTCAAATTTGCAGAGCTCTTCTTTCGTACTTGTCTTTAATATTCAAGGATCTACGAACCTGGATTAACATCAACGATTATTTTTAAAAACGCAATCATCTTAATCACTAACACATTTAATCACGATCAAATGTTTTTGCTATAGATCATGGTCTACTGTATAATATCTAACTATGTTTTCATTTCCTACTAGTAGTTCACATTCTCCCTATATTTATTTATTTATTTATATATCTTGTTCAAATTTTCAATCGTTCATAAAATACCTGTTATTCATCCTATCCAGTTGAAATAAATTTTTTTTAACTTGTACTGGATGACAATGGATGTTAATACAGTTTTTTCAAATATTAATTCCTTCATTCAATTTTAATTCATTCATTTTAGTTTTACAGGGGAGACAAAATGGCGGCCATTGGTTATTGAAGCATTGAATGCATCTTCCTATCTATAAGGGGGTTTACCCTAGGGGGGACCCTGTTATGTCGCCCAATACCGCCAAGTTTGTCGCCAACATGGCGATAGATCGCCCAATCGGTCGACCCAAATGAGTCGCCAACTGGGCGATATCTCTCATATTTCGCCCAATTCCCATAGAGTTCCATTGTAAACCTATTTGCTTATAGAAAATCAACAAATTGAGATATTTTAATGCAACAAAAACTAATATTAGCTTAAGGGATTCTATTAAATTTTTCTTTGATGACCTAAGCAGGAATTGACTTTAAAAACAAAATTTTTATATAAGTGCCACGGTGACTGACACTGAGGCGCTGAAAAATTTACAATGTTTTAAGTCATTTTTAAGAAAGTATAACCCTGTAATAAATAAAAGGTAGGTAAATTTAAAAAAAATGTTCAGTAATTATTTAAAACAATATATATTTTTTTAGTTTTACTAGGGGGCTCGGCCCCCTACGGGCTACGCTCGCTACAAATTGACATAATTTTTATATTAAATAACGAAAGAAGAAATAAATTAGGGCAACATTAATGAAAATAGAAATAAAGTGTCGAAATAAAAATAACAATGACGTAAACACGTGTAACTTGCTTAAAGTCACGTTAATGTGACATTTACGATCAACCATTATTGGCATTTAATCTCATTGTTTGGCGAATGATAGATTTTTGGTCGACAGGATAACTAAGTAGTACCAAAGATACAATCGCTGTTTTCGTCTTTGATTACAGTAAAATAAGTTAAACATTTCAAAATAAGCTAATATAAAAGGAATAAAGTAAGCAGAGTCTTTACCTCCCGGTATTTTTTAACAAAGTGAAAAGAAAGTTCTTTTAAATGAGACATTTTAAATTAATCTTTTTTAATCTGACGTCATTTTGACCAAACTATTCTTTCTCTTTTTAATATTCACGTGAAAATACTTTTGTTAGAAATGAAATATTATTTGCGCTTTCCTAACAAAAATAGTTGAAATTTCCTCTCAAAATATCAAATAAATGTCTAGCGCGATTTCTAAATTTAAACTGTTTTGTAATATTATTTTGTGTTCATTTTATGTAATAACTGTAATGTGACGTAAATAAGACGTAATTTCTCCTATTTAAGACTTCTAACACATGTTAATGAATTTATTATTTTACAATTTCCTTTCTCTCTTAAAATTCACGTGTAAATATAGTTTTTATGACGTAATTTTTAAAAAGTTCCTATTTTTGTACATAATTATTTAATTCTAATTCCAAATGTTTATTTCTGTTTATAATAGTCACGTGTTTATAAGAGTCACCTGTTTATAATAGTCACGTGTAAATAAATTTTTAATTTATTTACACGTAAAAATATTTTTTTTTATTTGAAGAAAACATTATTGTTTGCGCTGTTTATACAGTTGGCAACAGTTTAAATTAATATCACTTTCTAAAATCTCTCTATTATAAAAAAAAGTAACTACCGCTGTCACCGCCGCCGCCGCCGCCGCCGGTTTTGAATTTTTTGTGACCGGAGGTCTTTCTTCGTTAATATTAAGAAAAATAATGCATACAAAAATATGAAAATCGGTAGTATTATACAGAAATGTTTCATAAACACGCTGATGCAGACAGTTTTCAAATCGAAGAATTATTTTAAGAGCTATTTAATGCTGATGTTGGACAAAATCATTCCACTAAAAAAGTTTTATAGGAGCAAAAACTATACATCGGAATTTAATAATTTTTAGATCATTTTATAAGTTATAATTTCCCGGTGTGCAGAATTCATTTATTTTTTTAATTTGACTCATTTTTCGAGGTTTCATTTCTATTTTAAATTCAAGTTTAGCATTTCGAGAGATATTTTTTACTTAGTAGGGGGCTCGGTCCCCTACGAGCTACGCTCGCCAACCGCCGTTCAGACACCGCATTTTCTAAAAGCATGCTAATTTGATTGGCTTTTAAAAGATTTAAAAAGATTGAATTATAAATTAAAAAACAGTGGCGATCTAACTATAAACGGGTTTCTATTCATTTCTCTTTGATTGGGGAATTTTAAGGAAAAATCAGGTGCTGTTAAAAGATACAATGGCTGTTTTCGTCTTTGATTAAATAAAATCATTAAACATTTCAAAATAAGCTAATATAAAATGAATTAAGTAAACAGAGTCTTTGTGTCCCGGTATTTTTTAACAAAGTGAAAAGAAAGTTCTTTCTGACGCAATTTTCACCAAACTTCTCTTTCTCTTTTTAATATTCACGTGAAAATACTTTTGTTAGAAATGAAATATTATTTGCGCTGTCCCAGCAAAAATAGTGGAAAAGATCATCTCGAAATATCAAATAAATCTCTCGCGCAATTTTAAAATTTAAACTATTTTGCAATATTATTTTTTGTTCATTTTACATAATAAGTGTAATGTGACGTAATTTCTCCTATTTAAGACTTCTAACGCATATTAATGAATTTATTATTTTACAATATCCTTTCTCTGTTAAACTTCACGTGTAAATATAGTTCTTATGAAGTAATTTTCAATAAGTTCCTGCTTTTTATACGCAATTATTTAATTTTAATTTGAAAGTATCTTTACTATTTATAATAGTCACGTGTAAATAAATTTTTAATTTGAAGCAAACATTATTGTTTATGTTGTTTATACAGTTGGCAACAGGTTAAATTAGTACAATTTTCTAAAATAAGTAAAAAATATCTCTCGAAATGCTGAAAATTTGAATTTAAAATAGAACTGAAACCTCGAAAAATGAGTCAAATTAAAAAAATAAATGAATTCTGCACACCGGGAAATTATAACGTATAACATGATCTAAAAATTATTAAATTCCGATGTATAGTTTTTGCTCCTATAAAACTTTTTTAGTGGAACGATTTTGTCCAACTTTAGCATTAAATAGCTCTTAAAATAATTCTTCGATTTGAAAACTGTCTGCATCAGCGTGTTTATCAAATATTTCTGTATAATACCACCGATTTTCATATTTTTGTATGCAATATTTTTCCTAATATTAACGAAGAAAGACCTCCGGTCACAAAAAATTCAAAACCGTCGGCGGCGGTGACAGCGGTAGTTACTTTTTTTTTTTCAGAAAAGAGCGATTTTATTAATTTTGCTCTTTTAGGACTTTTTTTGTTAGGAAAGCGCAAATAATATTTCATTTCTAACAAAAGTATTTTCACGTGAATATTTAAAAGAGAAAGAATAGCTTGGTCAAAATTACGTCAGATTGAAATCGATTAATTTAAAATGTCTGATTTAAAAGAACTTTCTTTTCGCTTTGTTAAAAAATACCAGGAGACAAAGACTGTTTACTTAATTCCTTTTATATTAGCTTATTTTGAAATGTTGTTACACCTGTCTACGTCATCAAGTTATTTTTATTTCGACGTTTTATTTGTATTTTTATTAATGTTGTACTAATTTATTTGTTCTTTCGTTATTTAAAATAAAAATTATGTCAATTTGTATAATTTGGCGAGTGGTTTGGCCACTTATATAATTTGGCGAAATCGGTCGACGGGATAATCAAGTAGTACAGCAGCGGATTTGGCGTTATAATTACCCAATCAAAGAGAAATGAATAGAAACCCGTTTATAGGGAGATCGCCACTGTTTTTTAAATTATAATTCAATCTTTCGAAATCTTTTTTAAAGCCGATCCAATTAGCGTGCTTTTAGGGACTGCGGTGTCTGAACGGGGGGTTGGCGAGCGTAGCTCGTAAGGGGCCGAGCCCCCTAGTTTGTAAAAAATATCTCTAGAAATGCTGAAAATTTTAATTTAAAATAGAAATAAAACCTCAAAAAATGAGTCAAATTAAAAAAAGAAATAAAGTCTGCACACCGGGAAATTATAACTTATAAAATGATCTAAAAATTATTAAATTCCGATGTATAGTTTTTGCTCCTATAAAACTTTTTTAGTGGAACGATTTTGTGCAACTTTAGCATTAAATATCTCTTAAAATAATTCTTCGATCTGAAAACTGTCTGCATCAGCGTGTTTATCAAACATTTCTGTATAATACTACCGATTTTCATATTTTTGTACGATCTCCGGTCACAAAAAATTCAAAACCGGCGGCGGTGACAGCGGTAGTTACTTTTTTTTCGAATAGAGAGATATCATATTGTAGATATCAGTCATCGGTGAATGACGCGTTCTAAACGGAAAGTTCACTGTCGGTCACCGGTGACTGACATGATGCTTAACGTGTTAAAGGATGCCTCTCTTTATTCCTGAGCTGCCAAACTATTTCTTAATTTAATATTTTATGCGTTAAAAGAGGACGAGCTTCAGTAAGATTATAACATTCCACATGAAATGCAGCCTAGATTTCAGAAATAGTTTGGCAACACAGAAATAAAAAGACACCCTTCAAGAAGAGTACGCAAAAAAAAAAAAAAAAAAAAAAAAAAACATTCATTTTCCGTGGAAGTATTGTAAAAATTCGTCTGCATTCCATGTCCATCGGTTTAACGTGACTAACCAACAGCCTAACCATTTCACTCCCAGGCTTAATTTTGCTAGTGAAGGGCTCTGCGGTGTAAAACGTTTGCGTCATAAGTCAATTCGTAACTTCCGTGATATAATAGTAATGAATTTAAGGTCGTTAAAGGATTTACAACATTATCATAATACGTATAAAATAATATATAAAACTTGCACAATATATAGATACACTGATATACATACAGACAGATATACATACAGTATATACATCAGCACATACAGTATATACAATACTCAGGTATTTATTTTAAAGATTTGTGATATTGATCGAAATGACTTCTACTGCAACAGTCCTGGAAAATCTTCACAAGCAGAACACATTAGCCGAGTATCTTTCCTAACAGGTCTAGTTGTGCAAATAGGGCATCCCTTTTGGGGACGTTTCTTTCGATCTGAACTTGGAATCTAAATAATTTTATGGAGAGTTTTAGTTTCGTCTCCTTTACTACCGCGACCAAAAAAACATTTCTTTATAACTGTCACTGTATTCTATAAATATTTCTTCGGAACATTTTACAATAAAATCTTTGAACCTAACATATATTGGTGTACGTAATGGTCACTGATTACTGAAATGAGAGGACGCACAGTGTACGTCCTGGTTACTGATTACTGAAATGAGTGGGCGTACGCAGAGTACGTCCTGGGAGTGAAGAGGTTAAGGCGGAAGAGGCGAGAGGGCGCCGTGTAGGAAGGTTTGAGAAGCGTGTCCAATGAGAAGAATTTAATAATGTCGTCCAAAGTGGACTAAAAATACCATGTCAGGATAGGACACGCTACAGAAAAAGTTTCCAACGACAGTGAATGAGGCCCGACAGCGGTCACTTTGTTGGATCAGGCAACTCTCAGTTCATATCGCACATCACTCCATACGCAACCGTGACCCACTCAGAAGATCAGGAGCATCCCGGTGGACTGACCTCCCTCCTACCTACCATCCTCTAAGAGACGTTTTTACTTTCTTCTATCTTCAGTAGAAGAAAGTATTGATCGATTTTTTTTTCGACTTCCGGTTTTCGACAGATTGACACGTCCCAGAGGGCCAGAAATCCCCAAAAACATGTTTATAGAAAATGTCTGTCTGTCCCTCCCTGTGTCCATCGCCATTTTACCATCGAAAAGTGTATGAAGTTATGCATAGAATTGAACCCAATTTTTTTGTGTATGTTTTTGGCCATGGCAAGAAGGTCCTCTATGAATTTGGAAATATTCCGATGAAAGGGTGTACTATAATAGCGTTTTTTGTGTAATTTTCTTGATATTTCGTATTTCTATCGTATACCGGTGTCTCGTGAATCGACAGGAGCTTCCCATCCTGATAAGCCAACTATTCGCGAACAGCTGATATACAACAGAATAGCGAAAAACTATTGGTGATTTTAATAAATGTCATGATCGAGATGAACTCGCTTTTACGCCGATTCATGGACTGAAGCAGAAATGTAAGATGAAAGTCAAAATTGATATATGTAGTATTGAACTCATAAAAATAAAATACCGACATCTGTAACAACATTTTGAAATATTAAACTATATGACATAGAAGAAAGTTTTGGGATTGGCACATCCAACTTGTTTACAAAAAGGATCACCTGGGGCACCGTGTCACGATTGAGTGTCACTCCGTGCATCACTTCAGGGGTTCCAAACGGTTTATCGGTGGTTGACTGTATTTATAATAATCCATTCGGTACGAATTTTAGGATAAAAACATAAAAATAGATTGCAATATCACAGGTTGTTGGGAACAACTTCTTGTTCCTAATCACTTTCTTCCAAAGCGCCTCCACCTTCTCACGCTTCATTTCCGACCTTGTAAATGAGATTTCGTGTCTCGGACGCGGACTGATCCGCTTCACTCCTCAGCGGATCGAACTCTTAACGAGGTCTCTCTCTCCAACAATCACTTTTCCAACACGCCGCCCTCTCTCTCTCATTTCCGTGGACGTGTCGAGGTTGAAAAGAGGGCCGTGCGCCCCGGTTCAATCTTCGGAAATCGATGCGAGGGAGGGGAGGGCGCGACACCACTCTCATGGAACTTCCAGTTCCACGTGGCCGAGAGAGAGAGCTTCGAGTTCTATTTCAGCGTCTTTTTCGGAACTAAGATTCGTCACGAAAGGAGAAGGGGGGGTGAGTGGAAAGGGCCCTTTTCGATGGGGTCAGCGGACCCCTTTCATGGGAACTACCCTACGGATGACCAAAACCAATTTGGACTATATTGGATCGCACTATTCCGCCAGTATAGGATAGGATATTGAATCCCATTAAATAGGCGTGAGTACGATAATGTAAATTGGGACTCACCTTCTTTCAGGACACATTCACGGCAAATCCACTTTTTACGTTTTATCCGAATTGAATCAGTTGAAGATATTATTCACTTTTTTCTCGTTTTATTTGGAGAAAATTGTATTCTCCAATGTATGACTTTTTATGCGTACTTTAATAAAGAAATGTTAGATAATATTTGTATTATCAAATGAAGATGCGGTGACATTTTAAGTTATTTAATTAACACGTACAGTGAAACCTCCCTGTGAGACCACCTCCATTAAGCGACCACCTCTCTGAACGGCCATTTTTTCATCGAACGAAATTTATTCCCATAGGTTCAATACTAATTTTACCTCCATTCAGAGACCATCTCAGTGGAACTCCCTCCATAAGCGACCCATTTCTTTGAAGAAAATGAAACAAATTCCGTTTTTTCCTGGTCGCTTGAAGAAGATTTTATTAGAAAAATAATTCCGAAGAACGCATTATTCATCAAACTTCTAAACTAACTTTAGATTTATTTTTTATTATGGTAACATTTAAGTGTTTAAACTAACCCTTTGTGTCTTTTTAGGCAATGAATTTAACTCTGATGACAAATTAAAAATGACGGTCGATAAACTCCCCTGTTCTATTCTATCAGGAAACTCTCAAAGAAATAGATAAATGAATGATTATATTCATCATTATTTGTACCCTCCAAAAAAAAAAAATAATAAATAAATAATAATAATAATAATAATGCATTTATTTACTGAACTTTGAAATGAATTATAAATAAAAGTTATAAAAGATAAAACCGTAAAATCAAAGCAAACGTCAATATATTCATTTTTTAAACTCTGCAGTCATTAACTTATGTAATTATTTTTTGTTTTGATGCTTAAATTTTTTATATTTTTTCTTAATGTGAAAAATAAATCTTGGTAATATGAATTGTTACCTTTTTTCAACAATTAAAATCTAGAATTAAACAGGACCTCCATTAAGAGACCACCTCTCGGAGGGACCATTTTTTATTGGAACGGAACGTGGTCGCTTTAGGGAGGTTTTACTGTATTTAAGTTGTAATAAGTGAGCTTTTTTATAGGTGCTCTTTCTAGGTTAGCTACATTTTTTAGAATGAATAAAATGTTTAGATTATAAGGTACAGAATCATAATAATAAAACAGTTTACTGTAGTTTATGAGTCTAATTTAGGCACTCAAAAGTCATTATCTTCACAGGATTTTCAAGGTTAAATACATTATTATATAAAGAGATTTATGGCTAAGTTGAAAAGTTATATTGTTTATGTAACTAAAGAAATTAGTTTATTTTTAGCACACTTATTCATCTTGATAATTTATGTCCATCCATATTGAGTTCATCGAAAATACATCTCGGAGGAATACGGATATGGATTAAACGATGGCTTTATATTAGAGATTCTATTGCCAATACCGAAGCAATAGTATGAAAATGAAAAATCCCTAAAACGGGTCTTTTGACTACCAGTGGTACCTAGGTGTAGCAAATTGTGAAAAATGGGATATTCTAAGGCTCCGTGTTCCGTTATTGGAACGGTCATTTATAGCCTGATGACCCAGGTTTCTAAATGAGCACCTTGTCCTTCATTCTAAATAGATCCATGGTACCACCCGCATCATTTTAAAAAGATGGGTCACCTATATTAAAAGTATTTTTTGAGCATTGAAATTTCATTTAACCTTTTGATTACGGGCCGAGACTGGCGGCTATTTTTATACTCAATCGAACCACAATTTAAAAAAAAAATTCTTGGTGTTCTGTGTTAAAATGTTAGTCTTTATATAAAATAACGCAATATAAGTGTATGACAAAAATATTTTTTCAAAAAGTGGTAAGAATACGCTTTAAATAAAAATTAAATTTGAAAAATCAAACAACCCGACTGCGTAAAAAGCGAACTAATTTGTGAGACTATTTTTTTTTACTTACCTATTTTTTTATTTTCTTGTATGGATGACTTTTAAGTTGTGTTTAATGGTTAGTTCCTATCTATAAACACTGTTTTGATGAAGGTTAGAGTTGCAGTAAAGCGAGAGATCCTACCTGCACAACTTCCAGGTTGTGTCCTATTTAAACGGAGCTTCTGACTGCAAAATAGTCAAAAGCTCCGTCTTCATTTTGAAAGACCTATCTGACGATAGGCCACTCAATAGGGTGCGTAATTTTTTTCGTATCTACCGCCATTTTGTATTTTACGGCCGCCATTTTGAATTTATAAAAACAAAACCTAGCCTATAACCCTCGGACGGTTAAGACGAATCGATAAAGACCTCCTTCATTAAAATCCATCCAGCTGTAGGGATGTTTCGAAGGTATAAAGAAATCCACATACCCAGATACGCGTGAAACACTATCTGCCCTTCTCATACACCCGACTACCCTTATTGGCAGTCGGGTAAAAATACTCACTGGGACGACATGTTTCCCAGCCCCGTAATCAAAGGATTAATATTAATTATTTTTTCTGGGGGGGGGGGGGGGGGGGAAGGAGGTGCGAGATCAGTCTGGAGAAGTATGAGATAAGGAAAAATAGATCGCTGTCGTCTACGTAACATAAGTTATATTTTTCTATTATATCCTATCTCCATTCATCAAAGAATCAGCTTTAGAATTACTTTCCAAGATACTTTTCCTTTAACCCCTATCCATCCATGCGCATCAGTTATGCAAACGCTCATTATTTAAGTTATCACCTTGTTTTAAAGAAACTGACAACGACGGCAAAACACGTAAAGACGTTTACAACAAGAACACCTGAAAAGAAGGTGTATAAAACTCGAGGTTTCGCCAAAAGATAACACATTCCACGACACTGTTGGGCTGCAGCGTTATTTGGAAAATTGTACTTCAAAAAATATAATTCATTTTATTATTTTTAATACGAACTGCCGTAGTTTTTAACACTTTCCAACAAAGTTGAAAAGTGTTTATGCATTCGGTTTGTCTGTCCGTCCGCCCACGCTCTAAATTCCGACAATAGACTCGGATTTTCGTGCAATGGATAATCCATAGTGAGGGTCACCTAACCCTGCTTGGTATTGCATTTGAAGTATGTAGGACTAATCGTTCATTTACAGGGGCACTCAAAAGTATTCCATTACATTATGGTATAGGGGGAATAACTCCGTAAATATACCCGGATTTTCATGAAATGGATAAAGGTTATTGAGGGTCACCCAAGCATGTTGGGTATTGTATAGAAAGTATGTAGGATTAATCGTTCATTCACAGGGGCACTCAAAAGTATTCCATTACATTATGGTATAGGGGGGAAAAATCGTTTGCAGAGTATTTTAATGACCTTATGCTATTTCGAATGTATTGAACCGGATATAAATCACTACGATCCCGTTAGAACAGGACATTCATAGCATTTTTTATTCATTGACCGGGACGCACACAAGAAATCGGTTACAGTACAGTGCTGTCTTTGAGTCATCCTGGCTGGAGTGCACGGTTTAAAATTCGGTAGGCGCTTTTAAATTTAATTATTTTTTCGCATCTTACCCGTTCTATATAAATTCTATACCTCCAATACAGGGCTGCACAAAAGTATTCACGTACCGTTCTCCTTATTAGAGAAATGGCTGAAGGTCAATTTTCAACTGAAGTCTATGTAGCTCTTAAGTGAACAAAATTTTGGCTTGCATGTAGCTAATAGATTGAAATCTATAAATCACATACAGGCCTGCAATTCGCATCCTTTTCCGATTGTGGATGGGAACAGCTGAAATTGGGTTCTGAAATGTATTATGCGTTTCCACAGGGTTGAATGAGACGTACTATTTTAACTTTTTAAACAGTGCCGTTTTGTTACATTATTATGAATGTGTTGGAAAGTGTTTCATAATCTATGCTTGACGCATGATTTTTTCTTACTTGTTTTCTAATTTTAGATGGGAACAGTTGAAATAGGGTTTTGAAATGTGTTATGCGTTTCCATAGAGTTGAATGAGACATTTCATTACATTATTCTGAATGGCTTGGAGTTTAATAATCTGTGCTTGACGCTTGATTTTTCTTTCTTGTTTAATATCTCTTTGAATTGTCTCCTATGACCTAACTAACAAATAGCCATTGGATGGAACAGAATTTGTGGATAATCTATGTTAATTATAGAAAAGTAATTTGAAATTCTTAGTTGCTCAATGTTTATCCATCTGGCTTAAAAGGCGTAAAACCAGCAGAGTGAAAAAGTGTTCAATCCCGGGATCGAACCAGGGTCGTTAACATCTCAGAATCATGGACAAATGGCGGACCCAAGAACTTAGGTGGAACAGTTAAGCATGGTGGTGGAGGTGTTCGTTTACGGGGATGCATGGCCGCAGCAGGACTAGGTAATTTGGTATTTATGGATAGTATAATGAACAGGCTCTTTATTTAAATATTTTAAAATAAATTTAAAATTATCATCCCAAAACTTGGGTATTGGAAACAACTTTGTGTTTTATAAAGATCCTAAAGCACACGACTCTCTAGAATGGTCCGCAAGTACTGAAAACACCACCTCAGTCGCCGGATTTAAACCCAATAGAACATGGATGGAGGTTAGAGTACGAAAAAATGGCATTACAACGAAAAGCGTACTAAAAACAGTCATGATCGACGGAATGAATGAACATGGATGTATAAAGGACAAAAAAACCTAGTGAAATCTATTTCCAGGCGTTAAAAGCTGTTGTAGATGCTCAAGGATATCCTACTGAGTAGTCATTTAACGGAATATTACAGTATTTACTAATATATAGAGATTTTTTTAAGTGTACGAAGACTTTTTTGGAATCACTTTTTTATTATTGATTTCTTCAAAATAAAGTTTTACTACATTTTAAAAATATTTTATGTAGTTTCGTTAAGAAAAAGTTATTGATCTTATTATTAAATACCCATTTCGAAATAATAATTTTAATTAAACAATTGAGCACAATTTCATTGAAATTCGTAAATGTACGATCACTGTTCGGAGCCACTGTATGTCTCATGATGGAAATGCAAAGTTTTAGGACCGGTATAAAATATTCAGTTGTGTTGACAGTTCATACTGATTCAGAAAATGTACCTATGTCATAGGTCAACATCTCTTTTTTAACACTTTCCAACAAAGTTGAAATGTATTGATGCATTCGATTTGTCTTTCCACGCTCAAGGATAAATAAAGGAAAAAATTATCTACTAGTTTCATTCGTTCGCAAAACAGTCTTTCTACGTTCTGAGTCTTCCAGATTTCTTTTCTTTTCTTTAAGGGATCTCAGGGCTCTTAAAATTGGAAATAAAGAAAAAGAAAAGATCATATTCAACCTATAACATCTTAAAATGTATTTGATTTTGGGATGAAAGATATAAGTATTTTCTTTTATTTCATTTATTTAAATAATTTCAAGATACAGAATTATCATTTACAGTGGGCTCCAAACGGTCAGACATTGGACGAGCAGAAAATCGGCATCACAGATTTCGCGCAGGGTTACAAAATAAATTGTGCAACTAGAGTGATAATTTTGGTGCTTACTTATACTTCAGATGATAATCATTAGTCTGAACCTCAATAAATTTGTACTGAAAGCATTTTTATAAATAAATAAATAAAATTTTTATATTTTTAATACAAAGTTGTATTGAGCTAATGAAGATTTTAGAAAATGTCAACAGTATAATCACCTAAAAAATTAGTTTTTGAACACTAAAAACGACATTTTAGGTTCAGTTTATTTATACAGACTCACATGCAACGTATGTTTTGAAATTTTCATGAAAAAATAGTCAGAAGTTTTTGAGGTATCCTGCGCGTTATGCCCACGAACATCATTTGGAGAAAAAGGACTTCAAAGTTTTAGCTATTGTGCGGGTATAATTCTAAAAGCCATAACTTCTGTTCTAATAGGAATTTCAATGGAAAAAATTATACCAACATGTTCAGAAAAGATAGGAGTTTAACATCTAATAAAATCAAAATTTCGAAAATTTTAAAGCTTTAAGAGTCCTGAGACCCCTTAAAGCCGATCCCCTTCACGAATCGAGCGGCCATCTATTTGAACTTTCTTTTCAAACGTCTATCCTCATTCCTTTCTCACCCCACCCCCTCCCCCTCTTCCCGCTACAGAAAGTTAATTTCAGTTTCCTCTCTCTCTCTCATTACGGAATCCATTTGTTTGGCTGCGGTCTTAAATACCCAATGACATGAAGTGAGCGTTGAAAGAGAGTTCGTAGCAATAGATTGTTATGAATTCTAAACAAAGAAAAAAAGGCATGTTTGGAAAATGAAGTCATCTATTTCGTTCGTACTTGGGTTAATCGTGTTTAACGTTTTTATCTGTTTCAGCAGATAAAGGGAAAATGATTAAATGTGTGGCTCGAAAAAAATGGAAAAATCTATGTAACAGTTTAAAGAACCGGAATATAAATCATTAATTGTTTTTTTCTTTATTTTAATAAGAAAAATTCATTGTTTACAGAGACGTCAGCAATAAATAAATAAATAAAAAACAATTGCCTTTGCTGTGTATTTTAAAACGGTAAAAACATTTTCTGGAATATATAAAAAAAGAATGTAGCCTTATTTTATTTATTTTTCCCAATGTATTTTATTTTCCGACAAGATCATTTATCATTTATAAATACAAATGAATAGTTAGAGAAAAGAACGGCGCAACATTTATGGAATAAAAGTAATTTCTGACATGATAAAGAATTTTAGAATATTTATTGAAAAAAAAATGGCTTAAGAAAAATTTAAAAAAAAAGCTTTTTTTTTCCTGGGTGGAAAAGGGGGTGAGGAAAGGGGAATAAGAGCGCGAAAAATTGACAAAAGAAATGCATATCGTCATTTTTTCCCCTGAAACCTTAAAAACCTAAAGTTAGACAAATTTCAGACGATGAACGATGATAACCCTTTTGAGTCAGGAGGCTTTTCATTCGACCGATGTGTAAAGACATAGTTTAATTTCTGAGAAACATGTAATTAAAATTCAATTCCAATTTTAAGAAGCTAAAACGCGACGAACCCGATAAGAGAATATTCCTCAATACTGAACTTGAATGAAAGTTGTGTCAAATTAGTAAGCTATAGCTAAGTTGGCATCATTTTTGGATAGTTCGACCAAGTTGGATCATTATTGCCAAATTTGACGATATTTCGCCAAGTGTCGCCAAACTGGGCGAGAATTTGAAGCTAACGGATGTTAATAATATTTAAACATTGCTTGGCAGTGCTCGGTTCAAATGGCCGCCGTTTACAAACAAGATGGCGGATGAAGCTGGCCTACGAACTCTGTCGAGACATTGGTATGTACTATATGCAATAATTAATTTCATCCAAACCGGTTAATAAATACGAGAGTTATCGCACGATAGAAATCAGATATATATATAAGTCACATTTGAACGGAGGGTGGTTTTGGGGTCTGGGGGTCATGATTGGTGAAAATGTACCAAAATTTTCCGGAAGTACTTTCCTCCGAACGGCTGCAATAGGTAGTTTTTTACTTTTTGTAAAGAAACCTACCAGAAAGAAAAATCTTTGAATCCGTGATTTCGGGTGTTTTGCAGCACCGTGTTAAAGGAGATTCTGGATGATAAGGCAAAGAGGGTAGATTCTGATTATTACATGGAATGAAAAGTCCTGGGACTCGCTATGAACGAGATGCACTGAAAAAATCATCCATGTGATTTCTAGAAAGCGCCCTCTTTCAGCAAATGAGTATGGCATTTCGTCCATTTCTTTACAAACTGCAGCCCCGTACGTGATACTGCTTTTGCTTCTGTGAAAACAATGGACGGAACAGAATTTCATGTTTTGGTTAAACTTTGTTTTTTGGGGAGAACGAATACAATCCAAGAATGGAACATTCAGCATCTGTTCTGTCGCAAACAACGTCTAGGGTTCCACGTTGAAATTCACCGCAAACCATTTTCCCAACCAGTGGTTCCCAACGTGGGGCGTATGTCCCACTGGGGGGCAATTTGACTTTCTAGGGGGCAATTCTAAATTTGTTGCTCACTCATTTGCTATTACTTTCTTCTGTTTTTAATATTATTGTAGACTGAAAATAAAAGGAATACAAGCGAAATTTAAAGAATCAGTTTTTATATTGAATTTAAACAATGTTCATAATGAAAACCTTAAAATAAATTTAACATCATAATAATTACACAAATAACTTTTGAAAAGTATTTTGGCATCATTTAGTGTTAAGGCTAAAGTCAGACGAATGTCTTTTTGCACGCTTTTTTCAATACATATCATCCCTACACAATGAATGCTAGTGGCATTAAGTAAGGTTGGTACATAGGGAAAAAAGCGTAAAAAAAGACTTTTTCTATTTGCTCTGTTACATGTCACTCGAAGATTCTTTTACACGTGAAACTACTTAAAAGTATATATAAATTTGACTGTATTGAGCCTACATTGACATGATGACCTACACATTTTAAATTTCAAAAACAAATAATACATGGGAAACAATTAACGATATTGGGAAAGGCAAAACAGAGAAAATGTGTTGTGATGGGGAATAATGGCTACTCAAAATTGATAAAGATGAGAATTTTGTAATGCTTCTTGTATCATCCATAGAAAGAAATTTTAGTGTCCTAAACTTTTCTACCAACTGTTAATAAGTCACAAAAATGAATCATAAAATGTCTAAATGTCAGTTATAACGTTAAATGTAAGTCTCTCAAGATATCTGTCAAGATATTTTGTGAAGATAAAAAAGCAGATCGTATTGTTTCTTTTAACATTGTGGTAAGTTAGAAAAGTACAACAAAAATCTTTCTGGCACAAAGGCGAAGGTATATAACATCATTGCATTTATAAAATTAAGTTAAAAACACATTTGTGACAGAAGACTTACCTGTTTGATAAGTTCAAAAACGTGAAATGAATAGTTATTGATAAGGCTTTATTACGCTTCCACTGTGTGAATAGAGTTCACTTTTAAATAATAAGTGACATAATTTACAGATTAAGCGGAGGGGGCAGAGAGACTTTACTGATGCTTTGGTGGGACGTGACCGATAAAAGGTTGGGAACCCCTGACCGGAGTTCTTTGAGTTTCCTTGTAAACTGATCGTCCATGCTACACACTTCCTCCTCAATACCGAACAAGCCATGCTAAACCGCAATGCACAGATAGACACGTTTCAACTAGGTTGAAAGAGTTAAAAAATAATCACGTGGTCGAGATCAGAAGACACGCTCATGAGTGGATTCGGTTGAATATCAAACTTTTAAACTGCTGAACCCGCCAACGCCCAGGATCCCCAAAACGGGTGACAAGTCGTTGAAAGGAACTGTAGGCATAGATTTTGAGTGACTCGAGATCGTAGTGCCTTTATTGGGATTTAGAAGAAATGGCCTGCGATCTCTAATAGGTGTGTCATCCATGGATGATATTCCCCATTACTTTTGGATACAATTTGTTCTTACGCCTCTTTCTTAGTGAAAACAATACAATACAAATAATGAATTTAAAAAAATTCCAAGTTTACTGATGGACATTGGAGAGTTGAATGAAGGTCGGGTATGCTAGTTTTGCTTTCAAAATCACAACGAGCTTAGTTTCAGCCTATGTTCTATCTTTCGCGTCAATTTATTGATTCATACATTTATAAGAAAAGAATCTACATTTGTTCGTGTGTTTTCATTCACAACTATTGACATTTATTCCATTACAGCCATGTCCTTGTCTTCTTTCACATTTGTTTTTTGTTTGATTTGTTTTAATGAACTGGTACTCATAAGTAGTACAATGGAAGTACCGTTGTGCTTTTGTCTTATTTGTATGTGCTTATAACTTAGCGCAGGTCTGTGTTAAAGCTCCCATAATACATTATTTCAAATGAAAATCAAATTTCAAATTAAATTGCTTAAAAGGCGCAAAGGCCAACCATGTGAAAAAGATTCCATGCTGGGATTCTATGCCGGGCCATCAGTATAGCGCACTGACATTCTACCGACTCAATTACATGGAAAACAGAATGTCAGTGCGCTATCCTTATGGACCGGGTTCGAGTCCCGGCATGGAATATTTTTCACATGATTGGCCTTTGCGCCTTTTAAGCAATTTTATTTTCATTTCAAATATAGTATGCAAGGCGAATGCTTCTCTCTGAAATACTTCCAAGTATTAATATTCCCATTAATATATTTGTTAATTTTGGTATTTTTACGACTACAACACTGCTTAGAACTCTTATTTAAAACAAAAATAATAAATATATAAAGCTATGCTGGAAATACTCGACATAAAAAAATTGACTAAGTCATTCACACAAAGGCGCCAAAACGTGTTATTATAACATAAACACACAGAGTATACCCTAAAGCCAGAATGGACACTATTATATCTTTATTTCAGAAACGGATCGTAAGCGGTATATCTTTAAAAAATCCAGAAGGTATACCGGATATACAACCGTGTACTCTCCGCTGCACACCCTGGTTCCCTCTGAGTCTGTACATTATAAATATAGTTTTTCAGAATGCAGGCATTCATCTTCTCTTGTGTATCTAAGTATAAAGGGTTTTAGGTGCGTTCGTAATCATATAAATACGAAGCACCTGGAGTCGTTCAGTCCATCCGCCTACAACAGCCCAAAAACGAACCAATCGAATGGTTTGAAATTGAATAGATATAACTGCTGCAGAATTGTGTCGAGTGCTTTCAAATTTTATGAAAATCGAATTAAAACTTAACAGGTTGGAAGTAGCAATCTCTTCTATCTCAAACATGTTAATGTTTCACGATTCGCTGTCATAGTGCCAAAATTAAATGGCAATTTATGCCCTTCATTAGGATTCTAAAGATGTGAAATTCCGTGCATTCGTTCGTGAGATAAGACTATCACTCACGATGACACGCTAAAACTTGTAAGTAAAAGCAACAAAATACGCAAAAGTCACAAATCGTATTTTTATAATTTTATCGGGGCACAGGTACGCAGTAGGTCTCAAACAATTTTTAATCTTTTAGCACCCGTCGCTCTCAATAGAAATCTTTGTGCCATTGAATGGCAGAAGTTATGGGATTCAATCATTCAAAAAAAAGGTATAAATAATAGAGAGTGGTACGTATCCGACAGTTGCCGCGAAACGGTTCAGGCTCCTGGTGCAAAAACTCGTCTTTACTCTAGAGTTGCCGTGTAGGGAGTCGTCGATAGCCCTATTTTATATCCTCTGACAGCAACTATTTGTATTTAATAGACCGGTAGGTGGCAGCACAGACCATCATCTGATCGAGTTCATGGCTGAAATTCCGGAATGAGTTAAAATTCGATTCGCCTATTAAAACGCAATCGGCCTGCCAAATCCTATCTGGGTGGAAAACACCCGAAAACCCTATTTTATGGGTTGACTCATAGGTTGACCGTTGAGTTTTCCGGCACCCAAAGATACACTGTTAAAAATTTGCAGCATTTGCTGCATAGTCACTCCACCGCTTTTATAGAATATCTCTACTCTGACCAATGAGAATGCTCCATAATATAGTCAATTTACCGTTTTCTATAAAAGCGGTGGAGTGACTATGCAGCAAATGCTGCAGAATTTTAACAGTGTATGAAAACAGGGAGGAAAACACAATGCAGGGACAGCAGGAAAACACAATGGTCAACCTACGGGTCAAGCGCTAAAATCGGGTTTTCCGATGTTTAAAACCAAGATAAGACTTGGCAGAGCGATTGCGTTTTAATAGGCGAATCGAGGTTTAACTAATCCTAGAATTTCAGCCGTGAACTCGATGAGGGGATGGTCTGTGCTGACGCCTCCCGGTCTATAACTGGAGGAGCGCCCACCCTTTCAAAACGGCGATAGATAAAAAATATTAATGACATTTATTGAAAAAATAATCATTATCTTCGACGGATCATTCCCTTCTTGGAAATCTCCTCCGCCCAGGGATGTCTGAAGCGCCGCCAAACTGGATGGCTTCCTTCGGTTGTCATTCAATAAATGTGGGGGGGGGGGGGGTTGCTTTATAAGAAATCGATTTTCGTTCTCGATAGACGGAAAGAGGCTCCTTTTTCTCGTACTTCTGACAGACAGATTCTTTGAGGAATGAAATATGTCCCGGGACGGATGTCACTCTGACGAAAGGAATCTCCGGGAACGAGAATCCATCGAGAGTGGAGGAGACAGAGCCCAACCAAACAACACACCCTGCGAAGAAGGAGTTGAGAGAATCCCTCCTGTGGCGAATGTGAAGTCATTTATCTGGCACATGGAATGTCGCTCCTTCTCCCATAGATTTGCGCCCGCGCATCGTGCACTATTTGAGAGTAATCTCGTTTATCAAACGAGCCAACCGGGGCGCAGCCAGGTTCTTTGTAGGGAAGTGAATTTGAATCATGATGACCGATAAAGTTTTCGGTACTTTATCACCAGGAAGAATATCGAGAAAGTTTGTTTCAGAATGCTGTTTTGAAAGGTCTGAAATCACTCTGGAGGATGAATTTTTACAAAAAATAAATAAATAAAAAAACATTTCGTTTTCAAAAAAGTGAGTGAAAAAAAGCAACATGATGTCTATTCAATGTTTCATGACCGATATTCAGTTATGGCATTGTTTTTTGATGCTGATTAAAACTGGTATGTTGTGGCCATCACAAAACATTCTTCTACATAAATCACGTCCATTAAATCATTTAAATAGTACAAGAAATGGCATCCATTTAGCACCCGTTCATATCAAAGTATGTCTGAATTTGAAGTTGGATCAAAATTCGTGCATTAGTTCTTGAGATAGAGCAACAGGGGAAGTTCTAAAACATGTAGCGTAGCAGCGCCACCTGTTGAGCGATTGACACCAAAAACGAATCGGCACCCAATTACATCAGGGACTAAATGAATATAAATTTTAAAGTCCGTGCATTAGTTCTTAAGATAGAGCGCCCACTAAATTTGTGTCACATACACACAGATAGACAGTCATAGACTCACAGACAGACATTTTGTAAAAACATGTTTTTCGGAATCTCTGAGACCTAAAACGTGTCAATCCGTCGAAAACCGAAAGTCGAAAATTTTCACGAATCCAATACTTTATTCTTGCAAAGGCAGAAGAAAGTAAAAAGGCTCATTTTTTTCTAATGTGGGAAAATCCGTTAGACTCCACAAACTCGTCCGTAGAATGAACGCCAGGGAAGCCGGTTTCCAGGAGAGGACGAGTGAACGAGTCGCCAGGGCCGTTTTTTTTTAGTGCTCCCGACGCGATGCCTATTTCAGTTGTACGTTTATCCGATATACGTATAATACGTCGGTATGAAATGCGTTTTTTAAATGCCAATGGAGCGCATCCATCTTACATCACTGAATGGAGAACAAGCTTGAACGAAAATAAAAAAGGGGGGTTGATGAAGAAAAAAATCCATAACTTCTGCCATTCACAAGATATCCAATCCGCTAAAATTTATTATAATTCTTATGAATTTTACCTACAACTTTTATATTGATAAGTTTTTGATACAACCCATTCTTACAGCAAGTTAAATAAAAATAGGGGTTGAAGAAAAAGTGATCGTATTAACAGGATTCGGATAAAACCAGCTCTTACAGAAAAATGAAATTAAAAAGTCCTTCCGGCCAGTGCCGGGAGGAAGAGGTAGCTTTCATAATCCTTATTTTAAAAAAGCCAACTTATATCATGCAAACACACGAAGCTCAATTTAGTGGAAACCGAATATAGGAGATTCAACTACTAATTTTTATCAATATAATGAATGAGAATTTTGCGAAATTAGTCAGCTTTATCCAAGCTGCTTTTCTTTAAAGTAACTTATATTTGGCTGCCAAATTCGGCAATTTCTTAAAGTGCCTGTCATTTTAAGACAACATGGTGGATGAGGCTAAGCAGTGAACTTGGTCGAGACCTTAGTAATTGCAGTGCACATGCTCACTCACATCGGAATCGGTTAATATATAGGAGTGCTGTCGCATGCAAAAAATCAGATTTTTCAAAATGTCACCCACAATAGAAATTGAAACTGCTATATCTGAGCCATTTTTTAAGGTAAAGACAAACAAAAAATGCTCCTGAATCCTTATATCAAGATCAAATACTTAAGAAAGAAACCTTTTTCAATTTCTAATTTTTTTGCACCTCACTTTAAATGTATATATATATATTTTAATTTAATGCCCGCCATTTTGAAACAAGATGGCTGATGAATCTGGCCAGCGAACTTGGTCGAGGTGTTGATGTATACTATCCACATGCCTTCTTACATCGAAATAGGCGAATACGTGTGTTATCGCGTGACAAATACAAGATCGTTTCAAAATGTTAGGCATGCTAGAAATTCAAAGTGCTATAAATCAACCATTTTTTAAGATATCAACAAAAGAACAAATTTTCAGAAACAAAAACTGCTCCGGAATCTTTGTATCAAGGCCAAACACATAAAAAAAATCTTTTTCATTTTCCAATTTTTTAATACCTCATTTTGAATTTTAAATTTAATTTTTTTTAAATGGCAACCCTTTTGAAACAAGATGGCGAATGAAGCTGGCCAACGAACTCGGTCGAGACATTGGTATGTACTATCTACAGACCAAGTTACATCCAAATAGGTTCATAAATACGCCTGTTATCGCGTGACAAAAATCAGGTCGTTTTAAAATGTCAGCCACAAGAGAAATTCAAAATGCTATTACTCAGCCATTTTTTTTTTTTAGATATAGACGAAAGAAAAACTGTTCCGGAATCTTTGTATTAAGGTCAAACACATACAAAAAAAATCTTTTTCATTTTCCAATTTTTTGGTATCTCATTTAAATTTTTCTATTTTTTAATTTCTTTAAATGGCCGCCATTTAGAAACAAGATGGCGGATGAAGCTGGCCAACGAACTCGGTCGAGATATTTGTATGTACTATGTACACATTAAGGTATATCCAAGTCGGTTCATAAATACGCCTGTTATTACGTGAGAAAAATCAGGACGTTTCCAAATGTCAGCCACGCAAGAAATTCAAAATGCTATAACTCAGCCATTTCTTAAGATATAGACGAAACAAAAACTGCTCCCGAATCTTTTTATCAAGGTCAAATACATAAGAAGAAAATATTTTTTCAATTTTCAATTTTTGGTACCACATTTCAAATTTAAATTTTTCTTAAAGATTTAAATGGCCGCCATTTTTAAACAATATGGCTGGTGAAGCTGGCCAACGAACCCGGTCGAGACATTGGTATGTACTATGTATAAACGAAGTTACATCCAAATCGGTTCATAAATACGCCTTTTATCGCGTGACAAAATTCAGGACGTTTCAAAATGTCAGCCACGCTAGAAATTCAAAATGCTATAACTCAGCCATTTTTTAAGATATAGACGAAAAAAAAACTGCTCCGAAATCTTTGTATAAAGGTCAAATACATAAGAAAAGAATATTTTTCCATTTTCAATTTTTTGGTACCACATTTCAAATTTCAAATTTTTAAAATTTTTTTAAATGGCCGCCATTTTGAAACAAAATGGCGGATGAAGCTGGCCAACGAACTCGGTCGAGAGATTGGTATGTACTATATACACACCGAATTACATCCAAATCGGTTCATAAATACGCCTTTTATCGCGTGACAAAATTCAGGACGTTTCAAAAAGTCAGCCACGCTAGAAATTCAAAATGCTATAACTCAGCCATTTTTTAAGATATAGACGAAAAAATAACTGCTCGAAATCTTTGTATAAAGGTCAAATACATAAGAAAAGAATATTTTTCCATTTTTAATTTTTTGGTACCACATTTCAAATTTAAAATTTTTAAAAAATTTTTAAATGGCCGCCATTTTGAAACAAAATGGCGGATGAAGCTGGCCAACAAACTCGGTCGAGAGATTGGTATGTACTATATACACACCGAATTACATCCAAATCGGTTCATAAATACGCCTTTTATCGCGTGACAAAATTCAGGACGTTTCAAAATGTCAGCCACGCTAGAAATTCAAAATGCTATAACTCAGCCATTTTTTAAGATATAGACGAAACAAAAACTGCTCCGGAATCTTTGTATAAAGGTCAAATACATAAGAAAAAAATATTTTTCCATTTTTAATTTTTTGGTACCACATTTCAAGTTTTAAATTTTTTTTTAAATTTTAAATGGCCGCCATTTTGAAACAAAATGGCGGATGAAGCTGGCCAACGAACTCGGTCGAGACATTGGTATGTACTATGTACACACCGAATTACATCGAAATCGGTTCATAATTACGGGAGTTACAGTGTGACATAGGTCAGATATATATATATATATATATATATATATATAGATATATAGATATATATATATATATATATATATATATATCAATTTTGAACGGAGGGTGGTTTTGGGGTCTGGGGGTCATGATCGATGAAAATATATCAAAATTTTTTGAAATCGCTTTCCTCCGAACGGCTGCAATAGGTAGCTTTTTTGTAAAGAAAGCTACCTAAAACTCGTCCAAAGCGGCTAGATAAAATTGTTAAACTATGTTTATCTCTCATTTGGAATTAGTTTTTGAAGGTAAAATTAGTGCTTAACCTCCGGCTGTAAGCCGAGCCGGAAGGGATTTTTTAAAATTATGTTTCTTGTGTTTTATCATGATGTGTCATTTTCTGTTGGTATAAATTAAACTAAAAACATTCCTTTTATAACTTTTATTTTGTTCGTTATCCTATAACAACACGGATCAAAAACGTTCCCCGCAATGGTATACAGGGAGAAAGGAAGAGAAATATATTCTTCTACCTTTCCCGTTTGATAGTACTCTTGAATGATTCGCCCATAAAAAGGAAAATGAGGAGAGTTTCCTGAAAAATGAGCTTCGGGAATGATCCTGACAGAGAAAGAGTGCCATCTTTCATCCCACTTTTTATTTCGTAAGTTCAATACTTCAAAGGAGGGTAGACTGTAACACAAATAGCAGCGTGACATAATGTGAGGTCATTTTCCGGTTGCCATTTTTAACACTTTCCAACAAAGGGGGAAAGTGTTTATGACTTCGGTTTGTCTGGCCGTCGCCGTCTTATTATTTGGCCAAATTATTGCATGTATAATGACATTGATATCCATCGCTGAGGTTTACGATAACTTATTTTATGTATAATACGAAGTGCATAGCATTTACAAAGACACACAAAAGATTTCAGATACTATATTGTATCCGAAGTACTGTACAGTAGCGATGATTGCTAGGAATGTATTTTTAATTATGTTATGCGCTTTTATGTTTTACTATATTTATGCTTAGTATAGGGTGTGTATAAATGGTATAATTCATATATAGGGGTAGACAAAAGAATTCGTAATGGTTACTGGGTACAAATTGCTTAAAGGTAGATTTTAAATGAGAACTGAACGCTGAAGTGCATTTAGTTTACTAAGAAATGTTTGTAGAACATAGATAAAATGATATACAGGGTCACGCAAAGAACTGGATACATGGCCATTTATAAATGATAATTTCTGGAAATGTGATTTCAGTAGTTTTAAGAGTGTTTTAGCTTGAATTAAACTTTAATTGAATAGTGGAGTGCAATAAAGGTACTAGGTAAACTACAGGGCTGTACAAAAGTATTCAAGTATGTTTCCGTCTATTTGAATGAATTGCTGAAAGAGAAATTTAAACCTATTATGCGTTTTCTTGCTAAACTAAATTTCCCTATTATATAGTATATATATTAACCTACAGATCCAATACAAGGCTGTTCAAAAGAATTGGAATACATATTTGGCTATAGACGGTCACTGCTGAAATCAGTTTTTCAAATGTTTTATGCGTTTTCTAAAATGTTTACTTAGTTATCTTATATACCTTATTTCTCTATATAGGGAAGTTTTGTCAGGAAGTGTTGGAAAGTGTTTCATAATCTATGCTTAACGCATGATTTCTCTTTCTTGTTAGGATTCGAACGGACGACGTGTCATTTGGGACGACATGAAGGGTCGTATTTTCTTCTACCATAGTGCACATCTTTTATATCACTGCATTCCATCAATGAAACAAGATGAGCCTATTCATATTGAGTCATATTGAGTCATATTTCGGGGACCAGAGATACTTTATTTCTGGAATTTTATTAGTTTCTTGAGAAACCTTAAGAAGGAAAAATGAGGTCTGTGATATTTTTCATTTCTCCTTTTATGTCGGGACTTTTCTCACTATTCTCTTTCCTCCCAAAATAATTGGGGAGGGAGCGATGGAAATGGTAACATAAATAACAATGGGGTAGAGTATGGCGTCATTCTGTCCCTCCTATTTGGAGAATTCAAAGACATGACCTATCGTATGGGGCGGCATCCCCAGTCGTACTTTCTTTTTGGCACGGAGAAGAAAAGTGCCACACTTTCATACCGCCGTGTTCCTGATAGAAAACGTATTGAGTCCATTCCGACTGAGTAGATTATGAAGTAAATTATTTCTACACTGGAGACGCTTTTGATTTATGGAATGTTTTCAATGGGCTGGGTAGCCATTTTCTTCTTGTTAAAAAGCACCAGTGAGAGGACATTCTCTAACGTTAAGGTGTGCTTCTATACAGCCTCTTACGTTGGGAGGTGGGTTATGCTAATTCGGATTCTCCTTTTTTAGGTGAGGCTAGGCGTGTCACGCTAGAGAGTCCATAGACAGTATTTAAAATTACTTTTCCACCAAGAGGAATTTTTTTTAAGGAGAGGGCAATGACTGTATTTGTTTCTTACCGACCTGTACATTATTTTAATATTGACAAATGACAGTAAATTAAGCTAAATAAACTAGCAATAAAATTTATATCAATAAAGAAATTGTGAGTAGCGAACATCTTATGTACAGCTGTGTAGTCACGAGGGCAATTAGGAGATTGTAGGATCTGAGAAGGCACGTCCTCACTAAGTACTGGGACACTCGGAATTATATTTTTTAACACGACATTCTCTTGTCTGTGGTCTAAGTCTACGTCGTTTACACCTTCACTAAAGGTTATACAGTTGACAGAGATTTCGGCTGGAGGTGGTTTTTGGAGTGAGATGCCTTTCTGATCACACGTGAGTATGCCCTGGGAAATTATATCCCTTCCGATGATGAGAGGAATGTTCATGCGAGAAAAGTCTATGGCATAAGCTGTGGTGGTATACGGATTGTCATCTATGTAGATGGTTGTGCTGAACGACCCGATTGGTGTGACACTGCCGTTACCGAATCCTGCGATTTGTAAGCTTGCGTTGTTGAGGGTGAAGGAACCGAGTAAGCGGTACAAAACTTTTCTTACACACGTAATGTGCGAACCGTTATCCATCAATCCATCTATCACTAAATCTGCAATTTTCACTAATTTCGTCATGTTTTGACGTGGTTTATCTAATTGTACTAGTCGAATTGCAAGGGGGGGGGGGCTGTCTGAGTTTGAAACTTTACTGCGGGTGGTCTGAGTGCATTCGTAACCCTTGTGTCCGAATTTATTGCACGCGAAACATTTAATTCCTTTGTCTTTATGTACACAATCTTTCGCAAGGTGTCCGGCTTGATCGCAAGAAAAACAAATCATTTTCGGTGCTTTTTCGGTATTGTAGGGGCTTACTACTAACATGTGTAGGCCGCGGCTGTGACTGGCGATGGTGGGGACATTGATCGCAAATTTGCTGATAAATTTGAAGTTTACTTTTAAATTCAGTGAGAGTGTGACAGCCAAAAAGAATTGCTTTATTATTAGGTGTATTTCTAATACCGGTGATGACATAATGCATTAGTGATGCGTCGTCTATTTTCGCTCATTGGGCAATTTCTTTCATTACTAGAAACTATTCACTCATTTTTTCGTTGGGCTTACAAGTACGTGAAGCTAGCATTTTATGTATTTGGAAGGAAGAGGAAATATGCGCGAATTCTTGTATTAAAGCTTGTTTTAATGTTGCGTACGGTGTTAATTCTGGCTCACTGCGGACGAATAATAATGCGGTACTTTTGAGAGCTCTTTCGGCGAAAAGAAATTTTTGTAACTCATTAAGTTGAAATGTTGTGGCCAAACCTTCAAATCTTTCTAACCATTGTGGAATATTTTCTACTGGCTTGCCAGAAAAAGGTGTAATTAAAATTTCGAAATCGGTAAAGGAAATCGATTGACGCGGTGCAGAATGGGGAGAAATGACAGCAGTGTGTTGCAAAGTAGTACCAGTAAAATTCGATAATGAATTGGATTGCAAAGTAGTGCGAGAGTCATCATCACTGGACTCTGAATCAGTCTGTGGTGAAATGAAGGACTGAAATTTTGTTAGATCTGAAAGTGCTTCAATAATACGTCGGGAAATGTCCGCTTCATTACCGCCAATTTCTAGACATAATAAATTTGCCATTGAAATGAGTTGGGCTAAGGGGAACTCTTTAGCTGTTCCTGTTATTTTATCGTCAAATTCTGTATCCCAAATTTTAAATTTGAATCCCTCATAATTTCCTTAAATTTTTCCTATTATTTCTATTTTCATCAGAGCCGAATCTAAGGGTATGTAATAGATTAATTCGTTCGGCTCTTGCCGAATTAATTTGGGCCAAAACAGGACGTATCTCTTGCAAAAACATGTTTAATGAAAAAAATACTTAAGGGCTTACTTCTATTGTGGTATCCTTTAAAAAAAACGACGAGCGCTGAAGAAATAAACGCGATGTCCATTGAGGAGAGAGAGAAAGAGAGAAAAAAAATCACCGATTCCTCTCGCATTCACAGAAAAACACGGCTGGCTCGATAACAGAAATGTGGGTCAGTGGTACTCGTGACGCCTCTTCTTTTCTCTCTTCTTTATCGGAACTTCGGATGGAATCTTCGTAGATCTTTAATATTTCACAAGTTGGATTTCACTGATGTCTAGGGCTTGAAAAATAGCTGGATTTGACTCGGCTGAACCCTCATGTGGAATTGACTGCAGTTGACCTTTGTGATAAATACTTCTATTTGAAGACTCGATGGTGTAGAAATAACACGGTTTTAATGTCTGGAGTAAGGCATGAATTATATTTACAGGACACACAAACTATATACAGGGTTTAAGGGGATAAGAGGGGCTTTTTGCGGCAATCTACCGGCCTTCGATATCTCGGCGCGCTCTCGGAGCCTGACTTCTTTCCAAGTCAGCTCGCAAAACAACTCTCCGAAGTTAAATCGAACCTTCGCTCTCAGGCTGGAGATTCAAAATCACTTACTGATCAAGTTTCTTGTCTTTTAGAAATTGCAAGCTCTGTCAGTTCTCATGGGAATTAGCTGCACCCTGTTACTGCGGTCAGGATGTGGTCAGGATGTTATGGAAAGTGCAAGACACATCCGCATGTATATTAAATATTATGACGTAAGGAGGTGTAAAGTAGGGTAGATGATGACTTTTTAAAAGTTATAATGGGAGTGTCTACGGAGTTAAGCAGACTGGACAGAGAGAGAAAAGGCCGCAACAGGTCATGAGTTAACCACTGTACATGAGTTTCACTTTTGTTTACTATTGTGTATCACTTTGATTGAGCATCAATATCAAACACACTTTTTAAGGCATGAGTCGAGACGTTCCGTGAAAAAATTATACTGTCAAATAGGGAAATTTCAGCACTGTCGGAGTTGAAATGCGCACGATATTGGGATGAATCACTGATAAAAACGGATTCTGAAACATTTCTTGTGCACATAGCAATGGCACCACTCATTTACTTTGAAAATATATTAAGTTAATCATTCATTCAAATCACTGAAGTAATGCTTTGCTCTTTTTGCCTCTGGAATTCAACGCGTTTAAACGTCTCAATGGTAAAATGGGGTCTTATTCCATTCATCCGTTTCAGCTATAAATGATGTGGAGCGGAGAAAATTACTTTTCACTCTTCAAAAAATTCGTAAATTAACATGTATTTTTCTGCTCATTCAAGAATACTTTCCGTTTTTATTTGCGCATTTTCTTCAAACTTCTCCTAAGCTAAAATTGGTCTGATATTCTTTTAATCTAAGCTGCATTATCGTACAATCACATGAAGGTAAACGTGCTACAAACCCTTCTCGGTATCAGAACAAAATTTTTATGTTTGTCCTTTTCACTTCAAAGCGCAGAAATTAAGCTAAGCTCAAAAATTCACGAATTTCTTCAGTCAAAAGACGGAAATTTTGTCGACGAAAAATTCGTCATTATAGTGCTCGTCTTCGTCCCCGTCTCCTGGCTACTCGTCACGCTCGTTCTTTCCGTCACGGACAGGTTCTGGCTGGAGAAGGAGACACTCGAAGTCATCAACGGGCATCCCCTGGAAAGCAACAACATGGAGACGGAGGTGATCGAGAAACACGAAGGCAGGAAACCCAGGCAGCCCCTCGAAGACAACAACAACAAAATACAAGACCAGAACCAAGAACAAGGTACACGCGCAATCTGTCGCATAAGGGGCATTCTCACAATCTTTGGACTTTCGGGGGGAAAAATCTGGTGAAATTAAACTTGCTTAAATAACATTTTAATCTGATAGACGAATGCCTTAATGATTCAAAATAAAGAAAAAGGGGTCAGCAGCGAAAAATATTTTATTTAACTGAGGTTTAAGTTAAACTTGCGAGTTTAATTTTACCACTATAACTTTTTATTTTCTTCTAAATTTTTACTTATAATGAATTTGCATAGTACCCACAGGACATTCAAATAAGAAATAATAACAATGTAATACTTTTAATGCAGAATTTTTGTAAAACATTGTCTTAAAGGGGTGTTAAAGAAGGGACGGTAAGGTAAAAAAAGGGGACGGTATAGGAAAAATGGGACGAAATGTGAAAAAAAGCGAAGGTAAGGATGGAACGGTTAGGAAAATTACCACCTATTTTTAGGCAAATCATGTTAAGACTAAGTGATAGCCACAATGTTCATTGATTTTTAGAAGCAGTTGTTAGCACTGGATTAAATTATTATTATTTTTTTAATTTACCTCGAAAAGTGCAGGAATAAACCTTGGGGACGGTAAGACTACCAATAATGCCACGATCTTGAAATTGGTATTTAAATGCTGATTTAAATTCTGCAGTCAATTTCCTGTCGAAGAATTTTAGACATTCTTTCTCTAGCGTACTTCTGCATGAGAAAAAACTTGAAAAAAATTCTGTGGCTGCATCTGAAGTGATTTTCTGTATAAGTTTAGCAAGAGGGACGGTAAGGATGAAAAACCCAGGGACAGAGTTCAAAAAATAATATCAAACGTAAAAAAGCGTGCAGGCTCATTTTTTGCTACCTATTTATATAAAACAATTATTCCAGTTTCGGAAAAAAATGACATCGAATTACTTTTATTGAAACAATTTTATACAGACAGCTCTTAACTTGAAAATCAGCATCAGGGACACGGGACGGTAGAGGAGTTTTCCTGGTATTTGGACTCCCAACATCGTCCAAAACTTATTTATCTCGTTAATATTGTTATGCAATCATGCAATGGGATGTTCCCCAGTATATGAAATTAAAAAAAAAACACAAAAATGTGTATTAAAATAAAATTGTTATTCAGGGACATGAAAGTCAAAAGATTGCGAGAATGCCCCATAAATGTTTATTTGAAGGATGACATTTTTATAGGGTACTTTCCTGTTAACCGGGTCTCACAAGGAGAAGGCCAACCTTGGTAATCCCAGATTTCGATTATTTTAATATATGTTGCAGGGTAGAGACTCTTTAATCAAACGGGAGCTCAACGGATTTTATATAACGCTCCATAGTTCTTGAGAAACAAGCGTGTCTACTATTATAACACAGCTTAAATACTTACTTTGTAACAGAAAGGCAACGTTGGTCGTAGCTCAGTTGGTACGGCGTTTGCTCGTTGTTCCGCAGGCTCGGGTTCGATACCGGAACGCGAAACCTTTTGTTTTTCTCATTTTTTGTTTTATAAATATACTTGTAATTATAATTTAATAATATCATTGTCAATTAAAAAATATAATATTCTATATCAATTATAATTTTAACCTATTTATTTTTGTACTTGTAAATAAATAGTTGTATAAAACATCATAAAACTGTTAATTTGTTTTTAAAATCACTTTAAAAACTTATTTCATATATTCTTTATCGATGCAATGATATTGAACAATTGTGTCAATTAGTGATTTTAAAGAAACATCATTTTATGTATTGCCTTAACAAGAAAAGTCAATACCATGATAATTACTCTGTTTTTAAAGTAACAAGCATAATTATATTTAAAAATTAGCATCAGAATTAAATTTTATATTAAAGATTTTTTTAATTTGTTATAAGTATGCTTGCGCTTTGAATTATTTTGCTTCCCCCTTTATCCTCTTTCTGCTTTTATTTTTATTTTACTTGACTATTTTTCATTTTATCATAACTAAAGGGCGCCACAACAGCTTTTGTAACGATTTTGGATTGTTTATTATTCAATAATAGAACCAATTTTTTTAAAAATCTCTTTAAGTTATGAGAAATAATGGTTTAAAAATAAAAAATGTTAAATTAAAGTTTAAATATGCTAACATTATAATTAATGTAAGATATTAAAATTTTTAATTGAGATTATTAAACTGTAATTACAAGTATATTTATGAAACAAAAAATGAGAAAAACAAATGTAACGCGTTCCGGTATCGAACCCGGGGCCACGGAACAACGAGCAAACGCCGTACCAACTAAGCTACGACCCACAAATCATCGCGTTAGAAAGCAAGTATTTAAGTTGTGTTAGAATATTAGACTTCCCCCCTCCCCCCGTGTTTCTCAAGAACTGAGGAGCGTTGTATAAAATCCGTTGAAACTCAGGATAAGGGTCCTTTACCCTACAACATATCGCTCACCCGCAAGAAAAGTGACACATCTGGCAAAAATTCATTTTGCGTTTTATTCCACTCATTGGTCTGTCATAGGTGCGTCTTGCTACACAGTTTCATGCGTGTAGTTATACGGAAAATCACTTTATTACGCTATAGGTCCATTTGCGACCCCAGAAGAGAGGTGGAATGTGTGGGGGAGGTAAAATGACCCAACCCTCCAAACCTCATCCTACGTCTTCACATTCTTAAGGGTTTTATGCTTTTATGCACTATCATTTCATGTTACAGTAAAATCGTGCCAATTTTCTTTTGATTCTCCTGCGAAATTTACTTTTGTCGAGATGCGAGATCACTTTTCTTGCGATATATTAAAACGATCAAAATCCGTGATTCCAAGGTTGGCCCTCTCCTTCTTAGTACAGTATATTTTTGGTCTGTCACTCCATCCTTGTTTAAAGCAATCAAATGTAAGAAAAATACAAACAACTTTTAATTTTATTTAAAAGAAGAGAACCTGAAAGAAAGAAATTATTTTTTTCTTAAGTTATAGAAGAGACCGCTAAAGCTTAACCTTTTGATAACGGACCGGGAATGGCGACTATTTTTATATTCAATCGAACCACAATTTAAGAAAAATTCTTTGTATTAAATGTCTTTAGAAAATATCCTAATATAAGTGTAAGACAAAAATATTTTTTCAAAAAGTGGTACGAATACGCCTTAAAACATAGTCAATGAAACGACATGTTTCCCATCCCAGCTCTCAAAGAGTTAATTTAAACACCACCGTTCTTTATAGGCACGCCGAATGACGTCCCCTCTACTTACGTCACCCCGCATTGACGTCATCTGCCGTGGAAAAAAAAAATTCCTTAATTAAGTTGCACTTTGAACTTTTTTGAAGACTTTTGGTTCTAGGAAGGGAAACTTTCCCGCGACAGTCAAACGATAGTGACAATCAAATAAAAAAAGTCACTAGAAAAACTTAGAAAACTCACTTTGCTCTTACCAAAAGCTTCTAAAAGCAAAAAAGAAAAATTTGGTGGTTCAAACTTCATTGCAAGATTTTTTCGCATTTTCAAAGACTCGAACGGGGCAGCAACAATAAATTGAAAGGACCAACTTATGGATCTATTCCAAATTCTTGTACTGCAAACGTATTTTTTTTTTGCTAATGTTGAATGTATGTAACAAATAATACTAATACCCTAAATACAATGGGATATGTTCATTCACTGCCCCTCTACCATAGAGGGGCAGGGGTTCAATAGATTTTGGAGAATTTTTATTACTTATCCTTTTTTGCTTATCTAAGTGTACCTCGACTTACGTCGCTAGTCTTGGAACAAATTGCTGACGTAAGTCAAAGTATTACTATATCCTATTTCAGATATCTTCGGGAAGAAGGTCAGGTCACATTTTCAGTCAAAAGCGGGCGATTAAAACACTATTTAAAGATTTATTGATCACCTGCGCCTGGCTCACAAAAAGTACCTTTTATGCGTTTTATATTCTGTTCTATAATGTTACAGTTTGACATGTTCGGTGTAGGACGTTTATTTCTTTCGTGTGTATTATGATTATATTATAGTATTTAAGTAGTGTCAGGTCTTACCAATTTATATTTAACAGGTGGAGGTGTCATCCCGGCCCCCCGGGAACCCGAGGGTCTGGGAGAACTGGGGAAGCCGGTCCGTCTCACCAACCTGACGGTAGAGCAGCAGAAGCTGGTGAAGCAGGGATGGGAAAAAACGCCTTCAATCAGTACTTCAGCGACATTATCTCGCTGCACAGGAGCTTGCCAGACGTCAGAGGGAAAGGGTAAGTGGCTTTTGATATCTAATACAATGGGATGGTATAGATAAAGTATAGACGCTAGTCGGCGGACGCACTCGTGGGAGGTGTTGCCATAGAAACATCGCGGATGTATGCAATAAATGGTATCTCCATTATGGATGATACTCTCTCTGTAGAGGTAGAATCTTTCATCGAGTTACCATTTATTTTAATTTGCAGCGATCTGTGCGATGTTCTTATGGCAACATCCCCACAGGTGCTTCCACTCACTAGTCTCTAATCTGTGCCATTCTCTAATCTATCTTATATATCGAAATCGTGGATGCTGAAATGGATTGCAAAAATGGAACGCTGCCTCCCGGACTTAAATGTTTAGTTATACTTTTCATTTGTTGGGATGTGTTGATTGCGCTACCGCTCTTTGGATTGTATAGGGTTCCTTTCGTGAAATCAGTTCATTTGCAAAAATCAAAAATTGGGCGAAACAAACCGATCTTCATTCTGGAAACTCCATTGTGCTCTTCCATTGTGGAATTTATTTTTTATATAGAAGATGCTAACTGTGTGAAAAAACTTGTTTTCATATTGGACGATAAGCAAATGTATTTTCTTTACACCGAAAGTACTTTGTGATCCTGAGTTGAGCGTGGAAGAGGATCAGGGGTAGAGTGCGAAAAAAGACCCTGCATCTTGTTGGTTGCTACGCGAGTATTCGGATGCCACCGTCGATGCATGTGACGGTGTGACCACACGAGGTTTTCCTTGTGTGTCATGAGAATTTGGGTCACTTTCTCATAGTCTTCCGCGGTCACTGCTTTGAAATATGGATGGTGGAAGAAGCTGACACGGCCAAAGTTTGCGGTCGATTCTTGTAGTGGTCATCCTTGGAAGTTGGCGGGTGGTAGCTCGTTCCTTCAGTGCTTTTTGGTTTGCTTGACAACTGGTTGGGCGGTGTGATTGATGTTCGGCGGCGGTGTCGTCAGAATAGAGGGGCTCGTGGTCACTTCGATTCGGCCTCGTTCAAGATCTTACCGTCGATAATGGATCCTTTGATCCTGGTGCGGTTCTTCTCTTCTTAGTTTTGCACCTAAAGGGACACAGACGTTATAGAAAAAATGTGAGTGTGTAATTTAGACTTATATACTAAACAAAGCCGAACCGGATTGAAGAGTGAACTTACTGTGAGCTGTAGAGTAGACCGGTGGGTCCAGAGTGTTCAAAATAAAAGTGGCTCTGACCCTCTCGGAATTCAGTGGACCTGGTTCATTTGTTTTTATCGGTCACAGAACTTTTCATATCCTGTTCGGTTTTCTTTAGACCTCCCCCCCCCCCTGTACTTCTGTACTTGAAAACGATTTAGAGTTATGCTGTTAAGCCTTATGGCATGAAGGTAAAAAATATTGAAATGCCACGGAACAAAAATAACCTGGACACACTTAATCACACTCTATGGTATTTAAGAAATACTATTACTCAAGAAGACTTACTTGTATAGTTACCAAAAAGGTCTCTGTAAAAAAGTGTGGGTACTGAATGTGTGACGTCACCCTCGGATCTAACTTCTGATAGAGTCATTGGCTTCAAAGGGCGATGAGTCGTTCTAAGGAAAGGACTTGATCAAATACTTGGGGAACCGCCTTCCAGGGTTGATGTCAATATCATTTTCTTGCAATAAAATTGCGTTTTTCCGTTATTTTATGAAATGCCAAATGAAGTTTAAATAGGCACCCTTTTTATTGCCAGGACCGAATTAACTTCATCCTAAACAGATTTTGACAAGATTAATAAATAGTCATACAGAATAGCCATATTTGACACTATACACACTAGACACTTCCTATTCTCTGAACTTTAATGGTATATCCATTTATATTTTTCTAGTATATATAGCTATACCCAACCCTACGTTGTATAGTTTTTTGCGTAATCTTATTATTCTTTTAGAAACGACATTTTCACAATAATACAGTCACTAATTAGTACATTTATTGCACGGAACTCTCTGAGCGCGAGTTATACTCGCACTTGACGGTTTATTTAAAACTAGCCACCCTCGGCGACCCGTTTGGTCTCCCTTAAACATATGCTAAGCATTGTATCACGTTACTTTTATACATAATTTAATTTACTTGCTCAATCCTTCACTAAATTCGAAGATTCTGATACAAAAATCTTGAACTCGGCATTTTTATGTTAGCCGGGCGCAGGTGATAAATAGCCAAACATTGTTCCAGTCGTATTTTTTCGTATTTTATTAATTTCATTTAAAATATAGTACTTTCACTCATTTTATTTAAAATGCATAACTTTAAAATTGAAATATTTAAAATTTATGACTCTCAATTATTGTTTAAAAAAAAAAGTAATAAATAATACCATAAACCATGACATTTAATTTCAACATCAAAGATTTGTTTTAGTTTACCACGTGAAAAATTGTTTATGACAGTCGCATGAAATGGACTATTGTAATACTGATGGCATGATATTTATAATATTTGGCAATTTATCACCTGCTCCCGGCTAATATTAAATTATCAAATTGGCCGCTTGGCATACAAAAAGTGAAGCGGTCAACCCGGAACTGTTGATGACAGTCACATGACTTAAGCTTTTATTATATCGATTCTCGTCAAGAAAAGAATGAAATAATAAATTACAAAATTCCATCTTTACCTATAAAAACCAAGTTAGTTTGAATAAAAGGTGTCATTAAAAAAAAAATTCGTTTCAATAAATTGCTTTCGGAACTGTTGTAGAATGATGTCTTCGGGGTCTGTTTAAAATTCCCCCAGACGCAAATGACCGTCGTCGTCGGGGCACATCATTAAGATCACCTTTTGTTCGAGGCGCTCTTTTGTGAAACGAGATCGATCCATTCTGGGGACGAGAGCGAAATCCTCTTCTCTCCGCGCTCAATGTTTTCGCTTTTATGTGGTTAGTAATTAATTTTTAACGAAGGGCAGGAGATTATTTTTACGGTTTTCATGAATGCGTCGCAGAATAGCGAGAGTAATGGATGCGAAACCTGACACTGAATGGACCCTGAAAGATTAGAAAAACATCTTTTCAGTGAATGGCTTCTGAAGTGATTATCATTATTATTGTCTGGATCCGTTTAAATATATCTTGTCGTACCGTTCAGGGATGACCCTCGAGAACGTTCGCTTTCAATGATCCTCATATCCGAGGTACCCACATTTGGACCTGTATTCGCTTCTGTATAAAAACCAAACTGCTTGATTTTTTCACTTTTTTATTTGACTTTTACACTGTAAAAAAAAATCTTAAAACAACAGAAAAAAATCTTCGAATTCCGACAGTAAAAATTACATAACAGACTTCTTATGTTATTCCATCCTCATATCGCTGATTTTCATGTCAAACAACAAAAAATTCTGTTTTCTTTGCCATCAGTTTTCACTGCGACAAAATAGACTGTTGGATAACAGGAAAAACGCTTTGAACGGGAAATCACCCCCTATGCCGTCTAGAAGGTCATTTAGAATGACCAATAAGCATCGGTTATTATACACACCACGCTCACCGCTTCTCTTCTAACTTGAATTTGAATCTTTGTTGTGTCTTGTCTCTTGTGTACTGCATTTAAAATCACAGGACGTTCAATAAAGTACGTTCATCTAATTGAAAAAGAATAATATAAAAAGAATTTTTAACAGAAAATTAAGAATCAATTTTACCATTGGAACCGGCGACACACACTTTTGACATCAGAACCGCATTAATGGAGTAGTTTTCTTCAATAATTAGGATTTACTGATCGAATATTAGAAAACAAACATAGCAAGGTATGTTTTCATCCTTCTTTTAAATATGTAACAATGTTTTTCTGATACTTAACAATATGTATGAAAAATATTTCCTATTTGCTAAAAGTCTTAATTAAGCAATACTATTTATTATTATTATTTTTTTTATATAATGTATGATTTACTTAAATTATTAGTATTATTTTATACTTCATTATTTAAGTACACTAGTAACTTAGTTGATCTAATTCTGTTAATAACTGGGGATTTTTTTTGATCAGTTGTTTATTTTAATTTAAATTCATAATCTTAAGCTTATTAGTTTATAAATCTTGAATTTTTACATAGCTATAGAATGATTACTTATTATATTTAACTTTTTTATGACTAAGAATTTAATTTTACTTCATATGTATTAGTTCTAGAAATTTTGATTGAGATTTTAAATTAATTTTGTCATCAATTGACATACGTGAATAGTTTTGGAGTGATAGTTTTAATAATAAAGACGGAGTAGCTGTGCATTAATTATTATAGTTATAGATAACTGATATTTTCGTTTAACATTAACCAGAATAATATTTATTAGATCTGACGCTGTTCATATATTTTTATTCTTTCAATTTATCACATTTCCTACTATTTACTATGTTGTTTAAAATGGAGTGATTGATATTTTGTTTAATCGTTCCATATGTTGATTCTGAAGAAATGTTTTCTTTTTTTTTTTTTAGAACAACCTTAGAATAAATGTGGTGGTTAAGTTAAAATTTGTAAATTTTATTCCCTCCATTTAATGAAATAAATTTGGAGCTACAACTGTGTGGTGAATTATTTTGAAAATAATTACTATTTAAGCATTAACCATTCATTTTACAGAATCAGCAAGTTCAATTTTAACATTTTAATTTAAATTATATTGTAATATTCTTTCTTATTTAGTTGATTATCATTTACTATATACGGAAAACATTTTAAATTGTTGAGAAAGATGAAAACTCATTTTATCACTTAAGCTGAAATGAAATATTTTTTTCCGTAATTTTTTTTCCGTATTTTTTTTATGGTGATGTTTATATAGATTTTAGTGGCTCTTCTTTTTCATTTCTCGTCTGTGCTCATAGCTGTAAACTTTTACACATTTATATATACAAAGCTTTCTATTTGAAAAAAATGATAAAAATTGGCAGGATATTATTTACATAATTAACGAACATCACTGATTTAACCTAATCAATTTTCAGAAATATTGCATGAATAAATATTAAAGCTCTTTTAATTACAAATCACATTCAATACATATATTTATTTTATTAATAAATATTTTTATGGGCGAGGGGGGAGTTACCTTATATCGTATATATATATTTTTTTAATTCTGGGGGGGGGGGGGGTAAGATATCTTCTTTCACTTATTCCAGTCTTTAATGTACTTAGTTCACAAATCTATATAAATTCAACTGTTTAAATATTTTATTGCAAATAAGCTATTTAAATTAATTTTGTAAAAGTTTAGAAGAGAAATTCCTATAAATATTTATTAGTATTAATATAAACAAATCGATCGGTAAATAGAAATTTCCCGTGTACCTAAATTATAATACGCGATTCTTCTGTTAAATAGAACCTCCCACCACCCTCGTCAACAGGAATCGACCTACAGATTTTGACTGTTGGGAAAAGCGTCAATTGTCAACACGAAGTGCCTGCGTGACTACGTATTTCTGTCGTCTGAAAACGCATTCTTTCGTTAACAGATATTTTCTGGCAACTTTTTGCTGCCAGAAATTTTCTGTTGTTTTACAAAAATATTTTTAACAGTGTATAGAGCTGAATGTTTTTTTCATTTGAAACAAAACCCATAAATCGTAGCACTGATAGGCTTATTTCTTCATGAAATGTTATTTTCGTCCGAGTTTGCAAAAGGCCTTCAAGAGAGTAGGGCCGAAAATGTAAGACATTTTCATAATTATTTAACTTAAACAATTTAGAATTTAAAAAATTCAGGGTTTGTAGATACTTCACTCGCTTAAAGCCCTCCAATTTGTTATTACGTGGGCAATTCGAAAACTAACATCCATTTCGCTGTAAATAAAAAAACCCGCGTACATTCAGCAAATTTCTTATTTACATTTGAAAGGTACAGCTGTCTTTTATTTTTCAACATAGTCGCCATGTACATTCAAGCACTTGTCATAGCGTTTTACCAACTTATCAATCCCTTCTGCATAAATCTCAGCAGTCTGCGAATTCAACTAACTTGTCACAGAGGTTTGAAGCTCTTCATCGTCAGTGAAGGGCTGTTCCCCAAGCCACTTCTTCATTTCCGTGAACAGAGAGTAATCAGAAGGAGCCAAGTCCGGGCTGTAAGGGGGATGATTAAACACGTCCCTTTGAATTGGCGCAAAAGGTCTTGTATTCACCTAGCACTACACATTCACGTAATGTTTAGGCCGTGTTCGGATGTGGCAATCGCAAAACTTATTTCTATCTCATACATGTTAATTCTTCCTGTAAAATGCAGCATATCGGTGCCATAGGTTAAGTGATTCACACCAAAATCTGATCAACAACAACTTTTGTCAACTTCTAAGTGAATTTCAAGTTGGATGAAAATCCTTGCATTAGTTTTTGAAGTAGAGCTATTGCGGAAATAGTAAACATTTCTGAATTGAAGCGCCACCTGTTGGGCGATTTACACCAAAAACGTATTAGGACCTATTTATATCAGGGACTAACTGAATTTGAAGCTTGATGAAAATTCATGCATTAGTTCTTGAGATGCTGCAATTGCGGAACTCGTGAAAAAGGCAGCATAGCAGCCCCACCTGTTGGGCGATTTATACCAAAAACGAAACAGCACTAATTTATACCTGGGGCTAACTGAATCTGAAGCTGGATGAAAATAAATGCAGTAGTTCTTGAGATAGCGCTATTGCGGAAATCGTGAAAAGTGCAGCCTAGCAGCGCCACCTGTTGGGCGATTTGCAGCAAAAAGTAATCAGCACCAGTTTATATCAAGGTATAACTGAATCTAAACCAAGGTCTACTGAAGTTTTGTGAAATTCCATCAGTTCTTGTGATAGAGCGCCCACAAAATTTTTGTCACATACAGACAGACTCACAGACAGACAAACAGGAATTTCTCTTTCTGCCTGAAGAATATATTCTTAAATATATTATGCAGAAATATGAATGTTGCCTATACAAAAATTGTATTTAAATTTTAATTTAAAAAAATCTTAATATCATAATGAATAACAATAATAATTAACTTAATGAAAATCATAAATGGCTGCGTGCATGACAAAACTAGAAATGATGCTTATAGAAAACAGTTTTTGACCTATATACGTTAAGATTCACACCTATTTCTAATTTAAAACCAAAATAAACGCGGAAATTCCTGCGTAAAATTTAAGTTTAACACAAAATTTTTAAAGGTTCGAAACAAATTTCATATTTTTCGAGTGCAAAAGCTTATATAAAAGCAAAATATGAAAATGTTTTTGGTTTTACCGTGTAGACTGTGAGTATAAGCACGGATAGAGTTAATTTTTTTTTCAATGTAGCTAATAGAGTTTGAAAGAAACAGAACGCGCAGGCTCAAAATGGACACATCTGAGAAACCGCATCATAAACTTTCAACATCCAATATAGGGGCTTATGCATATATAACGTTATCAACTTTTTCTCAATTTTGGACCCCCCCCCCTTACGATATCATACGTTATCATTCCTCGAATCCCCCCCCCCCCCCTCCCGTAATGATATCGTTATCAGTGTCTAAAAAATCATTCTTTTCTTTATTTTTCTTTTAATACGTTTGCAATGATAATCATTTATTATTCGCATATTTTACTGATTTAAATGAAGAGAAGTCAATAAAATATTACTATTGTACATAAAATAACTTTAGAATAAATAATACTTTAAGAAATGCTTACTATTTAAAAAATATAGCTTTTTGTTAAACGATGCATTCAACAATAATATTGTTTTCTTGCACTTGAGATCTTGACGGGAGGGGGTAAGCAGAACTTTTTATCAACAAAACAAGTGTCCCACATTCTTCCCATTCTTTTACTAGCAAATATAACAAGTATCACTTCGAACCTGGTTTCTCTAACAACGCATTATTGTGATGTAGTAATAATTTTTATTATTATTTTTTTTTTTGTAATGCAGCATTCTTATCTCGTGCTTTAAATGATTTCTTTTCGACCCAACATCATTCAAATTGCTTTTTTTTTCTTTCCTTTTTTTACCGAAAGTAAGATAGTGATCATTCTACTGTGATCTATTTTTAGCCTCAGCGCGTATCGTAGTGACGTCGACCACGTCATGTTAAAGGGTGTGTCTTCGCTCCGTAAATTAAAAGTACGCTCTCAATTCAGAAGGTTTCTGTTTTCTCTTTGCTATTTTTATACGCGCTGCTCATAATTACGTAATTTTAATTTAACTAATAGATTTAAATCGTTTCTTTCCGATACTATTATAAACCCCGTTTGCATGGTATATATATCAAGTGCAACTAATTTTTAACAGCTTTTACGAAAATTTGATTTTTTTTTCTTTTTTTTTTTTTTTTGGCAATGCGATTGTCCCTTTTCAAATTCGGGCCTAGCGCCTATTTGAAGGAGCGAGAACAACCGTTCTACAATCACGATATTCTTCTAAGGTGATAATTTAATAACTAAAGGTTTATTTTCGATCTGCGGCATTTTATTTTATGCATTTCGATTTGGACATTTTATCATCAAGGCATTCTGTAAGGAATAATTTTAACCAGCATCAGCCAGCATTCATTAACCTCATGGAATTAATTTTTAATTTGGATTTTTTTTTTTTTTTTTTTTTTTTTTTTTTTTGCTACGTGTACGGTGACCAGATTAAATACCTCCGGCTTCACCCCTCCCTTCTCAAGAAAGAATAAAGTTGGATTTAATACGAATATGTGTCTTCCTTGAACAAGCCTCTGTGTCAACTGTTTCTCATTAAGTAAGACCATTTTTAATTTATTTTTACTGCAACTAAAGATATTATTATTTATGCCACAATTATATCCATATATCGCAGAAGAAAAGGAATGTCGAACTTTGGGCTAATCCATATTTTGGAATAAAATTATTTTGTAATTACTTAATGGTTTTAATAATACCTTTGTAATTTCATAAAAATCGATAACAGGCTAAGAAAAAAGTTCATAGATAATTCTGATGTAAAAAGTTAGCAAAAAATGAAAATTTTGGGTGGATCAAAAATGATAACGATATCAAAAGACAAACGCCCCTCCCGATACAGATATCTTACGATATCAAGTGCCGGACCCGCCCCTTCCCCCTAAAGTGGTAACGTTATATATGTACAGCTGCTAATTGATAAATTTAATTGGATAAATGATTATAATTCAAGAAATAATGCGGACTTTTGAATGCGATTTTTGTAGGTTGTTCAGAAGTGTTTCTAGATTCGGAATAACACAAAAACCGAAAATTGATTTTTTGAAAGTCTAATGCTCTTGTGTCCACAAATTAAGTTGAGGAAACAAGAAATACATGTTTTTTAATAGAATACATAGGTGGCATATACCGGGTGAGCCAAAAGTTCGTTAAAACTTTAAAAACTCACAAAAGAGGAAGAAATTACGATAAAGGAGTGCGGTTTGCAAGAAAGGGCTCAGAATTTTTTTTTTTTTTAGCAGCAAAAACAAATTTTGTTAAAAAATCACATGTAGAGGGCGCTGAGGACCCGAAACACAATGAACAGGACAACAATACGCTCCATTCATATGTTCTTCCAATAAGAAATGTTCAACATGACTTCCAGAACATTCTGCGTCACAATTGTTGTCCTGTTCATTGTGTTTCGGGTCCTCAGCGCCCTTTACATGAGATTTGTTAACTAAATTTGGTTTCGCTGCTAAAAAAAATCTTCTGAACCCTTTCTTGCAAACCGCACTCTTTTATCGTAATTTCTTCCTTTTTTATGAGTTTTTAAAGTTTTAACGAACTTTTGGCCCACCCGGTCTATAATACAAGAATACATGTTTTAAAAAAATCGGATGTAAAAGACCGCTAAAATTAGGCTGAAAACAAGCATAAAATAGGAAGCGTATGGGTTGTGAGTGGGTGGATTCACGGAATAGAAGCTTCGAAATCGTTTTTAAGGGATCATAAAGTGCTACTCTGACACATAAAGATACTCTACGAGTTCCGTCGACAAAAAAAGAGGTAAAATTTCGAATGGATCGATAGTGTTCTTCGATGTCTTTTGTAGACGATAATGGAGAATAGTCTGTGTATGAATCAGATTAAGATAGGTCTGAGATTTAAATATGCCCCTAATAGGGCAAAATTAACCCATTTATGACTGAATTTTTGTTTTCTCAAATTTCATAGTAAAATTACTTCAAAAATGTTGCGAAATGAAATGGAAAAATACTAAAAAAAAATCCGCTAAAATGTTTTTACATTTATTGGAAAAAATGAAAGCGTACTCAATAGGGGAATATCCATATGTGGAAAAATGCATCATTATATGTTTTGTCTAAATTTATATAAATTAAGGTTTTAAATCGTATATTATATAGTTATAGTATGTTATAGAATAATTAGTATTTTTATAAACTATTAAAAATGTATTTATTTCTTTACGGAGACTAATAACATTATAAGTATTACTATTAATAAATCGTATTTCAGGGTAGAAAACAATTGATTTCAAAATTATCTTGAAAAGTACTTTACATCAATAACTGTCTCCTAACTAGCTAATAGAAATAGGTACCCATTTGCGCCTAGCGCCCTCTATTTCGTGCGTTACAATCATGCCTAGAAAATAGGCTTGGGCATATAATTTCGCAAATAAAAAAATACCTATCTCAAAGAAGTCCACAAGCTAAGATTATGACTTGTTTATTTGGATCCAAACGAGTTGGATGTGCCAATCGCAAAACTTTCTTCTATCTCATATATTTCAAAATGTTGTTACAAATGTCAATATTTCATTTTTATTCGTTCAATACTTTGACTTTCATCTTAAATTTCTGCTTCAGTTCATTAATCGGAGTACAAAAGCGTTCATCTCGATCATGATATTTAGTTTTCCGTAATTCTTTTGTGTATCAGCGAATAGTCGGCTTATCAGAATGGGAAGTTCCGTCGCTTCACGATTTACCGGTGTACAATAGAACTACGAAAAATCAAGAAAATTATACAAAAATAGTTATTATAGTGCTCCCTTTCGGCGGAATATTTCGAATTTCAGGGAGGACCTTCTTGCTATGGCCAAAAACATACACAAAAAATTTGTTTCAATTCTGTGCACTTAATACACTTTTAGATGGTACAATGGCGACAGCCAGACATTTTCTATAAACGTGTTTTTTGGTATCTCTGACACTTAAAACGTGTCAATTAGTCGAAAACCGGAAGTCGAAAAAAATTTCGATTACAATACTTTCTTCTACTGGAGATAGAAGAAAGTAAAAATGCAAATAAACTTACTTTTTACATTTCGCTATCTTGAAAAATGAAAAACCAACAAACACCGAAAAAAGATCTTCATTGAAGCAAATAAATATCCATCTTATGCTGTCATCTCTCGGTAATACATAAAGACATTTATAGACAATTAATTCATACAATTTTCATGTTGTAAAAAAGAAGAAAATGATAAAAATTTGTTAAAATTCGGAATGTCCCCAAAATGGGACGCTAGGCATAAATGGGTTAAGAGTTCATGGGCAACGAGTTTCGACATCGTTTAGAGCGAGAGTGAGTTTCGTTTAAAACAAGCGAAGTCGTGATAAATTTCAGTATATAAAAGATCGATTCATTAGGCAAGGAGGAAATTTCCTTCTTTTGTACTCATTGTTTCCGCTTTTATGGAGGCATGCCCGACGCATATTCACAATACCGACTCGGTTCAGATTCTGAGCCATTTTGCTCGCTAGGTTCAGACCATTCTGATTTTTAATGTCTTGCAAGTGGTGATCGGCTGCATCGTTCAGCGTGTATTTTAAATGCACAAAATTCAATTAAAACACAAATTAATGGTGATTGTGAATAATTTAAAATTATGCAAATATGTACATAAATAATTTGCAACTTTTCTTTCAATTTCTACAAACACAATAAATCAACTTCTGTTCCTCGCTCGCTTGTAATAAAGTTAGTATTGTTTGTGCAGGGATTTGTAAACATTGTAAATTAGCATATATATTTTTTGTCATGTATGATCGCTTTGTGGCCATGAAGACATAAGAAAAAAAAATCAACAATCAAAAAAAAAAAAAAAAAAAAAAACACTTTTTGTATGAATTATGTAGTGTAGAAATCTCAAAAATGAATTAAATTCGTTAAAACCGTCATAACAATCACTATAACGCATATTAAAAAAAGTTTCTTTACATAAATTGCTAGTACTGTTTAAAATTATTTTTTATGACTTAATTAAATATTGAAAAATAGAAACTTTCCATTTTTACATTCATATATTTTTTATATAACTTTATTAACTATTGAAAGAATAAAAAAAAAATCATTTTTTCATACTCTCCGCTGCTTGGATTTGACTTGGGTATCTACGGTGTTATAGACAGACAACATACCACATAGTCACTACGAACTCACTCAAAAAGCGCTTAGAACAAAATTTTAATGGACCGCACTGCTTCCAAGCCGTTCAAAGTCAGTATGTTCTGAATATGTGAATTTGGGGAGCCAATGAGAACGGTTCTCAGGATCTGAACCGAGTAGGCATTGTGAACTTGCATGCTTCGAAATCCTTTAATTCATTTTTAACGAGGGGCCCGAAAAATCGTGACGCGAGCGAAAATGATGCAGTGAATGGACCCGAAAGTAGCGAGTGGGATGAGTTGGAGAACCAACATTGAATGGATTTTGACGGTTCAAAAGAATACTTTTCTGTTCATTGTTTACAGAGACATCCACCTCATTCTAGGGATCCATTAGAAAATCATCTGTCGTACCCTTCACCGGTGAATCTAGCTGAAAATTAAAAGAAGAAAAATGAAATCAGATGAAACAATCTTTAAAATGTATTTTATAATCAAAGAATCCTTTTTACATTAAATGCTTCTAGTTAGGGGATTATTCTAGAAATCTATACTAATATTATAAAGAAGTAAAGTTTGTTTGTCTGTTTATTTGTAGGTTTATTTGTAGTTGTTTATTTGTATCTCTGGAACTACCGAACCGATTTCAAAAGAAATGGTATCAAAATGATAGTGTTAGTCCCTGTTCGAACATAGGCTATATCTTATGTCCATTCCACTACCCTAAAGGGGATGCAGGAGCCAAAACGTTCTAAAAATGCGATTTGTGTTACTGAAGGGCTTAGAAACATGAAATTTGGCATCGTAGTTACTTATAAGATATAAAAGATCTCTAAGAACATTTGTTAAAAAATTCGAAATTTAAAAGGGGCGATAATGCGCAAAAAACGTTCTAAAAATGTTCTAAATGGCGATTTTTTGTAGTTAACATTGAATGGATTTTGAAGGTTCAAAAAAATACGTTTCTGTTCATTGCTTCCACAGCCATCCTCCTCATTTTCGGGATCCATTAGAAAATCATCTGTCGCACCCTTCATCGATGAATCTAGAAGAGAATAGCTGAAAATTAAAAGAAGAAAAATTAAATCGCATGAAACAGTCAAATACAACAAAAATCAACAAAATATATTTTATAATCAAAGAATCCTTTTTATATTAATGGCTTCTAGATTGAGGATTAGTGTAGAAATAATTAATAATTGAATGAATTGTGATAAATAGTTATATTCGGGATTCTTTAGAAGAATCTCTTGTCGCCTATCGAAAATGTTACTTTTAAATGAAAACAAGTCAGAAATTGTAGGTCAAACGTCGCCCATGAGGTGCGTTTCTACTCTAACGAGTTTTATAAATAGTCAGATCTGGGTAAAAAGGCATCAATACAAGATTCCATAGATTCCGTTCAGTCAGATCGATAGGACCCTGGCAACCTAGAATCATCACCTGTCGTGGGATAGCATTGAGTTCATGACGTAGGATAGGATTGAATAGAATGACGAAAACTTTTATGAATGTATTTTTAAAGTTTGGATTCGATGTTCATTATGATATCAAAAATCATATATTAATATAATCTCCCCTTTCCTTTATTAAATCCTAAAATTCCTCTTTCATTTTATTTTAGCTTCCAACTCCATTCAAATCATTAACGCTGTTCTCAACTGCTCTGCTCAACAAGCGCAAAACGTTTTGACACATTTACACATTCATTTTTTAACGGGAAGATATAAAATGGGAGAGCCTAACCATGGAAGCAATTTGGAATCGAACTGTGTTTGCCATTTTTGGATCCATCCATTACCTATTGAGTTAGAAGCGATTTTGATCACGTGACATGGCATCCCCCCCCCCCCCTTACTAACTGGATTTTCTTCTTTCGTTCGGAAATTCGGTTCAAAATGCCAACTTTGACAGTATTTTCTGAAAGATCTATTGCGTTTACAAGAAAACGGGAAAAACAGTTCGATGGCATAGTTCCTGAATAACAACACCTTCCAGTTTCATGCGTTCCTGAACAAAAATGAATTAAAACTTATGTCAGAAAGTTGACCCTCTGGATTTGAGAACAGCCTTAAAGGATATCTTAATAAACCTTTAGCATAACCCCTTGTATTTAAATACAGTCCCTATCTTTAAAATTCGCAATAGACATAAAACCCCTCCGAAGTTAGCCGTTATTGAACCAGATGCCAAGTCTTGATTTCGATTCATTTTATCTGAACTTTTTCATGACCCGGTTATCGAAAATTGGCCGCTGGATCTGGGCCGCTTGCAAGCTAAGCAAAAAGTATAATCTTATCCTTATTTGGTTCGCAAGTCTGCGATCGAAATTCCAAAGTTGTCTTCACGAGCCCCCTTGTATTGTCTGTGTACAGCATTATAAAATTCTTATGGTATTTTGAAATGAATTCAAGGCTAAAAGCGATAACCTGCCAATTTTTATATGAAAATCTCCCTGTCAGAAAAATGTTATGGAGAAATGTAACCTTTTGACGGATTACTTGGCGAGAATGTAATTAAGGAGAAACATGCAATGTAGCACACTCGCTCTATTTTGCTACCGCCCCTGAAAGATGTATTCTTCTTCGCTTCCTCACCTCGAATAAACATATATCCGTATAAGAACCTGGACTCGGCTTTTTCATCAATGGCTAAATGTGTCAACGCAATGTCTATATGGATCCACTAAAAGTCCTTTGAAAGGCCTCGAGATCACACTGTTAAAAATTATCTCTGTTTTTAAAGGCTCTCTATTGTCTGGCCCATGAGAACGCTCCCTATACACCTCTGAAGCGTTCTCCTGGGTCAGAAAATAGAGAGATTTTAAAAACAGAGGTAATATTTCACGATATTTTTAACAGTGCATTCTGCAAAGATTCTATAGATTAGATTCAAACCATTCGGTTGGGTAGTTTTTGAGTTACGGACAGATGGACAGACGGACCAGACGATGACTCTAGGAGTTAAGTGTTTAATATAACACGAATAATAATTACGAACGCACCAAAAAAATGTTTCATTCATAAAATCTTATCAAAGAGACCTATAAAAATACTGGGGGTGGGGGCATGAAAGAAACACTTTCGAACACTTGCAGGTAAGAAATTCTATATAACACCACCAAAGGAACCTGACTTAAGGGGGTCCAGGACACAAAAATCTCCAAATTTTCTGAAGAAAAAAAATTCATTGTACTAAAAAGATTTTCTGTATTTTTCTGCTTACAATGACGTTTAAATCATGTTTCTATCTTAATTAGAACAGGAAATATTAATATTTTCGGTTTGGTTTGTTTTCAAAATCTAGCTTTCAAGCAATATGGTTGTCATGCGGGAAAATGCGTTTTTCTTCATGAGGGTTTTTTTTCAACATTTCTCGTATTTAAATCGTCCCTCGTTACCGCCCTCGAAAACGTCATTTTTAAATTAGAAAAAAAAAAGATTTCCATTGTAAAGAAAAAATCCTATAAAAATAGAGTGAAAATAAGAAAATATAGATTTGAGAACACTTTTTAAATATAGGGTAATTCCGGGATTTATGCCTCACATTTTTTTGAATTTGTGTATAAAGTCCCATAATGAACATAAAATAAAAAAAAAAAAAAGGCTGTGCTATTTAATGTTAAATATACAACGCGTGTACTGCGACAAAAAAATTCAAAACAAATTATTAATATTTTTAAGAATTTTTTTCTAAAACATTACACTGCGGCGCGTCACCCGCAGGCTGAGACGTCTGCAAACGTCGTCTCACCCATTCAGGCTGAGACGCCGCACTTGTGCGGTAGTTATGCCGCGCTTGTAATAAGAACAGAATCAAATTATAAAAACAAAATCGTGTCTGGACTATAATTAACGATGTAATAACAATATGAAACTAAATGAGTGCAATGAAACGTATTAGTAGATTCAAATTAATAATTGTTTGCTTAATTTCACTATTAAAATTATCGACATATTTTTTTTACATAAAATTTGAATTGTTATTTCAGCAACAACGTAACATCAATGTATTAGAAAGGGAAAAGAAAAAAAGAAAATTGTGTTTACATAATTTATTTGTTAACTCTTTCGAAGCCGGTGGCTTTTACACAAATTTTATTCGGTTGGTACCACTTTTTAAAGAGAAGTTACCTTTACTTAAATAATCATGAAAATGTTCTAATTAAAGAAAGCAAGTATTACTTTTCTTTTTTACTGGTGCCAGAAACAAATTTTTAAGCTCTTTATGAAAGTGCTTATATGCACCTATGGCCCCAAATGGGTTAAGATACCTGTTTTTTCGACTACAATCTACAGAAAAAGTGTCGAAAAAGTACTTTACGGTCTTTATGTAACTACATTTAAACACATGATGCAACGAAGCCAATGACACTTCCTCTTTTTTGGAGTAGTTTTCAAAGAACGTCTACGTTACGCGTAATCCAATTTTTCATTATTACCATCTTGACTTGCATCTTTCTTCCTCTTCTTACTTTTTATTTTCCCCCTTTTCTGCTTTGGTAAACTTGATAACATGCCTAATAGTCTGTGCAAAAAGAAAAAGAAAAGTTAATAACACTTAGTCATCCTGTACAAAAGAAACTGCAGCATGTATACCGGAATAGTAGTGCGGCATGTATTCCATTTTGCATGGTGCAGACGTCGGCCATCCCAGTTACCTGCCATCGCTAAGGGGAATGGCGTAACCATACACACAGTACTCTATACAGACGCTACACTTAGTTTTGACTTTGAAATCATGCATGCATTTAGTAATTAGTGTATGAAAAGTATTTAAACATAACGTGTTTAAAAGTTTGGACAGTGAAATCATGCACTTACGTCAAATTAAGGATTGTACTTCTACAACTAAACATCGAAATGGGATTCACGCTATACATTGGTTAAAATAATCTCATTGCGCACCTATACTGTGCGTTTGACGACCCTCTATCGATAATTACAAGAAATACAAGGGGTGCGGCATCTATCCCGTATGCGGCGACTCTCCCAGAGTTACCCTATAAGTTTACGTATATTTTTTAATGAATTCCTTCTTGAACTGCGATGATTCGCTTCCGAGATGCATGGAAGAGGATGGAGGGCGACCTTATTCCTCCGGGGCGCTCTTTTGTTCCGGGCACAACCAAGGAGGGATGCTTACTACCCATTAATTTTTAACAAAAAGGAACCGGATGAAAATGATTTCGCGGAGGCACCCGAGAGAAGCGAGTGGGGTAGGCTAGAGACACTACATTAAATGGATTTAAAAAATACTTGAATGTAAAACAAAAAACCTTTTCAGGTAATTGATATATCATTATCTTTGTGATCCATTAGAAAATCTCTCGCCATCGCTGCTGTCACTGACCCTAGAAGATCTTTATAATAAAACAAATAATAATAATCAGACGATTATTATTATATATCGGCGATTTTTATTTTAAAATGAAAGTAAAAAATATTTTTTTCTTTATTGACTGATTCTAGAGAGCCGATTACTTTATAATGAATCCATAAATAATTGAATGAATCAAGATTCATTCAGAAAATCTCTTTCGTTCCGTTCATGCAACGACCCTCGAAAACGGGACCTTTAAATTGATAGATATATAAATATTATCATTCGAAAGACACAGCGTGAAAATCTGAACAAAAGAGAATGTCTAATTGAGAAGAGGCTTTAACAATTTTTTAAAAGAAAATATTTTTCTTTTTAATTAATGACTTCTGGAGTTTTTATAAGGATTCTGGGTCTAAATTAAAAATGCCTCTTGTTATCCCGCTCAGGGAGGACCCTCGGAAACGCTTTCTTTCCATTTCAAAAGAAAAAGAGATAGACATTAAAAAATCGGATGAAAAACATCCCTAGAAAACGGCTGAAAGTCCGAAAATGGAGATTTGAGAAGACGCTACAAACAATGCAAAAGCGAAATCCTCTCCTTCTGTTTCAAATTATTTCCTTTTTTTTTTTTTGGGGGGGGGGGGGGGGAGGTCATCTTGACTCATTCATTTCTAATGACAGGCTGAAAATCAGGGTATGGATGAAAATGATTTTCTGAATGCATCAGCCGATCGAGACTCAATGATATATGGGAGACTCAACATTGAATGTGTCTGGAACATTTATAAAATACATTTGAAATGAATGAATTCTGGCGATAGGATCATTACGTATCCATTAGAAAATGTCTTGTCCT